>CM072090.1:50415454-51665454 GCA_036850905.1 Luffa acutangula
AATATTTAGATTTTAAAATTTGTTGGTTGTTTGTGTTCTCAAATTTATAAATTAGTTGAACTCAAAATATATACATATATTTTTATATATCTTTCTTTTTTTATAACAAGTTTGTATAGGGTTGAATTTAGGTTATTTGATTTATTTAAATAATAAAAATAAATTGAGTATTTAAGATTCTTTTTATTTTTTTATTTTTTGTGCATATTTTACTAAAATAATAGTTTGATGTCATATCTTACTTTAAAAAAAAATAATAATATTTTGAAGGGCTAAAGTAAGTATAAGAGGAAGATGTTATTTTTATCCGTATTTGTAAGTCAATGTGGTTTAAATGATAGTACTCCAAAGTGTAGACTTTAAATAGATGAAATTAAAAGTTTAAAATTAAAATTAACTTCTAAGTACAAGTTAAAAATTGAACCTTGCCATTTTTTGAAAATATGTAGGAGTAAAGTAACAAAGAATTGAGAACTTGAAAATGTATAACATAATTTTTATTTCACTATATTACATCACATCATATAAAGGTGTGAGAATCTTTTTCTGTTACAAAATAATAATAATAAATAAAGGTGTGAGAAGATCTAAACTTACTATTTTGTAAAGAAAGTAAAGATGTTCTAATCCTTAAGCGATGTTGATGTCAATATAAAATTAAGATGTCTATGTTTAGGCAAATTACTTATAAATTAATTAATTTTAGAAGATTTTTTTAATTGATCCTACCTTTAGAAATTAAAAAAAAATTATATCTCCAAGTAATTGCATATTCTTTTTCTTCAACACTTCACATAAGTTAAATGACAAGTTTAATTTCTGAATTTTGAGATTTGTGTCTATTTGATTTCTAGACTTTTAAAAATGTTTAATCTAATAAGAATCTCGTGAAGATGGTCCTCATGGATTAAACTCATTCCCTCTAAGTCATTTATTTTTTCTATGGCCTTTATTGACCACTAGGGCCAACCAGAATGGTTTTTTTAAAAATCAATTTTACAAAAAAATTATTAAATAAAATGGACAGGAATATTTGCTTTGATACAACGGAACAAGAAATAATATCAACCTACCACCACATCGGGTCAATTCTGTCTCACAAAATTACAAAAGAAATGTGAAAAGGACGTGTTATTTCAAAATATTGAAGATACAAAAGGAAAGTTTCAATATTTAAATAATATTCTAAATTAGAAAAAGTATTTGAATCGCTATAATTAAGACAGTTGAAATGGGCGGGTTGGTGTGGTATGCGGAGGAGAATATACATTTGTATTGACCACCAAACCAATCTCTATTATTTTTGTCACAAATAATAATTTACCAAATAATAACAAATTTGTTAGAATAGCCCATGGGAGCATAGCTCATCGGTAATTGGCATAACCTCGAGCAAGAGGTCAGAGGTTCGAATCCCCCCACCCCAAATGTTATATACTCAAAAAAAAAAAAAAAAAAAAACAAACAAACAAACAAGTTAGAATAAAACATCACCACACCACCACTCTTTAAGAGAGGTAAATATAAGCCTAAATGAAAGAATGCAGAATCAGCATCAAAATATCATTTACTTGCAAGATTTTATTTCATCTTCTAACGTTGGATTTTTAAATTTATATCAACAGCAATTTCCAGTCTATGTTTCATACAAAGAAAAAAAATGGATGATAATATAATAATACAGATCAAAATTGGATTAAACTAAAAATCATACAATTGAATATGATAAAGCCTAACTATTATCAGATTGCCTCAGCTCAAGGTTTATCAAAACCTTCAACCAAATAGATCTCACCTTTGCCTGTCGCGAGCCTCCCCACAAGGAAAGCCATGAATGTTCTAAAAACCATGGCTGTTGAGGGTGTGATCATCAACTGATTTTAGGCCCCAGCTTTCCTCATCTTTTTGGCTGATTTTCCGTTGTTGGTTTTGCTATTTTTCCTCTTTTGTTTCTGTCCACTCTGTTTGTGTTCCTCGACTTTCCGTTGAGGATCGACTTCCTCATACTCGATCGGTTTTATAATGACACCAGATTTCTTCACAACCTGTGTAAAGGAGTTTAAAGCAGCTCCTATTAGGCTTAGTGCCAAAAGGAATCAATATGTTTCTATCAAGAATGGTCTATCTGCAATTTTAATGCAAAACGAGTTGCTGACCTCAGGTCGATTAAGAGCTCCAATCGCTGATGCTGGGTTGAAGTCGGGGCCGATAGGCATGCGGATGCTGTGCTCGAATACTTCCTTCTCCGTATAAGGAAAAGGTAGTGTCTTTGTATAGAGTTTCTCAGCCTGTCAAATTGAAATGCCAAAAAGAATAATGTATAAAAACACAACGGTGTCTAAAAGTTCAAAGGAAGTAGAGCGCTATCGCAAATTCTAACTTTCTGCATGGCTAGCAGAGATTTTTTGAAATGCTGAGCCACTGACCTTTTTATCCAATTTCTCAGAGATGATAACATGTTTGAGATTCGCATCCTTCCTATTCTTGAGAGCTTCCTGCCTCTTCTTGTTTGCACGGTCATGTTCTTCCAGCATCCAAGAAGGCAAGCCTTTTTTCTTCTGGACGTGAGTCCATTGGCCCCATCCAGGTAGTAAAACAGGCTTTTCAGGTTCGGGATTTTCTTCATTAAGAATTTCTTCTTTTTGCCTCTCAAATTCCTCCTCTACATTGTCTCCAGCAAAAGCTTGGTGAATCAACTCTGCTTGAGATGGAAGTTCATAAGACTCATTATTAGCTGAGGACAGAACCCCTTCTACCATCAGCTCATGGTCCGAGTCGCTTTGATCATCCACATCTTGCACAGTTTCCTGAGCAAGATCAAGGGAAAACGTAATGATATCAATAATAAGAAACAACAATGATGACACCACCAAATTGATAGATGAAAACAATTGTACCTTTGGTACTCGACTTTGTAAAGCTGGTTTAGATACAGGGACGGAGGTTGTAGAATCCACTTTTTTTTCAAGATTTTTCGCCTGCATATCGAACACATACTAATCATAAACATTTAGCCCAAAAGAAAATGTTTTACCAAAGACAAGATGAACACATACAATGAAAGAACAAAACCTTCAACCTTTTTCCATGTGTCTGATGCAAAAATGGCAACTTCATATGTTGTCTTAGGACCTGGATCTCTAACAGTTTCTTCAAAGCTCTGGACAAGAAGATCGAGGGAAAACAATGCTTATTCAGCAAATAATAATAATAATAATAATAATAACAAATAAATAAATAGACCAAAGACATTGATTAAAAAAATTTAATGAAACATTCTTACTTTAAAAACTGAACTATGATGCCTCTTGGAGTCTTCACAAAGAATATCAGAACCAATATTTGCATCAGCAATTAAACTGCTATTTTTATCGTCTCCAGCATCCTCCATGCCTTCTCTAGCCTCAATGTCATCTTCACCATCTGAATCACCATAATAGTTATCTGACCTCATCTTCTTTCTTGGTTCTGGAGCAGATTTTTTCACTGTACCAAAGGTTCTTCTACCACTCGTAGTTTCTGTATTTATATTCTCTGTCTCAGAATTATTAAGCTGCTTTGAGAGCGATTCAAACTCCTGGATAGCAAGTTTAGCCTCTTCAGCAGCTGCCTCTTCCCTTTTCTTCATCCCACGTACCTACAAGAAAAGTCAGGTTAGGTAACAACCAAGAATGTTTTACATACACAATACAACTTCCTCTGCAATAATTCCAACCCCCCTTACCCCACAACAAACACAAAAAGCTGTTATCAATATGTCGCAAGCAAAATCATATTCAAAGGAACAATACAACTTCCCATTTACATTCCACTATTTGCCCTTTCTCCAAGTCTTATGTTAAAGAGCAGTATTATTCATAACAACGCATGCTGCATTTCAATAAAAATGACCTATGAAAATATGTGTGGTAACGTATAAGTATCTGATGATGTATGGTTTGAAATACAAGAAAGAACTTCATATCATCCCCTAAAAATGCTGATTTAATGCATTTCAATAGTACAAGTTGGTAAAGGTAGAATCATTCCATCAGAACATTGTATATAATTCATGGTATCTCACAACCAGACACTATAACGAGCATTTATTACCATGAAAGGCAAAGCAAGCAATCCAGAGTTGGGAGCTTCATCCCCATCTTCTAATGCTTTTAAAGTCTTGTCTTTTGCTCTCTTCAACAACTTTGATGCCCTGCTGTGGTTTATATCCTCTGACTGATCATCTGAGTAATCTTCATCACTACTTTCATCACTGCTACTACTACTGCTACTATCTTTCAATGTGTTCATTTTTCGAGTCAAAGTAGCATGCTGGTGGAGTTGTTCAGCTATTGCAGCTCGTGTGCCTTCATCTTGGGCATTCAAACCACGACTTAAAATGCGCTTTGCCCACCGTGAGCTATTTTTGTGCTTCAAAGTCATGCGCTCCTGCAATGAAAAAGACAAGGGGCAAGATTGAATATTTGGCAAAAGTTATTAAGCAGAGAGTTGTGGGATGAAAAAAGCTTCAAGAGGAACATAATAAAACTCAACCCACTTGAGATATCCATCACAGATTTTTAAAATAACTATACAAATAATCACCTCAGCCCGTTTGAACTCTTGCTTCATGGCCAATTCTTTTGCAACATCCGGATCCATTTCAATTTCGGCAGACGCCCCCTTCACTCTATCTTTCTTCAACAGGCGATGGTAAGTTTTTGATTTAATTTTTTTAATGTGTTTTGCCTTCATCTCATGACGAAAAAGAAGGCCGCGCATTTTAGCGATGCGAATCTGACGATCCTTCTCATCCTCAAATGATACCTGCCAAAAATTTAATAAGAAAATATCAACAGTCAACCTAACCATGACAAGAAGGTCCATGCAATATTCAAAACAATTATGAGACTTTCATCCAAAAGGCCAACCTCATGGCAATACACAAATTTTAAGCCTCAAAACTTAAAGCTTCTTTAGTTTGTAAGAAGCTTACACCTCCATGAGGATACAACAGAACCCTTTACGCCTCATGTAATGGTTAAAATAACATCAATTTTTTGCCTACTCTTCCTCCATTTATGTCTGTAATACTAATCTTATACAACACAAAGCTAATTACTATTGAGGTTTACCCCTCATATTGCCTTAAAACCTAAGTCTTATTTCATCAAGAGAAAGGATCTCCGTGTCATCTTTAGCTGGGCTTTATCTTTCATTCTTTCCAATTACTTAAAGTAGAAAGCCAAAAAATTGAAAACCTTTTAGAAAATCAATTCAAGCTAGCTACAGCTGTGTACATAACCATATTAATTTCTCTTTTACAAAAGACAAAAACAAAAATGACAACTAGTCTCAGTAACAGACGTGCAAGATCTGACGTGTTGAACTTCCTTTGCAATTGATCTAACATAGAAGTCAAATGACATGAGAACAATCCGACTTCGTTGCCTTCATGGTTAGTTAATTCATATTTAGAAATTAGAATCATAAACATCCATAAAGATTCATGAAGCGAATTAGATTAAAATCAGTAGGTAAATGTAAGTCTAAGTTTTACTATAGGTCCAGTATAAACCATGTCTAAACTCTATTTTAGAAGTCAAAAAATATTCACAGATGCGGTAACATAGAATATCTAGTATCAACAATTCAAAAACATATTGACCATACTACTGATCTGAATATAGCTTAGTTGATAAGATACCAATTATCATCCCAAAGGTCGATGGTTTGATCGTCCAAGCCCACTCTTGTTGAACTAAAAAAAACATATGAATCATACTAGTTTTACTTTCAAGTTTAATACAAAAACATCACAAAACCCTGCCTCCATAAGGGATGTGCGTGATTAGATCTATGGAATCTAATCTGCATTCTATCAAACACAGAGTTCAAGTGACACAAAAACATATGAATCATACTAGTTTTACTTTCAAGTTTAATACAAAAACATCACAAAACCCTGCCTCCATAAGGGACATGCATGATTAGATCAATGGAATCTAATCTGCATTCTACCAAACCCAGAGTTCAAGTGACACAAAAAGGACCAGATTTTAGTACCATTAAGGTTTATTTATTAATTCAAAAAAGAACAAAAGAAATTAAAGGCAGCAGAAATTTCCAACACAATACCTAAGTAGAAATGACATCAATAAATTTTGAAGAATGGACATTTATGGAATATGAAATTATGAATAAGAGGAACAAGGAACTGAACACAAGCAATATGTGGTAAAACAGCATGAGCAAACGGCAACAGTCCAAATACCTTGTTTAATTCAAGAAGCTTAGAACCATCTTTTCTGTGAGCTTCCATGATCTTCCCATCATGAACAAGTGAAGCAATTTTCTTCTCAATTTCAGTTCTAGGTTCAAATTCAGAAGCTATTGCTCCTACAGTAGAATAACCCAAATCTACTTCTTCACCTAAGTACAAGGTAGAAGCCTCCCGATTCTTCTTGACTATAGGCTCCCACCTACTGACTTCTTTCTTTGACTGTTCATAAGCCACTTTCCTCTCCACTCTTTCTTGATCTGCTTTAGGAAGTGGAGCCCGAAGTGCCATCGATTTTTTCTCTGTTTGATTTGTTCTCTTTTTAAGCATGCTATAGCCAGGTTTTCCTTGAAGAGGATCAAGCAGGTCTTCAATGCTAATGCGACCATTACCATCCAAAACATCACGACTGGGATTATATTCAGACTCTTGATATGCCTCAGATATAACAACATTATTTTTCTTCTTTCCTGAAAGATAGGTCATTGAGAGTCAAACTAAGATTGAAAATTCAAACGATCCATAGAATATTTTATCTGCACTAGACCAAAAATTTTAAGCTATCAAGTAAAAAAGTTTTAAGGTATTAAAACAGTCACTTTAACATCCCCCTAATGCAG
Organism: Luffa acutangula; assembly: GCA_036850905.1. Taxonomy (NCBI): domain Eukaryota; kingdom Viridiplantae; phylum Streptophyta; class Magnoliopsida; order Cucurbitales; family Cucurbitaceae; genus Luffa; species Luffa acutangula. Next base: position 50,422,334 of record CM072090.1, read on the forward strand.
GAAACTTTTTAATTTGATTAAAAAGAATAAATATGTAAATTATTAATTTTGATCTAGGAAGGAAAAGATGAAATAGGATATTTAAAATCTCTGACTATGATACCGAATAATATAACCACTAAACCCAGAAAACTTGAACTATTAGGTTAAGGATATGGAAGATCAGTCTCTTAGGGATATAATACGGAGAAACAACTTTAAGTTAACTTGGAGGGGTAGAAGCAAAATAAACATAGAGGAAGAGATATAACTATCACAAAACTACCCCTCGAACTCTCAAGGCTCTAATGAGATGTTGGGATTAGGAAAATTAAGGATGATACGGGTCCAAAGTTGAAATCCCAGAACAAACCTCCATACTCTTAAATTTCTTTTCATTCAAATTACATACATAATCCTGTACTATATAACCACATTACCTTCAAATGCTTCACGAGGCATTCCAGTAATACTTTGTAACATCCTAGCATGACTACCATCATCGTCATTTTTAGGATCATCATCTGAATCTTCAATCAACTTTCCTTTCCCGTTCCTTTCATCAATTTCCTCGTCGTCATCATCTGAGGATACATCCTCATCCTACAATAAAACGAAGCATTAAGAACCAAGCCAACCAACCATGGGACACAAAATGCATGTTATGTAATTCATCCACATAAGACAAAACAGTGGAGCTTCATGGCATAGAAAATTGACCCCTAAATACAAGATTGAGACACTGTTTATAGAGTCGTCCATTCATTCTAACTTACTGAAACCACACATTCTATTGAGATACAGACGTCTAACCTGTGAAAAAGGCTCAAAGATGTCATCTACTTAACTTCAATTTACTACTTATCTTTTACCTGTTTCTACATCTAAATTCCTCGGCATCTTTGATCCTTACGAAATAAATTCTCAACTTCAGGGCAAAGAGAAAATCACATAACATTCGTTAATTCAACAAGTAACGATAATCAAATTTCTAGGAAATATAACAAAAGACAAAAATGAATAACCGGTGAATCAAAATAAAGACCCTTACCTTAAAATGAGCAGGCAGCTCATAGTCATAGTTATCAACTGTATCATAACGACGGTTCTTCCTGGACTCCTCCTCAGGAATAGCCTCTTCATACTCATAAACATCCCCAACAAAAGTCTCTCCCTCATCTAAATCACTAACCTCATAATTATCGAACCCATTATCATCCTTCATTCGATCGACTTCTCTCAGCAATGAGGGCGCCAAGCGAGGGCCCCTTCTGTTCGGCCTCCTCTTATCATTGCCCTTGTTCTTCTTCCCAAAGACTTTGGAATGTTTTTTCTTGTCACTCCTCTTCTCCTTCTCTTGGCTTTTCTTATGCCTCACCTCCCCCATCACTGCACGCGAACAATTGGAAGGCTGCGACGGCAAGAGAGGAAGAAAGACCACGGCGGTGGGACTCAACCGGAGTGAGGCGGCGCCGACACCGAGCTGCTGAAAGGGTCGGAGCCGGCGTGAATGAGAAGAAGAAGAAGGTGGAGCACGTGAGAATGAGAGGAAGATGGGAGAGGGTTTAGGGCTTCCAATTTCTTTTATTTCTTTTTATTTTATTTCACAGAGTGGAATGAAGCTATTGATTGACGGTGTTCGATTGGATTGAATTTTTTTTTTTTAAATAATTTTTTTTTTAAAATATATTTTTTTCTTCTTCTCTTTAATGGTCTAATGTGTATTATTTAACTAATATGTTTTAATTTAATCGTCTTTTGAATTAAAAAAATCGACGGAAAAAGAGTTAACTTATATGATGTTTTTGTCCTAAATTTTTAATTTGGTCTATTCAACCTTAAGTTTTACAATTTTTATCTTTTTTTTAGTTCAATAATTAGAGCGAAGAGATTGAATCATCCACCATGGAGAGAGTATTTGGTGTTTTATCTAATATTAATTGAGTTATGTTCAGATTGGTTATAACTTTTACATCAAATTTTAACAAATATTACAATTTTTACGGTCTAATAAACTTTTCATTAAATAAATATATTTATTATTTTTTTTGTCAGCAGTAGTCTTGTATAGGATTGATGGATTACAAAATATATATTAGATATGAAATTGGATGGAATTAGGGAAAAGAAAAATGGAAGTTGTATTGTTGTTAAAATGTGAGTTTTGAAAATTTTGTTCAATATAATCAGTATTATGCATTCATCTCTTAAATTTTATGCATGACTTGATTTTTTTGAAATCCTGAACTAAAAATGTGATGTATTCTCTATATTAATATTTGTTTAACAGTACTGTTTGATATTAACAATATATCGTGTAAAAAAAATGTGTCTGTTTCATTAAGGCTCCGTTTGATAACTATTTTGTTTTTTGTTTTTTATTTTTGAAAATTAAGCCTATAAACACTATTTTTACCCACAAGCTTCTTTGTTTTTTATTTACACCTTTTCCCATATTTTCAAAAACCAAACCAAATTTTGAAAACAAAAAAAAAAAAGTTTTCAAAAACTTGGTTCTGTTTTTAGAATTTGACTAGAAACTTCAATGTCTCCTTAACAAAAATGAAAACTATTATAAGAAGATTGGGAGAAAACAAACACAGTTTTCAAAAACCAAAAACAAAAAACGAAATAGTTATCAAACGAACCTAAAAGATCGTGATTATTTTAAAACTCTACAAAAATTGCATTGTGAGAATTAAAATAGTGGTTGTCAAAAAGAAAACAAGTGTATAATAAATGAACGGACATTGAGGAGCAAAGAGAGTGAGTCTTGCAATTTTTAAAACTTTTCAATTTTATTATTTAAATATTATACTTTTAAATCTCGAAATAGATAAGAAACGACTTTTACTGTTGGTAACATCTCATCTCAGAAATGATATACAAATCAAACATAGAGATAGATAGTGGAAGAGGTTTTAGTCATCACTTTTGAGTCATTTTTTTTTTTAGATAATATGTGGGTGGGAGATTCGAACTACATACCTCTTGGTCATTAGTATAATTTTATACTAATTGAGTTATTCTCTTGTTGAGTTTAACTAAGGGGATGAATAAATCTAAATATGTCGAGGATAAAAATGAGACTAACTCAAATTTAATTTCTATCTCTATGAAATTTCTCGTTAGATTTTGTATGAGTTATAAATCTTCACATGTAGTTTTTCTACTAAATCAAAATTCTTATTTAAGTGTTTAACTCTTAAAAGTTTAGGATAGAAGCAAATATCTTATTTTGATTTCAATATCTAATATATATTTCATGTTACTTTAAAAATCTTAGAAAAAGATTTGTCCAAATGAACTATAACACATAAATCTTAAATATCAAGTATCAAGGTAAGTAGATTCCAAAATTTTAATAATATTTAGAAGCAAGGAGCAAGGAACTCGAATCGGGGTAACAAGCGTAAAATACTTAGTTAACCCTACACATCTCATTAAAATCTTTTAAAAGTGAGAAATATAGAAAATAGTATTGTTCAATTTGTATAGGGTTGTCATCTCTATTCTCGTTCATGAAATAATTAATATGGTACAAATTTCTCCCCGATCCCCCAACCAAAATGTGAGATTTCAACCCTAATGTTGTCTTATTTGGTTAAAAGTCAACATGTTTATCTCAATGATTAAGACATCTATTCATTTTAATATCGTATCGTATAGGTTATTGAATTTTTAATACATTCCATAGTTTTCTAAACTTTTAATTTCATATCTAATATTTTTTAAACATATCCAATATGTTTTAAAACTCTATAAAGTGTCTTGATTGACCAATGACTCAATATTCACGAACTTATAGCATGTTTTTTAAAGTTAAAAAAAGAAACTTATAATTTAACCATTTAAAATGTTAACTTCGGTTTAATTTTAGAGGGAAGATTTACATTTCAATAAATTATATTTTTAACATTTATAGAAACAATGTTAATCTATTAATGAAGTTTTCAACCCCTGTAAGTTGTGTTAGTACCAAAGCGAGCACAATTTAGTGATAATTGATACATGTACCGTTTATTAGAGATAAGAGGTTCGTATCCCCGTCCTCAAATGTCATTAAACTAAAAAGAAAAATAAAATTGTGCAGAAAGGTTTAAAATATGTCTTTTAATTTATTGATTGCTATTTTACAAAGTCTCTAAAGTTAATATCATTAACTAAATGATGATATAACAATATTGTATAAATATTCACATGTGTGATACGGTTGATAAATTGACATAAGAAATTGGGTTAGTTTACTAACATAAACATAACTTAACTAGTCAAGACATTACTTACCTACAAATCGTCTTATATGGATATTATATCATATTTATCAAAGTTTTTATATTTTTTTAAATCTAATTATGCATGTTAGAATTTAAATTTTAAATGAATTGTTGTTTAGAGGCTTCATTTTTAAAAGTCAAATTAATTTATCTGTATCGAAGATAAGATATAATACAAAATTAAACTGTGTACATTATCTACCAACAAGCCGTCTTAGCTCAGTGGTAGAGCGCGTGGCTTTTAACCACGTGGTCGTGGGTTCGATCCCCACAGACGGCGTGTTATTTTTCTCCCAATTATTTACATAGAAAAATCGAAGTATTGGATTTGGGCCGAATAGCGGGCCCAATTATAATTGATAGTTTTTTTTTTTTTTTTTTCTTTCTTTCCTTTTTTTTTTTTTTAATAATAAAATCTGAATGGTACCTATATATATTTTAACTTATGATTTTGAAAAAATGTAGAAATATATTAAACACAGAATACATGCATGTAAAAAGAACCAGTTATAAGTACTCAAAAAAAAAAAAAAAATCACAGTTAAAAAGGAAGAAAACAAGATGAATATTGAGAAGATAAATAAAACCCCATATATATCACACGATCACATACAAAATAAAATAAAATAAAAGTTAAAATTATACTTTTGAAAAATGAAACTGAAGCAAGTGTGGATAACTCAGAACTTTAGCTACTTAACTAACCAATTAAGTGGTAGTTCAAAATCATGCCTATTTACTTTCACATTTGAAATTTAGACTCAATTTCAAAAGCTACTTTATTCTAGAAAAGAATTTAGAAAACACAAAGAAACTAAGCAAAAAATAATAATAATAATAATAATTTTTTTTTTCTAAAAATAAAGTTAAAAAAAAAAAAAGTTGAAATATGTTTAATTACCTGCAAGCAGAAGCAGAAGCAGAAGGCCCCAAGCCAAGGCATGGAAGAAGAAGGGTGAGGAGGCCATGTTGGAGAAGGGGAGCACGTGCAAAGGGTTTAGAAATGGCTCAACTTGCACGTGCCCTGCTTCTCCAACAAGAACTTTCTCACCCACCATTAACAATAAACAAAAAAAATAAAAAATAAAATTATATTTGTATTTTTTTTTCTGTAGTGAAATATGGAGGAAGGTGAAGAAGAAGAAGAAGAAATGGGTATTTATAAGTGTAAGTAAAAGGGTTTGTTTGGAGAGAGAGAGAGAAATGTTTGGCATGGTATGCCATACCCTTTCATTATGGTGTTTGTTTTGCAATGAACAATGAACAATGAACAATGAACTCAACTTCAATTCTTTCTTCATAAAGAGCTTCACCAACCCAATTTCTCTTCCTAAATATCCTCAAACCCATTAAAAAAGACACACACACACTCAATTTCAAGGAGTGTTGTTCTTGCCTTCTTGCCTACCTCCATGACATTAAATTTACCCATCAAGTTAAGAACAAATTAAATAAAAAACTCTCAAGCTAATTTTTGTTTTTCTCTTTAAAACTAATCAAAATCAGTCAAATCTTAATATTGTCAGCTCGAATATAGCTCAAGTGGTAAGTCATATATTCTTAATTTAGAAGTCAAATATTTAAAACCATTCGGTGAGTTTATCCATACCTATATTGTTGAGTTCAAAAGGAAAAAAAATAATAATAAAGAGAGTAAGAGTGGATAATGTTGTAGTTTTTAACATTCATCTTTAAATTTTAAAATGACATATAAACTTGTCTACCAATGTTAATAACAAAGATTTTTTCCCTATCTTCTTAGAATAACGCATCATCTCGAATACAAAGTAGAATTTTGAACCTAAAACCCCTAGAGAGGGGAAGAAATATATTAGTCTCTAAGTATTATTGAATCTGATTGACAATGTGAATGTTAACTATAATGTCTAAAATATATCATTATCCAAAGTTAATAATTTTAAAAAGAATAATAGTATTTTTTTTTCCTTCTTTTTTTTCTTTTCTTTGTTGAGTTCAACAAGGATTAAGGATTAGAACGACTTCCAAAGGAAGGTAAATAATATTTTGCCAATCAAGCTACGTTCATGTCGACTATTACAGAAAAGATTTTTTTTAGTTCAACAAAGGGGTAGAGGATTCAAATTTCAAATTCAAAAGGCAGATAATACTTTGTCAATTGAGCTATGTTAACGCGGGCAATTTTTTTTTTTTTTTTTGAAAATTTAGTACAATTCACATATAATGGTTTTGATGAGAGGGAGTGGAATTAATGGCAGGCTTTGGATCCATGAAAGTTGATTCTGATCAGCCGTAGCTCACCATGTCAGAGTCCCCACACTCTCTGTTTTTTTTTTTTTTTTTTTTTTTTTTTTTTTTTTTTTTTTTTCTCTCTCTCTCTCTCTCTCTCTCTCTCTAACCATAAAAATTACATAAAAATAAAAATTTGAAGTGAAAAAAAAAAGAGAAAATAATAATGTTGAGGAAAGATTGCGTGTTTGGATTCATGGCTTTTGAGTATTGAGGAAGTTTTCTGAATTATTATTGTTGTGAGAGAGTGTCTGCCCATATGCCACCTTTCTCTGCTTTTACATTTCATACAAAGTCACACATCTTCTAAAATTTATGATGGGAAATTCACATACATGTCCCTATGCCTCCGCTTTAATTCAATTTAGTCCCTATAGTTTTTAAAATTTTCATTATAATCCTTATACCTGGGGTAAAGTTCATCCGATGTATCTCTACTCAGTAACAAAAGTCCAACACTAACATTACACGTCTACAAATTGTTTTAATTTGAATTGGATGAGAGGATTCGAACTTCTGACCTTTTTGATCGATGGCATGTGTCTTAATTAGTTGAACTATGTTCATGTTGACATAAGATGTTTAATTTATAGGTACAACAAATGAGTTCTATGATGTGACATTTTATTTTAATATACGTGAGAATTTGACAAGTCAAATAACCTAAAAAAACAAACTTCAAACTAAATTCAACACATCATTTTGATTGAAAAATAGAACGAATCTCATTTCAGAACATAGCACCAAGAACACCCGTTGAATTTACGGAACTCTTTCGATAGCAAAGCCACAAATGACTCGTCAGCATTAAATTTTCATTATTCCTTAAAAACCCGACAAGCTTTAATCGAAAGATATATAATAAAAAGACTAAAAATGTAATTTAACCCATCATAGTATATATCCATAGATATATATCTTGTGGGAGAAGAGGATAGATTGAGAGTGAGGTCAGCCAGGAATCTAGAGGGAGACTTTTAAAAGACAAGCGTGTTGGGATTTACAAATGGAGATGTTTTGGTTGTAAGAGAAATAAATGCATTGTTGCGAAAAAAACAACATTGTTTTTTGTTTTTTTCAACTAAATTTGATGAAGGTGTTTGACTTTTTATAGAGGGGGAATCAAGAAGAACAGCAACAGAACAAAAAAGAGAGAAAAAGAAAAGGTTGTACCTCTACCTGTTGGGTTTGAAATCTTGGTCCCTGCAATTGATTCTGGAGCTGATTGTATCTTTTTCCCCGATCTCCAACACCATCACTACAAGAAATATGGGTTACTTGTTGCCCATTCACACATCATTCCTTTTCTTTTTTCTTTTGTCTTTCTTGGAAAAAAAAAATAGAGAGAATTGTGAATGAAAAATGACTGAAGTTATCAAACAGGAACCAGAAAACGAGAACGTTATCAAACGAACACATAAATGATTGAAGTTATGAAAAATGAAAAATGCAATGGGAGGAATACTTTGTTTGGAGGTGTTTGCTGATGAGTTAAGTTTGTGCAATCCAAAATTTAAATTATAAACTTGTATGTCTTGTTAATCTTGGACGATGATTTATTGATCAAGAGTCATATAAATTGATATTTTGGAAATATTACTTCACCATGTGGGATGGAAAGGATTTGAACTTCAAAACTCCAAGAGAAATTAAGATTGTCTTAACTGTTGAACTAAACTCATGTCAACCATGTAAACTGACATTTATATATTAGATTGATGAAACTTGCATTTACACTACATATTAAGATTCACAAATCAAACACAACCAGTTAAAAAAAAAAAAACATATTCTTTGTAAAATCCAAGGAAAGAGGATAGAAATTCAAGCTAATAAGAAGAGAAAGCCATAGAGACTTGATTTTTAGAAATCACTCCTAAACCGGAAGTTATTCTTCCATCCACAAAGAGGCGCGGCAGATCATTTTCTTTCCTTGGCTGAGCAAGAAACTTAACAACTTTTTAACCATATGTTTGACATATTACATTGCTAAACATATATCCGTATTTACATGTCAACATTTCAATCAGTGGTCAACTTGAACATAATTCAATTAGTTAAGACATCGTTCAAATTCCTCTATCCCATATGTTGTTGAACTAAAAGTAAAATATATAAAGAAAAGATAAATTAATGAAATTAAAACATTATACAATGCACGGCTCATAGTTTCAATTTCGTATGTCATTGCTCAAAGGTAATGCTAGCACCCCTGGTTTAAAGAACAGATATTGAACAAGCATGGAAACTCAGGCCAAAAGTAAGGGATTTGGCATGAATTTGACCAAGTTATCTTTGAATGGACAAATCAAAGTTTGTAGAATCCATATTTAGTTGTGGATTTCTAAAGACATATTTAAGAGTGATTTTAACTGGACAAAAGTGATTTTGGTCATTCCAAAATAACTCCAAACACGTGTTAAATTTCTATGGTTTGTAAAGTGGATTTCAAAACACCTACCCGAACAAAGCTTTTCTTTTTCTTTCTTTTATTCGCCTTACATTTTGTTATCTACAATAACTTTTACAAAGAGGAGACAAAAAGAAAAATTCTTCATTTTTTTCTTTAATAATATTACACTACAAAGATTAACTTTTGCTCCCCTTGTCAAGATAGTAACACTGACCTAAGGGTCCGGACACTTGCAGATGGAGATGGGCAATGCTCGTGCTGCCAGTCAATATTTAAAATGGAAATTCACTTGAACAACATACCGCATCTGAATTTGATCCACATTGTACACTATATATTCATTATACAATAAGGCGCCCTGTGAGAAGAATCAGAAACCTTTATTTAGACTAAATTTTGCTGATAATCAATTTATGTATGTGAAAGATAAAAGAAGTGGACTTGGATGCAAAACATGGAAAACAAATGTGTGGATTAGTGAAAACTATACCTCACGACGTTGATTCTTTTTTGGTTTTCCCAAGGGAACGACAACGCCATCATTGAGCGTCACAGCTTCAGAGAGGTTTGGTTCTGTTTTTCCAACTCCTTTTGTGCTGCAATATTAGGCATTAGGTTTTGACTTGCTATCTTTCATTAAGCATTGTAAACGTGAGTTTTGCTTATCCAAGTCCTTAGTTGCGAAAGGTCATAAAGAGGCAAGTGAAAACATGAAATTCTTGTATGTGAGAATTAGAAAAACTAAAATTATATGGGCCGTGATGAGTTTACAATTTTTAGGAGATCTGTTGAAGGGGATGATCGTAAATGATCTCCTAATGAAGCAATTTTCATGTGAACTGCAATCTGTTATAATGCCATGCTCAATGAACTTGAAAAGACAAGGCAACAAACCTCAGCTTCCCCTCAGGTAACTTGTCGGCATTGTAGTTTGCATCTAGAAGTTCAACCATGTCACCAAGCGCCACCTAGAGATTTCACAGCTAAACAACTTTATTACATTCAATCATAACAGTGAAAGTCAATCATAATCTTCAGCAAGGATAAATGACAAATAAAGTTAACACCACTGCTAAACGTGCGGTAAGCATAATTACTCGTACTCAAATCACATTTCTAAAGCCAACATTTCAAGTGCCACATGAGCTGAGCGTCCTTGGAGCGGTTACCAACTTCCAAATAGCCAGAAAAAAGATTATGACATCCAAAAGGCAATAGTTCATAAAGATTACAGGTTAATATGATGTACAAACTCGACCTATAGATTTCATGCATACCATACAACGTGAATGCCCTAAAAGGGGAACATGAAATGGGTCAATTGGGTGAAGTAGATTTTGGCGAGTAACTGGAAGAAACAGCAGGTACTTTGCAAGTATACTATCAGCTAAACGTCTGGAGATTGTAATTCTTACTAATAAGTCACGAGTTCTCTAGGTTCTAATTCTACACTATCCCATAATATTCAGTGAGTTCCAATTCATTCCCAGATTTTTTATTTTTTATTTTTAAATTGCAACCTCTATAATAAGGTGAAGAACAACCTCACATAAAAGCAGAACACCAGTTGTGGCGGCCTTAGATGCATAACAATAGTTTGCACTTTTTGAGAACATATCAGCAAAGTAGACCCCCTTCCCAAACATATAGCCTGTTGCAGGTGCTTCAGGTGGAGCTATGCGTAAACCTGGTAAGACATTCAATTTGCATTGACCATACCATAGTTAGACTGAGCAACCACAGATAAAAGTTTAAGTAATCGCATAAGATTGTGGGAGGGAAAGCGAAACTCAAAATGAAGACCTTGGGACAGAATGCCAGTCCAATTTGTAAGCCGAGAACCATGCCACAAGAGCTTCCTGTTCTTTGTACTAGAAAACTATTTAGTGTAAAAGAGCATAATTAATAAATAGGATGAAGTCTTTTATTGATACGTGAAAGTAAATGATGACACCACAGGTAAATGCCAAGCACCTTTGCAAAACGCTCATTTTCTCCCTTTCTTGATACCCTAAATACTTGAACAATATCAACAGCATAATTTGAATGTGTTTTCGCATGTGTATTCTGTGCATACTTTGAAACCTGAAAACAAAATAAAGGATATAAAAAACCAAAGGCTTGTCATTTCTAACCAGTAAAAAGAAGAGACGAATCCAAGAGGTGTGCTATTAATCCATCCAAAATTAAAAGACAACAAGCAAATTGAAATACAGTCATTACCATAGAGAATTCCTCAGAATCAACTTCAACTGGTGACAGTTCACATTGAAGGCGTTGGTAATGAGAATACAAGGGATCTTCCTGTAATAATGACAGAATCAGACCAGACAACACAACCTAGCAATAGAATCATGTGACTAGCATTCAACAAATCCTAGATCTAGAATATATCAAAAGATGTTATACTTCAATAAAAACAGATATAATGAGGATGTACATCAAATGCAGGAAGTTAGCAATTTCACAAGGTCAAGAACACTCAATTTATTAGTTTATTTTCATAAGAAACAAAAATTTATTAGATAAGAATAAGCAATAAGCATCATTGAAATAGTAGCACAAAAAATTTAGAATGTCAAAATTATAATTTGTGCCTCACTGCACAAGTGAAGAGGAGACTAGAGGAAACCAAAAACATGTGCTTAATGAAAAAAAACCATGGGAGTTTTAGGAAATTATTTCAGCTAGAAATTGCAAACATAGGAAAGGTGCCTTGACATGCTAATCCTAGTTCAGTTGATTTGGATATTGATTAAGGCAGTAGGAAAGGAATCGGCATATGCTTCATTCTTCAAAAGTGGTCTGAAAATTCACAGAAGTTTTAACATGCATTGCTATGGTGAAAGAAAACAAGTACCCAACAGTAATACCTGCATACTATTAACTGCCTCCAACAATTTTGTGGCTAGCTCAATTTCACCCAACGCCTCAACCTTCAAGTCAATAACAAAATCACACATTTAGAACGAGGTAAAAATCAACATGAGTTGGTACACCAGAAAACATGAAATTATGGTTACAATTCATGCTCAAGCTACAAAGGTGATCGATTAGCAGTGAAATATTTAAAGGTCTCTTTCAATATAGTTTTTCATTTTGCTTAGTATTTAATCATATCATTGATCTAGATAGTGAAAAGCTGAGAGTAACGACAGATACTCCAACGGAAAAGGGAAAACAACATTACCATTTCCAACTTGCTTTTCAATTTTTGAGGGGTGTCGATTACAAATTCACCTGCCATCATAAATTCCAAAGTGGTACAGTTGTTAGTTAGGATTCAGGCAATATGTGATTGTGAGAGGGAGGGAGAGGACTCACGCATCTTCTTGAATCCAAAATCATGCGGAATTACAGTGTAAAATTCCCTGCCAGAAAACATTTGCGACACCTTTTAATCCAGAATTCAAAACTGAATGCAAAACATCAGGGTACAGAATTTGAAGAATTGTTGTACTCTTCAAGATTTCGAGAATATTGAACATGTGTAGATGAGAAATCACAGTGCATCAGATGCAAACTTACCCACTTAGTTGCTCAAGTAAACTCCTGTTTGACAGACCAATCACATCCGAAATCCTTTTCAAGACCTCATAACCCTAAATAAATGGAGACACAGCATTATAAATTTTAATGTTCAGATTCAACTTTCAGAAATAGAAAAGACAGGTGGCCATGTCCCATACTCAAGGCAGTGCATGTAAGATTAAAGGAAAACACATAGCTAAGTTATTGAGAAAGTTAAAATACTGGCCGGCTAAGACAACCATATGTGCTTTGACCTTAGAGCATTTTGTTGTGCTACCAAAAGTATAATCAGAATTGAGAATCTAATGAGCAGAAAATTCTATCCCACTCCAAAACCAGGAATCCATGATAAGGATGAGAAACTAAGAATCCAGTATTCATTCTCACAAAGTACTTAAAATATATTTCAGAATTTGAAGCACCTTCCTACCGTCCAAGTACAAGAAAGTCCATCTCTTTCAAGACCTATAGTCAGCACCACCACCTATTTTAATTCATGTTCTATAATTTGTAAAAGACAACATCTGCAAATAGAATCTTGAAAGTCATCTTTTTAAGATTATAACAAACACACTCTAGGGTAAAATCCCAAGTCATGGTAATTAACCCACCAAATGCAACGGTACAACTTTGTTATAAAAATAAAAATAAAAATTCCCAAGCATGCATCGTGCTTCTAATTGATATCTTAACATGTCTTATAAAATCCATTCCCTTTATAAAATAATAGACATTTGACGTCAATTGTACCTCAACATTGTCCAAGAACTTAGGATGTCAATAGATTCTTAAGCTTGTCACAACCAAGTACAAGTAGGTTTTTTTTTTTTTAATGGTAAGAAGTTTTTTTATGTGAAGTTATGAGCACAAAAATGTTAGTAACTTAACACGAATAAGCTTGACATTCTTCCAATTCCAAACGTCAAAACAGAAAAATGCCCTATATAACTGACAAACTCAAGAACCCTGTTGAAACATACGCAAAAAGAAATTCCAACAGATCAAGTACTTATACTTACCTTTAAAATTGTAGATTTGCTCAGCTTTCCAAGTGGTAACTTTTCAGCATTGTACCCTATAAAATACAAGTTCCATTTAAAAAATTGACAAATCTCTCTTCTGACGGCTGTACAGAAATGAGTCCATTCAAAAGAACCCTTAAAATGGATCACTTAATAAAACATTTTTCTTTTTCATATTTAATATTAAACTGGTACCTAGGAGGGAAAAATTGCAAGTGTATAAATGGTTGACTGACCTATTTCCATCATCTGTTGCTTCATCATACTGATGTTGCAAATGAGAGAGATAAACTTTGCAATGCATGGCTCAAGTTTTGTTTCACGAGGTTGAATCTCTGAAATAGATCCACGTTTCTCATTGACCTAAAGTCAACAATAGAGTCATAAGGGCACAATATTAACTTTATTCCATTTGGGTAAAGAGGTCACTTTTTCCTATAGAAATTGGCCCTCAGTGTGATGTGGAATATTCATCTCAATGAGGACGAGATGAGACAATAACAATTCTTTTCAATAATTCGATTTTGGGAACAATGATGGGCTGACATCAGCCCTTCTCCACTTTTCTTTAGTAAAAAATGTTATAATTATTACTGCATTTCTACTGAAATATCTTAATCTATATTCTATATATAAACGAATTCTATATATTTCTGCTGTGCTATGTAAAGGCAAACGTTCAGGAACAAAAAGTTAATTAATTATTTTAGACCAAAGGTTCAACTTCTTATCACTTGAGAAAAATCTTCCTGGAGAATCTTATCCCTGCAAGGAATCCCCAGCCACCACTTTGATTACTTTTAAGTAGAGAATTTTAAAGGGATGGAGATCAATTGTCTCCATCACCTATTCTCACTCTATTTAGTTGACACTTCCCACTTTTGGGAGAGCTGAAAGGTCAGCATGAAGACTTGAAGAGAGAGATGAATCAAGCAGTGTTCTTATTTGCACAGAGAGGTCTTGGCCAACGCAGGGACCCTTGGAAGGAAGGGACACTGGCTCCATTTAATGATTAGATGCATGGCCTTATTTTACAAGATATCTGTAAAAGAATTGAAGATGCATTTTTACAAAAGAGATTTTCTTTAACAATGCTTTCTTCATGTGTTTTAATTCCATTGTTCCTACTACGTACTTGGCAAGATAGCTTCACTTCTAATAAGCTGAGGAAAGGATATCATGCTATACCAAATTAAACTGTGTGAACCCCGGGATTCACAACATTCATAAATTAAAGGAAAAACAATATATTTGGAATTGGGACCACTTACTGATAATTCTTTTTCATTTTCGCTGTAGTCCATCTCCAACCAGGTATAACTCTTTGGGTAACAAATAAACTCTTTTCTGTTAGACCAATAATTCTTGGTTTTAGCAAAGAATTTTTGTTCAAATTCCCGTATTGCACTTTCTTTTGATGTGTAAGGACCTTGTATATTATCTTGTCCCTTCACACCTACCCTTCCCCACCTAGTGTAAACCATGTAAGTACCACCACCATCAGATTCTGCAAATGATGGAAATTCCAGCATTTAATGTATCATATACAAATAGATGAAATTCCAAGACTAAAAAAGAAACAAAAAACCACTTCATCAAACTGGCATATCTTCTTCAACTATAATGCATGCTACCCTAATCGTATCAGAAAATTTGAAAAAATATACACCAAAGCAGTAAAACTCTCCTTTGGGATTGGTTGCATGAATTTTGTTTGAAAATTTCATCCACTATAGCCCTAACTCATATCCATTTGCTCAGGGGAAGAAATGAGTTCGTATTAGTGGAATGATAAGCAGAAGCAAAATCAGAAAAACAAATATTTTTTTTTATGATACAATCCTAAAAAACAAGGAGAGAGACACAAATATATCATAACACAGCTGAGATGGCACAATTATTTACTAAAAGATTAAGGAAAGAAATCTGTGGTGTACAAAAATATTTATTCATCCAAATATTTGAAAATAAATTAATAATGTTCATTCCAGTTTTCAACTTAAAATAATAATAATTATTGTTAACAAAAGGGCAGTACTATAAGCTTGAAGAAAGGTTCCATGTTAACCTTCATTTCCTACATCCTCATCTCCTATTTTCTATTATTTATCATTGTTTTTTATGATAATATTTCCATTGAAAATTTTTATAATCATTATCAGTTGTTCGTCCAAGTGGTCCAGCATTTCCAATTTTAATTTTCAAATATTTTTGTTCAACCCATGTCAAATATATCGGGAGACTGTCGGTGAATATATCGGGAGACTGTCGGTGTCATCCCTCGGCCTTCAGAATTCAGACACACTACATGTACTGTTAAATTAAAATTGACTGAGATAAACGATGCACAGAAAGGATAGAAGTTTACCAAGTGCTTGAATCACATAAAACTTGTTATTGTTGTTTCCAACATTAGTCTGATTCAACATGGCATCATAGATTTCATCACCCTGCAAATCAACAGTTGTATTCATGCTTAGAAAACAAAACCATAAGTCAAAAGGTACTATTTGCATTCTAACATTAAAATATCAATTAATCGGAGCTATGCATTTCTACAAAAACTACTGGGACTTACCACTTGCAGAACATGATGTTGTGTTTTGATTTGATCTGGAAGCCACTGATCCAACACCGCTGAACCCTTTTTGGTTGCTGTAACAATCTTCTCCTTGGTGCTTACATTTTCGACCTTACTGGCTGTGAACAAAGCACGAAAAATAAAATTTCCCCAAATTGAATGACATAGACAGATACTGAGCAGTGTTTCTAAAATATTGTGCAATCGTGAACATTTTCCTTTTACCGACTTCAACTCTCTATTTTCCCCATAGCCATTGTCAGTTCCCAATCCTGATGCATTTACCATACCAACTCGGTACATACAATTTCTATGTCTTGATAAATGAAATCTTCTTCCAAGTTCAACTTACTAAATTCAAATTAGCTACTAACCACAAGTTTCGCAGCATATGCTTCTAACGGAATTACATGCTTCGGTTCGCTAACTAATCTAGAAACGCCAATAAACAAGTAACTAGGAAACAAACGCAATTGATTCTTCGCAGTATAAAAAATCACTCCAGTCAAAACATAATTCGATATACCGTCAGTTTTATCTTCCGCTTCTTCCTCTTTTTCCTTCTCACAATCTTCACAAATCCTCTTCAGCAACTCCTTCTTTGAACCAGTGGAATCAATGCCACGAAGAACCGCTTCATCTCGCAGTTGCCGAACATTCATTTCCCGCAACTTCTCGACATCTCTGATCAAGTCACTTCCATTCGAATCTCCAGCATCTTCCGAGTCCCTCCCCCTCTTTCTCCCACCAGTTGCAGCAGCAGCATCTTTATCTCTCAACGATTCTTCCTCTTCGCTAATGGCGGACTCCAGGCGACGAACCTGTACAAACGAAAACAAAAACAAACATCGTGGTCAACGGAAAGCTGAAGAAGAACGCGATTCAAACAAAAAGAGTAAGGATTCGGATTGAAAACCAGAGCGGGCTTAGTTCCAGAGGTATCGAGTCCACGTTGAGCCAGTTGAGTTCGGATTTCATCCACTTTGAGCTTGTTCGCCATTTTCGCTTTGACGAGGTCTGACAGTTGCAGAGAGGAGTTTTTATAGTAAACGCCCTCGCAGTCACATTTGCAGAGACTTCATGGACACTGAGAGAAATCTCTTTCGCTTTGTCTTCAAATGAGAAATATAGCACTCACAATATAGTGAGAAGACAATTTTGCCCTAGAATTCTTCAACTCGCAATTTATAGTGAAATTTTATTAGCTTGTTTTACAAGCTATATAATAAAGCTGGTCAGATTGCATTTATTTCATATGTTTAAAAAGTACATAATAGGTTATTGAAGATTTTAATAGAAATTTTTAATGCATGAAATTAATTAGACACAACAATTACATTGATCATTTTTAATATTGTAAAAAGGAATACAACTCTGCAATAATTGACCTGTAGTCTTTGTTAGATTTATCGATTCTAAATGTTGGTGAACTAAAAAAAAATCAATTTTATTATTTAATCGATTATATGGTAATTATAGTATTTTGGTCATTGTATTTTTTATTGGTAACCTATAGTATAGGTACTTTTGTGGAAATGCAACACTAAAGCATTGGCTAAATTTTTTTGTTGAATGATGTGAAAATATTGTGGTTGAATTACAAATTTAGTCTTTGAGTTTTTTAATTTTAAAAATTCATCAATCCTCGACACAAAATTAAAATGTTAGGATTCCATTAGATATAAAATTCAAAGTTATATATATAATAAATCAATTAGATTTAAAATATTTCAATTTTGGTAGGGACTTATTAGACGCAAAATTAAAAGTTTAGGGAATTATTAGATATTTCTTAAAGTTTATTGACCAAATAGACAACAAATTCAAAATTCAATGTCTAAAATGCAATTTAACCAAACATATTATAATTTTGATTGAAGACAACATATACAAAACTATTAACAAACTCATCAATTGAGAAAAATTCTTCTGATCAAAAGTGGTTCAGTTGTCTACTTTGAATCGTTGTTGTAAATTTTCATTGAAGATTACCAATGGTAAAAACTCAACCATATACCTATAAAAGACATTACTAATGCTAAAAACCCAACCACGTATGTATAAAGATTAAATCATTATATGAAGAAGCATAAGAACTAAAATACCAAACTAAGATTATATGGATTCAAAATAATTTTTAACCCGATAAAAAGCAATAAGAGGTACTATTTGATAACTATCTTATTTAAGTTAAACGTTTTAAAAATAGGAAGGCAAGCCATAACTATTTTTTTACTTGATGTATCATATACAAATTAAACTCGAGTACATAGTTTTTTAATATGAAGTTATGAGTAGAAAAATTGTAGTAACTTAATATGAGTTACTACTTGCATGCAACTATGTCAAAACGAGCAGCTCAGCTGTAATTGGCATGTATCCTAGACCAGTAAAAAAAAAAATTCGAACCTCTGACTTTAGTTATGACAAGTTGGCCAAGTGGAAGAGAGTAAATATATGGAGAGCTAAATATCATATACGTGTGTACTAAATATATATATATATATATATATATACACACGTGTTAGAAAGAGATTTTTTTTTTTTTAATACATCAACATTTGGGGGTGGGAGATTCAAACCTATGACCTCATGGTCGATGGTACATGCCAATTACCGTTGAGCTAAGCTCGCTTTGGCGTGTTAGAAAGAGAATATAAGCTCGAGAAAGAGAGACATATTAGGGAGAAATTATTATTATTATTATTAAATATAAAAGTTTTAGAAAGAGAATAATTTAATAGTGAATTTTAGTGAGATGAACGCTGGGCATTTTTGTCTTAGACTTGAGGTGCTTATTTGACTAAATTGAAGAATGGAGGGCCATTTTTCCAGAAATAGGAGGAAGAGTCCTTAAGAAGCCGAGAAATTATTCGTGGGAAATTTAAAATTAGGTGAAGGATTCAACGTCGTCGTTTAAATGGAAGGTCTAAGGAAATGGACATTTGAATTTTCAAAGAGTGCGCGACACGATTTTCTTTGGCTCTTTTACAGCGATGAAAGCATTTTCGAATGGGTGAAGTGACCATTTTGACCTTTTTACTACCATTTTTGTTTTACAACTTTGAACTTTGAAGAGTTTAATTTTAATAAAATTTGGTACCACCATGAAGCTTGAAAAAACTATATTCATAAAATAACAGACAAACTATTTCATTTTTTATAATTTAAAAAGTAAAAATTTAGGCCCCGTTTGATAACCGTTTTTTGTTTTTGAAAATTGAGTCTATAAACACTAATTTTACCCATAAGCTTCTTTGTTTTTTTATCCACATCCTTCCCCGTATTTTCAAAACCCAAGCCAAATTTTGGGGGAAAAAAAAGAAAAAAATAGTTTTCAAAAACTTGTTTATGTTTTTGAAATTTAGCTAGGAACTCAAATGTCTCCTAAAAAAAACCATTGTAAGAATATTGAGAGAAAAGAAACACAAATTTCAAAAACCAAAAACAAAAAACGAAATGGTTATCAAAAGGAGCTATAGTTTGATGGTTATTTTCTTGCCATGTAAGAAGACATTATTGTAACATTATGGTTTTCTTCCAAAATATATAAACTGTTTTGTTAAGGAAACTAATTAAACTATGTTTAGAATTTAGATTGATATTAAAAAAAAAAAAACGATCGTTATGGATAAGCAATTTCTCTTTAGACGCACTTATTTTATATACACACTTTATTTCACTAGCCTTTCACTTTTATCGACCAACTATTTTAGAAATATGTTAAAATAATAATTATTAAGAGGTTCATATATAATTTTTTTAAGCAATAGAATTTAATAAACGAAGTAAATATTTACAATAGAAATACAACAAACTTTTAATAAAAAAATATATTCTTTGTTTTTTATAACTAAGACTCCTCTCTTAAAATGTATACAGAAAAGCAAATATTATGCATTTTGGTTAGATAAAGAGTCGGGCGGGCCAACATGTCACAAATTACAATGGGCTTTTCTGGGTCCACTTTGTGATAGTTGTGGTGAAATCTTGGCCCAATGACTTTTTGGTTTGCAATAATAGAGAATTGGGAAATTTTCGAAAATACCCTTTTATATTACTTTTAAGTTTCCAATTCTATTTTGGTATCGGTACTTTCTAATTTTTTTTTTTTTTTAAATAAACTCTCTAATTTATTTTATCTAGTTTCTAAATTTTCAAAATATTAATTTCAGTACTTGAGTTTTAAAACTAACATTTTAGTTTCTATAATTTATTATTATCATCGTGTCACATAATATTTATCTTAGTTGTCCTAGATACATGTTCACATCAATACGTTAATATGACATTTGAAGTCTTGTTATCTACCCGTTTAGAAATTGACTGCAAGATAATGATGAGAACGATTATTTTTTTTTTTTTTTTTTTTTTAAGTTCAAGAACTAAAATCAATTAATTTTGTAAACTAAAATGGAAGAAATAAAGAAAGTTGGATATTTAAAATAAATATCTTAAAATTTTGGAGAAAATATTTTCATGTTTACTGTTTATTTTGTTTTTTGTTTTTAATAAAAAGAGTGTTGAGGATCAAATTTCGCTAGGTAAATTACCTTTGCTCCACGTGATAATCGACAGTGAATTTGTTTGAGAGCGGGAGGAAGACGTGGCCTGCAAAATGAAAAACCTGCATCCCGGTGTGGTGCTAGCCACACCGACTCCGATGCTTATGTTAGAAAACGGAGGTAGGAGGGCTAGAGAGTAGAGAGTTCGGGTCCCCTTATTCAGTAGTGAAGAGGGGTATATAGCTGCTTATGCTCCTAGGGTTTTTAGGAATTCGGAGGCGTTTCGGGTCAAACCAGATGGAACCAGGGCGGCCAGAGGCGGTAGGGACCAAACGGAGTCGGACGGGCTCGACCTGCGCGAGCGGGCCGAGGGTCAGCCATGGGCCGAGGCGGAGCAGGAGGTTGGGCCAAAAGCCCGACCCCTTCGGTATTGGCCCGTCCCACTTGCCGATTTCGCCTCTTGGGTCCATCTCCCAGCTCGATTTCTCCCTGATTGTCCCCGTCAGCTCCTTGTACATCGGGGTGATCCAAAATTGCCTGTAACAAAGAGAATTCATTAACACCTAGCAAAACCATAGTTCATGGTGATAAGTCCTTGGACCACCTGACATAGAAGAATGGAAGAATGACAAGACAACAACACAGCACAGGACAACACGAAACAAAGATTAATTGACACTAGAATGATAAAAAGAAAAAAGATTTATTGATTTTTTTTTACAACATTGATAATTTTAATTAGTTGAGTTTTTTTTTTCTTGGAGCTATAATTAATTGATTGAGTTAGATTCGTGTTAATAATATAAATTATGTCAATTTATATATAGTTCAACTAGTTAAAATATTATAACTTTAACCTTAAGTTATTAAGTTCAATAATTAAAATTGTCACACCATACAATATTCTATTAAAAAAAACAATAAGTGAATAAAAAGGCATAAATTCCCATCTAGTATCTACATCCTTGACTTTTTTACATTTTTTTTTATAGAGATAAAAAAAAAGATTTTGGGATAAGAATGAAAATTTCTTCTATGGTCCCCTTATTTAACTGGGATGTGGAATGTATTCTTCTCTGCGACTAACTATGCTTTCCGTTTCATCTTTACATTATTATTTTTTAGAAAAAAAAGAAGTTAATTTGAATGGAAAGTCGTACAAATTAAAACTGTAAACTAAATAATTGTATCAAGTGAATCAATTTACATTATCAAGTATCGATCATGATTTGGTTTTAAAACCATTAATAAATAATTTTTACACGATTTATCTACTTCTTTAGGAATAATTATATGGTAATTTTATCGACGTGGTAAGATTTTGGGAGAAGAATGATTTTATTTAGGTAATTTTGAGTTGATTTTATAGAATTAAGTAGAAATAGTTGTAAATCACCGATGGATGGTCTAAATTAATTCACTTAATGGTTCGAATTATGAATAAAATAATAGTCCAATAAAAGAAAACATTTTTTTTATAAGTATAATATTAAAAAGGTAGATGTAGGAATTTAGGCCAGTATTTATTCTTAAAAAAAAAAAACATTAGAACAATAAATAAAAAAATCAACGTTGTAACTAGTTGGTTCAAATCCGCACCCCACATATTGTTCAACTTAAAAAATAAATAACATAAATCTCTATCTATATCTTTGACTTTTTTACCAATTTTAATAGAGATAAAAAAAAAAAAAAAAAGATTTATGGATAAGAATGAAAAATCTCTTCTATGGCTTTAAAGCAAAAAAGGAAAAAAAAATATTCTACAAATTAAATCCCCCTTATTTAACTGAGATGAGGAATGTATTCTTGCTTTGACTATGTTTTCAGCTTCATCTTTTCATTATTATTTTTTAAATGCAATTGTTTACTTTACTCCTTAGTCATATAGCATTAATAGAAGTCATTAAACATTTTTATGAATTTGATGATTAAAAATATTTCTCTAAATTTTTATCTTTAAAATGTACAATCCTATATATTTATTAATATATCAAATCTAAAACTAAAAAAAACTACACAGAACCAAATACGCTTCGATTCTATAAAATTAAATCATTGATTGAGAATAAAATTTAAAATTCTTCAATAACTGAGAAAGTCATCTCCAATCTCTTTCCCTAGATGCTACTCATTCCAAGATCGAGGACGAGGTTCAAAATTCCTATATGCTACTCTTATTATTTAGGAGCAACTCATCTCTAAATTTGCTTTTACCTCCTGACATCCAGTTTTAAGACTCATTTTCTATAGAAGTTATCATCATCTCTAAATTTGCTTGTTATTATTATTATTTTCACACTTGCAAGTTATTATTCTAATATTCTATCATTTTTGTACTTACGAGTTACATTTAAAAATAATAATAATAAAATAAAAATAGATTCAAGTTTATCCCTTCAAAATAAAACTATAGACATGTCGAGTGGTTAGACAATCAGTTATATATATTTGAAATTTGGTTGCTTTTATTTTACAATATTTGGATCAAAGTGCAATGTGTTTGAAAGCAAGTGGCAATAATAATTTAGATGAGTCAATATCAATGTTGTATATATTACATTTGATATTGTTAAAAAGTCAAACTTTAAATGCTTGATACATTGGGAGATGCATGATTAGATAGTTTTTTTTTAGGGTATAAAAAAAACAAAAAATATTTTTTTGTTTCTGTTTTTTTTTCGTCATATTTAGATTTTTTTTTTTAATGTTCAATTTGCGGATTGCAAATTTCAAATTTTTTAAGCGAAAAACATTTTGAAAAAAATACTAATCACGCGTTTCCTCTAAAAGCAAGTTTAAATTTTCAAATTACTATGAATTGAAAAGTGTATGCCGTGATAATTGACATGTAACTTCGGTTAAGAAGTCAGAGGTTCGAATCCCTCCATCCCAAAATGTTGATGTACTAAAAAAACTTTTTTTTTTTTTTATTTATTAGAAGATACACTTCGATTGATAATATTTATTTCCTTACTACCATGTTATTCGAATCTCATATAATACTAACCTCATTTAAGATGCAAAATTTAGGGTAGGTTGATAATTTATCTTTTTCTAAAAAAAAGGTTGATAATTTAAAATTCAATTAATGAAATTAAAATTTATCTACCGATCAAAATATGTGGGTGAAAATTTTTCTCTTTTTCTTCTCTAAACAAATTATAAAATTCTCCACCACGAATTCTTATGCCACTACCCTTGCCAACACCTACATGCATTGACATCCCAATTTGCAATAACCTAATTTTTATTACATTTATTTTACTTTTAAAGTTTCTTTTAGTACATAAAACTTATGTCATATTACATCTCCAAATTACTATGGATATAAACTTATTTTGTTTATTGCAATGAATTATTTTTATATAATTTTAATATAATTCTTCGTTCTAAAATCAAACACACGACCTACCTTCTCAAAAAAAAAAAAAAAAAAAAAACCTATTATATGTAGCTAAAAAATACTTCGTGATCATAGATATCTATCCATATTGGAAATGAACATATGATCTTATCTATCTAATTGTTACCCAGTATCTATCCTTAATTCATCCACTAATTAAAAAAAAAAAAAAAAAACAATATAAATACCTCCTAAACTCACTATTATTTCAATAATATCAAGTTTTACACAAATTAACTATGGAATAACTTGTTAAAACTCACAAAATTTAGTTCTAATATCATCTTTGCGAAACCATATGAGAATATTTTTTTCAAACAAAAACTTATATGAGGGTAAAAATTGGAACACATTTTTAAGGTTTAAGATTAATATTGTAACACACTTATCTAAGTTTAGAATGCAATTTGATGAAATTAAAAGTATAGAGTGAAAATTGGCACAATCAAATAAGTTCAGAGATAAAGTCTCATTTTGTTTTCCTAAATTACTTGAACCTCTATTTATTTTATTCATGAAAATGATGTAAATTAAAGCATCACTTTAAAAGAGAGAGTCACATTTGGCCTGTGAAATTTGGACACAGCCTTTGTGTTACATGTAAGGTCACAATGGAAAGCAATTGCATTATCATTGTCCTAATGGCCATATATTTATTAACATTTATTTTCTAAGGGATAAGGTTGGACTTTGATTGCTACACAAAACAAATTGCCCCATACCACTACTTGCCAAACTATTTTAAACCAATTATTTATAGTGATGATCATTAATTTATGCTCTCTTTTTTTCATTACTTTAATATATAACATCGTTTTTAAATATTTATCAAATTAGGTCAGTGAATTTAAATATGATTGAATTTGTCTTATATGTTGCTTTTGAAATAATAAAAAAAGGGTAGCAAATTGGATGGTAAGCATCAGCAAATCAAGCCAAATTTAGAAGGCTAATTACGGTTTTAAGCAACCCAAATTTTCAATTTGGATATAAGTCAAAACTTATTTGAAATAAATAATACAGCCAATTATTTATTTATTTTTTCCTTTTTTGTTATTTTTAAACAAAATCGAAATGGGGTCTGACGTTTAAGAAGAAAGTTGTCATTTTGGATAATTATAGAACTTAAATAATCCAATTAAGCTCTCGTGTAGTTTTATTTGTTTCAATATAAAATTATATGTATGAAACGAAGAATTAAGATCTCATTTGATAACCATTTGATTTTTGGTTTTTGAAAATTAAGCTTACACACATATACTTCCACTTATAAGTTTCTTGGTTAATTTTAGTAGCAATCTTCTACCTTGTTTTAAAAAACAAAGTCCAATTTTGAAAAAAAAAAAAAAAAGTTTTTAAAAAAAGTTTTTAAAATTTGGCTAGGAATTCAAATACAACCCTAACTAGGATAAAAGTCATGGTATGGAATTCAGAAAAAAAAACATAATTTAAAAAACAAAAAACCAAATGGTTATCAAACGGTGCCTAAACTTTTTCTTTAATATGAAAATTTAAGTGTTGGATATACTTGTAAGATTATTAATATTTTAATCCGTTAAAATTTTCACATTCCTTTATTTTATTTTCTTTTTTTCAAATATAATTTGTATTTGTATATATACATCTCACAGGAGTGATATCTGTTTCGAAATAATTTTTCTCTTCATTTGCATATACTTCAAAACATTATTACGTATATTGCCATGAAAAATTATTACAAAATACAATAAATAAATTCAGCATAGACATTTCTTTTGTGGTTTTTTCTTCAATTTTGAAAAATTTTCACGTAAATTCTTGTATTTTCTATTTTTGTTGATTTTTTAAAAATTTCTATGTTATTTTTCTGCTTATTCTTAGAGTAGAATTGAGATTTTTCCCAACAAAACTGAAACATAATCTCAAATAAAATTTAACCCAAAATTTCCAAAGTTTCGGATTTTCTTTTTAGTTTATATTTCTTCGACGTTCGTTTAATCAAAGAGGTCCATATCAAATGCAAGTGTCAATGGATCATTTAGAAAAACCATCAAAGTATGGATAAATTGAAAAAAAAAAAAATCTTAAGGAATATAGACAAAATCACTATTTTTATTAGTCAATTTTAATAAAAAAAATATATCCGTGGATATCAAAATTTAATCAATATATGAATTATTAAAAAAAAGGAGACTAACTTGAAGGAGCGGTGAAAGAAAGTCAAGTCTGATTAACGTGTGATGGTGTCAGTTAGGACCTCATATCAGATATGTTTGTTTGTTCCAAAATGAACTGGAATCTTCTTTTCCACCACCAATAATTTTTTTTTTTTTTTTTCATTTCCAAATTCTTTTTTTCTTTTTCCTTTTTATGATCGACCAAACACGACGGTCTTTCCTCTTTTCTTTTTCTTTTTCTCAAAAGCATCCCTTCCATGAATCACATTGATCCAATATTTTCTCTTTTCTTTTCAAGAATATTGTTGGTTTTTTTTTTTTTTTTTCTTTTGTCTTTTGTCATTTTCGAATTTTTGTTTCTTGATAAAATTCCCCACTTATCGTCGAGCTTTCACATCATTTTGATGTTATTATCTGTTGATGGTCAAATTTGGTCAGAGGGAACTCACTGACCTTCACGTGCCACCAACGATAAATTTGTAGATGATGGGGAAGACGTGGCCCGCAAAACTGTAAACCTGTACACCGGTGTGGTGCTAGCCACACCGCCTCCATGCTTAAGTCAGAAAACGTAAGTAGGAGGGCTAGAGAGCAAGAGAGAGTAGAGAGTTGAGGTCCCCTTCTTCAGTGGTGAAGAGGGGTATAAATATTTGCTCATGCTCCTAGGGTTTTTAGGATTTCAGAGCCGTTTCGGGACAAACCAGGCAGAACCGTGGCGGCTGGAGGTTGCAGGGACTGAACGGAGTTGGAGGGACTCGGCCCGCGCAAGCGGGCTGAAGCCCGACCCCTTCGGTATTGGCCTGATTCACTGGCCCGGTTCGCCCTCGGGGTCCATCCTCCAGTCTGATTTCTGCCAGGTTGTCCTCGTCAGCTCCTTGTGCATCGGGATGGTCCAAAATCACCTATAACATTATCTTTTGGAATATAACATTGATGTTGGGAGTGACCAAAGTCCCACATTAACTAAACAAGGGAAAAATCATTGGTATATAAGAGAGGACAAGTATTATGAGGTCTTTTGGGGTAAACAAAAAACAAAACCATTATGACTTAGGTTCAAAGTAGACAATATCATACCTATGTGGTTGTCCGATAATCCTTTAACATAAACTTTCAAAGGGTAATATACTTTTGATATGTTAGACATAAAATTGAGTTTTTTTAAAAACAAAACAAAACATAAAATTGATTTTTTTTCTTGATTTATTAGATACTTTTTAAAACTAATAGACCTATTAAAAACACTAAATTAACAGTTTGAGGTCTATTAAATACATTTTATTTTAAATTTCAAAGGCTTATCAAATACAAATATAAAGTTTTATAGTCTAAACTTGTAATTTAATTATCTTTTTTCAAGTTATATATATATATATATATATATATATATATATATGTATATATATATATATATCCAAATTTCTACCACCATTTTAAGATCATGTTTACCATCGAGATGGTTTACCAAATCGAATAATAAAGCGATCTTGAAATTAGGAATCATTTGAAAAGAAAAAAAAAAAAAAAGAAAAAAGAAAGAAAAAAAAAATCTCATTTTATTTCCCCATCCCACGGAACCACTAACATGTTTATCATCATTTCACACTTTTTTTTTTTTTTTTTTTTTGTTTTAACTACATTCCTACCATTCTTAAATAACGTAACAATAAATTTAAATAAAATTCCCTATGAATATTTCTTTTTCCAATTTTAAATAAACCATAAATATAAAATAAACTAAAATTTATTATCAATAGTTTTTGTTCCCATTAAAAATTCTACAAAAATATTTGTTAGTACATTTTCTCAGTGGGTTAGAATTATGGATAGAATATATTGGTTATTATGATACGTATGATCCATATTCATAATCTATGTGAATAGAAATCCGACGTGACCACAATTATATATAGTTATGTGAAGTTGCATTAAAAAAAAGATATATAAACTAAAACTAGTAGAAAAAAATATTAGTAATGTAGGTAAACAGCCAAATCCAACAGTTTCTCCATCCAAAATACTCTTTAACCCTTGATTTGTTGAATTTACATTATAAATAGTGGAATGTTTTGTTATTTGTTTAATTGTGTTACAAAAAAAAAAAATTAATTTAAATTATTCCCTGTTCATAAATTATTGCAATAAACTAATATATATATATATATAAACTTTGTAATAAACTAATATGATTGACTTTTCAATTATATATAGATGTTGATTTTTTTTCTATTTATGGGAATCCGTTTGCAATGACAATGGAACTCTGCGCCACCTAAAGGAGACAGCACCATTTCGTTAATGATGCAAAGGACGAAGACTAAATTTTATAATATAAATTTAAAAATGTAATTAAACTTTTAAGTAAAAAAAAAATTGATTTTTATCTATGCGAAAATGAATGAGTTGAATTCAACTTTAAGCTTTCAGTTTTATCAATTTAGATCATATATTTGAATAGTACAATTTAAATCATATGTTCTTGTATGTGCACGAAGAGACCAATTTATTTATTTATTTATTTTATACAAATCAAATTGTATCGGATGCTCTTTCAATTAGTTCGATATGAATATTTTAATTGTGAATAAGTTTGAAAGTTTATTATTGACAAATTTTCATCATTGGACTTATAGGTATTTTTGTGACATGATTATGAATGTTTTGTTGAATGATAAATTGGTTGGTTCAAGAATTTTTTTTGATAAGAAGGTATTAGTTACCACACAAGTTCAAATTGATGTTTAATTTGATAAAATTAAAGATTTAATATTAAAATGAATACAATGAATTGATTATATGATTAGAAAAATAAAATATTTTAATTACCAAGGAATCTCAACTGAGAAAAAGAAAAGGTTAATTCTTAACCGACAAAAAAAATAAAAATAAATAAATAAAGTGCAGTGCACCGGCAAGTCGATTTAACAATGATTTAAATTTCGTATTTTTAAATGAAAAAGTCTGTGAAAAGAAAACTGAAAAGAGAAGCAAAATAAAAAAGAAATAATATCTTTTATCAAAAAAAAAAAAATAAATAAATAAAAAAGAAAAAAAAGAAAAAAGAACCGGCGTTGCGAGAAGGCAATGATGTTCCGCCGCATCTTTTTTAGGTTTGAAAAAACAGCCTCTTGTTTCCGCGCTTTTGCTTGCTTGCTTCTCTCCTCTCTTTATTATTATTAATTTATTATTATTATTATTATTTAATTTTTTTAAAAATGAAAACAAAATATATTATAATCCCACCCAAGTTGGCCTTTGGGAACAACCTTGGACCCTTCTCCCAAGGGTCATTTTCTTTAATATATATATATATATATATATTTGTTTTTTTTGTTTTTGTTTTTTAACTTAATATGGGTGGGACCAGTGTTTCTTTTATTTCATTCTTTGTTTTTTACCTTAAAATAAAATAACATTTAAAAATCTATTCTCTTGCATATTACTCTACTTTTTTTTGGGGGTAACTTGTTTAGTTAGTTAAATATAATTTTTTTAAACAATGTTTTTAGAAAAATGACATTATGAAAAAGGAAAAGTTAAAAGACGCATTTGATAATTATTTGATTTTGTGGTTTTTGAAAATTATGATTGTTTTTTACTAATTTTTTTACTGTGGTTTTCATATTTGTTAGTGACACATTTGAATTTCTAGCCAAAATCAAAAAACAAAACACGAGTTTTTAATTTTTTTTTTGTTTTTAAAAATTAGCTTGATTTTTAAAAACATGGAAAGAAGTAGATGAAAAAACAAAGAAAGTTACAAGTAGGCGTAGTGTTTATAAGTTTAATTTTTAAAAAGCAAAAAAACAAAGGTTTACCAAACGAGATCAAAGTGTTTTTTTTTTTTTTTTTTTTTTTTTGAAGAAATGAAAAGTTAAAGTTAAATTGATGTTTAGATTGATTTCAATAATAAAAACGTGGTAATGAAAAAGGTAAGTAGAGACAAAAATATAAAAAAGTAATTGGCGATATTATCTTAAAGGTTGAATAGTTCATAGTATGGGTGGATTTTTCTCATGTGAGTGTGACTTGATGTGCAACTTTGCTCGGTGCTTTCCAATTACGTGCAATTTGAATTGAAAATAACAACCAATTGTTATAAACTATTTATGGCTTTAAATCAAATGAAATTTATTTATGACCACTCGTCAATGTTTGTTATTTTTATATACATTTCAAAATATTATTATTGTTTTTTATGGTTTTTCAATCAGAGTATAGCTCAAAAGAGTAAAATAAGATTTAAAGTACTTAAAGAAACTATTTTTTAAAAAATGGATAAAATATTTTAATGTCTAAATTCGACGTTTATTCTTTCAGCGAGATGTTTGGTTTTATGTTAGGTTCAAATATACTTTTCATAGAATCTAGGTATGTTTATAACTTGAATAATTGTTGGCGATTCTGTAAAGAAAAAATGTTGTCGATTAAATAAGAATTACTTAATTAACATAAAACTTGTAACATTGACCAAGAGGTAAAAGATTCAAATTACTCATTCCACATGTTGTGAAAAATTAATTATTCAAATTTATAGTTTATTTTGAATATTTCAACTAAACAAAGTTTGAAGTTACAATTATCGTTGAGTCATGCTCGTTTTGGCTTTTAGGCAAAAGGTTTAAAGAGACTAAATATTTTAGCAAAATTTAACCACAAATGACCTATGAAGACAATTCTGAGACATATTGAGAGCATGAATATTAAATTTGAACATTTAAAAGCACGTAGTAAAATAGAATAAGTATGAGAGTGTTTAGCCCATTGAGTTGGATAGAGTTCTTGTTTGGTCCAAAGACAAATGACAAACAATTGTGGGACCCACAAACTTATTAACCTATTACAATACTCTATTATGGACCCTACAAATTTACTAACTCTAGAAGTGTTTGGGGTAAGGAGTTGAGTTATGAATGTTTTAGAAGTTGGAGTAAGGGTTAATAAGTCTATAGGACCCACAATAAAGTGTTGGAATAGGAGTTAAAAAGTTTGTGAAACTGACAATAGTGTTGTGATTGGTTGATAAATTTGTGGGCCCCACAATTGAATGTTGTATATCTAACTCCAACTTCACAACTCATTGTCCCAAACACCAATTTATTAATTTCTACTCCAAACTTTTAGAATAAAAGAATTTCAAATTTCATAACTCCAATCACTTGACCGAACACTTTGAAGGCATCGAGATTAAAATGATATTTTAATTAAAACTAGTTGGTCATGGATGGAGAGCTTTCTAAAGTGGCAATTTACAAGTCACGAGATGCTTGAATTCAAGACATCTCAAAGAAGAAAAAATAAAATTTTAATTTTAGAATGCATTGAACCTAAACCATAGCCGCGAAATGGCCGGTACCAAAAAAGTGAAGCAATTTCACAGGTTGTGCAGCCCTTCCCATCAAAATTCCCTCCATAACGAAACTCACCACTCAAGCTTCCACATTTTACGACTCACATCTTCTTTTTCCAAGGCCCGTATTTAAAGCAAATATTATTGCAAAATAAAGTTTTCTATTTTAGTAGGTTCTTTCAACTTTATTGTTAATTCCTTCAATAATTTTAGGCTAAATTATGAAAAATACCTCTGAATTATGGAGTTTGTTTCAAAAATGTTCTTGAACTTTGAAAAATTAAAAAAAAAAAAAAAAAATCTCTTGAACTTTGAAAAATTTCAAAAATACTTATGAACTTTGAAAAATGTTTCAAAAATATCATTGTCGTTAATTTTTTGATGGAAACCGTTAGAATTTACGATGAGAGGAGGAAAAAGGAAGAAGCATTTTTGAACAAGGGTATTTTAATTTTTTTTTTTTGAAAGTTCAAGGGTATTTTTGAAACTGAACTTTAACCGTTTTCATCAAAAAATCAACAACAAGGATATTTTTTAAACGTTTTTCAAAGTTCAGAGATATTTTTGAAACTTTTCAAAGTTCATGAGTATTTTTGAAACAAACCCCATAATTTAGAGGTATTTTTTATAATTTAGCCATAATTTTACCGTCTGTTATTTAAAAAATAAAAGTCAAAATTGACTTTGGAGAAAGGGTGTAACAACTTTTTTTTTTTCTTTCCTGAAATTATTTTTAAATTTTAATTAGGTTGTGAAGTTATTCTTTTACACGAGAGAGAATAGTAATAAAATAAAAAGTAAGGGGCTGTTTGGCCCATGGTTTCGGAATCAGAACCCTGGGAATCAGAACCCTGGGGGGTTTGTTCTGGCGTGTTTGAAAGCCTGGGAATCAGAAAACAGTGTTTGGGGTGATGTGTTCTGAACCCTGGGAATTAGAAAACAGTGTTTGGGGTGCTGGGTTCTGAACCCCGGGTTTGGACAGTTTTTTTTTTTTTTTTTTTTGCTTTTATATTTTATTATTTTTTTCTTTTTTTGGTGAATGTTTTATTGATTGTAAAACCCCCTTGTGTAACATAGATTAGTTTTTAAGAGAATTTTGAATTAAGCATTTAATTTATGGTATAGACGAAGAATAGGAAAATTGTTTCTAATAATCAAAATATCAATTATCATTGACAAATTGAAAAACATAACATGAAATTATTAGGCCCCATTTGAAAATTTAAAAGTTTGAAAACAAAAAAAAAAATTAGTTTTCAAAAAATAGTTTTTGTTTTTGGAATATGTCTAGGAATTCAAATGTGTCTTTAACAAAGATGAAAATCATCCTAAGAAAATTGAGAGAAAACAAACATGTTTTTCAAAAATAAAAAACCAAAAGCCAAATTATTAAACGGAGGTTTAAGTTTGGTCATTTTTTCCATGGATCCACATGCAAAATTTAAATTCAAAACAATAGTTCATTAATGTTAAATTAAAGTAGTTATTGAGACAAAAAAAACATGGTTCATGGGAAAAGAAAATTTTGGAACATATAATCACATAATAAATAAAATGGAATCTAAAGGTTACTTTAAAATACTAAATTAAATATAAAATTATGTATATTTATATTATTTAAATATAAATAAGTTCAAAATAAATATCATATGTCAAAATAAACTTAGCTAAACAATAATTGATATATGCCCTCGATCAAAAAGTTAGAGATTCGAATATTCCCACATCGAAATGTTGTTGAACTAAAAAAAATTGTACATATAAATTTGTTTTTTGTTTTTGTGTATGTAATTTAAAATTATATACTTTATTTACTATAGCGGATTTAAAATTAAATATTATTCATTTTATTTTAATAAATTCAAAATAACATACTATTTATTTTTTTCACTCAGAATATTGTTAATTTGAAAATAAATATATATATTTTTAATACGTTAACTCAAAATTATATTTTATTTTTAAAATATTTATATGAGTAAGTTGGTTAAAATACCTTTCCTTAGGTTAAAATTATAAAATTATATACATATATATATATATATATATATATATATATATATATATATATATATTTTGTTAATTTAATATAGAGAAATGAAAAGAATTATGAGAAAAATGGAAAGAGAAATGATGGGACCCACCAAATTTATGACAAAAATAGATAAAGTAATAGTGGGTCCCACCAACTTTATGGAAGAAAGAGAAATCATAGGTTTGAAGTGGTTTTGAGGTGGGTTTGGAGAGAAAAACCATGGGGTTGGGTTTGAAACCCATGGTGTTGTGATTACAATGGGGCAAACATGGTTTTGGGTTTGGAACACAAAACCACCCAAACCCAAAACCATGGGCCAAACACCCCCTAATAGTTGATGACAGGTGTAAACAAATAAATTGAAGTTGATTGAAATGGCTTGGTGGTTGTGGTCAATTTGAATTGTTCTCAAGATTATTAAATAATGAGTTGGTGACTTGGTGTTGGTTTTTGTTTACTCTACTAACATGTAGGGACATCAAAAGAAAAAAAAAACTTGTATATGTTACAAAGAAGACAATAGAATCTAAAATTATAAATTAAAAAGAAGTTGATGGAATCTAATATTTCTTCATATAATTTTTGTAATCAAGATGATTCCAAAGGGACACCTTTCATTCCTTCTTTTATTTTACCTTGATAGTGTGGAAATTTTGCTAACTATATATGCGTAAATAGAGAGCTTAGATTAGTACCAGAGTCATAAATTTTTGGAAAAAATATCTTTTTGGTCTCTGAGTTTTCAAAATAGACCTTTTAAACCTATTTCTCAAAATTCATGGACTAAAAAAGTCCATTATGAAAACTTAGGAACCTTTTAAACTTATTTCTCAAAACTCAGTAACTAAAAATGTGTTTTGAAAACTCAGGGACCAAACGTACTTATTCCTCAAAACTCAAGGACCAAAAATGTAATTTTCCCTAAACTTTTTTTTTATAAGGTTAACCAATATATATCTCATAAGCATGCTACATCGTCATTTAAAATTCAACATCTCTAATTTCAGAAGTTTCAATTAAGTCCAAACGGTTTGAACTTATTTTGAAATTCGTTGATATAATTTTTAAAATATTCAATTTGATCATACTTCTCAAATCTTTCCTATTCTTAATCTATTAAATTCATGACACTTCTATTTACATAGTAACAAGCTTTTATTTTCTAATTTGATGAATTGTATTAACTACATGTATTGAGATTAAAACTTAGAGCGAAAAAAAAAAAAGTGGATTACCAATCTAATCAAGATTATTGAAAGCAATAATAAGAATAATAGTATTAAAAAAAGGCTAGATTATAAAAATACTCCCGAAACATTTTTCAAAGTTCAAAGGTATTTTAGAAACTTTTCAAAGTTAAGGTCATTTTTGAAACAAACCCCATAATTTAGGGGTATTTTTTATAATTTAGCCTAAAAAAAAAAAAAAAAAAAGTAAAAAATCGACCATAGTTGACCAGTTGACCCAGCTGGGCTCTCAATTGAACCTTTCTTTCACAGACATAGAAACTTCAAAGAAGCAAAGCCCCAACCCGCCGCCTCCCATCACCGTCTCTCGGCCCGCCACGTGTACGGCTCCGATTCCCCACCCTTCCCGCCTACTTTGACGCGTTCCGTTTCTAACCCTAGCGAATTGCCTCTATTTAAACCCCTCGCTCCCCCTTCTTCTTCCCTCATCTCCATTTCCATAAGAAAAAAAAAAACTGCTTCACACACACAGAAAGCTCGAGCCAGTTCTCTAAGAAATTTCTCTTCGCTGCTGTGGAAGATTTTCTCGAGAAACAATCGGCGAGAAACAATCTTGTTCCGAAGAAAATCTCTCTCCACCAGCAGCGTTTTTGATCGATTGCTTTATATATTCATCTTCCAATGGCTCGCTCTTTCTCCAACGTTAAGGTCCTCTCCGCTCTCGTTGCCGATGGATTCTCTGCCGCTCTCAGCAGGTAGTTCTCTTCTTCTTGTCATTCGTTTTTCTTCGATCTCTGTCTCGGTTGGTGTGTTGTTGTTGAGGTTAATGTTTGTTTTGATCGTTGTTTGTTTAGGCGTGGTTACGCGGCGGCTTCTCAAGGCGTTGCGTCGAGTGCGGTGAAGGGAGGAAGTGTTGCGGCGGCCAGGAACAGCAATCTGTTGAAGAAATCGGGAGAGGAGAAGGTTGTTGGATCGTCTGAGAAGGTTTCTTGGGTGCCGGATCCTGTCACGGGGTATTACCGACCGGAGAATCGCGCCGATGAGATCGATGTTGCCGAACTTCGTTCGATTCTTCTCAAGAACAAGAACTAAAACTATTTTTCATATGATTTGGAAAAAAATTTTAAAAAAATCTATAAAGAGAAAAGATGCCTTCGGGCTTCGGATCGAGATTGAAAGAGGATTGGATCGGGCGTGAGTGTGGAATTTGTGAAGCAGTTTGGGGATTGAACAATGAACACGGCGGTTAGGGCTTGATCGGCGGTGTTCCGATTTACGTTCAGATGTTAAAGTTTCTTTCTATCATTACATCTCTATTATACTCTGTTTTTAGGATTTGAATGTTTTCCGTTTACTGTAACAGTAAAATACACAGTGAATGAATGAATAGGCAGTACTAGCCTTTGGTCTCTGTTCTTCGTTCTTGAAATTCCTTTTCTTTTTCTGTGATGAAATGAAACACAAATGAAAAGGTGGAATCGAATCGAAGGGTTTGAGCTTCATTTAAATTTGGAAACGTAGTGATTAAAAAAACTGGAATCACGCGGAGCCTTTCTGAGAAAGAGTGGGAAACTTGCATTGTGAGATTGTGAAAGAAGAGAGTCAGTAAAGCCTGATTTGGAATGGTGTTTTGTTCTCTTTCCTTATATGACTGTGAACTGTTTCATGGCTTCCATCGATTGGATGTAATTTTCTTAAATTAAAAAACAAAAGAATTTTCCTTTTGTTTCTTCATGCATGTGAAGAGTTATTATTGAAAGACTTTCCTTTCACTATAAGTACATAAACCCCTTTTTTTTTTTTAAGTTAAATTTTTTTAATAATCTTTTGTTGAGGTAAATAACTTAGGATACATACCAATTATTAGTAAGTTTTTTCTTTATTATTTCTTTCCTTTCGGAGTTCCAACACAACATTTGGAGTGGAGTATTGAACCTCTCATCTGAATATTATTATGGTAATGCTTATTTTGAATATTATTTTAGTCCTAGGTTAACTTTAACTAAAATATTTCAGTCTGCCTCCCTATTTGAGAAGAATATATTCACAAGTTTTTCTTATATTTTAGTGCTTGTACTTCCATCTTTTTAAAATAAATATTCCTTTTTGATTGGGGACTATTATAATTATTTTACTAATTTTGATAAAACTAAACTCCAATTTAATAATAAAGATTAATTTTAAGTTTGGTAGAAAATATTGTGAATTTCCTCAAGTATCAATAGAGATTCAAACCTCTAAAGAATATAATGTTTTAACTAGATGAGTTATGTTCGTTAAAAAATCTTTTGAAGTTATGATCACAATCTTTTGAGTGGTTGTAACTTTATTTTCTACTAAAAGAGTTACTAATGTCATCAAGATATGTTCGGCAGGCAACTAGACAAGTTGGAAGTGTATATCACAATAATAGCCACTTATATTAGCCTCATCTTACTTGAACAAAAAAAATTACATGAATATGTATGGAAGGGATAATAATGATATACACACTTTTATTTTAAAAAGCTAATAAAAATGTAAGGTGAAGGAAAAGCAAAAACATTAGATACTATCTTAAGACAAAGAAAACAAGATCACATGAATTGCTTCTTGAAAAATAAAAAAAAAATATTATCATATCATAAATAAAGAAGCATATGAAATGGAGAGAGGAGATTTGATAGTATGTGGTGGGTGTCCATTGGTGGACATGCACCTCTTACTTGGGCACATCACACGGCCACGTGGCAAGATCGCAGTGGCCAACATTCCATGAACTCGGTTCTCCTTCATGGCGACCACATAGAGAGAGGATATTAAGGGGTGGGGGTGGGCTTGTTTTTGAGTTGGTATCTTCATTTTTCATTTCATCAACTCCCTAATTCACAACCATGTTTTTTCATTTTCAAATAATTGAAGAGAGAGTACTAAGGATCCGTTTCAAATACATTTTAATTTAAATGTTTTTCAAGAATGTATTTTTAAAAAAACATTTTGTATAAAAATTGTAATTTATAATTTAAACATTCCTATGTTTGGTTACACTTTCTCATAAGTGTAAAAACTTTTTTGAGAAAAGTTGGTTTAAAGTGTTCCCTCAAAATGATGTATTTCTCAATCTCATTTTCTAACAAGTCATTTTTAGTGGTTGTCAAACATTAGAAATTTTTTCAAACTGATTTTTTTTTTTTTTTTACAAAATTAAACACTTGAAAAGTTAAACCAAACACACCCTAAGATTCGAATAGGGGTGGAAAGTTGAATTATTTAACCTCTCGATGAAAAAAAATTAGTGTTTTCTTAGAATAGGACTTAATCTTTTCGTAAAATAAATGTTTAATGTTGCATGGTCCATAATGTTTTTAAATAATGCTGGCGTGATTTGATAAGTAAAAGTAATATTAGAAATTCTTACCAATAGAAGAGAGATTACTAGTACCTTTTTATATTTCAAACCCATTTAGGTTGATTCCAATATTTTAATCAAGTTTCTCAAGATCAAATTCAAGCTGGGTTTATAAAACTAACTTTGGATTTTTTTTCACTGTGCTTGGACAAGTAATTTTAATAATTTTTTTTAATACTTTCTATTTCATCGAATTGAATATGAAATTGTATTAAATAGGGAAATTAATGCTCTCAATTAATTAAATTTTTCGTATTTTTTAAATAGCGATGACTAGCTAGCTATGAACATTCTTGTGATTAAATAAAACTATTTTTGCAAGTACTATTCATTTTTTTTTTAAAAAAATTAAGTTGGGACATTTTCATGCTAAGTTTGGTTGTGTGTGTGTGTTTTTTGGAGTTTAACAACATTTGGGATGAGGGGATTCAAACTCACGACCTCTTGGTCAGAAGCTTTTGTACATCAACATTTGGGGGTGGGAGGATTCGAACATCTGACATCTTGATTACCACTGAGCTAAGCTCAGTTTGGCGAGCTATGCTCTTGTTGATGGTTGGCTATGTGTGTGTATTTTTAAATTTAAGTTAGAGAATAAATTTGAATAATTGGTGATTGTGCTATGTGTATGGCCCTTATGCACGAGTTTGGACATTTGAACCGAAAGAAAACAGGGGAGGGAGAAAGTAATGAGGTAGAAGAAACCACATTGGGAAAAAGAGAAAAAAAAAATTGTCATATAAGAAAACTATAATATAAAATTAATAAATATTGCCACAACATTTGAAGACTAATGATATAAATATTACATATCAACATCTAAACAATATAATATTTCTGAAAAAAACATAATGACTTCAAAGACTAAAAATGTGCAAAAAGAAATACACGCCAAATATAATTTTTCATTCAATTGTAAATCCTCCAATAATCATCATTAAGACAACAAAATTATGGAGCCATTTTCTTTGACTCGTTAAACACACTTAATTAATTAATTAATAATATATGGCCGATTGAAGAAGTGCCTTGCCCCTTTCTCTTCATCCCTTGTCCCATCTCCCATCCAATCAATCAAGACCTAACATGCATACTATTTCTATGATAATCATATGGAAAAAATTTATCGGATCTCAACTAGCATAAAACATAGAAAAAAACTTGGTTGTATACTCTCTCTACATACCACTATTGAAATGTTAACAACTAGGAGACATAAAAAAAATTTCTCATTTTCTCCCTTTCTCTTTCTTAGTTGTCAAGATGTTATGGGATATGTAGAGAGATCCTTACATACCTGGTATGCAGCCAAGTTTTGTTCTAAAACATATATGCTTCATGTCAAAAGTTTGAATTATCCTCAACTATTAAAAAAAATAGTAATAATGCCAACAATAGCACAACTCAACTGACATAAAGTTGTACCGATAATCACGAGGTCTATGGTTCAAATCCTCCCACTCAATATTGTCAAAATAATAATAATAATAATAATAATAATAATAATAATAAAAAGTAATAGTGTGAGATCCATGAAATCAATGAAAAAATCTTTAAAAAGGAAAAGAATAAAAACTATTAATATTATTTGAATGGAAAGAGTTTGTCCCAAATTTTAAAACTAAAAGAAAGATTTTCACAAAAAAAAAAAGTTTGTTTAAAATTTATTTTTATTTGAAAGAATTCAAATATTGATTAAGAAAAAATTAGAAAACTAAAAAAAATATTTTTCATAAAAACGATGACTACGTTGCTTGAACTTAATCAAATTTCTTCGAATGTGGCGTTCAATTGATTAGAGAGCTGAGCAAAACTCATCCAAAAACATTGAAGCAAGGCCTTTAACACATGAACAGCTTGTTTTATTTGTAAAATTCCAATTCCATTTCAAATCTTCATACATACCATTTAACACAATTGTAATGTTATGTTATTTTCATACATACCATTTGACAATAAGGGATCTGAATCGTTATAAAAAGAATTCAAATCAAAAGAGAGAAGGAAAATAAAATTATGATGCATGACGGGGCGGCTAAAAGCATATGGAAGAAACACTCCAAATTCCTACTAAATTCCAATCAGATCGAAACATACACAACATAATTATGCATTCTCTCTGATAAACTTAACCCCATTTTAACCCATTTTTTCCTTCAATTCAACCAATTTCAAATTAAACCGATTCCTACCTGAGATTCAAACCCCTTTTCTTTTCATATCAACATTGAAAAGAAAATCATCAATTCAAGCTTATGAAACAAGAGATTTGGCCTTAATTTTTCTCACTTTCCCATCCTTGCAATCGACTCCAAACTCACACTGCGGACACTCCGAGAAATTATCCACTGGAAACGACGCCGTAGCCATCCCTATCGAGAATTGTAGATCGTCGCCATTTCTCACCACCTCTACAATGTTGACCCAGAAGAACATGAACTTCACACTCACTCCCTTCAGATCCGTTAGCTTATTCTTTGAGATTTGCCCACTAATGGTGGGTTTGTATTTCAATTCATATGGATCATCCGGCGAGAAATGGAATGCTTCATTCAAATAAGCCTCCAATTTACCGGTGGTTCGATCTAGCTTCCAACCCATGACACCTTCTGGAAGGAGACCTACTGGGAAGTTGAATTCCCGGAGAATGTCGTACACCGACGGTGCTTCGCCATCGCTGGAAGAGGGTGATGCAGAGGGCGATGCAGCGGCGGGCGACATGGAGATGTGGAAGAAGGTGGCAAGGGTGGCTATGGCTATGGCTAATTGGCTATGGCAATGAGACCATTGATGGGGGGAAAAATAGCTATTTCTTTTTCTTGGTTATTCTAAAAATGGGATCTCCCATCTCTCCCACTTTCTCGCTGAAAGTTTTTTCCCCCACCATTTTCCGGGAAAATTGATGCGGAAATGCTATGGCTGACAGCAAAGATTCTAAATTATAAAAGAAAACAAAAAAAAAAAAAAAAAAGAAAAGAAAAATCTGGTAGCAGTACAAAATAGGTTACCTAAAAAATTAATGTTATATCCTAAAAACCAGCGATTTACCAAAAAGAGAAAACGACATATGGCTATGAGAACTATGGACATGTTAATGCAACACGTGCAACTCAAATACGAATAATGAATCTGGCATTCCATAGAGGGGCCATTTCCAAGAC
The DNA here is from genome assembly GCA_036850905.1 of Luffa acutangula. Classification (NCBI taxonomy): domain Eukaryota; kingdom Viridiplantae; phylum Streptophyta; class Magnoliopsida; order Cucurbitales; family Cucurbitaceae; genus Luffa; species Luffa acutangula. The sequence goes on from CM072090.1 coordinate 50,463,593, forward strand.
AGATAAAACAAACATTGAATTCAGGTACTCCCAAGTTTCCATTGACGAACTTCCCAAGGAATTCAAATCAAGTGATTTTGTCTAAGGGTTTGGCTTAATTCACCTAAAAGAATTTGATAATGCAAACTGTGGCAGGAGGGAACTCCAACACATCTCTTCTTGATGACAGTTCTGATAAGAAACAGACTGATCTTGGGAGATCCATCAGGCTGATGGGGCTGTCTTAGAATTTTACTATCATCCAACAAGATCCCAAGAATTGGCCCCACGGGACGGCCCTGTTGGCTAAGGCCTGTGGTTTCTGAGTGACATCTATCGGTTGGACGTCCGAATCTAAACCTTTGACGTCTCTAGACTCTGAAACTTGGAGCAGACACTCTTTCTTTTGGAAAAAAAATCCCAAGAATCAAGTTTTCACTCTGGGTAGTCAGGATTATGTTTGTTTAAGAAAAGGAACTAAGAACAAATTGTATAGAAGAACCTGAAATGAACAATCCAGATGGATTGGAATTGATTCTAGTACATGTACCTTCTCCAATCAATGTGGGTCTGTTGTTTGAGCTCTCTAAGGAAAGAATCCAGAGAGTACCAATATAACAGTTCAAATGCACCCTGTGACCAACTAGAAGGCATATTCTTCAAGATCTAGTAATTAGCTAAAAGACAGCAAGCGAATGCCAACTTGCAAAGCAAGGGGATATGATCTAGTAGACTAATTAGAAAATAGGCCAAGTGAGAAAAATGAAACATGAGCAAGACGATGCCACTGGAATATGATCTAATTGACTCAGCATTGACTAATTGAAAAGTAGGCCAAGTAAGAAAATGAAGCCTGTAAATGGAAGCCGACTGTAGAGGATAAGGATTTAGGGTTTCAGACAAACTGATTCTGCAATTGATGCCACAGATTATACAAAATATGGAAACCTTTGATTGACCTAACAGATCGAATTGTTCATATCATAAATATGCAATCGAATGTATCAAGAGAATCAGAGACAGGCAGAATCAGATCCCAATGACAGAATAATACAATTCAAATTTCCATCGGAAAGAGGATTCTTTCAACATAAACAGAATGGAACGACAGAGCCTAATCCCGATCTCCGAAATTGCACATAGATTAAGTTCAAAGCAACAGGACATCGCTATTTTGAAGTAGTCAAAGCGATTAAAAACCTAACGTTCCCTAAATTATTAAACGAAAATTTTACCTACTTTCAAGAAGCCGAAACCAAGCTCTCAGCCTTATTGCAGTCAAATCCACATCCACACTGCGGCGACTCATAGAAACTATCAATCGGAAAATTGGCATAAGCAATTCCGACAGAGAATTGAAGGTCGTCACCATCGTTCACGACTTCAACGATGCTGAGCCACACCAAGAAGACCTTAACACTAACGCCTTTCAATTTCCTGAGTCTGCCTTCGGAAATCACGCCCTTGATGGTAGGTTTGTACTCCAATTCGTAGGAATCGATCGAGAATTTGCACTTCTGATTCAAAAAGAGACTGAATTCTCCGGTAGCTCTGTTCAATTCGTAGCCGGTGACTCCGACGGGAAGAATGCCGACGGGAAAACCGTACTGTTGGAGAATATCGTAGGCGGAAAGAGCTTTTTGAGCAGAGACGAGAGAGATTGAGAATGAGATGAAAGCAAGGAAAATAAAAGAAGCCATAAGCTTAGAGAAGCTCATCTTCTTCGATTTCTGAGGTTTCTTCTTCTTCTTCTTCTTCTTCGCCTTCAAGTTCTGAGCTGTTTGGATTTGGATTGAAAATGAAGACGGGGATCTTAATGACCTTTGTTAATAATGGAAATTTCTATATATTTATATATTTATTTATTTATTTTTTTTGAAATATTTTTATTTATTTAAGGTACATCTATTTATTATTTATTATTGTTTTTTTAGATGAGGGAGACACGTGCTAAACGTGTTAGAATTTGAATTTTTACTTTGGTTGATTCGTACTCGTATAGTATATGTATCAGCTACATCTCATGTATTTTAGCATATGTTTTAATTACTTGTTCAAAAAAAAAAAAAGTTTTAATTACATGTTAAAAAAAATAGTTTTCATTAGAGTTTTAGAATTTAAAAATATAATTTCAAAACTTTAGGCTCCGTTTGATAACCATTTGGTTTCTGGTTTTTGAAAATTAAGACACACCTATTTCCACTAATGAATTTCTTTGTTTTAGTATCAATCTTCCTCTTTGTTTTCAAAAACCAAGTCCAATTTTGAAAAAAAAAAAAAAAATTTCAAAAACTTGTTTTTTTCTTAGAATTTGGCTAGAAATTCAAATGGATCCTTAACAAGAATGAAAATTATGGTAGGAAATTTAGGAGAAAACAAGTATAAATGTCAAAAACCAAAAACAAAAAACCAAATGGTTATCAAACGCGGTCTTGATTTTTGGTTTTTGAAAATTATGCTTGTTTTCTCTCAAATTCCCTACCATGGTTTTCATTTTTGTTAATGATCCATTTGAATTTCTAGCTAAATTCCAAAAACAAAAACAAGTTTTTGAAAATTATATATATATATTGATTTGTATAATGTGCAACGGATCGACTCGAGTCCAGACTGTATAATGGGTCATAACAAAACATAGATTTGTATAATGTGCAACGGATAGACTCGATTCATATAAACCTAGCTCATGAGTTAAACACAACTATCAATACTTTTCTTTTATAGTTCATCTTGAGAGTTGAGAGGGGTGTTCTGTAGCCATTGAAGAGAGGTGCAATGTCAACTAGGAGGACAGTTGGAGTAGCAGCACCAACAAGAAATCAAAATAAATGCTGGAAAGTAATGTAAGGCTAAGTGGCATGCAAAGATAAAAAGGGGAAATTTTTAGTACTACCATAGCACTAGAAATTTATAAATTTTTCCGGACAGAAAAGGAGATGACGAAGGAAAACAGGTGCAAGATTCTATGAAACAAAACACCCATAATATTAATGCCTAGAAATAGGATCTAGCACAGAGACAATGGTCAAACTCGCATATAGAATGTGAATGACTCCCTCAATTATTTATTTATTTTTTATATCCACGAATGTCTTAACCAGCTTGGTTGTCGAGATCACTCATAGAATATTAAACTTTGAATAAGTGACCACCTAGCTTGAAACCATATCCTCTATTTACCTTACCTAGGTCAATCCATTATGGTTTTCTTCAATTATTTATTCATGGGCAAGATTGTGTTTATTTAGTCATAAACTTTCAAATTTATTTCTATGTCTATTTAATCCTTATATTTCAAAAAAAATGTTAATAGGCTCAAACTTTTGACGTTTTGTCTAATAGGTCATTGTCATAACATTTTCATCACCAAATGCCTAAACCTGCTTTAAATTAGACCACCATAAATCTAAAAATAATACAATCAACGTACCATGTAAATATTATAACCTTAAGAAAGACTTATTAAACTAAACACTATTTTAAAGAGAAATTAAATAGACATAAACCTATAAATTTTTAGATCCATTAGAAATCAAGTTCAAAGATCAAACTTATAATTTAACCTCTATTTATTAAACACAATAAAAATTTACAAACTGCTTTAGAATAGAAATTAAATAGACACCAAAGTGAGTATTGCCCAACATTAATTGACATATACCATCGACCAAGAGATTAGATGTTGGAACCTCCTCCACCCCCAAATGTTGTTGAACTAAAAACAAAGTTAAATAGACACAAACCCAAAGTTCAAAGCCCGTACTTATAATTTAACCTGTATTAATTTATTTGTAACAACAGGTAACAGGGCTTAATTCACAGAAAAATGTTACATACCCAACACACCAGCTTCATGACACACCATCAGAGTTTTATTTTTTTTTTTAACTTTCTACCTTGGGATTCAAACAAAAAAAAGTCTTGAACTCCCTCATAAACATCTCTAAAGTCCAGACTCTTCTTCCAAATTGTAAAGCATGCAATTCAACAGATTACAAAGATTAATTAGCACAGCAGTCAAAATTTTGAATTAAACACCATTGCACTTAAACCTTCAAAATATACTACTCTATCTACCCTGCATGAATGATTATTTAAACAGACATATCAACATGAGAACATAAAAAATAAATACTAAATGAAGCAAATCCTGTAATGGAAGATTATCATTAAAGAATGGCAACACTAAAGGAAAATGACAAATTACCATTTGTAAAGGGTATTCACAGTGACCTCAATTAATGATTTTATCGGGGAAGCCCATGCAGACCTTTATGTGCACGAGTAATCCACACAGCACGGACTTTGGTTCCAGTTCTCACCACCAGTCCCTGATGCGGCCAGTTTTCAGTTTAGAAGATTATCACCAGCACCACATTTCCAAGACCGAATCTCCATGGATGTTTTCTGCTGACACTTCTCAAAGATAATCAACTATGAACTATGAATCAACTACATAAATGTGATAATATACAAAAATGTGCACATCTCTAATCAAACAGAAGACAACAATTGGGAGAATGAAAGAAAATAAAGTTAGGAATGAACCAATAAGAGACAACTCTGCCATCTCAATCACCAGCAGAAACAAATAGGAAAATCAGAGCATGAAACGCTAATCTCAACTAGCTCGCGTCCCTGAGTCTTTTTATCAAAGTATCCAGTGACTTCTTTTTTGGATTCTGCTTCATAGTACGACTTCCAAAGGTTCCAAATAACCGATCCGAAGAATCTTTGAGCTTCTCAGATATTGTGACAACTTTCTTGAAGTCCAGACTGTAGTAACTTCTCTCCCGAATAACAGCATTCAGGAAATTCTCTGGATGACTGCTCAAGAGCAAATTAATCATTTGTCTTGCTTCAGAAAGAGCTGCCTTTAACTGATTTAGATCCTCCTCGGCAAAAATAGGAGCTTGATCATCCACAAACGCTTCCAACAATTTAATATCCACATCTAACCCCATTACAGCATTAAGATTAAACCTCTTTACCGAATCTGACTGTAATGTTCCGACGATCATCACTGATATGTGAGAAAGAACATCTTGTAATACTCTTTTAAGGACTTGAACAGGCAATATATGTTGAGCTGTGGAAACCAGAGTTCCTAAATATATAATAACCTCATTTACATATTCATTACCATTTTGTAGAGGCTCGTCAGGTATCCAGTTAACATTCTCAATCAACAACATGAAACCATCAACCTTTACCTTAAGCAACCCCGAAAGAGTCTCTTCTGCAGCGTCACGGGCTTTGCTCAGTGGAAAGTGTCTCCTACCCCTCTCAGCCATTCTCAATGGAATACCAGAAAGCTGAGCAGCATGACGAAAAAAGAAATCACATGCACGCTCAAAGACAGCCAGATTTGCAGCCACTTGCATAGCCTGAGGGACTCCATGGACAGATGTACTTATTAGCTTCAACAAAGCTCCATCCAGGACTTCACTCAATAGCCTATCCAAATACTTCTTAACTACATCATAGAAATCTAGCTGCCCACCATATGACATAAAACTCACAGCATCCTCAATAAAAGACCTCACGATTCGACAGCAATCAGGCACTGTGGAGGAAAATGGTGCAATGTACGGAAATGCAGGTACAATATCTGAATCTTGTAACTGAAATGATAGAACATTCATTGAATATTCGTACTCTTTCTTCATCATCATTTGCTCAAATTTGTCAGCTGACAATGCCTCAGTAATCTGTTTACGGCAATCTGATATCAACAGCTCGTGATACTTATCCCGGTGCTTGCTCAAAACATCTAGCAAAGGTTCAACTGGATACCAATATCTACGCAAAGTTACTCCTAACAAACTCACATAGTCCTTGATTAACAAAAGATGATTTGCAGTTTGCATCCTAGAAAACTGATCTTCCAGAACAGAACACATTTTACTCATAGCAGTCTCCCATAGATTCTCCACCTCCATTTTCGATATCAGACCCCCACTAGTCCTAAAAATCCTATCCTCCACAATGAAAAACCCAGCAATTTGAGCGAAAAACGTTTGATGCGATTCAAGGAAAGGAGTCATTGATGATACCTGAAAGTCGGATGTTAATTGAAGCTTCCGGTTCTCAAAGTAATACTGTTTGAATCGATCTTCAAGCCCTAAAGTCTGGTGTATATGGTAGGCTCTATACAACGGAGTCAAATCAAACCCTAGAAGCCCACCTCCGCCGTTGGAATACAAATCCTTCGCATCATCCCCAACTGCACCAAGGCCGTCTTCATCCTCTTCTTCCAAAACGTACACACAATCTCTTAAGCTAAGCCGACTCTGTTCCTCCGCTTGGCGCTGCTTGATTCGCAGATCCTCTTCACGTTGGCGAGCCGACGACGCTTGACTGATTGCTAATTGCCCCAAAGTTCGACTGACAGCTCGGATCTCTACCAGCCAATCCCCAAACTCTTTACTCACTTTCCTCTCAATATACGAACGAATATCAGGAATATATTTCTCCAGCATCCTCTTCAGTGTCGACGATGGCGTCTTGTCCAAAAACTCGTTCTCAATCGAGTCCAAGCACTTCAAAGCCATATAGAAATTACCGTCCTCCAAGTGTTTGTTCGCTCTCGAACAAAGCTCTATTGTATGAACACAGGCGCGGACCGAGTCGAGCGCGAGATTGAGGTTCCGCGACACCGTCCGCGCTTCAACGAAGGCATCCAAAGAAGAAAGCAGCGGAAGACCGACAGATTGAAGCTTAGAGTTGGATTCATAGAGAGCAGATTTAAGAGATTCAACATCAGATAGAAGAGATCGGAGGTCATCAACTGCAAGGATGAAGTCCTGGTAGTGAGCCTTGCAGACTTCTTCGATCTCCGATTCCTTGGACTTGGAGAAGGCGCGTAGGTGATGAAGCAGAGTCTCCGGCTTCCCGGAGGCAAAGGCTTTGCGTACAAACGGAGCTAGATCCTCGCCGTTGCAGATCGCGGAAGAAAGAAGAAGCTGGTCGAGTTTATCGGCAGAATCACCGGAATCAGCGGCTGTCGGAGCCACCTTCCGGCGGTTTTTGGTGGAGCTCATGGTCGGAAGGATTCCGGCAAGAGAACGGCGGTTATGGGCGTTGTGAACGGAGGGAATTTCGGAGGTGGATTTGGTTATTCATGAGAAAATGGAAGGAAGATGGGGGGAGTGGAAAGGCGATATATTTTATTGACGAAAATGACACTACGTAAAGGGTGCTGATCTGGCCTTGACGGGTTGGAAATTTGGGAATTGAATGAGGGTATTTTGGAGATTTGAGAAATTCATGTTGACCGGAGGAGAAGTAGGCGACGGGAATTTTGACGCGGGTAACTCGGCGGCGGCGGTACCGGGTTGTGTCTGAAGAGTATAATTTACTGACGGTAAGAGTTTGACCTTATTGGTAAAGATGGGTAAAAAATATAAAGGAAATATTCTAAAGGGAAAAAATCCTACTGTTTTTTTTTTTTTTTAATGAAGAAAAAAATCATACTATACTACATATAAACTAACAATTTTTATACCTAAATTGAAAGTTTGGGATACTTTTTTTGACAATTTAAGATAAAAAAAAATATTACAAGTTTGAGAGAAAATTTGATATTTTATGATAAATATATGTTTTAGACTTTAATGAGTGTTTTTTATGCTTAGTTTTTGTTATTTAAAAATTTTAGTTTAGTTTAGCAGTTTTAACAATTTTCGTTTATACTGTTCGTGAATGCTAAAATTGATTTTTGATAAATTCATATGGCATGATTCTCAATAAGTCAGATAAAAAGAATTAGACCATTTAATGAAATAAAATTTTTAATTCTTTATCCAAATTTCTATTTTTTTAGGTCCTTAATTATTCCTCTAAATTTATGTTTTCACCGAATATCGTGTCATAATGAAAAATGTTAAAACATAAGAAAATGATGTCATGGATTTTTTGTTTGAAAAAAAAAAATGCAAGGGCTCTCAAGTGACTTAATTGAGACTGAAAAAATTAAAATATTTAATACTTAGGTAAATATTTAATCACCCATAAATACAATCAACTAGCGGCCAAATCAGTTTTGAGAGTATTTAGAACCATTTCTCAAACTTCATATATATTAAAAACGTCTCTTTTGAAACTTCAAGAATCAAATAGACACCAACTTCAAACTCTACAAACAAAAAATGTATTTTATGTGACAAAATATATATATATATATATATATATATGTACACCTCGTATATATTAAATATGTCTCTTTTGAAACTTTAGGGATTAAATAAACACCAATTTCAAACTTTTATATATATATATATACACATGCTAGTTCTTCTCTCCAACTCACCACCCAACCACTCCAACTAAGGTTGAAGGTTAGGATTGCTTTGCATGAAACTGAAGGACACATATATTAGGGTTCAGAATTTCTTTTTCTTTCTTTTTAAATAATTTGAAATCCCTGAATTAGAAAGGCACCTTCCAACTACTCTAACTAATTGGGGTTAATTTAATCAATTCTTCCCCCCAATTACTAAATAGAACAATATTAGATTGAAGTAATTGAATCAATTCTATAAATTCATTTGTCCACTCTTTTAATACTATACCTCTATTTTCTTTCATATTGAGATTAAAGTAATTGGATCAATTCTCCACCTGTCTATTTTGCTAAAAAGTGTCTACCATTTCATATTGAGATGTCTCGACATGGGCAGATACAACTCCGTTAAACAAACTAGATTGCTAGTATTTCGTAGATTACAGGTTTGTTCTGGATAAGATTGGCGTACTAGCCAGAAGAAATGTCAACCGAAGAGTTAAGAATCGTAAAAACTGCAAATCCAGAACCATTCAACTCACCCTAAATCAATCAATATGCATTTAATCTCAAATAAATTCCATTAAGCAAACAGGGTTGACAAAAACCATAATGAACATAAACTAACAAAATTACCAGGCTTAAAATCCTTGGTCTTGGATATGAAGTAACAAGGTCCAAAGTGAATAAAAGGCTGCAAAAAGCCTCCTCAATAACTACTCTAGAATAATAGGGACACAAGAACCATCATAAGTAAACCTTCCTACGATGCTCCTTTTCGTAAGATTCTCACTTCTTTGATTTCTTCGACGCCCTACACATAACAAAGAAATACTTAGTATTGCAAAATGAAGCTAGATTTACATAGGTTTTCATGATTGATACTTACTGAGTAGATTGAGCAGGTTGGGCTGCCGATGTCACGGGTGGTTGTTTCTCTCCAGGTCCCTACGATATTGTACAGATATAAATTACAATGGGCATTGAAGGTATGAACAACATCAGGTTTGTAATAATCAAGAGTGGAGGGGGAAGAAAACCTGTGCCAATCGTTCCTCCCTTCTAGCAATTTTCCTTTCCCTGCTGGCTTTGTTCTTAGCCCTCTTAGCCTCGAATTGATCTGACAATGTCTTCTCTCTTGCCTTCTCGGCCTTCGACTTGTGGATGCTCTCCATTAGCACACGCTTGTTCTTGAAGACATTACCCTTTACTTTCATGTACATGTCATGATACATATGCTTGTCAATCTTCTTAGATTCTCTGTATTTGCGGAGCAATCTCCTGAGAACACGCATCCTCCTCATCCAGAGGATCTTGGTTGGCAACCTTGCCTCCCTAGTACCCTTACGCTTACCTGAATAAGGTTAAAAATGTGAATTTTAATACAAAAACAAAGAATCATGCCTCATTAAGTTCATGACTTTGTGTCACAAAAGGGGAGCAATCAGTGATATGTGCATAAAGAGTATTAAATAAGATCAGACACCATAAAAGCTTCTCAACAGCAGCATCCACATATATAAATCAAGACTTCGGAAGAAAAGTACCATATCCAGAGTGGCGACCCTTTCTCTTGGCCTCCTTCATTCGGCGGGCTCGAGAACGAGAGTGGATCTTGGTTGGCTTCCTGATGATGAAACCATCCTTCACCAACTTCCTTATATTTTGGCCTGTACTCAACACAATCCAGACATTAATTAGCAACAGAATCACAAACAGTCTCTCTAACACGATTTATATCAGGATGAAAAATCACAATCCAAATCAATTATTCAAATAATTTCCCTATAATAAAGTCACACTTGGTATATCAACTAGATACACAAGTAAGATGAGCATTACTCCCAACAAAAGTTAAGGCTTGTGGAATTTGGAAGAGTAACAAGGGGGGGAAACTGAAACAACTACCATGGAATAAGTGCTTTTCTGCTGTGTGAAGAATCTAAGAGGAACAAATTTTACCAACAAAAAAGTTTGTTTAACAACAGCACATTCCTATGCAACAGAAGATATCATCTCCTAGCACTCTGCTGAAAATGATTCAAAATAGCTTCAATGATAAAAGAAAAAAATACAGTTTCAACGCGATACGAATTCCAGGAGTAGAGAGAGGGATAAGGGATGATGGAAACAAAAAACTATTACTAACATAACTGAGAAAAAGAACATTACACGCATAAAGGAACGACAGTTCCGGAAATAACCTAGGGCAAAAATTTCAGATCCTAAAACGTATTTTCATCTGAGAAATCCAAGGGACGCAAGACAAACTTAAGATTGTGAAATCGAAACAGCAGAACTTCAAGCAACAACATGGAGATTTCACTAAACAATCAACAGAGCGAAACAACCGAATCTAAGAGAAGAGATAAAGATAGAGAAAGCGTACGAGAGTTCGCCATGGAGATTTCGTTGACCTCATTGGGATCGAGCCAGACCTTGCCTCTCCCGCATTTGAGGACGCTGGCGGCGAGCCTCTTCTGGAGCTTTAGCGAAACCATGTTTTCTTTTTTCGCCCTTCTCGGCCGCTAGTTGCAGAGAAGATAAGCTTATGAAGGAGAAAGGGAGTGGCCTTCTAGGGTTTTAGAAGTGACCATTTTATTGTGGGCCTGTGACAAATATTTTTTTGGCCCTTTTACGCAATTTTATTTATCCTTATACCCTTCAGTTTCAAAATTTAGAAAATGTGATTTATACAATTTAGTTTAATTTTAGAAATATTTGTAAGAGAAATTAAAATTTTAGAATAATTATAAAACTGGTATGAATGCTACTATTCCATGCTCCTTAATTTTTTTAAAAATAAAAATAGTTTTATCTTTGGTTCTTGGTCACAAAACAAGATAATTTTTTTTTTTTTTTAATTTGCAATGGGGTAAATAAGAATTATATAATTGAAAATATAACACAATGTAAAAAGAATTGCAAATATAGCAAAATCTATAGGAGTATATTATTGATAGACACTGATAGATTCTAATTAACCAGAGTCTAATAGACTTTGATTAATCAAAATCCATCGGTCTACTAATAGACTCCGATTATTTAGAGTCTATCAGTGTCTATCGCTGATAGACTCCGGTTAATTGAAATTTATCAGTGAATCAAAGTCTATCAATGATAGTTACTGATAGATTTCTATTTATCGGAGTCTATCAACGATAGCCATTGATAGACTTTGAATAATTAGAGTTTATCAGTGATAGACACAGATAGAATCTGACGACAACTTTTTGGTCTTGTACAATTAATTTTTGCTATATATACAATTAGTTTTGCAACTGTGCTATATTTGCTATTAATTTGGTCAAATTTGTCATCTATGCAACTGTTTTTTTTTAAATAAAAAATAGTTTTATCTTTTGTTCTTAGGTTCAAAACAATAGGTCAAAGGTTCAAATCTTTCTCATCTTACATGTTTTCACATGTTGTTAAACTAAGGGAAAAATACATTTTTGGTCCCCGAGTTTTGAGGGATAGGTGCGTTTGGTCCCTTAGTTTTCAAAATGGACCTTTTTAGTCCATGAATTTTGAGAAATATGTTTAAAAATTCTCTCATACTATTTTTATTAAATTTTTCAATTTTTTTATATAAAATTAATATCTTTTTTTATTAATTTTTAGGGCCGGTTGCAATGATAGCAATATGGGCCAAAATAATTGCAAATCTAGCGATCCACAAAAAAAATTGCAAAAATGGCAAAATCTAATAGTTTGTGTGTTGCATTTACTAAAATACCCCTCTAGATTTTCTTTCACTGATAGAAATTTTTTCTATCACTGATAGATTCTATCAGTGATAGAAATTTTCTTTCACTGATAGATTCTATCATATGATAGAAAAATTTTCTACTACTGATAGATTCTATCGGCGATAGATATTTTTCTATCACTTGTTCGGTGTTCTATCAGTGTTTGGTTGTTGTTATTTGGTTTTCTATCAGTGTTTGGTTTTTGCTTTTTAGTGTTTGATTTCTATAATCGTTCGTTTTTGCTTTATTTTTCAATGCTCGATTTCACCATGTATCACCATCGCTGATAGAAACAAAAGATCTTCTATCACTGATAGAAAAGTATCAGTGATAGAAAGATTTTCTATAACTCACGAAAAGTTTTTCTATCAGTCTCGAGATAGAAAGTTTTTCTATCACTCATAGAAAGATTTTCTATCACTCATAGAAAGATTTTCTATGAATGATAGAAATTTTTTCTATCACTCATAGAAAAAATTTCTATAAGTGATAGAAGATTTCTATCACTGATAGGTTCTATCAGGGATTGAAATATTTTCTATCAAGAGTTTTCTATCATTGATAGAATATCTTTCTATCACTGATAGAGTAGTAAAAATTTCTATCAGTGATAGAAATCTTTTATCACTGATAGAAAGCTTTTCTATCGGTGATAGAAAGTTTTTCTATCACTTATAGATTATATCGGAGATAGAAAGATTTCTATCGGAGATAGAAAGATTTTTATGGGTGATCAAGGATTGAAAGATTTTTTATCAAAATTTTTTCTATGATTTTCTATAAAAAGTTTTTTTTATCACTGATAGAACTTATCAGTGATAGAAATCTTTTATCACTTATAGAAAAAGTTTCTATTAGTGATAGAAATCTTCTATTCTATCAGTGATAGAAAATTTTTCTACCACTGATAGAATCTATCAGTCATAGAAATATTAGTGATAGAAACTTTCTATCGCCGATAGAAAATTTTTCTACCACTGATAGAATCTATCAGTGATAGAAATATCACTAATAGAAACTTTATTCTATCCGTGATAGAAACTGATAGAAATTTTTTCTACCACGGATAGAATCTATCAGTAATAAAAAGACTTTCTATCCGTAAAAAAAAAAAAAAAAAAAAAAGATGGGCACACAAGGACAAATTAGGAATATAAAAAATTTATTCAAAAATTTTGCCATATTTGCAAATATTTTTAAAAATTGCTATATTTGTAATTATTTACCTTCATGTTGCCACCCATTACAATTATCTTAATTTTTAATATTGAATGATTTTATTAGAAAAAAACAAACAAACAAACTTCTCTCTCCCCACTCTACCACACTCTTTCTTCTCTCTCCTCCCTCCACGTTCTTTTCATCTTCTTCGTCTTTTCCCCTTTCTCCCCACCATCGTCTTCTTCCTTTCCCCTTCTCCCTCTCAATGTGCTGCAACAACAGTAGCGGTGACAGGGTCATTATATTCATCTTTTTTCCTCCTCTCCAACAAATGGCCGTTTCGTTCTGTTGATCGGAATCTCGAGAGTTTCGCTGAATCCGAGATAGTGAGAAAGAGATGAGAAGTCAGAGTAATTTGCTTTGATTTTGGAGTAGCCATTGATCATTTTTTTGGTCTCTTGAGTTTGGAGGTTGGAAAAAGATTATAGTGGAAAATGGTGAGAAATGCTTGGAGATTTCTGAAGATTGATGGCGAAAAAAAATGACTTGATGCGACAAAATATCAACAGAGAGATTCAAATGGCATATCAAATTTCATTTGACAATCAACCAGAGAAAACTAATGAAGATTTGGGAGAAGGAAAAATGGTTGATCAATTGTCGGCAAAGTTTAAAATTTTCTTTGGAAATGGTCGCTGTAGCGCATTGAGAGGGAGGAGGGCAAAGGAAGAAGAAAGAGTGGCGAGGAGGGGAAAAGGCAAAGAAAGAGGAAAAAACGTAGAAAATGGAAAGAGGGAGGAGAAATGAGAGAGAATGGGGTACATAGGTAATTTTATATAAAATATTGAAAAAATTAATAAAAAAGACCTTTTAAACCTCAAAACTCAAGGACTAAAAAGGTTCATTTTGAAAACTCAGGGACCAAACGTACCTATAACACTAAAGATGTATTTTTCCCAAAAATTATATTTTTGGGTCAAACACAATAATTAGAAATGGGTTTAAAAAAGAAAAACTACGGGTGCATTTGGTTAGTGATCCAAAAATTTGAAAACAATGGATTCAATAAAAATAGAGTTGTATTTTCATGTTTTCAAATATGTGTTTGGTAACATATTTAGAAATTGGATCTAAATTTAAACAATTGTTTAAAATGTGTGTTTGATAATATATTTATAAATCATAAACCCTAAACCCTAAACCCTAAACCCTAAACCCTAAACCCTATATATATATATATATATATAGAAGAACTATCAACTAAATATTAAGTTGAATATAAACTACTATTAAATAATTTATAAATATGCTATGTTGATGGTCAAATTTCGCTTAGGAATTTGCCCTTCACTCCACGTGACGGTCAACAGTGAATTTGTAAACGAGCAAGAAAGACATGACCTGCGAGACGAGCAAACGCTGCACACCGGTGTGGTGTGGACCACACACACTCCGATGCTTAAGTTAGCCTTGGCCGGAAAACACGTAAATCGAATTTAGGGACTGATTTGTGCATACCTGAATGCGTGTGCGGTCTCCCTTTTTATAGACTTCCCCTTAGGGTTTTCGTTGATGCCAGACCTCAAATGATCTCTGGGCCTTTGGCCCGGGTCGACCTCGACAACGTCCTCGGCAATGGGTCGAGGACGACCTCGTCCTCCTAGGGTCTTTAAGAATTCAGAGGTGTTTCGAGATGAACCAGGTGGAACCGGGGCGATCCGGGGCATCATGGGTCGAAAGGAGGTGACCGAGCTCGGCCCGAGCGAGCTGGCCGAATGGTCGGCCTTGGCCTTTTGCCGAGGCCGATCATATGGGTCGGGCCATGTTGTCCCGGCCCTTTGGTCCGGTCTTCATATGGGTTGGACTTCTGGTCCTACCTTTGCCCGATTGTCCTTGTCAGCTCCTTGTTTGTTAGTGTGGTCCGAAATTACCCATAACATGCTATATGCTATAAATTTTGTATAATAATAATAATTATTATTATTTTTAGTACATCAAACATTTGGGGGTGGGGGATTCAAACGTCTGACCTCATGGTCGAGAGTACATGTCAATTACCGCCGAGCTAAGCTTGCTTTGGCTATAATAACATATTATTATACATATTTTAATTTAACAAAAATTAATTGAGTTTATAACCAGAAATATTGTATTTATTAATTTTTTTATTTTTTAAAATTAATTTTGCATTTCAAAAATTCAAATACAGAATGTGGATACATTGAAAACATAAAAAGTTGTTTATAAAAATTTCGGATGGGTTTGGTTGGTGATCTGAAAACCAGAAATTAAATGAAAACAGAGTTGTATTTCATGTTTCCAGATATGTGTTTGGTAGCAGATTAAAAAATTGGATCTCAATTTAAACAATGATTCAAAATGTGTTTGATAATATATTTATAAACCACATACTATTTGTAGTTATCAACTAAATATGTTAGGTTGAATATACACTCTTATTGATTAATTTATAAACATGTTATATGTTATAAATTTTGTATAATTATTATTTTACAATATCATATAATCTATAATACATTATATTATACAAATTTTAATTTCATAAAAATGGATTGAGTTTATAACATGAAATATTATATTTATTAAGGTTTTTATTTTTTTTATTTTTTAATTTACTGCATTTAAAAATTTCAATTTCAAAATTTAGATACATTGAAAAAAAAATTGTTTTCAAAATTTCTAGTATTTGGATCACAGAATCCGAAAACAGTTTTCGAAAACGCACCTGCCAAACGTATATTCACTGAATCTAGTGAATCCGAAAAACATAAAACAAAATCCGAATTGTCTACCAAACAAACCCTTCACTATTTGGATCACAAAATTCGAAAACGGTTTAAAAAAAAACACATATACCAAACACATATTCATTGAATTCAGTAAATTCGAAAACATATAAAACATTATACAGATTGCTTACCAAACAGGTCCAACATATCTATTTGGTTTGCTTTTTTACAACAGAAAAACTACATATCCAAGGATCCGATAACCATTTGGTTTTTTGTTTTTGGTTTTTGAAAATTAAGCTTATACACACATACTTCTACCTATAAGTTTCTTTGTCTTAGTATCAATCTTCTTTCTTGTTTTCAAAAACCAAGTCCAATTTTGAAAAAAAAAAAAAAACTAGTTTTCAAAAATTCAAATGGATCCTTAACAAGGATGAAAGTCACGAAGGAAATTAAAGAGAAAAAAAACATAATTTTCAAAAACCAAATGGTTATCCAACCGGGCCTAAATTATAAAATTTGACTAATGTTTAAAATAATAATCAACATGTTAATGTTCATCCAATGAGGACATTACAAGCACTTACTAGTTTGTTTCTTTAGTTTTTCTGTCAGCATGATCATGGACTCCTCCGGCGTCGTGCGTCCAATTATCCATTCAACAAATAATTAAGCTATAAACCTGAACCCTTCTCTCTATAAATTAAAGCTCCAACCCAATGTAACTCTACACATCGCCAAAAATATCAAATCAAATATGGCTCTCCCAAGGCAGCTCATCTCTGCAACTCCGGTGGTGCTACTGTGGCTGCTGGCCGTCTCCGCCGCCGTTTCTTCTGCAGCAGATTATTATGACTTACCCCACAGCAAAAATTACGGCGGAGCAGGCGACTATGGAATACCGATCTATGAGAAACCACAACCGTTCTACCACGGTGAAGGGCCGGTGCCGCTCATCGTCGCTGTTGAAGGAGTTGTTTCTTGTAAAAGTGGTTCTAAATATCGTCCTCTTAAAGGTAATTAAACTTAGCTGGCCTTTTATTTGATATGCAGTTATGCACGGAAAATAGAAAAATACTAAATATCGACAACGAGACAAAAAAGTTTTCTCATTTATCTTAACTTTTTATTTCTTAATTGTTAAGATTTTAGTAAGATATATAGAGATTCCTATATACAGTATATTGAAGAATATTGTTCTTGAAAATATTATTCGTGGTAATTATTTAAATAAATATTATACGGTTTTTATAATTGTTTTGATAATTTTATATAGAAATGTTTTTTAAAATTTTAAAAACAAAAGAACCAATTGGATAATGATCAAACAAATTCTAACAACCCTTAAACTAGGTTAAATTATATCTTCACTCCTACAACTTTTCTTTTTAAATGTTTAAATATTATTTATTTTTAGAGTATAACATTACAAATGTGGAAGGAAATTTTTACTTTGGAAAAATTATATGTTTTGGTTGGCCTTTAAATCATCATTTGATTTATGAATTTTACAAAATACTTTCATTTAGATTGATGTGGTGTTAAAAAAATTAATTATATATGTTTTTTGTGGAAAGGATTATTATTATTATTATTTTAAAAAATTTAGATGTAACAATAATATATTTCTCTGTTTCCCTCTGTTCCATATCCAATTTATATCCTAACTTTTTCTTTTTAGTGATGGTTAAATCTTTCAAGTGGATGATTACTAACTTAAGAATCTCGTTATTTGATTGTTAAAAATTAAGTTTAAAATAAACACTATTTTCACAAATTTCTTGGTTTTGTGATCTACTTTCTTCCCATGTTTTAAAAAATCAAGTCAAATTTTGAAAATTAAAAAAAAAAATTCAAAAACTTGCTTTTGTTATTTTATAAATATTACTTTCACCTATAAATTTATTTGTTTTGTTGATATCTTCTTCCTATGTTTTTATAAACCAAGTCAAGTTTTGAAAGCTAAAAGGAAAAATGGTTTTAAAAACTTCTTCTTTTTTTTTTTTGTTTTGTTTTTTTTTTTTAAAAATTTGATTAAGAATTCAAATGTTTCCTTAACAAAAATGAAAACTAAGAAAATGGGAAGAAAACAAGTGTATATAATTTTCAAAAACCAAAAACCAAATAATGGTTATCAAACGAGGTATAAAACTTTCAATTTGTTGATTGTTAACGGCCTAAACCTAATGAACAAAGTTTAAGAGTTTAAATTCCTATACTATATATCTCCCTTTCAATTTAACAACCTAAACATAATTTAATTAAATAAGACATATATCCTTAACCAAGAGACTATAAGTTCGATCTTAAACATATCCCTTGCATCTTTTGTAGGTGTCGTAGCGCGAATCACATGCATGGCTTTGAATGAAAAAGGTAACGAAATGGCTCCTTTCTCATTCTCCAGCTTCCCAAGCGACGATCATGGCTATTTCTTAGCCACATTGTCGCCTTCCAAGCTCAAGGGCAAGGCCAAAGTTGCAGAGTGCAAAGCCTTCCTTCCACCGTCGCCATGCGAGGACTGCAAATACCTTACCAACGTCAACAATGGCGTGATCGGCGCTCCGTTTCGATCTTTTCGAATTCTCACACACAAGAAGATGAAGCTGTACTCTGTTGGACCTTTCTTCTATTCCTCACAACCAAATGCCTTCCCTCTCCCTGATGGTTATTGATCTCTATACATATTTTTTAGACAAATGTGTGTTTTCCTTATTGTTTGTTTAATTTTCTTTTTTCTTTCCTTTTGGTGATTTCAATTTTTGGTTTATTTGTTGTGTCGTTTCGTTTAAATATGTGAGTGTGAAAAGAGAAATGATTCGATGTAAGATGTGATTCTTTGTGAGATTGTCGTCAAGAAAAATATATTTTTTTAAATTTTGATTAAATTATACAAAGTAGCTTCAAACTTTGAGGTATGTTTTAATTATGCATGTTCCTAAACTTTGTAAAATTTTATTTTTTAACTCTTGAACTTTGAAATTGTTTCAAATAAATATCTTTAGAGATTTTTA
This sequence comes from Luffa acutangula, assembly GCA_036850905.1. Lineage (NCBI taxonomy): Eukaryota > Viridiplantae > Streptophyta > Magnoliopsida > Cucurbitales > Cucurbitaceae > Luffa > Luffa acutangula. The sequence continues at coordinate 50,482,536 of CM072090.1, forward strand.
CATTAAAGTGGTAGCTAATGTGTAAGGAATGAAAGGCATACATGGGACATTATATATTATTTACAAAATCATGAATGTTTATATTGACATGACATGAAGTTGATCGGCAAAGATTCATTTTTTGTGAATGATGTTGTAAATGATTTTATGCACGATTTATCCCATTTTTATAATCATTTTTTTTTGAGACAAACGAATAGACATAATCAAAGCAAAGGACAACCAAATCTAAGTAAAACAACCAATAATAAACAACATCCTGAAATTCAACCAAGCCTTCAATTCCTCAGTCATGCATGGAAGCGCTACGCTAGCTACTAGATTTGCTCCGGGCTAACTCTATCAACACAAAAATCAAACCCGACATCAGTTGTTGTGTGTCAAAGTTTTGTCTTTTATTTTAATAGGAAAAACTCTCCAATGACATTTTTGGAATAATTTTAAAGTCGTTCAAGAGTTAAAATGAAACTTTTCAATATATATAGAGCTATATAATTGAAACCTACCTACCCAAAGTTTAGAATATTTTGTATATAATGTAACCTTTAAAATTTCTCTCTCATATGTTTATTAGTTAAATTTCGTCTGTGTCATAGGTAATAAATAAACTTTTTTTTTTGTTCATATTGCATTGTTGAAAGTACACTTAAGTTAAAAATTTTATAAGGAGTGTGTGGTTCTTCTTTGCTCCATTTATGGATGAAAAATGTATATGTGCAGAGTAGGGATTAGAAACTCTAATCTTTTAGTTGAAATCATAATACTTTAACAAAATTGAACTATGCTCAGATTGACATGATTTAATGTTGCATTACTGTTATTGAGAATTTCATTTTTGTATTTGAGAGAATTGGTTCCATTTGTTAATTACATCTATACAATCTGGAATCATCCTTTTCAAGTAGAAAAAAAAGAGATGAAATAAAAAAGGACAATACATAGCTACATATGATGCGTAGGTATTAAAATGTTGACAACTAAGAGTGATAAATTTGTTCTCATTTTCTACCTTCTCTCTTAATAGTCAAGATTTTAATAGGGCGGTGTGTATAACATATTTGAACCATATATTGTTCATGAAAGGGGACACTAATTTATGACCAACAAATCTTATATATGTTTTTTTTTTCTCTCTCTCTCAAGAGAGAAGAATGAACCATAGAACTCGTGGTTATCAGTACAACTTTATGCCAGTTGAACTATATACTCTTGTTGGCTTTAAATACTATTCATATGTACATCAATAATTTGCATTATTATTACCCTCACTTTGTGCCACTAAAGTCCCATAATGTCTGTTCCCATCGTGCATCCAATAACAACTTTCATATAATATAAACAACACCAAATAAAATTTGTCACTATAAAATATATATACATGCAATGTAGCTGGACCATGCACCATATTATATATATATATTTCAAGATGCAACTTTGATTTATAAAGCTTCAAAGTTTCAAATTAAACCCCAAATCAAATCTTCTTTTGTATGTCTTATCCTTTGAAAAAATGGCAGCTGTTCTCAAGCTCTTGTTAATGGCTTCTTTACATGCAGTTTTCTTGTCAGTTTTGGTCATTGCTAGTGGGAATTATGATTTTATGACACCCAATTTGGCAAAGGAAGAAAGGCTTCTCTCCACCATGATTGGCATCCAAGGGATAATTCTTTACAAATCTGGCTCAACAATTGCCCCTCTTCAAGGTAAAACACCTATACATTGCCTTTTTTACCAATTTAATTAGTTTTCTTCTAAGATTACTTAGAAAATAAATGTTTCACTTAAAAACGTCAGTAGTTGAAACTTTTCTTGAATAGGGATTGACCTTATATTGTGGGTCTTTCTCCTCTCGCTCGTTAGGTTTTTCTCGACCATATTCATAAAAGAGTACCCTTTCGATCATTGACGAAAATAGGCTATAAATAATATTCTAATTAAGTCTCGTCCTAAATTTCAAAATTTATTGAATTGCATGTCTAGACATTTTTTTTTTCTTGTGATTGAAATTTGCTTCGACTTATGACTAATGTTGAGAGTGCGACCAAAGTCCCACATTGGCTAGATAATTAAGGGAATGATCATCCGTTTATAAGAGAGGACAAATATCTCCATTGGTATGAAACCTTTTGGGGTAATAAAAAAACAAAATCATGAGAACTTATGCCCAAAGTGAACAATATCATACAATTTTGGGTGCTGAATAAAGAAGTTGTGGAGCCTTGAATTACTCATGGAGAGATCCATGGTTGGGCTCTGTTGGGCAGACGGTATATTTCGAAAAATAGGAGTTGTCCTGGATAATAGCAAACTCTCGGTAAGATAGATGACTATTTGATGGGGAGGCTCGGTGGTACTGAGTTCGAGGGGAGGATTGTTGGGAGTGGGAGGTATCTCCCATTGGTATGAGACCTTTTGGGGTAATCCAAAAACAAAGCCAAGTGGACAATATCATACCATTGTCGAGATACGTGGTTGTCTCGTAGTCCCTTACAACCAAGTTTTTCCTCTTATCCACTTATATATATATGTATCCTGCAGTCAACATGAACATAACTAAATTGATATAAACCTTGTAATAAATGAATAGATTTAGTTAAGAATGCGCTCTCGACTCATTGAAATGCTACATTATTTTCACATTTGAAATGCTACATTATTTTCACATTTTAAATTAAGAGTTGAGTTTAATGAGGGGTTTAAATATTTGTAGGAGGTGTGGCAAGAATAACATGTAAAACATTGGATGAGTATGGTTATGAGGCAGCTTCTTACACCTTTTTGAGTGATTCATCTGATGCAAATGGCTACTTCTTGGCAACACTATCTCCTTCAGAGGTTGAAGATCACAAGAGGGAATTGAAAGAGTGCAAGGCTTTTCTTGAACTCTCACCATTGGACAACTGTCAATCTCCTTCTGACCTCAACAATGGAGTCTCTGGTGCTCTTCTCCATTCTTACCAATTTTTGGTCCACAACAAGATGAAACTCTTCTCTGTTGGCCCTTTTCTTTTCACTTGCCAAAGTATTTAGATTGATTGTATCAATTTAAATTCTCTAAACTTATAAGTAAATTATTACTTTGTTACAGTGATTTATAATTATTTTCACTTGATTCCATTTCAAATCAATTCAAAATCACCAATAAAAGCATTCTTCTTTCAAAATCCTTTCAAAATGGAAAGAAAAATGATCACATAGTTCTTTTAAAATAAGTAGAAAAAATTAAAAAAAGACAGAGAAGATGATGAACCACCCATATTTAATGAAAACAAAAAAAACTACCACCATATGTGATTCAAACCTTCTTTTTCATAATATTATGTTAGTCCATGTATTTAGAGAAATCTTACATATACACATGTGGAAATTATACATTAACACTTTTAGCATGAAATCCGATCCTCATGGAGGGTTTAAGTTGATTTATACTCATAAAGGTTTAAGGTTTTAATCGATATACTTTTTTTTTAAGAAATAACCGATATAATTATTAAGTAATATTGTCAACTTTTTTTTTTTTATTCAATAGGTGAGAATGATGATTTAAACTTTAGACCTTCACAAATTGAGTTAGGTTACCAAACGTGTTAACATGTATTTAATATAGTGTCACACCCCCCAAAATTTGATATTTTTTTTTAAGAATTAGAAATTAAATAGTTGCAATGATGAATTAATCAAATTTAATAATCTAACAAAAAAAATGCTATAAAAAAACCAAAAAAAAAAAAAAAAACCACTTGAGCTCGAAAGTTATTGAGACAAAAGTGGTTCACACTCATTGATGCATAATCTTTTCTTGAGATCGGAAGTTCAAATCACCATCTCAATTAGGGATGACAACAGGGCGGTGCTGGACTAGGGATGCACTCTCCATCCCTGTCCCCATTAAGAAATTCAAGAACCAAATGTACATATTTCACAAAACTCAAGAACCAAAAAAGTAATTTTCCCACGAAAATATATATAGAATTGACGTTAGCGGCTAGAAGTAATAAGAGAACTTAAAAAAAAAAAAGTCGCTATAAATAAATCAAATCCTTCTATAATTTTAGCCTCCGGATAAAATTCTTCTGCAGAGCATCTGCATAATTTCCACTATTTTCGCGAACACAGGTACTTTCACTTCGACCCGCCTCTGTTTTCTCTGTTCTAATATAGTTCTTTCCGTAATCTACTTTACCTATCTGGAATTTCTTGCGATGTTAATGTTCAAATTGTGTCACAAACTGTTTGAAGAAATGCCCAACTTGATTAGCCAATTAACTTGTTTGTAGTTGAATCTTACCTAGTTTCTCTGATGTTCTTGTAGGATGGGATTGTTTTCGCTCGACTTCATTAATTGACCAGTTTGTATAATTTGCAGAGCCGGTGTTTTTTGTATCTGGAAATTTCCTTATCCAATTTCTATGTGCAGTGTTTAAGATGTCAGCTACATTCCCCACCTCATCCATAGTTTCATCTTCTCATTTCAATGAATTTGTTAAGGTTTGCTGCTTGAAATCCAAAGGGAATGCTTCTTTCAATTCGCATTTCCGCTTTGTTGGATGTAAAGTTCCATGGAAATTTATGAAAAATATCCAGACAAGTTTGGGAAGTGACACATGTATTTTTGCTGAAATCTACTTCCCTAAAGTGTGTGAAACCTACTTACCAGTCCTTTTTTGAAGACAATTCAATAATTACTGAATGGGAGGATCAAGAAGGGGACTTTGAAGAGATGGACTCACCTTGGGAAGGAGCAGTTATTTACAAGAGAAACACTTCAGTTCCTCATGTGGAGTACTGCACAACATTAGAGAGGCTTGGATTAGAAAAGCTTTCGACTGATGTCTCGAAATCTAGAGCATCCAAGATGGGACTACGTGTAACGAAGGCTGTGAAAGATTTTCCCTTTGGAACGCCTGTTCAAATCTCTCTTGATGTTACAAGGAAAGAGAAAAAGTTGAGGCTTGATGGGATTGTCAAAACTGTCATCACTCTCAATTGCTATAGGTATCGCACTTACTAATGCTCCCGTTACAACATTTCTATTTGTTTCCTTTCAATCGTCTTGAACATACTGTACACTAAAATGCTAAATCATTTGACTCTTACACAGGAACTTTAGTGAATTAGACAGTTCTTTTGTTCTAAGTTTTACATAAGTTTACGCCAATCTAAGAACAACTCAACTGGTTAAGGCATTATGCCCTTGACTAAAAGATTATTGGCTCAAATCCCCACCCATATGTTGTTGGACTTGTATAGCTTTACACACTTTCTAAGACCTTCCTCCATAGCTGATTGTTGGTTGGATGGTCACTCAATATGCATTTTTCTCTGTATGTACGGAGAAAAATACTCTGTTATTATTCACACCTCTTTTTTTACCTACTCAAGCTGCTCAACGTCTGTGTTAGATTGCCTTCTGTTTGATTTCAACAGTTTTGACTTATCAATTACAAGCCTAGTTGTTTTGGTTGTTCTCAGATCTGTCATTTTGAACTGGGATGAAGTATTTGCTTTCTCCAGTCCTACATCAACTTCTTTGTTTAGCATGTTTGTGTTCTTTATCGTGGAAAAAAGAAAGAACTAGAATAGTTCAGTAAATATGATGAATGTAGGCTCATAAATTTGTTCTGAACTGGGATGAAGTATTTGCTTTCTCCCACCGACCCTATCTAATTTTGTGATCATTGAGGTTCGCAACATGCTAATCACCTATGTTGCAGGTGTTGTGAACCTGCTCCTGAGTGTGTTTTCTCAAATTTCTCAATTATACTAAGCGAAGACCCGATTAAAGAACCTGAGGTCATAAATATGGGGATCATCAGCGGGCAGGATATGTTCAAGACATATGATGGAAATAGTGATGAAGATGATGAAGAGTTGATTGATTTGGATGATCAACTCTATTTTCCTCTTGTAGAGAAAGAAATAGATATATCAAAGAACATCAGAGACATTTTGCATCTGGAAATTACTTTGAATGCGATATGCGATCCAGGATGCAAAGGTATGTGTCTGAAATGTGGTATAAATTTGAATACTGAAAGCTGTAACTGTAGTAAGCAGGCTGTAAAGAAGAACGATTTTGGTCCTCTTGGAAATTTGAAGAGGCAAATGCAGAAAAACTCTTAATAGTTGAATGCAAACTTATGTTTGTTTTCATCAAACCCTTTCTTTCTAACAAGTTTGTGTTATCTTCCCTTAGCTGAGCTCGTTTACAACCCATCTATTTATAATTTCTTTCCTTTTTCCTTGACCTATATTCAGTAAGAGCGCCTGCAATACTGAAAAGATGTCTATTACTACTCTGCTTATTTTGGCTGAACCTCAACTTTTTCTGATTGCAGTTTCTTATTTTTGATTGAATAATTGATTCTTGAACATGGGCAAATGAGAGTCAAACTTGAAACTTGAATATGACTGTATGAATGGTTCTATTAGCTATTCTGTTGAGGCTATTTGAATAGGAGAAAAAATAGACATTGCAGCTTGAATTTTCATGGATATTCACAAATGATCCATATTACCCTATGCCATTTTTTTCTCAGTGATGATCAAGTCTGTTAGTTTACCATAGAAGATTTAGTTAGGAAGAACTTAACTTGATGTGTTGTAGCTAATCCAAAGGTTGAAAATAGTGGATAACTTGCACTACTAAGAAACAAAAGATTTCCAAGTTCAGAAATAGAAATGAGAAGAAGATTCACTAGATAACAAACTACATTGAGCAATATGCTATTTATGTATCAGGTAGTTTTGGCTCAAGTGTCCCAATCCTGTAAATTGAACTTTGTTGAGATTTTATCTTTATGGATTGATTATGATGAATGTTTGGAAAAAAGATAGGAGTGTTTGAAAAATATATTCCATGTAAATAGTTGAAGCTATTGAATTCGAATAAACAGTTTATATTTGTATAAATTGTGCGACTTCTAGTTCTACTTAAAAATTAAAATTCCCTTACAAAGAAATGATTAATTTGCATATGAACATCTTTTTTTAATTGATTCTTTTTTTGGTGCAAAAGTGTTATTTACTCGAGATTGTCAATTTGGCTTAGCTTTATAAGAACATTTCCTGGATTTCAAATTTTCTGATTCTTTTTGGAAAAAAAAAAAAAAAATTAAAAAACAGTTTTTATGCAAACTAAAACGTAAAAATTTCATATATATCTCTTAAATGGTGAAAAATTCAAAGAAGAGTTTAAATGTCTATAAACTAAAATGAACGTAACTTCTCTCATTCTTACAATTATACTGACCTATCCTTCTATGTAGATGTTCTTTTACAATATCATGATGTTTGAAAATTTGTACCATTGACCATTGGTCATCAGTATACAGTCTGAATAACATTTGTCATGTGCTACAAATTATAAGGCAGAAACGAAGCAATCTTTGCATTGTTCGGAATGAAATCATCTTCTTTCCAATTGTGTAATTTTAGTCTCAACTCGATCAACTTTTTTAGTGAGGCAGTTCGTTCACTTTGGTTTTAAAAAGATCGAACTTTCAGTTTGTTTTCAATTTTCTCCCACCCGACATGTAGAAATGGGATAAAGGTTACTCTAGTTGAATCATTACAAGCAATCTTTTGACAAAAAGCCAAAAAAAATTCTCACTTTCTTTGCCTTATGGAACCAAATAGGCTCAGTTAACAAGATCAAAACATATACAAAACATGGGAGAGAATAACCTTACAGGTATGGACTTCAAACAAGAAAACAAAAATGTTTCTCTAAAGCATTCTCTACATTCAGCTGACCTGCTGAGAAAGGAGGACAAGCAGCCCTTGGGGACCGAGCAATATCTCGTTGAGGAAACTAACCAATCCGAACCAGACGACTGGCGTTACGTCAACTCCGCCGAGAGGGGGGATCACCTTCCTTGTTACAATTAGAAGTGGTTCAGTGGGGGCATAAGCTATAACATATGGAAACTTCCCCACAGGCAACTTTGGATACCAGGACATTACTATTCTCACAATAAACAAAAACGAAAACGCCGAGAGAAACGGCCCTAGAAAGCTGATTGCGAGCTTTGCTGTTGCTGGGTCGAGGTCGGCCAGGGCCACATTGTTCATGAAATCAGAGGTAGCCATTGATGCATCTTGCAAGGCAAAGGGGATAGTCCTTGCAGCTTCATATGCAGCAGCTGGCTTTAATGGAGGGTTGGCATAGGCCAATGACAGATGAATCTTGGAAGAGGGAAAAGAACTCAACAAAGATGAGCTACATTGGATTGCTTGGAATCTGCAGTTTGGATTTCTTTGAGGATGGTACTTGAAGCCTTTCTGTCCAAGGAAACAAGGTAATGAATCTACAAATTTGGGGAATGTGAAGCAATTTACAGCAAGGATTGGACAGAAACCAAAATCTAAATACATTAAAATCAGAAACTGATGATCAAATGCAACATGGGACTTCTTATCCTGATGTTGATGTTTGTTTCCAACTCACATTTTAATAGTTTTCTTTTTATACCCACGAGTGTCTAGATTAGCTTACGTGTATCTCAACTAATCTCACATGACAATAAGGTTCCCACCATGACATGAATTCATTCCCTCTAAACCTTCATCATAAATGAGCTCTTATTAAAGACTAGGCTAATCCGATACCATTTTAATCGATGATATTTGGAAATATAACTTTTCTCCCACACAGGTGTAAATTACAAATTTAATCATTGAAGTTTAAAGGTTTAATACCTAACATTGAAATTTCAATTACACTTTTTAACTTTCAAATGATAATTTAGTACGATAGGACACAAAAGAGCAAACTAATGAGTGGGAAGCTCAGAAAATTCGATAGAGTAGATGGGCAGAAATGAATAATTTCAGGTCATAATTGAAACTTTTTCAAGCTTCATATTCAATCTCCCACATAACAAACACTGAAAAAACAGATAACAAGAAACATTTCAGCCACAATTACACCAGCATTGTCAAATCCTCTTAAAAGACCCTTGTCCAACTGAACAAACCACAACCCTCCAGTCAAAAACAACACAGAAAACTCGTAAAAGAAGAAGAAGAAGAAAAAGAAAGGAACAGAAACCACAAAATCGAGAGCAGAGGAGGCAAAACAGAGAGGTGTACAAGGTGAATACATACAGAGAAGCTTGAATTTCCATAGTTGGGAATCAAAGGGGACGATCCTATACCTAAATCACAAGGATTCAGTAAAAACTAAAAAACCCCATTTCAAATGCAACTGGGAATCGTAATTGGAAACAAAAAATTGAAAGAGGAGAAAGAAAGAAAGAACCGATTACCCGAATGGAGCTGAGAGAGGAACAGCAGGCGGCGGCGGCCATGGCTTTCCCAGAGGAGCTCCGGTGGAGGAAGAAGGAGAAGGCTATCCTTTTATCATCAATGGGCGGATTTGGGTTAGCGAAGGAGATTTTAATGAAACTTCACGGTCGTCGTTGGCCGGTTCAACCCGGTTCAGTTGCATCGGTTAGCCCGGTCTGATTGTTAAAAGCTGTTTATGGGCAGTTCAAACTTCTTTTTAAAGCTTAGATATTTTTTTTTGATAAATTTAAAGCTTAGATATTAAGTAGCTTGAAATAAGGATTATGTGGCAAAAAAGCAAGAATAAAAGGAAATTCAGATAAATATATATAATAGTTTAGGATAAGTTTTTGTATATTAATTTTTTTAAAAGTTTTTTTTAGTACAACAACATTCGGAGGTGGATGGATTCGAACCTTTGATTTATGGGTTGAGGATACATGCCAATTACCGCTGAGCTAAGCTCGTTTTTTTAAATTTGAGTATATAGGATAGATTATTTTCATTTTGTGATGTGAATATAGTGTCATGACAATTAGAAGTGTGTGGAAGATTTAAGCATGTATAAATAAGAATAACATTTTTGGTCGATGTAAATCTTTTTGGATGAAATCAAAAGTAAAATTATATATGTTGGCTTAAGCTTAAAGTGAACTATATGATTGTAAAAAAAAAAAAAGGTAGGAATATTAAGTCCAAATTCTTAACCCCTTGTTGAACTTAAAAAAAAAACTATGAAGAGATGAAATATTATTTAAAGTTGAGGCTTGATCAATCTTTAGTATATGTTACCATACAATATAATTTAAATGGTTCTTTGTTTGAGATTTTTTTTTTTTAATTTTTTTTTCACGCATGGGGTAGAGGGATTTGAACCACAAACCTCTTAGTCATTAGTACAAACTTCATGCCAGTCGAATTATGCTCATGTTGGCTGTTTGAGAGAAAGATTTGTTGGGATGTGAACGTAACCCCACATTGATTAGATACGAAAATAACTTTAGCATATAATAAGGATAATATTTATAGGTATGTAATATTTTGTGAGTGACCTTTCAACCGTCCTAATCTCCCCATTCTACATTTATAATACTATATTTAAATTAAAAAAATAAACCAAACTTCTAAATTACCTCGTTTCTAAATATATACCTTTTAAATATTCTTTAGGTGTATCAGAAACCTTGCTTTGTAAATGGGCATGATCACTTTACAAGCAACGAACTTGATACACTTTGGAACTTCAAAGTCTTAAAAAATCTTCAATACTTTAAGCTCCCAAAGAGATCAACTGCCTCTCCATTCTTCTCCTTCCCCAGTAGAGATCATATCAATGCCGTCGGACCAGGAAAAATCAAGCTCCGACCTCAAGCGACCAGACACACCAACCAACAAGAAGCACGTCGAGAACGACGGTGTATCAAGGTTGGTCACATGGGGTGGAGCCTTCGCTTTCGCTTGTTTACTTTTAGCTTCTACGTTCAAGAGGAGCAAGAAGATCAAAACTCCTGAAAGGAGTCGAGATGATGTTTTGAATCTTGACGTCGGTGGTTCAAGAGAAAGCATCGGTTGCACTGATGAAGCTCGACAAGTGGAAGGACTGCAACTTCTTCTTCCATCTTCATCAACAACTGATCTCATCAGTCGTTCATGGTTAGAACTGAGTTTCATATTTTTGTTTGTTGTGAAATATGTTTGATTCCCTTTTCTTAATTTTTGGTCTTGGAAGTAATGTACTAGACAATTAATCTTCTCGTCTCTATTTTATTTAGGTCCCGTTTGATAACCATTTGCTTTTTGGTTTTTGGTTTTTGAAAATTATGCTGGTTTTCTCTCAATTTTCCTACCATGATTTTCATCTTTGTCAAGGGGTGCATTTGAATTCCTAGCCAAATTCCAAAAACAAAAAAGAGTTTTTGAAAACTACTTTTTTAGTTTTCAAAATTTGGCTTGATTTTTGAAAACAAGGAAAGAATGTATTAGGAAAACAAAGAAATTTGTAGGTAGAAGTAGTGTTTATAGGCTTAATATAATTTTCAAAAACAAAAAACCAAAAACAAAATGATTATCAAACGGGGCCTTAATTAATAATTTTCTTAGTTCAACAATATGAGTAGGGAGATTTAAAAAACATTACTTTTTTGTACTAATTATATTATTTAGGATTTTCTAGAAAATTCTGATCATTTTATAAATCCTTAGATAGCCGTTGATTAGAGCACAACTTAACGGAGATGAAAATTTTACATCTCTATAGCCGGTTTGATTCCTACCTTATCATTGTTGAACTAAAAAAATTAATTATATTGGTACTAATGATTCATTTCTATTGTTACTTGTGTGCGATTGTTTTGTAGCTACACAACCTCAGAAATGTTGGTGAAATATGCTTCAATAGAAGACTCCAACTCCGACGAAAATCAAACTCTAATGACGAAACCCTTCTCAGAAACAAATGACGACGAAAATACTGTAGTTATTATTTATGAAGAAGAGTACACAGATTCAGAAAAATCTATAGAAAGTGAAGCTATAATATATGACCTAAGCTTTAAAGTTCCAGGGAGTTATTCCTTCAGAGAATTTGATGAAGTCACTTGGTTGGAAGAGTTGACAGATAAATCATCATCAACATCTTCGTCTTCGTCGTCATCCTCATCGTCAGAAGAAACTTCTTCTCATGGAATTGTTTTGGAGAAGATCAAGGGAGATGACAAACTCATTGATATAGTTATATATATTGACGATAATGATGATGAGAATGGAGAGAACGAAGAGAGTCATATTGTTTGACGTCGAAGGATTGGGATTCTATCTTTTTTTTTTTTTTTTGTTTTTTTTTTTTTTTTTTTAAATATATATTGGGTTAAATTACTGTTTTAATAGTCTTTTTATATTTTGAGAGTGTCCAAATTTTAGTCCACATAATTTTAATAAATCTTTAAAACAATCCTTTGCTGTTAGTTATCAGACTTGAAAAATATTAACTTTTTTCTCTCTTTCAGCCAAAATAATATAATTAGGGGAAATTAAATATAATTACCATAAATTTCACTTGTTCATTCAAACCTAAATAAAACAAACCTAATAATTAATTTTAGGGACATTTTATATAATTCAGTGAATTTTAAATTAATATCAATTATCAATGGATATATAATTTGCAAGAAAGCTTGCCCATCAACACATAACCAACCACACACAAATAATTTCAAGGATCCAATATGAGGAAAAAACAAATTTTGATTTTCACATTGAATTCATCATTCGGAAACACAGAGAATATACAATGCCTTCATAAACTTCAAAAAAAAAAAAAAAAAAAGGAAAAAAAGAAAAAATCTCAAACAAAATCACCACATCACCACATGTTATACAACACAAGACGGTGAGTTCTGCACCCCATGATGTTCAATTTGTGCATTCAAACATGAAGAAACAATGGTCGTATTCCTCAGTTGTCGCCCCCATAGGTCAAGTTAATGTCCCTCAGCTCCACCCCCTTACATGGAAACAACGCGCTGCACTCCAACAACACCGCCACGTTTGTCACCGACGTTCCACGGATGTTCTTGAAGTGAACGTCGCTGATCTTCCACTTCGAAGCCTACACATGATCAAATTGTAGAGCGTAAAGTTACTACTAAACTCAAAAGCTTAATTAAGTTGATGGTGTATGATAAATGTTCTGAAAAGAACGTAGATTAGTTTGTTTTTCTGTGGTTGGTTACCTTGTTCTTCTTTGTACCATAAGTTTGAGAGAACGCCCACGACTTCAGATCTGAGGCCAACGAAGGAACACACGCATTCCAGCAAGGAGACGCTAGATCTGAGGTCGTCGTGGGTTTAGATATGAGGCCGATGTGGGTTTCATGTGTGGGTTCCTATCAACTTTTTGAGAAACTCGTAAAATCGAAATCAAATGTGTGGGTTCCATTCGGCGTTTTCTTCCTCGCACCTTTCGATTGCCCTGAACCCGAACATCGCTCTCGAATCGACCTCGCCGAAAGGAGGTTCCAAATGGCGAGAACGAACGGAGAATCGAAACCCACTGGATCACACATGAACGTCGAATCGGAACTCATTGGGCAGAAATCGAAGCCGTGGTTTTCGTGGGTACTGGGCTGAGCAAAACGAACGGCAAGAGGAAGAAAGGTGTGCGTTTTGTTTTTTATATAGATCTGAAACAAGGAGGTCCGTTACTCCGTTTCCAGATTTGAAAAAAAAAAGTTGGAGGAGAAGAAAAGAGAATAAGAAAGGAAGAGAAAAAAAGGGAAGAAAACAAAAAAGTCGTCGGCGGCTGCCGCCGGCGAGAAGATGTCGCCGGACGTCGGTTGCCGCCGACCGGTGTGCAGAAGAAAAAGAAGAAGAAATGGAGGGGAGACGAAGAAGAAGGGGGAGAGAAAAGAAGTTAAATTAAAAAATATAAATATATATTTATTTATCATTTTAATATATTTTTATTCTGAAAAATTAAAAAATAATTTGTTTTTAATAAAAAAATATGTGCCACGTCAGCAAACCGTTAGTTTTTAACGGAAAAATGAATGGAGTGACCAAAATGAAACTAAAACCAAACCTCGGAACTAAATTATTGAGTTTGAAAGCTCAATGACCAAAATGAAACCTAACCCAAACCTTAGGGACTAAAAGTGTATTTTTCCTTAAAAAAATTAATTGAATTAAATTTAGGCCGATTCTATCTCTTCTCCTAATATCCCGACAATTATGAATGAACGAGTGAAATTTATGGTATATTTCCATTTAATTATTATCCATTTTCAAGAAAAACATATCATGTGTATATGGGTTAAATTTTTTTTTTTGAGAAGTATTATTATTATTGTTATTATTATTATTATTATTATTATTATTATTATTACTAGTTTAAAAACACGTGCGATGCACGTTAAATTTCACTTTTTAGATTGAAAATTAAAAAAAAATGGTGTTTACAAGTCTAAAACTATATATTATATTGTTTTATGTTCATTTACAATAATAAATATAAAATATTTTGCACGTGGTTTGAAATCTTTGGAATATATTTTTTACTGTGAAAGTTAACTTTTGAATAAATATATTTTTCATCTAGTTCAAATAGTAAATATTTGACATTAAACTATAATGTAAGAGGTAGAAAAATAATAAAAGATACATAATTAAAATTAAAATACATATAATAGTTGTAAACTAAATTGGATAAAACATAAAAAGTGGAATCATAAAGATAGTTTATTAACTCATGGATAATTCATCAAAAATTATGTTTTGAGTTTATTATTATTGTTATTATGGTTAAAATATCATCTTGGTGTTTCTCTTTCAAATTTCAAATTCTAATCGATGTAGTTTCAATAAAACTTAAAATTAGCCTCTACTTTTACTTTGTTGTTAACTTTTCCAAATATATATATATATATATATATATATATATAAATGAAAAGGGAAAAATAGAAAGAGGAAGTTTCTCATAATGAAGTATCATGTAACTTTAGGATTAGATGTCAAAATGATTATTTATGACAATAAACGTGAACTAAACATTCTCAAACACACAATCATTTGGGACACCATTGCATAACCCAAAAATAGGAATATATGTCATTTTCTATAGAACTTATAAACACGTTTCCACTGTTAAATCATGATAACACCCATGCACATTGGAATAGTCACACCCATATGTGAAAGAATGTATTGTTTCACTACGTAACCACTCCTTATGGATTAAATTTTCTCAACAAACACTTCTAACAGTTGCAACTATTCGAAGCAATGGAATAGTCACACCCATATGTGTATATCAAATACATATGAAACATCCTACGGCAAAGATGGTAGAACGGAATTATGAGGGAAAAAATCCAAAGATTCAAAGAAACTTAACAATCAAGAAAACATAAACAAAGAAAAAAAACAATCAAATATGATTTATTTCAAACAATAATAGAATAAAGGTAAAGGAAGTTCAAGGAAATTAAGAAAAAAAAACAGAAAGAAACAAAAAAAAAGACAGAGATACTTACAATTTAAAGTTACCAATTTCAAGAAATTGAAATCTACAACAATGACTTATGGTGGATTTGGAATGAGAGTGAGAAACACCCTACGCCAAAGAACCATGAAACTATAAATTAGAATTTCTCATATAAGGATTAGGGCACCATCATACAAAAATTAAATTGAAAAATTGAAAACAAAGAAATAACAAATTGAATCCCAATATAAAATCCAAGAAAATTGAATCGATAAATCTTCGTTGGAGTTGCAGAAGAAACCGCCAGAGGAAGTTAAGATTTGCATTTAAGGGGTGAAATGATGTGTCTATATGTTTTGGAAGGATGTGTCTGTATGAATATTTGTAATTTTCGGATAGATTGCTTTGTCAACCTTCTCATACATGTATTCTGGATAGAAATGTAATTTTCTAATTTACTAAAATATAAAAACAAACTTGCACTTTTTTCAAAAAAAAAAAAAAAAACAAACAAACTTGCACTAACATACACAAACAAAACCAGAGGGAAAAAAACAAATCCTAAACTTACCATTCCGGGAGAGAACTTGAAGCCCTTCTAACCCCACTTTCCATTTCAATTCTTCTCTCAATTTCTGGGTTGAAGTTGAGGCCGAACCTTCTCAAATACAGAGGGGGAAGAGGCTAAAGGCGAGGATAGAGGCTCTCTCTCTCTTTGCTTTTTTTTTCCTCTGCCTCTAATTTTTCTGAACAAGCCAAAGAGGGGAAAACTATTCTTTCTCTCTCATTCTCTTCTTTTGGGTATGGTGGTGGAGACTCGAGTGTTGACATGGAGGAGGGGGTTCAAGTCCCTTCAGGCGTTGGCAGCCCATGGTTTTCTTTTATCCTTCACGCTTGCTCTTCCTCTCAAGCTCGACCATGTTGTTCCTTACTCTTGATGGTTCGTTGCTTTCTCTCAATTTCTTATTAAACTTTTGTGTTGTTTGCAGAAAATTAGTGGAACCCATTTACATCGCCGCCACTGCCGAGAAGAATGACTGGAAGAATGACCGCAACGAATTGTAAGTCAGTTTCACGATTTCACGATTTCACGGAAACGGTGCCTCCACTCTAATTAAATATAAATATCATTAATTAGGGCAAAGGGCAAAGTAGTCATTATTGAAAATGTTAGGGGCAATAAGGGAATGTAAAAATTCTCCTCCCTAAGCCCCTTTTATATATAGTAGAGATTATTATTATTATTATTATTATTATTATTATTATTATTATTATTATTATGGTAGAAAAAAAAAGAAATAATTAATTGTTTTCAAGTTGGTTAATTGATTTCAACCTCAAACTAACAGCAAAGGACCGTTTCTAAGATTTATCTAAAATATTATATAGACTAGAATTTGGACACTCTCAAAATATACAAAGACTGAAATAGGACCATAACCAAAATATATATAGGAATTAAATTTTGACACCTTCAAAGTATATATAAAGACTGAAATATAACAACAAAGACCAAAATAGTAATTTAATCAAATATAAAAGACAAAATAGAATCCAAATCCTTCGACGTCAAACAATCCGCGAATCTCTTCGTTTTCTCCATTCTCAAATTCATCGTCAATATATATATAACTGTATTATGATTTTGTCATCTCCCTTGATCTTCTCCAAAAGAACTCCATGAGAGAAGAAGTTTCTTCTGATGACGGGGACAACGACGAAGATGATGATGATGATTTTGTTAAAAATCTCACATTGAAAAGTTAAATGTAGATCTCACAATTTATAATACTCCTCTAATTGTCCATTGGTTTTGAGTTGGAACCCAAGTTAATCTAATATGGTAATCAAAATCCATGAAACCCAAACGGGTATTTGGTAAAAAAAAAAAAAAAGTTTGATTCAAGAATGTTGAAAAGATAAGTTAAAAAGAGTTCTAATCAACCGTCATTTATAGATTTATAAAAGGATGGAATTTTCTAGAAAAATCCAAAATAATATAATTAGTAAAATAAAAGTAAAGTTCAAATCTCTCCCTTGTTTGAACTAAAAAAATTATTAATTAAATAAAACATAGGCGAGAAGATTAATTTTCAGGGGTTTTGATCGTCATGCTCCTCGAAGTGCTTCTTGTTGGTTGGTGTGTACTGTGTCTGGTCGCTTTTGGTCGGACGGCAATGATATGATTTCTGTTGGGGAAGGAGAAGAACTGTAGATTTTTTAAGACTTTGAAGTTCCAAAATGTATCAAGTTCGTTGCGTGTAGGCCAAATTATAAAAAATACTCTCAACTATGGAATTTGTTTAAAAAATGCTCCTAAACTTTGAAAAGTTTTAAAAGTATGCCTGAACTTTGAAAAATATTTCAAAAATACTCCTGCCGTAAATTTTTGGATGGAAACCATTAGAATTTATGGTGAGAGGAGGAAAAAAGAAGAAACATTTTTCAAAAAGGGTATTTTTTTAATTTTTTTTTAAAGTTTAAGGGTATTTTTGAAACTGAAACTTTAACGGTTTCCATCCAAAAATTAACCGAAATGACATTTTTTAAACATTTTTCAAAGTCCAGGGGTATTTTTGAAACTTTTCAAAGTTCAGGGGCATTTTTTAAACAAACCCCATAGTTCAGGGGTATTTTTTTTTAATATAATTTAGCCTTGCTTGTAAAGTGATCATGCCCATTTACAAAGCAAGGTTTCCAATCCACCTAAAGAATTTTTAAAAGGTATATTTAGAAATGAGGTAATTTAGGTCGGTTTGATAACCATTTGTTTTTTTGTTTTTTATTTTTGAAAATTAAGCTTAAAAACACTACTTCAACCATTAAGACCTCGTTTGATAACCATTTGGTTTTGGGTTTTTGAAAATTATTCTTGTTTTCATCCAATTTCCTTACAAATGGTTTTCATCTTTGTTAAAGACACACTTGGGTTCCTAGCTAAATTCCAACAACAAAAACAAGTTTTTTAAAACTATTTTTTCTAGTTTTCAAAATATGACTTGGTTTTTGGAAATACGGGAATGAGGTAGATAACAAAACAAAGAAACTTGTAGGTGCATATAGTGTTTTTAAGCTTAATTTTCAGAAACGAAAAACAAAAAACCAAATGGTTATCAAACGAGGCATAAGTTTCTTAGTTTTGTTGTACACCTTCTTCCATGTTTTCAAAAGCGAAGCTAAGTTTTGGAAAAAAAAAAAAGTAAGTAGTTTTCAAAAACTTATTTTTGTTTTTGGAATTTGGCTAGGAAATGCAAATGTACCCTTAACAAGGATGAAAACCATGATAAGAAAATTGAAGAAAAACAAGCTTAATTCTCAAAAACCAAAAAGAAAAAACCAAATGGTTATCAAACGGGACCTTAGAATTTTGGTTGATTGTTTTTTTTTTTTTAATTTAAATATAGTATTATAAATGTAGAGTGAAGATTTGAACAGTTAAAAGGTCGTTACTCAATATTACACACCTATAGATGTTATGATTATTATTTGCTAAAGTTAATTATTTCCGTATCTAATCAATATGGGGTTACGTATTCACATCCCCAACAAATATTTCTCTCAAACAAAGAACCACTTAAATTATATTGTATGTCAACATATACTAAAGATTGATCAATCCTCAACAACTTTAAAAGTTGACACTACAAAATTGTAGACATCTAAATATTTCTACATTTTTTCGTAAATCAAAAGATTTTGCATATATCATGAAGTGTTAGCTTATGTGTTGTTCGTTATTTTATATATAATAACATATCGCGAAAAAATATAACGAATATAAAACAAATTAAAAAGAATATTTTCAAAATGTTACCTTTGAACTTAGCAAGGTTACTCACATAAATAGTCCATATAGTTTTAAAAGTTCAAATATTCATCCTTAGAGGAGTTTTATCAAACCATAAGAGGTATTTAGGGTTTAGGATTTGAAACCACTAACCAAAATCCCAACTTAGACTCTTCTATATGCACGGTTCATTGTGTTACATTTCAAATTTACAGATGAAAATATGAGTTAAACATATAGTTTTTAAAATTTAATAAAGAGATAATTAGAATTTTGTGAATTTCCATCTTCATATATTCAAATTCTTCAAATTCTTATAAGTAAGAAAAAACATTACATGGTTAATTATAGAGAAATATTTTAACAACAATCTTCCACTCAATGGAAAATTAACCAATTATCTCAATTGTTTTAATAGCTTGGTGCAAATGATTGAACTATCAAATGAACTGAATCATTGTTACAAAAACTAGCTAACACATTATGGAAGGTAGAAAAAACTAGCTAACACATTATGGAAGGTAGAAAAAACTAGCTAAAACATTCTATACTTTAGAATAATTGATCTCTCTAACATTAAACCTAAAATATTCAAACCGAAGAAACTTTGTTCCAAGATTCTAAATTTAGTTTTCACATTAATCATGTATTAATACAGCTTCCAATAGTTGGAAAAAAATATCCGACAAAAACACTCTCTTTTACCATGGTTTAATTTCCAATCATTGTCTTCAAAAACCCTAACTTTTTTTTGTGCTTCTAGATTTAAGACAATTCACCATGACAACGTCAAGAAGTTTTAGCCTCTTCCAAATCCTTCTCTTGGTATTTGTTTGGCAATGTTGTGCAATGGTGGCTGCCATTTTCAACAACGACCTCGGTATTGTGAATCTCGTCGGCGGGATTGCATTGACGGTAAATCAGCAACTTCCTACAGCCCCTCCACAGGCTCTTGGTATCGGAACTCTGACAGGCAGTGACGGTAGTGTTGCAGTAAATGACGTTAAGGCCACTATTGATCTGAATGGGAAGGGTGGTGCAGTTTTTGATGTTAGAAAGTATGGAGCTAAAACTGATGGAAAGACTGATAATGCACCGGCGATGATAATTAACCTCAATGAAATCACAGATTTTAAACTTTTAATTTCAATAATTATCTTTGAACTTTTTTTTTTTTGAAAAAAATTATCTTTGAACTTATAAAATTATTGCAATTTGAGCGATTATCATCTAAATATACAAAACCATTGAATTTTTTTTTTTTTTTGAACCACAAAACCATTGAAATTACATCCCTACTGTTTTTAACTCCATTTGCTATTGGGTTTAAACGCAATAACTTTATAAGTT
Organism: Luffa acutangula; assembly: GCA_036850905.1. Taxonomy (NCBI): domain Eukaryota; kingdom Viridiplantae; phylum Streptophyta; class Magnoliopsida; order Cucurbitales; family Cucurbitaceae; genus Luffa; species Luffa acutangula. The sequence goes on from CM072090.1 coordinate 50,502,941, forward strand.
AGAACCAGTATAACTGCAACAATATTATTTAAAGAAAATTAAAAAAAAAATACTAATTATGAAGATTATAGAGCTTTTTTGAAAGTTGGCGGGATTAGATTTGTTACGATTGCATTATTGCTGTTCCATAAATTTTCAAAATTATTTTTCAATATTAAACTCTACCTTAATTAAAAAAAAAAAAAAAATCTAAGATTTAAACTTAAATGGCTCAAAATTTAAATGGTAACAAGAATAATATTTACCAACTTAAACAAACAATCTCTATCTTTCTAATTTAACTAGCAACTTTTTTCTACTTTTCTAAAAAAAAAAAAAAATAACTTTGATTTTCCACGTGGCAGGCATTTATGACGACATGGATTGCAACATGTCGGAAGACATACGGTCCGACGAAGTTTTTGATCCCACGGGGCACATTTCTGGTGGGTCCGGTGACTTTTGCTGGTCCGTGCAAAAGCTTGTCGATCACCATCGAAATTCAAGGAACTGTAAAGGCCACAACCGATATTAGTGAATATTCTTCCCCTAAATGGTTCTCCATCGAACATATCATCGGCCTTATCCTCACCGGTTCCGGCGTCTTCGACGGCCAAGGCGCCTCGACCTGGTCCTATAATGACTACAAGAAAAATATTCACTGAGTCTTCCAATCGTAACTATAATTCTCCATAACTCTACCACCTCCTATTTTTATTATAAATTGTGGCTAGAAACTTTTAAAGTTATGTCTAATTAATACGAAGTCGGGAATTCAATATTAAAATTCAATAATTCCGTATTAAAAAATATGTGTCAGGGACTAAATTTATAATTTGTTCTATTTCTTATTGTGATTAATTAATTGATTTTTTTTTTGCAGTCGACTAAATTCTCGAAATTGAACCACACCATTGTTGATGGGATCACTTCCTTAAACAGCAAGGCCTTTCACACGTCTGTTTTCAACTGCTATAATTTCACTGCAACCAACATGCGCATTATAGCCCCCGAAAATAGTCCCAACACCGACGGAATGCACCTTAGCACCTCGAAATTGGTCACCATTTCTAACAACGTCATTGGCACCGGTGACAACTGTGTCTCCATTGGCCAAGGCTGTGAGAAAATCACTGTCACTAATATCACTTGCGGTCCTGGACATGGTATTAGGTAATTATATCTTTTTGTAAAAAAAATTAAAGATTAAATAGACACAAATCTTCGAAGTTTCTAATTTTCATAGTCAAAGAAAAGCAACTCAAAAGTTTTTTAATTTATTCTCTTACAGTGTGGGCAGCTTGGGCAAGTATCCGAAAGAAAAGAGTGTATTCGACGTTCTTGTGCAAAACTACACCATTTTTAATGCCACCAACGAGGCTAGAATCAAGACATGGGCTGGCATCGTGTCAGCGTCGACCACGGGAATAATCTTTGATGACATCGTAATTATGTACAACGTCAAATACCCCATAATCATCGATCAAACCTATGGCACAAAGAAGAACAAGGTAACAACAACAACAAAAATACTAATCTACGTTCTTCTCTAAATATTTATCATAAGCTATATCAACTTAAGCTTTTGAGTACATTAGTAGTGATTTTACGCTCTGCAATTTGATCATGTAGGCTTCAAAGTTAATGATTTTGGAGATGGTTAAAGGTATACCTTCGTGCATCTTCACGATTTTTAGCATCCATTTCTTTGTTTGGTGGATACTTGGTAGGAATTACTTCCCTGCATTTTGTCATCTTATAATTTGTGGATTATTGGAGCTCGATAAGTTTTTGGATTATGTTTAATTCTTAATTTTTGTGTTCCTTTACCTTGGTTGATATTTTGTTTATAGTATACTTTTCTAGCACGATATTAGATATGTCTTATTGGAATATTAACTTTTGTGTTGAAGATTATTTTCTATTTGGAGACTAATCACCTATAAAATCATTGTGAAGAGGAAGAGCATATCAACGGGAAATTCATCTTATTTTCTAAACTTTGTGTTTTTTTTTTATCTCATTTGATAGGGAGATAAGTGATCAACGAGAACAAACTTTATTGAGACAGTTCCTTTATGTTCATTTCATGGAGGAAAATGGTAAGTACTTGTATGACTACAACTTTATTTGATAACTTTGTAGCTAGCTTTAAAACATTTTGTCATCTTATAATTGGTTGATTGGACCTTGGTAAGTTTTTGGATTATGTGATTCAAAACTATGGTGTGATCATTGCTAACATGTTATTGTAATCTACTTTGTGGTGATACAAGACAATCAAAACCATCTTTTGTGTAGGTAAAACTTGTGTTTCTTTTATTTAAATGTCTATGATTGAGATTAATGAATCTATTCTTCTGCTTTTGTTTGGTTGGAATGTTTGAGTAGGAAAATATATTTGAATGTAGCTAATCAAAAGTGGATGTGTAAACGACTTGCACAAGAGTAAGTGATTTGAGTTTTCTTTTCACTACTTAGTTATTTTTTTATTTCATGTTGTTCTGATTTTTATTATTTGTTTGCTTTGTTTAATTCCTATTTTCTGTGTTCCTTTACATTGGTTGATATTTTGTTTATAATATACTTTTCTTTCACGATATCAAGTATGTTTATTGGAATATTAACTTTGTGTTGAAATCTTATAAGTATGATTATTTGATCGTAGTTGCATTTTGTTCTATTTCTAATATTGATTATCAATGATATTTGTAGGCTCTCCAGTTGGATTTTGGTTGCTTCTTTGATCTCCATTTGCTGATTTTAGCGAGCCTTCCAACAATTCATGGAGGATTATGTTGGGTGTTGTTTCAGTTTGTTTATTCTTCCTCCTAATGTTGAGTTGAACTTTCAAGTTATCATTTTGTATAAACCAAATTTTAAGAATGCTTTAGTTCTTCAAGAGCTGGTTATCATTTTATTTCAATTTTTATGGTTGAATTTCAGTTTTAGGAACCACAATACAATTAATTTTAGTTGTATAATTTTTAAAATGGACTAAACAAGAAGCATAACAATCAATAAATTTGATATAAATTAAAGCTAAATATAAAATTTGCACAAAATGAGATAAAAATTGTTATGATATAATGAACAAAACTGTTGCAGTATAAGGAATGCAAGTGTTGCTATATAGTCACTATTGCAGCGGTTATTTAAATCTTATGACATTTATAGGTATTGTTGCAAAATCGTAGAGGTCAACAAATTGTTGTTATTAGTGACAAAATTCGTTGCAATATATAGGATCAACAATTGCAACGCTTTCAAAAGTGTTGTATTAGAAGATGTCAACTGTCACTATATAGTTTAAAAAATGTTGCTATATATTTCAAAATTGTAGTTATGGTATCAACAATTGCAACGGTTATCAATACTAAAAACTGTTGCATTATGAGAAACGTAAATGTTGCAATAGAGAATAACTATTGCAGCGTTTGTGAGAATTCATTCCAACAATTTTTAAAAATGTTGCTAGATCCCTTGTAACACCGCTTCTGCCAGCGGTTCTTCAACCGCTGCAAAAAGTGTTGCAGCAGTTATTATCCGTTGCGATAGCTTGATAAAACCGCTCTGCAATAGACCAGTTTTCTTGTAGTGTAATGTACAACGTCAAATACCCCATAATCATCGATCAAACCTATGGCACAAAGAAGAACAAGGTAACAACAACAACAAAAATACTAATCTACGTTCTTCTCTAAATATTTATCATAAGCTATATCAACTTAAGCTTTTGAGTACATTAGTAGTGATTTTACGCTCTGCAATTTGATCATGTAGGCTTCAAAGTGGAAGATCAGCGACGTTCACTTCAAGAACATTCGTGGGACGTCAGTGACGAACGTGGCAGTGTTGTTGGAGTGCAGCGCATTGTTTCCGTGCAAGGGGGTGGAGCTGGGGACATTAACTTGACTTATGGAGGCAAGAGCTTGAAGAATACGACCATTGTCTCTTCATGTTTGAATGCAAAAATTGAACATCATGGGGTGCAAAACCTGCCGCCTTGTGTTGTATAACATGCGGTGATTTTGTTTGAGGAATTTTTTTTTTTTTTTTTTTTTTTTTTTTAAGATTATCCAAGTCAGTCTTCTATGTTTTCAAATGATGAATTCAATGTGAAAATGAACTTTTGTTTTTTCCATATATTGGATCCTTGAAATTATTTGTGTGTGGTTGGTTAAGTGTTATTAGTATCCATTGATAATTGATATTAATTTAAAATTCACTAAATTATATAAAATGTCCCTAAAATTAATTATTAGGTTAGTTTTATTTAGGTTTGAAAGAACAAGAGAAATTTATGGTAATTATATTTAATTTCCCTATTTTGGCTGAAAGAGAGAAAAAGATTAATTTTTTTCAAGTCTGGTAACTAACAACAAAGGACTATTATAAAGATTTACAACAAATACGTGGACTAAAATTTGGACACTTTCAAATATAGAAAGACTAAAATAGAACAATAACTAAAATATAAGAATTAAATTAAATTTGGACACTTTCAAAGTATAAAGACTAAAATTTAGAACAATAACCAAAGTATAGGGATGGAAGTAGTAATTTAACCAAATATAAATATGTCAAAAAAAACCAAATATATATAAAAAAATTAGAATTCAAATCCTCTGACATCAAACAATTCGAGTCTCTTCGTTCTCTCCATTCTCATAATGATTGTCAATATATATAATTATATCGATGATTTTTCCATCCCCTTGATCTTCTCGAAAAGAACTCCTTGAAAAGAAGTTTCTTCTGACGACGAGGGATGAAGATGAACATGATTTCGAAGATGATATATCTGTCAACTCTTCCAACCAAGTGACTTCATCAAACTCTCCAAAGGAATAACTCCCTAGAACTTTCAAGCTTTGGTCATATATTTTAGCTTCACTTTCTATAGATTTTTTTTAATCTGGGTACTCTTCTTCATAAATAATAATCACAGTATTTTCGTCGTCATTTGTTTCTGAGAAGGGTTTCGTCATTAGAGTTCGATTTTCGTCGAAGTTGGAATCTTCTATTGAAGCATATTTCACCAACATTTCGGAGATTGTGTAGCTACAAAACAATCACACACAAGTAACAATAGAAATGAATCATTAGTACCAATATATTGAATTTTTTTAGTTCAACAATGATAAGGTAGGAATCAAACCAGCTATGATGTGCTCTAATCAACCGCGCTATTTATTGATTTATAAAAGTATCATAATTTTTTTTAGAAAAATCCTAAATAATATAATTGGTACAAAATCTCTTTCTAAAAAAAATATAATTGGTACAAAAAAGTAATTAAAGTTTAAATCTCCCTACGCATATTGTTGAACTAAAAAAATTATTAATTAAATAAAATAGAGACGAGAAGATTAATTATCTAATACATTTCTTCCAACACCAAAAAGTATGAAAAGGGAATCAAACATATTTCATAAGAAACAAAAATATGAAACTCAGTTCTAACCATGAACGACCGATGCGATTAGTTGTTGATGAAGACGGAAGAAGAAGTTGCAATCCTTCCACTTGTCGAGCTTCATTGGTGTAGTCGATGCTTTCTCTCGAACCACCGGTGTCGATATCCGAAACATCATCTCGACTCCTTTAAGGAGTTTTGATCTTCTTGCTCCTCTTGAACGTAAATGTTAACAAGTAAACAAGATAAAGCGAAGGCTCCACCCCATGTGACCAACCTTGATACACCATCGTCGTTCTCGACGTACTTCTTGTTGGCTGGTTTGTCTGCCCGCTTGAGGTCGGAGCTTGATTTTTCCTGGTCGGACGACATTGATATGATCTCTGTTGGGGAAGGAGAAGAAGTGGAGCAGCAGTTGATCTCTTTGGGACCTTAAAGTATTGAAGATTTTTTAGACTTTGAAGTTCCAAAGTGTATCAAGTTCGTGCTTGTAAAGTGGTCATGCCCATTTACAAAGCAAGGTTAAATTTTAAAAGGTATATTTGGAAATGAGGTAATTTAGAAGTTTGGTTGATTTTTTTTTAATTTAAATATAGTATTATAAATGTAGAGTGGATATTTAAACGGTTGAAATGTCGTTACTCACACAAAATATTACACACCTATAGATGTTATAATTTGTGTAAAAAAAAAATATAGATGTTATAATTATTATATGCTAAAATTATTTTTGTATCTAAATCAATGTGGGGTTATGTATTCGATCGAGCATCCCCAACAAATTTTTCTCTCAAAAAAAGAACCACTTAAATTATATTGTTTGTTAACATATACTAAAGTTTGACCAAGCCTCAACTTTAAATAATATTTCATCTCTTTGTTATTTATTTATTTTTTATTTTTTTTTAGTTCAACGAAGAGTTAAAGAATTTGAACTTATTAATATTATCCTACCTTTTAAGGAGGATAACTGATGTCTGAAACAGTTGAGTTGTGCTCATATCAGCCTAAACTACTATTTAGTATGTCAATAAATCTCTTTCTATTTTCATAATTATATGATATTCATATTGTCTACCACTTTAAGCTTAAGCCAACATAATTTTACTTTTACTTTTGATTGATTTCACCCAAAACGATTTACATCAATAAAAAAAATATTCTTTATTTTATATATTTAAATCTTCCACACACTTCTAATTTTCATGAGATTATATTCACATCACAAAATGAGAATAATTCTATCATGAAAATAATTTTGTGCAAATGTGGGTGCCACTTTTGGTAATGTCACCGGTACCATAAATCTCAGCCCTCAATCATTCGTTTTCCTTTCGTGCCTTTGGATCTCATGGCACACAAGCACCAGAGATTGCACTAGTTGGGCTTTATACTCCCAAGAGTAGGAGTGTAGCTATCGTTTCTCATGGTCATGAAGTTAGCACAAAGAGTTGCAGCAGTGTTATTGTTTCTCAGGGTGGCAAGACTAGTCGGAACCATGTTAATTAGAGACATTGTCGTTGTTTCTAGTGCTCGTTAAATGAGTGTGAAGAGTAGCAGCAACAACGTTGTTGTTTCTCATGGTCATAAAACTAATAAGAATAGTGACGATGCTCATGTATCCAATGGCCTTGAAGCTACTAAGAGTGGTAGTACTAGTTCTTTTGTTTCTCATAGTATGGAAACCACCAAGAGCAGTGGTAGCGCTATTGTTTCTCATGGGTAGCTCTTTTGTTTCTCATGGAGGTTTTCATGGTCTACATCTCCAAGCTCAACCTATGTTGCCTAATTGAGTCACTATTAAAAGTTGACATTACAAAATTGTAGACATCTAGATATATTTCTATATATTTTTTAAATCGAAAGATTTTGCATATCATGAATTGTAAGCTTATACGTAGCTTGTTATTTTATATATAATAACATCGACAATATATCACGAATAAAAAAATATTAGAAAGAATGTTTTCAAAATGTACCTTTGAATTTATCAAGAGGTTACCCATATAAATAGTCCATATAGTTTTAAAAGTTAAAATATCCATCCTTAGAGAAGTTTTATCAAACCATAAGAGCTATTTAGGGTTTAGGATTTTGAATACCACTAACCAAAATCCCAAAGTAGATGAGTTTACTATTCTTTCGACAACCCTTCTCTATGCACGGTCGTAAGATTTTGTGTTCTACTCCATATTTAGGGATGAAAATATGAGTTAATTAAACATATAGTTTTTAAAAGTTAATAGAGAGAATTCAAATTTTGTGAATTTCCATCTTCATATATTCAAATTTTTATGAGTAAGAAAAAACATTACATGGTTAATTAGAGAATGATCTTAACAACAATCTTCCACTATAATCGAAATGGAAAATTAACCAATTATCTCAATTGTTTTAATAGCTTGGTGCAAATGATTGAACTATCAAATGAACTGAATTATTGTTAGAAAAACTAGCTAACACATTATGGAAGGTAGAAAAAACTAGCCCAACACATAATGGAAGGCAAAAAAAACTAGCTAACACATTCTATACTTTAGAATAATTGATCTCTCTCTCACATTAACCTAACATATTCAAACCAAAGAAACTTTGTTCCAAGTTTCTAAATTTAGTTTTCACATTAAACATGTATTAATACAGCTTCCAATCATTGGAAAAAAAAAATATCCGACAAAAAAACTCTCATTTAGCATTTGTTTAATTTCCAATCATTGTCTTCAAAAACCCTTACTTCTTTTGTTCTTCTATATTTAAGACAATTCACCATGACAACGTCAAGAAGTTTTAGCCTCTTCCGAATCCTTCTCTTGGTATTTGCTTGGCAATGTTGTGCAATGGTGGTTGCCATTTTCGACGACGATGTCGGTATTGTGAATCTCGTCGACGGGATTGCATCGACGGTAAATCAGCAACTTCCTGCAGCCCCTCCGCAAGCTCTTGGTATCGGAACTCTGACAAACAGCGATGGTAATGTTGCAGTAAATGATGTTAAGGCCGCTATTGATCTGAATAGCCGGAAGGGTGGTACAATTTTTGATGTTAGAAAGTATGGAGCTAAAGCTGATGGAAAGACTGATAATGCATAGGTGATGATAATTAACGTCAATGAATCATAGACTTTAAACTTTTAATTTGAATAATTATCTTTCAACATATAAAATTATTGAACTTTTGAGCAATTAACATCTAAATCTACAAAACCATTGAAATTACATCCCTACTGTTTTTAACTCCATTTGCTATTGGGTTTAAGCGCAATAATTTTATAAGTTTGAACTTTGAACCAGTATAATTGCAACAATATTAGTTAAAGAAAATTAAAAAATAATAATAATTATGAAGATTATAGGGCCTTTTTGAAAGTTGGCGGGACTAGATTTAATTTGTTACGAATGCATTATTGCTACTCCATAAGTTTTAATAATTATTTTTAAATATTAAACTCTACCTTAATCACAAAAAAAAAAAAAAAATAATAAATAAATAAAATGAACCCAGATTTAAACTTTTATGGCTCAAAAGTTTAATGGTGACATAAATATTTACCAACTTAAACAAAAGTCATCTGTTAAAAACAATCTCTATCTTTCTAATTTAACTTGCATCTTTTTTCTACTTTTCTAAAAAAAATAACTTTAAATTTCTCGTGGCAGGCATTCATGACAGCATGGATTGAAGCATGTCGGAAGACAGTCGGTTCGGCGAAGTTTTTGATCCCATGGGGCACATTTCTTGTGGGTCCGGTGACTTTTGCCGGTCCGTGCAAAAGCTTGCCGATCACCATCGAAATTCAGGGAACTGTAAAGGCCACGACCGATATCAGTGAATATTCTTCTCCTGAATGGTTCTCCATCGAATATATCACCGGCCTTATCCTCACCGGCTCCGGCATCTTCGATGGCCAAGGCGCCTCCACCTGGTCCTACAATGACTGCAAGAAAAACATTCACTGCCAGAGTCTTCCAATCGTAATTATAATTCTCCATAACTTTATCACCTCCTATTTTTTTTATAAATTACGGCTAGAAACTTTTAAAGTTATGTCTAATTAATACGAAGTCGGGAATTCACTATTAAAATTTAGTAATTCAATATTTAAAAAAAAAATTGTGTCATGGACTAAATTTATAACTTGTTCTATTTGTTATTGTGATTAATTAATTGGTTTCTTTTTTTTTTCTTTTTTTTTTTTGCAGTCAATTAAATTCTCGAAATTGAACCACACAATTGTTGATGGGATAACTTCCTTAAACAGTAAGGCCTTTCACACGTCTGTTTTCAACTGCAATAATTTCACTGCAACCAACATGCGAATTATAGCCCCCGAAAATAGTCCCAACACCGACGGAATGCACCTTAGCACCTCGAAATTGGTCACCATTTCTAACAGTGTTATTGGCACCGGTGACGACTGTGTCTCCATTGGCCAAGGCTGTGAGAAAATCACTGTCACTAATATCACTTGTGGTCCTGGACATGGTATTAGGTAATTATATCTTTTAAAAAAAGATTAAATAGACACAAATCTTCGAAGTTTCTAATTTTCATAGACAAAGAAAAGCAACTCAAAAGTTGTTTATTCTCTTTACAGTGTGGGCAGCTTGGGTAAGTATCCAAAAGAAAAAAGTGTCTTCGACGTTCTTGTGCAAAACTGCACCATTTTTAACGCCACCAACGGTGCTAGAATCAAGACATGGGCTGGCACAGTGTCGGGGTCGGCCACAAGAATAATCTTTGATGACATCGTAATGTACAACGTCAAATACCCCATAATCATCGATCAAACTTATGGTACAAAGAAGAACAAGGTAACAACCACAGAAAAAGAAACCAAATCTACGTTCTTTTCAAAACATTTATCATAAACCATCAACTTAATTAAGCTTTTGAGTTTAATAGTAATTTTACCCTCTACAATTTGATCATGTAGGCTTCAAAGTGGAAGATCAGCGACGTTCACTTCAAGAACATCCGCGGGACGTCAGTGACAAACGTGGCAGTGTTGTTGGAGTGCAGCGCGTTGTTTCCGTGCAAGGGGGTGGAGCTGAGGGACATTAACTTGACTTATGGGGGCAACAGCTTGAAGAATACGACCATTGTTTCTTCATGTTTGAATGCAAAAATTGAACATCATGGGGTGCAAAACCCGTCGCCTTGTGTTGTATAAACATGCTGTGATTTTATTTGAGGAATTTTTTTTTTTAAGATTACCATGTCATTGTTCTTTGTTTTCAAATGATGAATTCAATGTGAAAATGAAATTTTGTTTTTTTCTTATATTGGATCCTTGAAATTATTTGTGTGGTTGGTTAGGTGTTATTGATGGGAAAGCTTTCTTGCATATGGTATCAATGGATATTAATTTAAAATTCACTAAATTATATAAAATGTCCCAAAAATTAATTATTAGGTTAGTTTTATTTTGGTTGGAATGAACAAGTGAAATTATGGTAATTATATATATATTTTTTTTTGAAAAAATGGTAATTATATTTAATTTCCCTTAATTGTATTATTTTGGCTGAAAGAGAGAAAAAAATTAATTTTTTTCAAGTCTCGTAACTAACAACAAAGGCCTATTTCAAATATAGAAAGACTAAAATAGAACAATAACTAAAATATAAGAATTAAGTTAAATTTGGACACTTTCAAAGTATAAAGACTAAAATATAAAATAATAATCAAAGTATAGTGATGGAAGTAGTAATTTAACCAAATATAAAAACAAAATAGAATTCAAATCCTCTGACGTTCATTCTGTCCATTCTCATAATCATTGTCAATATATATAATTATATCGATGATTTTTTCATCCCCTTGATCTTCTCGAAAAGAACTCCTTGAAAAGAAGTTTCTTCTGACGACGAGGGATGAAGATGATCATGATTTCGAAGATGATATATCTGTCAACTCTTCCAACCAAGTGACTTCATCAAATTCTCCAAAGGAATAACTCCCTAGAACTTTCAAGCTTTGGTCATATATTTTAGCTTCACTTTCTATAGATTTTTTTTAATCTGGGTACTCTTCTTCATAAATAATAACCACAGTATTTTCGTCGTTATTTGTTTCTGAGAAGGGTTTCGTCATTAGAGTTCGATTTTTCGTCGAAGTTGGAGTCTTCTATTGAAGCATATTTCACCAACATTTCGGAGATTGTGTAGCTACAAAACAATCACACACAAGTAACAATAGAAATGAATCATTAGTACCAATATATTGAATTTTTTTTAGTTCTACAATGATAAGGTAGGAATCAAACCATCTATGATGTGCTCTAATCAACAGCTATTTATTGATTTATAAAAGGATCATAATTTTTTTAGAAAAAAACCTAAATAATATAATTGGTACAAAAAAGTAATTAAAGTTTAAATCTCCCCACGAATATTGTTGAACTAAAAAAATTATTAATTAAATAAAATAGAGACGAGAAGATTAATTATCTATTACATTTCTTCCAACACCAAAAAGTATGAAAAGGGAATCAAACATATTTCATAAGAAACAAAAATATGAAACTCATTTCTAACCATGAACGACCGATGAGAACAGTTGTTGATGAAGACGCGGAAGAAGAAGTTGCAATCCTTCCACTTGTCGAGCTTCATTGGTGTAGTCGATGCTTTCTCTCGAACCACCGACGTCAAGATCCGAAACATCATCTCGACTCCTTTCAGGAGTTTTGATCTTCTTGCTCCTCTTGAACGTAAAATTTAACAAGTAAACAAGCAAAAGTGAAGGCTCCACCCCATGTGACCAACCTTGATACACCGTCGTTCTCGACATACTTCTTGTTGGTTGGTGTGTCTGGCCGCTTGAGGTCGGAGCTTGATTTTTCCTGGTCCGACGACATTGATATGATCTCTGTTGGGGAAGGAGAAGAAGTGGAGCGGCATTGATCTCTTTGGGAGCTTAAAGTATTGAAGATTTTTTAAGACTTTGAAGTTCCAAAGTGTATCAAGTTCGTTGCTTGTAAAAGTGGCCATGCCCATTTACAAAGCAAGGTTAATTTTTGAAAGGTATATTTAGAAATGAGGTCATTTAGAAGTTTGGTTGATTTTTTTTTTAAAATTAAATATAGTATTATAAATGTAGAGTGGATATTTAAACGGTTGAAATGTTGTTACTCACAAAATATTATACACCTATAGATGTTATAATTATTATATGCTAAAATTATTTTTGTATCTAAATCAATGTGAGGTTATGTACTAGAACATCCCAACAAATTTTTCTCTAAAAAAACGAACCACTTAAATTATATTGTATGTTAACATATACTAAAGATTGATCAAGCCTCAACTTTAAATAATATTTCATCTCTTCATTATTTATTTATTATTATTATTTTTTAGTTCAACAAAGAGTTAAGAATTTTAAATTATTAATATCCTACCTTTTAGGAAGGATATCTGATGTCTTGACTAGTTTAGTTGTGTTCATATCAGCCTAAACTACTATTTAGTATGTCAATAAATCTCTTTCTATTTTTCATAATTATATGATATTCATATTGTCCACTTTAAACTTAAGCCAACATAATTTTACTTTTGATTGATTTCACCCAAAACGATTTACATCAATAAAAAAAATATTCTTTATTTTATATATTTAAATCTTCCACAGACTTCTAATTTTCATGAGATTATATTCACATCACAAAATGAGAATAATTCTATCATTGATAATTGATATTAATTTAAAATTCACTGAATTATATAAAATGTCCCTAAAATTAATTATTAGGTTTGAATGAACAAGTGAAATTTATGGTAATTATATTTAATTTCCCCTAATTATATTATTTTTGCTGAAAGAGAGAAAAAAGTTAATATTTTTCAAGTCTGATAACTAAGGACTGTTTTAAAGATTTATTAAAATTATGTGGACTAAAATTTGGACACTCTCAAAATATAAAAAGACTATTAAAACAGTAATTTAACCCAATATATATTAAAAAAAAAAAATGGAATCCCAATCCTTCGACGTCAAACAATATGACTCTCTTCGTTCTCTCCATTCTCATCATCATTATCGTCAATATATATAACTATATCAATGAGTTTGTCATCTCCCTTGATCTTCTCCAAAACAATTCCATGAGAAGAAATTTCTTCTGACGATGAGGATGACGACGAAGACGAAGATGATGATGTTGATGATGATTTATCTGTCAACTCTTCCAACCAAGTGACTTCATCAAATTCTCTGAAGGAATAACTCCCTGGAAATTTCAAGCTTAGGTCATATATTATAGCTTCACTTTCTATAGATTTTTCTGAATCTGTGTACTCTTCTTCATAAATAATAACTACAGTATTTTCGTCGTCATTTGTTTCTGAGAAGGGTTTCGTCATTAGAGTTTGATTTTTGTCGGAGTTGGAGTCTTCTATTGAAGCATATTTCACCAACATTTCTGAGGTTGTGTAGCTACAAAACAATCGCACACAAGTAACAATAGAAATGAATCATTAGTACCAATATAATTAATTTTTTTAGTTCAACAATGATAAGGTAGGAATCAAACCGGCTATAGAGATGTAAAATTTTCATATCCGTTAAGTTGTGCTCTAATCAACGGCTATCTAAGGATTTATAAAATGATCAGAATTTTCTAGAAAATCCTAAATAATATAATTAGTACAAAAAAGAAATGTTTTTTAAATCTCCCTACTCATATTGTTGAACTAAAAAAATTATTAATTAAGGCACCGTTTGATAATCATTTTGTTTTTGGTTTTTTGTTTTTGAAAATTATATTAAGCCTATAAACACTACTTCTACCTACAAATTTCTTTGTTTTCCTAATACATTCTTTCCATGTTTTCAAAAATCAAGCCAAATTTTGAAAACTAAAAAAAGTAGTTTTCAAAAACTCTTTTTTGTTTTTGGAATTTGGCTAGGAATTCAAATGCACCCCTTGACAAAGATGAAAATCATGGTAGGAAAATTGAGAGAAAACCAGCATAATTTTCAAAAACCAAAAACCAAAAACCAAAAAGCAAATGGTTATCAAACGGGACCTAAATAAAATAGAGACGAGAAGATTAATTGTCTAGTACATTACTTCCAAGACCAAAAAGTAAGAAAAGGGAATCAAACATATTTCACAACAAACAAAAATATGAAACTCAGTTCTAACCATGAACGACTGATGAGATCAGTTGTTGATGAAGATGGAAGAAGAAGTTGCAGTCCTTCCACTTGTCGAGGTTCATCAGTGCAACCGATGCTTTCTCTTGAACCACCGACGTCAAGATTCAAAACATCATCTCGACTCCTTTCAGGAGTTTTGATCTTCTTGCTCCTCTTGAACGTAGAAGCTACAAGTAAACAAGCGAAAGCGAAGGCTCCACCCCATGTGACCAACCTTGATACACCGTCGTTCTCGACGTGCTTCTTGTTGGTTGGTGTGTCTGGTCGCTTGAGGTCGGAGCTTGATTTTTCCTGGTCCGACGACATTGATATGATCTCTACTGAGGAAGGAGAAGAAGTGGAGAGGCAGTTGATCTCTTTGGGAGCTTAAAGTATTGAAGATTTTTTAAGACTTTGAAGTTCCAAAGTGTATCAAGTTCGTTGCTTGTAAAGTGATCATGCCCATTTACAAAGCAAGGTTTCTAATACACCTAAAGAATATTTAAAAGGTATATATTTAGAAACGTGGTAATTTAGAAGTTTGGTTTATTTTTTTAATTTAAATATAGTATTATAAATGTAGAGTGGGGAGATTAGAACGGTTGAAAGGTCACTCACAAAATATTACATACCTATAAATATTATCCTTATTATATGCTAAAGTTATTTTCGTATCTAATCAATGTGGGGTTACGTTCACATCCCAACAAATCTTTCTCTCAAACAACCAACATGAGCATAATTCGACTGGCATGAAGTTTGTACTAATGACTAAGAGGTTTGTGGTTCAAATCCCTCTACCCCATGTGTGAAAAAAAAATTAAAAAAAAAATCTCAAACAAAGAACCATTTAAATTATATTGTATGGTAACATATACTAAAGATTGATCAAGCCTCAACTTTAAATAATATTTCATCTCTTCATAGTTTTTTTTTTAAGTTCAACAAGGGGTTAAGAATTTGGACTTAATATTCCTACCTTTTAGACTTTTTTTTTTTTTATTTTTATTTTTATTTTTTTTTTTATTTTTTACAATCATATAGTTCACTTTAAGCTTAAGCCAACATATATCATTTTACTTTTGATTTCATCCAAAAAGATTTACATCGACCAAAAATGTTATTCTTATTTATACATGCTTAAATCTTCCACACACTTCTAATTGTCATGACACTATATTCACATCACAAAATGAAAATAATCTATCCTATATACTCAAATTTAAAAAAACGAGCTTAGCTCAGCGGTAATTGGCATGTATCCTCGACCCATAAATCAAAGGTTCGAATCCATCCACCTCCGAATATTGTTGTACTAAAAAAAAAATTAAAAAAAAAAATAATATACAAAAACTTATCCTAAACTATTATATATATTTATCTGAATTTCCTTTTATTCTTGCTTTTTTGCCACATAATCCTTATTTCAAGCTACTTAATATCTAAGCTTTAAATTTATCAAAAAAAAATATCTAAGCTTTAAAAAGAAGTTTGAACTGCCCATAAACAGCTTTTAACAATCAGACCGGGCTAACCGATGCAACTGAACCGGGTTGAACCGGCCAACGACGACCGTGAAGTTTCATTAAAATCTCCTTCGCTAACCCAAATCCGCCCATTGATGATAAAAGGATAGCCTTCTCCTTCTTCCTCCACCGGAGCTCCTCTGGGAAAGCCATGGCCGCCGCCGCCTGCTGTTCCTCTCTCAGCTCCATTCGGGTAATCGGTTCTTTCTTTCTTTCTCCTCTTTCAATTTTTTGTTTCCAATTACGATTCCCAGTTGCATTTGAAATGGGGTTTTTTAGTTTTTACTGAATCCTTGTGATTTAGGTATAGGATCGTCCCCTTTGATTCCCAACTATGGAAATTCAAGCTTCTCTGTATGTATTCACCTTGTACACCTCTCTGTTTTGCCTCCTCTGCTCTCGATTTTGTGGTTTCTGTTCCTTTCTTTTTCTTCTTCTTCTTCTTTTACGAGTTTTCTGTGTTGTTTTTGACTGGAGGGTTGTGGTTTGTTCAAATTGTGTCACAAACTGTTTGAAGAAATGCCCAACTTGATTAGCCAATTAACTTGTTTGTAGTTGAATCTTACCTAGTTTCTCTGATGTTCTTGTAGGATGGGATTGTTTTCGCTCGACTTCATTAATTGACCAGTTTGTATAATTTGCAGAGCCGGTGTTTTTTGTATCTGGAAATTTCCTTATCCAATTTCTATGTGCAGTGTTTAAGATGTCAGCTACATTCCCCACCTCATCCATAGTTTCATCTTCTCATTTCAATGAATTTGTTAAGGTTTGCTGCTTGAAATCCAAAGGGAATGCTTCTTTCAATTCGCATTTCCGCTTTGTTGGATGTAAAGTTCCATGGAAATTTATGAAAAATATCCAGACAAGTTTGGGAAGTGACACATGTATTATGCTGAAATCTACTTCCCTAAAGTGTGTGAAACCTACTTACCAGTCCTTTTTTGAAGACAATTCAATAATTACTGAATGGGAGGATCAAGAAGGGGACTTTGAAGAGATGGACTCACCTTGGGAAGGAGCAGTTATTTACAAGAGAAACGCTTCAGTTTCTCATGTGGAGTACTGCACAACATTAGAGAGGCTTGGATTAGAAAAGCTTTCGACTGATGTCTCGAAATCTAGAGCATCCAAGATGGGACTACGTGTAACGAAGGCTGTGAAAGATTTTCCCTTTGGAACGCCTGTTCAAATCTCTCTTGATGTTACAAGGAAAGAGAAAAAGTTGAGGCTTGATGGGATTGTCAAAACTGTCATCACTCTCAATTGCTATAGGTATCGCACTTACTAATGCTCCCGTTACAACATTTCTATTTGTTTGCTTTCAATCGTCTTGAACATACTGTACACTAAAATGCTAAATCATTTGGCTCTTACACAGGAACTTTAGTGAATTAGACAGTTCTTTTGTTCTAAGTTTTACATAAGTTTATGCCAACCTAAGAACAACTCAACTGGTTAAGGCATTATGCCCTTGACTAAAAGATTATTGGCTCAAATCCCCACCCATATGTTGTTGGACTTGTATAGCTTTACACACTTTCTAAGACCTTCCTCCATAGCTGATTGTTGGTTGGATGGTCACTCAATATGCATTTTTCTCTGTATGTACGGAGAAAAATACTCTGTTATTATTCACACCTCTTTTTTCCTTGTTCAGAAAAGTAACCATATTACCTACTCAAGCTGCTCAACGTCTGTGTTAGATTGCCTTCTGTTTGATTTCAACAGTTTTGACTTATCAATTACAAGCCTAGTTGTTTTGGTTGTTCTCAGATCTGTCATTTTGAACTGGGATGAAGTATTTGCTTTCTCCAGTCCTACATCAACTTCTTTGTTTAGCATGTTTGTGTTCTTTATCGTGGAAAAAAGAAAGAACTAGAATAGTTCAGTAAATATGATGAATGTAGGCTCATAAATTTGTTCTGAACTGGGATGAAGTATTTGCTTTCTCCCACCGACCCTATCTAATTTTGTGATCATTGAGGTTCGCAACATGCTAATCACCTATGTTGCAGGTGTTGTGAACCTGCTCCTGAGTGTGTTTTCTCAAATTTCTCAATTATACTAAGCGAAGACCCGATTGAAGAACCTGAGGTCATAAATATGGGGATCATCAGCGGGCAGGATATGTTCAAGACATATGATGGAAATAGTGATGAAGATGATGAAGAGTTGATTGATTTGGATGATCAACTCTATTTTCCTCTTGTAGAGAAAGAAATAGATATATCAAAGAACATCAGAGACATTTTGCATCTGGAAATTACTTTGAATGCGATATGCGATCCAGGATGCAAAGGTATGTGTCTGAAATGTGGTATAAATTTGAATACTGAAAGCTGTAACTGTAGTAAGCAGGCTGTAAAGAAGAACGATTTTGGTCCTCTTGGAAATTTGAAGAGGCAAATGCAGAAAAACTCTTAATAGTTGAATGCAAACTTATGTTTGTTTTCATCAAACCCTTTCTTTCTAACAAGTTTGTGTTATCTTCCCTTAGCTGAGCTCGTTTACAACCCATCTATTTATAATTTCTTTCCTTTTTCCTTGACCTATATTCAGTAAGAGCGCCTGCAATACTGAAAAGATGTCTATTACTACTCTGCTTGTTTTGGCTGAACCTCAACTTTTTTTGACTGCAGTTTCTTATTTTTGATTGAATAATTGATTCTTGAACATGGGCAAATGAGAGTCAAACTGGAAACTTCAATATGACTGTATGAATGGTTCTATTAGCTATTCTGTTGAGGCTATTTGAATAGGAGAAAAAATAGACATTGCAGCTTGAATTTTCATGGAGATTTACAAATGATCCATATTACCCTATGCCACTTTTTTCTCAGTGATGAAGAACTTAACTTGATGTGTTGTAGCTAATCCAAAGGTTGAAAATAGTGGATAACTTGCACTACTAAGAAACAAAAGATTTCCAAGTTCAGAAGTAGAAATGAGAAGAAGATTCACTAGATAACAAACTACATTGAGCAATATGCTATTTATGTATCAGGTAGTTTTGGCTCAAGTGTCCCAATCCTGTAGTGAAGCTATAATATATGTAGTGAAGCTATAATATATGACCTAAGCTTGAAAGTTCCAGGGAGTTATTCCTTCAGAGAATTTGATGAAGTCACTTGGTTGGAAGAGTTGACAGATAAATCATCATCAACATCATCATCTTCGTCTTCGTCGTCATCCTCATCGTCAGAAGAAATTTCTTCTCATGGAGTTGTTTTGGAGAAGATCAAGGGAGATGAAAAACTCATTGATATAGTTATATATATTGACGATAATGATGATGAGAATGGAGAGAACGAAGAGAGTCATATTGTTTGACGTCGAAGGATTGGGATTCTATCTTCTTTTTTTTTTTTTTTTTTTTTTTTTTTTTTTTTTTTTAAATATATATTGGGTTAAATTACTGTTTTAATAGTCTTTTTATATTTTGAGAGTGTCCAAATTTTAGTCCACATAATTTTAATAAATCTTTAAAACAGTCCTTTGCTGTTAGTTATCAGACTTGAAAAATATTAACTTTTTTCTCTCTTTCAACCAAAATAATATAATTAGGGGAAATTAAATATAATTACCATAAATTTCACTTGTTCATTCAAACCTAAATAAAACAAACCTAATAATTAATTTTAACTTTTTTCTCTCTTTCAACCAAAATAATATAATTAGGGGAAATTAAATATAATTACCATAAATTTCACTTGTTCATTCAAATCTAAATAAAACAAACCTAATAATTAATTTTAGGGACATTTTATATAATTCAGTGAATTTTAAATTAATATCAATTATCAATGGATATACCATTTGCAAGAAAGCTTGCCATCAACACATAACCAACCACACACAAATAATTTCAAGGATCCAATATGAGGAAAAAACAAATTTTGATTTTCACATTGAATTCATCATTCGAAAACACAGATAATATACAATGCCTTCATAAGCTTCAAAAAAAAAAAAAAAAAAAAAGGAAAAAAAGAAAAATCCTCAAACAAAATCACCACATGTTATACAACACAAGGCGGTGAGTTCTGCACCCCATGATGTTCAATTTGTGCATTCAAACATGAAGAAACAATGGTCGTATTCCTCAAGTTGTTGCCCCCATAGGTCAAGTTAATGTCCCTCAGTTCCACCCCCTTGCATGGAAACAACGCGCTGCACTCCAACAATACCGTCACGTTTGTCACCGACGTTCCACGAATGTTCTTGAAGTGAACGTCGCTGATCTTCCACTTCGAAGCCTACACATGATCAAATTGTAGAGCGTAAAGTTACTACTAAACTCAAAAGCTTAATTAAGTTGATGGTGTATGATAAATGTTCTGAAAAGAACGTAGATTAGTTTGTTTTTCTGTGGTTGGTTACCTTGTTCTTCTTTGTACCATAAGTTTGATCGATGATTATGGGGTATTTGACGTTGTACATCATGATGTCATCAAAGATTATTCCCGTGGCCGACCCTGACACTGTGCCAGCCCATGTCTTGATTCTAGCCCCGTTGGTGGCATTAAAAATGGTGTCGTTTTGCACAAGAACGTCGAAGACACTCTTTTCTTTCGGATACTTGCCCAAGCTGCCCACACTGTAAGAGAATAAATTAAACAACTTTTGAGTTGCTTTTCTTTGACTATGAAAATTAGAAACTTCGAAGATTTGTGTCTATTTAATCTTTATTTCTTTTTACAAAAAGACATACTAACCTAATACCATGTCCAGGACCGCAAGTGATATTAGTGACAATGATTTTCTCACAGCCTTAGCCAATGGAGACACAATCGTCACCAGTGCCAATGACGCTGTTAGAAATGGTGACCAATTTCGAGGTGCTAAGGTGCATTCCGTCGGTGTTGGGACTATTTCCTGGGGCTATAATACGCATGTTGGTTGCAGTGAAATTATAACAGTTGAAAACAAATGTGTGAAAGGCCTTGTTGTTTAAGGATGTGATCCCATCGACAATTGTGTGGTTCAATTTCGAGAACTTAATTGACAGAAAAAAAAATCAATTAATTAATCACAATAACAATTAGAACAAATTATAAATTTAGTCACTGACACATTTTTTAAAAAGTGAATTACTGAATTTTAACCGTGAATTCCCACCTTCGTATTAATTAGATATAACTTTAAAAGTTTATAGCAGTAATTTATAATAAAAATAGGAGGTGGTTGAGCTATGGAGAATAATAGTTACGATTGGAAGACTTGGCAGTGAATGTTTTGCTTGCAGTCATTGTAAGACAAGGCAGAGGCGCCTTGGCCGTCGAAGACGCCGGAGCCGGTGAGGATAAGGCCGGTGATATGTTTGATGGAGAACCGTTCAGGGGAAGAATATTCACTGATATCGGTTGTGGCCTTTACAGTTCCTTGAATTTCGATGGTGATCGACAAGCTTTTGCATGGACCAACAAAAGTCACCGGACCCACCAGAAATGTGTCCGGTGGGATCAAAAACTTCGCCGGATCGGCTGTTTTCTGACATGCTGCAATCCATGTCGTCATGAATGCCTGCCACGTGAAATTCAAAGTTATTTTTTTTAGGAAAGTAGAAAAAAGATGCAAGTTAAATTTTCTAGATAGAGATTGTGTTTTTATATACCAAATGACTTATGTTTAAGTTGGTAAACTTTTGAGCCAAAGAAGTTTAAATCTTGGAATTTTTTGTAATTAAAATAGAGTTTAATATTTAAAAATAATTGAGAAATTTGGGGATACGGCAGGTTGGTGGGGGACGGAACTGAAATATAGCCAAAAAAAAAAAAAAAAAAAAACAAACGAAATATGGCCACACGTGAGGTATGCGTGACCACTGTCAATATTTATTTTCCACATTTACCCTTATTGTGTTTTCAATCACCAGAGGGGGGCCTACATGCCTACGGTGTATCCAAACTTCCTCCCAACAGATTTTCCATTCTTCTTGGTTCAAATTATTTTATTAGATTTTTCAAATCGTTTTCAAATTTAGTTTAACAAACTTTCATATATTACATTAATATTAAGATAACTAAATACCATTTTTTTTTC
Source organism: Luffa acutangula (assembly GCA_036850905.1). Lineage (NCBI taxonomy): Eukaryota > Viridiplantae > Streptophyta > Magnoliopsida > Cucurbitales > Cucurbitaceae > Luffa > Luffa acutangula. Next base: position 50,525,048 of record CM072090.1, read on the forward strand.
ATAATTAATCGGGGGAGATATAAAAAATCTGGATTTTTTCTTCCATCGATGAGTTCATCGTTCATTTGACACTAAATCATTTTCAATTTCCAGGTGTTGCATCTTTGGTTTACAGAGGATGCACACTCTATGCTCAATATACAGCAGGTATTTTCGGGGTTTCAGATGCAGATGCACTCCATGCCGCCAGTTGGTTTGCTGAATGTTGTGGTTCTAATCAGTGGGAGGTGGGATGGAAACAATCGGTACAATGGGTTTAAGTCCGACAGTGTGCCAGTACCGGAGGGATGCACAATACAAGAGTTCAATGAATGTATCCGAAGCAAGGTATTTCCATCGGACGAGCACATGATCACTCGGTTAACCATGTACAGGAATGGTATCAACAAGGCTAATATAATCCGGATCACTGACGACAGAGATGTTACTTGGGTCATGTCCAACATTGGCGATGGGATGGCTAGTGACATATGCGTTGTGGCTAACCACTGTGAGGTAGATTCACACTCTAGGAATGTAGTGCATTTACAAGATGGAAATCACGGATTAACTTTGCAGCATAGCATCACAAAAAAAAATCACTCAATAATTGATTAAGTCGATGTTGAAGGATCAGTGTCACCCCATGATTTTATTAACTATATGAGGAGGAAACACAACGTTAACATCAGTTATGACAAGGTATGGAGGGGGCGGAAACTTGCACTTTACTGTCATCAGAGGGTCACCCGAAGCGTCGTATGCACTAATCATTGTTTTCTCTGTTGCCCTGATCGAGAAAAACCCAGGTTTGGGGTTTTAGATAACGTTCAAAGTTAAGTTTAAGAAACACGCATACAAAGTATTTTTTGATATCAATAAAATCATGGGGTGACACCCCACGTTAACATCAGTTATGACAAGGTATGGAGGGGGCGAAAACTTGCACTTTACTGCCATCAGAGGGTCACCCGAAGCGACGTATGCACTAATCCTTGTTTTCTCTGTTGCCCTGATCGAGAAAAACCCAGGTTTGGGGTTTTAGATAACGTTCAAAGTTAAGTTTAAGAAACACGCATACAAAGTATTTTTTGATATATATACTTCGGGGGGCACATACATCAATGCGGGAGGGGGGGGGGCATGCATACAGTGTGTTTACAGTATTTCGTACGATCGTGTAACATCATAGCATTTTTTTTTGCAGGTGCATACACTGCTTTTGATGTTGACAATGAGGGCAAGTTCAGGTACTTTTTCATGTGTCTCTGCGTCCATACATGCATGGAAATACTGTTTTCCTGTTATGTCGGTTGAAGAGGTAGGTATGTGGGGGGTTGTTTAATTTTCGTGTATTTCAAGTTAGAGGAGTGTTGGGAAGACAAATAGTCTTTTCTGATTTACGTCTTTTCTAATAAATTCTGGCTGACGCAAGGAGGGTTTGGGAAGTTGGATTTTTCTACATTCTTTCTGTTCTTCATTTAATTCTTGTGTATTTTTAATCCACAATGCTCTTTGTTTGTATCAATTTGTCATCAGCTTTGAATGTGTTATTGGTGAGGCATTCATAATCTGGAAATCATGTACATTTTTTGGTTTTTGGGATATAGTTTTCAGTTTATTTTTTAAAAAAATCGAACGTTTTTTCCCGATTCTGTAGGTAGATTTGGTTTTCAGAGATACACCCCCACAACAATATGCTTGAAAGTAGGGAGCACACTGTCTTTTTAAATTCAGGGGCATTTTCGTCAGTCCATAACAATTAGTGTTTTCCCCATTTTACCCTTTGGACATTTTTTCAACGAAAATGAGTTTTGGACTTTTTTCAAAACCACGTTTTTTATTTGGCCATCCATGCGGTTAGCCCAAAATAATTTTGAAAATTTATGGAATAGCAATAATGCAATTGTAACAAATCTAATCCAACAAACTTTCAAATGGTTAAGATATTATAAACTTGTTCAAAAGTTAGGTTCAAAAGTTAAAGGTTCAAATTCTCATCTATACATATGGTTGAATTGAAAAAAAAAAAGCCCTATAATCTTCCAAATTGTTTTTTTTTTTAAATAATAATATTGTTGCAATTATACTAGTTCAAACTCATAAAACTATTGCGATTAAACCCAATACCAAATGGAGTTAAAAACAGTAAGGATGTTAATTCCAATGGTTTTGTATATTTAGATGTTAATTTCTCAAATTTCAATAATTTTATAAGTTCAAAGATAATTATTCAAATTAAAAGTTTAAAGTATGTGATTCATTGACGTTAATTATTATCACCTGTGCATTATCAGTCTTTCCATCAGCTTTAGCTCCATACTTTCTAACATCGAAAACTGCATCACCCTTCCCATTCAGATCAATAGCAGCCTTAACATCATTTACTGCAACACTATCGCTTCTGTCTATCAGAGTTCTGATACCAAGAGCCTGCGAAGTTGTTGATTTACCGTCGATGCAATCTCGCCGACGAGATTCACAATACCGACGTCGTCGTCGAAAATGGCAGCCGCCATTGCACAACATTGCCAAGCAAATACCAAGAGAAGGATTTGGAAGAGGCTAAAACTTCTTGACGTTGTCATGGTGAAGTGTCTTAAATCTGGAAGCACACAAAAAATTGGGGTTTTTGGAGAGAATGATTGGAAATTAAACAAGGGTAAATGAGAGTGTTTTTGTCGGATATTTTTTTCCAATGATTGGAAGCTGTATTAATACATGTTTAATGTGAAAACTAAGTTTAGAAACTTGGAACAAAGTTTCTTCGGTTTGAATATTTTAGGTTAATGTTAGAGAGAGATCAATTATTCTAAAGTATAGAATGTGTTAGCTAGTTTTTTCTGCCTTCCATAATGTATTAGCTAGTTTTTGTAACAATAATTGAGTTCATTTGATAGTTCAATCATTTGCACCAAGCTATTAAAACAATTGAGATAATTGGTTAATTTTCCATTGAGAATATAGTGGAAGATTGTTGTTAAGATCATTCTCTAATTAACTATGTAATGTTTTGTTTTATACTCATAAAAATTTGAATATATGAAGATGGAAATTCACAAAATTTGAATTCTCTCTATTAACTTTTAAAAACTATATGTTTAATCAACTCATATTTTCATCCCTAAAGATGGAGTAGAACACAAAATCTTACGACCGAGCATAGAGTAAAGGGTTGTCGAAAGAATAGTAAACTCATCTACGTTGGGATTTTGGTTAGTAGTATTCAAATCCTAAACCCTAAATAGCTTTTATGGTTTGATAAAACTTCTCTAAGGATGGACATTTTAACTTTTAAAACTATATGGACTATTTATATGGGTAACCTCTTGCTAAGTTCAAAGGTACATTTTTGAAAATATTCTTTTTAATATATATATATTTTTAATATTCGTGATATATTGTCGATATTATTATATTTAAAATAACAAGCTACACATATGCAAAGTCTTTCGATTTAAAAAAAATATATAGAAATATATCTAGAATGTCTACAATTTTGTAATGTCAACTTTTAATAGTGACTCAATTAGGCAAACATAGGTTGAGCTTGGGGATGTAGACCATGAAAACATCCGTGAGAAACAACAGTGCTACCACTACTCTTGGTGGTTTCCATACCATGAGAAACAAAAGCACTACTACTACCACTCTTAGTAGCTTCAAGGCCATTGGATACATGAGCATCGCCACTATTCTTAGTAGCTTTATGACCATGAAAAACAACCGTGCTGGCTGCTAGTCTTCACACTCATTTAACGAGCACTAGAAACAACGACAATGCCACTAACATGGTTCTGACTAGTCTTGCCACCCTGAGAAACAATAACACTGCTGCTACTCTTTGTGCTAACTTCATGACCATGAGAAACGATAGCTACACTCCTACTCTTGGGAGTATAGAGCCCAACTAGTGCAATCTCTGGTGCTTGTGTGCCATGAGATCCAAAGGCACGAAAGGAAAACGAATGACTGAGGGCTGAGATTTATGGTACCGGTGACATTACCAAAAGTGGCACCCACATTTGCACAAAATTATTTTCATGATAGAATTATTCTCATTTTGTGATGTGAATATAATCTCATGAAAGTTAGAAGTGTGTGGAAGATTTAAATATATAAAATAAAGAATATTTTTTTTATTGATGTAAATCGTTTTGGGTGAAATCAATCAAAAGTAAAATTATGTTGGCTTAAGTGTAAAGTGGACAATATGAATATCATATAATTATGAAAAATAGAAAGAGATTTATTGACATACTAAATAGTAGTTTAGGCTGATATGAACACAACTAAACTGGTCAAGACATCAGATATCCTTCCTAAAAGGTAGGATATTAATAAGTTAAAATTCTTAACTCTTTGTTGAACTAAAAATAAAAAAAATAAATAAATAATGAATGATTATTTAAAGTTGAGGCTTGATCAATCTTTAGTATATGTTAACATACAATATAATTTAAGTGGTTCTTTTTTTGAGAGAAAATTTTGTTGGGGATGTTCTAGTACGTAACCTCACATTGATTTAGATACAAAAATAATTTTAGCATATAATAATTATAACATCTATAGGTGTATAATATTTTGTGAGTAACGACATTTCAACCGTTTAAATATCCAGTCTACATTTATAATACTATATTTAATTTAAAAAAAATCAACCAAACTTCTAAATGACCTCATTTCTAAATATACCTTTCAAAAATTAACCTTGCTTTGTAAATGGGCATGGCCACTTTTACAAGCAACAAACTTGATACACTTTGGAACTTCAAAAAGTCTTAAAAAATCTTCAATACTTTAAGCTCCCAAAGAGATCAATGCCGCTCCACTTCTTCTCCTTCCCCAACAGAGATCATATCAATGTCGTCGGACCAGGAAAAATCAAGCTCCGACCTCAAGCGGCCAGACACACCAACCAACAAGAAGTATGTCGAGAACGACGGTGTATCAAGGGTGGTCACATGGGGTGGAGCCTTCACTTTTGCTTGTTTACTTGTTAACTTTTACATTCAAGAGGAGCAAGAAGATCAAAACTCTTGAAAGGAGTCGAGATGATGTTTCGGATCTTGACGTCGGTGGTTCGAGAGAAAGCATCGACTACACCAATGAAGCTCGACAAGTGGAAGGACTGCAACTTCTTCTTCCGCGTCTTCATCAACAACTGTTCTCATCGGTCGTTCATGGTTAGAAATGAGTTTCATATTTTTGTTTCTTATGAAATATGTTTGATTCCCTTTTCATACTTTTTGGTGTTAGGAAGAAATGTAATAGATAATTAATCTTCTCGTCTCTATTTTATTTAATTAATAATTTTTTTTTAGTTCAACAATATGCGTGGGGAGATTTAAAGTTTAATTACTTTTTTGTACCAATTATATTATTTAGGTTTTTTTCTAAAAAAATTATGATCCTTTGATAAATCAATAAATAGCGGTTGATTAGAGCACATCATAGATGGTTTGATTCCTACCTTATCATTGTTGAACTAAAAAAATTCAATATATTGGTACTAATGATTCATTTCTATTGTTACTTGTGTGTGATTGTTTTGTAGCTACACAATCTCCGAAATGTTGGTGAAATATGCTTCAATAGAAGACTCCAACTTCGACGAAAATCGAACTCTGATGACGAAACCCTTCTCAGAAACAAATGACGACGAAAATACTGTGATTATTATTTATGAAGAAGAGTACCCAGATTAAAAAAAATCTATAGAAAGTGAAGCTAAAATATATGACCAAAGCTTGAAAGTTCTAGGGAGTTATTCCTTTGGAGAATTTGATGAAGTCACTTGGTTGGAAGAGTTGACAGATATATCATCTTCGAAATCATGTTCATCTTCATCCCTCGTTGTCAGAAGAAACTTCTTTTCAAGGAGTTCTTTTCGAGCAGATCAAGGGGATGAAAAAATCATCGATATAATTATATATATTGACAATGATTATGAGAATGGACAGAATAAAGAGACTCGAATGGTTTGACGTGAGAGGATTTGAATTCTATTTTGTTTTTATATTTGGTTAAATTACTACTTCCATCACTATACTTTGATTATTATTTTATATTTTAGTCTTTATACTTTGTAAGTGTCCAAATTTTAGTCCACGTATTTGTAGTAAATCTTTAAAATAGGCCTTTGTTGTTAGTTACGAGACTTGAAAAAAATTAATCTTTTTCTCTCTTTCAGCCAAAATAATACAATTAAGGGAAATTAAATATAATTACCATAATTTCACTTGTTCATTCAAACCTATTATATTATATGGGCTTCCATCTCAAAACCAATTGGCAATGAGTGGAGTGACCGTAGCTTATATATTGTGAGGTCTCCACCATTCATTTCGATGTGGGATCCTCAACACAACCTAAATAAAACTAACCTAATAATTAATTTTTGGGACATTTTATATAATTTAGTGAATTTTAAATTAATATCCATTGATACCATATGCAAGAAAGCTTTCCCATCAATAACACATAACCAACCACACAAATAATTTCAAGGATCCAATATAAGAAAAAAACAAAATTTCATTTTCACATTGAATTCATCATTTGAAAACATAGAACAATGACTTGGTAATCTTAAAAAAAAAATTCCTCAAATAAAATCACAACATGTTATACAACACAAGGCGGCGGGTTTTGCACCCCATGATGTTCAATTTTTGCATTCAAACATGAAGAAACAATGGTCGTATTCTTCAAGCTATTGCCCCCATAAGTCAAGTTAATGTCCCTCAGCTCCACCCCCTTGCACGGAAACAACGCACTGCACTCCAACAACACCGCCACGTTTGTCACTGACGTCCCGCGGATGTTCTTGAAGTGAACGTCGCTGATCTTCCACTTTGAAGCCTACATGATCAAATTGTAGAGTGTAAAATTACTATTAAACTCAAAAGCTTAATTAAGTTGATGGTTTATGATAAATGTTTTGAAAAGAATGTAGATTTGGTTTCTTTTTCTGTGGTTGTTACCTTGTTCTTCTTTGTACCATAAGTTTGATCGATGATTATTGGGTATTTGACGTTGTACATTACGATGTCATCAAAGATTATTCCTGTGGCCGACCCCGACACTGTGCCAGCCCATGTCTTGATTCTAGCACCGTTGGTGGCGTTAAAAATGGTGCAGTTTTGCACAAGAACGTCGAAGACACTCTTTTCTTTTGGATACTTACCCAAGCTGCCCACACTGTAAAGAGAATAAACAACTTTTGAGTTGCTTTTCTTTGTGTATGAAAATTAGAAACTTCGAAGATTAAGTCTATTTAATCTTTTTTTAAAAGATATAATTACCTAATACCATGTCCAGGACCACAAGTGATATTAGTGACAGTGATTTTCTCACAGCCTTGGCCAATGGAGACACAGTCGTCACCGGTGCCAATGACACTGTTAGAAATGGTGACCAATTTCGAGGTGCTAAGGTGCATTCCGTCGGTGTTGGGACTATTTTCGGGGGCTATAATGCGCATGTTGGTTGCAGTGAAATTATAGCAGTTGAAAACAGACGTGTGAAAGGCCTTACTGTTTAAGGAAGTGATCCCATCAACAATTGTGTGGTTCAATTTCGAGAATTTAATTGACTGCAAAAAAAAAAAAAAAAAAGAAACCAATTAATTAATCACAATAACAAATAGAACAAATTATAAATTTAGTCCATGACACAATTTTTTTTTAAATATTGAATTACTAAATTTTAATAGTGAATTCCCGACTTCGTATTAATTAGACATAACTTTAAAAGTTTCTAGCCGTAATTTATAAAAAAATAGGAGGTGATAAAGTTATGGAGAATTATAATTACGATTGGAAGACTCTGGCAGTGAATGTTTTTCTTGCAGTCATTGTAGGACCAGGCGGAGGCGCCTTGGCCATCGAAGACGCCGGAACCGGTGAGGATAAGGCCGGTGATATATTCGATGGAGAACCATTCAGGAGAAGAATATTCACTGATATCAGTCGTGGCCTTTACAGTTCCCTGAATTTCGATGGTGATCGGCAAGCTTTTGCACGGACCGGCAAAAGTCACCGGACCCACAAGAAATGTGCCCCGTGGGATCAAAAACTTCGTCGGACCGACTGTCTTCCGACATGCTTCAATCCATGCTGTCATGAATGCCTGCCACGTGAAATTTAAAGTTATTTTTTTTAGAAAAGTAGAAAAAAGATGCAAGTTAAATTAGAAAGATAGAGATTGTTTTTACCAGATGACTTTTGTTTAAGTTGGTAAATATTTACGTCACCATTAAACTTTTGAGCCATAAAAGTTTAAATCTGGGTTCATTTTATTTATTTATTTATTTATTTTTTTGTGATTAAGGTAGAGTTTAATATTTAAAAATAATTATTAAAACTTATGGAGTAGCAATAATGCATTCGTAACAAATTAAATCTAGTCCCGCCAACTTTCAAAAAGGCCCTATAATCTTCATAATTATTATTATTTTTTAATTTTCTTTAACTAATATTGTTGCAATTATACTGGTTCAAAGTTCAAACTTATAAAATTATTGCGCTTAAACCCAATAGCAAATGGAGTTAAAAACAGTAGGGATGTAATTTCAATGGTTTTGTAGATTTAGATGTTAATTGCTCAAAAGTTCAATAATTTTATATGTTGAAAGATAATTATTCAAATTAAAAGTTTAAAGTCTATGATTCATTGACGTTAATTATCATCACCTGTGCATTATCAGTCTTTCCATCAGCTTTAGCTCCATACTTTCTAACATCAAAAATTGCACCACCCTTCCGGCTATTCAGATCAATAGCGGCCTTAACATCATTTACTGCAACATTACCATCGCTGTTTGTCAGAGTTCCGATACCAAGAGCTTGCGGAGCGGCTGCAGGAAGTTGCTGATTTACCGTCGATGCAATCCCGTCGACGAGATTCACAATACCGACATCGTCGTCGAAAATGGCAACCACCATTGCACAACATTGCCAAGCAAATACCAAGAGAAGGATTCGGAAGAGGCTAAAACTTCTTGACGTTGTCATGGTGAATTGTCTTAAATATAGAAGAACAAAAGAAGTAAGGGTTTTTGAAGACAATGATTGGAAATTAAACAAATGCTAAATGAGAGTTTTTTTGTCGGATATTTTTTTTTTCCAATGATTGGAAGCTGTATTAATACATGTTTAATGTGAAAACTAAATTTAGAAACTTGGAACAAAGTTTCTTTGGTTTGAATATGTTAGGTTAATGTGAGAGAGAGATCAATTATTCTAAAGTATAGAATGTGTTAGCTAGTTTCTTCTGTTTCCATAATGTGTTAGCTAGTTTTTTCTGCCTTCCATTATGTGTTGGGCTAGTTTTTTCTACCTTCCATAATGTGTTAGCTAGTTTTTCTAACAATAATTCAGTTCATTTGATAGTTCAATCATTTGCACCAAGCTATTAAAACAATTGAGATAATTGGTTAATTTTCCATTTCGATTATAGTGGAAGATTGTTGTTAAGATCATTCTCTAATTAACCATGTAATGTTTTTTCTTACTCATAAAAATTTGAATATATGAAGATGGAAATTCACAAAATTTGAATTCTCTCTATTAACTTTTAAAAACTATATGTTTAATTAACTCATATTTTCATCCCTAAATATGGAGTAGAACACAAAATCTTACGACCGTGCATAGAGAAGGGTTGTCGAAAGAATAGTAAACTCATCTACTTTGGGATTTTGGTTAGTGGTATTCAAAATCCTAAACCCTAAATAGCTCTTATGGTTTGACGATAAAACTTCTCTAAGGATGGATATTTTAACTTTTAAAACTATATGGACTATTTATATGGGTAACCTCTTGATAAATTCAAAGGTACATTTTGAAAGTATTCTTTCTAATATTTTTTTATTCGTGATATATTGTCGATGTTATTATATATAAAATAACAAGCTACGTATAAGCTTACAATTCATGATATGCAAAATCTTTCGATTTAAAAAAATATATATAGAAATATATCTAGATGTCTACAATTTTGTAATGTCAACTTTTAATAGTGACTCAATTAGGCAATATAGGTTGAGCTTGGAGATGTAGAACATGAAAACCTCCATGAGAAACAAAAGAGTTGCCCATGAGAAACAATAGCGCTACCACTGTTCTTGGTGGTTTCCATACTATGAGAAACAAAAGAACTAGTACTACCACTCTTAGTAGCTTCAAGGCCATTGGATACATGAGCATCGTCACTATTCTTACTAGCTTTATGACCATGAGAAACAACAACGCTGCTGCTGCTACTCTTCACACTCATTTAACGAGCACTAGAAACAACGACAATGTCTCTAATTAACATGGTTTCGACTAGTCTTGCCACCCTGAGAAACAATAACACTGTTGCTACTCTTTGTGCTAACTTCATAACCATGAGAAACAATAGCTACACTCATATTCTTGGGAGTTTAAAGTCCAACTAGTGCAATCCCTGGTGCTTGTGTGCCATGAGATCCAAAGGCACGAAAGGAAAACGAATGATTGAGGGCTGAGATTTATGGTACCGATGACATTACCAAAAATGGCACCCACATTTGCACAAAATTATTTTCATGATAGAATTATTCTGATTTTGTGATGTGAATATAATCTCATGAAAATTAGAAGTGCATGGAAGAATTAAATATATAAAAAAAAGAATATTGTTTTTATTGATGTAAATCGTTTTGGGTGAAATCAATCAAAAGTAAAAGTAAAATTATGTTGGCTTAAGCTTAAAGTGGACAATATGAATATCATATAATTATTAAAAATAGAAAGAGATTTATTGACATACTAAATAGTAGTTTAGGCTGATATGAGCACAACTCAACTGTTTCATTAGTTATCCTCCTTAAAAGGTAGGATATTAATAAGTTCAAATTCTTTAACTCTTTGTTGAACTCAAAATAATAATAATAATAATAATAAATAAATAACGAAGAGATGAAATATTATTTAAAGTTGAGGCTTGGTCAAACTTTAGTATATGTTAACAAACAATATAATTTAAGTGGTTCTTTTTTTGAGAGAAAAATTTGTTGGGGATGCTCGATCGAATACATAACCCCACATTAATTTAGATACATAAGTAATTTTAGCATATAATAATTATAACATCTATATATTTTTTTTTTACACAAATTATAACATCTATAGGTGTGTAATATTTTGTGTGAGTAACGACATTTCAACCGTTTAAATCTCCACTCTACATTTATAATACTATATTTAAATTAAAAAAAAAAATCAACCAAACTTCTAAATTACCTCATTTCCAAATATACCTTTTAAAATTTAACCTTACTTTGTAAATGGGCATGACCACTTTACAAGCACGAACTTGATACACTTTGGAACTTCAAAGTCTAAAAAATCTTCAATACTTTAAGGTCCCAAAGAGATCAACTGCCGCTCCACTTCTTCTCCTTCCCCAACAGAGATCATATCAATGTCGTCCGACCAGGAAAAAGTCACCGGACCCACCAGAAATGTGCCCCGTGGGATCAAAAACTTCGTCGGACCGTATGTCTTCCGACATGTTGCAATCCATGTCGTCATAAATGCCTGCCACGTGGAAAATCAAAGTTATTTTTTTTTTTTTTAGAAAAGTAGAAAAAAGTTGCTAGTTAAATTAGAAAGATAGAGATTGTTTGTTTAAGTTGGTAAATATTATTCTTGTTACCATTTAAATTTTGAGCCATTTAAGTTTAAATCTTAGATTTTTTTTTTTTTAATTAAGGTAGAGTTTAATATTGAAAAATAATTTTGAAAATTTATGGAACAGCAATAATGCAATCGTAACAAATCTAATCCCGCCAACTTTCAAAAAAGCTCTATAATCTTCATAATTAGTATTTTTTTACCGTCAATGCAATCCCGCCGACGAGATTCACAATACCGAGGTCATTGTCGAAAATGGCAGTCACCATTGCACAACATTGCCAAACAAATACCAAGAGAAAGATTTGGAAGAGGTTAAAACTTCTTGACGTTGTCATGGTGAATTGTCTTAAATCTAGAAGCACAAAAAAAGTTAGGGTTTTTGAAGACAATGATTGGAAATTAAACAATGGTAAAAGAGAGTGTTTTTGTCAGAAATTTTTTTCCAACTATTGGAAGCTGTATTAATACATGTTTAATGTGAAAACTAAATTTAGAAACTTGGAACAAAGTTTCTTCGGTTTGAATATTTTAGGTTTAATGTTAGGGAGATCAATTATTCTAAAGTATAGAATGTTTTAGCTAGTTTTTTCTACCTTCCATAATGTGTTAGCTTGTTTTTTCTGCCTTCCATAATGTGTTAGCTAGTTTTTGTAACAATGATTCAGTTCATTTGATAGTTCAATCATTTGCACCAAGCTATTAAAACAATTGAGATAATTGGTTAATTTTCCATTGAGAATCCAGTGGAAGATTGTTGTTAAAATCATTCTTTATAATTAACCATGTAATGTTTTTTCTTACTTATAAGAATTTGAAGAATTTAAATATATGAAGATGGAAATTCACGAAATTCTAATTATCTCTTTATTAAAATTTAAAAACTATATGTTTAACCCATATTTTCATCTGTAAATTTGAAATGTAACACAATGAACCGTGCATATAGAAGGGTTGTCGAAAGAATAGTAGACTCATATCTAAGTTGGGATTTTGGTTAGTGGTTTCAAATCCTAAACCCTAAATACCTCTTATGGTTTGATAAAACTCCTCTAAGGATGAATATTTGAACTTTTAAAACTATATGGACTATTTATATGAGTAACCTTGCTAAGTTCAAAGGTAACATTTTGAAAATATTCTTTTCAATTTGTTTTATATTCGTTATATTTTTTCGCGATATGTTATTATATATAAAATAACGAACAACACATAAGCTAACACTTCATGATATATGCAAAATCTTTTGATTTACGAAAAAATGTAGAAATATTTAGATGTCTACAATTTTGTAGTGTCAACTTTTAAAGTTGTTGAGGATTGATCAATCTTTAGTATATGTTGACATACAATATAATTTAAGTGGTTCTTTGTTTGAGAGAAATATTTATTGGGGATGTGAATACGTAACCCCATATTGATTCATAACATCTATAGGTGTGTAATATTGAGTAACGATCTTTTAACTGTTCAAATCTTCACTCTACATTTTTAATACTATATTTAAATTAAACAAAAAAACAATCAACCAAAATTCTAAGGTCCCGTTTGATAACCTTTTGGTTTTTTCTTTTTGGTTTTTGAGAATTAAGCTTGTTTTCCTTCAATTTTCTTATCATGGTTTTCATCCTTGTTAAGGGTACATTTGCATTTCCTAGCCAAATTCCAAAAACAAAAATAAGTTTTTGAAAACTACTTACTTTTTTTTTTCTTTCCAAAACTTAGCTTCGCTTTTGAAAACATGGAAGAAGGTGTACAACAAAACTAAGAAACTTATGCCCCGTTTGATAACCATTTGGTTTTTTGTTTTTCGTTTCTGAAAATTAAGCTTAAAAACACTATATGCACCTACAAGTTTCTTTGTTTTGTTATCTACCTCATTCCCGTATTTTTAAAAACCAAGTCATATTTTGAAAACTAGAAAAAATAGTTTTAAAAAACTTGTTTTTGTTGTTGGAATTTAGCTAGGAACTCAAGTGTGTCTTTAACAAAGATGAAAACCATTTTAAGGAAATTGGATGAAAACAAGCATAATTTTCAAAAATAAAAAACCAAATGGTTATCAAACGAGGTCTTAATGGTTGAAGTAGTGTTTTTAAGCTTAATTTTCAAAAATAAAAAACAAAAAAACAAATGGTTATCAAACCGACCTAAATTACCTCATTTCTAAATATACCTTTTAAAAATTCTTTAGGTGGATTGGAAACCTTGCTTTGTAAATGGACACGATCACTTTACAAGCAAGGCTAAATTATATAAAAAAAAAATACCGCTGAACTATGGGGTTTGTTTCAAAAATGCCCCTGAACTTTGAAAAGTTTCAAAAATGCCCCTGAACTTCGAAAAATGTTTAAAAAATGTCATTTCCGTTAATTTTTGGATGGAAACCGTTAAAGTTTCAGTTTCAAAAATATCCTTAAACTTTAAAAAAAATTAAAAAAAAATACCCTTATTGAAAAATGCTTCTTCTTTTTTCCTCCTCTCACCATAAATTCTAACGGTTTCCATCCAAAAATTTACGGCAAGAGTATTTTTGAAATATTTTTCAAAGTTCAGGGATACTTTTAAAACTTTTCAAAGTTCAGGAGCATTTTTTTAAACAAATTCCATAGTTCAGAGTATTTTTTATAATTTGACCTACACGCAACCAACTTGATACATTTTGGAACTTCAAAGTCTTAAAAAATCTACAGTTCTTCTCTTTCCCCAACAGAAATTATATCATTGCCGTCCGACCAAAAGCGACCAGACACAGTACACACCAGCCAACAAGAAGCACTTCGAGGAGCATGACGATCAAAACCCCTGAAAATTAATCTTCTCGTCTATGTTTTATTTAATTAATAATTTTTTTAGTTCAAACAAGGGAGAGATTTGAACTTTACTTTTATTTTACTAATTATATTATTTTGGATTTTTCTAGAAAATTCCATCCTTTTATAAATCTATAAATGACGGTTGATTAGAACTCTTTTTAACTTATCTTTTCAACATTCTTGAATCAAACTTTTTTTTTTTTTGACCGAATACCCGTTTGGGTTTCATGAATTTTGATTATCATATTAGATTAACTTGGGTTCCAACTTAAAACCAATGGACAATAAGAGGAGTATTATAAATTGTGAGATCTACATTTAACTTTTCAATGTGAGATTTTTAACAAAATCATCATCATCATCTTCGTCGTTGTCCCCGTCGTCAGAAGAAACTTCTTCTCTCATGGAGTTCTTTTGGAGAAGATCAAGGGAGATGACAAAATCATAATACAGTTATATATATATTGACGATGAATTTGAGAATGGAGAAAACAAAGAGATTCGCGGATTGTTTGACGTCGAAGGATTTGGATTCTATTTTGTCTTTTATATTTGATTAAATTACTATTTTGGTCTTTGTTGTTATATTTCAGTCTTTATATATACTTTGAAGGTGTCAAAATTTAATTCCTATATATATTTTGGTTATGGTCCTATTTCAGTCTTTGTATATTTTGAGAGTGTCCAAATTCTAGTCTATATAATATTTTAGATAAATCTTAGAAACGGTCCTTTGCTGTTAGTTTGAGGTTGAAATCAATTAACCAACTTGAAAACAATTAATTATTTCTTTTTTTTTTCAACCATAATAATAATAATACTTCTCAAAAAAAAAAAAAAAAAAATTTAACCCATATACACGATATGTTTTTCTTGAAAATGGATAATAATTAAATGGAAATATACCATAAATTTCACTCGTTCATTCATAATTGTTGGGATATTAGGAGAAGAGATAGAATCAGAGGGCCTTAATTTAATTCAATTAATTTTTTTAAAGAAAAATACACTTTTAGTCCCTAAGGTTTGGGTTAGGTTTCATTTTGGTCATTGAGCTTTCAAATTAAACTCAATAATTTAGTTCCGAGGTTTGGTTTTATTTTCATTTTGGTCACTCCATCCATTTTTCCGTTAAAAACTAACGGTTTGCTGACGTGGCACATATTTTTTTATTAAAAACAAATTATTTTTTAATTTTTCAAAATAAAAATATATTAAAATAATAAATAAATATACATTTATATTTTTTAATTTAACTTCTTTTCTCTCCCCCTTCTTCTTCGTCTCCCCTCCATCTCTTCTTCTTTTTCTTCTGCACACTGGTCGGCGGCAACCGACGTCCGGCGACATCTTCTCGCCGGCGGCAGCCGCCGACGACGATTTTTTTTTTCTTCCTTCTTTTTCTCTTCCTTTCTTATTCTCTTTTCTTCTCCTCCAACATTTTTTTTCAAATCTGGAAACGGAGTAACGGACCTCCTTGTTTCAGATCTATATAAAAAACAAAACGCACACCTTTCTTCCTCTTGTCGTTCGTTTTGTCCAGTACCCACGAAAACTACGGCTTCGATTTCTGCCCAATGAGTTTCGATTCGACGTTCATGTGTGATCCAGTGGGTTTCGATTCTCCGTTCGTTCTCGCCATTTGGAACCTCCTTTCGGCGAGGTCGATTCGAGAGCGATGTTCGGGTTCAGGGCAATCGAAAGGCGCGAGGAAGAAAACGCCGAATGGAACCCACACATTTGATTTCAATTTTACGAGTTTCTCAAAAAGTTGATAGGAACCCACGCATGAAACCCACATCGGCCTCAGATCTAAACCCACGACGACCTCAGATCTAGCGTCTCCTTGCTGGAATGCGTGCGTTCCTTCGTTGGCCTCAGATCTGAAGTCGTGGGCGTTCTCTCGGATGAAGACGACTGCTCACGAAGATGGCAGATCTGGGCGTTGGCAGCAAATGAAGTACAGTAGCTTCTCTAGCGAGCATGGAACCCACGACGACAATGGCTTCTCTCCCTCCTCCATTACGTTTTTTTTTTTTTAAATAAAAGTTAGAGAAAAAGGAGAGAAAGGAATTAGAAAATAGGAAAAAGAGAAAGAAAAAAAAATTGTCGGCGGCCGACGGCCGGTGAGCGGTGGTCGCCGGTCGCACGTCGCCGGTCATGTGCTGAAGAAGAAGGGTTTCCCATGTGAAGAAGAAGAATAAGAAGAGGGAGAAGAAAAGAATATATATTTTATTAATTTAATATTTTTTATTTTTAAAAAAATAGGGTAAAATACATTTTTGGTCCCTCATGTTTTGAGTCAGTTTCTAATAGGTCCTTAGGTTTCAAAATCGGACAATCAAGTCCCTATTGTTCCGGAAATGTTTCTATTGAGTCCCTCTAGGGCTGACGTGGCAGTTTTAAATAATAAAATATTGAATTTTAATTAAAATAATAATATAGTAATAATAAAATAATAAAATTATTATTAAAATATAATAATAATAATAATATAATAAAATAATTATTAAAAAAATTTCTCTCTCCTTTTCCCCCCTTCTTCCCCCTCTTCTTCTTCCCGACCCTTTCCCCCACCTCTCTTCTTCTCACCGCCGCATCCTTCTTCCTCTTCTGCGTCTGCTTCTTCTGCTAGAAGTTGAGTCCAAGCATCGAGCTGCTCGCTAACAGCAAGTTCGCAACCGCGATTTGGATCTCTCCTCCATCTCCGTCGATGAGAGCGCCTCCTTCGATCCCTCTCTCCGATTCTCCATGGCCGAACTCTGAGCCGCCACCAAGAATTTCAGCAACGATTTGATCGTCAGTGATGGCTCCTTCGGCATAGTCTACAAGGCTCGCCTCTCCTCCGGCGCCACCGTCGCCATCAAGAAGCTTAACCCCAACGCCTTCCAAGGATTCAGAGAATTTTGAGCCGAGATGGAGACTCTCGGAAAACTTCGCCATCGGAACATCGTCAATGTTGATAATCAAGCCAGATAATAGAACACAGAACTTCAAACTCTCAACGACAACGACACTTTGTAGATAAAAACTAATAACCTAAATCATATAATCAGAACACACACTGAAATAAAAGGAGTAGGAAGAAGAAACAACCCGAATCTATAGTGGTTCGACCCCAAAAAGATGGTCTTCATCCACTTAGTCTCTTCCATTAGCTATATGATCATCAGCAGCACACATTACAACACTTACTCAACGATTACAACAATCGCTCAATCCCTCAAACACTCGAGCTCAAAACAAAGAATAGTGGATATAGTGCCAATAACCAATTCTCAGTGGCCGCATGCTTCAGGTGCAAATCCTTCAGTAGACGGTTATTCTCTCAGCTGACTTCCACGTGACTTAACACATCAGCTATACCATGTACTGCTGAGTGGGCTTCCATGTCTATAAATGAGACAGCTCGGCAAGGATGACCAATCATACTTGAGGAACTTTGGCTATCAACATTAACAGTCAAGATCTTGGGTTACTGCGTTTTCGGCTTCGATAGGCTCTTGATCTACGAATTCGTCGAGCGAGGAAGTCTCGATAAGGTGGGAGGAACTCCGACGGTGACGGGGAGGAGCTCCGACGATGGTGGGAAGAAGAGAGAGAAGGTGGGGGAAAGGGTCGGGGAGAAGAAGAGGGGGAAGGTGGGGAAAAAGAGGAGAGAAGTTTTTTTTAATAATTATTTTATTATATTATTATTATCATTATTATATTTTAATAATAATTTTATAATTTTATTATTAATATATTATTATTTTAATTACAATTCAATATTTTATTATTTTAAACTGCCACATCAGCCCTGGAGGGACTCAATAGAAACATTTCCGGAACAATAGGGATTTGATTGTCCAATTTTGAAACGTAGGGACCTATTAGAAACCGACTCGAAACATGAGGGACCAAAAAAGTATTTTACCCAAAAAAATAACAAAATTAATTTTTAAAATAAAAAACAAGTGTCACATCAGCAGTCCGTTAGTTTTTAACGAAAAAATGGATGGAGGGACCAAAATGAAACTAACACCAAACCTCAAAGACTAAATTATTGTTGATTTTGAAAACTCAGTGACCAAAATGAAACCCAACCCAAACCTCATAGATTAAAAGTGTATTTTTTTTTCATTTTTTTAACTTAAAAAAATTTAAATAGTCTCTCGATCGAATTTAACAAAAAAAATTTGTCAATTTCCATATTAAAAACCAAAACCAATTTGATATATCTTTCCCCAATCAACGGATCAATGTATGTTGAAATAGGTGAGTCCACAAATGATTGACAGTTTTTTTTTTTTTTTTTTTTTTTTTTTTTTTTTTTTTTTTTAACAATATGTACGGGTAGGGTTTCAAACCTTTTAATATTTTAATTGAGGTTATAATAATACTTTTACTGGTTATACTCGGTCCAAATTGTTATATTTTTTTAAAACAATTTAAAAAATGATGCAACTTCAAATAACATAAATAAAACCAACCATAGTTTTAGACAAATAATTTCAAGGATCCAATATGAGGAAAAAAAAATTCATTTTCACGTTGAATTCATCATTCGAAAACAGAGAACACAATGTCTTCATAATCTAAAAAAAAATCGAAAGAAAGAAAAATCCTCAAACAAAATCACCACATGTTATACAACACAAGGCGACGGGTTCTGCACCCCATGATGTTCAATTTTTGCATTCAAACATGAAGAAACAATGGTTGTATTCCTCAAGTTATTGCCCCCATACGTCAAGTTAATGTCCCTCAGCTCCACCCCCTCACATGGAAACAACGCGCTGCACTCCAACAACACCGCCACGTTCGTCACCGACGTCCCGCGGATGTTCTTGAAGTGAACGTCGCTGATCTTCCACTTCGAAGCCTGCATGATCCAATTGCAAAGTGTAAAATCACTACTAAACTCAAAAGCTTAAGTGGATGTTCTAGAAGAACGTAAATTAGTTAGTTTTTTTTTTGTTATTACCAAGTTCTCCTTTGTGCCATAAGTTTGATCGATGATTATGGGGTATTTGACGTTGTACATTACGATGTCGTCGAAGATTATTCCCGTGGCCTCACCCGACACGGGGCCAGCCCATGTCTTGATTCTAGCTCCGTTGGTGGCGTTAAAAATGGTGCAGTTTTGCACTAGAATGTTGAAGACACTCTTTTCTTTCGGATACTTTCCCAAGCTGCCCACACTGTAAGAGAATAAACAACTTTGAGATGCTTTTCTTCGTCTCTAAAAATTAGAAAGTTTGAAAATTTGTGTTTATTTAATCTTTTACTTTTTTTTTTTGAAAATATGTAATTACCTAATGCCATGTCCAGGACCGCAAGTGACATTAGTGACGGTGATTTTCTCACAGCCGTGGCCAATGGAGACACAATCGTCACCGGTGCCAATGATGCTATTAGAAATGGTGACCAATTTCGAGGTGCTAACATGCATTCCGTCGGTGTTGGGACTATTTCCAGGGGCTATAATGCGCATGTTGGTTGCAGTGAAATTATAGCAGTTGAAAACAGACGTGTGAAAAGCCTTGCTGTTCAAGGAAGTGATCCCATCAACAATTGTGTGGTTCAATTTCGTGAATTTAATCGACTGCAAAAAAAAAAAATCAATTAATTAATCATGATAATAATTAGAAAAAATTATAAATTTAGCCCCTTAATTTTATTTTATTTTTAGTTCAACAACATTTGGAAGTAAGGATTGGAACTCATAACCTCTTGGTCATAGACTTGAACTTTATGTCAGTTGAGCTATGCTTTTGTTGGTCATGAAATATTTTTTAGTAGCGAATTACAGGATTTTAATATTAAATTCCTAACCTCGTATTAATTAGACATAACTTTAAAAGTTTCTAGCCCTAATTTATAATAAAAATGAGAGGTGATTGAGTTGAGAATTATAGTTACGATTGGAAGACTCTGGCAGTAAATGTTTTGCTTGCAGTCATTGTAGGGCCAAGCGGAGGCGCCTTGGCCGTCGAAGACGCCGGAGCCGGTGAGGATAAGGCCGGTGATTTCTTCCAAGGAGAACCATTCAGGGGAAGAATATTCACTGATGTCGGTTGTGGCCTTTACAGTTCCTTGAATTTCGATGGTGATTGGCAAGCTTTTGCATGGACCGGCAAAAGTCACCGGACCCACTAGAAATGTGCCCGGTGGGATCAAAAACTTCGCGGGACCGACCGTATTCCGGCATGCTTCAATCCATGTCGTCATGAATTCCTGCCAGGTGGAAAATCAAAGTTTTTTTATGTTAGAAAGGTAGAAAAAAAATGTAAGTTAAATTAAAAAGGTAGGTATTATTTTTATTAGATGAGTTGGTACACCATCACCTGTGCATTATCAGTTTTTCCATCAGCTTTAGCCCCATGCTTTCTAACATCAAAAACTGCACCACCCTTCCCATTCAGATCAACAGCGACCTTAATATCATTTACTGCTACACTACCGCCACTGCCCGTCAGAGTTTCGATACCAAGAGCCTGCGGAGCGGCTGCAGGAAGCTGCTGAGTTACCGTCGATGCAATCCCGCCGACGAGATTCACAATACCAGTGACGTCGTTGAAAACGGCAGCCACCTTTGCACAACATTGCGAAGCAAATACCAAGAGAAGGATTTGGAAGAGGCTAAAACTTTTTGACGTTGTCATGTTGAAGTGTCTTAAATATGGTAGCACAAAAATTAAAGTTAGGGCTTTGAAGACAATGATTGGAAATTAAACAAGGGTAAATGAGAGTGTTTTCTTGGATATATTTTTTTTTCCAATGATTGGAAGCTCTATTAATACATGTTTAATGTGAAAACTAAATTTAGAAACTTGGAACAAAGTTATTCTAAGTATAGAATGTGTTAGCTAGTTTTTTCTGCCTTCCAATCCATTATGAGTTGTTTTTGTAACAATAATTCAGTTCATTTGATAGTTCAATCATTTGCACCAAGCTCTTAAAACAGTGGAGATTGGTTAATTTTCCAGTGAGAATATCGTAGAAGATTGTTATTAATAAGTAGATCATTCTCTAATTAACATGTAATGTTTTTTCTTATCATAATTTGAATATGAAGATGAAAATTCACAAAATTTGAATTATCTATGTTAATTTTTAAAAACTATAGGTTCAACTCATATTTTCATCCCTAAATTTGAAATGTAACACAAAATCTTACAACCATGTATATAAAAAAGTCATTGAAAGAATAGTAAACTCAGCCACGTTGGGATTTTGGTTAGTGTTATCCAATCCTAAACCCTAAATAGCTATTATGGTTTGATAAAACCCTTGTAAGGATGAATTTTAACTTTTAAAACTATATAGACTATTTAAATGAGTTTTACTAGATCATATATGATGAATTCTAACTTTTAAATCCATGAGACTAAATTCTAATTTTCTCCAAATTATAGGTGTACTAAATTTGTAGCTTAATTCATGGTTATCATACGACTTTTCTTACCAAAAAGTTTGAACATCAATAAATCACTAAAGAAATAATTTAATTAATCATAGAAAATATGGAAATAGGAAAAATAATAAAAAGAACAAATAATATATGCATTATTTATATCTTATGTTCCTCAATGAACCAAAAATTAAGTCAACTAATCTCTAAGTAGAAAATAAGATCTAGCAAAACCAGGAAGCGAAGATGAATTGTGTAGAATTTCTCTAGAGGACTTCTCTATTTATAGAGATATTTTTTGTATCCTCTTTTAAGAAAGAATTATCAAGGAATTCCAAACTGATTGGGAAATCATATTTTAAAATGATTTAGATTTAAATTACAAATTTTGTCTTTGTGGTTTGGATAAAGTTAGAGTCTAATCCTTAAAACATAGGGATCAAATTTGTAACTTAACCAAAGGTTTAGCTATAAACCTTAATCAATTAGGAAACATACATATGTTTTCTTAATTGATTCTTTATTTGTAATAATTAGTCTAGAAATCTATATTTCTTGATCTTGAGCGTCTGCAAATTTTGTTTTCATTTATCTACGAAATGCTTGAATTTTCTTTTAAATTTGTGATTTTGAATCTTTTTTTTTAATCTATTTCCTCAACTTGATAATACCAAATTCAAATATTTAGACGCAAATATTAATAAAATGAAAAGATAAATATTTAAATTATTAGTGTATATATATATATATATATATATATATTTTATCTCACCCGGTTGCGTACAAGAGTTTGAAAAGTAGATATAAAAGATATTGTGTGTTTATTTATAGGTAAAAGCGAATATCAACTAGGAAAAGTAATCTCATTAATACTGAAAATAAAACATACTCTATTTATTAACTATTATTTTCAAGTGTTACTATTTCTACAATATTTAATTTTTTAAGAAGGAATCACAAATGTCAATAAAGAATTATCTCCTTCTCAAAAAAATAAAAAAATAAACAAAATAAAAAAAATAAAGAATTATCTCTTAAAGCTTAATTTTTTTTTTGATAATTCTTAAAGCTTAAATGCACTTTAGTTAATCGTGTATATTATTTAACATACAAAGTATATTATTGGTGTATCAATAATCATTCAACATGCATTTTAGTAGTAAATCAAATTTATCATTAATACATCAATATTTATTTAACATGAATAATAATTAAAAAAAAAACATGTCCATTTACTTTGGAACTCATTCTATTTTAATTTATATATTTTCAAATTTTCAAATTTAATCCATAAATTTTCAATAGAACATAAAACTAGTCCTTATTATTGTTAGTTTGAAGTTATTTTTAATAAAAAAAATGGTAAAATAATAATAATAATTTCCATTCAAGATATAAGAAAAAAATGTAAATATCTTTTCAAAATTGATAGAGAATGTTAATATAGATTAATTTTTCATTAAATTTTATGGAAAGTACGAAAACTCAATTTGGATATTTAAAAGAAATAGGACTCAAGTGAATAAATTCCAAAGTACAAGACACTAAATTGTTATTTTAACCTTAAAAAGTACAAATATGATTTTTTAAATATTTTGCTATATTTGCAAAATCCGAAAATTGTTGTTAGATTTCAAAATATACTAAATATTTTTACTATCCACCACAAATTCCGATCATATACATTGATCAAATTTAAATTTTGAGCAATGTTTCATTTTCCTTGGAATTATTATTGAATTTGGGGAGATTTTTACCTTACTTTTTCGTAAAATTAGTAGGTGAATGTAGTAAAAATTGTACAAAAGGCAAAATTTAGCACTTGTCTAAGTCTAAAGTTCAATGGGATGGAATTGAAAATTTATGGTAAAAATATTGATTACCCTTTTTTAAGTTCAGAGACAAATTTCAAATTATTACACGAAGTCGCATAAGATACTCATAACAAAAAAGAATTTCCATTATAAAAAATATAGAAATGATGATTTGTCAACAAAAGATAATATTAAACTTCAACAGTCATTCAATTGAACATAGGTTTGGATTGGTGATGCTGACCATTAAATCCTCCATGAGAAACAAGGCTACCGCTAATGCGGCTTATAGTTTGGTGACTATGAGAAACAACAGTGCTTCCACTACTCTTTGCAGTTTGGATGGCATGAGAAGCAACAAAAGAGTTGCTATGGCTCTTGGTAGTATGGACACCATGAGAAATCAAAGCCAAGGGGTTGTTCTTGCCCTTGATAGCTCCTTGACCATGAGAAACAATAGTGCTGCCGCTACTTTTGGTGGTTTTCATACTATGAGAAACGAAAGTGCTACCACTGCTCTTAATGCCTTTAAGGCCATGAGAAACAATAGCGCTGCTGCTACTTTTCACACTAGTCTCATGACCACTAGAAACGATGACACTGCCACCGCCACTCTTCAGTCCATGCTTGCCACCAATACCTTTATGACCATGAGAAACAATAGTGCTGCTACTTCTCTTCACACTAGTTTCATGACCACTAGAAACGATGACAGTGCCACCACCACTCTTCAGGTCATGCTTGCCACCGTGAATACCTTTATGACCATGAGAAACAATTGCACTGCTGCTACTCTTCACACTGGTTTCATGACCCTTGGAAAGGATGACAGTGCCACCGCCACTCTTTAGACCATGCTTGCCACCCTTAGAAACAATAACACTACCACTACTTTTTGTGCTAATTTCATGACCATGAGAAACAATAGCTACCTTCTTACTCTTAGGAGTCTGTTGGCCATGTGATCCAAAGGCACGAAATGGAAATTGATGACCGAGGCTAGGATTTATGGCACCAGTGACATCACCAAAAGTGGCACCCACCATCGTGCAACATAGCCAAGCAAATACTAAGAAAAGGGTGTGAAAGAGCTTGAAACCTTTCACCATTGCCATGGTGAGAAGCGTCTTTGAAGTTGTAGGGTTACAAGCTCGTTTCACAAAAAAGAATGATGATTAGTAGCAATAGCGATGGGTGGGTGCTTGAATTTTTCTGATGGTGGGTAGCCCTATATATACTTTGTTTGATGGGAAATCTATATTTAGAAAAGACCAACAAATTTAGAAAGGACTCCAATATTTTGGGGAGTATTCTAAGTATAGAATGTTTGACTAGCTTTCATTCTCTTTTCCCCTCATTGAGCGGTAGAGTAGTTTTTAAGGACAATCATATATGGTGGTGGATGGGGTTTTTGAGAAAAGTAAATAAAAAATAAAAAATATTAGAGAAATAGGGTTTTTTTTATAATTAAATTAAATTTATCTTTTTTTGAAATTCCCTGGTCACTTTTTTTTATTATTTTATTATTATTATTTTTTTTTAGAATAAGGAGGTGCGACACTCTAAAATTCTTAATAGTTTAGAATGTACATTTTTTCTCTAATATTTTTTAATTTTTTATTTACTTTTCTCAAAAACCCTGGTGGATGTATTCAACAGTTTTTCCAACAAACCAAATGATTAACAAACGGGCCACAATTTTCACATAATTTAAAATTTACTATATAAACAAAGTCACCTATTTTGACGATGGACCCAATCTCAATTATGAAGACCCCGTTTGATAACCATTTCAGTTTTTGGTTTTTGGTTTTTGATTTTTCTGTTTTTGGTTTTTTGTTTTTGGTTTTCTGTTTTTTAAAAACAAAAACCAACCTTGTTTGATAATTGTTTTTGGTTTCCAGTTTTTTTTTTTTTTTTTTAATTAGAAAGATGAAAAGATGTTTTAGAGAGAGAAAAATGTGTAGAGACGTTTGTAACAAAAATTTAGAGATTCAAATATAAATATTTTCGAGAGATTTTTTTTTTTTTTTTGAAAAGACGAGAGAAAAATTAAACATAGAAAATTTAGAGGGGTGAAAGAAAATGTTTAGAGAGAGAATATTAGTCACACTCGAGAAAAGATATTAGTTAGAGAAAAAATAGAAAAAAAAAGTTAGAGTAAGAGCAATAAATTTTAGATAAAAAATTAAATAAAAAGAGAAAATTTAGAGAGATAGTAAGGTTAAGGGTAAAAGATATGCTAAAGAAATAACGATAAATTAGAAAAATAAAGGAAAGTTGTAGGGATAGAAAATTTTGGAGAATTTTTCTTTTCAAAAGAAAAATTAGAATATGTTTATTAATGAGAGAAAAGTTATTGATAAGTTTTTAGAAATAGATAAGTTATAGAGAAAAAAAAAAGTTTTGAAAGAGAAAAACTTTTAGAGAGAAAAAAAATAGAAAAATGAATTCGTTGGAGAGAGAGATAGGTAAAAGAGGAGAAAAATAAGCCTTGGAAGAAAATGAGTTTTTGAAAAACAGAAATATGTTTTTAAAAACTATTTTTTTTTTGTTTTTAAAATTTGCTTATAATTTTAGAAACATTTTTAAAAAATAGAAATGGTTATCAAACACCCCTATTTTTTAAAAATGAAAACGAAAAACAGAAAAGTAGAAAACGAAATGGTTATCAAACGGTCCGAGAGTATTGTGTTCGGATGGTTGGCTTTTTCAAACTTTTAAGGGAAAATAAAATCTTCGGTAAAAAGTAAAACTAATAAAGTGCATGTAATTGTATGAGAGATGACACAAGATGTTTTTAATATGATTTGTTTTCTAAACCTACTTCGTGTGACCACATCCTAAGAATATAATAATCAATCCATGGCTAGTACAATTTACGATCAATATTGACTTATATATAAAAGAACTTTGATCTTCTTTAAATAATGTCGCACACATACTCAATAAAGTATCCTTTTCCAAAAAAAAAAAAATGTAGCAATATTATCGGCCTCTCTTTTGGTTGAATCTTTTCAAGCACAAACTTCCCTTACGTTGTGGATCACTATTTGAACTTCCTTCAATGGTATCATTACTTTTCTCCTTATACTTAAAAAGTTGTCGAGAGAAACAGATCGACTGAAGTGTAGACATCTCTCCACACACTTTTAAAAAATTATTGGTGTAGAAGTCGTTGCACCTCTACCATGGATACATAGATACCATCAATAGAAGTGTTTGAAGCGTCGAAATATATGTTTCTCGACGACGGGAGAAAAAACGTCGGCATAAGTGAAAACTTACAAAACCCTAACTCCCTTACCTTTCTTTTTTTTTTTTTTCCACCTTTTTTTCGCTTTCTTCCTCCCACTGTCACATCTCACCTCTATCGGGTTCCGTGGTCGCTTTCCATTCCATCGCTGCCTCCTACTTTTTTTTCTCCTGTTCTTTCACCGTCACGTCCGTCTGCGTCTACCATTGCCACAGCACGATAAGTTTTTTTTTTAAGGTAATTTTAGTTTAAGTTTAGGGTAATCCAAAAATTTGTTTGTGCTGGATTTAGATTTATATTTAGGATGCGTTTGGAATACTTTTTAGTTTATAAATATTTGTCAAGAATACATTTTTTTTTATAAACATTTTGTATAAAAATTGTTTAGAATTTGAACACTGGTATGTTTGGTTACATTTCCTCATAAATGTATTTATACATAATCTATTTATATATACTTAAAAACTCTGACCTTTTAAAAAATTTGCTTTGAAGTGTTTCTCTCCAAAATGGTTTATTTCTCGATCTCTTTTTAGTTGGTGCCAAACAGTAGAATTCTTTTAAAATGATTTTTTTTTTTTAAAACACAAATTAAATACTTGAAAAGTTAAACCAAACATATTCTTAGTGTTTGAGTTTGAGTTGGATGTTTTTGTTGAATAATTTTGGGAAAAATACACTTTTGGTCCCCGAGGTTTGGGTTAAGTGACACTTTGGTCCCTCAGTTTTCAAACTCAACAAAAATACCCCCGAGGTTTGAGATAAGGAGCACTTTGGTCCCTGCCGTCAATTTTTGTGTTAACTTTTAACGGTTGCTGACGTGGCACTATTATTTTAATATAAAAAATTATTTATTTTATTTTTTTAAATAAAAAATATTTAAAAAATATAAAATATTAATATTTTATTAATTTTTTTTTATTCTTTCTCCCTTTCTCTCTCATCATCTTCTTCTTCTTTTCCATCTTCTCCATCTTCTCCACCTTTTCCTTCCTCCTTCTTCTTCTTCCTATGTCCGGCTACCGGCGACCGGCGGCCACCGCTCGCCGCCGGTCGTCGGCGACACTTTTTTTTTTTTTTTTTTTTTTTTTTTTTTTTTCCTTTTCTCTTCTTTCCTCTTTTTCTCTTCTTACTTCTTCTCTACATTTTCTTCACTGATTTTTTTAAACCCATTAATCCATCATGAAACAGGAACATGCGAAGACAAAAAAAGAAGACAACCAACCTCGCAACTGGAGCCGACCATCTCACTTCATATTCGAGGGCAAACCACAGTACCCATTAAATCAAACACAAAAACAAGCAAAACCCATTACCCATAAACGAATTCAGACTTAAACCTCCAACTATCCACATGAATGACTCAATCAACAACCAGAAAATAAAAAAAGAAGCATAACCCAGTACGGGGTTGGGTTCGTGGGGTCGAAAAACCCTAGAAATGAAATTGAATTTTGTCGGGAACTCGGAAGAGGCGGGGAAATTGGGGGTTTAATGAAGAGCGAAAAGGGAAGAGGGTTGCACAGAGAGAAATAGATGGAGAAGCAGAGGGGAAAGGCGAAAAATACCGTGGATGAAATGGAAAATTGGACGATGATCGCAAAGAGATGATGAGAGAGCTTTGAGAGTTGAAGGTTGGCGATGGATTCTTCGTATGGTAGCGCAGCCTCGAAGGCTTCAAAATTTTGAGAGGTTTTGTTCCAATGGTTCGCCGATCTGGAACGGGGGAGGGAGGGTCCCTCCCCTTTCTTTTTTTTTTTTTTAATTTTTTTTTTAAAAAAAATCAGTGAAGAAAATGTAGAGAAGAAGGAAGAAGAGAAAAGGAGGGAAAAAAAAAACCAGTCGCCGGCGACGGCGACGGTGGCCGTCGGTCGCCGGTCGCCGGTCGCCGGTCGTCGGACATAGAAAGAAGAAGAAGGAGGAAGGAAAAGGTGAAGAAGATGGAAAAGAAGAAGAAGATGATGAGAGAGAAAGGGAGAAAGAAAAAAATTATTAAAATATTAATATTTTATATTTTTTAAATAATTTTTATTTAAAAAATAAAATAAATAATTTTTATATTAAAATAATAGTGCCACGTCAGCAACAGTTAAAAGTTAACAGAAAAATTGACGGCAGGGACCAAAGTGCTCATTATCTCAAACCTCGGGGGTATTTTTGTTTAGTTTGAAAACTCAGGGACCAAAGTGTCACTTAACCCAAACCTCAGGGACCAAAAGTGTATTTTTCCCAATAATTTTTGAACAAAGGAGTAATGGTTGATTTTGTAGACGCCCAAAGTTAAAAAAAGAAATAATACTAATTCTTGATTTGGAGCATATTATTATAGTTTTAGTTCAAGTTTATGTGGGGTAAAATGTAACAAACTCTCGATTAGGAGCACATTATTGAAGTTTATGTAACTATATTTATATAGTAATGTCGCTTTTCTGTTTTCACTCAGATAGGTCTAAATATATTTATGTTTCTTAAGTTTACGATGACATAACAAGTTTCACATACACATTGTTACTTCCCTTAAGGTTACACATTTAGTCTTTTTTAGACATATTGTTGGTTTTTAAATTAAGGTCCCAAAACGTGTTTTAGGATGATTTAAAAAAGTTAGTATTTAATGGTTCAAACAATTTGCTTGTTTTTTTTTTTTTTTTTTTTTTTGTTGCAAAAAATTGAACAAAACTTGTCTAAATTTAGAATTCAATTGGATTAAATTGAAAATTTATGAAAAAAATTGTTGATTACCCTTGCTTTGCAAAGCTACATTTTGAAAATATTATTTTTAATTTTTTTTTTTTTTTTTACATTTGTTATACTTTATCGATATTATTATAAATAAAAATATATATATCACAAAAATACGCAAAAGTTGTCACTTCATGAAATGCAAAATCTTTCAATTTAAGAAAAATGTAGAAATATCTAGATGTCTAGCTACAATTTGTAATGTCAACTTTTAATAGTGACTCAATTAGGCAACATAGGTTGAGCTTGGTGATGTAGACCATCAAAACCTCCATGAGACACAAAAGAGCTGCTATGACTTGAGGTAGTTTGGACACCATTGAGAAAACAATATTCAGCACTACTGCTTCTCTTGGTGGTTTCCATATTATGAGAAACAAAGATGCTACCACTACCGTTCTCAGTAGCTTCAAGGCCATGAGAAACACTAGCATTGTCACTAATCTTAGTAGCTTCATGACCATGAGCAACAACCACGCTACTGCTACTCTTCACACTTATTTCACGAGCACTAGAAACAACTACACTGCCACTGCCATTGTTCAGACCAGTCTTGCCACCATGAGCAACAATGACACTACCACTACTTTTTGTGCTAACTTCATGACCATGAGAAACAATGACTACACTCCTACTCTTGGGGGTTTGAAGCCCAAACGGTGCAATTCCCAGTGCTTGTGTGTCATGAGATCCAAAGGCACAAAAGGAAAATGGATGATTGAGGTTAATTAGGATTTACGGTACCGGTGACATTATCAAAAGTGACACTCACCTTCGCACAACATTGCCAAGCAAACACTATGAGAAGGGTGTGAAAGAGCTTGAAACCTTTCGCCATTTCCATGGTGAAGAAGTGCCTTGAAAGTTGTAGGTTACAAGCTCGTTTCACAAATAATGATGTGATTAGTAGCAATGACGAAGGTGTGGGTGCTGCTGGATTTTCCTTGATCGTCACTAGCCCCTGTATATACGACTTTGTTCGATGGGAAATCTATCCTTAGAAAAGACCAACCAATTTAGAAAGGGCTCAAATATTTTGTGGGTGAATATTCTAAGTATAGAATGTTTGACTAGCTTTCATTTTCTCTCCCCCTCAAGTTTTGTTCACATATATATGAAGCTCTCTCCTCATATACATGTGAACAAAACTTGGCTACATACTGTTATGTAGGGATTCTCATTAAAATCTCGACAACTAAGAAAGAGAAAAAGAGAAAATGAGATAACCATACCACATGGTCAATCGACCTAGTTAACTCTTTTTTTTTTAATGTATTTAATTTTTTTCTTTAACAATTTTGGTTGACTGAGTTTTTTTTTTTTTTTTTTTAATCAAGATTTTACCACATCTTTCCCTTCTGTTTTCTTTTCTCTTTCTATTTAAGATTTTCATGATGAACCCTTTTTTTAATGTTAAAGTATGGTTTTTCTCCTCCCTTCTAATTGTTAGCAAGTTCCAATTATTAAGAAAGAAAAAATCGTCCTTTAAAATTAACAAACATTACAGTAATTTTTTTTTTTTTTTTGAGAAGTGAAAAAATCTCGAGGGAAGAATAAACAAATACAAAATATGGCTTAATCAACTAGAAATATTTATATATAGAGATAAGTGGTGAATTTGAAAGAAAAAATTAATGTGGTTGAATCATCTAATAATTTCTCATCGTGTATCGAGGGATATAGGTACTTTTTAAAGACAATCATATCATGAGGGTGTATTTAATATATATTTTTTTCCAGCAGTCTTAGTTTTTTTTTTTTTAATAATTATTTTGACATATAATAATAATTCATATATGAGGTCTATGGTTCAAATCCCCCATCCCATATTGTCAAAAAAAAAAAAAAAAAAAAGTTTCTCTCTGTCGTGGCAGCTGCGTCCTCCTCCTTTTTGTTCTCCTAGTTCTTCTTTCACCTCCGCGTCCTGCCGTCGCCTTATCCATCTCCGCCACTGCAACCGCTCTCCGCCTCCATTGCCACACTGTCTTTGTCTGCCACCGCCACTGCACTATAAGTTTTTTTAGATAATTTGAAAAAGAGTTTATTTAAGTTTAGGGAAATCTGAAAAAGATTGAGAACGTAAATTTTGTTATTTTATTTTTACTGGATTTTTTTTTTTTTTGTTATTCATATATGTCTCGATCATACTAAATTTTATGTGTTTAACTTTATTTACTGGATTTAGACTTATATTAAGTTTTGTTTGAATTTGTGCCTATGTTTTTGTGGGGTTCGATGTTTTTGTTGATTAAATTTTGAATAATGGTTGGATTTTGTGGGCCGTTTTCAATTTAGTAAAAAAAAAAAAAAAAAAAGAAATTGTGATAAATGACTACAAAAAAAACATTCTTGATTTTTGGCTACGGAAGTTTGGATTTTGCAGGCATGGCTACGGACATTTTAGGGAACTGTTTACTAGATTATTTTGGACGTTTTTACCCCTTGTCTTTACGGTTATTTACAGACGCCGTTTACGTCGTTGTTTCCCCTTTTATTTACGGTTATTTACAGACGTCGTTTACGTCCGTTGTTTCCACACAGGGTCAGCGGGGCGTTTTTTGCATGCTGGATGTATCCCGATTTACACGGGATTTGGTGGGCGGTCTGTTTTGATCCTATTGTTCAGGCGTAGGTAGTTTCCAACGATTTTTTTTATTCCTCCACATTTTTCCCCTCATATATATGTCATAGTTTATTATCTATTTGTTTCATATCACGATCACATTGCCATTGTAATTTCCTTCATAATCTAGCATGGCGACAATTCAACAGGTCACGATATTGTTTGGTGGTGTCTGGAGTGCTGAGGGTATTTACAGTGAATTCAAGTCCAGAAGTGTGGATGTTAGAAGTGAATTCAACAGGTCACGATATTGTTTGGTGTTCTCTCATAAACTTTGATTTTGATTTTAAACGTTAAGAATACGTTAGGCAGTTTGTTGGGGGCATATTTGTCTTTTACAAATATGGATTTATTAATCATTAAATCGTTTAACCATCTATTTAATTTTTAAACGTTTGTAGCTATATTTCAAGCCACCTATTTATTTTGAGCCATATTTCTTGTTGCCCCCAAAAATAAAAGAACTAATTCTTGATATTGAACATATCATTAAAGTTTTACTTCAAGTTTATGTGGGGTTAAATATGTTACCGTTCTTGATATGGAACATATTTTTACGTTTAGCTAAATATATTTAGTAATGTTTTTGTGTTTTCACTCATCTATATGTTTCTTAGGTCTAAAACGTAGCAATTACTTTGACATATCAAAATTTTAGACAGGTTGTTAGTTCCTTAGGTTACAAATTATTCTGTGAACGAGTGCTTTGGGATGCTAATAGTTTTTCTATGCACAAAAGATTTCCGAATAATCCAAATCTCTTAGTTGTATATCAATTTATTTGGTCTTCCAAGACCATGAGAAACAAGAATGTTATCTCAATTCTTTGTAATTCTAAGACCATGAGAACCAACAACGTTGCCATTACTCTTCAAGCCAAAATTTCCACCATTTGAAATAATGCTAATGCTGCTCTTCAGACTGTTTTTTCCACCATGAGAAAGAGAAACACGGTTGCCAATGCCATTCTTTTTATTCATTTTGTGACCATGAGAAATGACAACAACACTGCCCTTTTTCTTGGGACTACTTTTGAGACCAAGAGAAACAACGCTGTTCTTCTTAATTTCGAGACCAAAAGACGAAGCTTTGTCGCCGATGCTCTTTGTACTTCCAAGACCATGAGAAACAACAACATTGCCACTGCTCTTCAAACCAATTATGCCACCATTTGAAACGACACGACCTTTGCTCTTCAGACTAATTTTTCCACCATGAGAAAGAGCAATGTTGCTGCCACTCTTCAGATTGATTTCATTATCGTTAGAAAGAACGACATTGCCGCCCTTGATCTTGGGAGTTTCAAGATCAAGAGACACTGCACTGCTCTTCTTAATTTTGAGACCAAAAGAAGAATCTTTGTTGTCCTTGCTCCTTGGAGTTTCAAGCCCAATAGGGGCAATACTTGGTGCTTTCGCAGGACTTTGGATGACTACGCTTGACGTGATGCTACGGTCGACATTATTCAAGGTTCCAATATGATGCCATCCAAAAGCGCGAAAAGAAAACTTATGATTGAGGTTGAGATCTACAACACCGGTAACATCGTTGAAAGTGACGTCGACCTTTGCACAACACTCCCAAGCAAACACTAAGAGAAGGGTAGGAAAGAGTTTAAAACCTCTGGCCATGGTTGAATGTCTTGTTTCACAAATGATGATTGCTAGTAATGGTGGAGTAGGGATTTTGAATTTTGGAAGGATCAGAAGCCCTATATATATATATATTTATGTTTGTTTTATGGGAAAACTATATATAGAGAATTCTAACAAAAAGTTCTTGGTTCCAAGAACTTTTCTGTTTGAGACTTGTAGGACAACCATATAACATATATGGTGTCCAAAATTTGGTTGCCTTTATTTATTTATTTATTTTTTGGCTTACTGTTTTGAGTTGTTTTGCAAAATAAATTGGGAAATTTTCACTTCTGTTATACCTACTCAAACCTTACATATATTAACAAAATAAATGCCCTATATTAGGTTTATGCATGTGAAGTTAAGGGAAAAAAGAATTCTTGAAAATTTTGTGATCATAATGGAATAAATATAAAAGTTTAGGAAAGAAAATAAGATTTAATCGAAAACTATCTTTTAAGCCTTTTTTTTTTTTTTTGAACAAACTATCTTTTAAGCCCTAACATCTATGAAATGGTTCAAATTGGATCATCAAGAGGACAAATTATTAGGTGCTTCCAGTGCAATGAGGTCCTCTCTTTAAAATCGTCGGATGTACATTTTCAAATTTGTCTGTCCCTAATAACCGTTGGATTCAAAACTTTTTTGTTTCCAATCTAGACTTCTATTTTTATTTTATTTTATTTTATTTTTTTAAGATTAAGTGAATCAAATTGATTCAACAAATATCTATTTGAAAGATCAGTTTTTTAAATTTTATTTTGGATTTTGTGATCTAAATAGTGAAAATTATAAAAAAACAACTTTGTTATGTTTTCAGTAAATCCTAATTTTAAGTTTTTAAAGGTAGAATTACATTAAAAAAATTAAAAAAAAATAAAAACTTTGGTACATATGGTTGAAGGAGAAATTTTGGCCAATGACAAATTGTCACGTCATTATTTAAAATTAATGACAAAATTATAATTAATTAAATTTGGGACCAATTATAAATCGACATGTGTCCCAAATTTAATTTGAAGATAAAGTTGGCCAATTATAAATTTTTAGGGCCAAATGTCCATTTGATCAATTAATTAAAAATAAATTATTTTGATCAGATTAATTGATTTGACCAATTAATTAAAGAAAATAATTAATTGGATCAAATTTGAGTCTTTTAAATATGGGGCAACGAGAAAAATAGCTAGATTTAATAGGTGGGTTTTGAAAAATGGCTAAAAAAGTTTAGAAATTAAATAATTGGCTAACGTGATTTTAATTAATAGCTTTCTAATTAAACTAGACAAAATTGCCCCTAACAACCCATCTAAAAAGTCCCTAACGTTTAGATTAGATTTAGGAGAGAAAAATACAAACTAAAAAGTAGGAGATTTATTAGGAAGAGAGAGAAATATATATTTGCAACAACTTAACAACCTAATTTGAATCCTACGGGAAACTCTAGCATATTTATAGTATTGAAGAATGGGTTTTTGAAGAAGAAAGAAAAAAAAAACTTAACAACCTAATTTGAATCCTACGGGAAACTCTAGGAGATGAAACAATGATTTACAATGAATACACTCAATTACATGGCCACAAATGAAAAATGGAATAATCACAATACATCACTTAGTAGCATGATTACAAAGAATTACACCCATTGTTGTGTAAACATTGTATAACATTTGAACTTCCAAATTAAAACCATGGCTGTGGAAAAATCCCTCCACCAAAACTTTAATGTTCAAACTAGGTATAAAAAAACGAATTTAAAAACTTACCCGACGCATTGATGGCATGTAAAATCGAGTAAAACCCCTTATCTTCCCTCGGGATGAGCTTATTTTGTCTCCCTCGAGATGAGCTTACGACTGCCCCTGGTTGTATATACCAGTATCTACATCCTGCACATCGACAACTACACAACAATTCTTGTACGTACCATTTTGAGTTAACAAGCTCAAAATTTGTCTCTCATAGGGATGAGCTTGAGACTGCCCCCGGTTGTGTATACCAGTATCTACATCCTACAAAGTCGACAACTACACAGCGACTGCCCCCAGTTGTGTATACCAGTATCTACATCTTGCACATCGACAACTACACAACAATCCCTATACGTACCATTTGAAACCCACTGACCATAAAAAAAAAAAAATCCTTATCTTCTGAAAGGACTATATTAATCAAAGTTGTAAAAAAAATCCTTATCTTCTGAAAGGACTATATTAATCAAAGTTGTTTGACTAGTTCCTAAATAGTGTTAACCGACAGATACTATTACTGTCAGACAGATTGAGGTAGTTTGCAGCACATACCTTGAGTTGAGAGAGGTTAGAATCACAAGGAACCATCACAATTCCAGACTTGAAATCACTATAGAGTCTCGCGACATTCCAGACACCACCGACACAGAATCGTAATCTGTCGTACCGTCATTTTATGTTATTGAGGAAGTTTTCAATCAAAGTATGACAGAGACACTATTTCCAACATGTTATGAAAAGACCTAGATTAAGTTGTATATTTGAACAAATTTTAAACACTAATTGAGAGAGAGAAAATCTTTTTTATGGTTTGAGAAGGAGAAGAAAACGAGAATATAAAGAAAATCGTTTTTTTATTGTTAGAATGAAGAAGAAAACGAAATCTATGGAATTCAGTTGGAGCCAAAACAGCAAGGATCCCATGAAATTTGGAAAAAAGGATCTCGGATATGTAACACCGTTGTAAACGGCGTTTGTATATACACGTATATACCATGGGTAAAATGGGAAGAAAAAAACCGACGGGTTGTTCATTGATTTGCGATAGCCACACCCGAAAATATGAAACTTTTTTAGCCAAAAAACGCAAGGGCTTATTTTTTTTTAGCCATCTACCACAATTTCCCTTTAAATATTTGGGTCATATGGTTTTGGGTCAAATATAAACCAGACCCAAGCCCAAGTTGTTAGGCCCAAAAGTCACCCGGGCCCATCCAGCAAGAACTCTATAAATAGAGGGGTTCTCCCCCATTTCAGGGTTCAGAAAATCTACACTCTCACAAAGACAAGAGTTCGAGTTTTCAAAGCTAGCAGAACCAGAGAATTCAAAGAGACTCCACCAAGTTTGAAGACCGAAGACTCACTGCAATCCATAAGTCCAAGTGTTGAACACTTCTTGAAGACCAAACACTCTTCAAGACTTCAACACTCCTTGAAGACCAAACACCCTTCAAGACTTCAACACTCCTTGAAGATCAAATACTCTTCAGGACATCAACACTTCTTGAAGGCCAAACGCTCTTCAAGACCTCAACACTCCTTGAAGATCAAAAACTCTTCAGGACATCAACATTTCTTGAAGACCAAACACTCTTCAAGACTTCAACACTCCTTGAAGATCAAAGACTCTTCAGGACATCAACACTTCTTGAAGACTGAAGACTCCTTCAAGACTAGAAGACTTCAAGCTCCAAGAATCCATTGAAGCTTCAGACTCAGGATCAAGCGTTCCAGCCCTCGAGTGAAACACATTCACACACAAGAGAGAGAATCAGATGATTAAAGTTAGAGATTGTACACCCACACGCATATTACATTAATACAAATATATTATTTATTCCACGTGTCTCCATCCCCGAAGTTACGTGTGAACACATATATTATTTTATGTTATAAACTCATTTCATTTGTGTTAAAATTAAAATAAGTATAACATAATATATTATAAATCATATAATGATATAAAAAGGATAAAGGTTAAATTATAAGTTTATTCCCTAAACTTTAAGGATTATAGTGTCAATTAGATTCAACATAAAAAATTGTCAAATTGATCCTCGAACTTTAAGCTTTGGGTCCATGAATTTTAAAAAGTATTCGGAAGGTCCTTAAACTTTTCAGTTTTGTGTCCAATTGGTCTCTCAAGTTTCAATTTTGCGTCTAGCTAATTAAGTCATTGACCTATTCAACATTTTTTAAATTCACAAGTCTACTAGTAACAAAATTAAAATTTTAGGGTTTCAATAGGCACAAAATTCAATTTTATACCAATAGATTAGTTATTTTTTAAAAATCTTGAATATGTAAGGAAACTATTAGACACAAAATTGAAAATCATGAATATGTAAGGAAACTATTAGACAGTAAATTGAATATGTAAGGAAACTATTAGACACAAAATTGAAAGTTCAAGAATATATTGGGCATTCTTAAAGTTTAGGGACATATTAGAAACTTTTTAAAATTTCAGGACCAAATTGACATATATATAACTCTCTAAAGGTTTAGGTCGAAGGAAATCATCCAAATTTTGTCCGGTGAAACAGAGGACTTCACAAAGGTGAAATTCTTCACCGTTCAGATCCTCGAACTGGCCACGACCTCGCATGGCATGTCTTTTAGTCATTGTAGGAGATTTTTGAACACAGTCGCGCACTGTGTTGCCAGGGCTGCCACGAATCTTCCCTCTAGTTTAGGCGTTGTCGACGAGATGGGGGCTTCGCGGGAGAAGGAGATGTTGTTTTGGGCTCCTTTTTTTCCCTCTTGGTTTTTCCTTCTTTTGAATGAGGGTGGATGTAAAACTGTTGGTTAATTAATGATATATTTATTTTCAAAAAAAAAAAAGAAAAAGAACTCTAAAGGTTTTGGAATTAAACTCGTAATTTAACCAACAATAAAATTTATCACATATAAAACATCTTCATATAAATTATTTAAAAGTAATTTTTCGTTTTGATTTTGGTTATTTATGAGAGATATTCTAAAATATTTATTTTGTTTAATGGGTTATGATAATTCAACGGGTTAAAGCACAATAACCTCGACAAATAGGCCAAGGTTCAATTAATTTCCACCTCATATGTTGTTTATGATAAAAAAATAAAATATCCCACTCATAGTTATCTGATTACTATTCTTTCAAGAAAAAATGACAGCTCAAGGTTGATACTTTTGATTACAAATTGACAGCTCAAGATCACTTCATTTGATCTGTCATGGATTAATTTAATTAAGTAAATCTACTCTATCATTTTTCCAAGGAAGGTGCAACAATTAAGCCTCCAACGGTTTATTTCTACTTTCCTTATTAAAAGACCATGATTGTAGCAATCACAACCATATTGATGAAAGATTCATTGTTGTCTTTCTGCCAATGGTCAAAGCCTTTATTTTATTCCAAATGGTAGCTAGGTAGACTTAATCAAATTGATTGAGTTTCCTTGTATGAAAGTCTTCTTTGTGCAGTATTTTAAAGGGTGCTTGGTGAACACTTTGTATAATCTCAAGGTTTGTACACTCCAAAATCAATATTGAAAACACTGTATTCAACTCAATTGAGATTATACAAAGATTGATCCTATTTAACATGCACCTCCTGGAAAGAAATAAAAGGAAAGAATGACTGAAATTTAAAAAAAAAAGGAAAGATCCTAACTAATTAACTTACATGGAAATAAGAGAAAATCATAAAAGGAAATTGGTAAACATGGCAACGGTAGAATATTGCCAATAAGGTATTTCTTTAGTATGGCTGTCAATCACCTATAATATTGGTGATTGATTGTTGACCTGCTGTTATGGAGAGAATTATTTTGCTTGCTGAGCTGTTGGTTCTTGTTCATTTGCATCATTTCTCAAACTGGAGGTAGGGACAACGACATCGCGAACTCCAAGTTTGTTGGCTAGATCTTTGAATGTTGCCTTTGCAAGTGGCTTGGTAAATATGTCTGCAAGTTGTTGTTGTGAGGGTACATATCGTGTAATCAAAGACCCTAGAGCTACCTTTTCTCGCACAAAATGATAGTCTAGTTCTATGTGTTTTGTTCTAGCATGGAATACTGGGTTTTTGGACATTTGAATTGCACTCATGTTATCACAGAATAGCTCAGGAGTTTTGTGCAACGGTATTCCCATATCACGAAAAAGAAATGAGATCCATGTGAGTTTAGCTGCTGCATTTGCCATAGCTCTATATTCTGCTTCCGAACTTGAGCGAGAGACAATTGGTTGCTTCTTTGAAGACCAAGATATTATGTTTGACCCCAAGAATATACAATTTCCTGAGGTACTCCTTCTAGTTATTGGACATCCACCCCAATCTGCATCACAAAAACCATATAAGTTTAATGAACTATTTTTGAAAAAGGTAATGCCATGATTCATGGTCTTTTTAAGATATCTGAGTATTCTTTTAACTTCCCTAAAGTGCTTTACTTGAGGTTCCTGCATGTGCTGACAAACTTTGTTTACAGCATGTACGATGTCAGGTCTGGTTAGCGTGAGGTATAGAAGAGATCCTACCAAGCTTCTATAAAGTGTAGGGTCAATTATCTCCTCATCCTTTTTGGACCATTTGGGGTTCAAGGCCATTGGTGTAGCTATGGGAGAAGCACCCATCATTTCTGACCTTAACAAAAGGTCTTTTATGTATTTCTTCTGAGTTATGTGGTAGCCATTTGATAGTTCTTGTACTTCAATTCCCAAGAAGTAGTGAAGTTGGCCTAAATCCTTGATTGCAAACTCAGTACCAAGCCTCTCAATGAGTATTTGGATAAAGCTTGGTTCATTTCCTGTGATTATAATATCATCTACATACACTAACATTAGAACAAGAATATTCTCATGTCTATATAAAAAGAATGATGAATCTGAGGAACTACAATGAAATCCTATGTGGAGCAAAAAGTGAGAAAGGCGATCAAACCAAGCTCTAGGAGCTTGTTTGAGACCATAAAGAGCCTTATTCAACCTGCATACATGATTAGGAAATTTAGGATCAGTAAAACCTGGTGGTTGGCTCATGTAAACCTCTTCCTTTAGGTAGCCATGGAGAAATGCATTCTTGATATCCAATTGCTTCAATTTCCAGTTGTAGGATGCAGCAAGAGCAAGAATTAATCGTATTGTTGTGCTTTTGACCACTGGACTAAATGTTTCTCTATAGTCTAGGCCTTCTACTTGTGAGTACCCTTGAGCCACCAATCTTGCCTTATGTCTTTCTATCGAACCATCTTCCTTGAGCTTTGTTTTGAATATCCATTTGCAGCCTACAATGTTCGTGTTAGAAGGTCTGCTAACTAAGTTCCATGTCTGGTTGTCATGAAGAGCTTGGAGTTCTTCTTTCATTGCATTCTTCCATATAGGATTTTGTAGAGCCGTTTTGTAGTTCTTAGGTTCACTTGTTTCTGCAGTACTGAGGAAGGTGTGGTGACTTTGTTGCTGATGTTGTCTAGATTTCAATCGAGTGATCATTGGGTGGCTGTTTGTTGTTACTTCTGGTTGGCTTGTGTTATTGGTGTTGGTTATCTCCTTTATCATTGCATTTGGCTGTTGTTGATTATGATTATTTGAATTTTCAATACCTGCATCAGAA
This sequence comes from Luffa acutangula, assembly GCA_036850905.1. Taxonomy (NCBI): domain Eukaryota; kingdom Viridiplantae; phylum Streptophyta; class Magnoliopsida; order Cucurbitales; family Cucurbitaceae; genus Luffa; species Luffa acutangula. The sequence continues at coordinate 50,566,318 of CM072090.1, forward strand.
AAAGGGAGATCAATGAATAGATAGTCACTAATATCAGGAAAATTATTGAAGGAGATTTCAGTAGCAGTAGGTTGAAGTTGCATATTCTGTTGTCTGCACACTTCAAGTTCCTTTGTGGCTACCAATTCTGATTGATGTTGACTTGTTGGGTTGTTCTCCAAATGTGCATTTTCTTGTTGTTCCTGAGATTGATTTGATTGGGATTTTATATATTGTTGTTGCTGTGATTGGTCATTTCTTTGTTCTTGTTCATTGATGTCTTGCTTTTTATCTTGGTGTTTTGGTTCAATATCATCAAAGTGTGTAGTTCTCCTTTGAATGTCAGCATCATGTGTTTGTTGAGAATTAGTTATTTCTGCTTCTGTGGGAGATTGCCAAGCTGCTACATCCAAGTAACTTGATACATCTAGAGGTTCACACTTCATAGATTTGTTAGTAGAATCATGATCAAAAGGAAGATAGTTTTCATCAAATATAACATGTCTTGAGATGTATACTTTGTTTGTTTTAGGATCTAAACACCTATAACCTTTGTGAGTCATGCTATATCCTATGAACACACATGGATAAGTTTTCTTAGCAAACTTATCCTTGGCTTGATATCTTAGGTATGGGTAACAACTACAACCAAAAATCTTAAGATTGGTGTAGTTTGGCACCTTTTTGAAAAGAGTCTCAAAAGGAGTTTTCATTTTCAAAATAGATGATGGCATTCTATTTATCAAAAAAGTAGCTGTCAAGAAACTATCCACCCAATATTTAAAAGGTAATTTTGCTTGGAAGAGAAGAGCCAAACCTGTCTCGACTATGTGTCTGTGCTTTCTTTCAGCCAAACCTGTCTCGGTTCATTCATGTACCCCTCCTGTGACGCCCGAGGTTAGGAGGGGTACATGAATGAACCGAGATCACATCCGAATGAGAGGGATCCTAAGGACATGGAAACGATCAAGATAAAGCTTAAAAGAATTGATAGGTACTACCTATACCAACAAGGTGCACCTTCCTTTTCGGTGGCTCGATCATAGGAACTTTGAAGTTAAGCGTGCTTGGCTTGGAGTAGTTCTAAGTTGGGTGACCTCTTGGGAATTTTCCTAGGAAGCATGTGAGTGAGGACAAAGCATGCTAGAAGGACCCCGTGTTGGTTTGTGGGGACTGTCTTCACTCTTAGAAGCGGTTTAAGACGAGTATGGTAACGTCGCCAGGCCGCAGAGGATGTAGGGGAATGCCGGGGCCGTGAGGTGCCGAATCCGGATTCCGAATCCTGGGCCTGGGGCGTTACAGATGGTATCAGAGCGGAACCTCTCCCAGTAGGATGTGGTTCGGGGACGAACCAAGGCGGAAGCTGGTGGGCATGTGACGCCCGAGGTTAGGAGGGGTACATGAATGAACCGAGATCACATTCGAATGAGAGGGATCCTAAGGACATGGAAACGATCAAGATAAAGCTTAAAAGAATTGATAGGTACTACCTATACCAACAAGGTGCACCTTCCTTTTCGGTGGCTCGATCATAGGAACTTTGAAGTTAAGCGTGCTTGGCTTGGAGTAGTTCTATGTTGGGTGACCTCTTGGGAATTTTCCTAGGAAGCATGTGAGTGAGGACAAAGCATGCTAGAAGGACCCCGTGTTGGTTTGTGGGGACAGTCTTCACTCTTAGAAGCGGTTTAAGACGAGTATGGTAACGTCGCCAGGCCGCAGAGGATGTAGGGGAATGCTGGGGCCGTGAGGTGCCGAATCCGGATTCCGAATCCTGGGCCTGGGGCGTTACAGTTGCTTTAGTCTCAATGAGGTGAATTCTCCTCCGCCATCTGTTTGAAAGACTTTGATCTTTCTTTCAAATTGAGTTTCTACTAGTTTATGAAATTTTGAAAAGCATTCAAAAAATTCTGATTTTCTTCTTAAAGGAAATATCCAAGTATATCTGGAGTGATCATCTATAAAGCTAGCATAGTATTTAAACTTTTGACAAGAAATAATAGGTGCAGGACCCCATAAATCACAGTGAACTTTATCAAAAGGAAATAAACACAATTCATTTCTCAAAGTAAAAGGAAGTCTACAATTCTTACTTAATTGACAACTTTCACAAATTGAGACAGTTTTCTTCCAATCAGTAACTTGAATCAATTGTTTATTGCTCAAATGTTTCAAATAAACTTCATTCAAATGGCCTAAACGTTTATGCCATACATCAAAAGATAACTTATTTGATTTAGCAGCAGCAAGGTATGAGTAAGCAGTAGCTTGAGGAAGTTTTTGCTCCTCCAATGCATAAAGATCTCCTCTTTTAACTCATTTAGCTAACACTTGTCCCTGCTTGTTCTTCACAACAAAATCATTTGATGTAAATATAATAGAACAATCATTATCATTTGTAAGTTTGCTTATGGAAATGAGATTCTTTTTAATTTCTGGAACTACCAGCACATTATTCAATTTTAAGTCACTTTCATCATGTGTGTTTATTTGACCAATATGAGTAATATTAAGACCATCTCCATTGCCTACATATAGTTTTTGTTTTCCTTTGTAAATATGGCATGTAGAAACCTTACCAATGTCATTAACCACATGTGAGGTAGCTCCAGAATCTGCATACATAGCAGGATCAGCTACATCTTCAAATGACAGTGCAACCAAGGCTTTTGGAATTTCTTCAGGTTGGAAAGAGTGATCAAACCTATTCCAACACTTAATAGCAGTGTGGTTAGTTTTCCCACAAATTTGGCATGAAATTCCCGTACCTTGATTTATTTCTTTAGTTGGAGATTGATTGATGACAGTACGGTTAGGAGAAGAATGAGCAAATTGATTGGCAGTGTGGTTGCCTACAATTGGACTTGTATAATTTGGTCTGAAGCCTCTACCCCTTGAGTTTGTATAACCTCCTCTGCTTTTTCCTTTTCCCCTTTGACTAAAATAAGCTTGATTCATGTTTGTCTTTTCTTCCTCAGCCTCAATCACATTCATTTGTTCATGAGATTTTAAGCAAGTACAAATTGATTGAAGGTTGGATATGGGGCCTTAGACAACATAGCAATACGAAAATCTTTGTATTTGTTGCCCAATCCACGAGCTAAAGTAAAAACTTTACTTAAATCATCTATGGGCTTTTTCATAGCTGCTAATTTGTCACATAAACTCTTAAACTTTTTAATGTAATCATCTAGAGTTAAATTTCCCTTCTTCAAACAGTGGAGAGACTCACTAATATGTATCTCATTCTCTTTTGTAATAGAAAGGAGAGTTTCTTCTAGAGATGTCCATACCCGATGAGCGGTTTCCAACCCTTCAATCATGGCCAAAACTTCCTCCGAGATGGTGCCAAGTAGCCAAGACGTTAGCAATCCATCATTGTTGAGCCAAGTCAGCAGTTTCTTTTCATACTCACTTGAGTCTTTACCTGTCTTTTCTGCATTCTCACTTGATTCTTCAATATCTGTCTTTTCCAACTCATATGGACAGCTTCCCTTGAGGTGATGTTCAGCGCCTAGACTTCTTACAAGGGGTAGAATCTGTGATTTCCACAGTAGTTGGTGGTGTTGAGTTTGATGGATATCAAACTTGAGCATTGATGGAATGATTGAATGGTTAGTGTTTCTTCTGATTTGGCCATGATACTACAGTAAGCTTGAGATATGATTTGAACTTGAATCTTCCCTAGGTGCAAAGCTCTGATACCATGAACACTTTGTATAATCTCAAGGCTGAAAACACTGTATTCAACTCAATTGAGATTATACAAAGATTGATCCTATTTAACATGCACCTCCTGGAAAGAAATAAAAGGAAAGAATGACTGAAATTTAAAAAAAAAAAAGGAAAGATCCTAACTAATTAACTTACATGGAAATAAGAGAAAATCATAAAAGGAAATTGGTAAACATGGCAACGGTAGAATATTGCCAATAAGGTATTTCTTTAGTATGGCTGTCAATCACCTATAATATTGGTGATTGATTGTTGACCTGCTGTTATGGAGAGAATTATTTTGCTTGCTGAGCTGTTGGTTCTTGTTCATTTGCACTTGGAGAATTGTAAAGACAACTTGGAATATCATTTTTTCAATTGAATTTTCTTTCTTCCCAACAATTCTCCAAACTCTTTACTTTAACTAAAAAATATATCTATATAAACTTCAAAAAAATAATTTCAACATAATTCGTTGAGACATAATATTTTCGACCAAGAGAGTCAAAGTTTAAATTATGAAGATGTTCAAACAATACCACTAGATCTGCTCTTTAAACTAATTTTACCACCATGAGAAAAAGCTATGCTGCCTCTCTTCTTTAGACCAATTTTATGACCATGAGAAACAACAACGTTGCCGCTGCTCTTTGTAGCTTCAAGGTCATGAGAAACAACACTGCCTCTGCTCCTTAGGGCCAATTTTGCTATCATCAGAAACAACACTATCATTGCCTCTGCTCCTTAGGGCCAATTTTTCCACCGTGGGAAGTAGCAATGCCACCCTTGCTTTTTGGAATTTGGAGATCAAGGTATCCGTTACTCTGCGGAATTTCGAGACCAAAAGACAAAGCTTTATGGCCTTTATAACTCATTGGAGTTTCAAGTCCAACTGGGGCAATCTCTGGTGCTTCTATGGGACTTTGCAAGTCTACATTTGACACGATGCTACTGTCAACATTCGGGATCCTTAAACCATGTGATTCAAATGCCCGAAAGGAAAATTGTTGATTGAGGCCAAGATCGTCAACACCAGTGACATTGTTGAAAGTTGGCACTCACCTTCACACAATACTGCCAAGCCAACCTTAAGAAAATAATTTGAAAGAGCTCAAAACCTCTTGCCATTGTCGCAGTCGAGTGTGTTAACGTTGTAGTGATTAGTAGCAATCATGAAAGTGCTGGTGTTTTGAAATTTTGAAGGATCAAAGTCCTATATAAATACTTGTTTGATGTGAAAATTATATTTAGAAAACTCTAACAAATTATTGGATCCCAAGACTGTTTGTTATTAGTTGGATAACTATATATTATGGTTCATAGTTTTTTTTTCCAATAAAGGGTGCTGTACTTTTTTCTTATGAGTTTGCTAATTTGGAACAAAAAATAGGGAAATTTTCTAATTCCTTTATAACTAATTTTTTTTTCTTCTTGTTTGTTTTTTCTTTTCTTGACACATACTGTTATACCTATTATTTCTCAAAACCTTACACATCAACAAAGCTAAGTATTAGGTTTCAATTAGATAAATTATAAAAAGGCTAACCTCAAGGATCAAAATGGTATTTCGTTGAAGTTAATTAAAAGGGAGTAAAAAGAGAATGGCTTGAAAACTTTGAGACGATAATAAAATGAATATAATAAATTTATGAAGCAAATTAAGATTTAAATCAAAACTACATTTTAAGTCCTAACATCTATAAAATTACCCAAATTTGGGTCATGGATAGTTACAGTTTATCGACACGTTGATTTTTGCATCGACATTTCAACATGTCTGTCAGTTCCATTTTTTTGTTTTTTTGAATTACAACAGTTCCATTATATCATAGAAAAAGTGGCGAAATATAACAAAAACATCACTAATGTGTACCTAATATTAATAATAAGAAATTTCAACTTATTTAAGTAGGGTGAAATGCTTATTTGTTATTTTAAATATTTTTTATGATTTTGTAATATTTCTAATTTTTTAATAAATATCTATTTAATCGACATTTAGCTGTTAGCATTTCCTTCAACATTGTCATTTAATACCTTGCTTTTGATTAGTACTTTCTGATTTAATGACTTTTCTAGCATTTCTCTGATACAATGAACTGTGTTCTTGTTGGCCAGAAGAAATGGGACTTCCATTTGACAAAATTGACCGTTTGAATAAAAAATAACTCTCCTTTCAAGTTGAAGGGTAAATTTTAAAATTTCCCAAAAATTTGTGAATGATTAGGATATTGTATTATAAATATTTGTTCATTCAACCAACATTTTAATAGAGAGATTTTTTAAAATAAATTATTTTAAAGTACTCATAAGTTCGCCGACGTACCTATAATGTGGAAATCAAATCTCTCAATTTATTGAAAAACATATATATTTACAAATAGTATTACCAACCGATGTATGAATTTTAAAATTTCTATCGACATGTCAACATTTCCATCTTTCGCCACGTGCCTGCGACAGGGAGCAGCCGACGTACTCGAAAAAGGGATAAAATAAAATGAGTCGCTAACCTCATAAATGTTGGTGAAATATGCTTCAATAGAAGACTCCAACTCTGACGAAAATCAAACTCTAACGACGAAACCCTCCTCAGAAGCAAATGACGACGAAAATACTGTGGTTATTATTTATGAAGAAGAGTACCCAGATTCAAAAAAATCTATAGAAAGTGAAGCTAAAATATATGACCAATTAAACTTGAAAGTTCGAGAGAGTAATTCCTTTAGAGAATTTGATGAAGTCACTTGGTTGGAAGAGTTGACAGATAAATAATCATCAAGATCATCATTTTCGTCATTGTCGTCAAAAGGAACTTTTTCATCTCAAGGAGTTCTTTTGGAGAAGATCAAGGAGAATGCCAAAATCATCGATATAGTTATATATATTGACAACCATGATGAGAATGGAGAAGACGAATAGACTCGAATTGTTTGACATAACGGATTTGTTGTTAGTTACCAAACTTGAAAAAAATTAATCTTTTTCTCTCTTTTAGCCAAAATAAACAATGAGGGGAAATTAAATATAATGACCATAAATGTCACTTTTTCATTCAAACCTAAATTAAAACTAACCGAATAATTAATTTTAGGGATATTTTATATATTTTAGTTAATTTGAATCTAATATCAATTATCAATGGATACCCATATGCAAGAAAGCTTGCCCATCAACACATAACGAACCACACAAATAATTTCAAGGATCCAATATGAGGAAAAAACAAAATTTCATTTTCACATTGAATTCATCATTCGAAAACATAGAACACAATGAATTGATAATCTTAAAAAAAAAAAAATCCTCAAACAAAATCACCGCATGTTATACAACACAAGGAGGCGGGTTCTGCACCCCATGATGTTCAATTTTTGCATTCAAACATGAAGAAACAATAGTTGTATTCCTCAAGTTGTTGCCCCCATAGGTCAAGTTAATGTCCCTCAGCTCCACCCCCTTGCACGGAAACAACGCGCTGCACTCCAACAACACTGCCACGTTCGTCACCGTCGTCCCGCGGATGTTCTTGAAGTGAACGTCGCTGATCTTCCACTTTGAAGCCTACATGATTAAATTGTAGAGCGTAAAATTACTATTAAACTCAAAAGCTTAATTAAGTTGATGGTTTATGATAAATGTTAAGAAAAGAACGTAGATTAGTTTGTTTTTTTTGTGGTTGTTACCTTGTTCTTCTTTGTGCCATAAGTTTGATCGATGATTATGGGGTATTTGACGTTATACATTAGGATGTCATCAAAGATTATTCCTGTGGCTGACCCTGACACTGTGCCAACCCACGTCTTGATTCTAGCACCATTGGTGGCGTTAAAAATGGTGCAGTTTTGCACAAGAACGCCGAAGACACTCTTTTCTTTTGGATACTTACCCAAGCTGCCCACACTGTAAAGAGGATAAACAACTTTTGAGTTGCTTTTCTTTGTCTATGAAAATTAGAAACGTTGAAGATTTGTGTCAGTATAATAATTTTTTTTTTACAAAAAGATATAATTACCTAATACCATGTCCAGGACCGCAAGTGATATTAGTGACAGTGATTTTCTCACAGCCTTGGCCAATGGAGACACAGTCGTCACCGGTGCCAATGACGCTGTTAGAAATGGTGACCAATTTCGAGGTGCTAAGGTGCATTCCGTCGGTGTTGGGACTATTTCCGGGGGCTATAATGTGCATATTGGTTGCAGTGAAATTATAGCAGTTGAAAACAGATGTGTGAAAGGCCTTGCTGTTCAAGGAAGTGATCCCATCAACAATTGTGTGGTTCAATTTCGAGAATTTAATCGACTGCAACAAAAAAAAAACGAATTAATTAATCACAATAACAATTAAAACAAATTATAAATTTAGTCCTCACACATTTTTTTAATAGTGAATTACTGAATTTTAATGGTGAATTCCTGACTTCATATTAATTAAACATAACTTTAAAAATTTATATTTGTAATTTATAATAAAAATAGGAGGTGATCATTGAGTTAGGGAGAATTATAGTTACGATTGGAAGACTCTGGCAGTGAATGTTTTTCTTGCAGTCATTGTAGGACCATGCAGAGGCGCCTTGGCCGTCAAAGACGCCAGAGCCGGTGAGGATAAGGCCGGTGATATGTTCGATGGAGAACCATTCAGGAGAAGAATATTCACTAATATCGGTTGTGGCCTTGACAGTTCCCTGAATTTCGATGGTGATCGGCAAGCTTTTGCAAGGACCAGCAAAAGTCACCGGACCCACCAGAAATGTGCCCCGTGGGATAAAAAACTTCACTGGACCGACTGTCTTTCGACATGCTGCAATCCATGTCGTCATGAATGCCTGCCACGTGGAAAACCAAAGTTATTTTTTTTAGAAAAGTAGGAAAAAGATGGCAGCTAAATTAGAAAGATAGAGATTGTTTTTACCATATGGCGTTTGTTTAAGTTGGTAAATTTATTGAGTAGCATATATTTAGATGATCATGGCTCAAATTTCAATAATTTTATAAGTTGAAAGATAATTATTCAAATTAAAAGTTTAAAGTCTATGATTCATTGACGTTAATTATCATCACCTGTGCATTATCAGTCTTTCCATCAGCTTTAGCTCCATACTTTCTAACATCAAAAACTACACCACCCTTCCCATTCAGATCAACAACGGCTTTAACCTCATTTATTGCAACACTACGTCCACTGCCTGTTAGAGTTTCGATACTAAGATCCTGCGGAGCGGATGCAGGAAGTTGCTGATTTACCGTTGATGCAATCCCGCCTATGAGATTTACAATACCGACGTCGTTGTCGGAAATGGCAACCACCATTGCACAACATTGCCAAGCGAATACCAAGAGAAGGATTTGAAAGAGGCTAAAACTTCTTGACATTTTCACGGTGAAGTGTCTTAAATCTGGAAGCACACAAAAAGTTAAGGTTTTCAAAGACAATGATTGAATTAAACAATGGTAAATGAGAGTGTTTTTGTCAGGATATTTTTTTTTTCCAATGATTGGAAGCTGTATTAATACATGTTTAATGTGAAAACTAAATTTAGAAACTTGGAACAAAGTTTCTTCAGTTTGAATATTTTAGGTTAATGTTAGAGAGAGATCAATTATTCTAAAGGATAGAATGTGTTAGTTAGTTTTTTCTGCCTTCCATAATGTGTTAGCTAGTTTTTGTAACAATAATTAAGTTAATTTGATAGTTCAATCATTTGTACCAAGCTATTAAAATAATTGAGATAATTGGTTAATTTTCCATTGAGAATATAGTGGAAGATTGTTGTTAAAATCATTCTCTATAATTAATCATGTAATGTTTTTTCTTACTTATAAGAATTTGAATATATATGAAGATGGAAAGTCATAAAATTTGAATTATCTCTTTATTAAATTTGAAAAACTATATGTTTAACTCATATTTTCATTTGTATATTTGAAATGGAACACAAAATTGACCGTGCGTATAGAAGGGTTGTCGAAAGAATAGTAAACTCATATCTACTTGGGATTTTGGTTAGTGGTATTCAAATCCTAAACCCTAAATAGCTCTTATGGTTTGATAAAACTCCTCTAAGGATGAATATTTTAACTTTTAAAACTATATGGACTATTTATGTGAGTAGCCTTGCTAAGTTCAAAGGTAACATTTTGAAAATATATATTTTTTAATTTGTTTTATATTTGTTATATTTTTTTCGATATGTTATTATATATATAAAAAAAATGAACAACGCATATGCTAACACTTCATGATATTTGCAAAATCTTTCGATTTACGAAAAATGTAGAAATATCTAGATGTCTACAATTTTGTAGTGTCAACTTTTAATAGTGACTCAATTAGTCAAAATAGGTTGAGCTTGGTGATGTAGACCGACAAAACATGAAGAGATGAAATATTATTTAAAGTTGTTGAGGCTTGACCAATCTTTAGTATATGTTAACATACAATATAGTTTAAGTGGTTCTTTGTTTGAGAGAAATATTTGTAGGGGATGTGAATACGTAACCCCACATTGATTAGACACGGAAATAATTAACTTTAGCATATAATAATGATAACATCTATAGGTGTGTAATATTGAGTAACGACCTTTCAACCGTTCAAATCTCCACTCTACATTTATAATACTCTATTTAAATTAAAAAAAAATCAACCAAACTTCTAAGGCCTTATTTGATAACCATTTGCTTTTTTGTTTTTGGTTTTTGAAATTTAAGCTTGTTTTCCTTCAATTTCGTTATCATAGTTTTCATCCTTGTTAAGGGCACATTTGAAATTCCTAGCCAAATTTCAAAAACAAAAACAAGTTTTTGAAAGCTATTTTTTTTTTTTTAGTTTTTCTAAACTTAGCTTCGTTTTTTAAAACATGGAAGAAGGTGTACAACAAAACTAAGAAACTTATGCCCCATTTGATAACCATTTGGTTTTTTGTTTTTCGTTTTTGAAAATTAAGCTTAAAAACAATACATGCGCCTACAAGTTTCTTTGTTTTGTTATTTACCTCATTTCCATGTTTTCAAAAACCAAGTCATATTTTGAAAACAAAAAAAATAGTTTTCAAAAACTTGTTTTTGTTTTTGTAATTTAGCTAGGAACTCAAGTGTGTCTTTAACAAGGATGAAGACTTGTAAGGAAATTGGATGAAAACAAGCATAATTTTCAAAAACAGCGGCTGAAAGGAGTCGGGATGATGTTTAGGAGAAAGCAGTGGCTGCGCCCATGGAAGTTCATATTTTTGTTTGTTGCGACATTTGTGTTTTGATTCCCTCTTCATACTTTTTATGGTGTTGGAAGACATGTATTAGATAATTAATCTTCTCGCCTATGTTTTATTTAATTAATAATTTTTTTAGTTCAAACAAGGGAGAGATTTGAACTTTACTTTTATTTTACTAATTATATTATTTTGGATTTTTCTAGATAACGGTTGATTAGAGCTTTGTTGAACTTATCTTTTCAACATTCTTGTATCGAACTTTTTTTTTTTTTGACCGAATACCCGTTTGGGTTTCATGGACTTTGATACCATATTAGATTAACTTGGGATTCCAACTCAAAACCAATGGACAATAAGATGAGTATTATAAATTGTGAGATCCTCATTTAACTTTTCAATGTGGGATTTTTAACAAAATCATCATCGTCATCAATATGATCATCTTCGTCGTTGTCCCCGAAGAAACTTCTTCTCTCATGGAGTTCTTTTGGAGAAGATCAAGGGAGATGACAAAATCATCGATACAATTATATATATATTGACAATGATGATGAGAATGGAGAAAACGAAGAGATTCGCGGATTGTTTGACGTGGAAGGATTTGGATTCTATTTTGTCTTTTATATTTGATTAAATTACTATTTTGGTTTCTTTACTTTAATTGTTGTTATATTTCAGTCTTTTATATACTTTGAAGGTGTCAAAATTTAATTCCTATATATATTTTGGTTATGGTTCTATTCAGTTGTACCTTCGACCATGAGGTTAGAGGTTCGAATCCCCCCACCCCCAAATGTTAAAAAAAAAAAAAGTCTTTATATATTTTGAGTGTCCAAATTTTAGTCCATATAATATTTTAGATAAATCTTAGAAACGATTCTTTGCTGTTAGTTTGAGGTTGAAATCAATTACCCAACTTGGAAACAAATTAATTAATCATTTCTTTCTTTCAACCATAAAAATAATAATAATAACCCATATACACATGATATGTTTTTCTTGGAAATGAATAATAATTAAATGGACAGAGATGATGAAATATAATAAGTACCATAAATTTCACTCGTTCATTCATATACCAAATTGTTGGGATATTAGGAGAAGAGATAAAATCAGAGGGCATAAATTTAATTCAATTAATTTTTTTTTAACTAAAATTTAAATAGTCTCTCGATCGAATGTAACAAAAAAAAAAAAAAAACAAAAAATTGTCAATTTCTATATAAAAAAACCAAAATCAATTTGATATATCCTTTCACAATCAACGGATCAATGTATGTTGAAATAGGTGAGTCCACAAATTATTGACATTTTTTTTTTTTTTTAAATTTAACAATATGTACGGATAAGGTTTCAAACCTTTTAATATTTTAATTGAGGTTATAATGATACTTTTACTGGTTAAGCTCGGTCCAAATTGTTATATTTTTGTAAAACAATTTAAAAAATGATGAAACTTCAAATAACATAAATAAAACCAACCATAGTTTTAGGGGGATTTTATATAATTTAGTGAATTTTAAATTAATATCAATTATCAATGGATACCATTTGCAAGAAAGTTTGCCCATCAACACATAACCAACCACAAAACTAATTTCAAGGATCCAATATGAGGAAAAAAAAAATTTCATTTTCACATTGAATTCATCATTCGAAAACAGAGAACACAATGTCTTCATAATCTAAAAAAAAAACGAAAGAAAGAAAAATCCTCAAACAAAATCACATGTTAAACAACACAAGGCGACGGGTTCTGCACCCCATGATGTTCAATTTTTGCATTCAAACATGAAGAAACAATGGTTGTATTCCTCAAGTTGTTGCCCCCATACGTCAAGTTAATGTCCCTCAGCTCCACCCCCTCGCACGGAAACAATGCACTGCACTCCAACAACACCGCCACGTTCGTCACCGACGTCCCGCGAATGTTCTTGAAGTGAACATCGCTGATCTTCCACTTCGAAGCCTGCATGATAAAATTGCAAAGTGTAAAATCACTACTAAACTCAAAAGCTTATGTGGATGTTCTAGAAGAACGTAAATTAGTTAGTTTTTTTTTTTTTTTTTTTGTTATTACCAAGTTCTCCTTTGTGCCATAAGTTTGATCGATGATTATGGGGTATTTGACGTTGGACATTACGATGTCGTCGAAGATTATTCCCGTGGCCGACCCCGACACGGGGCCAGCCCATGTCTTGATTCTAGCACCGTTGGTGGCATTAAAAATGGTGCAGTTTTGCACTAGAACACCGAAGACACTCTTTTCTTTCGGATACTTGCCCAAACTGCCCACACTGTAAGAGAATAAACAACTTTGAGATGCTTTTCTTCATCTGTGAAAATTAGAAAGTTTGAAAATTTGTGTTTATTTAATCTTTTACTTTTTTTTTTGAAAAGATATAATTACCTAATGCCATGTCCAGGACCGCAAGTGACATTAGTGACAGTGATTTTCTCACAGCCTTGGCCAATGGAGACACAATCGTCACCGGTGCCAATGATGCTATTAGAAATGGTGACCAATTTCGAGGTGCTAACATGCATTCCGTCAGTGTTGGGACTATTTCCAGGGGCTATAATGCGCATGTTCGTTGCAGTGAAATTATAGCAGTTGTAAACAGACGTGTGAAAGGCCTTGCTGTTCAAGGAAGTGATCCCATCAACAATTGTGTGGTTCAATTTTGTGAATTTAACCGACTGCGAAAAAAAAAAATCAATTAATTAATAACGATAATAATTAGAACAAATTATAAATTTAGCCCCTTGATTTTTTTATTTTTATTTTTTTTGAGTTCAGCTACATTTGGAACTTAGGGATTCGAACTAGGACAAATCAATTAATTAATCACGAAAATAATTAGAACAAATTATAAATTTAGCCCCTTCATTTTTTTTTAATAGTGAATTACTGAATTTGAATATTAAATTCCTAACCTCATATTAATTAGACATAACTTTAAAAGTTTCTAGCCCTAATTTATGATAAAAAAAAATGGGAGGTGATTGAGTTGAGAATTATGATTACGATTGGAAGACTCTGGCAGTAAATGTTTTGCTTGCAATCATTGTAGGACCAAGCGGAGGCGCCTTGGCCGTCGAAGATGCCGGAGCCGGTGAGGATAAGGCCGGTGATTTCTTCCAAGGAGAACCATTCAGGGGAAGAATATTCACTTATGTCGGTTGTGGCCTTTACAGTTCCTTGAATTTCGATGGTGATTGGCAAGCTTTTGCACGGACCGGCAAAAGTCACCGGACCCACCAGAAATGTGCCCGGTGGGATCAAAAACTTCGCGGGACCAACCGTATTCCGACATGCTTCAATCCATGTCGTCATGAATGCCTGCCAAGTGGAAAATCAAAGTTTTTTTTTTTGTTAGAAAGGTAGAAAAAAATGTAAGTTAAATTAAAAAGGTAGGTATTATTTTTATTAGATGAGTTGGTACACCATCACCTGTGCATTATCGGTCTTTCCATCTGCTTTAGCCCCATGCTTTCTAACATCAAAAACTGCACCACCCTTCCCATTCAGATCAATAGCTGCCTTAACATCATTTACTGTTACACTACCACCGCTGCCCGTCAGAGTTTCAATACCAAGAGCCTGTGGAGCGGCTGCAGGAAGCTGCTGAGTTACTGTCGATGCAACCCCACCAACGAGATTCACAATACCGGTGACGTCACGGAATACGGCAGCTACCTTTGCACAACATTGCCAAGCAAATACCAAGAGAAGGATTTGGAAGAGGCTAAAACTTGTTGACGTTGTCATGGTGAAGTGTCTTAAATCTGGAAGCACAAAAATTAAAGTTAGGGCTTTGAAGACAATGATTGGAAATTAAACAAGGATAAATGAGAGTGTTTTCTTGGATATTTTTTTCCAATGATTGGAAGCTGTATTAATACATGTTTAATGTGAAAACTAAATTTAGAAACTTGGAACAAAGTTTGTTGGGTTTGAATATTTTAGGTTAATGTGTAGAGAATTATTCTAAGTATAGAATGTGTTAGCTAGTTTTTTCTGCCTTCCATTATGAGTTGTTTTTGTAACAATAATTCAGTTTTTTTGATAGTTCAATCATTTGCACCAAACTCTTAAAACAGTCAGATTAGTTAATTTTCCATTGAGAATATTGTGGAAGATTGATTTTAATAAGTAGACCAATCTCTAATTAACATGTAAAGTTTTCTCTTATAATAATTTGAATATGAAGATGGAAATTCACAAAATTTGAATTATATCTACGTTAATTTTTAAAATCTATAAGTTTAACTTATATTTTCATCCCTAAAGTTGAAACATACGTAACACATAATCTTACAACCATGTATATAGAAAAGTCGTTGAAGGAATAGTAAACTCAGCCACATTAGGATTTTGGTTAGTGCTATTCAAATCCTAAACTCTAAATAACTCTTATGGCTCAATAAAACCCTCGTAAGGATATAAACTATTTAAATGGGTTTTATAGCTAGATCATATATGATGAATTTTAACTTTTAAAATCACGATTAAATTCTAATTTTCTCCAAACTATAGGAACCAAATTTGTAACTTAATTCAGGGTATACCTATCATACAACTTTCCTTAACAAAAGGTTTGAACATCAATAAATCAATAAAGGAATAATTTAATTAATCATAGAAAATATGGAAATAGGAAAAATAATAAAGAACAAATAATATATGCATTATTTATATCTTAGGTTCCTCAATGAACCAAAAATTAAGTGTTTCAAAAAAAAAAATGAACAAAAAATTAAGTCAACTAATCTCTAAGTAGAAAATAAGATCTAGCAAAACCAGGAAGAGAAGATGAATTGTGTAGAATTTCTCTAGAGGGCTTCTCTATTTATAGAGATATTTTTTGTATCCTCTTCTAAGAAGGAATTATCTCTAATTAATAAGGGGTCGTTTGTTTTACGGTAATCCAAGATGTCCATGGAATGGGCATATGGATTACCTCGTTTGTTTTGTGGTAATGTTGGATACCTAGGAAATTCGGGATGCCCATACGGGAGGCATCCGAAGAGCTTTTGATGCCCTCGTGAGAGATGGGTTTCAAAGATTCCCATGTTGAGGGCATTTTCGGATGACACTTTTACCCCTCCATTTTACAATTTGTATTTTTATTTAAAAATAAATTAATTTATTCGTACACTAAGAAATGACCATTTATTTTTTAAATTTTACATTAAGATGTAAAATAAATTATAGTTATATTGAATAATATTTTAATTTATTTTTAATTTATTCTCTTAATAATAATACTAAACTATATTAAACTAATAGCTAAATTAGCTAAAAATTAGTAAGGACATTATTGGTATTATACATAATCTAAGAACTTTCCGTACAAAAATCCTGCAAAACAAACATAGTTATCTGAATATTCCCATATATTCTTATAAATTATTCCTTCAAACCAAACACGGTTATCTAAAATGTCGGGCATCTATATTTCCGGGTATCTATAATTCCAGACATCTGAATATTCCAGTTATCTAGATTCCCAAAAAACAAACGGCCCCTAAAGGAATTCCAAACTGATTGGGAAATCATATTTTAAAAAAAGATTTAGACTAAGCCGCATAGGGACCAAATTTGTAACTTTAGCTATAAACCTTAATTAATTCGGAAACATACATATGTTTTCTTATATGAATCTTAATTTATAATAAATAGTCTAGAAATCTATAATTCTTGATCTTGAGCGTCTGCAAATTTTGTTTTCATTTATCTACAAAATGCTTGAATTTTCTTTTAAATTTGTGATTTTGAATCTTCTTCTTCTTTTTTGTTTTTTAAATCTAATTCCACAACTTGATAATACCAAATTCAAATATTTAGACGCAAATATTAATAAAATGAAAAGATAAGTATTTAAATTATTAGTATATTTTTTATCTCACCCGGTTGCGTACAAGAGTTTGAGATATATGGAAAAAATATCTAGAAGTAGATATAAAAGACATTGTGTTTATTGTTTTTTTAAAAAAAAAGACATTGTGTTTATTTTTTTCAAAAAAAAAAAAAAAAAAAAAAAAGATATTGTGTTTATTTATAGGTAAAAGCGAATATCAACTAGGAAAAGTAATCTCATTAATGCTGAAAATAAAACATACTCTATTTATTAACCATGATTTTCAAGTGTTACATATTCCTACAATATTTAATTTTTTAGAAGGAATCACAAATGTGTCAATAAAGAATTATTTCTTAAAGCTTATTTTTTTTTTATATTTCTTAAAGCTTAAATGCACTTTATTAAATCGCGTATATAATTTAACATACATAGTATATTATTGGTGTATCAACATTCATTTAACATGCATTTTAGTATCAAATAAATCAAATTTATCATTAATACATCAATATTTTTTTTTTTGAAATAATAATACATCAATATTTATTTAACATGAATAATATTTTTTTTTTAAAAGAAATGTCTATTTACTTTGGAACTCATTCCATTTTAGTTCATATATTTTAAAATTTTCAAATTTAATCCATAAACTTTTAATAGAACATAAAACTAGTTCGTATTATTGTTAGTTTGAAGTTATTTTTAATAAAAAAAAATTTAAGATAATAATAATAATTTCAATTCAAGATATAAGAAAAAAAAATGTAAAAATCGATCTTTTCAAAATTGATAGAGAATATTAATATAGATTAATTTTCATTAATTTTTTTGGAAAAATTAACTATATATAAACTAACAGTATTAGTCACTGATTTTAAGAGATTTATGGAAAGTACGGAAACTCAATTGGGATATTTAAAAGAAATAGGACTCAAGTGATTAAATTCCAAAGTACAAAGACACTAAATTGTTATTTTAATCTTAAAAAGTAGAAATATGATTTTTTTAAATATTTTGCAATATTTGCAAAATCCGAAAAATGTTGTCAGATTTAAAAATATACTAAATATTTTTACTATCCACCACAAATTCCGATCATATACATTGATCAAATTTAAATTTAATTTTGAGCAATGTTTCATTTTCCTTGGAATTATTATTGAATTTGGAGAGATTTTTACCTTACTTTTTCGTAAAATTAGTAGGTAAATGTAGCAAAAATTGTACAAATTAAAGACAAAATTTAGCACTTCTAAGTCTAAAGTTCAATGGGATGAAATTGAAATTTTATGGTAAAAATATTAATTACCCTGTGTTAAGTTCAGAGACAAATTTCATTTTTTTTCTTTTAGATTTTGTCAATATTATTACATGACAATATACTTAATCGCTTAAAATTAAACGAAGTCGCATAAGATACTCATAACAAAAAAGAATTTCCATTATAAAAAATATAGAAATGACGATTTGTCAACAAAAGATAATATTAAACTTCAACGGTGATTCAATTGAACATAGGTTTGGGTTGGTGATGCAGACCATTAAATCCTCCATGAAAAACAAGGCTACCGCTAATGCGGCTTATAGTTTGGTGACTATGAGAAACAACAGTGCTTCCACTGCTCTTTGCAGTTTGGATGGCATGAGAAGCAACAATAGAGTGACTATGGCTCTTGGTAGTATGAACACCATGAGAAATCAAAGCCAAGGGGTTGTTCTTGTTCTTGATAGCTCCATGACCATGAGAAACAATCGTGCTGCCGCTACTCTTAGTGGTTTTCATACTATGAGAAACGAAAGTGCTACCACTGCTCTTAATGCCTTTAAGGCCATGAGAAACAATAGCGCTGCTGCTACTTTTCACACTGGTTTCATGACCACTAGAAACGATGACACTGCCACCACCACTCTTCAGTCCATGCTTGCCACCAATACCTTTATGACCATGAGAAACAATAGTGCTGCTACTTCTCTTCACACTAGTTTCATGACCATTGGAAACGATGACAGTGCCACCACCACTCTTCAGGCCATGCTTGCCACCGTGAATACCTTTAGGACCATGAGAAACAATAGCACTGCTGCTACTCTTCACACTGGTTTCATGACCCTTGGAAACGATGACAGTGCCACCGCCACTCTTTAGACCATGTTTGCCACCCTTAGAAACAATAACACTACCGCTACTTTTTGTGCTAATTTCATGACCATGAGAAACAATAGCTACCTTCTTACTCTTGGGAGATTGTTGGTCATGTGATCCAAAAGCACGAAATGGAAATTGATGACCGAGGTTAGGATTTACGGCACCAGTGACATCACCAAAAGTGGCACCCACCATCGTGCAACATAGCCAAGCAGACACTAAGAAAATGGTGTGAAAGAGCTTGAAACCTTTCACCATTGCCATGGTGAGAAGCGTCTTTGAAGTTGTAGGGTTACAAGCTCGTTTCACAAAAAAGAATGATGATTAGTAGCAATGGCGATGAGTGGGTGCTTGAATTTTTCTGATGGTGGGTAGCCCTATATATACTTTGTTTGATGGGAAATCTATATTTAGAAAAGACCAACAAATTTAGAAAGGACTCAAATATTTTGGAGAGTATTCTAACTATAGATTTTTTTTTTTTTTTTTTTTTTTTTTTTTTTTTGAAGAATCTAAGTATAGAATGTTTGACTAGCTTTCATTCTCTTTTCCCCTCATTGAGCGGTAGAGTTGTTTTTAAGGACAATCATACGGTGGTGGATGGGGTTTTTGAGAAAAGTAAATAAAAATATTAAAAATATATTACCAGTTTTTTTTTTAATCTATTTATTTAAATTAAATTAAATTTATCTTCTTTTTTTTTGTTTCTTTTTGGATAAACCATGGTCACCTTTTTTTATCATCCTTCTTTGCAAATAATTAATGCATACGCTAGTTATTCAGATTACAAAGGAGAACTTTTTTCTTTTTTTTTTTTTTTTTCGAAAAAACGAAGGAGACTCTTATGTTGGATGTCTATATGTGTTTTGTTTGATAAATTACTCTAAAATAAAGTTCAATTTTTTTTTTTTAGAAAAACAATTAAAAAAAATCAAACCAAGTCAGTAGCATTGTATTAATTATTCAATTGGTAATGTCGACATAAATTTGAGACTCACGACTTTCCTTCTTTAGATTAACATCTGGATTTTCTCAAAAAAAAAAAAAAAAAAAAAAAGAAAAAGAAAAAAATTAACAACCTTTGGAGTGAGAGTTTTCGATGTTGAGGGTATGCTCACTTTTTGTGCATTTAATTTTAAAGAAATATTGTATACATTTAAACTATAATTAATAGTTTAAATTATAAATTTCACCTCTGGATTTTTTTTTTTTTTTTGAGTTCATCTCTAGATCTAATTGGTGTTATATACTCTTTAAATTTTAAAATTTGTGTTTAATAAGTCCCTAAATTAAAAAATATATATGTGTTTAATAAGTCTTTAACGAAAATTTTTAAAATTTATGAATTTATTGATTATAAAATTGAAAGTTTTTCACTATTGGACAAGAAAAAAAAAATCAATTTTATGTCTATTATATTTTTTTAATTAAAAAAATGTGTGAATATATATATATACCTAACAGAAGAGTCTATTTCGTAATCTAAATAATTTTATTTTAGGGTAATTTGATTTTTTTATTTTTTTTGAAAATTGAATTTTATTTTTTTATTATTATTTTTTTTTTTGAATTAGAAAATTGAATTTTATTTTAGGATAATTTATCAAACAAAACCCATATATATACCTAACAGAAGAGTCTCTTTCGTAATCTAAATAATTAGCTTATGCATTAATTATTTAAAAAGAAGGATAATAAAAAAAAGAAAGTCACCAATGTTTAACCAAAAAGAAAAATAGAAAAAAAAAAAAGAAAGGAAAAGTAGTATGAAAAAATTAGGTACAAAGGTCATTGAAAATTAGAGGGTTTTTTCATCTAATTTGAAAGTTTGGTTTTTTTTTTTTTTTTTGGTTAATGATGTTGGCAAGTTGTTTGAATTTTGTATTAATCTATTTTTCTTGTGTGAAATAGACCAAAGAAAGGAAAAGGAAGAAAAAAAAAAACAAGAAAAAGTGTTAAGAGAACACATTAATAGTTTTGTTTTGGTATGAACCATCTTGAGAGAGACGTAGATGAGTTAGTCCACTCATAGCCAGTTAGTTTTGAGATGAAACCTCATGTTATGTTTATCGAATAACGTGGACTTCCATCTCAAAACCAATTGACAATGAGTGGGGTAACCTTTGTAGCTTATAAATTATGAGGTCTCTACTAATCTTTTCAATGTGGGATTCTCAGCAACGTTGTAGACCACTATTTGAACTTCCACTTCTACAATTTTGACCTTTCATGACACCATAGTCAATCCAAATAATGGGGAGGGAGAGAAAAAAATGTCAAAATGATTGGGGCGCGTTTTTGGCCGGAAAAGACGAAGTTTTCGGATTTTCGATATTCTATGATGTTTTTTCAATGTCATAGATTTATGACTTTAATTAAACGTCATTAATTAGAAAAAAGTAAAAAAAAGTAGAATTAAAAAAAAACCAAAAGCCCTCACGATCTAAACTCTTTCGATTTTCAATTTCCCTCTCTTTAACCTCTCATTTCATCCCCTCACGCCTTCGTCACTCTCTCTCTAACCTCTCTAAACTCTCATTCCATCCCCTCGCGCCGTCGTCACCTCCCTCACGCCGCTGTCTCAGATCGGATTTCTACCCAACGAGCGTCGTCGTCGTCTCTCTCCGTCAGACTCTATGATCTCTCTCTCGCACCTTCTCCAGCCGTCGTGGCCATTGTTTACACCACAACTCCTCCAGCCACCGACACACGTAACGACAATAGTTGGGGTCTCCTCCTTCGACGTGTATGTGTGAGTTTTGAGCCCATTAAACCCAAACGGGTATTCGGTCCAATAAAAAAATTTGGGATCCGATCTAAGAATGGTGAACCCAAAGAGGCACCATCTTGAGGGGCATGTTGGGGATCCCACCCCACTCATTGCCAATTGGTTTTGAGATGAAACTCATATTTATCTAATAAGTTTTGGTAAGGCACTGGTGGCGATCTCTTTTTCTTCGAGTTTTGAAAGCAGTATCGACGTGGGTCTTTTTCGATACCAGAATTTTGATCTATGTTGATGCTATTCTCCTTATGCTAAAAAGATTGTCGGGAGAAACAGATCGACTGAAGTGTGGACATCTCTCCATCGATACATAGATACCATTGATAGAAGTGTTAGAAGCGTCGACATATATGTTACTCTCGACGACGGGAGAAAAAACGTCGGCATAAGTGAAAACTTACAAAACCCTAACTCCCTTACCTTTCTTTTTTTTTTTTTTCCACCTTTTTTCGCTTTCTTCCTCCCACTACCACATCTCACCTCTATCGGGTTATGTTGTCGCTTTCCATTCCATCGCTGCCTCGTGCCTCCTTACTTTTTTTTCTCCTGTTCTTTCACCGTCACGTCCGTCTGCGTCTACCATTGCCACAGCACGATAAGTTTTTTTTAAGGTAATTTTAGTTTAAGTTTAGGGTAATCCATCCAAAAATTAGTTTGGATAATTTTTATTAGGTTTATTTTTTACTTTAGATAATTTATTTTTGTTTACTCATGTCTCTGTTTTATGTGTCGTACATTTGTTTTGGCTGGATTTAGATTTATATTTAAGGTCGGTTTGGAATATTTTTTAATTTATAAATATTTTTCAAGAATGCACTTTTTTATAAACGTTTTTTATAAAAATTGTTTAGAATTTAAAAATTTATATGTTTGATTACATTTCCTCGTAAATGTTTTTATACACAAGCTATTATATACTTAAAAATTCTGACCTCTTAAAAAAATTTCTTTGAAGTGTTTCTCCCCAAAATGGTTTATTTCTCAATTTCATCTTTTAATAAGTTGTTTTTAGTGGGTGTCAAACACTAGAATTTTTTTTTTAAATGATTTTTTTTAGAACACAAATTAAATACTTGAAAAGTTAAACCAAACATATTCTTAGCTGCTTGAGTTTGTACCTGAAGATATTTTGCACCAGAATGTAAATAACGCCTCAACTTTATTAAATGAACTCAAAGAGTATTTATACACAAACAGATAAAACAATGATGAGGACTTATCTGCAAAATAATAATAAAAGATATTCTGTACAACATATATCCTATATGCCGCCTCAAACGAATGAGAGAAAAGTCATGAGTTTGGATCGAAGAAATTGAAGACGATCAGCAGTCAACGCTTTCGTGAACAAATCAGCAGGCTGGAGCTGTGTGGGTAAAAACTGAAGAGAAAGAGCCTTGGTAACAACACGCTCACGAACAAAGTGTAGATCAACCTCGATGTGTTTCGTACGCCCATGAAAAACTGGATTACGGGCCAGCTGAATAGCGGATTGGTTATCACAGTAAAGGGTTGGAGAAGAAGGCAACGTAACAAAGAGCTCTCGAAGAAGCTGCTGAATCCATAGAATTTCAGCAGTTGTGGCAGCGAGAGCACGATATTCGGCTTCAGTTGAGCTGCGCGAGACTGTAGTTTGCTTCTTCGCCACCCAAGAAATAGGATTAGCACTTAAGAAAATCACATAACCTGTCGTTGATCGCCTATCTATCGGATTTCCAGCCCAATCAGAGTCAGAGAAAGCACTTAATGAGAATGGACCAGCACGAAAATATAGACCCAGAGTCAAGGTACCACGCAAATAGCGCAAGATGCGCTTAACCGCAGCCAGATGATCATAACTTGGTGAGTGCATAAACTGAGCAACTCGACTCACAGCAAAAGATATATCCGGCCGAGTAAACGTTAAGTAATTCAAAGCTCCAACAATACTTCTATAGGCAGTGGCATCCTCTGGAGAACAAAGAGCCGAAGAAGAAGAAAAAACAGAAGTGGAGCAGGGAGTAGTACATATCTTAGCCTCAGCCATGCCAAACTTAGCTAGTAAATCCTTCACATATTTCAACTGAGTTACAAGAATACCAGAAGACAACCTTTTTATCTCAAGACCAAGAAAATATGATAAGCTACCCAGATCAGTCATCACAAAACGAGTCTTGAGCTGATCAATGAGAGAGGTTATGTACACTGAGTCATTCCCAGTCAACACTATATCATCAACATATAATAACAAGTATGTAAGAGAACCACGATCATTCCGAACAAACAAAGACGGATCGGATAAGGAAGCCTGAAAACCACAAGTAAGCAAAAAGCTCGTGAAACACTCAAACCAAGCGCGAGGAGCTTGTTTGAGGCCATAAAGCGATTTGTTCAACTTACAAACATAGGAAGGAAATTGCTTATTAATAAAGCCTTGAGGTTGTTGCATAAAAACCTCTTCCTTCAAACTCCCATGAAGAAACACATTCTTGACGTCTAGTTGACGAAGATCCCAACCATAATGGGCAGCCAAGTAGAGAACAATTCTAACGGTTGGTTTCTTAACCACGGGACAAAAAGTTTCGTCATAATCAACGCCCTCTCGTTGATGATATCCTTTGGCAACTAAACGAGCTTTAAAACGGGCTACACTACCATCTGGATTACGTTTAATCCTATAAACCCATTTACAACCAATGGCATTCTTATTAGGTGGGAGAGGCACTAGAGACCAAGTATGCTGATTAAGGAGAGCATTATACTCATCGCACATAACACCTTGCCATTCAGAGAGTTTACAGGCCTGAGTATAAGAGGATGGTTCAACAGTAGTGGTAGACTTGTCTTCAGGCAGAAACTTAGCCATATAGACTTTCCTTTTGCTAATACCAGATTTAGAACGAGTCCTCATAGCATGAGAATTTCCAGAAATACGAGGTAAAACAGAAACGGTAGGGTCATCAACAATATCACCAGGGACCAATCCATTAACAGAAGCAGGCATATTAACAGCAGAAGGCATACCAGCACCAATATTTTCAACAACCGGCATAGTAGGAGAATCATTCAAAATAGCAGTAGCATTTTCAACAATCGGCATAGCAGTAGATTCATTCAAAATAGCAGCAGTATTTTCAACAATCGGCAAAGCAGTAGGCTCATTAACATTATCAACATAGACATCAGAAGCAGAGCCAGTAGGCTGCAAATCATGTTCTATAATAGATGGAACATGAGTAGTAGACACACGAGCAGAACCGATTCCATAGGCTGGAAAAGGCGAAGTAAAACTGGAAGAGTGGAAGATAATGAGGATGGGGATGAAGAGGACAAAGAAGGAGAGGGAGAGTTGAAAGGAAAAACATGTTCATCAAAGACAACATGTCGGGAAATGTAGAGTTTTTCATGGAGAGGATCAAGGCACAAATATCCCTTATAACCGAGAGGATAGCCAAGAAACACACACTGAGTTGTTCTTGGTTGAAGTTTGTGAGAGGTATAAGGGCGAAGAAGAGGATAACACGCACAACCAAAAACACGAAGATGTGTATAGTCAGGAGGTTTACGAAAAAGGAGTTCAAAAGGAGAGCGATTTCCAAGAGACGGAGAGGGTAATCGATTAATGATAAAAACAGCACACGCAAAGGCATAAGACCAATAACGAATAGGAACCGAAGACTTGGATAACAGAGAAAGGGCCATTTCAATAATGTGGCGATGTTTACGCTCAGCAACCCCGTTTTGTTCGGGAGTATATGGACAAGACTTTTGATGAATAATACCATGGGACTCAAAATACGACCGAAGAGCATGACTTGTGTACTCACCACCTCCATCACTACGAAAAGTTTTAATCTTGGAGGAAAGCAAATTTTCAGCCAATGGTTTAAACTGATAAACAGTGGATATAACATCAGATTTGTATGCAAGAGGGTATATCCAAGTGTAACGAGACATATCATCAATGAATGAAATATAGTAACGATATCCATTTATTGATAATTCCGGGGATGGGCCCCATACATCACTATGGACAAGTTCCAAAGGAATGGAGGAAAAAGAACTAGACAAGGAAAAAGAGAGTTTGCTCATTTTTCCATTCAAACAATGAGTACACAAAGAATTATCAGTAGAAGAAGTAATATGTAACAACTGCAAGACATTTTTAAGGACAGAAACATTAGGATGCCCTAACTGATCATGCCATATTGAGTTATGGATCTTAGTTCCTAGCTGAGCAGTGAGATTGCTAGGAAGAGATGGAGAAGATCGAGTAGTCAATGGATAAAGGCCATTGATACTAGGCCCATGGTAGAGAGTGTGACCCGTGCGCTTGTCCTGAATGGTAAACGATTGAGCATCAAAGATAAAACGACAGTTATTATCAACACAAAATTGATAAACAGACAGGAGATTAGTGGATATATGTGGTACGCGAAGAAGATTAGACAAAAGAAAGGAATTGGAATCAGTTTGAAGAGATGCACAACCTGTATGTGTCACGGGTAAAGCTTGCCCATTGCCAACAGTCACACTAGATTCTCCATTGTACTCAGAAGAAATATTCATATTTGCAAGATCAGAAGTAAGATGTGCATTGCAGCCGGAATCAGAGAGCCAAACCTGAGAAGAACTACCTCCTGAATTCGGCAAAGATACACCAGAACTACCAGGCAACTGATTTCCAGAAGAGGCCGCAAGCGTAGCCAACTGTGTAGGAGGAAGACGACCACGAAAATTGAATCCATATCGATGATAGCAATCCAGCGCATTGTGACCAAATCGTTGACAAATTTGGCATATGACTTTTGGTGAATTAACAGAGGAAGAACCATTCGATAAATTTCCTCCGCGACCAAAACCATTGGATACAGGACCATTTGATCCTTGAGAAGGTGTAGATCCACCAAGAAGTTGATGAAATAATCCTCCACGACCAGATCTTCCAGATCGACCTCCATTGCCTTGACCACGAGATCCAAAATTTCCACGTCCAGGACCGGAACTGGCAAAATTCGCTGCCGCAGCCATAGCTAATGGTGGAGAGGAAATTTCGGATTTAACCTGCTGTTCTAGGGCACGTTCTTCAGAGGTCATTAACACATGAAGTTCCTCGAATGAAAGATTTTGAGAACGAGTGCGAACAGTAGTCTTGAAAACGTTGTAGGAGGAAGGAAGGCCATTGAGAGCGTAGATGGCGAGGTCTTCTTGATCAACAACAACAGAGACCGCAGCCAATTTGTTCACAATATCTTTAATCCTCTGAACATAGACATTGATAGACTCAGTAGGTAGTTTGGTGATGCTCTGTAAATCAGATTTGAGGCCTACAATGTGAGATCGAGTAGAGGAAGAAAAATGCTTCTGAAGCTTCGACCAGATTTGTTGAGAAGTAGTACATCCAACAGCATATGCTAAAGCAGGCGGCGATAAAGTAGCATTAATCAACGTAATCAAAGCCTGATCCTTCTCAAACCACACTTCATAAGCAGGATTAGGTTGTGAGATGCCATCAATTTTGATTTCTTTGGCCGGAGCAGAAATTGAACCATCCAAATAGCCAAAAAGCTTATGCGCATGAAGAAGTGGAGAAAGCTGAAAATTCCACAATACGTAGTTGGAGGAATCCAAACGAACAGTAATCAAATTGCTGATGTTCGTGAGAAGAACAATCAGAGAGGATAAAGATTGTTCTGAAGAAATCGCAGCAGACTTCGTAGTAGAACTTGATGAATCCATGATCAAAAGCAAAGAAAAGGAGGCGAAGCCAAAGAAAAGACGTCTGTCAACGCTGCTCTGATACCATGAAGATATTTTGCACCAGAATGTAAATAACGCCTCAACTTTATTAAATGAACTCAAAGAGTATTTATACACAAGCAGATAAAACAATGATGAAGACTTATCTGCAAAATAATAATAAAAGATATTCTGTACAACATATATCCTATAGTACCTTTCGAGTCAGATGTTTTTGCTGAATAAATTTTTAACAAAGGAGTAATGATTGATTTTGTGGAGGCTCAAGTTAAAAAAAGAACTAAAAATTCTTGATTTGGAGCATATTATTGAAGTTTTAGTTCAAGTTTATATGGGGTAAAATGTAACAAATTCTCGATATGGAGTCTATTATTGAAGTTTAGGTAACTATATTTAGTAATTTCGTTTTTCTGTTTTCACTCATATTAGGTCTAAATACGTTTATGTTTCTTAAGTCTGCGATATAATAACTAGTTTGACATACAAAGTGTTAGACACATATTGTTACTTCTTAAGGTTGCACATTTAGTCTTCTTTAGACATATTGTTGGTTTTTTAATTAAGGTCCCAAAACGCCTTTTAGGATAATTTAAACAAGTCAGAATTTAATGGTTCAAAAATGTTGTTCATTTTTTTGTTGCGAAAAATTGAACAAAACTTGTTTAAGTTTAGAATCCAATTTGATGAAATTAAAAATTTATGAAAAAAAAATACTGATTAACCTTGCTAAGTTCAAATCTACATTTTGAAAATATTCTTTTGAATTTCTTTTTACATTTGCTATACTTTATCGATATTATTATAAATAAAAAATATATATCACAAAAATACGCAAAAGCTTACACTTCATGATATGCAAAATCTTTCAATTTAAGAAAAATGTAGAAATATCTAGATGTCTAGTTACAATTTGTAATCTCAACTTTTAATAGTGACTCAATTAGGCAACATAGGTTGTTGGTAGACATACATAGTACCACACCACGAGTTGTGAGACCATGAGAAACAATAATATCATTGTTGTTCTTCGCAGTTCAGAGACCATGAGAAATAACATGGTCGTCATGCACCGTTCTTTCTAGTTCTGAGATCATGATAAACAATAGTCTTGTCGCTGCTCTTTCTAATACCAAGACCATGAGAAAAACCAACACTACCTTTGCTCTTTACACTAATCATGAGAAACAGCAATGCCACCTTTACTATTGTGAGTTCTAAGACCATGAGATAAGGCTATGCTCTTCTTTGTTTCAAGACCAAAAGAAAATGCTTTTTTTGGCACTACTCATTAGAGTTTTAAGACCATGATGAGAAATAACAACATTGTCTCTGCTCTTCAAACCACTTTTTCTACCATTTGAAACAACACTACCGCTGCTCTTCAAACCAACTTTTCCACCATTGGAAATATCAATGTTGAAGCCACTTTTCTTACTTATTTCGTGACCATGAGAAACAACAACGTTGCCCTTGCTCTTGGGAATTTCGAGACCAAGGGATGTAGTGAGACCCTTTTTAATTTCAAGACCAAAAGACAAAGCTTTATTGTCTTTGCTCATTGGAGTTTCAAGCCCAACAAGGGCAATCCCCAGTGCTTCTATAGGACTATGCATGCCTACACTTGGTGCGACACTACCACCAACTTTTGGGATCCCAAAACCATTTGGTCCAAATGCACGGAAGGAAAATTGATGATTGAGGCCGATATCGACAACACCAGTGACATCGTTGAAAGTGGCAGTTACCTTTGCACAATACTGCCAAGCAAACACTACGAAAACAGTGTGAAAAAGCTTAAAACCTCTTGTCATAGTCATGGTTGATTGTGTTAAAAGTTACAGGCCACAAGCTCGTTTCACAAATGATGATTAGTAGCAATGGCAAAAGTGAGGGTGTTTAGAAATTTTGAATGATTGAAACCCGATATATAATACAAAAAACTTGTTTGATGGAAAAACTATATTTAGAAAACTAACAAACTATTAATCGTACCCCAAGACTTATAATGGTTGGACAACTATATTATGGTAAATAGTTTTTCTTGTTTTTTTTTTTTCTTTTTGTCAATAAAGAGCCCTTTACATTTTTCTTGTCGTTATGAGTTTGTTTTTCAACAATAAATTGGAAAACCAATAGCATGGTTCAACTTGCATAAAGTATTGTGTTTATGATTAAAGAAGTCAAATTTTCCACCCCTAATATTGTTGAAATAAAAAAAAAAAACAATAAATTGGAAAATTTCCTTACTTCCGTTATAATATATAAATATAAACATTGTTTAAATTTCTAAGTCTAATTTCTCTCGTGTAAAAAATGAAATGATCTAGGTGTGTATTTTAACATAATTTTGGAAGAATGAAAAATAGTGCTCTTACTGTTTCAAAAAAAAAAAAAAAAATAGTGCTCTTACCTGAGTAATTACTATTGTTGATCCCAAAATTTGGTCAAGGGACTCACCTGACCTTCATGGGACGTCAACGGTAAATTTATTTGAATGGGAAAGACGTGGCCTGCAAAACAAGAGAAAACTAAGCACCGGCGTGGTGCACGCCACACCGACTCCGATGCTTAAGTTAGAAAAACGGAAGTAGGAGGACTAGAGAGTAAGAGAAGAGAGTGACGAGTTCAGGTCCCCTTCTTCGGTAGCGAAGAGGGGTATAAATACATGCTCGGGCTCCTAGGGTTTGGAGGCGTTCTAGGACGAAACAGGGTGGACCGGGACGGCTGGAGGTGGTAGGGGCCGAGCGGAGGCAAACGAACTCGGCTCGTGCAAGCGGGCCGAGTGGTCGGCCTCGGCCCAAGGCCGAGGCCGACAGTACGGGTCGGGCCACGTTGGGCTGGTCTTCCTCTGGGTCGTCTACTGGTCTCATCTCCGCCTGTTGTCCTCGTCAGCTCCTTGTACACCATGGTGGTCCAAAATTACCTATAACAACGATTATTTTCCAAAATTTTCTTGATGTTGGGTTACATGGTGAAGATTGCTTTTAGAAATTCAAAAAAACACATAAGACCACTTTAAAATACTTTTATAGAAAATCCACTTAATTACTCTTTTTTTACAACATGTAGGGATTGGAAATTGAACCTCTAACCTCTTGGTCGAATACAAGTTTTATGTCAATTGAGTCATGCTCTTGTTGGTTTGGCCTCTCAAACGTGATTAAAAAATCGCTGAACCCAAAAATATACTTTACTCTAAAAATTGCATCCCTAAAATCTAACTCTCCAAGTCTCCATGAACCATTTTACATGATGTGTTGGTCTCAACTCTCATGAAACACTGTTTTTTTTTAGAAAATGGATACTTTATTAACATGTATGTGAGAAACATACAAGGGAAAAGCTACATGATAGCCTCCCAATTATAAGGGAAATAGAAGAGACTTCATAATTACAAAAAAAAAAAAAGGCTCGCAGTAGACAGCCAAAATCTAGATAGAGCAAAGCTATCCTCCCTAATTTGAGTAGAGCTGCGAGAGATCCCTTTGAAGATTCGATACTGTTGCACTCATTCCATAAAGTCCACAAAGTGGCAGTAAAGAATGATTGGATAAGAATATGCCTCTGAGAATTGGACTTCCAACGAAAGATCTCTATACAAAATTGATCCACATGGAGAGGAATCTGCAAAAGGAAACCAGTGGCCTGATGGAAGAACACCCAAATGGGATAGGTAAGGTCACAGCGAATAAAGAGATGGTCCATACTTTCCGAACTTTTGCAGCAAAGTAAACACCAGTTCGGGCTAATCATATGAGATTTGAGTTTTCGTTGCAGCTTATCAGTTGTGTTTAGGCTCTTATGAATGACAGACCTTAAAAATTTGCATTTTTTTGGAATGAAAACTTTTCAAAGGTTTTTCATAATCCCAGCATCCACACAACAACTTACCTAAGGCAGTACTAAAGAAGGCCATCCGACGAATTAAATCTTCTCAAGAAGCACTGTTTTGGATTAAATCTTATTTTATTTCCTAAGCTTTTATATTTATTTCATTGCCCTATCTCAAAATTACCAAATCATTACATTTTACTCCCTCGACTTCGCATAAAATAACATTTTATTAACTTCTTTTATAAGTTAGGAGAAAATCAATTTATACCCGTAAATTTTGGGAGTGATGTCAACTAAAACGTAGTTATATCAATTTAAACCCTAAATTTTCATAAATAAAACAATTTTAGACATTCCGTTCTTGATTTTGCATACTACATCTCACATTGGAAAATTCAAACAACTTGCCACCTCATCCAACTTTTCAAGTAGACGAGAAAACCCTCTAATACTTCTTCTTTGGCATAGAAGATTGTGCATACTACTTCAGAATGTCTACAGCATTATATTTTTAGAATAATGTAGAGTTCATGCAATATAAAATAACATATGTGGGATAAAATTTTCAACATATTACAATATAGTCGTCCTTAATAACAGCTCCATCATTCGATACGAGGGGGATGCAGAAAAAAAAGCCGATCAAACATTCTATACTTGGAATGCTCGCCCAATTTATTGGTCTTTTCTAAATATAGATTTCCCATCAAACGAAGTATATATAGGGCTTCTAATCATCACAAAAATCCAACCACTCATACCATCGTCATTGCTACTAATCATCATCTGTGAAACGAGCTTGTAACCCTACAACTTTGAGGCACTTCACCATGGCAATGGCGAAAGGTTTCAAGCTCTTTCACACCCTTTTCATAGTGATTGCTTGGCAATGTTGTGCGAAGGTGGGTGCAACTTTTGGCGATGTCACCGGTACCGTAAATCCCAGCCTCAATCATCTGTTTTCCTTCCGTGCCTTTGGATCTCATGGCACACAAGCACCAAGAATTGCACCAGTTGGACTTCAAACTCCCAAGAGTAGGAGTGTAGCTATTGTTTCTCATGGTCATGAAGTTAGCACAAAGAGTAGCATCGTGTCAAATGTAGACATGCAGCATCCCACAGAAGCATCGGGGATTGCCCCAGTTGGACTTGAAAATCCAATGAGTTTTAAAGGCCATAAAGCTTTGTCTTTTGGTCTCGAAATTCCACAGAGCAGCGGATACCTTGATCTCAACAAAATTCCAAAAAGCAAGGGTGGCATTGCTACTTTTCCCACGGTGGAAAAATTAGCTTGAAGAACAGTGATAGTGTTGTTTCTAATGGTGGCGAAATTGGCCTGAAGAAAAGAGGCAGTGTTGGCAACGTTGTTGTTTCTCATGGTCATAAAAACTGTCTAAATAAGAGAGGCAGCATAGCTTTTTTCTCATGATGGTAAAATTATTTAAAGAGAGTTGATGGTGTTGTTTAAATATCTTCATAATTTAAACTTTGACCCTCTTGGTCGAATATTATTTCTCAACGAATTATGTTGAAATTATTTTTTTAAAAATTATGTTCAAATATATAGATATATTTTTTAGTTAAACGTGGAAATTAATTAAACCTTGGCGTTTTTCTTTTTTTTTTTGAAAAGAAACCGTGGCCTTTTTGTCTAGGTTATTGTGCTTAACCTTATGAATTATCATAACCCATTAAACAAAATAAATATTTTAGAATATCTCTCATAAATAACAAAAATCAAAACGAAAAATTACTTTTAAATAATTTATATGAAGATGTTTTATATGTTATAAATTTTATTGTTGGTTAAATTATGAGTTTAGTTCCTCAAACTTTAGAGTTATATATATGTCAATTTGGTCCTTAAATTTTAAAAGGTTTCTAATATGTCCCTAAAATTTAAAAATGCTTAATATATTCTTGAACTTTGAACTTTGTGTCTAATAGTTCCCTTACATATTCAAGATTTTTAAAAATTAACTAATCCATTGGTATAAAATTTTGAATTTTATGGCTATTGGAACCCTAAAATTTTAATTTTGTTTCTAGTAGACTTGTGAATTTAAAAAATGTTGAATAGGTCAATGATTTAATTAGCTAGACGCAAAATTGAGAGTTGAGAGACCAATTGGACACAAAACTGAAAAGCTTAAGGACTTACTAAATACTTTTTAAAGTTTATGGACCCAAAGCTTAAATTTCGAGGATAAATTTGACAATTAAAGTTTAGGGAATAAACTTATAATTTAACCTTTATCATTTTATATAATTATATGATTTATAATATATTATGTTATACTTATTTTAATTTTAAGACAAATGAAATGAGTTTATAACATCAAATAATATATGTACCAAAGTTTTTATTTTTTTAAAAAAAACGTAAATAGATATTTGTTGAATCAATTTGATTCACTAAATCTTAAAAAAAAAAAGAAAAAAAAAGTCTGGATTAGATACAAAACAGTCTTGATATTTTTCCCTTTAAATCAAATTTCATAATAAATAATGTTAGATTTTCTTCGCAAGACCCACCTTTAATCTGTAACTCTGCTTCCATTCTAGTCCCGTTTGATAACCATTTGGTCTTTGTTTTTTGTTTTTAAAAATTAAGCATATAAACATTACTTCCCCTCTAAATTTATTTGTGTTGTTATCTACTTTTTTCCATATTTTCAAAAACTAATTATGAAAACTAATAGTTTTCAAAAACATATTTTTGTTTTTGAAATTTGATTGGAAAGTCAAATGTGTCATTGACATACTTAAAAATCAGGGTAACGAAATTGAGAAAAAACAACAATAATTTTTAAAAATCAAATGGTTACTAAATGGGGTCTAAACTTTTCATTTCTATATGTTCTCACAAATTTTACAATCATGGTTTATATTTTATAACCAAAAATTTTAATTATTACTGTATCAATTTATTTTAACTTTTTCCAATGCACATCTTTTTTTCTTTTTTCATTGCACATATAATCTATTATCATTTTTCAAATTCATATTCTCTCAAAATTAACATAACATAAAACAAGTAATCTGTGTAGCATTGACGAAAATCTTACCAAATTAACATAACATAACACAACAATGGTAAGATTTTCACTTTGGTTCTAAGTTTCAAAACAAGTCATCTTAGGGCCCTAAAGTGTAAGATTTTGCACTACTTGATCTAAGAGAGAGAAGTTGTGAAAGTATCTCGATTTTGTATCTAATGGTTATTAGGGACAGACAAATTTGAAGATGTACATCCGACGATTTTAAAGAGGGGTCCCATTGCACCGGGAGCACCTAATAATTTTTCCTCTTTATGATGCAATTTGAACCATTTCATAGATGTTAGGACTTAAAAAACAGTTTTCGATTAAATCTTAATTATTTTCTTTTCTAAACTTTTATATTTATTCCATTATGATCACAAAATTTTCAAGAATTCTTTTTTCCCTTAACTTCATATGCATAAACTTAATATAGGGCACTTATTTTGTTAATATATGTAAGGTTTGAGTAGGTATAACAGAAGTGAAAATTTCTCAATTTATTGTTGCAAAACAACTCAAAACAGTAAGCCAAAAAAAAAAATAATAATAAATAAAAGCAACCAATTTTGGACACCATATGTTATATGGTTGTCCTACAAGTCTCAACCAGAAAAATTCTTGGGAACCAAGAATTTTGTTAGAATTCTCTATATATAGTTTTCCCATAAAACAAACACATATATATAGGCTTCTCATCATTCAAAAATTCAAAATCCCTACTCCTTCACCCTTACTAGCAATCATCATTTGTGAAACAAGACATTCAACCATGGCGAGAGGTTTTAAACTCATTTCTACCCTTCTCTTAGTGTTTGCTTGGGAGTGTTGTACAAAGGTCGATGCCACTTTCAACGATGTCACCGGTGTTGTAGATCTCGACCTCAATCATCAGTTTTCTTTTCGAGCTTTTGGATGGCAGCGAATTGGAACCTCGAATAATGTCGACGGTAGCATCGCGTCGAGCATAGATATCCAAAGTCCTGCGAAAGCACCAAGTATTGCCCCTGTTGGACTTGAAACTCCAAGGAGCAAAGACAACAAAGATTCTTCTTTTGGTCTCGAAATTAAGAAGAGCAGTGCAGTGTCTCTTGATCTCGAAACTCCAAAGATCAAGGGCGGCAATGCCGTTATTTCTAATGATAATGAAATCAATTTGAAGAGTGGAAGCAACATTGCTCTTTCTCATGGTAGAAAAATAAGTGTGAAGAGCAAAGGTCGTGTCGTTTCAAATGGTGGGAAAATTGGTTTAAAGAGCAATGGCAATGTTGTTGTTTCTCATGGTCTTGGAAGTACAAAGAGCATCGGCGACAAAACTTCGTCTTTTGGTCTCGAAATTAAGAAGAACAACGTTGTTTCTCTTGGTCTCAAAAGTAGTCCCAAGAAAAAGGGCAGTGTTTTTGTCGTTTCTCATGGTCACAAAATGAATAAAAAGAATGGCAACCGTGTTTCTCTTTCTCATGGTGGAAAAATCAGTCTGAAGAGCAACGGTAGCATTATCTCAAATGGTGAAAATTTTGGCTTGAAGAGTAATGGCAACGTTGTTGGTTCTCATGGTCTTAGAATTACAAGGAGTTGAGATAACATTCTCGTTTCTCAAGGTCTTGGAACAACAAATAAATTGATATATAAATAAGAGGTTTGGATTTGAGAGTCTTTTGTGTATAGAAAAACTATTAGCACTCCAAAGCACTTGTTCACAGAATGATTACCAAATTTTCATATGCTATTGAAATCGTTATTATATTACATTATCAATTTTTATTGTATTTCTATTTTACAAGTTTGTTTATTTCTATTAGTTACAACTGTCATTTTGTTAGACTTGGTAACTTCTACATCAGCTTGTATTTAAGGGGAGGATGTTTCATCAGTAAGATAATAAGGGCCCGTTTGATAACGTTCTCATTTCTTGTTTCTTGTTTCCAATTTTATTAAGAAATCTAAGCATTTAATTAATAACTATGTATGTTTCTTGTTTCTCATTTTTTGGAAACACTCCCAAAATTTGTATACAACTTTTGGAAACAACTAAAACTAGTTTCTCCTTTTTTTTTTGTTCTTGTTTCCAATTTTTTTCCAAACATAAATAAGAATATAGGTTTATTATTATTGAATGTATAGGTGTTAGGGTCGAAATTCTATTTTTCTTTATTAAAAATGAAGAAACAGAAACAAGAAACGAGAACGTTATCAAACTGGCCATAAAAAACTCGTTTCTCTCCACTCTTGATATGGTATCAGACCAATAAAATGTTTTTTTTTCTTTTCTCTCCACTCGTGATAATCGTTTCATTTATTTAAAAAAAATGGTTTATGTTAGTTTTTTAAATGCCAAATGTTTTTTTTTTACAAGTCACATGTTTATTGACCATTACCTTTAAGAATAGATATAAACCATAATTATGAGCGGTATAAAGTCATTCAACTTTGCAAGTGTTTAATTTTGAAAAAAAAAAATCATTAGGAGAACTGTCGAAGTTGAACTGATGTGAATGCAAATATCAACGTGTCGATAAACTCTAACTCTCCATCACCCAAATTTGGACCATTTTATAGATGTTAGGACTTAAAATATAGTTTTGATTTAAATCTTAATTTGCTACATAAATTTATTATATTCATTTCATTATTTTCTCAAAGTTTTCAAGCATTCTTTTTTACTCCCTTAACGTTCAACGAAATACCCTTTTGATCCTTGAGGTTAACGTTTTTATAATTTATCTAATTGAAACCTAATACTTAGCTTTGTTGATGTGTAAGGTTTGAGAAATAATAGGTATAACAGTATGTGTCAAGAAAAGAAAAAACAAACAAACAAGGAGAAAAAAATTAGTTATAAAGGAATTAGAAAATTTCCCTGTTTTTTGTTCCAAAGCAAACTCATAAGAAAAAAGTACAGCACCCTTTATCGGGAAAATAAACTATTAACGATAATATAGTTGTCCAACTAATAACAAACAATCTTGGGATCCAATAATTAAAATTTCAAAACACGAGCACTTTCATTATTGCTACTGATCAATCATCATCCGTGAAACAAAGCTTGTGCCTACAACTTTAACACACTCGACCGCGACAATGGCAAGGGGTTTTAAGCTCTTTCAAATCATTTTCTTAGTGTTGGCTTAGCAGTATTGTGTGAAGGTGAGTGCCACTTTCAACGATGTCACTGGTGTTCACGATCTTGGCCTCAATAAAAAATTTTCCTTTCGGGCATTTGGATCACATGGTTTAAGGATCTCGAATGTCGACAGTAGCATTGTTAAGGATACAAGGCCTTTGGGCCATGAAGAGGAGGATAAAAAGGAAGTGGGCTCATCCATTCAGCCCGTCCAAAGAAAGCAAGGAGTCCAGAAGGTTCAGCTAACGTCTTGTGCCTCAGCAAGATCCTAATTTGTATTCTGTTATTCATCTTGCAATTGTAAATAGCCAGCTGTCCATCTTGTTTTTCCTTTTGGTTTTTTCATTCCTTATTATTTGGGAAATTATTGAATTCCCAGTGGTTATAAATGTATCCTCCTTGATCCTTGGTGAAATAAGAAACTGAGTGATATCTCCCATCAAATTCTCCTTGATTTCAGCTTCTTAATTTGGTATCAGAGCCTGAAGTATGACTAGCGTAAATTCGTTCGGGAATTCAGCCGTAGCTGCCGGAACAACCACATTTAGCAGTCCGCCGTTAAATCAGCTGTTGAACCAGATAACCTCCATAAAACTCGATCGAGGTAATTTTCTCCTGTGGAAGAATTTGGCGTTGCCCATTCTTCGTAGTTACAAATTAGAGGGTCATCTATCAGGAGCAGAATCGTGCCCCTCAAAGTATGTTCAGACAGCTTCATCCAGTTCCACACCTTCGTCGACTGGAGCTGATGCTACAAGCCGTGGTGCTGCAGCAAGTGCGGTATCGGACACTACTCCAGCGATTAATCCGCTGTTTGAGTCATGGGTTGCCGTCGACCAATTGCTACTTGGGTGGCTCTATAATTCCATGAGTCCTGAAGTTGCCACTCAAGTGATGGGATATGAGAATGCTCAGGAACTTTGGGCAGCAGTTCAAGATCTGTTTGGTGTCCAATCTCGGGCCGAAGAAGACTATCTTCGTCAAGTCTTTCAGCAGTGCAGAAAGGGAAGTCTCAAGATGCCTGACTATCTTCGAGTTATGAAGAGCCATGCTGACAACTTACGGCAAGCAGGCAGTCCAGTCACTACTCGGTCACTGGTGTCCCAGGTACTTTTGGGTTTAGATGAGGAATATAACCCTGTTGTTGCTATGATTCAGGGAAGAGGCAGCATCACTTGGTCTGAAATGCAGGCCGAACTATTGGTATTTGAGAAGCGATTAGAGTTACAGAACAATCTAAAAACATCACTGACATTGGGAGCCTCCGTGAACATGGCTAATAGCAAAGAGGCAGGAAATCAGAGGAGCCAAGTTCAAAATGGAAATGGGAGACAAAACAACTTCGACAGAGGAAACCAAAGAGGAGGATCAAATCGTGGTAGAGGCAGAGCTCGAGGCTATGGATCCTTCAACAATAACAGACCAGTGTGTCAGGTATGTGGGAAGGTAGGTCACACAGCCCTTATGTGCTATCAAAGGTTCAATAAAGAATTTTCTGGTCATGTGCCTAGTCAAAACAGGGGTGATAATCGAACAAATAGTCATGGAAACAACAGTCAACCAACCGCCTTTGTTGCAAATCAAAATATGAATCAGTGTGTGGCTTCACCCGAAACTGTAGTTGATCCCAGTTGGTACGCTGATAGTGGAGCGTCCAACCATGTCACTGCCGATTACAACACTCTTGACAATCCTGCTGAATATGAAGGTACCGAATGTGTTACAATTGGTGATGGTAACAAGTTAGAAATTAAATATGTTGGTAACTCTTGTCTGACAAATGGTTATAAACATCTTAGCCTCGAAAACATTTTGTGTGTTCCAAGTATAGCCAAGAATTTAGTGAGTGTTTCTAAATTGGCACAAGATAACAATGTGTTTGTGGAATTTCATGATCGTTTTTGTCTTGTAAAGGGCAAGGTTACGGGCAGTGTGGTGCTGAAAGGAACACTTCGTGATGGCCTGTATCAATTTGAAGGAGCAAAAGCAGCTGCTGTGGATGTTTCTAAGTTAGCAAGTCCAAAAATATGTCAAACCAATGTCAATAATAGTGCTGATGTGCCTGTCTTTGTTGCTAGTATGAATGCTGTAGTGTCTAAAACCACTTGGCATCGTGTCAAATGTAGACATGCAGAGTCCCACAGAAGCACCGGCGATTGTCCTAGTTGGACTTGAAACTCCAATGAGTTATAAAGGCCATAAAGCTTTGTCTTTTGGTCTCGAAATTCAGTAGAGCAGCGGATACCTTGATCTCACAATTCCAAAAAGCAAGAGTGGCATTGCTACTTACCACGGTGGAAAAAATTAGCTTGAAGAGTAGTGATAGTGTTGTTTCTTATGGTGTGGCAAAATTGGCCTTAAGAGCAGAGGCAGTGTTGTTTCTCATGACCTTGAAGCTACAAAGAGCAACGGCAACGTTGTTGTTTCTCATGGTCATAAAATTGGTCTAAAGAAGAAAGGTAGCATAGCTTTTTCTCATGGTAGCAAATTTAGTTTAAAGAGCAGAGTTGGTGGTGTTGTTTAAACATCTTTATAATTTAAACCTTTTCCCTCTTGGTCGAAAATATTATGTCTCAACGAATTATGTTGAAATTAGTTTTTTAAAGTTATGTTCAAATATATAGATACATTTTTTAGTTAAATAACATATGAGGCGTGGAAATTAATTGAACCTTGGCCTTTTTGTCGAGGTTATTGTGCTTTAACCCGTTGAATTATCATAACCCATTAAACAAAATAAATATTTTAGAATATCTCTCATGCAAAACCAAAATCAAAATGAAAAATTACTTTTAAATAATTTATGTGAAGATGTTTTATATGTTATAAATTTTATTGTTGGTTAAATTACGAGTTTAGTTCCTAAACCTTTAGAGTTATATATAAATTTGGTCCTTAAATTTTTAAAACTTTCTAATATGTCCCTAAACTTTAAGAATGTCTAATATATTCTTGAACTTTCAATTTTGTGTCTAATAGTTCCTTTACATATTCAAGATTTTTAAAAATTAACTTAATCTATTGGTGTAAAATTGAATTTTATGCCTATTGGAACCCTAAAATTTTAATTTTGTTTCAAGTAGACTTGTGAATTTAAAAAATGTTTAATAGGTCAATGACTTAATTAGCTAGACACAAAATTTAAAGTTGAGAGACCAATTGGACACAAATATCATCCAAATAGATATTTGTTGAATCAATTTGATTCACTGAATCTTAAAATATAAAAATAAAGATAAAAGTCTGGATTGGATAAAAACAGTTTTGATATTTTTCCCTTTGAATCAAATCTCATAATAAAAAATGTTAGCAACTCTGTTTCCATTCTAGTCGTAACATCTCATACCATCGACATTCATACTAATCATCATCTGTGAAACGAGCTTGTAACCCTACAACTTTATGAGGCACTTCACCAAGGCAATGGCGAAAGGTTTCAAGCTCTTTCACACCCTTTTCATAGTGATTGCCTTTGACAATGTTATGCGAAGGTGGGTGCAACTTTTGGCGATGTCACCGGTACCATACATCCCAGCCTCAATCATTTGTTTTCGTTCTGTGCCTTTGGATCTCATGGCACAGGAGCATCGAGAATTGCACCGGTTGGACTTCAAATTCCCAAGAGTAGGAGTGTAGCTATTGTTTCTCGTGGTCATGAAGTTATCACAAAGAGTAGCGGTAGTGTTATGGTTGCTCATGGTGGCAAGGCTGGTCTGAGTAATGGCGATGGCAGGGTTGTTGTTTCTAGTGCTCGTGAAATGAGTGTGAAGAGTAGCAGCAACACTATTGTTTCTCATGGCCATAAAGCTACTAAGAATAGTGGTGATGCTCTTGTATCTCATGGTCTTGAAGCTACTAAGAGCGGTAGTGGTAGCGTTTTTGTTTCTCATAGTATGGAAGCCACCAAGAGCAGCGCCAGCGCTAGCGTTGTTGTTTCTCATGGTCATGGCACTACCAAGAACAATGGCGTCGCTTTGTTTTCTCATGGTGTTCAAACTACCTCGAGTCATAGCGGTTCTTTTGTTTCTCACGAAGGTTTTGCTGGTCTACATCACCAAGCTTAGCATGTGTTGTCTAATGCCTAATTGAGTCACTATTAAAAGTTGACATTACTATTTGTAGATGTCTAGATATTTCTTCATTTTTCTTGAATTATAAAATTTTTCATATCATGAAGTGTCGGCTTATACATAGTCCATTTAATTTCAAGTAATAGATATATTTTCAATATATAATAATAATAATATTGACAAACTCAATCCCTTACCAACCACTTTAATTACACTCAAAGTAATCTAAACAATCCCTCACTCGTTCCTTACCCTCAAAACAATCTCTAAGCATTGCCAACAAGAGCATAGCTCAACTGGCATAATGTTGTACTAATAACCACGAGGTTTGTGGTTCGAATCCACCACCCTACAAATTGTAAAAAAAAAAAAATTCTAAAAAAAAAAAAAAAAAAAAAAAAACAATCTCTAAGCACTCACCCATTTCAAAAAATTCATTGGTTTCCAATTACTGCAGGATAGCCGCCTACAAAAAGAATCAACAAATAATGTGCCTAAACTATTAAATACTAACTTGTTTAAATTGTCCCAAAAGGCATTTTGAAACTTAAATTAAAAGACTAACAATGTGTCTATACCATTCAAAATACCACCTTGTACGCCAAAGTAGTTCCAAAAACAAATTTAGGAGGAGAAATTATTAGGTGTTTCTGATGCAATGAGGTCCATTTTTAAAACTGACGGATGTAATTCTTCAAATTTGTATGCCCCTAATAATCGT
Source organism: Luffa acutangula (assembly GCA_036850905.1). Classification (NCBI taxonomy): domain Eukaryota; kingdom Viridiplantae; phylum Streptophyta; class Magnoliopsida; order Cucurbitales; family Cucurbitaceae; genus Luffa; species Luffa acutangula. Next base: position 50,608,551 of record CM072090.1, read on the forward strand.
TAGACACAAAATCGAGGTACTTTTTCTATTTCTCTCTCTTAAATCTAACAGTACAAAACTACAGGTCTCATTGCACCGAGAGCACCTAACAATTTCTCGCTTAGGATACAATTTGTAACCTTAAGGAACTAACAAGGTGTCTAATACTTTTCTCTGGACCCATTTGCCTAGTTGGCCTCCCCGCAGTCTTCTCTTGACGCGGTTGATATTGCGTTGGGAAAAACAACTTCTGTCGACTGGTTTATTTCGACTTGCTTTTCAACTCATGGAAGTGCATTGGGAGAACCTTTGCCGACGGGTAATTGGACTTCTGCCGACGTTTTTGCGCGCCGAGAAAGGGTAAATTTCTTGTAGTCATCGTATAACGTTTAAATTGAAAATGTCTTAGGGAAGACATTTATGCTCTCACTGGTTTTTGGGCTTCATCCTCTAATTTCTTTATCAATTATGAAGCAGCTTCAGCTTCGATCTCTCGAAATTGGGAAGCTCTCATGTAGCTCCCCGTATGTTTCTCACATGCGTTATCAATAAAGTATCTTTTTTTAAAAAAAAAACGTCTAAATTGAAAAAAAAAAAATCAAGTAGTAAAATTGACTCACCTTACTAAATTTAGGAACAAAATTAAAAATTTCCTACAATATGTATGTGAATGATAGATCTAGCTAGAACTGCTGTTGATTATTGCTAAATACATGAAATTTACATGTAACCCGACCATTAAACCCAAGGGTTTAAGTTGGGGTTCTGGTTCAAATAAATTGAAACTTTATGAGTTGGGTCACTTCCTGATTTTTTCAAAAATTAATTTGACTTGAACCATTCTAAGCACTCTTTTATTAAATTTGGAACTGAAAAACGAAAAAAAATAAATTTTTTTTTTAGAACCATTCCAAGCACTCTTTTAAAAATTCAATAAATACTTGCTCAGATTTTTTTAGAAACCTTTTTTTTTGTTTTTTTAGTTTGTTCTCACCAAATGACCTGCTTTCGAGTGTTGTAGTGTACCCATTTACTAGCTTTGCTGAAATTTGGATTAGATGTGGAAGCATTTATGGCTTGTTTTTTTAGTTCAACAATAAAAATAATATTTGGAAAGGAAGAATTTGAACCTTTGATCTCTTTGATCGAGGGTACATATCAAATAGCATGAACTGCATGTTCACTTTGACAACTATTTGTTCATTTCCACCCACGTTACATTTTTTTTTAATTCAAAGATATAAAAAGACATGATTTTGAAGGTGCACCAATACTCGAACTATAGATAAGTGAAATCTTTCGATTAATTTTGTGAAATTAAAATAGAGAAAGGAAGAAAGAAATCTTTCAATCTATTTTAAAACATATATACTCACAGTAATATTAACTTTTATTAGTCATTCAATCAAAACTAATCAGGTTTAGCTAATTTGTAGTGTTGGCCGTCAGAATCTTTTCCAACTTCACCAATTGGCAGTTGTTGGTAGACATACATAGTACCACACCACGAGTTGTGAGACCATGAGAAACAATAATATCATTGTTGTTCTTCGCAGTTCAGAGACCATGAGAAATAACATGGTCGTCATGCACCGTTCTTTCTAGTTCTGAGATCATGATAAACAATAGTCTTGTCGCTGCTCTTTCTAATACCAAGACCATGAGAAAAACCAACACTACCTTTGCTCTTTACACTAATCATGAGAAACAGCAATGCCACCTTTACTATTGTGAGTTCTAAGACCATGAGATAAGGCTATGCTCTTCTTTGTTTCAAGACCAAAAGAAAATGCTTTTTTTGGCACTACTCATTAGAGTTTTAAGACCATGATGAGAAATAACAACATTGTCTCTGCTCTTCAAACCACTTTTTCTACCATTTGAAACAACACTACCGCTGCTCTTCAAACCAACTTTTCCACCATTGGAAATATCAATGTTGAAGCCACTTTTCTTACTTATTTCGTGACCATGAGAAACAACAACGTTGCCCTTGCTCTTGGGAATTTCGAGACCAAGGGATGTAGTGAGACCCTTTTTAATTTCAAGACCAAAAGACAAAGCTTTATTGTCTTTGCTCATTGGAGTTTCAAGCCCAACAAGGGCAATCCCCAGTGCTTCTATAGGACTATGCATGCCTACACTTGGTGCGACACTACCACCAACTTTTGGGATCCCAAAACCATTTGGTCCAAATGCACGGAAGGAAAATTGATGATTGAGGCCGATATCGACAACACCAGTGACATCGTTGAAAGTGGCAGTTACCTTTGCACAATACTGCCAAGCAAACACTACGAAAACAGTGTGAAAAAGCTTAAAACCTCTTGTCATAGTCATGGTTGATTGTGTTAAAAGTTACAGGCCACAAGCTCGTTTCACAAATGATGATTAGTAGCAATGGCAAAAGTGAGGGTGTTTAGAAATTTTGAATGATTGAAACCCGATATATAATACAAAAAACTTGTTTGATGGAAAAACTATATTTAGAAAACTAACAAACTATTAATCGTACCCCAAGACTTATAATGGTTGGACAACTATATTATGGTAAATAGTTTTTCTTGTTTTTTTTTTTTCTTTTTGTCAATAAAGAGCCCTTTACATTTTTCTTGTCGTTATGAGTTTGTTTTTCAACAATAAATTGGAAAACCAATAGCATGGTTCAACTTGCATAAAGTATTGTGTTTATGATTAAAGAAGTCAAATTTTCCACCCCTAATATTGTTGAAATAAAAAAAAAAACAATAAATTGGAAAATTTCCTTACTTCCGTTATAATATATAAATATAAACATTGTTTAAATTTCTAAGTCTAATTTCTCTCGTGTAAAAAATGAAATGATCTAGGTGTGTATTTTAACATAATTTTGGAAGAATGAAAAATAGTGCTCTTACTGTTTCAAAAAAAAAAAAAAAAATAGTGCTCTTACCTGAGTAATTACTATTGTTGATCCCAAAATTTGGTCAAGGGACTCACCTGACCTTCATGGGACGTCAACGGTAAATTTATTTGAATGGGAAAGACGTGGCCTGCAAAACAAGAGAAAACTAAGCACCGGCGTGGTGCACGCCACACCGACTCCGATGCTTAAGTTAGAAAAACGGAAGTAGGAGGACTAGAGAGTAAGAGAAGAGAGTGACGAGTTCAGGTCCCCTTCTTCGGTAGCGAAGAGGGGTATAAATACATGCTCGGGCTCCTAGGGTTTGGAGGCGTTCTAGGACGAAACAGGGTGGACCGGGACGGCTGGAGGTGGTAGGGGCCGAGCGGAGGCAAACGAACTCGGCTCGTGCAAGCGGGCCGAGTGGTCGGCCTCGGCCCAAGGCCGAGGCCGACAGTACGGGTCGGGCCACGTTGGGCTGGTCTTCCTCTGGGTCGTCTACTGGTCTCATCTCCGCCTGTTGTCCTCGTCAGCTCCTTGTACACCATGGTGGTCCAAAATTACCTATAACAACGATTATTTTCCAAAATTTTCTTGATGTTGGGTTACATGGTGAAGATTGCTTTTAGAAATTCAAAAAAACACATAAGACCACTTTAAAATACTTTTATAGAAAATCCACTTAATTACTCTTTTTTTACAACATGTAGGGATTGGAAATTGAACCTCTAACCTCTTGGTCGAATACAAGTTTTATGTCAATTGAGTCATGCTCTTGTTGGTTTGGCCTCTCAAACGTGATTAAAAAATCGCTGAACCCAAAAATATACTTTACTCTAAAAATTGCATCCCTAAAATCTAACTCTCCAAGTCTCCATGAACCATTTTACATGATGTGTTGGTCTCAACTCTCATGAAACACTGTTTTTTTTTAGAAAATGGATACTTTATTAACATGTATGTGAGAAACATACAAGGGAAAAGCTACATGATAGCCTCCCAATTATAAGGGAAATAGAAGAGACTTCATAATTACAAAAAAAAAAAAAGGCTCGCAGTAGACAGCCAAAATCTAGATAGAGCAAAGCTATCCTCCCTAATTTGAGTAGAGCTGCGAGAGATCCCTTTGAAGATTCGATACTGTTGCACTCATTCCATAAAGTCCACAAAGTGGCAGTAAAGAATGATTGGATAAGAATATGCCTCTGAGAATTGGACTTCCAACGAAAGATCTCTATACAAAATTGATCCACATGGAGAGGAATCTGCAAAAGGAAACCAGTGGCCTGATGGAAGAACACCCAAATGGGATAGGTAAGGTCACAGCGAATAAAGAGATGGTCCATACTTTCCGAACTTTTGCAGCAAAGTAAACACCAGTTCGGGCTAATCATATGAGATTTGAGTTTTCGTTGCAGCTTATCAGTTGTGTTTAGGCTCTTATGAATGACAGACCTTAAAAATTTGCATTTTTTTGGAATGAAAACTTTTCAAAGGTTTTTCATAATCCCAGCATCCACACAACAACTTACCTAAGGCAGTACTAAAGAAGGCCATCCGACGAATTAAATCTTCTCAAGAAGCACTGTTTTGGATTAAATCTTATTTTATTTCCTAAGCTTTTATATTTATTTCATTGCCCTATCTCAAAATTACCAAATCATTACATTTTACTCCCTCGACTTCGCATAAAATAACATTTTATTAACTTCTTTTATAAGTTAGGAGAAAATCAATTTATACCCGTAAATTTTGGGAGTGATGTCAACTAAAACGTAGTTATATCAATTTAAACCCTAAATTTTCATAAATAAAACAATTTTAGACATTCCGTTCTTGATTTTGCATACTACATCTCACATTGGAAAATTCAAACAACTTGCCACCTCATCCAACTTTTCAAGTAGACGAGAAAACCCTCTAATACTTCTTCTTTGGCATAGAAGATTGTGCATACTACTTCAGAATGTCTACAGCATTATATTTTTAGAATAATGTAGAGTTCATGCAATATAAAATAACATATGTGGGATAAAATTTTCAACATATTACAATATAGTCGTCCTTAATAACAGCTCCATCATTCGATACGAGGGGGATGCAGAAAAAAAAGCCGATCAAACATTCTATACTTGGAATGCTCGCCCAATTTATTGGTCTTTTCTAAATATAGATTTCCCATCAAACGAAGTATATATAGGGCTTCTAATCATCACAAAAATCCAACCACTCATACCATCGTCATTGCTACTAATCATCATCTGTGAAACGAGCTTGTAACCCTACAACTTTGAGGCACTTCACCATGGCAATGGCGAAAGGTTTCAAGCTCTTTCACACCCTTTTCATAGTGATTGCTTGGCAATGTTGTGCGAAGGTGGGTGCAACTTTTGGCGATGTCACCGGTACCGTAAATCCCAGCCTCAATCATCTGTTTTCCTTCCGTGCCTTTGGATCTCATGGCACACAAGCACCAAGAATTGCACCAGTTGGACTTCAAACTCCCAAGAGTAGGAGTGTAGCTATTGTTTCTCATGGTCATGAAGTTAGCACAAAGAGTAGCATCGTGTCAAATGTAGACATGCAGCATCCCACAGAAGCATCGGGGATTGCCCCAGTTGGACTTGAAAATCCAATGAGTTTTAAAGGCCATAAAGCTTTGTCTTTTGGTCTCGAAATTCCACAGAGCAGCGGATACCTTGATCTCAACAAAATTCCAAAAAGCAAGGGTGGCATTGCTACTTTTCCCACGGTGGAAAAATTAGCTTGAAGAACAGTGATAGTGTTGTTTCTAATGGTGGCGAAATTGGCCTGAAGAAAAGAGGCAGTGTTGGCAACGTTGTTGTTTCTCATGGTCATAAAAACTGTCTAAATAAGAGAGGCAGCATAGCTTTTTTCTCATGATGGTAAAATTATTTAAAGAGAGTTGATGGTGTTGTTTAAATATCTTCATAATTTAAACTTTGACCCTCTTGGTCGAATATTATTTCTCAACGAATTATGTTGAAATTATTTTTTTAAAAATTATGTTCAAATATATAGATATATTTTTTAGTTAAACGTGGAAATTAATTAAACCTTGGCGTTTTTCTTTTTTTTTTTGAAAAGAAACCGTGGCCTTTTTGTCTAGGTTATTGTGCTTAACCTTATGAATTATCATAACCCATTAAACAAAATAAATATTTTAGAATATCTCTCATAAATAACAAAAATCAAAACGAAAAATTACTTTTAAATAATTTATATGAAGATGTTTTATATGTTATAAATTTTATTGTTGGTTAAATTATGAGTTTAGTTCCTCAAACTTTAGAGTTATATATATGTCAATTTGGTCCTTAAATTTTAAAAGGTTTCTAATATGTCCCTAAAATTTAAAAATGCTTAATATATTCTTGAACTTTGAACTTTGTGTCTAATAGTTCCCTTACATATTCAAGATTTTTAAAAATTAACTAATCCATTGGTATAAAATTTTGAATTTTATGGCTATTGGAACCCTAAAATTTTAATTTTGTTTCTAGTAGACTTGTGAATTTAAAAAATGTTGAATAGGTCAATGATTTAATTAGCTAGACGCAAAATTGAGAGTTGAGAGACCAATTGGACACAAAACTGAAAAGCTTAAGGACTTACTAAATACTTTTTAAAGTTTATGGACCCAAAGCTTAAATTTCGAGGATAAATTTGACAATTAAAGTTTAGGGAATAAACTTATAATTTAACCTTTATCATTTTATATAATTATATGATTTATAATATATTATGTTATACTTATTTTAATTTTAAGACAAATGAAATGAGTTTATAACATCAAATAATATATGTACCAAAGTTTTTATTTTTTTAAAAAAAAACGTAAATAGATATTTGTTGAATCAATTTGATTCACTAAATCTTAAAAAAAAAAAGAAAAAAAAAGTCTGGATTAGATACAAAACAGTCTTGATATTTTTCCCTTTAAATCAAATTTCATAATAAATAATGTTAGATTTTCTTCGCAAGACCCACCTTTAATCTGTAACTCTGCTTCCATTCTAGTCCCGTTTGATAACCATTTGGTCTTTGTTTTTTGTTTTTAAAAATTAAGCATATAAACATTACTTCCCCTCTAAATTTATTTGTGTTGTTATCTACTTTTTTCCATATTTTCAAAAACTAATTATGAAAACTAATAGTTTTCAAAAACATATTTTTGTTTTTGAAATTTGATTGGAAAGTCAAATGTGTCATTGACATACTTAAAAATCAGGGTAACGAAATTGAGAAAAAACAACAATAATTTTTAAAAATCAAATGGTTACTAAATGGGGTCTAAACTTTTCATTTCTATATGTTCTCACAAATTTTACAATCATGGTTTATATTTTATAACCAAAAATTTTAATTATTACTGTATCAATTTATTTTAACTTTTTCCAATGCACATCTTTTTTTCTTTTTTCATTGCACATATAATCTATTATCATTTTTCAAATTCATATTCTCTCAAAATTAACATAACATAAAACAAGTAATCTGTGTAGCATTGACGAAAATCTTACCAAATTAACATAACATAACACAACAATGGTAAGATTTTCACTTTGGTTCTAAGTTTCAAAACAAGTCATCTTAGGGCCCTAAAGTGTAAGATTTTGCACTACTTGATCTAAGAGAGAGAAGTTGTGAAAGTATCTCGATTTTGTATCTAATGGTTATTAGGGACAGACAAATTTGAAGATGTACATCCGACGATTTTAAAGAGGGGTCCCATTGCACCGGGAGCACCTAATAATTTTTCCTCTTTATGATGCAATTTGAACCATTTCATAGATGTTAGGACTTAAAAAACAGTTTTCGATTAAATCTTAATTATTTTCTTTTCTAAACTTTTATATTTATTCCATTATGATCACAAAATTTTCAAGAATTCTTTTTTCCCTTAACTTCATATGCATAAACTTAATATAGGGCACTTATTTTGTTAATATATGTAAGGTTTGAGTAGGTATAACAGAAGTGAAAATTTCTCAATTTATTGTTGCAAAACAACTCAAAACAGTAAGCCAAAAAAAAAAATAATAATAAATAAAAGCAACCAATTTTGGACACCATATGTTATATGGTTGTCCTACAAGTCTCAACCAGAAAAATTCTTGGGAACCAAGAATTTTGTTAGAATTCTCTATATATAGTTTTCCCATAAAACAAACACATATATATAGGCTTCTCATCATTCAAAAATTCAAAATCCCTACTCCTTCACCCTTACTAGCAATCATCATTTGTGAAACAAGACATTCAACCATGGCGAGAGGTTTTAAACTCATTTCTACCCTTCTCTTAGTGTTTGCTTGGGAGTGTTGTACAAAGGTCGATGCCACTTTCAACGATGTCACCGGTGTTGTAGATCTCGACCTCAATCATCAGTTTTCTTTTCGAGCTTTTGGATGGCAGCGAATTGGAACCTCGAATAATGTCGACGGTAGCATCGCGTCGAGCATAGATATCCAAAGTCCTGCGAAAGCACCAAGTATTGCCCCTGTTGGACTTGAAACTCCAAGGAGCAAAGACAACAAAGATTCTTCTTTTGGTCTCGAAATTAAGAAGAGCAGTGCAGTGTCTCTTGATCTCGAAACTCCAAAGATCAAGGGCGGCAATGCCGTTATTTCTAATGATAATGAAATCAATTTGAAGAGTGGAAGCAACATTGCTCTTTCTCATGGTAGAAAAATAAGTGTGAAGAGCAAAGGTCGTGTCGTTTCAAATGGTGGGAAAATTGGTTTAAAGAGCAATGGCAATGTTGTTGTTTCTCATGGTCTTGGAAGTACAAAGAGCATCGGCGACAAAACTTCGTCTTTTGGTCTCGAAATTAAGAAGAACAACGTTGTTTCTCTTGGTCTCAAAAGTAGTCCCAAGAAAAAGGGCAGTGTTTTTGTCGTTTCTCATGGTCACAAAATGAATAAAAAGAATGGCAACCGTGTTTCTCTTTCTCATGGTGGAAAAATCAGTCTGAAGAGCAACGGTAGCATTATCTCAAATGGTGAAAATTTTGGCTTGAAGAGTAATGGCAACGTTGTTGGTTCTCATGGTCTTAGAATTACAAGGAGTTGAGATAACATTCTCGTTTCTCAAGGTCTTGGAACAACAAATAAATTGATATATAAATAAGAGGTTTGGATTTGAGAGTCTTTTGTGTATAGAAAAACTATTAGCACTCCAAAGCACTTGTTCACAGAATGATTACCAAATTTTCATATGCTATTGAAATCGTTATTATATTACATTATCAATTTTTATTGTATTTCTATTTTACAAGTTTGTTTATTTCTATTAGTTACAACTGTCATTTTGTTAGACTTGGTAACTTCTACATCAGCTTGTATTTAAGGGGAGGATGTTTCATCAGTAAGATAATAAGGGCCCGTTTGATAACGTTCTCATTTCTTGTTTCTTGTTTCCAATTTTATTAAGAAATCTAAGCATTTAATTAATAACTATGTATGTTTCTTGTTTCTCATTTTTTGGAAACACTCCCAAAATTTGTATACAACTTTTGGAAACAACTAAAACTAGTTTCTCCTTTTTTTTTTGTTCTTGTTTCCAATTTTTTCCAAACATAAATAAGAATATAGGTTTATTATTATTGAATGTATAGGTGTTAGGGTCGAAATTCTATTTTTCTTTATTAAAAATGAAGAAACAGAAACAAGAAACGAGAACGTTATCAAACTGGCCATAAAAAACTCGTTTCTCTCCACTCTTGATATGGTATCAGACCAATAAAATGTTTTTTTTTCTTTTCTCTCCACTCGTGATAATCGTTTCATTTATTTAAAAAAAATGGTTTATGTTAGTTTTTTAAATGCCAAATGTTTTTTTTTTACAAGTCACATGTTTATTGACCATTACCTTTAAGAATAGATATAAACCATAATTATGAGCGGTATAAAGTCATTCAACTTTGCAAGTGTTTAATTTTGAAAAAAAAAAATCATTAGGAGAACTGTCGAAGTTGAACTGATGTGAATGCAAATATCAACGTGTCGATAAACTCTAACTCTCCATCACCCAAATTTGGACCATTTTATAGATGTTAGGACTTAAAATATAGTTTTGATTTAAATCTTAATTTGCTACATAAATTTATTATATTCATTTCATTATTTTCTCAAAGTTTTCAAGCATTCTTTTTTACTCCCTTAACGTTCAACGAAATACCCTTTTGATCCTTGAGGTTAACGTTTTTATAATTTATCTAATTGAAACCTAATACTTAGCTTTGTTGATGTGTAAGGTTTGAGAAATAATAGGTATAACAGTATGTGTCAAGAAAAGAAAAAACAAACAAACAAGGAGAAAAAAATTAGTTATAAAGGAATTAGAAAATTTCCCTGTTTTTTGTTCCAAAGCAAACTCATAAGAAAAAAGTACAGCACCCTTTATCGGGAAAATAAACTATTAACGATAATATAGTTGTCCAACTAATAACAAACAATCTTGGGATCCAATAATTAAAATTTCAAAACACGAGCACTTTCATTATTGCTACTGATCAATCATCATCCGTGAAACAAAGCTTGTGCCTACAACTTTAACACACTCGACCGCGACAATGGCAAGGGGTTTTAAGCTCTTTCAAATCATTTTCTTAGTGTTGGCTTAGCAGTATTGTGTGAAGGTGAGTGCCACTTTCAACGATGTCACTGGTGTTCACGATCTTGGCCTCAATAAAAAATTTTCCTTTCGGGCATTTGGATCACATGGTTTAAGGATCTCGAATGTCGACAGTAGCATTGTTAAGGATACAAGGCCTTTGGGCCATGAAGAGGAGGATAAAAAGGAAGTGGGCTCATCCATTCAGCCCGTCCAAAGAAAGCAAGGAGTCCAGAAGGTTCAGCTAACGTCTTGTGCCTCAGCAAGATCCTAATTTGTATTCTGTTATTCATCTTGCAATTGTAAATAGCCAGCTGTCCATCTTGTTTTTCCTTTTGGTTTTTTCATTCCTTATTATTTGGGAAATTATTGAATTCCCAGTGGTTATAAATGTATCCTCCTTGATCCTTGGTGAAATAAGAAACTGAGTGATATCTCCCATCAAATTCTCCTTGATTTCAGCTTCTTAATTTGGTATCAGAGCCTGAAGTATGACTAGCGTAAATTCGTTCGGGAATTCAGCCGTAGCTGCCGGAACAACCACATTTAGCAGTCCGCCGTTAAATCAGCTGTTGAACCAGATAACCTCCATAAAACTCGATCGAGGTAATTTTCTCCTGTGGAAGAATTTGGCGTTGCCCATTCTTCGTAGTTACAAATTAGAGGGTCATCTATCAGGAGCAGAATCGTGCCCCTCAAAGTATGTTCAGACAGCTTCATCCAGTTCCACACCTTCGTCGACTGGAGCTGATGCTACAAGCCGTGGTGCTGCAGCAAGTGCGGTATCGGACACTACTCCAGCGATTAATCCGCTGTTTGAGTCATGGGTTGCCGTCGACCAATTGCTACTTGGGTGGCTCTATAATTCCATGAGTCCTGAAGTTGCCACTCAAGTGATGGGATATGAGAATGCTCAGGAACTTTGGGCAGCAGTTCAAGATCTGTTTGGTGTCCAATCTCGGGCCGAAGAAGACTATCTTCGTCAAGTCTTTCAGCAGTGCAGAAAGGGAAGTCTCAAGATGCCTGACTATCTTCGAGTTATGAAGAGCCATGCTGACAACTTACGGCAAGCAGGCAGTCCAGTCACTACTCGGTCACTGGTGTCCCAGGTACTTTTGGGTTTAGATGAGGAATATAACCCTGTTGTTGCTATGATTCAGGGAAGAGGCAGCATCACTTGGTCTGAAATGCAGGCCGAACTATTGGTATTTGAGAAGCGATTAGAGTTACAGAACAATCTAAAAACATCACTGACATTGGGAGCCTCCGTGAACATGGCTAATAGCAAAGAGGCAGGAAATCAGAGGAGCCAAGTTCAAAATGGAAATGGGAGACAAAACAACTTCGACAGAGGAAACCAAAGAGGAGGATCAAATCGTGGTAGAGGCAGAGCTCGAGGCTATGGATCCTTCAACAATAACAGACCAGTGTGTCAGGTATGTGGGAAGGTAGGTCACACAGCCCTTATGTGCTATCAAAGGTTCAATAAAGAATTTTCTGGTCATGTGCCTAGTCAAAACAGGGGTGATAATCGAACAAATAGTCATGGAAACAACAGTCAACCAACCGCCTTTGTTGCAAATCAAAATATGAATCAGTGTGTGGCTTCACCCGAAACTGTAGTTGATCCCAGTTGGTACGCTGATAGTGGAGCGTCCAACCATGTCACTGCCGATTACAACACTCTTGACAATCCTGCTGAATATGAAGGTACCGAATGTGTTACAATTGGTGATGGTAACAAGTTAGAAATTAAATATGTTGGTAACTCTTGTCTGACAAATGGTTATAAACATCTTAGCCTCGAAAACATTTTGTGTGTTCCAAGTATAGCCAAGAATTTAGTGAGTGTTTCTAAATTGGCACAAGATAACAATGTGTTTGTGGAATTTCATGATCGTTTTTGTCTTGTAAAGGGCAAGGTTACGGGCAGTGTGGTGCTGAAAGGAACACTTCGTGATGGCCTGTATCAATTTGAAGGAGCAAAAGCAGCTGCTGTGGATGTTTCTAAGTTAGCAAGTCCAAAAATATGTCAAACCAATGTCAATAATAGTGCTGATGTGCCTGTCTTTGTTGCTAGTATGAATGCTGTAGTGTCTAAAACCACTTGGCATCGTGTCAAATGTAGACATGCAGAGTCCCACAGAAGCACCGGCGATTGTCCTAGTTGGACTTGAAACTCCAATGAGTTATAAAGGCCATAAAGCTTTGTCTTTTGGTCTCGAAATTCAGTAGAGCAGCGGATACCTTGATCTCACAATTCCAAAAAGCAAGAGTGGCATTGCTACTTACCACGGTGGAAAAAATTAGCTTGAAGAGTAGTGATAGTGTTGTTTCTTATGGTGTGGCAAAATTGGCCTTAAGAGCAGAGGCAGTGTTGTTTCTCATGACCTTGAAGCTACAAAGAGCAACGGCAACGTTGTTGTTTCTCATGGTCATAAAATTGGTCTAAAGAAGAAAGGTAGCATAGCTTTTTCTCATGGTAGCAAATTTAGTTTAAAGAGCAGAGTTGGTGGTGTTGTTTAAACATCTTTATAATTTAAACCTTTTCCCTCTTGGTCGAAAATATTATGTCTCAACGAATTATGTTGAAATTAGTTTTTTAAAGTTATGTTCAAATATATAGATACATTTTTTAGTTAAATAACATATGAGGCGTGGAAATTAATTGAACCTTGGCCTTTTTGTCGAGGTTATTGTGCTTTAACCCGTTGAATTATCATAACCCATTAAACAAAATAAATATTTTAGAATATCTCTCATGCAAAACCAAAATCAAAATGAAAAATTACTTTTAAATAATTTATGTGAAGATGTTTTATATGTTATAAATTTTATTGTTGGTTAAATTACGAGTTTAGTTCCTAAACCTTTAGAGTTATATATAAATTTGGTCCTTAAATTTTTAAAACTTTCTAATATGTCCCTAAACTTTAAGAATGTCTAATATATTCTTGAACTTTCAATTTTGTGTCTAATAGTTCCTTTACATATTCAAGATTTTTAAAAATTAACTTAATCTATTGGTGTAAAATTGAATTTTATGCCTATTGGAACCCTAAAATTTTAATTTTGTTTCAAGTAGACTTGTGAATTTAAAAAATGTTTAATAGGTCAATGACTTAATTAGCTAGACACAAAATTTAAAGTTGAGAGACCAATTGGACACAAATATCATCCAAATAGATATTTGTTGAATCAATTTGATTCACTGAATCTTAAAATATAAAAATAAAGATAAAAGTCTGGATTGGATAAAAACAGTTTTGATATTTTTCCCTTTGAATCAAATCTCATAATAAAAAATGTTAGCAACTCTGTTTCCATTCTAGTCGTAACATCTCATACCATCGACATTCATACTAATCATCATCTGTGAAACGAGCTTGTAACCCTACAACTTTATGAGGCACTTCACCAAGGCAATGGCGAAAGGTTTCAAGCTCTTTCACACCCTTTTCATAGTGATTGCCTTTGACAATGTTATGCGAAGGTGGGTGCAACTTTTGGCGATGTCACCGGTACCATACATCCCAGCCTCAATCATTTGTTTTCGTTCTGTGCCTTTGGATCTCATGGCACAGGAGCATCGAGAATTGCACCGGTTGGACTTCAAATTCCCAAGAGTAGGAGTGTAGCTATTGTTTCTCGTGGTCATGAAGTTATCACAAAGAGTAGCGGTAGTGTTATGGTTGCTCATGGTGGCAAGGCTGGTCTGAGTAATGGCGATGGCAGGGTTGTTGTTTCTAGTGCTCGTGAAATGAGTGTGAAGAGTAGCAGCAACACTATTGTTTCTCATGGCCATAAAGCTACTAAGAATAGTGGTGATGCTCTTGTATCTCATGGTCTTGAAGCTACTAAGAGCGGTAGTGGTAGCGTTTTTGTTTCTCATAGTATGGAAGCCACCAAGAGCAGCGCCAGCGCTAGCGTTGTTGTTTCTCATGGTCATGGCACTACCAAGAACAATGGCGTCGCTTTGTTTTCTCATGGTGTTCAAACTACCTCGAGTCATAGCGGTTCTTTTGTTTCTCACGAAGGTTTTGCTGGTCTACATCACCAAGCTTAGCATGTGTTGTCTAATGCCTAATTGAGTCACTATTAAAAGTTGACATTACTATTTGTAGATGTCTAGATATTTCTTCATTTTTCTTGAATTATAAAATTTTTCATATCATGAAGTGTCGGCTTATACATAGTCCATTTAATTTCAAGTAATAGATATATTTTCAATATATAATAATAATAATATTGACAAACTCAATCCCTTACCAACCACTTTAATTACACTCAAAGTAATCTAAACAATCCCTCACTCGTTCCTTACCCTCAAAACAATCTCTAAGCATTGCCAACAAGAGCATAGCTCAACTGGCATAATGTTGTACTAATAACCACGAGGTTTGTGGTTCGAATCCACCACCCTACAAATTGTAAAAAAAAAAAAATTCTAAAAAAAAAAAAAAAAAAAAAAAAAAACAATCTCTAAGCACTCACCCATTTCAAAAAATTCATTGGTTTCCAATTACTGCAGGATAGCCGCCTACAAAAAGAATCAACAAATAATGTGCCTAAACTATTAAATACTAACTTGTTTAAATTGTCCCAAAAGGCATTTTGAAACTTAAATTAAAAGACTAACAATGTGTCTATACCATTCAAAATACCACCTTGTACGCCAAAGTAGTTCCAAAAACAAATTTAGGAGGAGAAATTATTAGGTGTTTCTGATGCAATGAGGTCCATTTTTAAAACTGACGGATGTAATTCTTCAAATTTGTATGCCCCTAATAATCGTTAGACACAAAATCGAGGTACTTTTTCTATTTCTCTCTCTTAAATCTAACAGTACAAAACTACAGGTCTCATTGCACCGAGAGCACCTAACAATTTCTCGCTTAGGATACAATTTGTAACCTTAAGGAACTAACAAGGTGTCTAATACTTTTCTCTGGACCCATTTGCCTAGTTGGCCTCCCCGCAGTCTTCTCTTGACGCGGTTGATATTGCGTTGGGAAAAACAACTTCTGTCGACTGGTTTATTTCGACTTGCTTTTCAACTCATGGAAGTGCATTGGGAGAACCTTTGCCGACGGGTAATTGGACTTCTGCCGACGTTTTTGCGCGCCGAGAAAGGGTAAATTTCTTGTAGTCATCGTATAACGTTTAAATTGAAAATGTCTTAGGGAAGACATTTATGCTCTCACTGGTTTTTGGGCTTCATCCTCTAATTTCTTTATCAATTATGAAGCAGCTTCAGCTTCGATCTCTCGAAATTGGGAAGCTCTCATGTAGCTCCCCGTATGTTTCTCACATGCGTTATCAATAAAGTATCTTTTTTTAAAAAAAAAACGTCTAAATTGAAAAAAAAAAAAATCAAGTAGTAAAATTGACTCACCTTACTAAATTTAGGAACAAAATTAAAAATTTCCTACAATATGTATGTGAATGATAGATCTAGCTAGAACTGCTGTTGATTATTGCTAAATACATGAAATTTACATGTAACCCGACCATTAAACCCAAGGGTTTAAGTTGGGGTTCTGGTTCAAATAAATTGAAACTTTATGAGTTGGGTCACTTCCTGATTTTTTCAAAAATTAATTTGACTTGAACCATTCTAAGCACTCTTTTATTAAATTTGGAACTGAAAAACGAAAAAAAATAAATTTTTTTTTTAGAACCATTCCAAGCACTCTTTTAAAAATTCAATAAATACTTGCTCAGATTTTTTTAGAAACCTTTTTTTTTGTTTTTTTAGTTTGTTCTCACCAAATGACCTGCTTTCGAGTGTTGTAGTGTACCCATTTACTAGCTTTGCTGAAATTTGGATTAGATGTGGAAGCATTTATGGCTTGTTTTTTTAGTTCAACAATAAAAATAATATTTGGAAAGGAAGAATTTGAACCTTTGATCTCTTTGATCGAGGGTACATATCAAATAGCATGAACTGCATGTTCACTTTGACAACTATTTGTTCATTTCCACCCACGTTACATTTTTTTTAATTCAAAGATATAAAAAGACATGATTTTGAAGGTGCACCAATACTCGAACTATAGATAAGTGAAATCTTTCGATTAATTTTGTGAAATTAAAATAGAGAAAGGAAGAAAGAAATCTTTCAATCTATTTTAAAACATATATACTCACAGTAATATTAACTTTTATTAGTCATTCAATCAAAACTAATCAGGTTTAGCTAATTTGTAGTGTTGGCCGTCAGAATCTTTTCCAACTTCACCAATTGGCAGTTGTTGGTAGACATACATAGTACCACACCACGAGTTGTGAGACCATGAGAAACAATAATATCATTGTTGTTCTTCGCAGTTCAGAGACCATGAGAAATAACATGGTCGTCATGCACCGTTCTTTCTAGTTCTGAGATCATGATAAACAATAGTCTTGTCGCTGCTCTTTCTAATACCAAGACCATGAGAAAAACCAACACTACCTTTGCTCTTTACACTAATCATGAGAAACAGCAATGCCACCTTTACTATTGTGAGTTCTAAGACCATGAGATAAGGCTATGCTCTTCTTTGTTTCAAGACCAAAAGAAAATGCTTTTTTTGGCACTACTCATTAGAGTTTTAAGACCATGATGAGAAATAACAACATTGTCTCTGCTCTTCAAACCACTTTTTCTACCATTTGAAACAACACTACCGCTGCTCTTCAAACCAACTTTTCCACCATTGGAAATATCAATGTTGAAGCCACTTTTCTTACTTATTTCGTGACCATGAGAAACAACAACGTTGCCCTTGCTCTTGGGAATTTCGAGACCAAGGGATGTAGTGAGACCCTTTTTAATTTCAAGACCAAAAGACAAAGCTTTATTGTCTTTGCTCATTGGAGTTTCAAGCCCAACAAGGGCAATCCCCGGTGCTTCTATAGGACTATGCATGCCTACACTTGGTGCGACACTACCACCAACTTTTGGGATCCCAGAACCATTTGGTCCAAATGCACGGAAAGAAAATTGATGATTGAGGTCGATATCGACAACACCAGTGACATCGTTGAAAATGGCAGTTACCTTTGCACAATACTGCCAAGCAAACACAATGAAAACAGTGTGAAAAAGCTTAAAACCTCTTGTCATAGTCATGGTTGATTGTGTTAAAAGTCACATGCCACAAGCTCGTTTCACAAATGATGATTAGTAGCAATGGCAAAGGTGAGGGTGTTTAGAAATTTTGAATGATTGAAACCCTATATATAATACAAAAAACTTGTTTGATGGAAAAACTATATTTAGAAAACTAACAAATTATTAATCGTACCCCAAGACTTTTCGATGATGGTTGGACAACTATATTATGGTAAATGTTTTTTTTTTTTTTTTCTTTTTTTGAATAAAGGGCCCTTTACATTTTTCTTGTCGTTATGAGTTTGTTTTTCAACAATAAATTGGAAAACCAACAGCATTGTTCAACTTGCATAAAGAATTGTGTTTATGATTAAAGAAGTCAAATCCTCCACCCCAAATATTGTTGAAATAAAAAAAAAAAAATAAATTGGGAAATTTCCTTACTTCCGTTATAATGTATAAATATAAACATTGTTTAAATTTCTAAGTCTAATTTCTCTCGTGTAAAAAATGAAATGATCTAGGTGTGTATTTTAACATAATTTTGGAAGAATGAAAAATAGTGTTCTTACTGTTTCAAAAAAAAAAAAAAAAAATAGTGCTCTTACATGAGTAATTACGATTGTTGATGCCAAAATTTGGCCAAGGGACTCACCTGACCTTCACGGGACGCCAACGGTAAATTTATTTGAATGGAAAAGACGTGGCCTGCAAAATAAGAGAAAACTAAGTACCGGCGTGGTGCACGCCACACCGACTCCGATGCTTAAGTCAAAGAAATGAAAGTAGGAGGACTAGAGAGTAAGAGAAGAGAGTGGCGAGTTCGGATCCCCTTCGGTGGCGAAGAGGGGTATAAATACCAGTTCGGACTCCTAGGATTTGGAGGCGTTCTGGGACGAAGCAGGGTGGACCAGGATGGCTGGAGGCAGCAGGGGCCGAGCTGAGGCAAACGGACTCGACCCGTGCAAGCGGGCCGAGTGGTCGGCCTCGGCCCAAGGCCGAGGTCGACAGTTCGGGTCAGGCCACGTTGGCCCGGACCGTTGGGCTGGTCTTCCTCTGGGTCGTCTCCTGGTCCCATCTCCTGGTCATCGTCAGCTCCTTGTGTTGGGTTTTATGCCCAAAAACTCGTAGATAGTAAATGTACATTTGACCGAACATTAATAAAAGTAATGTATTATTCAATGTTTGTATTATATCTTGTCTTATTAACCCTAATCCAATAAATTATAGGGTCTAGAATGAGGCTTGAACTAGTATGTAGGGATATACGGGGATCAATGTTCAAGTTTTAGCCTGAAGGGTCTGTAGTATAGGGATAAGGTTGGGTACCTTGTCCTGGTGACACTATGGTATATTGATACAAACGTATTGATCCAACGCGTTCATGTAGTTGACACGCGAGTGGCGGTATCCTGTGCAATGAGTTTGCACAAAGGCTGGACCGCGAAATAGTTAACCACTAACTATAACACCGTTAGTTAGCTTTGTTTCTATTTCACTAGGATGACCTAGGCAACTTAGCCTTAATCTTGAGTGGATTATGGACTCCTGTCCATGAGAGATTATCCTTTGATTTGTACGGGTGAGAGTGGCTTGTTCGCCGACTCAATAAGCCCACCATTTTGGGGACAAGACCGAGTGGGGAGCTGGGAACGTAGTCTTACAAGATGGAATTCACTCCTTCCCGATATTAGGGTAAGTAGAGGTGTGTTCCCTTGAGTGGTGTCTCCGGGTCTTGAACAATGGGCCCTACCCTCTTAATTATGGCACGAGAGGGACTTCTGTTTGTTGGTTGGACCACAAACAGGTTGTTCATTAGATGAGCACTGGTACTTAAGGAGCAAGAGGTAACCCAGGGGTAAAACGGTAATTTGACCTAGTTGGGGTACGAACACACGTGAAGGGCTAACTTGCTGTTGATGGTTGATATTCGTGGACACAGAAATATGTCTACAGTGAGAAGAGTGCAGCTGTGGTTCTATAGTGGAGTGAACCACAGTTAACGAATATTGATTAACTTGATTAGTGAGTTTAGCCAATTAATCTCATATCGTTGGAGCTTCTGATCTGTAGGTCCATTAGGTCCCACCGGTAGCTCTATAAGGGCGTTGAGGTAAATTTCTAAGGGAGAATTGAATATTCGAAGGGGTTCGAATATTAAGTTATAATATGAATTTGATTTATATTAAAACTATAGGTTATAATTAATGTGCATTAGATGTACATTAATACCATAGTTTATTTGAGAGAAATATAATTAAATATGTGATATTTAATTATAATATTAATTAATTGGAGAATTAATTAATTATTGTTTTAATTCAGTTTAATTAAATTTGATTTAACTGAATTAGATTAAAACTTTAGGTTATGTGGTATAATTTGTATAAAATTGTTTTATATGAATTTTGCTAAATTAAATGTTAATTTAATCAAATTAAGTTAATTAATAATTTAATTATTAATTAAATTTGATTTATTATCAGTTAACGTAACTGATATGGTCTTCCTACTAACCCAGTAAAACGCGTGGTAGAGAGGTTTTTTAGGGAGGGAGTTTCTTCACTCCCTCACTTGATGTGCAGAAGTGGTTACCCTCTAAGATTCACGCAAATAGGCTCTCTCTCTAACCTGTGATCTCGGTTTTTCTCTCTAGCAAGACAGAGGCAAAAATACGTGATTTTTCTGGTGGTGTCTCACATCAAATCACAGCAAAGAAGGATCTTGAAGGTTGCTGGAATATTAAATTCAAAGGGTAGAATTTGGTGGGGTGATCAAGAATTTCCATAACGGTAAGGTATTCTTGATCTAGGATCATTAGGATCCTCCCTAGATTAGATCTAAGGTAATTCTTGATATTTTATGCATGCTTTATTCGTATTTTTCAGTAGTTTAATTTTGATTTTACTGCTGTATTTAATTTGCCAACAGTATTTTATTCAGTTAAAAACTGAGTTAAGGTTCTTGGTCATTTCCGCTACGCAAGGGCTATTATCCCTTCACCTTGTACACCATGGTGGTCCAAAATTACCTATAACAACGATTATTTTCCAACGATTATTTCCCAAAATTTTCTTGATGTTGGGTTACATGGTGAAGATTGCTTTTAGAAATTCCAAAAAACACATAAAACCACTTTAAAATACTTTTATAGAAAATCCACTTAATTCTCACTCTTTTTTTACAATATGTAGGGATTGGAAATTGAACCTCTAACCTCTTGGTCGAATACAAGTTTTATGTCAATTGAGTCATGCTCTTGTTGGTTTGGACTCTCAAACGTGATTAAAAAATCGCTGAACCAAAAAATATACTATACTCTAAAAATTGCATCCCTAAAATCTAACTCTCCAAGTCTCCATGATCCCATTTGAACCATTTTACATGATGCATTGGTCTTAACTCTCAAGAAACACTGTTTTTTTTAGAAAATGGGTACTTTATTAACATGTATGTGAGAAACATACAAGGAAAAGCTACATGAAAGCCTCCCAATTATAAGGAAAATATAAGAGGCTTCATAATATTACAAAAAAAGGCTCGAGGTAGACGACAAAAATCTAGAAAGAGCAAAGCTATCCTCCCTAATTTGAGTAGAGCTGTGAGAGATCCCTTTGAAGATTCGACTGTTGTGCTCATTCCACAAAGTCCACAAAGTGACAGTAAAAAATGATTGGATAAGAATATGCCTCTGAGAATTGGACTTCCAACGAAAGATCTCCATACAAAATTGATCCACATGGAGAGGAATCTGCAAAAGGAAACCAGTGGCCTGATGGAAGAACACCCAAATGGGATAGGCAAGGTCACAGCGAATAAAGAGATGGTCCATACTTTCCGAACTTTTGCAGCAAAGTAAACACCAGTTCGGGCTAATCATATGAGATTTGAGTTTTCGTTGCAGCTTATCAGTTGTGTTTAGCCTCTTATGAATGACAGGCCTTAAAAATTTGCATTTTTTCGGAATGAAAACTTTCCAAAGGTTTTTCATAATCCCAGCATCCACACAACACCTGACCTAAGGCAGTACTAAAGAAGGCCATCCGACGAATTAAATCTTCTCAAGAGCACTGTTTTGGATTAAATCTTATTTTATTTTCTAAGCTTTTATATTTATTTCATTGCTCTATCTCAAAATTATCAAATCATTACATTTTACTCCCTCGACTTAGCATAAAATAACATTTTATTAACTTCTTTTATAAATTAGGAGAAAATCAATTTATACCCCTAAATTTTGGGAGTGATGTCAACTAAAACCCTAAACTGGTAGTTATATCAATTTTTTTGATAAAAGATACTTTAACCGGTAGTTATATCAATTTAAACCCTAAAATTTCATAAATAAAAAATTTTAGACATTCCGTTCTTGATTTTGCATACTACATCTCACATTGGAAAATTCAAACAACTTGCCACCTCATCTAACTTTTCAAGTAGACGAGAAAACCCTCTAATACTTCTTCTTTGGCATAGAAGATTGTGCATACTACTTCAGAATGTCTACAACATTATATTTTTAGAATAATGTAGAGTCATGCAATCACTACAACAAATTTGGCTTTTAATGTCGGGCAATGCCCGACATTAAAAGTCTTTAATATCGGTCAGTGACCGACATTAAAAACACCGACATTAAAAGTACCCTTTTAATGTCGGTCGTTGCGCCCGACATTAAAAGGGTCATTTTAATGTCGGTCAACCACTCATTGTCGGACATTAAAAGTTACTTTTAATGTCGGTCAGTTTTTTATGTCAGTCATTGCCCGACATTAAAAGTTGTGACATTTTACAATATAGTCGTCCTTAATAACAGCTCCATCATTCGATACGAGGGGGATGCAGAAAAAAAAGCCGATCAAACATTCTATACTTGGAATGCTCGCCCAATTTATTGGTCTTTTCTAAATATTGATTTCTCATCAAACGAAGTATATATAGGGCTTCTAATCATCATAAAAATCCAACCACTCATACCATCGCCATTGCTACTAATCATCATCTGTGAAACGAGCTTGTAACCCTACAACTTTGAGGCATTCACCATGGCAACGGCGAAAGGTTTCAAGCTCTTTCACACCCTTTTCATAGTTATTGCTTGGCAATGTTGCGCGAAGGTGGTTGCAACTTTTGGCGATGTCACCGGTACCGTAAATCCCAGCCTCAACCATCCGTTTTCCTTCCGTGCCTTTGGATCTCATGGCACACAAGAACCGAGAATTGCACCAGTTGGGCTTCAAACTCCCAAGAGTATGAGTGTAGCTATTGTTTCTCATGGTCATGAAGTTAGCACAAAGAGTAGCATTGTGTCAAATGTAGACATGCAGCGTTCCACAAAAGCATCGGGGATTGCCCCAGTTGGACTTGAAACTCCAATGAGTTATAAAGGCCCTAAAGCTTTTTCTTTTGGTCTTGAAATTCCACAGAGCAAAGTATACCTTGATCTCCAAATTACAAAAAGCAAGTGTGGCATTGCTACTTTTCGCACGGTGGAAAAATTAGCTTGAAGAGAAGTGATAGTGTTGTTTCTAATGGTGGCAAAATTGGCCTGAAGAAAGGAGACAGTGTTGTTTCTCATGATCTTGAAGCTACAAAGAGCAGCGGCAACGTTGTTGTTTCTCATGGTCATAAAATTGGTCTAAAGAAGCATGGCAACTTTTGGCTATGTATCTTCATAATTTAAACGTTGACCCTCTTGGTCGAAAATATTATGTTTTTAAAATTATGTTCAAATATATAGATATATTTTTTAGTTAAACAACATATGAGGTGGAAATTAATTGAACCTTTGGCGTTTTTTTTTTTTTTTTTTGAAAAGAAACCTTGGCTTTTTTTTCTAGGTTATCGTGCTTTAACCTGTTGAATTATCATAACCCATTAAACAAAATAAATATTTTAGGATATCTCTCATAATTAACAAAAAATCAAAACGAAAAAATTAGTTTTAAATAATTTATATGAAGATGTTGGTTAAATTATGAGTTTAGTTCTTGAACCTTTAGAGTTATATATATATATATATATATATATATATGTCAATTTGGTTCTTAAATTTTAAAAAGTTTCTAATATGTCCCTAAACTTTAAGAATGCCTAAAATATTCTTGAACTTCCTATTTTGTGTCAAATAGTTCCCAGCTTACATATTCAAGATTTTTAAAAATTAACTAATCTATTAGTATAAAATTGAATTTTATGGCTATTGGAACCCTAAAATTTTAATTTTGTTTCTAGTAGACTTGTGAATTTAAAAAATGTTGAATATGTCAGTGACTTAATTAGCTAGACGCAAAATCGAGAGTTGAGAGACCAATTGGACACAAAATTGAAAAATTTAAGGACTTACTAAATACTTTTTAAAGTTCATGGACCCAAAGCTTAAAGTTCGAGGATCAATTTGACAGTCTTTTAAGTTCAGGAATCTAATTGACATCCTTAAAGTCTTCGATGGACTCCTAACTCACAGGGGCATTTTTCGGTGGCGTCTGCTCGACGAAAGCTTTGGGAAATTTCATCTTCTCCCCAATTTCAGATGGAGCCAGAAATCATGTCTAACTTATGGAAAGCTCCTTTACCGAAAAAATGCAGATTCTTCATTTGGACAATCTTTCACCGCAGCCTCAACACTGATGATCGTCTCCAAAGAGTTTTCAAACAATCCTCTTTGCTCTCGAGCCGATGTTCAATGTGTCACCGAAACTCTGAATGTTTGGATCACCTTTTGGTTCGGTGCCCCATTGCGTCAGGCATTTGGATTCCTTTCTTCCAATATGCTGGCATCTCCTCACCCATGCCTCGTCAAGCTGTTAGCCTTTGCTCTCTTGTTTTTAGAGACAAGATTAATTCTCAAAAAAAGCTTCTGGGTTCAAGCTTTTTCGGCGGCAACGCTTAGGATTCTATGGAACGAACGTAACAGTCGGATTTTCAGAAATCAGTCTCATTCTTTGGATCAAATCTGGGAGGATGTCATCTCTCTTACGGCCTCTTGGGCCGCTGTTTCGAAATGGTTTTCCAATTATGATGCTCTTCCTATAGCTCTAAATTGGGAGACTTTTTTTTTAAGCTTCTTCATATATGTTGCTCACACATACTTAAATAAATATCTTTTCTCAAAAAAAAAAAATTGACATCCTTAAAGTTTAGGAAATAAACTTATAATTAATTTAACCTTTATCATTTTATATAATTATATGATTTATAATATATTATGTTGTACTTATTTTAATTTTAACACAAATGAAATGATTTTATAACATCATTGTACCAAAGTTTTTATTTTTTTTTAAATGTAATTCTACCTTTAAAAATTTTTAATCTAAAATTAGGATTTACTTAAAGCATAAAAAAGTTGTTTTTTTTATAATTTTCACTATTTAGATCACAAAATCCAAAATAAATTTTTAAAAACTGATCTTTCAAATAGATATTTGTTGAATCAATTTGATTCACTGAATCTTAAAAAAATATTAAAAAAAGAAGAAGTCTGGATTGGATACAAAACAGTTTTGATATTGTTCCCTTTAAATCAAATCTCATAATAAATAATGTTAGATTTGGTTCACAAGACCCACCTTTAATTTGCAACTCTGCTTCCATTCTAGCCCCCGTTTCATAACCATCTGGTTTGTTTTTTGTTTTTAAAAATTAAGCATATAAACATTACTTCCACCTCTAAGTTTATTTAGGTTGTTATCTACTTTTTTTTTCCATGTTTTCAAAAACTAATTATGAAAACTAAAAAAAAAAGTTTTCAAAAACTTATTTTTGTTTTTGAAATTTGGTTGGAAATTCAAATGTGTCCTTGACATACCTGAAAACCATGGTAACGAAATTGAGAAAAAAAAGAAAAAAGAAAATTAAAAACCAAATGGTTATCAAATGAGGTTTAAACTTTCTATTTGTATATGATCTCAAAAATTTTACAATAATGGTTTATATTTTATTACCAAAATTTTCAATTATTATTGTATCAATTTATTTTAACTTTTTCCAATGCACATCTTTTTTTTTTTCAATGCACATCTAATCTATTATCATTTTTCAAATTCATACTCTCAAAATTAACATAACATAACACAAGTCATTTTAGTAGCATTAACGAAAATCTTACCAAATTAACATATAACATTAACACACAACAATGGTAAGATTTCACTTTGGTTCTAAGTTTCAAAACAAGTCATCTTAAGCCCTAAAGTTAAAGAAATGGTTCAAATAGATTGATGTATAATTTTTTAGTAGCATTAACGAGAATCTTACCAAATGAATTGTCAACATTACAAATTTTTAACTATCAACATTTTTATTTAACCTTTTTCCACGATAGCAAAAATAAATCTATACTTAATTAAAAACATGGTTTAACTCCTAAGACTAATCTCTTCTAAGGTCAAGAATGAACTGTTCTAGGATAGTATTTTAACATGATTTTTATGAGTAAAAAATGCTCTTATATAGGTAATTAAGATTAGTTTTAAAATTTTTTTTGATGTTAGGTTGGATGATTACACACGATGATTGGTTTTAAAATTTTTAAATCAGTTTAAAATACTTTTACAGAAAAACACTTAATTACCACTATTTTTTATTATATTATATGGGCTTCCATCTCAAAACCAATTGGCTATGAGAGGAGTGACCCTTGAAGCTTATATATTGTGAGGTCTCCACCAATCTTTCCGATGTGGGATCCTCAACATGCCCCCTCAAGATGGTGCCTCTTTGGGTTCACCATTCTTGGATCGGATCCCAATTTCTTTTTATTGGACCGAATACCCGTTTGAGTTTAATGGGCTCTGATACCATAAAACCTTCCTTTAACAGAATAATGAAGGAAAGGTTATTCTCATTGAATTTAGGGATACTGTTACAAGGGAATATATATAGGCCAACAATACAAGATTACAAAATAACCAACAGATAACCAATAAGAAAATAATGATTAGCCCATAATAATACATGATAACCAAATGGATAATTAACCCACTAATATCGCCCCTCAAACTAATGTCCGATTAGGACATCAGTTTGGTTTTTAAGAACTGAAGTCGATCACAGGTCAAAGACTTTGTGAACAAATCTGCAACCTGAAGATTAGTAGGAAGATAATGAAGCAGAATATCCTTACGCACGGCTCGTTCACGAACAAAGTGAAAGTCTATTTCTATGTGCTTTGTACGCCCATGAAAAACGGGGTTCTTGGCAAGTTGAATAGCAGAGGAGTTGTCACACCACAACGATGGAGGTTGAGAGGAAAATACCCGAAGGTCTTGAAGAAGTTGTCGGACCCAACATAATTCTGTTGTAGTTGCCGCCAATGCACGATACTCTACTTCCGTTGAGCTGCGGGAAACAGTTGTTTGTTTCTTGGCAGACCAAGAAATAGGATTGGTGCCAAGAAAGAGAACAAATCCAGAGGTGGAGCGCCGATCAGAAGAATCCCCTGCCCAATCAGAGTCCGAAAAGGCATTGAGCCTAAATATGTCAGCAGTGCTTTTCCGAAACAAAATACCAGCAGATGGATTCACCAGAAGATAACGCAAGATGCGTTTTGCTGCAATGAGGTGAACTAAGGATGGTTTGTGCATAAACTGAGAGAGTTTACTTACAGAGAACGCAATATCCGGTCGTGTGAAGGTTAAGTAATGCAAAGCACCAATTAATGACCGAAAGTGAGTAGCATCCTCAATAGAACAGAGAGTACCATCATCAGGTGAAGGCTTTAAAGCAATAGGAGTGGAGCATGGTTTTGCCCCAAGCATTCCAAATCTGGACAGAAGATCTCAGACATATTTGTGTTGAGAAACAAAAATACCCTTAGTAGAATAATCAATCTCAAGGCCAAGAAAGTATTTTAAGCGTCCAAGATCAGTCATCTCAAACCTCCCTCGAAGCTGGTGCACTAAAGAGTCTATATATAAGGTATCACTGCCAGTAACAATTATATCGTCGACATAAAACAAGAGATAAGTGAATGAGCCACGCACAACCCGAACAAACAAAGAAGAATCAGCCGCAGAAGATACAAAACCAAGGGTCAATAGATGAGATGTAAAGCAGTCAAACCAAGCCCTTGGTGCTTGCTTAAGACCATACAATGATTTCTTCAATTTACAAGCATAAGATGGAAATGACGGATGTACAAAACCTTGAGGTTGTTGCATGTAAACCTCCTCATGAAGATGACCATGGAGAAAGGCATTCTTCACGTCCAGCTGACGAAGACTCCACCCATGTTGAGCAGCAAGAGAAAGAACCACACGCACGGTAGTTTTCTTGACAACAGGGCTGAATGTTTCGTCATAGTCTATACCAGCTGTTTGATGATAACCCTTGGCAACTAGGCGAGCTTTATGTCGAGCAATGCTGCCATCAGGGCTGAGTGCTCAAAAATTTGTTAAACCCAAAAATACTACTATAAAAACACATCTCTAAACTTTAACTCTCGATAGAGAAATTATTGGGGTGCTCCGGGTGCAAGGAGTCCGGTAGTTTTGCACTGTTTGATGTAAGAGAGAGAAGTTGTATCCAACAGTTATTAGGAGCAGATAAATTTGAAAATATACATCCGACGATTCTAAAGAAGAAATCTCATTGCACCAGAAGTATCTAATAATTTGTCATCTTGATGATCCAATTTGAACCATTTCATAGATGTTAGGGCTTAAAAAATAGTTTTCGATTAAATCTTATTTTCTTTCCTAAACTTTTATATTTATTCCATTATGATCACAAAATTTTCAAGAATTCATTTATCCCTTAATTTCACATGCATAAACTTAATATAGGGCACTTATTTAGTTAATATATGTAAGGTTTGAGTAGGTATAACAGAAGTGAAAATTTCCCAATTTATTGTTGCAAAACAACTCAAAACAGTAAGCCAAAAAAAAAATAATAATAATAAATAAAGGCAACCAATTTTGGGCACCATATGTTATATGGTTGTCCTTCAAGTCTCAAACAGAAAAATTCTTGGAACCAAGAACTTTGTTAGAATTCTCTATATATAGTTTTCCCATCAAACAAGCATTTATATATATATATAGGGCTTTGATCATTCCAAAATTCAAAATTCCCACTCCTTCACCATCACTAGCAATCATCATTTGTGAAACAAGACATTCAACCATGGCGAGAGGTTTTAAACTCTTTCCTACCCTTCTCTTAGTGTTTGCTTGGGAGTGTTGTGCAAAGGTCGGTGCCACTTTCAACGATGTCACCGGCGTTGTAGATCTCAACCTCAATCATCAGTTTTCTTTCCGCTCTTTTGGATGGCATCAGATTGGAACCTCAAATAATAATATTGACAGTAGCATTGTGTCAAGCGTAGACATCCAAAGTCCTGCGAAAGCACCAAGTATTGCTCCTGTTGGGCTTGAAACTCCAAGGAGCAAAGACAACAAAGCTTCTTCTTTTGGTTTCGAAATTAAGAAGTGCAGTGCAATGTCACTTGATCTTGAAACTCCAAAGATCAAGGGCGGCAGTGTCATTCTTTCTAATGGTAATGAAATCAATCCGAAGAGTGGCAGCAACATTGCTCTTTCTCATGGTGGAAAAATTAGTGTGAAGAGCAAAGGTCGTGTCGTTTCAAATGGTGGCAAAATTGGTTTGAAGAGCATCGACGACAAAGCTTCGTCTTTTGGTCTTGAAATTAAGAAGAACAACGTTGTTTCTCTTGGTCTCAAAAGTAGTCCCAAGAAAAAGGGCAGTGTTGTTGTCGTTTCTCATGGTCACAAAATGAATAAAAAGAATGGCAACCGTGTTTCTCTTTCCCATGGTGGAAAAGTCAGTCTGAAGAGCAAAGGTAGCATTATTTCAAATGGTGGAAATTTTGGCTTGAAGAGTAATGACAACGTTCTTGGTTCTCATGATCTTACAATTACAAAGAGCTGAGATAACATTCTTGTTTCTCATGGCCTTGGAACAACAAATAAATTGATATACAACTAAGAGATTTGGATTGTTCGGAAATCTTTTGTTCATAGAAAAACTATTAGCATCCCAAAGCACTCGTTCACAGAATAATTTGGTTCTCATTATTTCAAATGGTGGAAATTTTGGCTTGAAGAGTAATGGCAACGTTCTTGGTTCTCATGATCTTACAATTACAAAGAGCTGAGATAACATTCTTGTTTCTCATGGCCTTGGAACAACAAATAAATTGATATACAACTAAGAGATTTGAATTATTCGGAAATCTTTTGTGCATAGAAAAACTATTAGCATCCCAAAGCACTCGTTCACAGAATACTTTGTAACCTTAAGGAACTAACAACCTGTCTAAAACTTTGATATGTCAAACTAATTGCTACGTTTTAGACCTAAGAAACATAAATATATGAGTGAAAACACAAAAATATTACTAAATATATTTAGCTAAACTTAAAAATATGTTCCATATCAAGAACGGTAACATATTTAACCCCACATAAACTTGATGTAAAACTTTAATGATATTTTCAATATGAAGAGAATTAGTTTTTTTTTTTTTTTTTTTTTTTTTTTTTTTTTTTTTTTTTTACTTAATTGAAAACGGTCCACAAAATCCAACCATTACTTTGTTCAAAATTTAATCAACAAAAACATCGAACCCAACAAAAACTAACATAGGCACAAATTCAAACAAAACTTAATATAAGTCTAAATCCAGTAAATAAATTTAAACACATAAAATTTAGTATGATCGAGACATATATGAATAACAAAAAAAGTCCAGTAAAAATAAAATAACAAAATTTACGTACTCAATCTTTTTCGGATTACCCTAAACTTAAATAAACTCATTTTCAAATTATCTAAAAAAAACTTATAGTGCAGTGGCGGTGGCAGACGAAGACAGTGTGGCAATGGAGGCGGAGAGCGGTTGCAGTGGCGGAGATGGATAAGGCGACGGACGCGGCGGTGAAAGAACTAGGAGAACAAAAAGGAGGAGGACGCAGCCGCGGCAGAGAGAGAGAAGAAGAAAAAAACGAAGAACTTTTTTTTTTTTTTTTTTTTTGACAATATGGGGTGGGGGATTTGAACTATAGAGGGAAATTGTCATTTTTAACCCCTTTAAGTTTTTGGCTTTCAAAAATAACCTCTTTTTGAAAAACTTGTTATTTTAACCTAGCTGATAAAACCCATCAAGATGAATTTACAGAATTGCCCTTGAATCTAAAAGGTAAAAAAAAACAACCCACCCAAAAGAAAAAAAACCCATTCGTTAAACTTAAACCCTTCGCCTTCCTCTCTGTTCACCTTCTTCTTCGCAAGTTTTCGCGCTCTTCTTCTTCGGCAAACCCGTTCGCCTTCTTCTCCGTCGTCTTCGTCGTTCGACTCCGGCAAGTTTCTTCATCCTTAAGGTACTTTTTTTTGGGATGAATGGGTTTTATTAATGGGTTTTTTGGGATGAATGGGTTTTAAGTCCGGCGAATGTATCTATGGGTTTTATGGAGTTTGTGGGTTTCATTGAAATTTTGAGCATGAATGAAGTTTGTTGAAGTAATTTTTCAGAGAGGGAGAGGGTATACTGTGAAAAGGGAGGTTTTTTTTTGTATTTTTTTCAGAATGTCAGAGTAGAAGGAACCATCGGCGCCGAAGAGGATGGGTTTTCGCCGGAGAAGACGAGTTTTCCGGGTCACTTCCCGGTCGGGATCGAAACCCGGAAAAAACTGGTTCCCGCAAGTGGAAACCGGTTTTCTCGTAAGGGAAAATCGGTTCTTCCCTTACGGGAAGCCAGTTTTTTTTCCGGGTCGACTTCCCGACCGGGAAGTGACCAGGAAAAAAAACAGTATGGTTTTTTTTTTAATTTTTAATTTTTTTTTTTTTTTAATTTTCCCCCTCCTTCCTTTCATCTATTTTTTCATTGTTTGTGTTTTTGTTTGTTGTAGGTGTACATTACTATCATGGACCAAGGAGAAAACTCAGCAAATAGAGAGGACACACGAAGATCTTCTAAAAATATCTCTTAACAGAATTTGTTAAGATAGGAAATTTCCTAGCCTTTTCCTTCTCCTATCAGGATTTGCCACATGTAATTATTTCAAGCTATTCTTGTAAACCCTAGCTGCCATAAGTGTGTATAAAGCCTTTGTGCTTTTCAAAAAATATAGTCGAATGAAACATAGCCTTGTCTCCATCACTGTGCCTGAAAATTTTCTTACATTGCTTCGACTTCTCTCTCGTAATTTCTTGTCACATAAAGAAGTAAAAAAATAAAGAAGTAAAGGGATGAGCATCCATATGAATTTTCTTTATAATAAGTAAAGAAGTAAAGGGATAGAGGAAGAAGGGAAGAAAATGAAAAAGAAAGATATAGAAAGAAAGAGAGATTTTTTTTTTTAAAAAAAAAAAACGTACTGTTTTTTTTCCCGGTCAATTTCCCGGCCGGGAAATTGACCAAGAAAAAAAACAGCAAGCACGTGGTCAATTTCCCGGTCGGGATTCATCATTTCCCGGTCAAAATTCAATTTTTTTTTCCAGATTTTCGAATAAAATTCTTAAAAAACCTACTTATGATTTAAAACATGTAATCTACATATCTTCTTTAAAAAAACGTTGACAATACCCGGATTTTGGCTTCACGTGGTTGATGTTTTCATGTTTGAATTTTGTTTTAATTGTTGGAATTAGTTGGTTGAGAGGTTAGTTGACAATTTAATGACCATCATTAATCAAAATTGAGGAAGGGTAATAAAGACTTCTTACCTAGTGGGTCCCACCAAAAAGTATCCAAATTTGTATAAAATGGGTTAAAAAAACAAGTTTTTAGGAAGTGGGTCAATTTTGAAAACCCAAAACTTAAAAGGGTCAATTTTGAAAACCCAAAACTTAAAAGGGTCAATTTTGACAATTTCCCAACTATAGACCCCATGATTATTATTATATTATATGTGCTTCCCTCTCAAAACCAATTGACAAGGAGAGGAGTAACCATACATCTTATAAATTGGGAGGTCTCCTCTTATCTTTTCAATGTGGGGTGACCCTTGTAGCTTATATATTGTGAGGCAACATGCCCCCTCAAGATGGTGTCTCTTTGGGTTCACCATTCTTGGATCGGATCCTAATTTCTTTTTATTGGACTGAATACCCGTTTGGATTTAATAGGTTCTGATACCATATTATATTATATGGACTTCCATCTCAAAACCAATTGACAATGAGTGGATTGTAGCTTATATATTGTGAAGCAACAATTATCAGTTCACAATAAGATATATGCCTCTTTTACTTTCGACATGTAATAATAATTCATATATGTTTTTTTTCCCTTCTTCGTTCTTTCTTTTCAACAAAACATAGTTCAACTGGCATAAAGTTGTACTATTAAAAAAAAAAAAACTAAGACGGTTGGAAAAAAAAAAATATCGAATACACCCCCATGATATGATTGTCTTTAAAAACTACCTATATTCCTCAATACGATGAGAATTTATTCGATGATCCAACCACATTAACTTTTTCTTTCAAATTCACCACTTATTGATCTCAATATAAATATTTTTAGGTTATTAAGCCATATTTTTTATTTGTTTATTCTTCCCTTAAGATTTTTTCACTTCTCAAAAAAAAAAAAAAAAATTACTGTAATGTTTGTTAATTTTAAAGGACAATTTTTTCTTTCTTAATAATTGGAACTTGCTAACAATTAAAAGGGAGGAGAAAAACCATATTTTATTAACATTAAAAAAGGGTTCATCATGAAAATTTTAAATAGAAAAGGGAAAAAAAAAACATAAGGGAAAGATGTGGTAAAATCTTGATAAAAAAAAAAAACTCAATCAACCAATTTTTTCTTTTAAATATGTATATATAGCAGGAAGAGGAGAGAAATGGAAAATTTGAAAGAAAAAAAATTAAATACATTAAAAAAAAAAGTTAACTAGGTTGATTGACCATGTGGTATGGTTAATCATATATGAAAAAACTTGCTGCATACCACCCGTATGGATCTCCCTACATACCACCATTAAAATGTTGGCAAATAGGAAAGATAAAAAAAAAGTTCTCATTTTCTCTCTTCCTCTTTCTTAGTTGTCAAGATTTTAATGGGAATCCTTACATACCGGTATGTAGTCAAGTTTTGTTCACATATATATGAGGAGAGAGCTTCATTGCATCATCAAATAGTTCTCCAATACAAGAGGGAGAGAGAAAATGAAAGCCAGTCAAACATTCTATACTTAGAGTACTCACCCACAAAATATTTGAGCCCTTTCTAAATTTCTTGGTCTTTTCTAAAGTATAAATTTCCCATCAAACAAAGTATATACAGGGGCTAGTCGCGATCAAGAAAATCGAGCACCCACACCTTCGTCATTGCTACTAATCACATCATTATTTGTGAAACAAGATTGTAACCTACAACTTTCAAGACACTTCTTCACCATGGCAATGGCGAAAGGTTTCAAGCTCTTTCACATCCTTCTTTTAGTGTTTGCTTGGCAATGTTGTGCGAAGGTGGGTGCCACTTTTGGTGATGTCATTGGTACCGTAAATCCTAACCTCAATCATCCATTTTCCTTTCGTGCCTTTGGATCTCATGGCACACAAGCACTGGGAATTGCACTGGTTGGGCTTCAAACCCCCAAGAGTAGGAGTATAGCCATTGTTTCTCATGGTCATGAAGTTAGAGCAAAAAGTAGTGGTAGTGTTAATTGTTGCTCATGGTGGCAAGACTGGTCTGAACAATGCCGGTGACAATGTTGTTGTTTCTATCAAATAACATGGGGATGAGGGATTGAACCTCCGACCTCTTGGTCGAGTTACAAGCTTTATGCCAACTGAGCCAATATTGTACTGGTAACCACGAGGTTTGTGGTTCAAATCTCCCACCCCATATTGTCAAAAATAATAATAATAATAAATAAGGGGAGACCTCATAATTTATAAGATAAAGGGTCACCACACTCCTTGCCATGGTTTTGAGATGGAACCCCATTTTTATTTGATATGATGTCAGAGCCCATGAAACCTAAACGGGTATTCGGTCCAATAAAAAAAATTGGGATCCGATCTAAGAATGGTGAACCCAAAGAGGCACCATCTTGAAGGGCATGTTGAGGATCCCACATTGAAAAGATTAGTGGAGACCTCCCAATTCATAAGATAGATGGGCTACTCCACTCCTTGCCAATTGGTTTTGAGATGGAAGTCCTATGTTATCTAATGGTTTCTAGTGCTCGTGAAATGAGTGTTAAGAGTACCAATAGCGTGGTTGTTTCTCATGGTCATGAAGCTACTAAGAATAGTGACGATGCTAGTGTATCTCATGGCCTTGAAGCTACTAAGAACGGTAGTGGTAGCATGTTTGTTTCTCATAGTATGGAAACCACCAAGAACAACAGTAGCACTGTTGTTTCTCATGGTCATGGAACTAGCAAGAATAGCGGCGTCACATTGTTTTCTCATGGTGTCCAAACTACCACGAGTCATAGTAGTTCTTTTGTGTCTCATGGAGGTTTTGATGGTCTACATCACCACCTGATTAGCTTTGATTGAATGACTAATAAAAGTTAATATTACTGTGAGTATATATGTTTTAAAATAGATGGAAGGATTTCTTTCTTCCTTTCTCTATTTTAATTTCACAAAATTAATCGAAAGATTTCACTTATTTATAGTTCGAGTATTGGTGCACCTTCAAAATCATGTCTTTTATATCTTTGAATTAAAAAAATGTAACGTGGGTGGAAATGAACAAATAGTTGTCAAAGTGAACACACAGTTAATGCTATTTGATATGTACCCTCGATCAAAGAGGTCAAAGGTTCAAATTCTTCCTTCCCAAATATTATTTTTATTGTTGAACTAAAAAAAAAAAACACCAGAAATGCTTCCACATCTAATCCAAATTTTAGCAAAGCTAGTAAATGGGTACAATGTTGATGGTCGATTTTGGTCAGAGGGAACTCACCTGACCTTCATGTGCCACCAACGGTAAATTTGTAGATGAGAGGGGAAGACGTGGCCTGCAAGACAGAAAACCTGCACACTGGTGTGGTGCTCGCCACACCGGCTCCGATGCTTAAGTCAACAAGCAGAACGGTGGGGAGTGGAAAAGTAAGAGCAAGAGGAGAGAGTGTAGAGAATATAGAATGAGTTTCGAGATTAGAGTTTGAGTCCCCTTCTTCGGTGGCGAAGAGGGATATAAATACCTGTTCATCCTCCTAGGGTTTTTAGGTATTCGGAGGCGTTTCGGGACAAACCAGGCGAAACCGGGGCAGCCAGAGGCGGTGGGTACCAAACGAAGCCGAACGGGCTCGGCCTCGGCCCATGGCCGAGGCCGAGCAGGGGGTCGGGCCAAAAGCCCGACCCCTTCGGTCTTGGCCCGTCCCGCTTGCTGGTTTCGCCTCCTTGGTCCATCTTCCAGCCTGATTTCTCCCCGGTTGTCCTCGTCAGCTCCTTGTACATCGAGGTGGTCCGAAATTTCCTATAACATTAAGCCCCCACTCTTGAATTGGGATTCGGGGTGACTTACTGCTATAAGTTGGGCTCCTTAAGCCCGATTTAAGAGTAATAATCTTTGCCTTGTGCTGACCTATGTGCAGCTTTATCGTCATCCTGCAAAGTAGAATAAGCATACACAAAGTAGACACTCCCTGGATAGGGGTTAGGTGAAATGGAAATGAGAAAGGTGAGAGATTACAAAAGTGGTGTTGGTCGGCCTCGGCCTCGGGAAGAGGCCGAGCATAACAGCTTCCTAACAGTGAGACCCCCGTACTTGGTTATTCGGAGCGCCTCAATCCAGTTTCTAGTCTACAAGAGAGAAGTTAGGGAAAAGGCTAGGATCGGTCTCGGCCTCAAGCCCCGTTAACCTAAAATTTGGCTCCCTTTAAAGTTTGTGCTCGGCCTCGGCAAGAGGTGCTCGGCCTTGGCATGAGGTGCTCGGCCTTGGCAAGAGGTGTTCAGTCCCGGCTTCTGTAGGGTGAGCTTGACTTAGATGAAGTGTATGGACTCATGCCAGGTGAGGTGAGGTAGACTTGTTGGTCCAGGCTCACATAATCTCACTCTGGATGAGGCGAGGTAGACTCGGTAGTCCAGGCTCGTCTGATGTGAAGATACTCAGGCCAGAGGAGGTAAGGTAGACTCGTTGGTCCAGGCTCACATGGTCTTACTCTGGATGAGGCGAGGTAGACTCGGTAGTCCAGACTCGCATGCAGGCGTGGGTACTAAGCTGAAGAGCTTAGGCTCGCAAGGTAGGAGTGGGCACCATAGGCTAGCTGAAGCGTGGGCTCTATAGGCTCGTATGTAAGCGTGGGCACTATAGGCTCGCTGAAGCGTGGACACTATAGGCGCGCATGTAGGCGTGGGCACTATAGGCTCGCTGAAGCGTGGGCACTATAGGCTCACATGTAGGCGTGGGCACCATAGGCTCGTATGTAGGCGTGGACACCATAGGCTCGTTGAAGCGTGGGCACTATAGGCTCGCATGTAGGCGTGGGCTCTATAGGCTCGCTGAAGCGTGGGCTCTATAGGCTTATCATGCTGTTAGCGTGCTTGGTTCTGGGCTCCTCGAAATTATGTGATCTGTAGGTTTGAGCCCCCTGATCATGCTGTCAGTCTTCTCGTGACCTCCGCTGGTGGCGGTCACCATTCGAATTATCTGCGTTTGTGTCCTGGTCTTTCTTCTCCATCCCCTTACTCATGGAATGATCGGTGTGCAGATTTGGCAAGCTTTCTTCCCCACAGACGGCGTCAACTGTTGATGGTCGATTTTAGTCAGAGGGAACTCACCTGACCTTCACGTGCCACCAACGATAAATTTGTAGATGAGGGGGGAAGACGTGGCCTGCAAGACAGAAAACCTGTACACCGGTGTGGTGCTCGCCACACCGACTCCGATGCTTAAGTCAGCAAGCAGAACGGTGGGGAGTGGAAAAGTAAGAGCAAGAGGAGAGAGTGTAGAGAATATAGAATGAGTTTCAGGATTAGAGTTTGAGTCCCCTTCTTCGGTGGCGAAGAGGGATATAAATACCTGCTCATCCTCCTACGGTTTTTAGGTATTTGGAGGCATTTCGGGACAAACCAGGCGAAACCGGGGCAGCCAGAGGCGGTGGGGACCAGAGGAAGCCGAACGGGCTCGGCCTCGGCCCATGGCCGAGGCCGAGCAGGGGGTCGGGCCAAAAGCCCGACACCTTCGGTCTTTGCCCGTCCCGCTTGCCAGTTTCGCCTCCTTGGTCCATCTTCCAGCCCGATTTCTCCCCGGTTGTCCTCGTCAGCTTCTTGTACATCGGGGTGGTCCGAAATTTCCTATAACATTAAGCCCCCACTCTTGAATTGGGATTCAGGGTGACTTACTGCTATAAGTTGGGCTCCTTAAGCCCGATTTAAGAGTAATAATCCTTGCCTTGTGCTGACCTATGTGCAGCTTTATCGTCATCCTGCAAAGTAGAATAGGCATACACAAAGTAGACACTCCCTGGATAGGGGTTAGGTGAAATGGAAATGAGAAAGGTGAGAGATTACAAAAGTGGTGTTGGTCGGCCTCGGCCTCGGGAAGAGGCCGAGCATAACAACTTCCTAACAGCGAGACCCCCGTACTTGGTTATTCGGAGCGCCTCAATCCAGTTTCTAGTCTGCAAGAGAAGTCAGGGAAAAGGCTAGGATCGGTCTCGGCCTCAAGCCCCCGTTAACCTAAAATTTGGCTCCCTTTAAAGTTTGTGCTCGGCCTCGGCAAGAGGTGTTCGACCTTTGCATGAGGTGCTCGGCCTTGGCAAGAGGTGCTCGGTCCCGACTTCTGTAGGGTGAGCTTGACTTAGATGAAGTGTATGGACTCATGCCAGGTGAGGTGAGGTAGACTTGTTGGTCCAGGCTCACATAATCTCACTCTGGATGAGGCGAGGTAGACTCGGTAGTCCAGGCTCGTTTGATGTGAAGATACTCAGGCCAGAGGAGGTGAGGTAGACTCGTTGGTCCAGATTCACATGGTCTCACTCTGGATGAGGCGAGGTAGACTCGGTAGTCCAGGCTCGTCTGATGTGAAGATACTCAGGCCAGAGGAGGTGAGGTAGACTCGTTGGTCCAGGCTCACATGGTCTCACTCTGGATGAGGCGAAGTAGACTCGGTAGTCCAGACTCGCATGCAGGCGTGGGCACTAAGCTGAAGAGCTTAGGCTCGCAAGGTAGGCGTGGGCACCATAGGCTAGCTGAAGCGTGGGCTCTATAGGCTCGCATGTAAGCGTGGGCACTATAGGCTCGCTGAAGCGTGGGCACTATAGGCTCGCATGTAGGCGTGGGCACGATAGGCTCGCTGAAGCGTGGGCACTATAGGCTCGCATGTAGGCATGGGCACCATAGGCTCGCATGTAGGCGTGGGCACCATAGGCTCGCTGAAGCGTGGGCACTATAGGCTCGCATGTAGGCGTGGACACTATAGGCTTGCATGTAGGCGTGGGCACTATAGGCTCGCTGAAGCGTGGGCTCTATAGGCTTATCATGCTGTTAGCGTGCTTGGTTCTGGGCTCCTTGAAATTATGTGATCTGTAGGTTTGAGCCCCCTGATCATGCTGTCAGTCTTCTCGTGAACTCCGCTGGTGGCGGTCACCATTCGAATTATCTGCGTTTGTGTCCTGGTCTTTCTTCTCCATCCCCTTACTCATGGAATGATCGGTGTGCAGATTTGGCAAGCTTTCTTCCCCACAGACGGCGTCAACTGTTGATGGTCGATTTTAGTCAGAGGGAACTCACCTGACCTTCACGTGCCACCAACGGTAAATTTGTAGATGAGGGGGGAAGACGTGGCCTGCAAGACAGAAAACCTGTACACCGGTGTGGTGCTCGCCACACCGACTCCGATGCTTAAGTCAGCAAGCAGAACGGTGGGGAGTGGAAAAGTAAGAGCAAGAGGAGAGAGTGTAGAGAATATAGAATGAGTTTCAGGATTAGAGTTTGAGTCCCCTTCTTCGGTGGCGAAGAGGGATATAAATACCTGCTCATCCTCCTAGGGTTTTTAGGTATTCGAAGGCGTTTCGGGACAAACCAGGCGAAACCGGGGCAGCCAGAGGCGGTGGGGACCAGACGAAGCCGAACGGGCTCGGCCTTGGCCCATGGCCAAGGCCGAGCAGGGGGTCGGGCAAAGCCCGACCCCTTCGGTCTTGGCCCGTCCCGCTTGCCGGTTTTGCCTCCTTGGTCCATCTTCCAGCCCGATTTCTCCCCTGTTGTCCTCGTCAGCTCCTTGTACATCGGAGTGGTTTGAAATTGCCTATAACATACACTACAACACTCGAAAGCAGGTCATTTGGTGAGAACAAACTAAAAAAAAAGGCTTCTAAAAAAATCTGAGCACGTATTTATTGAATTTTTAAAAGAGTGCTTGGAATGGTTCTAAAAAAAAATTTAATTTTTTTTGGTTTTTCAGTTCCAAATTCAATAAAAGAGTGCTTGGAATGGTTCAAGTCAAATTAATTTTTGAAAAAACCAGGAAGTGACCCAACTCATAAAGTTTCAATTTATTTGAACCAGAACCCCAACTTAAACCATTGGGTTTAATGGTCGGGTTACATGTATTTTAGCAATCTTTTTCTTTAATGGATATCTTATGAACCAATAATTCTTCTCTCTTCCCAATCATGTATTTCCAAATTAAATTTCATGCAGCAGTTCTAGCTAGATCTATCATTCACATACATATTGTGGGAAATTTTTAATTTTTTTCCTAAATTTAGTAAGGTGAGTCAATTTTACTACTTGATTTTTTTTTTTTTCAATTTAGACGTTTTTTTTTTAAAGATACTTTATTGATAACGCATGTGAGAAACATACGGGGGAGCTACATGAGAGCTTCCCAATTTAGAGAGATCGAAGCTGCTTCATAATTGATAAAGAAATTAGAGGATGAAACCCAAAAACCAGTGAGAGCATAAATGTCTTCCCTAAGACATTTTCAATTTAGACGTTATACGGTGACTACAAGAAATTTACCCTTTCTCGGCGCGCAAAAACGTCGGCAGAAGTCCAATTATGCGTCGACAGAGGTTCTCCCAATGCACTTCCATGTGTTGAAAAGCAAGTCGAAATAAACCAGTCGGCAGAAGTTGTTTTTCCCAACGCAATATCAACCACGTCAAGAGAAGACTGCGGGGTGGCCAACTAGGCAAATGGGTCCAGAGAAAAGTATTAGACACCTTGTTAGTTCCTTAAGGTTACAAATTGTATCCTAAGTGAGAAATTGTTAGGTGCTCCCGGTGCAATGAGACCCGTAGTTTTGTACTGTTAGATTTAAGAGAGAGAAATAGAAAAAGTACCTCGATTTTGTGTCTAACGGTTATTAGGGGCATACAAATTTGAAGAATTACATCCAACTGTTTTAAAAATGGGACCTCATTGCATCAGAAACACCTAATAATTTTTCCTCCTAAACTTGTTTGGAACTACTTTGGCGTACAAGGTGGTATTTTGAATGGTATAGACACATTGTTAGTCTTTTAATTTAAGTTTCAAAATGCCTTTTGGGACAATTTAAACAAGTTAGTATTTAATAGTTTAGGGACATTATTTGTTGATTCTTTTTGTAGGCGGCTATCCTGCAGTAATTGGAAACCAATGAATTTTTTGAAATGGGTGAGTGCTTAGAGATTGTTTTGAGGGTAAGGAACGAGTGAGGGATTGTTTAGATTACTTTGAGTGTAATTAAAGTGGTTGGTAAGGGATTGAGTTTGTCAATATTATTATTATTATATATTGAAAATATATCTTGTTATAGGTGATTTTGGACCACACAAGGAGCTGACGAGGACAAACGGGCAGAGGTAGGACCAAAAGACCGACCCAGAGGAGGACCGAGCCAAAGGGTCGGGCCAGCATGGCCCGACCCATATGGTCGGCCTCGACCTTTTGCCAAGGCCGAGCATATGGTCGGCCTCGGCAAAAGGCCGAGGCCGACCATTCGGCTCGGTTGCGCGGGCCGAGTTCGTTCGATGCCGTTTGGTCCCCACCGCCTTTGGCCGCCTCGGTTTCGCCTGGTTTGACCTAAAACGCCTCCGAATCCCTAAAAACCCTAGAAGGATGAGCAGGTATTTATATCCCTCTTCGCCACTGAAGAGGGGATCCCGAACTCTATCCCTAAACTATATTCTATACTCTCTACTTTTGCTCTTACTTTTCCACTCCCTACCGTTCTGTTTGCTGGCTTAAGCATCGGAGCCGGTGTGGAGAGCACCACACCGGTGTGCAGGTTTACCGTCTTGCAGGCCACGTCTTCCCCCCTTATCTACAAATTTACCGTTGGTGGCACGTGAAGGTCAGGTGAGATCCTCTGGCTAAAATCGACCATCAACAGTTGGCGCCGTCTGTGGGGAAGAAAGCTTGCCAAATCTGCACACCGATCATTCCATGAGTAAGGGGATGGAGAAGAAAGACCAGGAGACAAACGCAGATAATTCGGATGGTGACCGCCACCAGCGGAGGTCACGAGAAGACTGATAGCATGACCAATAAGATCAGGGGGCTCAAACCTACAGATCACATAATTCCGAGGAGCCCAGAACCAAGCACGCTAAAGGGCCATGACCACACAATTTCAACACAAAACCACGGTCATACCAAGATAGACCAGAGGAATCTGATCGAGGATAAGCGCAGAAGTGCCAAAACTGTCGAAGGAGACCTGCAGAAGCTAAGTGACTCCAAGCCAAACAACGACTACCAGACGAACAGTGCGAAGGCTGGGGCCGAGGCCGAGGCCTACCATGTAGAGGTTGACCATGCCGAGGCCGACCATACCGAGGCCAACCGAAGATGTTCTTCCAGATCGATTAGGAGGAAACCCCACGAGAGATCAGGACCACCTTTGGAGGACATCCTTCGGCCGAGGCCGGGGCCGACCCACAGCTGTGGTCATCCCGAGGCCGAGGCCGACCCTAGGCCAAAGCCAACTCTAAGCTACGGTCATCCTTCGGCCGATGTCGGGGCCGACCCACAGCTATGGTCATCCCGAGGCCGAGGCCGACCCTAGGCCAAAGCCGAAGCCGACTATCCAATACTTCAAAGGTGACTCGAAGATCACATAATCAAGACAAATCAGATTGTCAATGCAGTTGAGCACAAGACAAGATCCAGATCGAAGCGAAGGATCCGGATACGAAAGACGACAGATTGTTCGAGGCTAAGGCCTAAGCCAACCCCAGATATGACTGAGGCTGAGGCCGAGGCCGACCCCAGATATGATTGAAGCTGAGGCCGAGGCCGACCATAGCCATGGTTGTGACCAAGGCCAACCCTATTGACTTAAGCGAAGATTGACACCATGCGAGCCTGGACCAACGGGTCTACCTCGCGCTCATCTAGTTGAATCCACGCCTACATGCGAGCCTATAGTGCCCACGCTTCAGCGAGCCTATAGTGCCCACGCCTACATGCGAGCCTATAGTGCCCACGCTTCATGCGAGCCTATAGTGCCCACGCTTCAGCGAGCCTATAGTGCCCACGCTTCAGCGAGCCTATAGTGCCCACGCCTACATGCGAGCCTATAGTGCCCACGCTTCATGCGAGCCTATAGTGCCCACGCCTACATGCGAGCCTATAGTGCCCACGCTTCATGCGAGCCTATAGTGCCCACGCCTACATGTGAGCCTATAGCGCCCACACTTCAGCGAGCCTATAGTGCCCACGCCTACATGCGAGCCCATAGCGCCCACGCTTCAGCGAGCCTATAGTGCCCACGCCTACATGCGAGCCCATAGAGCCCACGCTTCAGCGAGCCTATGGTGCCCACGCCTACCATGCGAGCCTATAGCGCCCACGCTTCAGCGAGCCTATAGTGCCCACGCCTACATGCGAGCCCATAGAGCCCACGCTTCGGCGAGCCTATGGTGCC
The DNA here is from genome assembly GCA_036850905.1 of Luffa acutangula. Classification (NCBI taxonomy): domain Eukaryota; kingdom Viridiplantae; phylum Streptophyta; class Magnoliopsida; order Cucurbitales; family Cucurbitaceae; genus Luffa; species Luffa acutangula. Next base: position 50,651,946 of record CM072090.1, read on the forward strand.
AACGCCTACCTTGCGAGCCTAAGCTCTTCAGCTTAGCGCCCACGCCTGCATGCGAGCCTGGACTACCGAAGTCTACCTCGCCTCATCCAGAGTGAGACCATGTGAGCCTGGACCAACGAGTCTACCTCACCTCCTCTGGCCTGAGCATCTTTACACTGGGCGAGCCTGGACTGTCGAAGTCTACCTCGCCTCATCCAGAGTGAGACCATGTGAGCCTGGACCAACGAGTCTACCTCACCTCCTCTGGCCTGAGCATCTTTACACCGGGCGAGCCTGGACTGCCGAAGTCTACCTCGCCTCATCCGGAGTGAGACCATGTGAGCCTGGACCAACGAGTCTACCTCACCTCACCTGGCATGAGTCCATACACTCCATCTAAGTCAAGCTCGCCCTGCAGGAGCCGGGACCGAGCACCTCTTGCCAAGACCGAGCACCTATTGCCGAGGCCGAGCACGAACTTTAAAGGTATTCCCCTATTCTATACTTTATGTTTCCGTGAAGTTCTACTTAAGATTGGGGGCTACATAAGGGATATGCACTCCCTATTAAACAAAAAGCAAGTAACAGGGGATATGCACTCCCTATTAAACAAAAAGCACACTAGTTTGGCATGTCAAACCAATGATTACATGCTCTAGCCTATTCTTTCATTATTTTCCTACAAGGACTAACGTATGAATGCAGGGAGCTAGATTTTGAGCTAACAGAGGTCCGAGGCCGAGGCCGACCCTAGCCTCTTCCCTCATTCTTCTTTTGCAGTGATTAACTTTTCAATGCAGGATTGTGAAATCTTTTGCTTCTCCTATTTTTTACTTGTGGATAAGCCATGGATCTGGAATGAAGCGTTCCGAATGACCAAGTACAGGGGTTTAGCTGCTGTGCTCGGCCTTTTCCCAAGGCCGACCAAATAACCCAAAATGGGAAGCTGCTGTGCTCGGCCTCTTCCCGAGGCCGAGGCCGACCAGATAAGCTAAAGTGGGAGACTGTTGTGCTCGGCCTCTTCCCGAGGCCGAGGCCGACCAGATAAGCTAAAGTGGGAGACTGCTGTGTTCGGCCTCTTCCCGAGGCCGAGGCTTACCAGACAAGCTAAAACGGGACACTGCTGTGCTCGGCCTCTTCCCGAGGTCGAGGCCGACCAGATAAGCTAAAGGGGGAGATTGTTGTGCTCGGCCTCTTCCCGAGGCCGACCAGAGCCATTGTTGTAATCTCTCAACTTTTCTCATTTCCATTTCACCTAACCCCTTTTTAGGGAGTGTCTACTTTGTCCAGTTTGTCCTATCTTGCAGGATAACAAGGAATCATACATAAGTCGGCATGGAAGGAGAGTTATACTCTTAAATCAGGCTTAAGGAGCTCAACCGATAACACTAAAGTCGCACCTGAATCCCAATTCAAGAGTGGGGGCTTAATGTTATAGGTGATTTTGGACCACACAAGGAGCTGACGAGGACAAACGGGCAGAGGTAGGACCAAAAGACCGACCCAGAGGAGGACCGAGCCAAAGGGTCGGGCCAGCATGGCCCGACCCATATGGTCGGCCTCGACCTTTTGCCAAGGCCGAGCATATGGTCGGCCTCGGCAAAAGGCCGAGGCCGACCATTCGGCTCGGTTGCGCGGGCCGAGTTCGTTCGATGCCGTTTGGTCCCCACCGCCTTTGGCCGCCTCGGTTTCGCCTGGTTTGACCTAAAACGCCTCCGAATCCCTAAAAACCCTAGAAGGATGAGCAGATATTTATATCCCTCTTCGCCACTGAAGAGGGGATCCCGAACTCTATCCCTAAACTATATTCTATACTCTCTACTCTTGCTCTTACTTTTCCACTCCCTACCGTTCTGTTTGCTGGCTTAAGCATCGGAGCCGGTGTGGAGAGCACCACACCGGTGTGCAGGTTTACCGTCTTGCAGGCCACGTCTTCCCCCCTTATCTATAAATTTACCGTTGGTGGCACGTGAAGGTCAGGTGAGATCCTCTGGCTAAAATCGACCATCAACATATCTATTACTTGAAATTAAATGGACTATGTATAAGCCGCACTTCATGATATGAAAAATTTTATAATTCAAGAAAAATGAAGAAATATCTAGACATCTACAAATAGTAATGTCAACTTTTAATAGTGACTCAATTAGGCATTAGACAACACATGCTTAGCTTGGTGATGTAGACCAGCAAAACCTTCGTGAGAAACAAAAGAACCGCTATGACTCGAGGTAGTCTGAACACCATGCTTAGCTCGTTTCACATATGATGATTAGTATGAATGTCGATGGTATGAGATGTTACAACTAGAATGGAAACAGAGTTGCTAACATTTTTTATTATGAGACTTGATTTAAAGGGAAAAATATCAAAACTGTTTTTATCCAATCCAGACTTTTATCTTTATTTTTATTTTTTAAGATTCAGTGAATCAAATTGATTCAACAAATATCTATTTGGATGATATTTGTGTCCAATTGGTCTCTCAACTTTAAATTTTGTGTCTAGCTAATTAAGTCATTGACCTATTAAACATTTTTTAAATTCACAAGTCTACTTGAAACAAAATTAAAATTTTAGGGTTCCAATAGGCATAAAATTCAATTTTACACCAATAGATTAAGTTAATTTTTAAAAATCTTGAATATGTAAAGGAACTATTAGACATTCTTAAAGTTTAGGGACATATTAGAAACTATTAAAAATTTAAAGACCAAATTTATATATAACTCTAAAGGTTTAGGAACTAAACTCGTAATTTAACCAACAATAAAATTTATAACATATAAAACATCTTCACATAAATTATTTAAAAGTAATTTTTCATTTTGATTTTGGTTTTGTATGAGAATATTCTAAAATATTTATTTTGTTTAATGGGTTATGATAATTCAACGGGTTAAAGCACAATAACCTCGACAAAAAGGCCAAGGTTCAATTTATTTCCACCTCATATGTTATTTAACTAAAAAATGTATCTATATATTTGAACATAACTTTAAAAAACTAATTTCAACATAATTCGTTGAGACATAATATTTTTGACCAAGAGGGAAAAGGTTTAAATTATAAAGATGTTTAAACAACACCACCAACTCTGCTCTTTAAACTAATTTTACTACCATGAGAAAAAGCTATGCTACCTTTCTTCTTTAGACCAATTTTATGACCATGAGAAACAACAACGTTGCCGTTGCTCTTTGTAGCTTCAAGGTCATGAGAAACAACACTGCCTCTGCTCTTAAGGCCAATTTTGCCACACCATAAGAAACAACACTATCACTGCTCTTCAAGCTAATTTTTTCCACCGTGGTAAGTAGCAATGCCACTCTTGCTTTTTGGAATTGTGAGATCAAGGTATCCGCTGCTCTACTGAATTTCGAGACCAAAAGACAAAGCTTTATGGCCTTTATAACTCATTGGAGTTTCAAGTCCAACTGGGGCAATCGCCGGTGCTTCTGTGGGACTCTGCATGTCTACATTTGACACGATGCTACTGTCGACATTCGGGATCCTTAAACCATGTGATCCAAATGCCCGAAAGGAAAATTTTTGATTGAGGCCAAGATCGTGAACACAGTGACATCGTTGAAAGTGGCACTCACCTTCACACAATACTACTAAACCAACACTAAGAAAATGATTTGAAAGAGCTCAAAACCTCTTGCCATTGTCGCGGTCGAGTGTGTTAAAGTTGTAGGCACAAGCTTTGTTTCACGGATGATGATTGATCAGTAGCAATAATGAAACTACTCGTGTTTTGAAATTTTAATTATTGGATCCCAAGATTGTTTGTTATTAGTTGGACAACTATATTATCGTTAATAGTTTATTTTCCCAAAGAAAGGGTGGTGTACTTTTTTCTTATGAGTTTGCTTTGGAACAAAAAACAGGGAAATTTTCTAATTCCTTTATAACTAATTTTTTTCTCCTTGTTTGTTTGTTTTTTCTTTTCTTGACACATACTGTTATACCTATTATTTCTCAAACCTTACACATCAACAAAGCTAAGTATTAGGTTTCAATTAGATAAATTATAAAAACGTTAACCTCAAGGATCAAAATGTATTTCGTTGAACATTAAGGGAGTAAAAAAGAATGCTTGAAAACTTTTGAGAAAATAATGAAATGAATATAATAAATTTATGAAGCAAATTAAGATTTAAATCAAAACTATATTTTAAGTCCTAACATCTATAAAATGGTCCAAATTTGGGTGATGGAGTTAGAGTTTATCGACACGTTGATATTTGCATCCACATTTCAATATGTCTGTCAGTTCAACTTCGACAGTTCTCCTAATGACATTTTTTTTTCAAAATTAAACACTTGAAAAGTCGAATGACTTTATACCGCTCATAATTATGGTTTATATCTATTCTTGAAGGTAATGGTCAATAAACATGTGACTTGTAAAAAAAAAAACATTTGGCATTTAAAAAACTAACATAAACCATTTTTTTAAAAAAATAAATGAAACGATTATCAAGAGTGGAGAGAAAAGAAAAAAAAATTGGAAACAAGAACAAAAAAAAAAAGGAGAAACTAGTTTTAGTTGTTCCCAAAAGTTGTATACAAATTTTGGGAGTGTTTCCCAAAAATGAGAAACAAGAAACATACGTAGTTATTAATTAAATGCTTAGATTTCTTAATAAAATTGAAAACAAGAAACGAGAAACGAGAACGTTACCAAACGGGCCCTTATCATCTTACTGATGATTAAACATCCTCCCCTTAAATACAAGTTGATGTAGAAGTTACCAAGTCTAACAAAATGACAGTTGTAACTAATAGAAATAAACCAACTTGTAAAATAGAAATACAATAATAATTGATAATGTAATATAATAACGATTTCAATAGCATATGAAAATTTGGTAATCATTATGTGAATGAGTGCTTTGGAGTGCTAATAGTTTTTCTATACACAAAAGACTCCCAAATCCAAATCTCTTATTTGTATATCAATTTATTTGTTGTTCCAAGACCTTGAGAAACAAGAATGTTATCTCAACTCCTTGTAATTTTAAGACCATGAGAACCTACAACGTTGCCATTACTCTTCAAGCCAAAATTTCCACCATTTGAGATAATGCTACCGTTGCTCTTCAGACTGATTTGTCCACCATGAGAAAGAGAAACACGGTTGCCATTCTTTTTATTCATTTTGTGACCATGAGAAACGACAACAACACTACCCTTTTTCATGGGACTACTTTTGAGACCAAGAGAAACAACGTTGTTCTTCTTAATTTCGAGACCAAAAGACGAAGTTTTGTCGCTGATGCTCTTTGTACTTCCAAGACCATGAGAAACAACAACATTGCCATTGCTCTTTAAACCAATTTTCCCACCATTTGAAACGACACGACCTTTGCTCTTCACACTTATTTTTCTACCATGAGAAAGAGCAATATTGCTTCCACTCTTCAAATTGATTTCATTACCATTAGAAAGAACGTCATTGCCGCCCTTGATCTTTGGAGTTTCATGATCAAAAGACACTGCACTGCTCTTCTTCATTTCGAGACCAAAAGAAGAATCTTTGTTGTCTTTGATCCTTGGAGTTTCAAGTCCAACAGGGGCAATACTTGGTGCTTTCGCAGGACTTTGGATGTCTATGCTCGACGCTATGCTACCGTCGACATTATTCGAGGTTCCAATCCTCTGCCATCCAAAAGCTCGAAAAGAAAACTGATGATTGAGGTCGAGATCTACAACACCGGTGACATCGTTGAAAGTGGCATCGACCTTTGTACAACACTCCCAAGCAAACACTAAGAGAAGGGTAGAAAAGAGTTTAAAACCTCTCGCCATGGTTGAATGTCTTGTTTCACAAATGATGATTGCTAGTAATGGTGAAGAAGTAGGGATTTTGAATTTTTGAATGATGAGAAGCCTATATATATGTGTTTGTTTTATGGGAAAACTATATATAGAGAATTCTAACAAAATTCTTGGTTCCCAAGAATTTTTCTGTTTGAGACTTGTAGGACAACCATGTAACATATGGTGTCCAAAATTGGTTGCTTTTATTTTTTATTTTATTTTTTTTTGGCTTACTGTTTTGAATTGTTTTGCAACAATAAATTGGGAAATTTTCACTTCTGTTATACCTACTCAAACCTTACATATATTAACAAAATAAGTGCCCTATATTAGGTTTATGCATGTGAAGTTAAGGGAAAAAAGAATTATTGAAAATTTTGTACGATCATAATGGAATAAATATAAAAGTTTAGAAAAGAAAATAATTAAGATTTAATCGGAAACTATTTTTTAAGCCCCTAACATCTATGAAATGGTTCAAATTGCATCATCAAGAGGACAAATTATTAGGTGCTTCCGGTGCAATGGGATCCCCTCTTTAAAACCGTCGGATGTACATCTTCAAATTTGTCTGTCCCTAAACACCATTGGATACAGAATCGAGATATTTTCACAACTTCTCTCTCTTACATCAAATAGTGCAAAATCTTAAACTTAAGGGCCTAAGATGACTTGTTTTGAAACTTAGAACCAAAGTGAAAATCTTACCATTGTTGTGTTATGTTTTTTGGAAATTTGGTAAGATTTTCGTTAATGCTACTCAGATGACTTGTTTTATGTTATGTTAATTTTGGGAGAATATGAATTTGAAAAATGATAATAGATTATATGTGCAATGAAAAAAAAAGACGTGCATTGGAAAAAGTTAAAATAAATTGATACAATAATAATTGAAAATTTTGGTTATAAAATATAAATCATGATTGTAAAATTTGTGAGAACATATAGAAATGGAAAGTTTAGACCCCATTTAGTAACCATTTGGTTTTTAAAAATTATTGTTGTTTTCTCTAAATTTCGTTACCATGGTTTTTAGGTATGTCAATGACAAATTTGAATTTCCAACCAAATTTCAAAAACAAAAATAAATTTTTGATTTTTTTTTTTTTTTAGTTTTCATAATTAGTTTTTGAAAACATGGGAAAAAAAAAATAGATAACAACACAAATAAATTTAGAGGGGAAGTAATGTTTATATACTTAATTTTTAAAAACCAAATGGTTATCAAACGGACCAGAATGGGTCTTGTGAAGAAAATCTAACATTATTTATTATGAAATTTGATTTAAAGGGAAAAATATCAAGACTGTTTTGTATCCAAGACTTTTTTTTTTTAATTTTTTTTTTTAAGATTCGGTGAACCAAATTGATTCAACAACTATTTATGTTTTTTAAAAAATTTATTTTGGATTTTGTGATTTAAAGAGCGAAAATTATAAAAAACAACTTTCTTATGCTTTAAGTAAATCCTAATTTTAAATTAAAAATTTTTAATGGTAGAATTACATTTAAAAAAAATAAAAACTTTGGTACATATATTGTTTGATGTTATGAACTCATTTCATTTGTCTTAAAATTAAAATAAGTATAACATAATATATTATAAATCATATAATTATATAAAATGATAAAGGTTAAATTATAAGTTTATTCCCTAAACTTTAATTGTCAAATTGATCCTCGAACTTTAAGCTTTGGGTCCATGAACTTTAAAAAATATTTAGTAAGTCTTTAAGCTTTTCAGTTTTGTGTCCAATTGGTCTCTCAACTCTCAATTTTGCGTCTAGCTAATTAAATCACTGACCTATTCAACATTTTTTAAATTCATAAGTCTACTAGAAACAAAATTAAAATTTTAGGGTTCCAATAGCCATAAAATTCAATTTTATACCAATGGATTATTTAATTTTTAAAAATCTTGAATATGTAAAGGAACTATTAGACACAAAATTCAAAGTTCAAGAATATATTAGGCATTTTTAAACTTTAGGGACATATTAGAAACTTTTTAAAATTTAAGGACCAAATTGACATATATATAACTCTAAAGTTTCAGGAACTAAACTCATAATTTAACCAACAATAAAATTAATAACATATAAACATCTTCATATAAATTATTTAAAAGTAATTTTTCGTTTTGATTTTTGTTATTTATGAGAGATATTCTAAAATATTTATTAGACAGGCCAAGGTTTCTTTTCAAAAAAAAAAAAAAAAGGCCAAGGTTGAATTAATTTCCACCTCATATGTTATGTTTAACTAAAAAATATATCTATATATTTGAACATAATTTTAAAAAAATAATTCCACCATAATTCGTTGAGAAATAATATTTTCGACCAAGAGGGTCAAGGTTTAAATTATGAAGATGTTTAAACAACACCACCAGCTTTGGTTTTTCAAGGTTTTTCAGAAAAAAAGCTATGCTGACTCTCTTCTTTAGACCATTTTTTATGACCATGAGAAACAACAACGTTGCCAACACTGCCTCTTTTCTTCAGGCCAATTTCGCCACCATTAGAAACAACACTATCACCGCTCTTCAAGCTAATTTTTCCACCATGGGAAAAGTAGCAATGCCACCCTTGCTTTTTGGAATTTTGTTGAGATCAAGGTATCCGCTGCTCTGTGGAATTTCGAGACCAAAAGACAAAGTTTTATGGCCTTTAAAACTCATTGGATTTTCAAGTCCAACTGGGGCAATCCCCGATGCTTCTGTGGTGGGACGCTGCATGTCTACATTTGACACGATGCTACTCTTTGTGCTAACTTCATGACCATGAGAAACAATAACTACACTCCTACTCTTGGGAGTTTGAAGCCCAACCGGTGCAATTCTCGGTGCTTGTGTGCCATGAGATCCAAAGGCACGGAAGGAAAACGGATGATTGAGGCTGGGATTTACGGTACCGGTGACATCGCCAAAAGTTGCACCCACCTTCGCACAACATTGCCAAGCAATCACTATGAAAAGGGTGTGAAAGAGCTTGAAACCTTTCGCCATTGCCATGGTGAAGTGCCTCAAAGTTGTAGGGTTACAAGCTCGTTTCACAGATGATGATTAGTAGTAGCAATGACGATGGTATGAGTGGTTGGATTTTTGTGATGATTAGAAGCCCTATATATACTTCGTTTGATGGGAAATCTATATTTAGAAAAGACCAATAAATTGGGCGAGCATTCCAAGTATAGAATGTTTGATCGGCTTTTTTTTCTGCATCCCCCTCGTATCGAATGATGGAGCTGTTATTAAGGACGACTATATTGTAATATGTTGAAAATTTTATCCCACATATGTTATTTTATATTGCATGAACTCTACATTATTCTAAAAATATAATGCTGTAGACATTCTGAAGTAGTATGCACAATCTTCTATGCCAAAGAAGAAGTATTAGAGGGTTTTCTCGTCTACTTGAAAAGTTGGATGAGGTGGCAAGTTGTTTGAATTTTCCAATGTGAGATGTAGTATGCAAAATCAAGAACCGAATGTCTAAAATTGTTTTATTTATGAAAATTTAGGGTTTAAATTGATATAACTACGTTTTAGTTGACATCACTCCCAAAATTTACGGGTATAAATTGATTTTCTCCTAACTTATAAAAGAAGTTAATAAAATGTTATTTTATGCGAAGTCGAGGGAGTAAAATGTAATGATTTGGTAATTTTGAGATAGAGCAATGAAATAAATATAAAAGCTTAGGATAAGATTTAATCCAAAACAGTGCTTCTTGAGAAGATTTAATTCGTCGGATGGCCTTCTTTAGTACTGCCTTAGGTCAGTTGTTGTGTGGATGCTGGGATTATGAAAAACCTTTGGAAAGTTTTGTTGGAAACGAAGTAGGCCCTCACAATACAACTCAAGAGATAAGAGAAGAAGATTGTTCTCTCACTCACACAAGATTGGAGAAACTAAAACTTGAATATAACTTTTGTTTCTTATTTGCTTTGGCTTGCATGCTTACAAATGACAAATCCTACACATATATATACTAGTAGGAAACTACATCAAAAGACATCAACAATAAATGGAAATACATGTGACCTTTCACCAATACATGAACATTCATCATGTATCTTGTAATTCATGTATTCAACTATTCTTTGAATCTCAACTATTCATGTATGTAACTAAATGTGATTCATGTACCTTGAATTATGTCTAGATTAATTTTAACATCCCCCCTTAATCTAGACTTGAGCAACTCCAAGTTTTTCTCTAAACTTGACAAATAAGTCAAACTTCAGCGCCTTCGTAAAAATATCAGCCACCTGATCTTGAGTCTTGCAATGCTTCACCATCACTTCTCCATCTTTAACCAAGTCTCTGATAAAATGATACTTGATTCTAATATGCTTGCTTCTTCCATGGAAGACTGGATTTTTTGATAATGCTATAGCAGAACCATTATCGCAAAATAAAACAGTCTCACTTCTTTGAGCACACTTCAATTCTTTCAACATCCATCTAAGCCATAAAGCTTGACATCCAGCTGCAGATAAAGAGATATATTCTGCTTCGGTGGTAGAAAGAGCAACAACAGGTTGTTTTTTTGAAATCCATGAAAAAACACCTGAGCCAATGCTAAAAACATAACCAGATGTACTTTTATGATCATCAACATTACCACCCCAATCACTATCACAAAAACCAACTAACACTGATTCTGGAACTTTCTTATAATGAATTCCAAGATTTCTGGTGCCAAGAATGTAACGAAGTACTCGCTTACCTGCTTCCCAATGACTTCTTTTCGGGCTTGTCATGAATCTGCTTAACATACTTACAGCAAATAGAATATCAGGTCTTGTTGCAGTCAAGTACATCAAGCTTCCAACTAAGCTTCGATATAAGCTTGGATCAACATCTTCTCCGATATCATTCTTGCTCAACTTCAAATTTGCGTCCATGGGAGTGTTACAAGGAAAAACATTTTCCATCCTGAATTTTTTTAACAAATCACCAGCATACTTTTGTTGTGAGATGACAATCTCTCCATCTTTTTGATTGACTTCAATTCCCAAAAAATAATGGATGAGACCCATATCACTCATCTCAAATTCCCTTTTCATGGAATTCTTAAAATCATCACACAACAGATTATCATTTCCAGTAAAAAGCAAATCATCAACATAGAGTGAAACAATAAGAAATTTGCCATACTTATCTTCTTTGACATAGAGTGCATGCTCATATGGACACCTTCGAAATCCTGTCTTTATAAAGAAACTGTCTATGCGACTGTACCAAGCTCGCGGAGCTTGCTTCAATCCATATAAGGCCTTTTTCAACTTGTACACTTTGTCTTCTTCTCCTTTTTTCACATAACCCAAAGGTTGTTCAACGAATATCTCTTCCTTCAAGTGTCCATTCAAAAAAGCGGATTTTACATCCATTTGATAAACTTTCCACTCATTTTGAGCAGCCAATGACAAAATCAATCGAACTGTCTCAATTCTTGTCACAGGAGCAAAGATCTCTTCATAGTTCACACCATATTCCTGCTTGTAGCCTTTTACAACAAGTCTTGCCTTGTATTTTTCAACTTCACCATTTGACTTCAGCTTTGTTCTGTATACCCATTTTACTCCAAGAACTTGTTTGTTTACTGGAAGATCCATCAACTCCCATGTTTCATTTCTTTTTATTGCATCAATTTCTTGATCCATTGCAATCTTCCATTTTTCATCTTGGATCGCCTCATCAAAATTTATAGGATCAACATCGGAAAATAATGCAAAATCAGCAACATCTTCGTCAATTCTGTTAGTAGCATTATAAATTTCTTGAATATTTCTCATTCTCCTTGGTGACATATCATCATCACTTGTGGAAGATGGCGATGCAGATGAAGATGATGCCACTGCCTGAACATCTACTTGCTCTGAGTCGTGAGCATCTCCATTCCCGTCCATGCTAACATGAAATGGACTTTCAGCTTCTCTAACGACATCCCAGTTCCAAGATTCATCTTCATTGAAAATAACATCTCGACTGATAATAATCTTTTTCGACAAAGGATTATACAACCGATAAGCTTTAGAATTTTCACTATAGCCTACCATAATGCATTTTTCTGATTTATCATCTAACTTGCCCCTTAGCTTATCTGGTATATGAGAATAAGCTATACTCCCAAAAACTCTCAAGTGACTAACACATGGTTTCTCACCACACCATGCTTCATAAGGAGTCATACCTGGAACACTTTTTGTTGGAGCTCGATTCAAAATGTAAGCAGTACATGCAACAGCATCTCCCCAAAACTCATCTGGCATCTTTTTTGCTTTTAGCATACTTCTCGCCATCTCCATGATTGTTCTATTCTTTCTCTCTGCAACTCCATTCTGCTGTGGAGTCATTCGAGCTGTCTGTTGATGATGAATACCTTGTTCCTTGAAAAATTTATCAAAAGCTATATATTCTCCACCACGGTCAGATCTCAAAGATTTTATCTTATGGCCACTTTGATTCTCGGCTAAAGCTTTGAAAGATTTAAAACATTCAAATGCTTCACTCTTTTCTTTCAAAAGAAAAATCCACAACTTTCTGCTGAAATCATCTATGAAGGTTATGAAATATCGATTACCTCCATTTGATATTGTACGCATGGGACCGCACAAATCTGTATGAATCAACTCAAGAGGTTTGGAGGCTCTCCAAGCTTTACCAGTTGGAAACGGATCTCGGTGATGTTTTGCAAGTATACACACTTCACAAATATCTGTCTCATGGTTGATATTTTGAATGCCTCTCACCATATGATTTTTGCACAAATACGATAGTGATCCAAAATTCAAGTGACCATATCGAAAATGCCAAAGCCAGGATGGATCCTTCAATATGCTGCTAAAACAGGAGATTTGACCATATGTGAATTTAAGAGGAAACATCTTATTAGCAGTCATTTTTACCTTGGCAATAAGAACACCAGTCTGGTGTTTGATTGTACACACCACCTTCAAATGAAACTTTTAGACCTCGTTGAAGTAGTTGACCAATACTCAAAAGATTATGCTTCAAACCTGGAACATAAAACACATCCACAACTCGTTTTGTGCCTTTCTTCGTCTTAACGAGAATATCACCTCGACCTTTGACTTGCAATCTTGTATTATCACCAGTTTTCACTTCACTTTGGAGAGATTCATCCAAAGTAACAAATACACTTCTGTTTCCTGTCATGTGGTTACTACAACCACTATCAAGATACCATGTAGACTCCACAACATCATCTTGAGCACTACATGCAAGAAATAGAACACCTTCATCACTTTTCTCCTTTTTATGGATCATGGTAGAATTTCCATCTCCATTTCTCGGTGCCCAACAATCTGCTTGAAAATGACCATACTTTTTGCAATTAAAACATTGAATGTGAGAAAAATTACCACGACCACTTCCTTGATTTCTGCCAAAGCCTTTTCCTCTTCTGCCTCCTCTTCCTCGAGATGAAGAAGAACTTTCTTGTTGATTTTCAGAATTCATACCATTTCTATTATCGTAACTTCTTCCACCTCCTCGTCTGCCACGACCACCACGTCTTCCACGAGAATCGCCTCTGAATGAAGTTTGCATTTGAAATGCTTCCTCGGGATTAACATCAAATTGCTTCAATCTAAGCTCATGGGATTGAAGAGAACCCATCAAGCTATTTACTGATAGTGTAGATAAATCTTTTGATTCTTCAATTGCAACGACAATATGCTCAAACTTTCTTGGCATACTTCTAAGAATCTTTTCAACAACTCTTTGATCACCCAATTCTTCTCCATTTGTTCTCAAACTATTGACAATCGCAAGAATACGATTGAAAAACTCTTCAACAGTTTCAGTCTCTTTCATCTTAATGCAATCAAATTCAGATTTGAGAGCTTGTAGTCTTACCATCTTTACCTTATCTTCTCCTTGATAGGTGGATTGTAAAATATCCCAAGCCACCTTTGCAGAAGTAGCTGTTGAAATTCTTTCGAAGACATGTTCATCAACAGCTTGATACATGAAGAACAAAGCCTTCTTGTCTTTCTTACGATTTTCTCTCAACTCGGCAAGTTGTTGATTAGTGAGCTCGTTCTGATTCTCAACTTCAGTGTATCCTCTTTCAACAATATCCCACAATTCTTGTGAGCCATATAGCACTTTCATTTGAATACTCCACTGATTAAAATTCTTCCCACTGAATCTTGGAAGTTGGGGTTGCAACATGTTACCACTGGAAGCCATCTATGATCTTAGCTCTGATACCACTTGTTGGAAACGAAGTAGGCCCTCACAATACAACTCAAGAGATAAGAGAAGAAGATTGTTCTCTCACTCACACAAGATTGGAGAAACTAAAACTTGAATATAACTTTTGTTTCTTATTTGCTTTGGCTTGCATGCTTACAAATGACAAATCCTACACATATATATACTAGTAGGAAACTACATCAAAAGACATCAACAATAAATGGAAATACATGTGACCTTTCACCAATACATGAACATTCATCATGTATCTTGTAATTCATGTATTCAACTATTCTTTGAATCTCAACTATTCATGTATGTAACTAAATGTGATTCATGTACCTTGAATTATGTCTAGATTAATTTTAACAAGTTTTCATTAAAAAAAAATGCAAATTTTTAAGGTCTGACATTCATAAGAGCCTAAACACAACTGATAAGCTGCAACGAAAACTCAAATCTCATATGATTAGCTCGAACTGGTGTTTCCTTTGCTGCAAAAGTTCGGAAAGTATGGACCATCTCTTTATTCGCTGTGACCTTGCCTATCCCATTTGGGTGTTCTTCCATCAGGCCACTGGTTTCCTTTTGCAGATTCCTCTCCATGTGGATCAATTTTATATGGAGATGGTTGGAAGTCCAATTCTCAGAGGCATATTCTTATCCAATCATTCTTTACTGCCACTTTGTGGACTTTGTAGAATGAGCGCAACAGCCGAATCTTAAAGGATCTCTTGGAGCTTTGCTTAAATTAGGGAGGATAGCTTTGCTCTTTCTTGATTTTGATAGTCTACCTCAAGCCTTTTTTGTAATTATGAAGCCCCTTCTATTTCCCTTATAATTGGGAGGCTTTCATGTAACTTTTTCCTTGTATGTTTCTCACATACATGTTAATAAAGTATCAATTTTCTAAAAAAAACAATGTTTCTTGAGAGTTAAGACCAACACATCGTGTAAAATGGTTCAAATGGGATCATGGAGACCTCGAGAGTTAGATTTTAGGGATGCAATTTTTAGAGTATAGTATATTTTTGGGTTCAGTGATTTTTTAATCACGTTTGAGAGTCTGAACCTACAAATGCATGACTCAACTGACATAAAACTTGTATTCGACCAAGAGGTTAGAGGTTCAATTTTCAATCCCTACATGTTATAAAAAAAAGAGTGATAATTAAGTGGAATTTCTATAAAAGTATTTTAAAGTGGTTTTATGTGTTTTTTGGAATTTCTAAAAGCAATCTTCACCATGTAACCCAACATCAAGAAAATTTTGGAAAGTAATCGTAATTACTCACATGTAAAAGCACTATTTTTTTTTTTTTTTTTTTTGAAACAGTAAGAGCAGTATTTTTCAGTCTTCCAAAATTATGTTAAAATACTCACCTAGATCATTTCATTTTTTACACGAGAGAAATTAGACTTAGAAATTTAAACAATGTTTATATTTATACATTATAACGGAAGTAAGGAATTTTCCCAATTTAATTTCCCAATTTATTGTTTTTTTTTTTTTATTTCAACAATATTTGGGGTAGAGGATTTGACTTCTTTAATCATAAGCACACTACTTTATACAAGTTGAACAATGCTGTTGATTTTCCAATTTATTGTTGAAAAACAAACTCATAACAACAAGAAAGATGTAAAGGGCTCTTTATTGAAAAAAAAAAAAAAGAAAAACAAGAAAAACTATTTACCGTAATATAGTTGTCCAACCATTATCGAACAGTGTTGGGGTACGATTAATAATGAAAAAAAAAATCAATTTTAACCCTAAACTTTGGGAGTTGTATGAATTTTAACCCTAAACTTTCAATTTTATCAAATTTAACCCTAAACTTAGTAAGTTATATCAATTTCAACCCTAAACTTAGTAAGTTATATCAATTTCAACCCTAAACTTTTAATTTCATCAAATCGAACCCCAAACTTATCAGATTGTATCAGTTTTAACTCCAAACTTGCATAAGTGTTATAATGTATACATTTGGTTAACTTTTTGTTTGAATCATCGTACGTAATTGACTATTTCTTCCTTTTTTTTTTTATTCACATTGCTCCTGAATTGGTTTCTTATGAATGAAACATTGGACAAACTTTATTTTAGATGACTTTTCCTTGTTGTTGAGTGAAAGAAATAATAGCAGCTCACAAATACACCCAGAGACAACCACATTAATCCCAAAAGCACCCAAATCAAGGCTCCAAAAATCATTCAAATAAAATCTCCAGCTCCTCAATGCTCCAATTCTCCCTTGATGGAAAATCAGTGAAGCTTTCCTTTTACATTTCATTTTAATTACGTTGCAGAGAAGACAAATAATTCATTTAGCCTTATTTTTTCCTTTTTTGTAATTTACTTACCGTTGCCAAATCTTCCTCTCTCCTTTCTCAAGTTTTCTGTAAATACCCAAACTCTTTGGGCTTCTGTCTCCACCAATCTGTCCGATGTGGGATCCTCAACATGCCCCCTCAAGATAGTGCCTCTTTGGGTTCACCATTCTTGGATCGGATCCCAATTTTTTTTATTGGACCGAATACCCGTTTGGGTTTAATTGGCTCTGATACCATATTAGATTATATGGGCTTCCATCTCAAAACCAATTGGCGATGGGAGGAGTGACCCTTGAAACTTATATATTGTGAGGTCTCCACCAATCTGTCCGATGTGGGATCCTCAACAGGTTCTTTTCACACAGATTGGAATATACATTTTTCAGATCAATAAACTTTGTTATCATTTTCTCCGCTTACGTTCATGGTATCAGAGCGCTCGCTGCTTGTGGAGAAATCAAAAGCTATGGATGTTACCTCTAAAGTCATCACCAACACTGAAGTTGGACTCACAATCCAGTCCTTTCATCAATGCTCCAGTCTCATCTCCATAAAGCTTAATTCCACCAACTATCTTCTTTGGAGATCTCAAGTTCTTCCACTTGTTCGAAGTCTGGGAGTTGAACACCATTTGATTGAAGATACTACACCAAACTCAAAGACAATCGACAAGGAAGGAAACACCACAACAAATCCACTGTACAATACTTGGCTCACTAATGATGGCCTTCTAACCTCATGGCTTTTAGGAATCATCACCGAGGAAGTATTAGCAATGATTGAGGGGCTGGACACGGCCTATCAAGTTTGGAAATCGCTAGAAGAAACACTACTTGCCATCACTAAAGAAAATGAGATCCACATTAGTGAGTCCCTGCACAGTTTGAAAAAAGGTAACTTGTCTCTTGAAGACTACATCAAGAAATTTAAATTCTTGTGTGATAAACTTGCAGCTATGAAGAAACCACTTGACGACTTAAGCAAAGTCTTCACATTGGCACGAGGATTGGGACCTAAATACAAAGACTTTAGAACTGCAATGTTGTCCAAGGCACCATATCCATCCTTCAATCAATTTATTCTTGCATGGAAAGCTCATGAACAAATGAATCAAGTTGAGATGGAAGAAGAAAAAATGTCTCTCCCCGATATACATCATGCATACTACTCTCAAAGAGGGAGAGGGCGCGGACGAGGAAGACATTTCAATTCGAGAGGAAGAGGCTTTCAGCCCAACAGTTTTCAATTGAACCGAAATACATTCTCTCCAAAATCGGATTCAAAGAAGTCAATCACTTCAAATCAAGTTGCCTCCATTCAAAGCTCAGGTAACCCAATTATTTGTCAGATTTGTGGAAAAGCTAACCACATTGCTCTTGAATGTTGGAAAAGGTTTGACCACTCATATCAGACGGAAGAAATTCCAGCTGCACTAGCCGTCATGACCATTATTGATGATAATATGGATCCTACACTCTATGCCGACTCCGGGGCCACGTCACACATTGTTAGTGACACAGGTACCATATCTCAAACTCACATTTATAAAGGAAAAGAAAAATTGTATGTTGGCAATGGAGAGGGTCTCAACATATCACATATTGGTCATGGGAAACTAAGAACACAATCACACAACACGTTGAAATTAAACAATGTTCTTGTAGTACCTAATATAAAAAAGAACTTAGTATTTGTAAGCAAATTAACTAAAGATAATTATTGTTCAATTATTTTTTATGCTAATGGTTTTGTTATAAAGAACAAGCAAGGACAAGTTCTAGCAACGGGAACTAGGAAGAATGGATTGTATGCACTGAAATCGAGGCTACTGCCACATCTGCCATCTGCTCATTACCAAATGCTACTGTCTTTAATGCTACTGCTACTGCCTTTAATGTTATGCTTGATTCTAATTTCCCTCATAAGCCTACTGAATTTGTGGTTGATCATGTTTTACCACATAAGTCTACTACCTTATCTAGAAACAATGTGCCTCTAAGTGTATGACACAAACGTTTGGGTCATTTAAATGAAAATTCTATTAAGCATTTGAGTTCAAAGAACCTTATTCATGTCTCTAGTTGGAAGAAATTAAATGCTATTTGTTCTATATGTCAAATGAGCAAAAGTTGTAGGCTTTCTTTTACTCTAAATAATGCTATAAGTAATTACCCTTTTGACAAAATTCATTGTGATTTGTGGGGGCCTGCACCAATTATCTCATGTCAAGGTTTCAAATACTATGCTAGCTTTATTGACGATCACTCTAGATTCACATGGCTTTTTCCCTTGAAACGAAAATCTGATTTTTATGAATGTTTTGTCAAATTTCATACTCTTATTTACACTCAATTTGAAAAGAAAATTAAAATTTTTCAATCAGATGGAGGTGGTGAATTTACTTCTTTAAAACTTAAACTTTTTTTGGAAAAACAAGGCATTCTTCACCAAATGTCATGTCCTCACACACCTCAACAAAATGGGGTAGCTGAAAGGAAACATCGACACATAGTTGAAACAGGTCTAGCCCTTATTTTTGAATCCTCCATACCTTTCAAATACTAGGTTGATGCCTTTCTTACGACCACTTTTTTAATAAATCGAATGCCATCTAAACCTCTCAACATGAAATCACCTTTTGAAACCCTTTTTCTCAAGAAACCTAATTACTACTCTCTTAAGATTTTTGGTTGCAGATGTTATCCCTACCTCAAAACACAAGCACATGATAAATTTGCTAAAAAGACATATCCTTGCATTTTCGTTGGGTATAGTACATCTCATAAAGGATATAGATGCTTAGATCCAATGACCAATCGTATTTACATATCGAGACACGTCATTTTTGATGAAGAAGTCATGCCCTTCACTAACTACACTCCAACACGCACTGGACCTCATAATTTAGAAATGTCTACCTTTGATGAAGTAGAACAATGGCACACACCAACTTCAAAGGAAATGGAGCACTATATATCTACCTTGCAGGTCCATCCCACTCATGGAGCCCAACGTTGTCATGATGATACTTGTTGGAACATTGATACCCAACCTCCAGCACCCACAGACACAAATAAAGATGATCATATGCATACACCTTCTTCTACGTTGATGTGGAATTTTCCTTACCGCAAGCGCACGGGTCAAGTAATAATAAAGTGTTCGTATAAACGAGTGCCGTCCTCTGGATTGGATTTTTAAGCAAATCAAGTATTGTAAATTATCTTGCTCAATTTTATTTAGGGATCAAAAAGTAGTGAATGAATGGTAGGAAACTTAATTCAAAGCAAGTAAAAGGTGGAAATTCAATTGGAAACAACACTTAGGGGCCGTTTGTTTCGCGGTAATCCAAGATTCCCATGGAATGGGCATCTGGATTACCCCGTTTGTTTTGTGGTGATGTAAGATGCCTAGGCATCTCGGGATGCCTGGACATCCTAGGATGCCCACACGAGAGGCATCTAAGAAGATTTGGATGCCCACCTGATACATGGGTTTCTAAGATTCTCATGTTAAGGGAATCGACTATTGACGTTTTGGTCCTTTGTTTTTTATATTTTCTTTCATCAATTTTCTTTATTTTTCCATTTTTTTCTTTTTTTTTCTTTTTTTTTTAGGACTTTAAAAAATTAGTGTATTCATTCACTAATAAACAATTATATGAAATTAACTATATTTATATGTTTTATTTACATATAAAATAAACTTTAGTTAATTTGTCTTCTTCTAACTTAAAATAAGTTCAAGTAGTTCAAGTTTAAATTGAAATTAATACTTAATTCTATTTTTTTCATACAAATCTTAAGACAATAGAAATTATTGTTTTTACAAAATAACATATAAAATTAATACAAATTGAATTGATAACAATATTAAATTATTAAAATAAAAAATGTTATACAAGTTAAATTATATTAAATTAATATATAAATGATTTGAAGACAGGAAAGGGTATTGTTGGAATAATACATCATTTTAAGACATTCCCGTCCAGAAATCCTACAAAACAAACATGGTTATCTAAATATTCATGAACATCTCTATAAACTATTCCTTCAAAACAAACACGGTTATCTAAAATGTCAGACATCTATATTTCCGGGCATATATAATTCTAGACATCTGAAAATTCCGACTATCTTGATTACCAAAAAACAAACGGCCCCTTAGGGAATTGATTTCGCCGATTTAGTCTAGGATTGATTTTAAGGAGTAAGTTATTATGCACAATGGAATTATGAGCCAAAGACCCTTTAATCACAACTACCTCTCCCGAGTATAATTGATTCTCATGCAAGTTAACCAACTTGATATCCCTATCTAAGTTTATTAACATGCAAGGCAATGAGATCTTTTAACCAATTCTAAAGTTAATCTAAAACCGTCACGAATTAGAAAATAAACTTTAGTCATGCAATCTTGAGTAAGTCTATATCAAATCCCCTCTCCCGAGCTAGATTCGAAACTTAAATCATTCAACTAATGGCCAATTAATTGAAAGCATTGAATCAAGATTACAAACATAATAAACATTGCATAACTTAAACCATAAATCAATCCATAAACACAATCAACTACACCAATCCCTAAGCTTTGAGTTTAGCTACTCATGAATGTAAATACAAGCTCAACTAAACATGTGAAAGCCATAAAAATCTAACTAAAGTGAGGGAAAGAAGAATTAAACTCGTTGTAGGCCGAGACCGAACGTCCCCGTCACGATCCCCACGAACAATGGGTTGATTTCCGAATTTTCCCCTTTGCTTTATCCTTGAATTCCTCTCTTTTTGCTCTGTTTACGGCCCCAAGAAGTTCCAAAATTGGTTCCCCCAAAAACCTAGTCGAAAGGATGCTTAAATAGCAAAATTTCGTCGTAGCGTCGAGACGCTGTCAAGACAGCGTTGCGACGCTATCAAGACAGCGTTGCGACGCTATCGCGATCCGCAATTTTGGAAAACTTTTCTATAGCGTCGCGACGCTATGAATTTTTTTTTTTTTTTTTTTTTTTTTTTTAGAAAACTCCATTTGACTCCAATTGCTGAATTAAGCTTCAAACACATACTTCCTACAAATAAAACATAAAAATGCATAAATTTGGGGAAATAATTATAAAAGACTAGCTTAATTAATCAGAGAAAAATAGCTAGCTATGCTCGCTATCAAATACCCCCAAACTTAAGCTTTTGCTAGTCCTCGAGCAAACTACAAATCAAACATACAGTAGAAGAATGGATGCAATAATCATAACTCAATCCTCAAGGCTCAAAAGTCAATAGTCAAGCAAGCAAGAGACATGCACATAAGGACCAATGAGGGAGACAAATTAAAATTTTTCCAAAATTAACTTGCACAAGCGAGATCTAACTCAACAAGATCAGACTCTACTAGCTCGGGATTGGATTATTAAACTCTCAACTCATCTTCCCTCTACACTGGCACTAAGGACTCACTAACGAGTCAATGGAACAAATTAGTTTGTTTTCCTTCAAACTTAGGTGCTTATAATTAACAATTAAATTAAGCATGTATATGTGGCACTAGCTTTCACACACCCATTGCAGGGGCCCTTAACCTGAGTTTTCTCTGGTTGGCCTAACTGATCACAATTTTTGCCTAAACTTTATTAAACATTGCAAACTGTGCACAGGCCATGGCATAATAATTTTTTCCAATAGTAACAACAAGAATGATTTTTCTTTATGAGTATAAATAGCATATATTCTTTTCTTTCCTCCTAAGCAAGATCAAACATGCTAATTTGCAAAACATTAACTTTTTAGGGCCATGGTTAAGTGTCTTAAATATCTAGGGCACCGGCTTATTTCACAGGAGAAGATTAGTAGCAATGTAAAATTACAAGTTTCGGTGTTTGGAATTTTTGGATGATGGTAGGAGTCCTATTTATATTTTTGGATGATTAGTAGCAAGTATATACTTGTTTGATGGGAAAATTATATATAGAAAATTCTAACAAGCAGGACAACCGAATTACATATGGTGGCCACCGTTGATTGCTTTGTTATTTTTGGTTTACCGTTGTGAGTTGTTTTGAAACAATAAATTTGGAAATTTTCAACTTCTGTTATGCCAACTCAAACCTTTACATAGAACAAAATAAATGCCCTATATAAGGCTTTTAATTACTAAATAAATTATGAGACAAAAATCAATTTATATCTCAAAAGTTTAGAGGTTGTATCACTTGAAATCTCAAACTAATAACGGTATCAATTAAAATCTTAACCTTTTATAATTGGATTGTATAAAAAAAATTAATGCATAAGTTTCACACGTGTATAAGACTTCTTTAAATGCAAATTTTAATATGGTATTAAAGAAAACGTTGGTATCAAATGGATAGTAGTGAGTTTTTATTAATGAGTGGTTTTCACCATCTCATCTTCACTTATTTAGGAAGAATTAAGTGATAATTTTTCAGACTACTATAGTAGGATTTTGGGAGAATAATATTTTTATTTGTGTGGTTTTGAGTTGATTTTAAACAGAATCAAGTGAAAATATAGTTATAGATCAAGAACGGAAGGTCCAAAATTGTTTTTTTTTTTTTTTTTTCTGTTTACAATGTTCTAAAATTGATTTATTTAGGAAAGTTTAGGGTTTAAATTGATATAACTATTAGTTTAGAATTTTAATTGATACAACTCCCAAAAGTTTGGGGTATAAATGGATTTTTTCCCTAAATTATAAAAAAGTTAATACCAAAGACCAAAATGTTATTTTATGTCAAATCAAGGGAGTACAAAGTAATGCTTTGATAATTTTGAGATAGCAATGGAATAAATATAAAAGGTTAGGAAATAAAATAAGATTTAATCCAAAACGGTATCTTGAGTGTTAAGATCAACACATCTATGTATAATGGTTCATATTGGATCGTGGAGAGTTCGAGTTTAGGGATGCAATATCTAGAGTATAGTATTTTTTGGCTTCGATGATTTTTTAATCACTTTTGAGAGAAGGAAGTGATAAATAAGTGCATTTTCTATAAAAGTATTCTAAAGTGGTTTTATGTGTTTCTTAGAATTTCTAAAAGCAATCTTCGCTATGTAACCCAACATCAAAAAATTAAAAATTTGGAAAATAATCGTAATTACTCATGTAAGAGTATTATTTTTCAGTCTTCCAAAATTATGTTAAAATATTCCCCTAGATCATTGAGAGAAATTAGACTTCTGTGTTTGGTTTAACTTTTCAAGTGTCTAATTTTGAAAAAAAAATCATTTTGAAATTTTTTTTAGTGTTTGGTAACCACTAAAAATGACTTATTAGAAAATAAGATTGAGAAATAAATCATTTTGAGAGACACCCAAAACCAACTTCTTTAAAAAAAATGTTTTAAATTATACAATAACTTGTGTATAAAAACACTTATGAGGAAATGTAACAAAAAATATGAATGTTTTAATTCTAAAATAATTTTTATACAAAATGTTTTTTAAAAAAATGCATTCTTGAAAAACATTTAAATTAAGATGTATTCTAAATGGACTCTTAAACAATGTTGGTATTTATACATTATAAAAGAAGTAAGGAAATTTTCCAATTTATTGTTTTTTCTTTCTTTTTTAAGTTCAACAATATTTGAGGATGAGGGCTTCGAACTCATGACTTCTTAGTCATAACAGACCTTTTGAAGGCTTCCCAATTTATTGTTGAAAAACAAACTCAAAACAACAAGAAAAATGTAGAGAGCTCTTTATTGGATTTTTTTTTTTAAAAAAAAACAATTTACCATAATATAGTTGTCCAACAATTATGGAACAATCTTGGGACATAATTAAAAATTTGTTATAGTTTTCTAAATATAGTTTTCCCATCAAACAAGTTTTTTTTTATTATATATAGGCCTTCCAATCATCCAAAATTTCCAAACACCCTCATCTTTGCCTTTGCTAATAATCATATCATCTTTGAAACCAGCTTGTGCCGTGTGCGACTTTTTAACACATTCAACCATGACAATGACAAGGGGTTTTAAGCTTTTTCACACTATTTTCTTAGTGTTTGCTTGGCAGTGTTGTGCAAAGGTAACTGCCACTTTCAACGATGTCACTGGTGTTGTCGATCTCGGCCTCAACCATAAATTTTCCTTCCGTGCATTTGGATCACATGGTTCTGGGATCCAAAAAGTTGGCGGTAGTGTCGCACCAAACGTAGACATGCAGAGTCCTGCGGAAGCACCGGGGATCGCCCCTGTTGGGCTTGAAACTCCAATGAGCAAAGACAATAAAGCTTTGTCTTTTGGTCTTGAAATTAAGAAGGGTCTCACTACATCCCTTGGTCTCGAAATTCCCAAGAACAAGGGCGACGTTGTTGTTTCTCATGGTCACGAAATAAGGAAGAAGAGCAGCGTCAACATTGATATTTCCAATGGTGGAAAAGTTAGTATGAAGAGCAGTGGTAGTGTTGTTTCAAATGGTGGCAACATGGATGTTTCCAAAGGTGGAAAAATTAGTCTGAAGAGCAGAGGCAATGTTGTTTCTCATAGTGTTGGAGCTACAAAGAGCAGCAATGTTGTTATTTCTCATGGTCTTAAAACTCCAATGAGTAGCACCAAAAAAGCCTTTTCTTTTGGTCTTGAAACAAAGAAGAGCATAGCCTTATAGTCTCAGAACTCACAAGAGTAAAGGAGACATTGTTGTTTCTCATGGTCATGGTGGCAAAATTAGTGTAAAGAGCAAAGGTAGTGTTGGTTTTTCTCATGGTCTCAGAACTCGTGGGAATATGTAAGTCTACCAAACTGCCATTTGGTGAAGTTGGAAAAGATTCTGATGGTCAACATTACAAATTAGCTAAACCCAATTAGCTTTAATTGAATGACTAATAAAAGTTAATATTACTATATTTGTGAGTATATATGTTTTAAAATATATGGAAGGATTTCTGCCTTTCTTTCTCTATTTTAATCTGAGTACAAAATCAATCGAAAGATTTCAGACCCATATTATAAATGTATTGAACAACTTATTTATAGTTCGAGTATTGGTACACCTTCAAAATCATGTCTTTTTATATCTTTGTATTAAAAAATGTAACGTGGGTGGAACGAACAAATAGTTGTCAAAATGAACATATTTAAACACTAATTGACATGTACCATCAATCAAAGAGGTCAAAGGTTCAAATTCTTCCTTTCTCAAATATTGTTTTTATGGTTGAACTAAAAAAAAAAAAACATGCTAGAAATGCTTTCGCATATAATCCAAATTTCAGAAGCTAGAAAATGGGTACATTACAACACTCAAAAGTAGGTTGTTATTGAATTTTTATGATAGAAAATATTTTGAAGAAATAAACCAAAAATTTCCCAACTTATTGTTTCAAAACAACTAAAAAAAAGAGTCAAAACAAACATAGCTCAGTGATAATTGACATGTACCCTCGATCAAGAGGTTAGAACTAAGTTCGAATAATTCCTCCACCCAAAATATTGTTGTTGAAGTAAAAAAAAAAATGACGATCAATAGGGTCACCATATAATATGGCTGACCTACTAGTCGAACCGAATATATAGGTTTCTTAGACCCAAAAACTTGTTAGAATTTTCTATATATAGTTTTACCATAAAAAAAAGTATCTACAGGGCTTATAATCCAAAAATTCCAAACACCCTAAAAGCGGCTATAACATTGTATCAAGTGTCGATGACATCAAGAGTCCTGTAGAAATCCCAAGGAATTGTCCCTGTTGTGCTTGAAACTCAAATGAGCGGAAGCAACAAAGATTTGTATTTGGTCTTGAAATTAAGAAGAGTAATAATGTTGTGTCCCTTGGTCTTGAAACTCCAAAGATCATGGGTGTCGCTGTTTTTTTCTAATGCGGTCAAAAAATTAGTCGAAAGAGTGGAGGCAACATTATTTTTTCTCGTGGTGGCAAGATTAGTCTAAAGTGTAGCGGTAGGTAGTAAATTTGGTTTGAAGAGCAATGACCAATGTTGTTGTTTCTCATCGTCTTGGAACTACAAAGAACAGTGACAACATGGTTGTTTCTCATATTGGTCTTAAAATTAGAAAGAGCAGGGGTAGTATTGTTGTCTCTCATGGTCTCAAGAGATTTGATGTTTACATTATCAAGCAAAACCTAACTTTGATCGAATGGCCTATAAAAATTAGTAATATATTATTTAATTCTTAGATATATATGTTTCTCAATAAACCACATATAACAACTTTACAAGCAATTCAATATCATTTAAATTCATCATTCAAACGTAGGTTGAATGAACAGATAATTATAAGATAGTACAATATATCTAATCATTCAAAAAAGTTTGGAGAATTTTTTTAATTTACGTAAGATAAAAAATAAAGTCTAAGGTCTAAATTGACAAAATAAAAAATCTAGAGTTTTTTTTTCTGAGAAAATAAAAAATCTAGAGTTAAAACTTACCTCATGTAAATGATATAAGATCTAATACTACTAGTGCAGAACTACTTGTTTAGATTAAAAGATTTTATTATTATTTTTTCCTTGCAGGTATAGATAGATGCTAAAGAAAATGTTTATATAAAATTTGTAAATTTGACATTTAAAATTAGCTATATAGTATAAAGTCACAAGTCATCATTGAACTTATTTAGTAATAAGATTTTCATTTAACTAGAAGATGATGCATCAATCTAGTTCAATCATTGGAATAAAAGATTAAAAAAAAAAAAATCTCTTTCGAACCATTTCTTAAACTTTAGAGCCTAAAACGACACTTTGGTTTTGGAACCAAAGTAAAATCTTATTAAAAACACAAATAAAAATGCATTTTTCACTGGTTATTTTAACTTCTCAATAAAAAAAATATGAGTTGGATGAACAAAATACTTCTATATTGTTTCCAAAAAATTCAAAAAAAATTCTTTTGTGTTTTAGTATAAAAATTTAATAAACACGTGCTTGAATAACTATGGACTCGTTTGATATTAATTTAGTTTTCAGAAATTGTACTTGTTTCCCCACCATTTCTTTACCGTTTAGAGTCCGTAATTTAAAATTCCCACAAAATTTGAGAATGATTTGGATGCCATAGTATGAAGAAATATTTGTTCATTCTACCACACGATTTTACTAAAAAGATATATATAAAGACATGATTTTGGAGTGCACCATTACTTGAAGTACAGGTTAATTGCCCAACACGTGTAAAACTTACATGGGCCCGTCTAGCTCAGTTGGTAGAGCGCAAGGCTCTTAACCTTGTGGTCGTGGGTTCGAGCCCCACGGTGGGCGATATTTTTTTATCAAAAAAAAATAATATAAACATGAAATCTTTCGATTTATTTTAAAAACATATATATCTGCAAATAGCAATATTAACTTTTATTAGCCATTCAACATCAAAATCTTTGCCAACTTCACCATTGCAGATGGTCAACTTCCACAGTACTTTGAGTTTTGAGACCATGAGAAACATTAACATTGCCGTTGTCCTGTGTAGTTGTGAAGCTATGAGAAAGAACAAGTTTGCTGGTGCTCTTTCTAGTTCTAAGATCATGTCTAGGACCATGAGAGAAAACAACGTTGTTGTCGTTCTTTTTAGTTCGAACACCATGAGAAACAACAACGTTGTTGCTACTCTTTGTAGCTCCAATACCATGAGAAAAAACATTGCCTCTATTCTTCGGACTAATTTTTCCACCATAGGAAATAACAACGTTGATGCCCCTCTTCGTACTTATTTCATGACCATGAGAAACAGTTATGTCACCCTTGATCTTGGGAATTTCGAGACCAAAAGACAAAGCTTTATTGTCTTTGTTCATTGGAGTTTCAAGTCCAATGGGGGCAATCCGTGGTGCTTCGGTAGGACTCTGCATGTCTACACTTGATGCAATACTACCACCAACTTTTAGGATCCCGAAACCATGTGATCCAAATGCACAGAAGGAAAAATGATGATTGAGGTCGAGATCAACAACACTAGTGACATCGTTGAAAGTGACACTCGCCTTTGTTCAACAACTGCCAAGCAAACACTAAGAAAACAATATGAAAGAGCTTAAAACCTCTTGCCATTGTCATGGTTGAAGTGTGTTAAAGTCAGAGGGCACAAGCTTGTTTCACAGACGATGATTAGTAGGCAATGGCAGAGGTGAGGGTGTTT
The DNA here is from genome assembly GCA_036850905.1 of Luffa acutangula. Lineage (NCBI taxonomy): Eukaryota > Viridiplantae > Streptophyta > Magnoliopsida > Cucurbitales > Cucurbitaceae > Luffa > Luffa acutangula. The sequence goes on from CM072090.1 coordinate 50,680,437, forward strand.
GGAATTTTTGGATAATCAAAAGCCCAATATAAATACTTGGTTTGATGGGAAAACTACATTTAGAAAACTCTAACAAATTATTAATTGTGTCCTAAGATTGTTCATATCAGTTGGACAACTATATTTATGGTAACCACCTTTAATGGTTTTTTCAATAGAGAGCCCTTTACATTTTGCTTAACGTTATGATTTTGTTTTTCAACCTCTTCTAAAAAAAAATTGTTTTTACAATAAACTGATAAATTTTTATAGTTTTTTTTTTCTTTCCTTTTTTTAACACACATGTTATGCCTATTTACCAAACCTTACGACACATTAACAAAGCAAATATTAGGTTTGAATGAAATATATATTATAAAAAGTTACCATCAAGAATCAAAATGGTGAACTCTTCCATAAAAAAAAAAAATATATATGTTATGGGTAAATTTGGACCTAACTCTAAGAAAGTCAGAGAAACAAGCACACGAAGGCCCAATGGGCCTAAATCAATCTCTAGGGCTACTCACCCTCCTAAAAGGAAGGGAAACCCTAATTTCAGCTATAAATAGAAGAGGTTCACCCCAGGAAGGGGACTCCACTTGGTATCTATTTTCTTCCTCAATACTATCACTTTATTTGCTTTCCTTGTGATCTCCCTACCACACCGGTGCTTAATTTTCTCTTGTTTTGCAGGCCACGTCTTCCCCATTCAAATAAATTTACCGTTGATGTCACGTGAAGGTCAGGGTCTGTGGGGAGAGAAAGCTTCGACAAGAAACAACTATGTTTCTTTTAGATTCTTGATTTGCGAAGTTATCTTTTAGTTTTGAGGATCTGTCCGCCATAGATTTTTGTCGCATCCGCCTCTTCCATCATCTGGCCGTCACCTTCGCACACACTATTTCAGTGAAGTACTCCTCCTCCTTCACTATGGGTTCTCATTTGGTTGCTTCTCCTTCGCGGTGGGTAGTCACCATTATATTTGTGACTATGAATATTGTGATCTTTATCTCATGGAAACGGTGCTGGATGAAGAAAGCGAAGTGAGTGCAAGTTTATGCTTTATGGAATTTTATGAGTATTCCTGCATAATATCTTGATAAATGTAGTGAGTTCATATACAATATGATTTTTCTTTGTGTAATTTTGTTTGAACCCAACAAATGAAGTAAAGACAGATCTGAAGCCAACACAATATCGTTTTTTGGTGATTTGATGGCATTGTTCGTTGACAGAAAGTTTTCATGTTGACATTGAAGCTTTTCAGGTCTGGGTTGCATTTTTCGATAGAGTTCAATGGCAAAATTAGCATAAGAAAATCTCAACCTTCATAGGTAAAATTCAAGTTTTCTCTTAGTAAAAGTTTATTAATTCTTTTTCTCCATGTTCTCTTAATTATTAGTTGATCGGATTAAGATCACCTTGGATGATTTTGTTTGCTATAATATTATTAAACAACCTTTAGAGATTTAATCTTTCTTGAAAGATTTTAATTTTAAATGAATAATCTTAGAAGTAATTCAAATTAGATTTGTGTTTGATAAATTATCTATATCCAAAAATTGTAGATTTAAACTTGTATTTGTGCATATATGCTTTGATTTGATTTGCTCTCTAATTTATAATTTCAATTAGATATTTTGTTGAATATATTTTGCTGATAATTCATATTTTATATTGGATCTATCTAATTTAAAAATTGTATCTATCATTTTGGTCATTTATTCAATAGACCAATTGGTCATATTTCAAGATTAAATAAAGAGTCTAAATTAAGTAGACCATATAAATTATTTATTTACTTCATAAAAACTCTTCTATGCCATCTTCATTTTACAAAGATTTTTATTTCTAATTTTGAATATCACAATATGGGATGAGAAATTCAAGTGGTTTGAAGATATAGCTCAAGTTAGTCCAACAAAGGGTTTTTACTATTTCATGGGCGGTATGTTCTCCACTTACCCTTATTTACTAAATATCTATTCTTATTACTTTATGTGTATCTATTGGTTTATTGAATGCAAACTATTCATAATTTGCAAGTTAATTATGTTTCAACCAATTATTAGTCTTTTTCCCATATCAGCGTAATGTTGTCTACTAATGTTGTTTCACGAGGGAACATGACATGCAGAAATCCTGAGCAGCTGGTCGAAAAGTCCTTGTAGGAGTGGCAATGCCTATACTCCTAGGGCGTGCCCCGGTGCATCTACTGTCAAAAAGTCCTTGTAGGAGTGGCAATGCCTATACTCCTAGGGCGTGCCCCGGTGCATCTACTGTCAAAAAGTCCTTGTAGGAGTGGCAATGCCTATACTCCTAGGGCGTGCCCCGGTGCATCTACTTGTCGAAAAGTCCTTGTAGGAGTGGCAATGCCTATACTCCTAGGGCGTGCCCCGGTGCATCTACTGTCAAAAAGTCCTTGTAGGAGTGGCAATGCCTATACTCCTAGGGCGTGCCCCGGTGCATCTACTTGTCGAAAAGTCCTTGTAGGAGTGGCAATGCCTATACTCCTAGGGCGTGCCCCGGTGCATCTACTGTCGAAAAGTCCTTGTAGGAGTGACAATGCCTATACTCCTAGGGCGTGCCCCGGTGCATCTACTGTCCAAAAGTCCTTGTAGGAGTGGCAATGCCTATACTCCTAGGGCGAGCCCCGTGGCATCTACTAATCGAAAATGTCCTTATAGGAGTCGCGACACCTACACAGGGGGCTTCAAAACAGTAATCACACTTGTAGTTGAGACCAAGGCCTAAGATATTTCGCCAGAAAAGTCTTTTTGCAAGATAACAAATTGGCACAGGGGAGAATTATACTCTTAAATTGAGCTTAAGGTGTTTTGACTTATATCAACAGTGGTCATCCCTGAATCCCAATTCAAGAGTGGGGGCTTAATGTTATGGGTAAATTTGGACCTAACTCTAAGAAAGTCAGAGAAACAAGCCCACGAAGGCCCAATGGGCCTAAATCAATCTCTAGGGCTACTCACCCTCCTAAAAGGAAGGGGAAACCCTAATTTCAGCTATAAATAGAAGAGGTTCACCCCAGGTCAAGGGGACTCCACTTGGTATCTATTTTCTTCCTCAATACTATCACTTTATTTGCTTTCCTTGTGATCTCCCAACTGACTTAAGCATCGGAGTCGGTGTGGCAAATACCACACCGGTGCTTAATTTTCTCTTGTTTTGCAGGCCACGTCTTCCCCATTCAAATAAATTTACCGTTGATGTCACGTGAAGGTCAGGTTAGTCCCTTGGCCAAATTTTGGCATCAACATATATATATATATGGTGAACTCAAGAAAAAAAAAATCAAAATGGTATTTTTCAAACCTTACGAAAATACCGTTTTAAGAATTCATTCTCTCCATGTTGAATGACATATTTTAATTTTTATTAAAATATTTCTCATTTAAGGTAAAGAAATTGTCACTATTACACATTTTATTGTCTCTCTTTTTGCCAATTCTTTTTTCTATTTTCTTATATTCTTCATTTCCATTGAAGGCAATTATTTTATACATTTAATGATATATCTAATTTGTAAAAATATATTTTTTTTAATTATTACACATAATATTTCATAATTTACACAATTATGATTTCCAAAAATAATTGTGTACTTTTGTCCCACACCCATATCAAATAAAGAAAAAAAAAATTGAAAAATAAGTCTTCAATGAAATTTCCCATTATGACATTGATTATAAAATTAAAAAAAAAAATCCTAATATATACTTATTTTCATATAAACATTGTCTTCTTTCTCCATTTTTTTTTCTTACAATATACAGACCTCTTAATATTTAATACAACTTTATGTCAATTGAGTTAATGCTCTTGACCTTTCTAGAACATCTATTAAGATAAAATATCATTCCATTACCTAAATAAATAACCTAGTATATAAATGCTTGCATATTTCAAGAGAAATCTCGATCCCTCCCCCAAATCTGAGAGGGCTTTTTTGTGACGCTGACTCCATTACTCTAAACTGGATGGCTTGTAACTCTCTTATATGTTGCTCACATAGGTCGTTAATGAAGTATCTTTTTTCTACAAATAGTAGGGTAAACTCTTAAGTTTTAAGGTATAGTAGATCTATAGACATAAAAACTAGAGGCCTAACATTTATATATAACTCCATTTATACATCGATCATATATATCAGGTACACAGTTTTCTTATTTTGCTCATTGTAGGCACATATTCTGAGTTTCAAAAGATTTTTATGAACCCCATGCAAATAATGAAACAACGGAGAAAATCTTGAGAGTGAAAAATAAGAAAGAATGCAACAATTTTTTCCTTTTCTTTAAGGAAATGATTGCAACAATCGAGAAAATCTTGGGACTAAAAAATCGTGAAAGAATGAAATTAAATTTTCATTTTTCAAAGGAAGATGATTTTTTCCTTTTTTCTTTTTTTAGTACAACAATTTCTATTGAGCTTTATTTTTTCAACTTTTGTGGGAGCAGCCAGTTTTTTTTTTTTTTTTTTTTTTTTTTTTTTTTTTTTTTTTTTTTTTTTTTTTACAAAAGTGAAATATATGAGTTCGTTCCTTGGAAGGTTTATTCATATAATTTGCCGTGGAATGGACTTATCCAACTCAAACTAATTTATGAAGAATCCATGAATTAACCTAATTCATAAAGTTTCAATTAATATGAACCGAACCCAACCTAAACTATGAGTTTAAACGGCTTTTTTGGGTCATCATTTATTTAACAATTCAAAATTTTTATAATTAAAATCTTATGGACCAAAAATATATTCTATTCAAAATATCGAAATGTTGGGCTAATGAACAAATCTCTACTATATATAAAAGGGGCTTAGAGGGGAGAATTTTTACATTCCCTTATTGCCCCTAACATTTTTAACAATGACTACTTTGCCCTTTTACCCTAATTAATGATATTTCAAATTATATTTTTTTAAAATAAAATGGCTATGAGTGGAGGATGTTTATATACTTATTTAATTGATTTTTGAACGGACACAAAAAAATCAATTAAGGTAAAAAAAAAAAAAAAAAAAAAAACCAAATGTTTGAAATGAAAATCTTAAAATTTACTGTTCCTAAATAAATGAAAATATAGTTATTAATAACTAATTTCAATTTACAATTAATTTTTAAAAACTTTATACATAAATTAATTGTAATCTTGAGATTTTACTCAAAAATTTAAATAAAAAACTTCACAATAATGTAAGAAAAGTTTTAAATTACTGAACTAAAAGACAAAAGATTACTTTCCTATTAGACATTTTAAATTCAAGGATCAAATTGACACAATCCTGAAAGTTCAATGACCAAACTTGTAATTCAACCTACATTTTATGAAGATTAAGAGTATGTTTGGTTTAACTTTTCAAGTATTTAATTTTGAAAAAAATTATAGTGTTTGACAACAACTAAAAATAACATTAAAAAATGAGATTGAAAAATAAACCATTTTGAAACAAACGCTTGAAAGCAAATTTTTTAAAAAGAGTTTTTGGTATATAATAATAACATGAGTATAAAAACACTTATGAAAAAAATGTCACCAAACATATGAGTGTTTAAATTCTAAACACTTTCTATACAAAATGTTTAAAATAAAATGCATTTTTGAAAAAGATTAAACTAAAATGTATTCCAAACGGACCCTAAAACAAAGTTCAAATAATGTTTATTTATGACAAAAATGAACTTAAATAAAAACTAAACACTTTTTATAATTACATTAAATTAAAACTACAAGAGCTCACATATATGTTCTTTTTCTTTGAACATATTTTCCAAACACTCCTTAAAAATGGGGCTATGGAAGAGTATATTTGAATTCCTATTTTCCAAACACTCCTTTGTCCATTTTCGATTTTTAATTTCTTTCGTTTGTATAGTTGCAACTGTTCATTTGTATAGTTGTAACTGTTCGAGTTGATGTTTCCATTGGGAGAATTTAATAAGTGGTTACACGATGTAGTAGTGCATCCTTTCATATATGAGAGTGACCTAGACGGTAGACACGTGAAAAAAAAAATAAAATAGAAATTGTTGCATTATCTATATTACAATACAAAAATATTAACATATGTATTTGATAACTTAATTACTAGCCTAACTTTTTGCTATAGAAGATTTTTTTAGGAAGAATAATACGATAATATGAATACATTAAAATAAAAAAATTTACATTATCTATTTTTTAAAAATTTATGGTAATTAAAACAAAACTATATAAAATTTATTCATTACATGGTAAAAGATTACTACATTTTTTTTTTCAAAATTTTAATGAAAACCACAAGATTTCACGTGCATTACACGTGTTTCTTGACTAGTTGTTCTAAGTAGTACTAGATCTTATATTTTTCACATATCATGGAGAATTTTTAAATTTACTCCTAAATTTGGTAAGGTAATGAATCATTTTAACTCTACAATTTTTATTTTTTTCAAATTAAATTAGACCTTAAACTTGGATAAGGACGGTGTTTTTTCTTTTTTTTTTTTTATCTTACATTATATGCTTATGTTTGAAGAGCCCCTGAAAAAAAAATATATTCAACTAATAAAAAATAATCTTATGAAAAGTTGAATCTAGAATTCAATTCGATGGAATTAAAATGTTTAGAATAAAAATTGACTCACATTTCAAGTTTAATGGTAAATAATCCAAGAATCATCTCGCTTGGCTCCATGAAGTTTAATTGGTTTTCATAAGAGGCTCAAACACAAAGGACAAGATTTGTGTCGTCACAATGATGAAAGTAGTAAGGATTTTCATACAAATCGATTATGGACTGACTGGTAGGTTGATTCGCAGAAGAAGACGAAGTCGGATCGATAGGGTTTTCAGAGGTGTTGTTAGCCATGGATGATGAACTCAGCAAGAGTTACTCTCTAAGAAGAAATCAAGAAAACCTCTGGTACCATGATAAAATTCAGAGAGTAAATAATTCTTGCTTGACTTTATTGATAAGCAAGACTTCTATAAATAAGCCAGCATAAGTGTACAAGTTGAGCTCTAACCGAATAACAAAAATAGAACTAACTTTCCAAAAATTTGTGAATGATTGATAAGTATAGTGTACCATGTTAGAAAAAATTGTTAATTCAATCTACACACTTAAATAGAGAGGTTTTAAAATAAATGGTAACTTAGCGGTATTAGGAATTTAAAAAAAAAAAAAAAATCCCAAGATTTAGCTAGGAAAAATAGAATTCCATATAGTATATAAGCGGAACCAAATTAAAGCAAAAATATGAGCGTTTATGTCCAAAGTGCACAATCGTCATGCCACAACAACACTGCCACACAAACTACTCTTTCTAGTTTCTCGGAACCATGAGAATCAACAACGTTGTCTAAAACCATGGGGAATAACCACATCCATTGCTCTTTGTTTATCTAAGACGATGAGAAACAACAACATTGCCGCTGTTCTTCCAACCAAATTTCCCACCATTTGAAACAACTTTACCACTACTCTTTAAACTAATTTTGCCACCATGAGAAAGAGCAATATTGCCGCCACTCTTCCGACTAATTTTGTGACCATTAGAAGAAATAATGCCACCCATGATCTTTGGAGTTTTGAGACCAAGAGATGCAGCAGTACTCTTCTTATTTTCGAGCCGAATAGGGGCAATTCTTGGCTCTTTTGCAAGAGTCTGGACGTTGACATTTGATACGATGCTACCGCGGACTTTCTTGGTTCCAATATGATGTGGACCAAACGCACGAAAAGAAAACGGATGGTTGAGGCCGAGAGCTACAAAACCGGTGACATCGTTGAAAGTGGCATCTGCCTTGACGAAACAATCCCAAGCAAACACTAAGAAAAGGGTGTGAAAAAGCTTTAAACTTTTTGCCAATTTCATGGTTAAAAGCTCGTTCCACATATGATGATTAATAGCAATGAGAATTTTCTAATGGTGAGAAGCCATATATATATAATTGATTGATGAGAAAACTATTTATAGAAAATTCTAACAGGTTTTTTGGTCCAAGAATTATTCTGTTGGAGTAGTAGGACAACCATATTATATGGTGGCCACTGTTTCTCGCACCCTTTTTTTTGGGTTGCTGTTTTGAAACAATAAATTAGGAAGTTTTCTACTTCTGTTATGCCTATTCAAACCTTACCTAAAATTTTGTGAAGTTGACATTTAAAATTATCACACGGTGCATTGCACTATCATTTAATAAGTATAGTCATTTTATCTCATATATCTTATGTTAGACAATGATCAGACTGAGAAAGATGACGATCAGATTAATTAATATGAGTGAAAAACATGAATTTTAGTAAGAAGTAAAAATGGTCAGAGTTATCTAATTTTAAAGTTGAATGTGATAGAAGTTATCTAATCAATTAGTTAAAGCATAATATCCTCGACTTTGGGATGATTCTATATCTCTTGCTGCCCTTTGGTCTACAAATTCTAAGGTTTTTTCTTGTTATGAGGTTGCGTCTATTGCTATCAATTGAGATTCCTTTTTGTAATCTTGTTGCTGCAAGCTTGTACGTGACTTACATACGCTTTCGATAAAGTATCCTTTTCTAAAAAAAAAAAAAAAAAAAGTAGAATATCCTCAACCTATGCGTGTATATATATGATGAAATTAAACGGGTAGAAAGATATAAAATTTTGAAAGGATAGAATTTAAAATTTTCTCAAAATATGTGAACGTGATTTGAATATCGTGCTATGAATAACTATTTGTTCATTCTACCCGCGTTTTAATAGAAAGATATAAAAGACATAATTTTGAAGTGCACCATTACTTTTCTGATACATTTACCCGACATAACGTATAATATATGGACATGAAAATTTTCAATTTATTTAAGAACATTTAGCCATACGATCAAAACTAATTCGGTTATGTTTGGTAACGTTGACCATCGTATAAAACCTTTGCCAACTCCACCATGGAAGATGGTCAACTTACATAGTACCGTGAGTTTCGAGATTCATGAGAAACAATAACATTGTGGTTGTTTTCTTTGTACTTGAAAAACCATGCGAATGAACAAGGTCGTCGCCGCTCTTAATTTCTAGTTCTGAAACCATGTCTGAGACCATGAAAAACAACAACACTACCTCTATTCTTCAGATTAATTTTGTGGCCATGAGAAACAAAAATGTCACCTTTACTCTTGGGAGTTTTGAGACCAAGAGATGCAATAATTCTGCTCTTCTTAGTTTCGAGACCAAAAGAAAAAGCTTTTTTAGCGTTAATCATTGGAGTTTCAATACCATGAGGAATAACGACATTGTCTCTGCTCTTCAAACCAATTTTGCCAGCATTTGAAACAGCACTACCTCTGCTCTTCAAATTAACTTTTCCAACATTGGAAGTAGCAATGTTGATGCCACTCTTCCTGCTTATTTGGTGACCATGAGAAACGACAATGTTGCCCTTGCTCTTGGGAAATTTGAGACCAAGGGATGCAGTGAGGCCCTTGTTAATTTCAAGACCAAAAGACAAAGCTTTATTACCTTTGTTTACTGGAGTTTCAAGCCCAACAGGGGCAATCCTCGGTGCTTCTATAGGACTCTGTATGTCTACACTCGATGCAACACGGCCGCCAACGTTTGGGATCCTAAAACCATGTGATCCAAATGCACGAAAGGAAATTTGATGATTGAGGCCGAGATCGACAACACCAGTGACATCGTTGAAAGTGGCACTCACCTTCACACAACACTGCCAAGCAAACATTAAGAAAATGGTGTGAAAGAGCTTAAAATCTCTTGTCATTGTCATGGTTGAATGTGTTAAAGTTGCAGGGTACAAACTCGTTTCACAGATGACAATTCGTAGCAATAGCAAAAGTGAAGGTGTTTGGAATTTTGGATGATTGGAAAGCCATATATATAATTTTTTTTAAAAAAACTTGTTTATTATATTTAGAAAACTCTAACAAATTATTAATTGTGTCCCAAGATTGTTCGATACTGGTTGGACAACTATATTATGGTAAATAGTTTTTTCTTTTTTTTTTCTCAATAAAGAGCCCTTTACATTTTCTTGTCGTTATGAGTTTGTTTTTCCACAATAAATTGGGAAGTTTCCTAACTTCAGGTATAAGTACTCGTTGTTTGTTTTTTTTTGTTGTTTTACATTACTCTCATACCTATTTTTCAAACCTTATACACATTAACGCAACGCAAAAAATTAGGTTTCGATTAAATAAATCATAAAATGTTAACATCAAGAATCAAAAGTATTTTATGGAAAGTTAAGGGAGATAGTAAAAAAGAATGCTTGAAAATTTTGAGTCGTTAATTCAATGAAAATAAAATTTATGAAGTGTTGAGATCCCACATTGAAAAGATAAGTGGAGACCTCACAATTTATAAGATAGATGAGTTACTTCATTCATTGCCAATTGGTTTTGCGATAGAACTCCATGTTATCTAATATGAAGCTAATTAAGATCAATTTAAATAAAAATTACATTTTAAGCCCTTAACATCTATCGATCCAAATTTTGTCGTGGAGAGTCGGGGTTTAGGGATGTTCTCTTTAGTGTCAGGTTTTAAATTTCCATCAACATTTCTATGTCTATGGGTTAAACATCAACATTTTCATGATATTATAGAAAATTTAACAAAATATAACAAAAATATAAAGAAAATAGCACTAATGTGTGAACCTCTCATTTTAATAATATGAAATTTGAACTTAGGGAAAAATACACTAATACCCCTGAGGTTTGAGATAAGGAGCACTTTGGTCCCTACCGTCAAATTTTCTGTTAACTTTTAACGGTTGCTGACGTGGCACTATTATTTTAGTAAGGTACCAAATACCATCCTAAAGGTCAATGGTTCGACTATTCATCCCTACCATTGTTGAACTAATATATATATATATATATATATATATACACACACACACAAAGGGTGGAATGTTAATTTATTTTATTGGCATTGAAATTTTATCAATATTTCGAAATTTCCATAAAATTGAGATCCCAATATTTTTTTATGACATCAATATTTAATACTTTGGTTTAAATAGTATTTTATAGTTTAACAATTTATCTAGCATTTCTTAGAGAGGTCATACATATAAGTACTTTGGTTTTCTTGTTCAAAAAAAAAAAAAAAAAGTACTTTGGTTTTCTAAAAGTATTTTAATTTTTCTTTAACTATTTTGAAAAGCAATCTTTACTATCTGACCCAACATCAAAAAAAATTTGGAAAATAATCTTAATTACTCTTATAATAGCATTTTTCACTCTTCCAAAAATTATGTTGAAATACTCACGCGTAGAATATTTAAATTTTACCAATAGAAGAAATTCGACTTATATATTTAAAATGATGCTTTTATTTTTACATTGATTTTTGGCTGACATTGATGGAGCTTGAATAAAAATTTGATATACAATTTATAAATATCGACCTGCACAATTACAATTAACTGCCAAAGCCAGCTTAGTTTAGTGATAATTGGCATGTATCCTTATTAAACATTGTAATTGTAATATTAGTTGGTATTGTTCAGTTAGTTACTTTCAGTTGTATTTCAAACTGATTGACATCTATAATCCCAGGGCTATTTATAGCCCTTGCATGTGTGAATAAAGTAAGCAAGATTTTATTTACTCTCTTGTCTGTTATGGTATCAGTTGTTAACATTTTTCAGAGAGTTTCTTGCGTCTTTCTTCACTTCGTCCATGGCTGATCCAGAGATTCCGTCTTCTTCTACTTCCAGTCAGCCTACCAATCAGTCCGTCATCGATCAATATGACAATCCATATTTCCTTCACCATTCTGATGGCACGAATCTAGTCCTCTTGTTTCTGATCCACTCACGGAGTCTAACTACACTTCTTGGAGTCAGGCAATGATTCTTGGCCTCACTGTGAAGAACAAGATGGGTTTCGTCGATGGCACCATCACTGAGCAGACCGGAGAGTTGAAGCGTTCGTGGATCATCTGTAATAGCGTAGTGAAAGCTTGGATTCTTAACGCCCTATCGAAGGAAATTTCTGCAAGCGTGAGTTTTTCTGATACGGCTAGGGATATGTGGTTGGATCTACAACAACGGTATCAAAGGAAGAATCGTCCAAGGATCTTCCAATTACGGCGTGAAATCTCCAATTTGTCTCAAGATCAGTTGTCTGTTACCGCTTACTTCGCGAAATTGAAGACATTATGGAATGAGCTTGCTTCTTACCGACCTTCCTGTTCATGTGGGAGATGCACCTGTGATGGCGTCAAACAACTCGTTCAATATTTTCAGACGGAGCATGTGATGGCATTTTTAATGGGCCTCAATGACATCTTTGCCCAAATCCGGACTCAATTACTCCTAATGGAGCCAGAGCCTACCATCACTCGCGCATTCTCTCTCGTTGCCCAAGAAGTTGAACAACGTGCATCTGCTACAATAAGTTCTGCTGTTACTCCTGTTACGGATTCCACAGCCCTCCTAGCCAAGGTTACTTCCTCCACCTCGAGTTCTTCTTCTTCCACTCGAAATCAGTCTCAGAAGAAGAAGGAACGACCCTTTTGCACGCACTGTAATATTCTTGGCCATACTATTGACCGCTGTTACAAGCTTCACGGATACCCGCCTGGATATCGAAACACCAAAACCACATCAAATCCTTCAACGGTTGCTAAGAATGAGACGACTAATCCTTCGATGCTGACTCCAGAACAGTGCCAGAACCTGCTCCTTGCTCTTCAGTCGCATCTCGCTTCGGCAAAAATGGATTCTGAATCCCCTTCCAGCAGTAATTCCCATGTTGCAGGTACTTGCTCCAATTCTATTCCTGCTCTTAATTGTTGGGTTATTGACTCTGGAGCCACGGCACATATATGTCATTCTAAGGAATTATTTGCATCTTTGACCCATGTTTGTGGATTCACTGTTACATTGCCGAATCAAAGTCGTATATGTGTGGATTTTGTTGGTGATATCTGTTTGTCCCCTATGCTCACATTGAGGAATGTCTTGTTTATTCCCACTTTTTGCTTCAACCTCATTTCTGTTAGTGCACTGACTGGTAGTTCACAGACTCTCATTTCGTTTGTTGGAAAATCTTGTCTTCTTCAAGACAAGTCTTCTTTGAAGATGATTGGCAGGGCTGAGGTTTGGAAGGGTCTATATTTGCTTTCCACTGATTCTTTGATGGCTGAGATGAATGTTGATGTTACTAAATCTGTTAACTCTGTTGTCTGTAATTCTGTTTCAAATACTGCATTTTCAATTTGGCATGATCGCCTTGGTCATCCATCTGTGAAGCATCTTACTGCTTTAAAGGGTCTTTTACCTATTGACTGCAATAAGAATGAATTTTCTCAGCCATGCTTTGTATGCCCTTTAGCAAAACAACGTCGGTTGTCTTTTCCCTCCAACAAACGAATTTTCTCTGCCCCTTTTGAATTGATTCACTGTGACACTTGGGGACCGTATCAATCGCCAACTCACTCGGGTTATAGGTATTTTTTGACTGTTGTTGATGACTATTCCCGCTACACATGGACTTTTCTAATGAAGGCCAAGTCTAAAGCACTCCAATTAATTCCCGTTTTTTCACTTACATTGACACACAATTTGGCATACCTATCAAATGCTTCCGCTCTGATAATGCTCCGGAACTTTCCTTCAAAGATGTTTTTGCCACTAGAGGTGTCATCCACCAATTCTCTTGTGTTCAATGTCCTGAACAGAATTCAGTGGTGGAAAGAAAGCATCAACACCTCCTAAATGTGGCAAGAGCTCTCATGTTTCAATCTAAAGTTCCAGTACACTTTTGGGGAGAGTGTATCTTGACAGCCTCACATCTCATCAACCGGACTCCATCCTCTGTTGTTGAATGGCAGACCCCTTATTACCGTTTACATAAGAAGGAGGCTGATTATACTCAATTGCGGGTTTTTGGTTCTTTAGTTTTTGCTTCCAGCTTGCTTGCTCATAGGTTAAAATTTCAACCTCGAGCAATTCCTTCGGTATTCATGGGGTATCCTCAGGGAATCAAGGGCTTCAGGCTGTATGATATCACACATAAGCGTTTTTTTGTTTCTCGAGATGTCGTGTTCCATGAAAATATTTTTCCATTCCATCATCTCGTTGTCTCTGATGGAAAAGCTGACTTGTTTCCAGACTTAGTTCTACCTAAGTCTTTTGGACATACTGAAATCCATTCCATACCTACAGTTGATGCGTCATTTGGAAACATTAGTCCTGCAGTCAACATTCAAACGGACAATACTATAGTGTCTGACACTACAGGTGTTTCACCTACTAATCAATCCCCTGAAGTCTCGGATGATACTCCAACTGAAGGTCAGCAGTTGTCTTGTGACATGGTTGCTACTAAGTCTCTTCAATCCCTCACTCCTCGGAAATCTTCCAGGGAAAAGAAAATGCCTTCATACCTAAAAGATTTTCATTGTGCTTTGTTGAGTTCTTCAGTCAATGTATCTGCATCAACCAAGTTTCCCTTACAGAGATATCTCTCTTATGATCGGTTGTCCACTGATTACAAGAATTTTGTCCTTAATATCTCCATTGATTACGAGCCACAATTTTACCATCAAGCTGTTCCATATGCTCATTGGCGGGAGGCCATGTGTACTAAATTATTAGCTATGGAGATTAACCATACTTGGTCTGTGGTTCCATTACCAAAGGGGAAACACTCGATTGGTTGTAAGTGGGTTTACAAGATAAAGCACAAAGCCGATGGTTCAATCGAATGCTATAAGGCTAGGCTTGTAGCTAAAGGATACACCCAACAAGAAGGGTTGGATTATATTGAAACGTTTTCCCTTGTTGCAAAACTGGTCACGATTAGAGTTTTGCTTACCTTAGTCGTCTCATAAATGGCCCCTCATACAGTTAGATGTCAACAACGCCTTTTTACATGGTGATTTATTTGAAGAGGTGTATATGGACCTACCGTTAGGTTATAAACATGGTATTGATCCTAAGGGGGAGCGTTTAGCCTGTAAGTCTATCTTTGGGCTTAAACAGGCCTCTAGACAATGGTTTGATAAATTTTCCTGCTCGCTATTGTCTCTTGGCTTCAAGCAATCCAAATCTGATTATTCATTGTTTACCAGAGGTCATGGTTCTTCGTTTCTTGTTCTCCTTGTCTATGTCGATGATATCATCATTACGGGTGCCTCACTCACTGATATTGATGTTTTAAAAACTCACCTCAACAAAGTTTTTAAACTCAAAGACCTTGGTCCTTTACGGTATTTTTTGGGGCTTGAGATTGCACGTTCCGCCAAAGGTATTTTTCTCTCACAGAGAAAATATGCTCTTGAACTGGTCGAGGATGCTGGTCTATTGTCATCCAAACCAGCTGCTCTGCCCATGGATCCGAACGCTAAGCTAACTGTTGACAGTGGCGATTTGCTTCCTGATCCTGCAGTATATCGTCGACTCATTGGCCGTCTGTTGTATCTAACCATTTCACGCCCTGATATAACCTTCAGCATTCATAAACTTAGCCAATATGTGGCTAAACCGCGATCTGCTCATTTACATGCTGCTAATATGCTGCTACGATACTTGAAAGGGTCTGCTGGTCGTGGTATCTTTCTGCATGTCTCTTCCTCTTTTCATCTAAAGGGGTTTTCTGATGCTGATTGGGCATCATGTTCTGATACAAGGAGATCAACTACGGGTTTTTGCATTTTTCTTGGTGAAGCCCTCGTATCCTGGAAAGCCAAAAAGCAGAACACTGTGTCGAGATCCTCTGCAGAAGCAGAATATCGTGCTTTATCTGCAACCTCTTGTGAAATCATATGGATCCAGCAGCTGTTAAATGAGTTACAAGTTCCTACACACACCCCTGCCTTATTGTTTTGTGACAATACTGCCGCGGTACACATTGCCTCTAACCCAATTTTCCATGAACGCACCAAGCATATTGAGCTGGATTGCCATTTTGTTCGGGAAAAGGTCTGCAGTGGCGTTATTAAACTTCTTCCAGTTCGTTCAGATTCTCAACTGGCGGATGTGTTCACAAAGCCATTACCAACTTCTTTGTCTTCTCCTTTATCATCCAAGATGGGTTTAATGAATTTTATGTGTCCATCTTGAGGGGGAGTATTAAACATTGTAATTGTAATATTAGTTGGTATTGTTCAGTTAGTTACTTTCAGTTGTATTTCAAACTGATTGACATCTGTAATCCCATGGCTATTTATAGCCCTTGCATGTGTGAATAAAGTAAGCAAGATTTTATTTACTCTCTTGTCTGTTAACCCTCGACCATAAGGTCAGAGGTTCGAATCCCCCTACAACCCCTACAAATGATAAACCCAATCGATTTGAACCATAAGAATGCAAAAAATTGTGCACCTACGATTCTTTTTTGTGCAATCTAGTTCAGGTTTTATTATCTTCTTCCCCTTCTCTCCTCTCTTACCTTTCAGATTAAATTTGAAATTTTAATTGTGAAAAACCAAAAACTAAAAATTCACAAAGATTCATTTTGTATGTACCTTAGGCTTTTATCTAAAGAGTTCGGGAAAAAATATTATATACATTCAACTAATCACAAACAAAAGCCTCTTACGTAAATTTTGTTGGGATTATACAAGAAAGATAAGCTCTATATATACTAAAGTTCTATCTAAACAAATGGATGAAAAAGTAGAATTCTAGTAAAAGGTATAAATTATATAACTTATCTAAGTTTGGAATTTAATTGGATGAAATCGAAATTAGTTTAGAATAAAAGTCGACTCACCTTTCAAGTTTAATGGTAAATTTTAAAATTTTCCTAATTATTTATAAATTTTAGGATATTATTGTACTGTCTTAGATCTATTTGTTCATTCGACCTATGTTTTAATAGATATTTTTAAAAATAAATGATTTTGGAGTGTAAGTAAATTGGCAAGACATATATATAATATGAAAGCATCAATCTTTTGATTTATTGAAAAATATATATTCGGTCAAACTTAGGTATAGCTTGATTTATCAAAAAAAAAAAAAAAAAAACTTAGGTATAGCTTGGTAGTGCAATATTATTGTTGGCAACGCTAAAATTTTTGCCACTATTTAATTAGAACTACTGCTACTGATCTTTAGACTAGTTTTGCCACCATGAGAAATAGCAATGTTGTTGTCACTCTTTGGCCTAATTTTGTGACCATAAGAAAAAACAATGCCGCCCATGATCTTTGGAGTTCCAAGACCATGAGACGCATCAGTACTCTTCTTAGTTTCAAGACCAAGAGACAAATCTTTGTTGACGCTACTCATTGGAGTTTCAGGCCAAATGGGAGCAACTGTTGGAGCTTTTGTAGGACTTTGGATGTCAATACTCGATACAATGCTATCATCGACTTTTGAGGCTTCAATATGATGTGATCCAAATGCACGGAAAGAAAACTGATGGTTCAGGCCAAGACCTGCAACACCGGTGACATCGTTGAAAGTGGCACCCACCTGCACACAACACTCCCAAACAAAAACTAAGAAAAGGGTGTGAAAGAGCTTAAAACCTCTTGTCATTGCGTAGGGTTAAGAGTCTTAAATTTGCAAGGCACCAACTCGTTTCACAAAAGATGATTAGTGTAACAATGTCAAAGGTATGGGAGTTTGGAATTTTTGAATGATCAGAAGTCCTATATATGCTTGTTTTATGTGAAAATTATATATAGAAAATTCTATTGCAAGGATTATTCTGTTCAAGTTAGAAGGACAACCAAATTATATATGTTTATTAATTGCTTTGTTATTTTTGTCATCGTTATTAGTTGTTTTGAAACAAGAAATTGGGAAATTTTATGCATCTGTTATACCTACTCAAACCTTACACAAAAACAAAATAAGTGCCTTATATTAGGTGTTTTTACTAAATGAGTTGTAAAACGTTAATATCAAAGGATGGTAGTTAAGGGAATAAAGAAGAATGCTTGAAAATTTCGAGACCATAATGGAATAAATATAAAAGTTTGTGAAAGAAAATATTGTTTTATCCAAAAACAATTTTTTAAGTCCCAACACCTATGAAATGGTTCAAATTTATTAGATAACATGGAGTTTCATATCTCAAAAACCAAGTGGTAATGAAATGAGTGATCTAAAAATCTTATAAATTGTGAGGTCTCAAAAATTCTATATAAGCACTTTTGGGAGGAGGAAGTCATAATTAATGCATAATCCACAAACGTATTTTTAAGTGGTTTTAAGTATTTTTAGCATTTTTAAAAGAAACCTTGACTATGTAACGCAAACAATAAAATAATAATAATAATAAAGAAAAGTAATGTTAGGGTTAAACTTATTATTTGGTCCATGTACTTTGAGAATTGTTCCATTTTAGTCCATGTTTTCTCAAATGTTCAAATTTTGTCTCCGTCTATACTTTCAATATATTTCAAAATTAGTTCCCACATTTCATTAATGGTTAATTTTTTTTTTAAAAAACATATTTAGTCCCTATAAGCCCCAAAATTTGGTAGACATCATATTCACACTGTGTTTTTTCTTGAATGAAAATTATTTTTCTTTTGTTGAGTTGAATAAAAAGTAACTTCGAACTAACCATGAAAACTAACTTTAAGATATATTAAAAGTACAAGAACCAAACAAAAGCATTTGAATGTACAGTGACTAAAATATGAAAAATACTCAAAATACAGAGATCAAATAGTACTTTAATCTAATCTTAATTACCCATGTAAGAACATTATAGCTCTATCTGGTTTTTGGTCGTCTTCCTCTCTTTATTTTAGAAATTACGATGTTTCTTCTATCTCCCTAAATTGGAAGACATTTATGCTACCTCCCTCTTTATATGTTTCTCACATACGTATATGAATAAAGTATCCTTTTTATCTAAAAAAAATATTACCCATGTAAGAACATTTTTCACTCTTCCAAAAATTAAATACTCACCTTGATCATGTCATTTTTTGACACCGGAAGAAATTAGACTTTGAAGTTAAAACAATAATTTTATTTATACTTTTTTTTTTCTTGCGTGGATAGAGGTTAACTAAAAAAAATCATATAAAAAGTTGTAAATTTGTTATTTAACTATGAAATCTTTTAACATTTGAACTAGTGAAAGAGCTCCAATATATTGAATAGGTAATTGTGTTCCATCACCTCTAATGTTGTTTTCGTTGTTGCAATTGATGTATGAAAGCTATTGTCTCCTCTTATATTTTTTTATTAAATAAATAAATAAATTTAGAGGTTAGTGGTTGAAAGTTTTGCGTTGAACACGATAGTATCTAATACGAGTAGATCAAGATGGTGAGAAGATAAAATCTTAGAGTCGTTATGAGTAGTGTGAGTTTTGGGTTTGTACCTTTAACCTCTCTTAGTTGAGGGATGCTCTAAAGTAAGTGAAACTAGCTAGCCAAGTGCTCACACACATACAACTTTACATGGAGTAGTCATGCTTGATATGATAATAAACTTTAGGAAAAAATACACTTTTGGTCCCTGAGGTTTTGGTTAACTGACACTTTGGTCCCTGAGTTTTCAATCTCAACAAAAATACGCCTGAGGTTTGAGATAAGAAACACTTTGGTCCCTGCCGTCAATTTTTCTGTTAAATCTTAACGGCTGCTGACGTGGCACTATTATTTTAATAAAAAAAGTATTTTTCTAATTTTTTTAAATAAAAATATTAAAATAATGAAAATTTTTTATTATTTAATATTATTTATCCCTCCCTCTCCTTCTTCTTCTTCTCCATCTTCATCCTCTTCCTTCTTCTTCTTCCTCCTATCTCCGGCAACCAGCGGCCACCGCCGGTCGCCGGCGACTATTTTTTTTTCTTTCTTTCTATTTTCTTCTCCTTTCTTCTTCTTTTACTCCATTTTTCTTCTTTTCTTTTTTTTTTAAAAAAAAAAATACACAAGAGGGAGGAGGGAGGCTCCTCCCTCCGAGGAGGGACTTCCCTCCCTCCTTCCTTTCCGGCCGGAAATAGAGGAGGAGAGGTCCCTCATTCTTCTTCTTTTTTAAAAAAAAGGAATGTGGTCACGTCAGCATCCCGTTAGTATTTAACGGCAAATTGGATGACAGAGACTAAATTGGATGGCAGGAATTAATTTTATATTTATTTTCTATGTTTAGTTTAATTTAGGTTATTTTTAGTTAGTTTTCTTAAGGGTTAATGGGATTTACTTCATGCATTTCATTTATTTTTATAGATGAACAAAGATTAAATTTTTTGGAGGTCAAAATTGGACGATTTCAAAAATGTAGAGCAAAAAATTAACCAATTAAGCCTAGACACCATAGATGTGTGGGATTTTTTATTTATTTTTTTATTTTTTTTTTTTTTTGTTGAGTACATCAATATTTGGGGATTGAGGGATTCGAACCTCTGACCTCATGGTCGAAGGTACATGTCAATTACCGATAGAAATATGCTTGTTAAATTGTTTGATATGATTTGTGGAGTTCGTTGCCAACATAGTTTAAACCATGTTAATTAGATTAAAGAAAATTAAAGAGGGAGGTGAAGTCGGAATAGTAGACTTTTCATAATTTTATTTTAAATTATATTATGAATGATTGATGAAACAAATATGAGGGTTATTGTGATGGGTAGCAATTTATGTTTTTCTATTTGTAAACATAGAAAAATTGAAAGAAAAGAAATTGCAAATATGACAAATCTGTTGCATTAATTTTTATTATTCATGTTTTGTATTTTATTCTATAAGTGATAGTCACTGATAAATTGATATCATCTATTAAAATTTTATCTATTTTTCGTCATGGCAACCGATGAAAAACACAAATGCAGGAGGAATTCAAATGAAAAGAAATTGAAATGTTCAAATTGAACTAAATTTTCTATTTTGAAATCTATCAATGATTATCACATATAAAATTCTATCTATATTGAAGGCTATCGGTGACTACCATGTGATTTAAAGTCTATTAGCGATAGTTTCTGTCATTGATAAATTTTAGTCACAATGATAGTCTATCAACTAAACATTTAGTAATGCTCAAACTGAAGTAAATTTTATTTATGGAAGTGTATCAATAATTATCACAAATTAGTATTAAAAGTCTATCGGTGACTACCGCTTACTCAAATTGAACTAAATTTTAATTAATAGTCATTATTGACTTCAACACAGATAAAATTGCAATAGCATGTTTTATGGACTTCGTAGTCATTTACCCGGGTTGATTATTAAGATTTACTATATTTACAAATAGTTTTAGATATATTTTGCTATATCTACCATTATTTTGACCTATTTTACTATATGTGCAAGTTACCCCTAGATCTAAACTAATTAAATTGAATTTATTTGATAATTATTGGTTTATTAACCTTTGCTCGTGACGATTGGTATACTTAGAGAAATCGCATCAGCAAGCATAAAAGAATAAAATGAAGAATTGAATGAAGAATTGAATGAAAAATTGAGCTAACTATAAAAAAAAAATTAAGCACAAGCTGGAGGGATCTGTTTTCCTATAGCCGTTATTTTGGCATTCGAACATACATTTTCAAAGGATGGCCGCCTCAAACGAGCGCCAACAAAGGCCAATTCAATCTGTTCCAATTTGATGCCCTCACAAGGGACAAGAGAGCTGCAATTCAACGAAACCCCGACATCGGTCACCGACGTGCCTCGAATGTTCTTGAAATAGACATCACTGACCTTCACTTTCGATGGCTGCATGTCAAACATGGACAACGATAAATGAGCTTCATACATTGAGAAGATAGCGAGAGAGATTGTGTATATCAGTATGATCGTGATCGTTATTAAACGGAGTGTTACTTACTTCTTTCTTCTTTTTCGAACCGTAAGTTTGATCGATGATGATGGGGTTTTTGACTGCATCTAGGATAATGTCTTGGAAAGTGATTCTGGAAGCTACGCCTGGAGGTGAAGCAGACCATGTCTTGATCCTTACTCCATTTGTGGTGTTCTTGATTGTGCAATTTGTCACTAGAATTCCATGTACCTCCTTCTCATTATTATATTTTCCTAGACTTCCCACACTGCAAAACAACATACATCAGTACAAAATTTATAAACAACATACATCAGTACAAAATTTATGATAAATTAATTTGACCTAACCTTACAATTTAAACACATTTCAAGAAATATTTTTTTCTTAAAAAACCTTTCATAAAAATGGTTTTGATTAAACTCATACTTAACTCAAATGATGAGATTGCCAATTATTTCTCAACCTAAATAAACACAAACTACATCAATTTAGACATTAAAAACTCATTTTACTACGCAATTTGAACCTAAGCTACATACACCGATACAAACTTAATTCATGAGTCAAATACCCATCGAATGATTTCGAATAAATGAATGTACATAGTGTGTGTTTATATATGAATATATACCTGATGCCATGTCCTGGGCCACAGGTGATGTTGGTAACGGTGATATTGGTGGAGCCATGGCCAATTGAAACACAATCATCTCCTGTGGCAATGACGCTATGTGTAATGTTAACAATATCAGTTTGGCTTATGTGAATACCATCTGTGTTGGGGCTGTTGCCAGGAGCCGTTAACTTGACATTGTTGACTTTAAGATTGTTGCTTAACACCAAGAATACGTGGAAGGCTTTAGGGTTTATTGAAGTTATCCCCTCCATCAATCCATTTTTCACCTTGTTGAACTTTATTGACTGCATCCAAAATCGATCAAACCGACACAAAATTTCAAGTTCAAAAAATTTATTACATACAAAATTCAAATCTCTATTGTCCGCCTGCCTCTTAATAACACGTTGGATGTTATTCAAGAATCCAAATTGTGTAAAACTGTCAAATTATATTGTGGAGAAATTATTCAACGAAGTCACCACCACGATGAAGTAGTATGTTATTAGGAGGCTTACATCTACTATATCGGACAGTTTTAAATTAAAAATAATTTGCAGTTATTTGAGACACTAAACTCGTAATGTAACTATAATAATAAAACAACAGATTGAAAAGTTGAAAGCTTAAAATTTCACGAACCAAAATAGAATTTGAAAAGAAAAACAGAAAAGAATAGGAAGAAATGCTTACAGTTGGAGGAAGAGTGCAACGAGGTTGTTTGCTACAATCATTGTACTTCCACGTTTCTTGACCTTGTCCATCGAAGGTTCCACTGCCTACAAGTTTTAAACCATCAATGGATTCAAATAGAATCCACTCCGCAGACGAATATTCACTAATATCAGTCGTTGCCTTCACAGTTCCTTGAATTTCAACAAGCATCGGTGACGTGGCGTTGCACGGCCCGGCGAACACCACCGGCCCCGTCAAGAATGTTCCCGCCGGGAATACTAGTTTCGCTGAAACGCCTGAGTGACATGCTGCTACCCATGCCTGCATGAATGCCTGCACATTTCCAACCAAAGATCAGATCTATGAAATTTTATTATAAGATCCGTTTGATAACCATTTTGTTTGTTTTTTATTTTTCTCCTTGCTTTTTCTTGCAACTTTGTGGTATGGTGTGTTTGATGTTTAGTACCCATCAAATAATATTTGTGATCCAAACAGGTGGTTAGATGTTATGAGTCTCTCACCTCTACATTATCGGTCTGGCCATCGGCCTTGGCACCATAGGATGTAATATCGAAAACCTTTACAGAAGGGGTGGTGGCCGGTGCTGCACCGACAAGGATGCGGTTACGACCACCAACGAAGTCACCGGAATAATAGGGTGCAACGGCGGAGCTGCACCGGGCCATACAAGAGAGCCATGCCACGCCTAATACTAACCAACTGCAGGCGGCGGTGGCAATGTGAAATCTCCCTGGAATGGCCATGATCGACGGTGACTTGACTAGTTACCCCCGAGATTGTGCTGTTAGAGTGAGCTCTTTTACTAAATGAATGTTGTATATTTCTTTGAGTTGCAAAATTTATATTGCTGTGCAAAGCCATGAAAGAAACTAATCCCCTCCTCCTTGTTGGGCTACATTTTTTCTCCACCACTATCTATCTTTAGTAAGCTTTGAATTTTGTAATCTTTTTCGTTTTCTGATTTTGTAACTCGAACAAATTTCTAAATTGGAGAATGGAAGAGAATTTTGGATATAATTCCTTCTTTTTCTTGGTCATCAAAATTAAACATGAAAAATTAATTAATATAGTAGATTCAAACAATTGTTTTTTTAAAATATTACATTACATATGGAAAAGTAATTAGTGTAAGATTATAAGCGGACTTTCTTGGTTTTAATATGATGTGGACCAAACGCACGAAAAGAAAACGGATAGTTGAGGCCGAGAGCTACAACACCGGTGACATCGTTGAAGTGGCATCCGCCTTGACGCAACACTCCCAAGCAAACACTAAGAAAAGGGGGTAAAAAAGCTTTAAACTTTTTGCCAATTTCATGGTTAAAAGCTCGTTTGACATATGATGATTAATAGCGATGAGAATTTTGTAATGATGAGAAGCCATATATACAATTGATTGATGAGAAAACTATTTATAGAAAATTCTAACAGGTTTTTTGGTCCAAGAATTATTCTGTTGGAGTAGTAGGACAACCATATTATATGGTGGCCACTGTTCCTCGCCCCCTTTATTTTGGGTTACTGTTTTGATATAATAAATTGGGAAGTTTTCTACTTCTGTTATGCCTACTCAAATCTTACCTAAAATTTTGTGAAGTTGACATTTAATATTATCACACGGTGCATTGCACTATCATTTAATAAGTATAGTCATTTTATCTGATATATTTTATGTTAGACAATGATCAGACTGAGAAAGATGACGATCGGATTAATTAATATGAGTGAAAAACATGAATTTTAGTAGGAAGTAAAAATGGTCAGAGTTATCTAATTTTAAAGTTGAATGTGATATAAATTATCTAATCAATTGGTTAAAGCATAATCTTGTTGCCCTTTGGGATGATTCTATATCTCTTGCTGCCCTTTGGTCTACAAATTCTAAGGTTTTTTCTTGTTATGATGTTGTGTCTATTGCTATAATTGAGATTCCTTTTTGTAATCTTGTTGCTGCAAGCTTGTACGTGACTTACATACGCTTTCGATAAAGTATCCTTTTCTAAAAAAAAAAAAAAAAAAGTAGAATATCCTCAACCTATGCATGTATATATATGATGAAATTAAACGGGTAGAAAGATATAAAATTTTGAAAGGATAGAATTTAAAATTTTCTCAAAATATGTGAACGTGATTTGAATATCGTGCTATGAATAACTATTTGTTCATTCTACCCGCGTTTTAATAGAAAGATATAAAAGACATAATTTTGAAGTGCACTTTCCTTTTCGGTGGCCCAATCATAGGAACTTTGAAGTTAAGCGTGCTTGGCTTGGAGAAGTTCTATATTGGGTGACCTCCTGGGAATTTTCCTAGGGAGCATGTGAGTGAGGACAAAGCATGCTAAAAGGACCCCGTAAGTGTCGAATCCGGATTCTGAATCCTGTGCCTGGGGCGTTACACCTTGTGATTGTCGTCAAATGGCTTTGAGTCTAGAAAGAGAAAGGGAGAGTTTATATATGTCGATGGAAAACTTGTCGAATAAAAGAAAGGGGTAGAAGGTTAAAATTGGAATTATTCTTTTAAAGATTGAAATCCTGCCAAATCGGAGCTATTTGGAATGGAAAATTTATTTAAAAAAACAAGATTTCAAATCTATTGCTTTTTTGTTTCTTCCAAACAAGTAAAATGATTTGAAATCCTAACTGGTTTCAAATTCTTATAAATCCAAGGGTTCCAAACGGGGGTTAGTTTGTTCTCATTAAAATGACCTACTTTTGAGTGTGGTAGGGTAGCTTATTTATTAGCTTCGCTGGAATTTCCATTAAATGTGAAAGCAAGTTTTACGTATTTATTTATTTTTTTTAAAGTTCAACAACATTTGGAATGGGGGATTCGAACTTCTAATCAATTGGTTGAGGATATACATACTAGTTTACCCACTGAACTATTCTTACTTTGACAACTATTTGTTCATTCCACACCCACATTTTTTAATAGAAAGATATAAAAAGACATGATTTTGAAGGTGCACCAATACTCGAACTATAGATAGGTTGCCCGACACAATTACAATATATAAGGGCATGAAATCTCTCAATTTATTTTGTACTCAAATATTAAAATAGATAAAAGGAAGAAAGAAATCTTTCAATATCTATTTTAAAACATACATTCCCCCGAATAGTAATATTAACTTTTATTAGTCATTCAATCAAAGCTAATCAGGTTTAGCTAATTTGTAATGTTGACCATCTGAATCTTTTCCAACTTCTCACCAATTGGCAGTTGATAGGACTTACATATTCCCACGAGTTCTGAGACCATGAGAAAAACCAACACTACCTTTGCTCTTTACACTAATTTTGCCACCATGACCATGAGAAAAACTTATGCTACCTCCATTCTTTAGATTAATTCCATGACCATTAGAAAAAACAATGCCACCTTTACTTTTGTGAGTTCTGAGACCATGAGATAAGGTCATGCTCTTCTTTGTTTCAAGACCAAAAGAAAAGGCTTTTTTGGTGCTACTCTTTAGAGTTTTAAGACCATGATGAGAAATAACAACATTGTTGCTCTTTGTAGCTCCAACACCATGAGAAACAACATTGCCTCTGCTCTTCAGACCAACTACAAGAAAAACAATCTCTCCCGACGCCAAAAATCGTCGGGAAATGTCCTAAAAAGCGTCGGGAGAACCTCTCCCGACGCAGTTTGTATCGTCGAGAACAGCGTCGGCAGATCCTAGTCGGGACTTCAACTCCCGACGCTAAAAAATCTCACCGTCGGCAGTTCGAGATACTCCCGACGCTACACCAGATGCGGAAACTCCCGACACTGATTTACATAGCGTCGGGAGAGGGTCTAACCGCTGACGCTACTTTAATAGCGTCGGGAGTCTCTGCTTGCCGACGGTTTGGTAATGGCGTCGATAGTTGTTGTATATCTCGACGCCAATGAATTTCGTCGACTGATATTTAATCAATGCACTGCGCGACGTTAGGTTTACTCCCGACGCTTTGCCGAATGGTCGGGAGTTCCTTCCGAAATTTCAAAAATATATTTTTTTTTTGTCTGAAAATGTTTACGTTATTGATGTTGCTATTTTCATTGAAATATTCATATTCTGATTCGAAATATTAAAATTATTTGATTCACAATATTATAAATATTTGATTCAAAATATTATAAATATTTGTTCATACAACGTACAAAATGCATAAGCCAAATTCATAAACATAAACTTCAGTCTTACATAAGTCAAGTTCATAAACATAAAATTCATAAATATGTGATTCTTGCAATTTTCCATAGGTTTCAGTCTTACATCGTCAACCAAAAACAAAAAAGCATGATCTTTCAAAAGTGAAAAACATCATCCCTCGACCCTGCAATACAAAGAACGATATGATCAACAACTACACTTAATCAAATAAAATAAACAATTTTAGCTATATATCCCTCAACAACTTTTGATCAACAACTACTCTTTAACCAACTACATTTCAAATTTCTCCTACAATGTTTTTTATGAGGTGCTTGTGTAAAGTTTTTCATTTTGAAAACTTCCTTGTCTATGGTGCCTAGCAAAAGGAAACCAATCTATACAAAACAGAAATTTCATATGCATGAAAAAAACAAAACTAAAACACAACAAGTCAAAGTGTGTCCCTAACGGAATGATACAAACTTAGGTACATGAATGGTTCGGTGGCAGGAGTTGAACGACTGCGACGAGAGACGGGAGACTGCGAATGGAAGGCGGGAGACGGGAGATGGGAGTGGCGAATCGAAGGAGGGAGAGGGAGGGAGATACCACGCACGAAAAGAAAGAGGGAAATCAAAGCGGCAAAGTGTTAGGGTTTTAAAAAAATTTCTCCCGACGCTACTAATTATAGCGTCGGGACCAACCTCTTCCCGACGCGATTTTTTAAAAGCGCACAGCAGTTTTTTTTAAAAAAAAAATCTCCATCTCCCGACGGTATGAAGATGACGTCAGCCAATACATTAACACCCGACGCCCATAAATATACGCGTCGGGAGATCTTTTACATTAATTTACAATTTTACCTTTCTCATCCCGACGTCTCTTTATAGGCGTCGGACATTAGCACTACTCCCGACGATGTGTAAACTGAGCGTCAGGAGTTCTCTTCAATTCCGACCATATGTAATTGCAACTGTCGATGCTACGGAATTGCCGTCGGGAGATGGTTTCATGCCCGACTCTTGTTTTTAGTGTCGAGAGTTCCTCTTTCTGTCGACACAGTTTTGTACCGTCGGGAAATATATCGTCGGAAGAGACAAATTTTCTTGTAGTTTGCCAGCATTTGAAACAACACTACCGCTGCCCTTCAAACTAACTTTTCCACCATTGGAAATATCAATGTTGACGCCGCTCTTCTTACTTATTTTGTGACCATGAGAAACAACAACGTCGCTCTTGCTCTTGTGAATTTCGAGACCAAGGGATGTAGTGAGGCCCTTCTTAATTTCAAGACCAAAAGACAAAGCTTTATTGCCTTTGCTCATTGGAGTTTCAAGCCCAACAGGGGCAATCCCCGGTGTTTCTGTATGACTTTGCATGTCTACACTCGATGCGACACTACCACCAACGTGTGGGATCTCGAAACCATGTGATCCAAATGCACGGAAGGAAAATCGATGATTGAGGCCGAGATCGACAACACCAGTGACATCGTTGAAAGTGGCATTCACCTTCGCACAACACTGCCAAACAAACACTAAGAAAACAGTGGGAAAGAGTTTAAAACTTTTTGTCATTGTCATGGTTGAATGTGTTGAAGTCGCAGGGTACAAACTCGTTTCACAGATGACAATTCGTAGCAATAGCAAAAGTAAAGGTGTTTGGAATTTTGGATGATTGGAAAGCCATATATATAATTTTTTTAAAAAAAAAACTTGTTTATTCTATTTAGAAAACTCTAACAAATTATTAATTATGTCCCAAGATTGTTCGATACTGGTTGGACAGCTATATTATGGTAAATAGTTTTTTCTTTTTTTTTTCTCAATAAAGAGCCCTTTACATTTTCTTGTCGTTATGAGTTTGTTTTTCCACAATAAATTGGGAAGTTTCCTAACTTCAGGTATAAGTACTCGTTGTTTGTTTTTTTGTTGTTTTACATTACTCTCATACCTATTTTTCAAACCTTATACACATTAACGCAACGCAAAAAATTAGGTTTCGATTAAATAAATCATAAAATGTTAACATCAAGAATCAAAAGTATTTTATGGAAAGTTAAGGGATATAGTAAAAAAGAATGCTTGAAAATTTTGAGTCGTTAATTCAATGAAAATAAAATTTATGAAGTGTTGAGATCCCACGTTGAAAAGATAAGTGGAGATCTCACAATTTATAAGATAGATGGATTACTCCATTCATTGTCAATTGGTTTTGCGATAGAACTCCATGTTATCTAATATGAAGCTAATTAAGATCAATTTAAATCAAAATTACATTTTAAGCCCTTAACATCTATCGATCAAAATTTTGTCGTGGAGAGTCGGGGTTTAGGGATGTTCTCTTTAGTGTCAGGTTTTAAATTTCCATCAACATTTCTATGTTTATGGGTTAAACATCAACATTTTCATGATATTATAGAAAATTTAACAAAATATAACAAAAATATAAAGAAAATAGCACTAATGTGTGAACCTAATTTTAATAATATGAAATTTGAACTTATTTAGTAAAGTACCAAATACCATCCTAATTAAGGTCAATGGTTCGACTATTCATCCCTACCATTGTTGAACTAATATATATATATATATATATATATATATATATAGATATATACATATATACATACATATATACATACACACAAAGGGTGGAATGTTAATTTATTTTATTGGCATTGAAATTTTATCAATATTTCGAAATTTCCATAAAATTGAGATTTCAATATTTTTTTTATGACATCAATATTTAATACTTTGGTTTAAATAGTATTTTATAGTTTAACAATTTATCTAGCATTTCTTAGAGAGGTCATACATATAAGTACTTTGGTTTTCTAAAAGTATTTTAATTTTTCTTTAAGTATTTGGAAAAGCAATCTTTACTATGTGACCCAACATCAAAAAAAATTTGGAAAACAATCTTAATTACTTTTATAATAGCATTTTTCACTCTTCCAAAAATTATGTTGAAATACTCACGCGTAGAATATTTAAATTTTGCCAATAGAAGAAATTCGACTTATATATTTAAAATGATGTTTTTATTTTTACATTGATTTTTGGCTGACATTGATGGAGCTTGAATAAAAATTTGATATACGATTTATAAATATCGACCTTCACAATTAACTATCAAAGCGAGCTTAGCTTAGCGATAATTGGCATGTACCCTCGACCATAAGGTCAGAGTTTCGAATCCCCTACAAATGATAAACCCAATCGATTTGAACCATAAAAATGCAAAAAATTATGCACCTAAGATTCATTTTTGTGCAATCTAGTTCAGGTTTTATTATCTTCTTCCCCTTCTCTCCTCTCTTACGATTAAATTTGAAATTTTAATTTTGAAAAACCAAAAACTAAAAACCAAATGGTTATCAAATAGACCTATATTATCTTTTAAATTCATAAAGATTTATTTGTATGTACCTTAGGCTTTTATCTAAAGGGTTCGTGAAAAAATATTATATACATTCAACTAATCACAAACAAAAGCCTCTTACGTAAATTTTGTTGGGATTATACAAGAAAGATAAGCTCTATATATACTAAAGTTCTATCTAAATAAATGGATGAAAAAGTAGAATTCTAGTAAAAGGTATAAATTATATAACTTATCTAAGTTTGGAATTTAATTGGATGAAATCGAAATTAGTTTAGAATAAAAGTCGTCTCACGTTTCAAGTTTAAGGGTAAATTTTAAAATTTTTCTAATTATTTATAAATTTTAGGATATTATTGTACTGTCTTAGATCTATTTGTTCATTCGACCTATGTTTTAATAGATATTTTTAAAAATAAATGATTTTGGAGTGTAAGTAAATTGGCAAGACATATATATAGTATGAAAGCATCAATCTTTTGATTTATTGAAAAATATATATAACTACAAATGGTATATCTAACATTCATCGATCATTCGGTCAAACTTAGGTATAGCTTGATTTATCCAAAAAAAAAAAACTTAGGTATAGCTTGGTAATGCAATATTATTGTTGGCAACGCTAAAATTTTTGCCACCATTTAATTAGGACTACCGCTACTGATCTTTAGACTAGTTTTGCCACCATGAGAAAGAGCAATGTTGTTGTCACTCTTTGGCCTAATTTTGTGACCATAAGAAAAAACAATGCCGCCCATGATCTTTGGAGTTCCAAGACCATGAGACGCATCACTACTCTTCTTAGTTTCAAGACCAAGAGACAAATCTTTGTTGACGCTACTCATTGGAGTTTCAAGCCCAATAGGAGCAATTGTTGGAGCTTTTGTAGGACTTTGGATGTCAATACTCGATACAATGCTATCATCGACTTTTGAGGTTTCAATATGATGTGATCCAAATGCACGAAAAGAAAACTGATGGTTCAGGCCAAGACGTGCAACACCGGTGACATCGTTGAAAGTGGCACCCACCTTCACACAACACTCCCAAACAAAACTAAGAAAAGGGTGTGAAAGAGCTTAAAACCTCTTGTCATTGCGTAGGGTTAAGAGTCTTAAATTTGCAAGGCACCAACTCGTTTCACAAAAGATGATTAGTGTAACAATGTCAAAGGTATGGGTGTTTGGAATTTTTGAACGATCAGAAGTCGTATATATGCTTGTTTTATGTGAAAATTATATATAGAAAATTCTATTGCAAGGAATATTGTTTTATCCAAAAACAATTTTTTAAGTCCCAACACCTATGAAATGGTTCAAACTTATTAGATAACATGCATGGAGTTTCATATCTCAAAAACCAAGTGGTAATGAAATGAGTGATCTAAAAATCTTATAAATTGTGAGGTCTCAAAAATTCTATATAAGCACTTTTGAGAGGAGGAAGTCATAATTAATGCATAATCCACAAATGTATTTTTAAGTGGTTTTAAGTATTTTTAGCATTTTTAAACGAAACCTTGACTATGTAATGCAAACAATAAAATAATAATAATAATAAAGAAAAGTAATGTTAGGGTTAAACTTATTATTTGGTCCATGTACTTTGAGAATTGTTCCATTTTAGTCCATGTTTTCTCAAATGTTCAAATTTTGTCTTCGTCTATACTTTCAATATATTTCAAAATTAGTTCCCACATTTCATTAATGGTTAAATTTTCTTTAAAAAAAAATATTTAGTCCCTATAAGCCCCAAAATTTGGTAGACATCATATTCACACTGTGTTTTTTCTTGAATGAAAATTATTTTTGTTTTGTTGAGTTGAATAAAAATTAACTTCGAACTAACCATGAAAACTAACTTTAAGATATATTAAAAGTATAAGAACCAAACAAAAGCATTTGAAAGTACAGTGACTAAAATATGAAAAATACTCAAAATACAGAGATCAAATAGTACTTTAATCTAATCTTAATTACCCATGTAAGAACATTATAGCTCTATCTGGTTTTTGGTCGTCTTCCTCTCTTTATTTTAGAAATTACGATGCTTCTTCTATCTCCCTAAATTGGAAGACATTTATGTTACCTCCCTCTTTATATGTTTCTCACATACGTATATGAATAAAGTATCCTTTTTATCTAAAAAAAATATTACCCATGTAAGAACATTTTTCACTCTTCCAAAAATTAAATACTCACCTTGATCATGTCATTTTTTGACACCGGAAGAAATTAGACTTTGAAGTTAAAACAATAATTTTATTTATACATGTCAAGAATAAGATTTGTTGATGGCTATTAAACGTCAACAAATGTGGTTACGTTGACGCTTTATGAATATCATTGACGGATAAAACGTGTCAATAATGTCTTTGTTGATGACTTATAAACGTCAACAAAGACATCTTCGTTGACGTCCTATAAGCGTCAATGAAAACAGTAATATTGACGCTTTAGTTTTATTGATACAACTTCAATTGACTTCTAAAAAGCGTCAATGAAAGTAATAGTTGATACTTTTTAGCCATCAACAAAGGCCAAATTTGTAGCCATCAATAATTTTATTTATACTTTTTTTTTTCTTGCGTGGATAGAGGTTAACTAAAAAAAATCATATAAAAAGTTGTAAATTTGTTATTTAATTATGAAATCTTTTAACATTTGAACTAGTGAAAGAGCTCCAATATATTGAATAGGTAATTGTGTTCCATCACCTCTAATGTTGTTTTCGTTGTTGCAATTGATGTATGAAAGCTATTGTCTCCTCTTATATTTTTTTATTAAATAAATAAATAAATTTAGAGGTTAGTGGTTGAAAGTTTTGCGTTGAACACGATAGTATCTAATACGAGTAGATCAAGATGGTGAGAAGATAAAATCTTAGAGTCGTTATGAGTAGTGTGAGTTTTGGGTTTGTACCTTTAACCTCTCTTAGTTGAGGGATGCTCTAAAGTAAGTGAAACTAGCTAGCCAAGTGCTCACACACATACAACTTTACATGGAGTAGTCATGCTTGATATGATAATAGACTTTAGGAAAAAATACACTTTTGGTCCCTGAGAGTTTGGGTTAACTGACACTTTGGTCCATGAGTTTTCAAACTCAACAAAAATACCCCTGAGGTTTGAGATAAGGAACACTTTGGTCCCTGCCGTCAATTTTTCTGTTAAATCATAACGGCTGCTGACGTGGCACTATTATTTTAATAAAAAATATTTTTCTAATTTATTTAAATAAAAATATTAAAGTAATAAAATTTTATTATTATTTAATATTATTTATCCCTCCCTCTCCTTCTTCTTCTTCTCCATCTTCATCCTCTTCCTTCTTCTTCTTCCTCCTATCTCCGGCAACCAGCGGCCACCGCCGGTCGCCGGGGACTGTTTTTTTTCTTTCTTTCTATTTTCTTCTCCTTTCTTCTTCTTTTACTCCATTTTCTTCTTTTCTTTTTATTTAAAAAAAAAATTACAACCTCCCTCCTCCCTCCAAGGAGGGACTTCCCTCCCTTCTTCCTTTCCGGCCGGAAATAAAGGAGTAGGGGTCCCTCCTTCTTCTTTTTTTTTTTTAAAAAAAAAGGAAGAAAAATGGGGTAAGAGAAGAAGAAAGGGGAAAAAAAAAAGAGTAGCCGGCGACGGCGAGCGGTGGCCGGTCGTCGGACACTTGGAGAAGAAGAAGGAAGAGGTGGGAAGAGATGAAGGAGAGTGGAGGGTAAGGATGAAGAAGAAGAGAAAAAGAGAGAGATTGAAAAATAATAATATTTTTATTGTTTTTTTTATTTTAAAATAAAAAAAGGATTTTTTTAATTAAAAAATGTGGTCACGTCAGCATCCCGTTAGTATTTAACCGCAAATTGGATGACAGAGACTAAATTGCTCCTTATCTCAAACCTCAGGTTGTTGAGTTTGAAAACTCAAGGACTAGAGTGTCACTTAACCCAAACCTCAGGGACCAAAAGTATATTTTTCCCTCAGGGACCAAAAGTATATTTTTCCCTGGACTTTATTTGAGGTTTTGTATTATTTTTTCTTTGATTTTTAGATATTTTCTAGGCTTACTTGTTTAGTGAAATTGGATTATCTTTTCTTCAAGGACAAATGTTAAGTTTGGGGATTATTTAATAACTTAATTAATTTTATATTTATTTTCTTTGTTTAGTTTAATTTAGGTTATTTTAGTTAGTTTTCTTAAGGGTTAATGGGATTTACTTCATGCATTTCATTTATTTTTATAGATGAACAAAGAGCAGATGCAAGGCACGTGCAGAGGCGAGATAGGTTCTAAATTTTACAGAGATGTGTGGGATTTTTTTTTTTTTTTTGTTGAGTATATCGATATTTGGGGATTGAGGAATTCGAACCTCTGACCTCATGGTCACATGTCAATTACCGCAGGAATTTGCTTGTTAAATTGTTTGATAATTAATAATTAATTTGTGGAGTTCGTTGTCAACATAGTTTAAACCATGTTAATTAGATTAAAGAAAATTAAAGAGGGAGGTGAAGTCGGAATCGTAGACTTTTCATAATTTTATTTTAAATTATATTATGAATCATTGATGAAACAAATATGAGGGTTATTGTGATGGGTAGCCATTTATGTTTTTCTATTTGTAAATATAGAAAAATTGAAAGAAAAAAATTGCAAATATAACAAATCTGTTGCATTAATTTTTATTATTCATGTTTTGTCAATCTTTTATTCTATAAGTGATAGTAACTGATAAATTGATATCATCTATTAGAAATTTATATATTTTTCTATCACTAATAAATTTTAGTCACAATGATAGTCTATCAACTAAACATATAGTAATGCTCAATCTGAAGTAAATTTTATTTATGGAAGTCTATCAATAATTATCAGAAATAGTATCAAAAGTCTATTGGTGACTATCGCTTACTCAAATTGAACTAAATTTTAATTAATAGTCATTATTGACTTCAACACATAAAATTCTAGGCTTCTATCAGCAATAGCATGTTTTATGGACTTCGTAGTCATTTACCCGGGTTGATTATTAAGATTTACTATATTTACAAATAGTTTTAGATATATTTTGCTATATCTACCATTATTTTGACCTATTTTACTATATGTGCAAGTTACCCCTAGATCTAAACTAATTAAATTGAATTTATTTGATAATTATTGGTTTATTAACCTTTGCTCGTGACGATTGGTATACTTAGAGAAATCGCATCAGCAAGCATAAAAGAATAAAATGAAGAATTGAATGAAGAATTGAATGAAAAATTGAGCTAACTATAAAAAAAAAATTAAGCACAAGCTGGAGGGATCTGTTTTCCTATAGCCGTTATTTTGGCATTCGAACATACATTTTCAAAGGATGGCCGCCTCAAACGAGCGCCAACAAAGGCCAATTCAATCTGTTCCAATTTGATGCCCTCACAAGGGACAAGAGAGCTGCAATTCAACGAAACCCCGACATCGGTCACCGACGTGCCTCGAATGTTCTTGAAATAGACATCACTGACCTTCACTTTCGATGGCTGCATGTCAAACATGGACAACGATAAATGAGCTTCATACATTGAGAAGATAGCGAGAGAGATTGTGTATATCAGTATGATCGTGATCGTTATTAAACGGAGTGTTACTTACTTCTTTCTTCTTTTTCGAACCGTAAGTTTGATCGATGATGATGGGGTTTTTGACTGCATCTAGGATAATGTCTTGGAAAGTGATTCTGGAAGCTACGCCTGGAGGTGAAGCAGACCATGTCTTGATCCTTACTCCATTTGTGGTGTTCTTGATTGTGCAATTTGTCACTAGAATTCCATGTACCTCCTTCTCATTATTATATTTTCCTAGACTTCCCACACTGCAAAACAACATACATCAGTACAAAATTTATAAACAACATACATCAGTACAAAATTTA
This sequence comes from Luffa acutangula, assembly GCA_036850905.1. Classification (NCBI taxonomy): domain Eukaryota; kingdom Viridiplantae; phylum Streptophyta; class Magnoliopsida; order Cucurbitales; family Cucurbitaceae; genus Luffa; species Luffa acutangula. The sequence continues at coordinate 50,716,894 of CM072090.1, forward strand.
TGATAAATTAATTTGACCTAACCTTACAATTTAAACACATTTCAAGAAATATTTTTTTCTTAAAAAACCTTTCATAAAAATGGTTTTGATTAAACTCATACTTAACTCAAATGATGAGATTGCCAATTATTTCTCAACCTAAATAAACACAAACTACATCAATTTAGACATTAAAAACTCATTTTACTACGCAATTTGAACCTAAGCTACATACACCGATACAAACTTAATTCATGAGTCAAATACCCATCGAATGATTTCGAATAAATGAATGTACATAGTGTGTGTTTATATATGAATATATACCTGATGCCATGTCCTGGGCCACAGGTGATGTTGGTAACGGTGATATTGGTGGAGCCATGGCCAATTGAAACACAATCATCTCCTGTGGCAATGACGCTATGTGTAATGTTAACAATATCAGTTTGGCTTATGTGAATACCATCTGTGTTGGGGCTGTTGCCAGGAGCCGTTAACTTGACATTGTTGACTTTAAGATTGTTGCTTAACACCAAGAATACGTGGAAGGCTTTAGGGTTTATTGAAGTTATCCCCTCCATCAATCCATTTTTCACCTTGTTGAACTTTATTGACTGCATCCAAAATCGATCAAACCGACACAAAATTTCAAGTTCAAAAAATTTATTACATACAAAATTCAAATCTCTATTGTCCGCCTGCCTCTTAATAACACGTTTGATGTTATTCAAGAATCCAAATTGTGTAAAACTGTCAAATTATATTGTGGAGAAATTATTCAACGAAGTCACCACCACGATGAAGTAGTATGTTATTAGGAGGCTTACATCTACTATATCGGACAGTTTTAAATTAAAGTTGCTCCTCAAAATAATTTGCAGTTATTTGAGACACTAAACTCGTAGATTGAAAAGTTGAAAGCTTAAAATTTCACGAACCAAAATAGAATTTGAAAAGAAAAACAGAAAAGAATAGGAAGAAATGCTTACAGTTGGAGGAAGAGTGCAACGAGGTTGTTTGCTACAATCATTGTACTTCCACGTTTCTTGACCTTGTCCATCGAAGGTTCCACTGCCTACAAGTTTTAAACCATCAATGGATTCAAATAGAATCCACTCCGCAGACGAATATTCACTAATATCAGTCGTTGCCTTCACAGTTCCTTGAATTTCAACAACCATCGGTGACGTGGCGTTGCACGGCCCGGCGAACACCACCGGCCCCGTCAAGAATGTTCCCGCCGGGAATACTAGTTTCGCTGAAACGCCTGAGTGACATGCTGCTACCCATGCCTGCATGAATGCCTGCACATTTCCAACCAAAGATCAGATCTATAAAATTTTATTATAAGATCCGTTTGATAACCATTTTGTTTGTTTTTTATTTTTCTCCTTGCTTTTTCTTGCAACTTTGTGGTATGGTGTGTTTGATGTTTAGTACCCATCAAATAATATTTGTGATCCAAACAGGTGGTTAGATGTTATGAGTCTCTCACCTCTACATTATCGGTCTGGCCATCGGCCTTGGCACCATAGGATGTAATATCGAAAACCTTTACAGAAGGGGTGGTGGCCGGTGCTGCACCGACAAGGATGCGGTTACGACCACCAACAAAGTCACCGGAATAATAGGGTGCAACGGCGGAGCTGCACCGGGCCATACAAGAGAGCCATGCCACGCCTAATACTAACCAACTGCAGGCGGCGGTGGCAATGTGAAATCTCCCTGGAATGGCCATGATCGACGGTGACTTGACTAGTTACCCCCGAGATTGTGCTGTTAGAGTGAGCTCTTTTACTAAATGAATGTTGTATATTTCTTTGAGTTGCAAAATTTATATTGCTGTGCAAAGCCATGAAAGAAACTAATCCCCTCCTCCTTGTTGGGCTACATTTTTTCTCAACCACTATCTATCTTTAGTAAGCTTTGAATTTGATATATTAGATTCAACCATTTTTTTTTTCTTTTTAGAATATTACATTACATATGGAAAAGTAATTAGTATAAGATTTTAAGCAGATTTTAATTCCCTATCTATCTTTAGTAAGTAAGCTTTGAATTTGGTAGTTTTTTTTTTAGAATATTACATTGCTCAATTTAAGATTATAAACCCCGAATCTAATTCCCCTCCTCCATGTTTGGCTAAATTCAAAGCACACCAACCTACCTTGGGTTACTGTTTTGATACAATAAATTGGGAAGTTTTCTACTTCTGTTATGCCTACTCAAATCTTACCTAAAATTTTGTGAAGTTGACATTTAATATTATCACACGGTGCATTGCACTATCATTTAATAAGTATAGTCATTTTATCTGATATATTTTATGTTAGACAATGATCAGACTGAGAAAGATGACGATCGGATTAATTAATATGAGTGAAAAACATGAATTTTAGTAGGAAGTAAAAATGGTCAGAGTTATCTAATTTTAAAGTTGAATGTGATAGAAATTATCTAATCAATTGGTTAAAGCATAATATCCTCGACTTTGGGATGATTCTATATCTCTTGCTGCCCTTTGGTCTACAAATTCTAAGGTTTTTTCTTGTTATGATGTTGTATAATTGAGATTCCTTTTTGTAATCTTGTTGCTGCAAGCTTGTACGTGACTTACATACGCTTTCGATAAAGTATCCTTTTCTAAAAAAAAAAAAAAATAGAATATCCTCAACCTGTGCGTGTATATATATGATGAAATTAAACGGGTAGAAAGATATATAAAATTTTGAAAGGATAGAATTTAAAATTTTCTCAAAATATGTGAACGTGTCAAAGGGAGGAAGAAGACAAAGGGATATTTTCTGATATTGATAATAAAAGTCAGTAAATAATACAGCCAAGAAAGGCAACCTAAATAGTGAAAGAGCAAAGCCACGCGTAAGCCACTGATATGGGCAAAAATAACAATGGCAGAAGTAAATAAACTAGAGAAAAGGCCCAACAAATATTAAGGAGAAAAGGTATCTTATGATCCCCCCGCAAGCAAAACTGGGCAGGCATGGACGGAGAGCTTGGTGCGCAAACTCTGAAAACGAACAGCAGGTAAAGGCACCATCACGGAGTCTAACTACACTTCTTGGAGTCAGGCAATGATTCTTGGCCTCACTGTGAAGAACAAGATGGGTTTCGTCGATGGCACCATCACTGAGCAGATCGGAGAGTTGAAGCGTTCGTGGATCATCTGTAATAGCGTAGTGAAAGCTTGGATTCTTAACGCCCTATCGAAGGAAATTTCTGCAAGCGTGAGTTTTTCCGATACGGCTAGGGATATGTGGTTGGATCTACAACAACGGTATCAAAGGAAGAATCGTCCAAGGATCTTCCAATTACGGCGTGAAATCTCCAATTTGTCTCAAGATCAGTTGTCTGTTACCGCTTACTTCGCGAAATTGAAGACATTATGGAATGAGCTTGCTTTTTACCGACCTTCCTGTTCATGTGGGAGATGCACCTGTGATGGCGTCAAACAACTCGTTCAATATTTTCAGACGGAGCATGTGATGGCATTTTTAATGGGCCTCAATGACACCTTTGCCCAAATCCGGACTCAATTACTCCTAATGGAGCCAGAGCCTACCATCACTCGCGCATTCTCTCTCGTTGCCCAAGAAGTTGAACAACGTGCGTCTGCTACAATAAGTTCTGTTGTTACTCCTGTTACGGATTCCACAGCCCTTCTAGCCAAGGTTACTTCCTCCACCTCGAGTTCTTCTTCTTCCACTCGAAATCAGTCTCAGAAGAAGAAGGAACGACCCTTTTGCACGCACTGTAATATTCTTGGCCATACTATTGACCGCTGTTACAAGCTTCACGGATACCCGCCTGGATATTGAAACACCAAAACCACATCAAATCCTTCAACGGTTGCTAAGAATGAGACGACTAATCCTTCGATGCTGACTCCAGAACAGTGCCAGAACCTGCTCCTTGCTCTTTAGTCGCATCTGGCTTCGGCAAAAATGGATTCTGAATCCCCTTCCAGCAGTAATTCCCATGTTGCAGGTACTTGCTCCAATTCTATTCCTGCTCTTAATTGCTGGGTTATTGACTCTGGAGCCACGGCACATATATGTCATTCTAAGGAATTATTTGCATCTTTGACCCATGTTTGTGGATTCACTGTCACATTGCCGAATCAAAGTCGTATATGTGTGGATTTTGTTGGTGATATCTGTTTGTCCCCTATGCTCACATTGAGGAATGTCTTGTTTATTCCCACTTTTTGCTTCAACCTCATTTCTGTTAGTGCACTGACTGGTAGTTCACAGACTCTCATTTCGTTTGTTGGAAAATCTTGTCTTCTTCAAGACAAGTCTTCTTTGAAGATGATTGGCAGGGCTGAGGTTTGGAAGGGTCTATATTTGCTTTCCACTGATTCTTTGATGGCTGAGATGAATGTTGATGTTACTAAATCTGTTAACTCTGTTGTCTGTAATTCTGTTTCAAATACTGCATTTTCAATTTGGCATGATCGCCTTGGTCATCCATCTGTGAAGCATCTTACTGCTTTAAAGGGTCTTTTACCTATTGACTGCAATAAGAATGAATTTTCTCAGCCATGCTTTGTATGCCCTTTAGCAAAACAACGTCGGTTGTCTTTTCCCTCCAACAAACGAATTTCCTCTGCCCCTTTTGAATTGATTCACTGTGACACTTGGGGACCGTATCAATCGCCAACTCACTCGGGTTATAGGTATTTTTTTACTGTTGTTGATGACTATTCCCGCTACACATGGACTTTTCTAATGAAGGCCAAGTCTGAAGCACTCCAATTAATTCCCCGTTTTTTCACTTACATTGACACACAATTTGGCATACCTATCAAATGCTTCCGCTCTGATAATGCTCCGGAACTTTCCTTCAAAGATTTTTTTGCCACTAGAGGTGTCATCCACCAATTCTCTTGTGTTCAATGTCCTGAACAAAATTCAGTGGTGGAAAGAAAGCATCAACACCTCCTAAATGTGGCAAGAGCTCTCATGTTTCAATCTAAAGTTCCAGTACACTTTTGGGGAGAGTGTATCTTGACAGCCTCACATCTCATCAACCGGACTCCATCCTCTGTTGTTGAATGGCAGACCCCTTATTACCGTTTACATAAGAAGGAGGCTGATTATACTCAATTGCGGGTTTTTGGTTCTTTAGTTTTTGCTTCCAGCTTGCCTGCTCATAGGTTAAAATTTCAACCTCGAGCAATTCCTTCGGTATTCATGGGGTATCCTCAGGGAATCAAGGGCTTCAGGCTGTATGATATCACACAGAAGCGTTTTTTTGTTTCTCGAGATGTCGTGTTCCATGAAAATATTTTTCCATTCCATCATCTCGTTGTCTCTGATGGAAAAGCTGACTTGTTTTCAGACTTAGTTCTACCTAAGTCTTTTGGACATACTGAAATCCATTCCATACCTACAGTTGATGCGTCATTTGGAAACATTAGTCCTGCAGTCAACATTCAAACGGACAATACTATAGTGTCTGACACTACAGGTGTTTCACCTACTAATCAATCCCCTGAAGTCTCGGATGATACTCCAACTGAAGGTCAGCAGTTGTCTTGTGACATGGTTGCTACTAAGTCTCTTCAATCCCTCGCTCCTCGGAAATCTTCCAGGGAAAAGAAAATGCCTTCATACCTAAAAGATTTTTCATTGTGCTTTGTTGAGTTCTTCAGTCAATGTATCTGCATCAACCAAGTTTCCCTTACAGAGATATCTCTCTTATGATCGGTTGTCCACTGATTACAAGAATTTTGTCCTTAATATCTCCACTCATTGGCGGGAGGCCATGTGTACTGAATTATTAGCTATGGAGATTAATCATACTTGGTCTGTGGTTCCATTACCAAAGGGGAAACACTCGATTGGTTGTAAGTGGGTTTACAAGATAAAGCACAAAGCCGATGGTTCAATCGAACGCTATAAGGCTAGGCTTGTAGCTAAAGGATACACCCAACAAGAAGGGTTGGATTATATTGAAACGTTTTCCCCTGTTGCAAAACTGGTCACGATTAGAGTTTTGCTTACCTTAGCCGTTTCTCATAAATGGCCCCTCATACAGTTAGATGTCAACAACGCCTTTTTACATGGTGATTTATTTGAAGAGGTGTATATGGACCTACCGTTAGGTTATAAACATGGTATTGATCCTAAGGGGGAGCGTTTAGCCTGTAAGCTTCATAAGTCTATCTTTGGGCTTAAACAGGCCTCTAGACAATGGTTTGATAAGTTTTCCTGCTCGCTATTGTCTCTTGGCTTCAAGCAATCCAAATCTGATTATTCATTGTTTACCAGAGGTCATGGTTCTTCGTTTCTTGTTCTCCTTGTCTATGTCGATGATATCATCATTACGGGTGCCTCACTCACTGATATTGATGTTTTAAAAACTCACCTCAACAAAGTTTTTAAACTCAAAGACCTTGGTCATTTACGGTATTTTTTAGGGCTTGAGATTGCACGTTCCGCCAAAGGTATTTTTCTCTCACAGAGAAAATATGCTCTTGAACTGGTCGAGGATGCTGGTCTATTGTCATCCAAACCAGCTGCTCTGCCCATGGATCCGAACGCTAAGCTAACTGTTGACAGTGGCGATTTGCTTCCTGATCCTGCAGTATATCGTCGACTCATTGGCCGTCTGTTGTATCTAACCATTTCACGCCCTGATATAACCTTCAGCGTTCATAAACTTAGCCAATATGTGGCTAAACCGCGATCTGCTCATTTACATGCTGCTAATATGCTGCTACGATACTTGAAAGGGTCTGCTGCCCGTGGTATCTTTCTGCCTGTCTCTTCCTCTTTTCAACTAAAGGGGTTTTCTAATGCTGATTGGGCATCATGTTCTGATACAAGGAGATCAACTACGGGTTTTTGCATTTTTCTTGGTGAAGCCCTCGTATCCTGGAAAGCCAAAAAGCAGAACACTGTGTCGAGATCCTCTGCAGAAGCAGAATATCGTGCTTTATCTGCAACCTCTTGTGAAATCATATGGATCCAACAGCTGTTAAATGAGTTACAAGTTCCTACACACACCCCTGCCTTATTGTTTTGTGACAATACTGCCGCGGTACACATTGCCTCTAACCCAATTTTCCATGAACGCACCAAGCACATTGAGCTGGATTGCCATTTTGTTCGAAAAAAGGTCTGCAGTGGCGTTATTAAACTTCTTCCAGTTCGTTCAGATTCTCAACTGGCGGATGTGTTCACAAAGCCATTACCAACTTCTTTGTCTTCTCCTTTATCATCCAAGATGGGTTTAATGAATTTTATGTGTCCATCTTGAGGGGGAGTATTAAACATTGTAATTGTAATATTAGTTGGTATTGTTCAGTTAGTTACTTTCAGTTGTATTTCAAACTGATTGACATCTGTAATCCCATGGCTATTTATAGCCCTTGCATGTGTGAATAAAGTAAGCAAGATTTTATTTACTCTCTTGTCTGTTAACCCTCGACCATAAGGTCAGAGGTTCGAATCCCCCTACAACCCCTACAAATGATAAACCCAATCGATTTGAACCATAAGAATGCAAAAAATTGTGCACCTACGATTCTTTTTTGTGCAATCTAGTTCAGGTTTTATTATCTTCTTCCCCTTCTCTCCTCTCTTACCTTTCAGATTAAATTTGAAATTTTAATTGTGAAAAACCAAAAACTAATAAAAACCAAATGGTTATCAAACAGACCTATATTATCTTTTGAATTCACAAAGATTCATTTTGTATGTACCTTAGGCTTTTATCTAAAGAGTTCGGGAAAAAATATTATATACATTCAACTAATCACAAACAAAAGCCTCTTACGTAAATTTTGTTGGGATTATACAAGAAAGATAAGCTCTATATATACTAAAGTTCTATCTAAATAAATGGATGAAAAAGTAGAATTCTAGTAAAAGGTATAAATTATATAACTTATCTAAGTTTGGAATTTAATTGGATGAAATCGAAATTAGTTTAGAATAAAAGTCGACTCACCTTTCAAGTTTAATGGTAAATTTTAAAATTTTCCTAATTATTTATAAATTTTAGGATATTATTGTACTGTCTTAGATCTATTTGTTCATTCGACCTATGTTTTAATAGATATTTTTAAAAATAAATGATTTTGGAGTGTAAGTAAATTGGCAAGACATATATATAATATGAAAGCATCAATCTTTTGATTTATTGAAAAATATATATAACTACAAATGGTATATCTAACATTCATCGATCATTCCGTCAAACTTAGGTATAGCTTGATTTATCAAAAAAAAAAAAAAAAAACTTAGGTATAGCTTGGTAGTGCAATATTATTGTTGGCAACGCTAAAATTTTTGCCACTATTTAATTAGAACTACTGCTACTGATCTTTAGACTAGTTTTGCCACCATGAGAAAGAGCAATGTTGTTGTCACTCTTTGGCCTAATTTTGTGACCATAAGAAAAAACAATGCCGCCCATGATCTTTGGAGTTCCAAGACCATGAGACGCATCACTACTCTTCTTAGTTTCAAGACCAAGAGACAAATCTTTGTTGACGCTACTCATTGGAGTTTCAGGCCAAATAGGAGCAATTGTTGGAGCTTTTGTAGGACTTTGGATGTCAATACTCGATACAATGCTATCATCGACTTTTGAGGCTTCAATATGATGTGATCCAAATGCACGAAAAGAAAACTGATGGTTCAGACCAAGACCTGCAACACCGGTGACATCGTTGAAAGTGGCACCCACCTTCACACAACACTCCCAAGCAAAAACTAAGAAAAGGGTGTGAAAGAGCTTAAAACCTCTTGTCATTGCGTAGGGTTAAGAGTCTTAAATTTGCAAGGCACCAACTCGTTTCACAAAAGATGATTAGTATAACAATGTCAAAGGTATGGGAGTTTGGAATTTTTGAATGATCAGAAGTCCTATATATGCTTGTTTTATGTGAAAATTATATATAGAAAATTCTATTGCAAGGATTATTCTGTTCAAGTTAGAAGGACAACCAAATTATATATGTTTATTAATTGCTTTGTTATTTTTGTCATCGTTATTAGTTGTTTTGAAACAAGAAATTGGGAAATTTTATGCATCTGTTATACCTACTCAAACCTTACACAAAAACAAAATAAGTGCCTTATATTAGGTGTTTTTACTAAATGAGTTGTAAAACGTTAATATCAAAGGATGGTAGTTAAGGGAATAAAGAAGAATGCTTGAAAATTTCGAGACCATAATGGAATAAATATAAAAGTTTGTGAAAGAAAATATTGTTTTATCCAAAAACAATTTTTTAAGTCCCAACACCTATGAAATGGTTCAAACTTATTAGATAACATGGAGTTTCATATCTCAAAAACCAAGTGATAATGAAATGAGTGATCTAAAAATCTTATAAATTGTGAGGTCTCAAAAATTCTATATAAGCACTTTTGGGAGGAGGAAGTCATAATTAATGCATAATCCACAAACGTATTTTTAAGTGGTTTTAAGTATTTTTAGCATTTTTAAAAGAAACCTTGACTATGTAACGCAAACAATAAAATAATAATAATAATAAAGAAAAGTAATGTTAGGGTTAAACTTATTATTTGGTCCATGTACTTTGAGAATTGTTCCATTTTAGTCCATGTTTTCTCAAATGTTCAAATTTTGTCTCCGTCTATACTTTCAATATATTTCAAAATTAGTTCCCACATTTCATTAATGGTTAAATTTTTTTAAAAAAAAAATATTTAGTCCCTATAAGCCCCAAAATTTGGTAGACATCATATTCACATTGTGTTTTTTCTTGAATGAAAATTATTTTTATTCTTTTGTTGAGTTGAATAAAAATTAACTTCGAACTAACCATGAAAACTCACTTTAAGATATATTAAAAGTACAAGAACCAAACAAAAGCATTTGAAAGTACAGTGACTAAAATATGAAAAATACTCAAAATACAGAGATCAAATAGTACTTTAATCTAATCTTAATTACCCATGTAAGAACATTATAGCTCTATCTGGTTTTTGGTCGTCTTCCTCTCTTTATTATAGAAATTACGATGCTTCTTCTATCTCCCTAAATTGGAAGACATTTATGCTACCTCCCTCTTTATATGTTTCTCACATACGTATATGAATAAAGTATCCTTTTTATCTAAAAAAAATATTACCCATGTAAGAACATTTTTCACTCTTCCAAAAATTAAATACTCACCTTGATCATGTCATTTTTTGACACCGGAAGAAATTAGACTTTGAAGTTAAAACAATAATTTTATTTATACTTTTTTTTTTCTTGCGTGGATAGAGGTTAACTAAAAAAAATCATATAAAAAGTTGTAAATTTGTTATTTAACTATGAAATCTTTTAACATTTGAACTAGTGAAAGAGCTCCAATATATTGAATAGGTAATTGTGTTCCATCACCTCTAATGTTGTTTTCGTTGTTGCAATTGATGTATGAAAGCTATTGTCTCCTCTTATATTATTTTAATAAAAAAAGTATTTTTCTAATTTTTTTAAATAAAAATATTAAAATAATGAAAAAATTTTATTATTTAATATTATTTATTGTTTTTTTTATTTTAAAATAAAAAAAGGAATTTTTTTAATTAAAAAAATATGGCCACATCAGCATCCCGTTAGTATTTAACGGCAAATTAGATGGCGAGACTAAATTGCTCGCAAACCTCAAAACTCAGAGAACAAAGTGTCACTTAACCCAAACCTCAGGGACCAAAAGTATATTTTTTTCTAGACTTTATTTGAGGTTTTGTATTATTTTTTCTTTGATTTTTAGATATTTTCTAGGCTTACTTGTTTAGTGAAATTGGATTATCTTTTCTTCAAGGACAAATGTTAAGTTTGGGGATTATTTAATAACTTAATTAATTTTATATTTATTTTCTTTGTTTAGTTTAATTTAGGTTATTTTAGTTAGTTTTCTTAAGGGTTAATGGGATTTACTTCATGCATTTCATTTATTTTTATAGATGAACAAAGATTAAATTTTTTGGAGGTCAAAATTGGACGATTTAAAAAATGTAGAGCAAAAAATTAACCAATTAAGCCTAGACACCATAGATGTGTGGGATTTTTTTTTTTTTTTTTTTTTTTTTGAGTACATCAATATTTGGGGATTGAGGGATTCGAACATCTGATCTCATGGTCGAAGGTACATGTCAATTACCGATAGAAATTTGCTTGTTAAATTGTTTGATATAATTTGTGGAGTTCGTTGTCAACATAGTTTAAACCATGTTAATTAGATTAAAGAAAATTAAAGAGGGAGGTGAAGTCGGAATCGTAGACTTTTCATAATTTTATTTTAAATTATATTATGAATGATTGATGAAACAAATATGAGGGTTATTGACATCCCGAACCTATATCAACATTTGGGAAGATATTATTAGGCTTCCTCTATAGCTTTGAATTGGAAAGCTTTTCTGTAACTCTTATCCGCATGTTCCTCACATGCTCCCATTAATAAAGTATCTCCTTTCTAAAAAAAAATATGAGGGTTATTGTGATGGGTAGCAATTTATGTTTTTCTATTTGTAAATATAGAAAAATTGAAAGAAAAGAAATTGCAAATATGACAAATTTGTTGCATTAATTTTTATTATTCATGTTTTGTATTTTATTCTATAAGTGATAGTCACTGATAAATTGATATCATCTATTAAAATTTTATCTATTTTTCGTCATGGCAACCGACGAAAAACACAAATGCAAGAGGAATTCAAATGAAAAGAAATTGAAATGTTCAAATTGAACTAAATTTTCTATTTTGAAATCTATCAATGATTATCACATATAAAATTCTATCTATATTGAAGGCTAACGGTGACTATCATGTGATTTAAAGTCACAATGATAGTCTATCAACTAAACATTTAGTAATGCTCAAACTGAAGTAAATTTTATTTATGGAAGTGTATCAATAATTATCACAAATTAGTATTAAAAGTCTATCGGTGACTACCGCTTACTCAAATTGAACTAAATTTTAATTAATAGTCATTATTGACTTCAACACATAAAATTCTAGGCTTCTATCAGCAATAGCATGTTTTATGGACTTCGTAGTCATTTACCCGGGTTGATTATTAAGATTTACTATATTTACAAATAGTTTTAGATATATTTTGCTATATCTACCATTATTTTGACCTATTTTACTATATGTGCAAGTTACCCCTAGATCTAAACTAATTAAATTGAATTTATTTGATAATTATTGGTTTATTAACCTTTGCTCGTGACGATTGGTATACTTAGAGAAATCGCATCAGCAAGCATAAAAGAATAAAATGAAGAATTGAATGAAGAATTGAATGAAAAATTGAGCTAACTATAAAAAAAAAATTAAGCACAAGCTGGAGGGATCTGTTTTCCTATAGCCGTTATTTTGGCATTCGAACATACATTTTCAAAGGATGGCCGCCTCAAACGAGCGCCAACAAAGGCCAATTCAATCTGTTCCAATTTGATGCCCTCACAAGGGACAAGAGAGCTGCAATTCAACGAAACCCCGACATCGGTCACCGACGTGCCTCGAATGTTCTTGAAATAGACATCACTGACCTTCACTTTCGATGGCTGCATGTCAAACATGGACAACGATAAATGAGCTTCATACATTGAGAAGATAGCGAGAGAGATTGTGTATATCAGTATGATCGTGATCGTTATTAAACGGAGTGTTACTTACTTCTTTCTTCTTTTTCGAACCGTAAGTTTGATCGATGATGATGGGGTTTTTGACTGCATCTAGGATAATGTCTTGGAAAGTGATTCTGGAAGCTACGCCTGGAGGTGAAGCAGACCATGTCTTGATCCTTACTCCATTTGTGGTGTTCTTGATTGTGCAATTTGTCACTAGAATTCCATGTACCTCCTTCTCATTATTATATTTTCCTAGACTTCCCACACTGCAAAACAACATACATCAGTACAAAATTTATAAACAACATACATCAGTACAAAATTTATGATAAATTAATTTGACCTAACCTTACAATTTAAACACATTTCAAGAAATATTTTTTTCTTAAAAAACCTTTCATAAAAATGGTTTTGATTAAACTCATACTTAACTCAAATGATGAGATTGCCAATTATTTCTCAACCTAAATAAACACAAACTACATCAATTTAGACATTAAAAACTCATTTTACTACGCAATTTGAACCTAAGCTACATACACCGATACAAACTTAATTCATGAGTCAAATACCCATCGAATGATTTCGAATAAATGAATGTACATAGTGTGTGTTTATATATGAATATATACCTGATGCCATGTCCTGGGCCACAGGTGATGTTGGTAACGGTGATATTGGTGGAGCCATGGCCAATTGAAACACAATCATCTCCTGTGGCAATGACGCTATGTGTAATGTTAACAATATCAGTTTGGCTTATGTGAATACCATCTGTGTTGGGGCTGTTGCCAGGAGCCGTTAACTTGACATTGTTGACTTTAAGATTGTTGCTTAACACCAAGAATACGTGGAAGGCTTTAGGGTTTATTGAAGTTATCCCCTCCATCAATCCATTTTTCACCTTGTTGAACTTTATTGACTGCATCCAAAATCGATCAAACCGACACAAAATTTCAAGTTCAAAAAATTTATTACATACAAAATTCAAATCTCTATTGTCCGCCTGCCTCTTAATAACACGTTTGATGTTATTCAAGAATCCAAATTGTGTAAAACTGTCAAATTATATTGTGGAGAAATTATTCAACGAAGTCACCACCACGATGAAGTAGTATGTTATTAGGAGGCTTACATCTACTATATCGGACAGTTTTAAATTAAAGTTGCTCCTCAAAATAATTTGCAGTTATTTGAGACACTAAACTCGTAGATTGAAAAGTTGAAAGCTTAAAATTTCACGAACCAAAATAGAATTTGAAAAGAAAAACAGAAAAGAATAGGAAGAAATGCTTACAGTTGGAGGAAGAGTGCAACGAGGTTGTTTGCTACAATCATTGTACTTCCACGTTTCTTGACCTTGTCCATCGAAGGTTCCACTGCCTACAAGTTTTAAACCATCAATGGATTCAAATAGAATCCACTCCGCAGACGAATATTCACTAATATCAGTCGTTGCCTTCACAGTTCCTTGAATTTCAACAACCATCGGTGACGTGGCGTTGCACGGCCCGGCGAACACCACCGGCCCCGTCAAGAATGTTCCCGCCGGGAATACTAGTTTCGCTGAAACGCCTGAGTGACATGCTGCTACCCATGCCTGCATGAATGCCTGCACATTTCCAACCAAAGATCAGATCTATAAAATTTTATTATAAGATCCGTTTGATAACCATTTTGTTTGTTTTTTATTTTTCTCCTTGCTTTTTCTTGCAACTTTGTGGTATGGTGTGTTTGATGTTTAGTACCCATCAAATAATATTTGTGATCCAAACAGGTGGTTAGATGTTATGAGTCTCTCACCTCTACATTATCGGTCTGGCCATCGGCCTTGGCACCATAGGATGTAATATCGAAAACCTTTACAGAAGGGGTGGTGGCCGGTGCTGCACCGACAAGGATGCGGTTACGACCACCAACAAAGTCACCGGAATAATAGGGTGCAACGGCGGAGCTGCACCGGGCCATACAAGAGAGCCATGCCACGCCTAATACTAACCAACTGCAGGCGGCGGTGGCAATGTGAAATCTCCCTGGAATGGCCATGATCGACGGTGACTTGACTAGTTACCCCCGAGATTGTGCTGTTAGAGTGAGCTCTTTTACTAAATGAATGTTGTATATTTCTTTGAGTTGCAAAATTTATATTGCTGTGCAAAGCCATGAAAGAAACTAATCCCCTCCTCCTTGTTGGGCTACATTTTTTCTCAACCACTATCTATCTTTAGTAAGCTTTGAATTTGATATATTAGATTCAACCATTTTTTTTTTCTTTTTAGAATATTACATTACATATGGAAAAGTAATTAGTATAAGATTTTAAGCAGATTTTAATTCCCTATCTATCTTTAGTAAGTAAGCTTTGAATTTGGTAGTTTTTTTTTTTAGAATATTACATTGCTTGATTTAAGATTATAAACCCTGAATCTAATTCCCCTCCTCCATGTTTGGCTAGATTCAAAGCACACCAACCTACCTTAAGTGGCTGGAGCTCTCAATGCCATAGTACTATTGTGGGTGGTTCTCCTTAAATTTCAGTCTCAAAATTAGTGTAAGATTATAAGCAGATTTTAACTTAAAATCAACTTATAATTGTTGGGAAAATCACATAATATACTAGCCTTGCCTTATTAGTTCTTTTCCTTTTTTTAAACATTCAATTTGTAATGTACTCTTTGCAGACCATGTATATAGACACTTTGTAATATCCTGAGATGATTGAATAAAATCATTATAATGAAGTTTATTTCCAAATTGCTTACCAAGTGATTAGGTTAATAACAAAACAAAGAAACTTAGGTAGAAGAGTAGTGTTTATAGACTTAATTAAAATTCATATACTAAAAATCAAAATATAAATAACTAAAGTAATATGTCTATTTTTATTTTTTTTTTAGTAATATGTCTACTTTGGTCATTATAAGTAAATCACAACAATTTCATTTGAATTTACCAAACGATTTTTCTAAAAGCACAGTTGCCGACAATTATTTTAAAAGCTACTGCAATCCCAAACGAAGCCTTAGTGACAGAGTAGCATAATTGATTACCATCCGATTTTTTTTATTATTATGTTAGCTGCTACAAGAGTATGGAATCTAATCTAAATGAATCTCGCAATCTTAATGTTGTTGATAAATTAAATTCTAAGAGCCTCTCTAGAATTGTTTATTATTGACAAAGGAAGAGTCCGTTTGGAATACATTTTGATTTAAATGTTTTTCAAGAATGCATTTTTTTTAAAACATTTTGTATAAAAATTGTTTAGAACTTAAACACACATATGTTTGGTTGCATTTCCTCATAGGTGTTTTTATACCCAAGTTATTATATTCTTAAAACTCTTTTTTAAAAAATTGGTTTGAAGTGTTTCTGTAACCCCGTAATTTGAGTTAAATCTCAAATTTTATTAGTTTGGAGTAATTTGGGTTAATTTGGAATTGGTGGGAAATTAGAAGAATTGAAAAGAATTGTGAAATTTTGAATATTTGGGTTGGAGTGGCAATATCGTAAATAAATTGATGTTTAAGCCAAGCCCAAGTTTTTTAAAAAGATTTCACGCAACCCTAGGATTTTTCCCATCTTCTTTTTCCTTCTTCTCCCTCACGAACGGCTGGAGTTGGGTCTTCTTTCTCAAGTTGCAGCTGCAAAACTGAAGCCCCGACGTGCGTTTTCCTCCGACCAGCAGTTACCTCCGGCGGCGAGCGTCTCCTCCGGCGGTACGACAACTCATGGCGGCGCGGCGGTTTAACATGGAGCAGCAGACGTTCGCGGATCTGGCCTTCGTCGGGTGTCTTCTCCGGCAGTATGTGCGGCGGCTTCCGGCGATTCTTCCTCCACGAGCACCACCTTCAACCGTTGCAGCTCTTTCCTTCTCCGGCGACGGGACGCAGCGACGTCAACTTGGAGCAGTTCGGTGGCAGCGGCTTCGTCTTCGTTGTGGGTGTTGGCAGCAGCTTCGTCTTCGCTGTGGGTGTTGGCAGCAGCTACTCCGGCGAACAACAGCGGAAATAGTAGAGTTTTGGGTCGTTTCTCGGCGTTTTCGACGTGTTTGAGCAGTGGGTCTTTTAGTTCCTTGATTTCCAATAATTTTAGCAATTGGGGTCGGATCAGGAAGTAAGAGTGATTTTTGAACTCCATTCAGCAAGCATCGCTCAACCTTGACTCGATTAAGGGTCTTGAAGCTAAGGAATTTATTTAGATTCTTTTGTAAGATCATTAAGCCGAGGTAAGTGAACCTACTATTGAACCATTTAATTGGGTGCGCGTGTTTGATTTTCTTTCTAAAATTCTCGTGCTTATGAGTTGCTCTTGAAATTAGTATTATTGTTTAAAAGCATGAGAAATTATGTATGAAAATTTATTATTTGTATTGAGCATGCGTTTATGAAAATTATCGAAAGCATGGAATTTTAATATCATTGCTTTTAATCGTTTATATGAAAATAATTGTGTTGGCGGTCTTTTAAAATTCCATCAAAGGGATTGACTTTAAAATTATTTACGAGTTTAAATTCCATTAAAGGAATTAGTTTAGATTATTTATAAGTTTAATCTAGCGTGCATGAAATTGATGTACGTTCAGAGATGCCTACACAGGGCTTAGGGACATGAAATTGATGTACCTAAGTCGAGGGTTGTGAAATTGACGCCCTCGAGGTTTCGTGAAATTGACGACCTCTGTAGGAGACATATGAAATTGATGTGTCTAGAATGTGTATGAAAGTGATGCATATTCTCTCTCATTAGAAATACACATGAAATTGATGTGTCTAGAATATGCATGAAATTGATGTATATCCTAAGCTTAAATTAAAGTTTAAAGCCACCAAAATTATATTGATTGTTGATTTTAAAAATGTTTTTAAAGCGTGACCCAATCTCAATAGTAGGGTCACTTACTGAGTATTTAAAATACTCATTCTTTTCAAAAATGTTTTCTTTTCAAGTAAGGACAAGGGCAGATGAAAGGCGATTGATGAGAAATCGATAGATGGCCATGGGAGGACTCAAGTTCATTATTTATTTTTTTTTTCCGCGTTAAGAACCATGTTTTACTTTTGTAAATTGTTTTAAGAAGATTTTTAGAGGCCTTGTACATTTATGTTTTAGAAATTATCTAAGCTCATTTAAAATCTTTGAAATATGGGATCCCGAATAAAAGTTTTGCTTTAAAGATTTGTTTAAATTAGTGTGTTTGATCCAAATTATTTTCATTTAAAAATGCCTCCAAAGCATGCATTGTCGTAACGGTCCCTTTAAGACTTATTAAGAAGTCGGGTCGTTACAGTTTCTCTCAAAATGGTTTATTTATCAATCTCTTTTTCTAATAAGTCATTTTTAGTCGTTGCCAAACACTATAATTTTTTTCAAAATGATTTATTTTCAAAATTAAACACTTGAAAAGTTAAACCAAACACACCCGAAGTACTTAATGGAACCATAACCAATTTAAAGAAACTAATATTTGAATCAATGATCAATCCCCTACAATCTCTATTATTGAAACTATATATATTTCAGTTGGATCTTCATCACATTGATTTATATATTCTTTTTTTTAGAAATATTGATTTATATATTCTCTCTTTATTACATATTAAAATTCTCAATCCCGTTTCCCAATTTTATATTTTTAGGTTTTAATAAATAAATCAAACAAATCTATGTTCATTCGACTCCTAACTTGCTACTACTACAATCTAAAACTATTTTCATTTAAGAAATTATTGTTTGTTGGATTTCACACCCATCAAATGAGGTCTTACCAAATGAACTATACTCAAATAAAAAAATAAAACGAATTAGGTAATTACTCATGTTGATGGTCAAATTTGGACAGACAGAGCTCACTTGACCTTCGCGTGTACGGCAAATTTGTTTGAGAGGGGAGAAGACGTGGCCTGCAAGACAAATAAAACCTGCACACTGGTGTAATGCTTGCCACATCGCCTCCGATGCTTAAGTCAGCAAGGAGTAAGATGGAAAGCAAGTAGAGAGCAAGAGCAAGAGGATAGAGTTCAAAGAGTAGAGTTCGGGATCCCTTCTTCAGTAACGAAGAAGGGTTTAAATACCTTTTCCTGCCTTCGGGTTTCTAGGCTTTTGGAAACAATTCGGGCTGAACCAAGTGGAAACGGGGTGCCTAGGAGCACTACGGACCAAACGGAGGCGGAAGAACTCGGCCCGCGCAAGCGGGCCGAGGGTTGGCCTCGGCCCATACCTGGCCGACCAGAGGTCGGGCCAAGGCCCGGTCCCTCCGTCCTTGGCCCGACCCTTTGGCCTGTTTTGCCTCTGGAGTCCGTTTTCTTGTCCTATTTTCGGGCTCGTGGCGGGTTGTCCTCATCAACTCCTTGTACATCGAAGTGGTCCAAAATTACCCATAACAACTTCATATAATTATTAGATATATTTTTTAATCTAACGTCGATCAGTTTGCCCACCATAAACAAGCTCTCTAGCACTCGTTTGATAAAGTTCATGTTTCCTATTTCTGGTCCTCTTTTTTCATATGTTTTTAAGAAACAGACATATTTAGTAAATCTTCTCGCTTCTTATTTCTAAAATTTTAAAAATATTTCTAAAAAGGGGAAAAGGTTCGAGTCTCAAACAGTTCTATTTCTTTTTTTTTCTATATGCATGTACTCATCTTTCCCTCTCTCTTCCTTTTCTTACCCTCATTTCTCTTCTTCTCTCTTTCATACTAGTTTTTTTTTTTTTTTCTTTTAATACTTCCTTATCCTTCTCTTTTTTTTTTTTCTTTTTTCTTTTTCTCTCTCCTTAATTTTTTTTATACTTTTTTTTCATCAACAAGCATTTGGTTATTTAGTTATTGTTTTCTTTTCTTTTTTTTGAAAAGAAGTTATTGTTTTCTATTTAAATCTCTATTATTTTTCCTCAATTTTGATAGGTTTTATTTCATTTTATTAAGTAAATAAATTAATGAGATATTTCATGTTTACCATTAATTTTTTTTTTTAAAAAAAAACTTTCTACTTTCTCTTTTTTAGATTTTATTTTTTGTATGATTGGCTAACGAGAAACTTTTACATCATTTATGAGTTTTTTTTTTAAGAAATTCAGTTTATTATTGAATTAAAGGATTGTGGGCCATATGCTCGACCGTACATCTTTAATTAAATAAATGTCTTTTTTTTTATAACAATTAAATAAATGTCTTATTAAAAAGTCAGCACACAAAAATATATATCAATATCATGTTGAGTACAATAATTTAATGATTTTGAAAATTTATAAAGTTTTTTGGATAATTTATAAATGAGTCTAATTGAACTAACTTATATGTAAGCCAACATCATGTGAATTAGTTGCAATGAGAAAATGACATTCCTAATCAAATTTGAACAACATTTTAAAGATAATTTTTTTTTTCTTAATATTGCTTTGGGATTGAAATTACATTAAATACTAGACTCTCTTTACCATGGTTTATATATTTGTTTTGATGCATATTATTATATATTTTTATTAATCATATTATATATACTAATTTTTATTTCAACTAAAAAATAAGTAACAAAAAAATAGTTATCATACACATATTTCTACATATTTTTTATTCTTTTCTTAAAAAACAAGAAATAGAAATAATTACTAAAAAAAAACAAGAAATTAACAAGGAAAAAAAACTAAACAACATTTTTTTTTTTTTTTTGAGAATTTGAACCTTCCATTCAAAATAAGGATACGTGTCAATCATCGTTAAACTATATATTCATATTCATATTGGCCCTATAATGATCACATTCAAAATCCAGTGTCACTGCCTCAGGTTTCTTGGTCCGATAATCGACGATGGAAATTCCGCCGTACCTCTTAGCGGCCTCTTTGCTATCAATGGTCGCCCGAACTTTTCCGACGCCGGCTGCCGTCACTGCCATCGAGTAATTGACAGAGGACTCGAAGAGGAGATTGTGATCAAAGATGTTCTTAGACTGATGGAGTTGGTGAATCTCGCCGTCGTAGGCGAGCATTTTGTGAAGTGGCGGTGGTCAGGAAATTTTGGTTCTTCTCTCGACGCTGTAATGGTACATCTCCCGCTGCCAGAAAAAGTTGCCATGGATTCCGGCGAAGTTGCAGAGAGCTGATCTGTAATCGAAGTTGTTTTAGTTTTGTTGTGTGTTTGTGAAAGAATTTAGGGTTCGCTTTATAGTGGAGAGCCTTTGAGGCTCTAGGTATAGTGAATCTTAATTTCTCTTTTTCATTCATTTTCGTAATGTTAAAAAATATGTTTTTTAATTTTTTTTTACTTCAACAAAGTGAAAATGGAGATTCCATTCTTTAGTCAAAGCATCAATCAACTCAAAAGTTTAAGTTTATAGATTGTAATAAATTTAATCTTATATCAATACGTCAATACTTCAACACTTCCCTTTAGTTGTATTTGATACCATGTCAAATTACCAATCAACCCAAAAGCTAAGTTTATTATTACAGCACATTATTATTTATCATTCCAGCCTAAATTACAGCTCCTTAATTGTAGAATTTGTACATTTATGTTTCATTATTCTTGCCTTATTTAGGTCATCCCAATGTATATTTAAATGTATACAATTGTATGAATAAAGATAAGGGAGAATATTTCCAGAATTCTAAAGGTTGTTTTGTGGTATCAGAGCATACCTATTTTTTTTCTTTCTCTAATTTCTCATGGCTTCTTCATCCAATTCAGCAGCAAACTCTTCCATGTCTTCTCCTCTTTTTCTCTTATCCAACATATGCAACTTAGTTCCTCTTCGCCTAGACTCCACCAATTATGTATTATGGAAGTATCAAGTTTCTTCAATCCTGAAAGCACACTCCTTATTTGGGCATATTGATGACTCTCTTCCTCAGCCTCATCAATTTGTTCGTTCATCAGCAGGCACAGACACAACAACGGTTAGTAACGATTACCTTCAATGGATTTCTAGGGATCAAGCCCTAATTACTTTAATCAACGCTACATTATCACCATCGGCACTTGCTCATGTTGTTGGATCCACTTCTGCGAAAGATCTCTGGTGTTCATTGGAGAAACGCTATTCATCCAAAACCCGCTCCAACATCCTTGAATTACGTTCAGCACTTTACACTATCAAGAAACTCTCCTCTGAAAATATTGAAAAGTATATCTGCAGAATCAAAGAACTTGTTGATAAACTTGCTGCTGCTTCAGTCTCTATCGAAGATGAAGAGATATTGGTGCATACATTGAACGGCTTACCAGACGAATTCAGCGCCTTTCGAACCTCTATTCGAACTCGGAGTGGTTCTCTGTCCCTCGAAGAGCTTCATGCTCTTCTCATTGCTGAAGAAAAGACCATCAATCAGCAGCAAAAACCTGAAATTACGCCGACGGCCATGGCTGCATTCCAACACTCTTCCACGCATTCACCTAGTCACCGAGGGCGAGGAAGACGACTGAATAACAGGGGACGAGCGGCGCAATACTCCAGCCCTAATTTCCTTAATCAGCAAACCGGTTTTGGGCCTCAAAATACCATCTCTAATGGGCCCAATACGCGTGGATTTAATGGGCTGCAATATTCTTCTGATGGGCCCAATACGCGTGGATTTAATGGTTTTCATGGGCTGCCCAATAGTTTTTCATCATCAAGAGGTATTCTTGGAGCAGGTTCTTTTCCGGGTCAGCAACAAAATCACGGGTCTGGGCAAAATAGCAGCCGAATTTCTTGTCAAATTTGTTCCAAATTTGGCCATACTGCACTTGATTGTTACAATCGAATGAACTTTTCTTACCAGGGTCGTCATCCTCCTGCCCAACTAGCAGCAATGGCGGTAAATTCAATAAACCCAGAGCATTCTTCTGATCATTCTAATAGTTTTTGGTTGTCTGACAGTGGGTGCAATGTTCACATGACAAATGAGTTGGCTAATCTCAATTTATCGAACAACTATAATGGTGAAGAATCCGTCACAGTGGGTAATGGTCAATCCCTAAATATCAGTCACACTGGTAGTGGTATTATTTCTACTCCATCTCATACATTTACCCTTTCTAAAATTCTCCATGCTCCTCAACTTGCTGCTAATCTTTTATCTGTCCATAAACTTTGCCATGACAATAACTGCATTTTTATATTTGACACTGACTGGTTCCTCATCCAGGATAAAGTATCTGGCAAAATTCTATATACTGGAGCTAGCATCAATGGCCTCTATCCAATTCCAACTCCATCTACTCTAACCAGTTCAAGTATGCACCTCAAAAATTTTAACTTTCATGCAAAACAGGAGTGTTCTCTGTGGCATCACCGGTTTGGACATCCTGCTCCCAAAATTTTACGTTCTAGTCTTTCTCGTCTTGGTTTGTCTTTGTCTTCATCTATTTCTACTCATGAATGTCCTAGTTGCTTAAAAGCAAAAATGTCTAAACTTTCATTTCCTATGTCATTGTCAACTTCTTTTGCACCGCTTCAACTTATTCACAGTGATGTATGGGGTCCCTCTCCAATCACCTCCTGTAATGGATATCGCTATTATATCAGTTTTATTGATAATTTTAGTAAATTCATTTGGCTTTTTCCTTTAGCTTACAAATCGGATGTGTCCGCTATTCTTCATAAATTTGTACCATTTGTTGAAAATCTTTTATCCAAACAGTTAAAAGTTTTTCGATCTGATGGTGGTGGCGAATTTACAAATAATTCTGTTCGTACCTTTTTTGAATCCAAAGGAATTTTACATCAAAGAACTCTAAAGGTTGTTTTATTTATGAGTCATGGTAATTTTTTTTTTTAAATTAAAGAAAAAGTCATGGTAAATTTAATCTTATATCAATACTTTAAAACATTTTGACATTAAGGGGGTGCGATCATACCAGCACTAATGCATCAGATCCCATCAGAACTTTGCAGTTAAACGTGCTTGGGCGAGAGTAGTACTAAGTTGGGTGACCACTTGGGAAGTTCTCGTGTTACACCTCTTTTAAAAAAGTTCTCAAAAAAATTCTCAAAAAAAAAAAAAAAAACTTTTGATATTAAGGACAAATTCATATTAAAGACTTATCAATTGACCTATGCTCAAATTTTAGTATATTTTAGATTTCGTTTGATAACTATTTGGTTTTCCATTTTTCGTTTTTCATTTTTTGTTTCTAAAATTTATGTTTATTTCCTAACAATGTTTTTTGCTATTGTCTTCCTCTTCTTAAAAGAAAATTGAATTCTTAGACAAATTCTAAAAACAAAAACAAGTTTTTAAAAACTATTTTCTTTTTAGTTTCCAGAAGTTGGTTTGGATTTTGTAAATATTTGTAGAAGTAGATAACACAAGAAAGAAACTAATGGATGAAAGTAGTTTTTATAAGCTCGATTTTCAAAAACAAAAACAAAAAAAAAAAGAAAAGAAACAAATGGTTATCCATAGGAGCCTTAGTTGTTAATGTTTGGTATTTTTTTTTCAATTTAGTTTGCTATTTTAACACATTTTTCAATTATATATTTTCATTGGCAAAGGTTATAATTGATTCATGGTGTGTTTACTTCATGATATTTGATGAGTGGATAATAATTTAGAGGAATTACACAACTTAATTAGAGAGGAACGTGAAGAATTTATTCTCCATATTTCTAAGAAGTTAGTAGATTTTTTTTTCTTCTCTTAGATTGCTTAATAAATCCATTCTCTAAATTTCAGCCAACTCACTCAGTAAAGTGTTTCATTAACCAAACATTATAATTGAAAAATATTAAATTGTGAAGGACTAAATTGAAACTTTTTTAAATAATAATAATACGAATCTATATTAATTTATGAAAAAAAAAAATACTCGAATATTAGATAGTAAAAGGAAAGAATCGTGCAGATGACCCATCATTTTAATGGGCACAAATGAAAAATGTCATATCTTTTCAATTTAAGGTTATATGTTCTTTTGTTTACGTCATCATTATAGCAAAATTAGCATTTTACCAAAACACACTTTTTTTCTCTCACTATTTGTCTCGTTTTTCGGTCTCGCCATTGTCTTCTCGCTCAATTTTTTTCATATACAACAAGATCGAGAGAAAGAGAATGTAAGACCATCTATCATTTTCGCCTATTAAAATTTGTCAGTCATACGAAAAATCCACAAGAGTAGTCTAAAACACACAATGAGTCAATCCTTGTACTTTATTCCATTGATGTAAAATAAACAGTCAATCCTCATACTTTGGCATGAACTTTTATTTTAACCTATCAACTCTCAAACTTTGTAGGCAACTTTTCTCGTGTTTTATTGGTTAAATTTCGTGTTCAAATCTTTATAGGCTATATTAAAAAAAAAAAAAAAAAAAAAAAAAAAAAAAAAAAAAAAAAAAAAACCTCCTGAACTATGAGGTTTGTTTAAAAAATGCCTATGAATTTTGAAAAGTTTAAAAAATATCCCTAACTTTGAAAAATGTTTCAAAAATACACTTGTCGTTAATTTTTGGATGAAAACCATTAAAGTTTCAATTTCAAAAATACCTTTGAACGTTCAAACAAATTTCAAAAATACCCTTATTAAAAAATGCTTCTTTGTTTTTTCTCCTCTCTCCTTAAATTCTTCCTCCATGAAAATTAATGCAAAACTTTGCTTATAAAGGTTGTGTGCACCACAATACCAGATGAAAAACAGACTTTGAAATTGAGTCCTCTTTTAAAAAGTGTAAAGAAGATAAATGTGAGAAAACAACATATATATATTATAGATATATTTTTTAGTTAAACAAGGTGGAAAAATTAATTGAACCTTGGCCTTTTTGTCAAGGTTATTGTGTTTTAACCGTTGAATTATCATAACCCATTAAACAAATAAATATTTTAGAATATCTCTCATAAATAACCAAAACCAAAACGAAAAATTACTTTTAAATAATTTATATATGAAGATGTTTTATATGTTATAAATTTTATTGTTGTTTAAATTATGAGTTTAGTTCATGAACGACCTTTAGAGTTATATATATATGTCAATTTCGTCCTTAAATTTTAAAAAGTTTCTAATATGTTCATAAACTTTAAGAATGTCTAATATATTCTTGAACCTTCATAATTTTGTGTCTAATAGTTCCCTTAAATATTCAAGATTTTTAAAAATTAACTAATCTATTGGTATACAATTGAATTTTATGCCTATTGGAACCCTAAAATTTTAATTTTGTTTCTAGTAAACTTGTGAATTAAAAAAATGTTGAATAGGTCAATGACTTAATTAGCTAGACGCAAAATTGAAAGTTGAGAGACCAATTGGACACAAAACTGAAAAGTTGGACCTACTTTTTAAAGTTCATGGACCCAAAGCTTAAAGTTTGAGGATCAATTTGACAATTTTTTAAGTTCGGGAATCTAATTGACACTATAATCCTTAAAGTTTAGGGAATAAACTTATAATTTAACCTTTATCCTTTTATATCATTATATGATTTATAATATATTATGTTATACTCATTTTAATTTTAACACAAATGAAATGAGTTTATAACATAAAATAATATAGGGCAGTTGCATAGATGACAAATTGGACTAAATCAATAACAAATATAACACAGTTGCAAACTAATTGCAAATATAGCAAAATTAATTGTACAATACCAAAAAGTTGTTGTCAGATTCTATCCGTGTCACTACAAGAATTTTGAGATAAGCCGACGTCGTCTACACCGACGCAAGGCTAGACGTCGGCGTATAACGGTCTATGCCGGCGCAACAGCGTCGACGTATATAAGTTTTAAAAAACCAGAGAATGTGCATTTACGCCGACGCGATATTCGGTCTATGCCGACGCGGTTGCGTTGGCGTATATAAGTTTAAAAAAATAGGGCACGCGTGTTTTTTAAATGTTTACGCCGAAGCACAACTGCGTCGGCGTAGACCAAATAAAATAAAACCATCTTCTTCGTCCCAGACCAGTATTTCGCGCCGTAGACTTTCGTTCTCTCGTCTCCTCCGCTGGAAAAGGGTGTTTTACTTCGTTTTTCTTGCTGGGTTTTTTAGGTAACTTTATTTTCTCGCCTCCAATGCTAGTAATCTCGTTTTCTTCTTCTTTTTGATCATTAGATTGATGAGTTCTTCAATCTAAAATAGGGTAGATTAGGGTTTTTTTGGGTGAGTTTGAGTAGTTTTGAAGTTTGTTTTTTTCAATGAATCTGAGGATGATGTTAACGTTTAGAAACTGAATATGTGGCCTATGCCGGCGCAACTTGCGTCGGCGTAGACAATGGAGTCATACTCTATGCCGACGCAAGCTTGTGTCGGTATGTTATCTACGCCGACGCAACCATGCGTCGGCGTAGATCACCCATACAACAATTTCGTTTTATCAATGCCGACGCAAAGATGCGTCGGTGTAGACATTCTACGCCGACATAAGATGTGTGCGTCGCCGTAGACCTCTACGCCGACGCGTCTACTCCGACGACCATGCCGACGCAAGTTTCGCGTCGGGGAGTTGTCTATGCCGACGCAAAGGGGTCTACATCGACGCATCGATGCGTCGGCGTAAACCGAAAATCTTGTAGTGTGTCTATCACTGATGATCCAATTTGAACCCAATCTGAACCATTTCATAGATGTTAGGGCTTAAAAAATAGTTTTCGATTAAGTCTTATTTTCTTTCCTAAACTCTTATATTTATTCCATTATGATCACAAAATTTTCAAGAATTCCTTTTTAATTTCCCTTAACTTCACATGCATAAACCTAATATAGGGCACTTATTTTTTTATATAGGACACTTATTTTCCTACCAACCATTACCCACTAGCTTTCTCTATATTCATTTTATGAAAAATAAATGAAACTATTATTGTATACGAGTTCTAACAATCCTTAAATATTATTAAGAAGAAAATCATATATAAAACTTTTGATTAATTAATCTTATAAACTGGACCAAACCCAAGTCTTATAAAACAATTCTTCTTTATTTGAACATAACTTTTAAAAAAATAGTTTCAACATAATTGGTTGAGACATAATATTTTTCACCAAGAGGATCAAGGTTTAAATTATGAAGATGTTTAAACAACACCACCAGCTTTGCTCTTTAAACTAATTTTACCACCATGAGAAAAAGGTATGTTGCCTCTCTTTAGACCAATTTTATGACCATGAGAAAAAGCTATGCTGCCTCTCTTCTTTAGACCAATTTGATGACCATGAGAAACAACAACGTTGCCGCTGCTCTTTGTAGCTTCAAGGTCATGAGAAACAATAGTGCCTCTGCTCTTCAGGCAAATTTTGCCACCATTAGAAACAACACTATCACTGCTCTTCAAGCTAATTTTTCCACCATGGGAAGTAGAAATGCCACCCTTGCTTTTTGGAATTTGGAGATCAAGGTATGCGCTGCTCTGCGGAATTTCGAGACCAAAAGACAAAGCTTTATGGCCTTTATAACTCATTGGAGTTTCAAGTCCAGCTGGGGCAATCTTTGGTGCTTCTGTGGGACTCTGCATGTCTACATTTGACACAATGCTACTGTCGACATTCGAGATCCTTAAACCATGGGCTCCAAATGCCCGAAAGGAAAATTGTTGATTGAGGTCAAGATCGTGAACACCAGTGACATCATTGAAAGTGGCACTCCCGTTCACACAATACTGCCAAGTCAACACTAAGAAAATGATTTGAAAGAGCTCAAAACCTCTTGCCATTGTCACGGTCGAGTGTGTTAAAGTTGTAGGCACAAGCTTTGTTTCACGGATGATGATTAGTAGCAATAATGAAAGTGCTGGTGTTTTGAAATTTTGAATGATCAAAGCCCTATATAAATACTTGTTTGATTGGAAAATTATATTTAGAAAACTCTAGCAAATTATTGGATCCCTAGACTGTTTGTTATTAGTTGGACAACTATATTATGGTTAATAGTTTTTTTTTTTTCCTAATAAAGGGCGCTGTACTTTTTTCTTATGAGTTTGCTTTGGAACAAAAAACAGGGAAATTTTCTAATTCCTTTATAACTAATTTTTTTTTTCTTCTTGTTTGTTTGTTTTTTCTTTTCTTGACAGATACTGTTATACCCATTATTTCTCAAACCTTACACATCAACCAAGCTAAGTATTAGGTTTCAATTAGATAAATTATAAAAATGTTAAACTCAAGGATCAAAATGGTATTCGTTGAAACTTAAGGGAGTAAAAAGAATGTTTGAAAACTTTGAGACGATAATAAAATGAATATAATAAATTTATGAAGCAAATTAAGATTTAAATCAAAACTACGTTTTAAGCCCTAACATCTATAAAATGGTCCAAATTTGGATCATGGAGAGTTAGAGTTTATCGACACGTTGATATTTGCATCGACATTTCAACATGTCTGTCAGTTCGACATCAACTGTTCCATTTTTTTCTTTTTTTGAATTACTACAGTTCATTATATCATAGAAAAATTGGTGGAATATAACAAAAACATCACTAATGTGTACCTAATATTAATAATAAGAAATTTCATCTTATTCAAGAAGGGTGAAATGCTTATTTGTTATTTTAAATATTTTTTATGATTTTGTTATATTTATAATTTTTTCATAAATATCTAGTTGTATCGATATTTCATCGACCTTCCATAAAATTGAGTTGTCACCATTTCCTTCAACATTGGCATTTTTTTTTTTTTTTTTTGAAATACCTTCAACATTGTCATTTAAAACCTTGCTTTTTGAGTAGTACTTTCTGATTTAATGACTTTTCTAGCATTTTTCTGTGAGAGGTCACAATCAACTACTTTTTCTTTAAGTACTCTAATCTGGTTTTAAGTGTTATGGATAATTTTGGCTTGGCAGGTACACAAGGGCAGAAGGACTTCAGGCCCAGCTGAAATTGGCCCAAAGGAGCAAAAACCCACCAAAGGTGGACCAACACCTCGGCCTCGGCCCAAGGCCGAGGCCGACCAGGCGAACCGGCCCGTCTGCTGCCTAGGCCACCTGGATGGATCCCCTTAGGCCCGGGAGCGAGGAGTCACGTGCAGTGTACGGCGCCGGGAAGGAAAAACCCTAGCAAGGGGAGAGCTATAAAAGGAGAAGCATGACCCAGGCGAAAGGTAACTAAGATCTGAACCCTTAAACTCCATTGAACTACCGTTTTGACAGGGAGATTGCCCGTCCACTGACTTAGGCATCGGAGCGGTTGTGGCAAGCACCACACCGGTGTGCAGTGTTCACTTTCCTTCTTTGCAGGTCACGTCTTCCCATATCTAAACAAGTTCATTGTTGGTGTCACGTGAAGGGCAGGTGAGCGCTTGGCCAGATTTTGGCATCAACAGTTGGCGCCGTCTGTGGGGAAGACAAGAATTGGCACGGGAGCATTGCAAGCCGGGGCGGAGGTTGAAAATTAGGAGAATGGAGCAGGAAAGTCCGTTGGGGAAGGAAGTCGTCAGCCCAAGACAGGCACCTCGGACACCGAGATGGAAGTTCTTAGAGGAAGAATGAACGAGATGGGACAAAGTTTGGCAGAGATTTTGGGTATCCTGAAACAGCCGAATCCGAGCACGAGGTACCAGAAGAGTTTCGCGCGGGATCGTGAGAAGGGGAAAAGGGTTTACGACGAGGAAGAAGAGGAAACAGGTAGTGCAACCAGCAAACCGCGCAAGCCGAGGGATGGCAAAGAGCTGGCCTTGAAGGAGCCAGGTCCAAGCAGAAGGGTAGAGCGCAAAAGCGCACTGGATATTGTAGATGAGGTCAGTACAGTGGGTGCATGTGGTAAGGTAGGAGCCGAGGCCGAGGCCAAGGCAAGGGAAAAATTAGAGCTTGAAGCAAGGATCCGGGTCGAGATTGAAAGTAAGCTGAGAGCCGAGGCCGAAACGGCGGCCAAGGCAAAGGCCGAGGTCGAGGCGGCGGTACGGGTCAAGGGTAATACCCAGGGGAGCGCCAAACCCAGGGAGGCGGAGAAAGAAAACCTAGAGAGCCTGATAGGGCAGGCCGACCCTCCTTTTGTTGATGAGATTATGCAAGCCGAAGTCCCGCATAAGTTTAGATTACCTACTTTTCCGCAGTATGATGGGAAGAAAGACCCGGTTTAGCACCTGGATACCTACCGGGCATGGATGGGGTTTCATGGGGCCACCGAGGCAACAAAATGTCGTGCGTTCTCTCTAACCTTAACTGGGATAGCACAACAGTGGTACGGCAAGTTACCGCCTAAGTCAATTGATTCATTCAAAGAATTGTCACGCCTTTTTGCCACGCAATTTTTGGGTGCTAGGGACCGTAGGAAGCCGCAATTCAACCTGTTGACCGTCAAACAAAGGCCGGGGGAAAGTCTGAATGGGTATATCACACGGTTCAGCAACGAAGTCGTGCAGGTAGAGGGGTACGATGATGGGGTAGCACTAACTGCAATTATTTCAGGGTTGCAAGATGAAAAACTGTTAAACTCCGTAGGGGAAGAGCAACCGCGAACGTATGCTGAGTTCGTCGCTAGGGCGCAGAAGTACATAAACGCAGAAGAGTTAATGAAGTCCAAACGGGCGGAGAGAGAAGCGCAGAGGGTAACCACCATTGATAAGAGTAGAAGAAAAGATGAAAGGGGCAAGAGGCTGCGGGAAGAGGACGAGGGTCGCGGCCACCTTAGGTATTCCACTGGTCGGGGTCGGCCAGACCAGGGCGAAGGCCGAGGCCGACCAGAGCTCAAGGGAAGGTTTGGGAAATACACTCCACTCTCTGTCTCGCCAGACCAGGTTTTAGCTGCGGTTCACCACACAGATTTGCTGAAGCGTCCGGATAGACTAAAAACGGGCCCCGATAGAAGGGATAAGAGCAAATACTGTCACTTTCACCGGGATCACGGTCATACAACACGTAATTGCATACAACTCCGAGATGAGATAGAGAGTCTGATCAGGGAGGGGTATCTGAAGGAATTTGTGAAGGGGGAGGAAGGGAAGAAGCCGAAGCCGACCGGGGGGGGTCACAACGAGGGGTGCACCGACCCGCCGCTGGAAATTAAAACGATTTTGGGAGGACCGGTAGGGGGTGACTCGAATCGGAAAAGGAAAGCAGCCGCCCGGGAGGCAAGGTTTGAACTTGAAGAGCGAAGGGTATGCTCGGTGAGGATTTCGAAGGGAGTACGGTCAGTGGAGTTCACCGAGCTAGAGGCCTCCGGTATACACCAGCCTCACAACGATGCACTGGTGGTAAGCCTGATGATCGCCAACACGCGGGTCCACCGAATTTTGATTGATGGAGGAAGCTCAGCAGACATCTTGTCTACAAAAGTGTTCGAGGCCATGAAATTGGGAAAAGAACGGCTGAAGGTGAGCGCTGCTCCGCTGGTTGGTTTCGGAGGAGAGAAGGTACTGCCCGAGGGTAGCATAGAGTTGCCAGTGACCTATGGGGAGGGGCAGGAAGTGGTGACGAAGATGGTTAATTTTTTGGTAGTAGACTGTGTGTCCGCTTATAACGCCATTCTCGGAAGGCCAGCGTTGCATGAATTGAGAGCTGTGGCATCAACCTACCACCAAGTGGTAAAGTTTCCAACTGACACCGGTGTAGGGATTGTGCGGGGAGAGCAACAAGCTTCACGTGAATGTTACTTCACTGCGCTCAAAGGAGCAAGCGAGCGAGCGGGGCAGCACGGCTCGTGGGCGAGCGAAGGCCGAGGCCGACCAAGCCGAGGCCGAGCAGGGGAATGCTCCTCACCAATGGAGTTCTGATTAAAACTTTTCCATATTCATTTATCGCTTTCTTGCATAGGATAGTGTTGTTTCCCATTTTGTCCGTGAGCCTCATTGGATGATAGATGAGGCTGGAATTGAACTTCAATTTTTATTCATTAATAAAGTCTTCCAGTTGATTTCGTTATAACAGGCGTCTACCTATCGAAAAGTCCTTGTAGGAGTGGCAATGCCTATACTCCTAGGGCGTGCCCCAATGGCATCTACTTATCGAAAAGTCCTTGTAGGAGTGGCAATGCCTATACTCCTAGGGCGTGCCCAATGACGTCTACTTATCGAAAAGTCCTTGTAGGAGTGGCAATGCCTATACTCCTAGGGCGTGCCCCAATGGCGTCTACTTATCGAAAAGTCCTTGTAGGAGTGGCAATGCCTATACTCCTAGGGCGTGCCCCAATGGCATCTACTTATCGAAAAGTCCTTGTAGGAGTGGCAATGCCTATACTCCTAGGGCGTGCCCCAATGGCGTCTACTTATCGAAAAGTCCTTGTAGGAGTGGCAATGCCTATACTCCTAGGGCGTGCCCCAATGGCATCTACTTATCGAAAAGTCCTTGTAGGAGTGGCAATGCCTATACTCCTAGGGCGTGCCCCAATGGCGTCTACTTATCGAAAAGTCCTTGTAGGAGTGGCAATGTCTATACTCCTAGGGCGTGCCCCAATGCCATCTACTTATCAAAAAGTCCTTGTAGGAGTGGCAATGCCTATACTCCTAGGGCGTGCCCCTATGGCGTCTGCTCACCCAAAAGTCCCTATAGGGATCGCAAAGCTTCGCGGTGAAGTAAGTAATGTCCAAGGTATTTCTTATTCAAGTATAATTCGTTAAATGTGAATAACACTTGAATAGGGGGCAAGGGCTAGGAGAATTGTCGAGATTGTGTTCTGGGCATGAGCCACACCCGATCGAGTCGATGGCCATCCTCGGTATTTTCCTGAGGCCGACCTCGGTTTAATGTGCCGCGCAGGTTTAATTTATCTGATTGTTGCTAGATTTCTGCTATTACACATGACTAAGCCGATGGTCATCCTTGGTATTTGCCTGAGGCCGACCTCGATTTTAATGTGCCGCGCAGGTTTAATTTATCTGATTGTTGCTAGATTTCTGCTATTACGCATGATTAAGCCGATGGTCATCCTCGGTATTTGCCTGAGGCCGACCTCGATTTTATGTGCCGCGCAAGTTTAACTTATTTATTGTTGCTAGATTTCTGTTGTTACGCATGACTAAGCTGACCTGGTGCACGTCTATGGTGCTTGAATTAGCAATTGATTGGGCCGATGGTCGGCCTCGGCATTTGCCCGAGGCTGGCCATGCACGTTTGTTTCATTTTAGCCTTCTTATTAGGTTAAGGGGTAGGCGGGAATAGCCAAGGAGGAGTGAGTAAAGGAAACCAAGACATTTTCATTAAAAGATTAAAATAAGGCGCATAAGGGCTACATAAGGTTGCATAACGAGAAAGCAAAGGCAGGCAGCAGCAAGGGCAGCAAAGACCCTCAGAGGTCCATATGATCTCTACCGCCGGAGGAGTCATCAGAAGAGGCAAAGGCATCAGGATTGGCGGCGAGAGCAGCGAGGTCTTCTTGGATGAAGGAACCATCCACGGTGGGGTGGTGTTTGCTGTATCTCTTTTGTGCCCACTTTATGCCATCGTTCCATATCTCGTCTTGCATGGCATAGAACTCGCTGGTTTTCTTGAATTCTTCAGTCAGAAAATCGGCGCTGGCCAAATGGGCTTTAGCCTCCATGAGTTGAGATCTTGTGGACTCCAGCTCAGCATCCCTGGATTTGAGTTTCGCTCGCACTTCCTCTAGCAGGCGGTTGGCCTCGTTGAGCCTCTCTTGGGCTTGAATGAGCTCGCTCCGTGGGACGCTGTTCAATTGAAGCTCGTTGATTTTGTTTGCCAGGCTAATCGCAGAGGCAGTGGCCTTCGTGAAAGCCTATACCCAAAAAGGAAAGCCAGGTAAGGGAGGGGAGTAACAAGAGTTGAGTCAAAGGGATAGAAGAGCTTACGTCACGAAGATGCCTCTGGAATTCTCGCATTCCTTGGGCAGGATCCTCAACTCCTAGCTCACCTTCTGGCCTCCGAGATTGCAACCCTTGCCAGCACATGAAGTTTTGAGTTAGGACCTCTACCTCATTGCCACCGCTCCCGTAGTCCTCGGGAAGGGCAAAGACCGGGATGCCTGTGCTAAGATCTGTCTCGGTGACCGAGGAGCGCGTCTGATACCGGGTTCTGCGGGTAGCAGCTGCAGGGCGACGAGAGGTCTCAGCAGTAACCCGTGGAGCCTCATCCTCGGTTAGGTCCACAGAGGCCCGGGAGGTTCCAGCCCTGTTACGTGCTTCACGTCTTTTCCGCTGAGAATCGTACATCCCACGGAAGGCCATTTCTGTGAAAGAACGGGGAAAAACAATGTTACAAAAAAAATAATTTTTTTTTGGCGAAGCCGAGGCCGACCGTGCCGAGGAAGACCAGGCCAGGGCCGACCGTGCCGAGGAAGACCAGGCGTTGGGGG
Organism: Luffa acutangula; assembly: GCA_036850905.1. Taxonomy (NCBI): domain Eukaryota; kingdom Viridiplantae; phylum Streptophyta; class Magnoliopsida; order Cucurbitales; family Cucurbitaceae; genus Luffa; species Luffa acutangula. Next base: position 50,751,684 of record CM072090.1, read on the forward strand.
GTTTACCTTCAGGATTGATGGTGCGGCGCCTTGCTAGCCCAGACGCTTCGAGGACACTTTGATCGACTAAAAAGGGACCGTGGCAATTAATCTTGTCGAGGGTCAGGACGTATTTGGAAAACTTCTTAGCAGTCGGGGAGTGTCGAACGTTGCGAGGTACTGAAAGCAAAGGGAAAAGTCAGCAAAGGAAAAGAAAAGCAGCAAAGATTGGATTCCAATGGGGAGGAGAATAGAGAGCTCACCATATTCTCCAAACCTCATTGGAACCCCGAAAAAACAACCGTCTTCCGTTCTTTCAAGCCAATTGCCACTAACGAAGAACCAACCATTTTTCCACTTTTTTACGGAAGTGGGTCCGCTAATTAAGGTGCCTTTTTTGGTACTTGCGTAATAAAAAAGGTCACCAAAAGCGGGATTGCGATTGATGGTATGCAAGGACAAGAAATCGTCAACGGTCATTAGGGATCCCCCACCGTGCATCGCCCAAAGGGTGAAGCAACCGATGAGGTGGCACCACCCGTTGGGAGCAAGCTGGGCAGGGGCTAGACCCGTACAGACCAGGAAGTCTTGCAAAAACAATGGCAGCGGCAAGCGAACCCCAAACTTAAACATGGCATGGTAAAAAGCAACCTCTCCATCCGGGGGATTCTCAAAGTTCTCGTCAGCATTAGGGAGCCGGAGATGCACATCGTCGGGAATATCATACTTGCGCCGCAAGAACTCTAAGCGGTCCGCGGTCAACGAGGATGATAAGCCCGATGAGTGTGCAGGGGGCTCCCCATCACTGCTATCCGAAATCTCCGGGTCCACAAAGCAGCCCGAGCTTGAGGGACCGTCATCGGAATAAGATTCCTCCACGTCCGGAGAGGTAACAGAGCCTTCGCTGGCCATATGCGTAGCAAAAGAAAGTAAAAGTGTAAAAGCTCTTGCTAGAAGCCTACCGTGGTTGAAGCAAAGTCAGTAAGCGAGCAAGCAAGAAAGGAAAGTGCTGATGGAGAAGAGTGAATGAGGAAAGGGGGCTTTTATAAACCGAGATTGGCTGAAATGGAGGGAAATTCAAAATTCGAATTTTGAAATTTCAAAAAAGTTTGGCAGAATAGATGACGTGACGGGACCAGAGGGTCCCGTCGGGTCACGTCGGCCTCGGCTTTCCGCCGAGGCCGAGGCGCGCCTGCAGCCCAGCAGGCACGCCAGACCGAGGCAGATAAGCCTCGGTCCCCGTTCATCTCTCTCTACTCTTTTGTCTCTTTTGAGCGTTTTGTCTTTTTCTCTTCTTTGTTAATTTTACCACCTCAGCAGGTTGACACAGTTGCAATGCAACCGGTTTGATATTTATCCAACTAGAGAGTTCAACGAGAACTCCCATGTGACAAGCTTGGAGGGTGAATTCGATTTTGTTGCACATTCTCTTATAAGCTACCGAAATTGAGCGTTGTGCTCTCTAATTGGGTTACCGAGATTGGCCAGGCTGAGGCAAGGTAATCCAATAAGAGAGCGGGGGCTTAATGTTATGGATAATTTTGGCTTGGCAGGTACACAAGGGCGGAAGGACTTCAGGCCCAGTTGAAATTGGCCCAAAGGAGCAAAAACCCACCAAAGGTGGACCAACACCTCGGCCTCGGCCCAAAGCCGAGGCCGAGGATCTGGTCGGCCTCGGCCCCAGGCCGAGGCCGACCAAGCGAACCGGCCCGTCTGCTGCCTAGGCCACCTGGATGGATCCCCTTAGGCCCGGGAGCGAGGAGTCACGTGCAGTGTACGGCGCCGGGAAGGAAAAACCCTAGCAAGGGGAGAGCTATAAAAGGAGAAGCATGACCCAGGCGAAAGGTAACTAAGATCTGAACCCTTAAACTCCATTGAACTACCGTTTTGACTGGGAGATTGCCCGTCCACTGACTTAGGCATCGGAGCGGTTGTGGCAAGCACCACACCGGTGTGCAGTGTTCACTTTCCTTCTTTGCAGGTCACGTCTTCCCATATCTAAACAAGTTCATTGTTGGTGTCACGTGAAGGGCAGGTGAGCGCTTGGCCAGATTTTGGCATCAACATTAAGTATTTTTTAAAAGCAATATTTACTATGTAACCCAACATCAAGAAAAATTTGGAAAATAATTTTAATTACCTATATATAATAGCATTTTTACTCTTCAAGGAGTTATGTTGAAATACTCACCTAGGATATTTCATCTTTGACCATAGAAGAAATTGGATTTTTTTTTATTTTTTTTTTGACAACATATGCTGGGAGATTTGAACTTTGGTCTCTTGATTGAAGGTGCAATTTTTACACTAGTGAAACTATGCTCTTGTCGACTAGAAAAAATGGGACTTAGTTTAAAATTATGTTTTTATTTATACATTTATTATCGTTAATTTTTATTATTTTGCTTGCATGGATGAAGCTTAAATAAAAAAAAAAATGATATAAAATTTATAAAGTTGACCTTTAAAATTTACGATATAAGCAAAGTTGCAAATTAATTCATGCTATCGTTTAACTCGTTTTAGTAAGATTTTCATTAATGTTACCAAAAATGATACACCCAATCAATTTGAACCATTTCTTAAACTTTAAGAAAAATAATATTTTTTAAAAAAACTTAAAAATACAAAGACTACCAACAAAATGAAGTCAAGCAGATGTAGAGAATTTCAAAAATAAAACAACCGTCATCTTGAAGTTTCAACACGAAAATCTAGTCAAGGTCTTGGGATGATGTGTTGAAAGGGAAGAAAAACTCCTCGACTATGAATACATGACAAATAAGTAAAAGTTTCTCATTAATTTTCATGGAGGAATAATTTACGGTGAGAGAAGAAAAAAAAAAACATTTTCCAATAAGGGTATTTTTTAATTTTTTTTTTTTTTTAAGTACAAGAGTATTTTTGAAACCGAAACTTTAACCGTTTTCATCCAAAAATTAATGGCAAGAGTATTTTTGAAAGATTTTTCAAAATTCAGGAGTATTTTTTAAACTTTTCAAAGTTAGGGACATTTTTTAAACAAACCCCATAGTTTAGGAGTATTTTTTATAATTTAGCATTATTTATAATACATTAAAGTAGGAAAGATATGTCTATTTACTTTCTATATTTTAAAAAATTCTATGCATCCTTAATTTTTTTATTTTTGTATCTAACAGATTCTTTTTTTTTTTTTTTTTTTTTTTTTGAAATATGTATCTAACAAGATTCTAATCATTAATTTGTTTTGCGTTTATGGATATGTTCACTGTATTATCTAAATATCATATAGTGGGTGAATTTTGGCACGATCCTTAAATAATATACTCAGCATGTCATGTGAATGTTAACTTAATAAAGTTAATGGTATGGACCAACCTATTGATCTAAAATTGAAAAGTATATATATAAAAAAAGTTTAATGATTTATTAGAAACTTTTAAGATATAGAGATTAAACAGTTATGACCATAAAATTCCAAATCAATTTTATAATTTAAACCATTTTATTAAAATTCTTAAATTTAGTCTAAAAATTAGTTTAGTCCAAATTAAAAGTTGCAATCTAATGTTCTCGACCATGTGGTTATGTATCATGTAACTATCTCATTTATTAAATGAGTAGTCTGCTTAAGGTATTTAGACATCGTTAAGTCTAAAAATTTAAGTGGATGAAGGGTGTGTTTGGTTTAACTTTTTAAGTGTCGTTTAATTTTGAAAATAAATCATTTTGAAAAAAATTCTACTGTTTGATAACCATTAAAAATGACTTATTAAAAAATGAGATTGATAAATAAATCATTTTGAGAGAAACACTTGAAACAAACTAAAGACTTTTTAAATAAACAATAATTTATGTATAAAAACATTTATCCAAACATAAGAGTGTTTAAATTCTAAACAATTTTTTATACAAAATGTTTTTTAAAAAATTGCATTCTTGAAAAACATTTATATTAAAATGTATTCCAAACGGACCCGAATTAAATTAAATTTAATCTTCCAACAATACTTTTAAGGAGTAGGATTATATGGAGAATCTTCTTTTCAGTTTCAAATGGGTTTTGGTCCGACTTTATTTTATTACTAAATTCTATAAAGTCTAAAAGAAAATGATGCCTTTGATTTTTCTATCCAGTTTGCTTAGATTTTGGGGTTTCCCTGAAAATATAGCCTTAAAATTACAAAAAGGTAGAGTTTTGACCTTGACCCATCTTTTACTTATACTTTTTAGAAAGAGATCTTTTACTTATACTTTTAGTAGAAGCATTTTATACTTTTCTTCACAGTTTTGTGGAAAAGTATCAAATTTTTATCCTCATCTTTTTAGATGTTTGAGAAAAAATTTTGTTTGACCAAGGATTGATTGGGATCAAATATTTTTGAAACTGAATGAAATTTAAAAAATAAATAAATAAATACCGGATTCAAGATCTGACTGGTCAAATTTGACCAATCAATCTTAAAACTGTGGCTTCAACCCAGGAATTCAAATAAGGACAAAAATAGTCATTCATGGTTTCGCCAAATTTTTCTTTAAAAGACCGTGATTTCGCCAAATTTTTTTAAATGTATATACTTTTTTTATAATTAATCCTATGGTTTAGTTCTTGTAACTTAAAATTTGTAACATTATTTTAATCTCTATGAAAAAACACAAAGTATCAATTTTGATCATGTGACAACGGTTTACTCTTTAATAAACACATTTGATACTTAAGCAGTTTAACCATCTAGAAACAACATTACAGCTCGACAAGATTTTACATCAGTAAGGACAAAACTATTAAAAATTTTAGATTATGGAAATTAAATTATTACATACTAAAATTTAGGGACTAAATTGTCGTACCAAAATTGAAAACATAAAATATAATTACATCAAAAAATTTGAAAATATAATAAAGGTATACAACCAACAGTTTTTTTTAGCCATGTTTATTTTTTAGTCCCAAAGTTTAAAGAAAATGAGTATATATTTTGGTTAGCTATATTTGTTGTTAATTTGGTTTGGTAAATAATACATATTCATGTTTTGGTGGGTATTTAATGAAGATAAAAAAAAATTGTGTAGACTTAGAATGACTTTCTAAGTATTTAAAAACGGCCGTCTTAAACATTTAAAAAGTCATTTTAAACGACCTTAAGTGGCTGATAGACTGAGGTTTTGAAGCAAATATAGGACACACAAACAGACATCTTATGAGCAATGACAAAAACGAAAGATAAAAAGGGGTATTCTTTTTAAAAGCTCAAATAGTAAATGGTAATATTTTAAAAGTTTTAATGAAATAAACATTTTGATTATTTGTAAACTAAAATAGGTTTTAATTCAAAAAAAGAAAAAACAAACTTGGAATCTTTGCAAATTTACTAAAAAAAAATATTTAGATTTTTTTGGTCATTACAAAATTTAAAAAAAAAAAAAAAAAAAAAAAAGTATTAATACCAAACATAGTTTTAAAACATGAAATAATTCTTTAAAAAAAAAACATTTTTAGTTCTAGATGGGAAAGGGAAAAAGATTAAAAAAAAAAAAAAAAAAAAAAAAAAAAAAAAAAAAAAAAACCGATTTTGTATTAAATAGTTATTAGGAACCAGCATATTTCAAGATCTACGTATGACGATTTTAAAAACCACCTATGCAGTAGTAGTCTTGCATGAAGAGCTCGAGTTGGAAAAGAAAAAAAACAAAAACAAAAACAAAAATAAAACTATTATCATCGGTAAAGGAGACCTAGATTTTTAGGTAATAAGTCTATATGTTATAGTTATTGGATAATCTTTTTAGATAATCTACAGTTGATGAGTGGCCACCCTAAACAAAAACAAGCCACTCTAGTTCCCATACATAATTCATCACACCCACGGAATTTTCAGAGCTTTAATTGCGAAATCGAAAATTCACCGCCGCGGCCGCCGCCTCCGCTGCTGGTTTCTTGATCTGATAATCGATGATGGAAACTCCGCCGTACCTCTCGGCGGCCTCTATGCTATCAATGGTTCTCCTAACTTCTCCGACGCCGGCTGCCAAGACGACGTTCTTACACCGACGGGGACGAAGAATCTCGCCATCGTAGGCTGGCTTTTTGTGAACTGGTGGTGGCGGTGGCAGTGGTCGGGAAGCTTCGGTTCTTCGCTCGACGACGACGACGCAGTGGTGGTAGTACTCCCGCTTCAAGAAAGCTGCCATGGATTCCGGCGAAGTTGCAGAGCGCCGATCTGGAATTGAAGTTGTGTTTTGTTTTGTGGGTTTATGAAGAAGGTGGAGGAATTTGGGGTTCGTTTTATAGTGGAGAACATGTGGGGCTCTACCACCATCCCCATTGCTTTTCTTCTCCATGGAAATTTCTAAGCCTTAGTGAATCTTAATTTTTCTTTTTAATTTGATCTTAGTGTAGTAGATCCTATGGTTGGTGGCTAAATATATGTTTTTTAAAAAAAGAAAAATTCAAGAATGAAAATTTGAACCTCTGACCTTTTCATAGATGATATAATTTTTTTTAAAAGTTAATATAATGTTTTAATTAGTTGAATTATGTTCGAGTTGGTTATATATTATTTTAGTTGTTAATGTTAGATGATTTTTTAATTATATATTTGCATTTGTGAAGTGATAGTTTGTATAATTCATTCATGAAAAATTTATTATACTTATTGAGAGAAGAGAGGAATGTGATTGGTTTGTTCTCTATGTTTTAAAGAATTGAGTAAAATATTTTACTTCTCTTTCCTTTGGACAATTTTTTTTTTTTTTTTTTATGTTAGAGTTAAATTACCACTTGTTGAAGATCCCACATTGAAAAGATAAGTGGAGACCTCACAGATTTATATATAAGAAAGATAGGTTACTCATTGGTTTTGGGATGAACTCATGTTATTTGATATGGTATCAAAATTGGGATCCGATTCAAGAAGGGTGAACTCAAAGAGGCACCATCTTGTAAGACAGTTGGATTAAGGATGTGTTTGGCATTGATTTTAGAGGCGGTTGAAGTGATTAAAAAATAATCTTAACCGTTTTGTTTTTAGTGTTTGGTAAAACAGTTTATAAATTAATTTTTATAAAAGTACTTTTTCAACCATATCCATTTACAAAATCCAATAATCATAGTTCTTCCTTTTAACTTCCCTAAAAATCTAATATGCAACTAACTATTTATCTTCTCTAACGTTTTTTAGACTTGATTCATGTGAATCAATTTTTTTAATTTAACATATTTTTATTCTATTATTTTATACTCATTTGAATTTTTTTTTATTTAAATTAAAATAATACTTTTTCCAATACAAATAGCAAATTATATTTCTTAGCAAAATATAAAAACATCCTAGGTTAAACATAAGATTATATTTTAAATCATATGAAATTTAAAACAATTATCTTATATGTTTCAAAAAAATAATTATCTTAAAATAATTTTAAAATTATCTTTTAAAATTTTGAAATTAAATATCAACATTAAATTTATTTATTGAAAAAATATAGTTAAGCAGCAATAATTTAGAATATTAATTTACCAAACACCTCAACTTGTTTTTTCGTCTATAATAAAGCTAAAATTTACCAAACACTAATTTACTTCGTAATACAACTAATTTTCTTAAAAGCACAGTCAATAGCAATTATTTTAGAAGCTACAACAATTCTAAACTAAGTCTAAGACAAGTTTAATCTTATATCAATACTTTAACGAATTGGAATGTACAACTTTTCTCGTTTGAAGAGCATATTTGTGCTTCTTGGTCAAGTTCAACGCCACAGTGTGGATTCACCTTGTTGAGAATCTTTCTTTTTCAACTTCAGGTGGGTTTTGGTCCAACTTATTTGATTACTAGACTATAAATTCCAAAAAAAATTGATGCTTTTGATTTTTTTCTATCCACTTTGCTTTGATTTTGGGGATTTCCCTAGAATATAGGGCCTTAAAATTACAAAAAGGTAGAGATTTGACCCATCTTTTTACTTTCACTTTATTACTTTCTGGTAGAAGCATTTTTATTCTTTTCTTCTCAGTTTTGTGTAAAAGTTTCAAATATTTATCCTCGCATCTTCTAAAGTTCGAGAAAGAAATTGTTTGAGATGAAATATTTTTGAAAGATGGATTCTCACACATTTAAAAAATCAACCAAAATTGAAACCGATGAGATTCTAGATGGATCAGGACAGGACCCAATGAAGAAAGCGAAGGAGAAAAGAAGATGAGAAGGAGTAAATTTTTAGTGCCAATAAAATTTCAAACACTACTCTCATATCTATATTTAGATGTCAAATCACCAACATTTAAAAGAATAATTTGAAGCCTTTAAAATAAGATAATATTTGATCAATTATTTATATGTCTCTATACCAATCTGAGTATAGCTCGTGCAGTAATAGACATGTACTCTTTCTATTCAGATCGGACATACAAATCTTCACATTCTTACATTGGTAGTAAAGAGAGTGGCAGGAGAAAATGAATAAAGAAAAATGTGTAATGGAAAATAGATAAAGAAAGAAAAATCAAAGAGAGAATAAAGTTTTTCTATACAAAAATATATAAAATAATAGGAAAAAGAAAACAAATTTTGGTCTCTCTCGCTTTTTTTTTTTTTTTTTTTGCCTTTTTTTTTTTACAAAAGTCACATATATATTTGAATTTAATAGTTGAAGGGTCTGTTTGGAATACATTTTAATTTAAATGTTTTTCAAAAATACATTTTTTATACAAATTGTTTAGAATGTAAACACTCATAGGTTTGGTTACATTTCCTCATAAGTGTTTTTATACACAAGCTATTGTATACTTAAAAATTGTTCTTACAAAAGTTGGTTTCAAGTGTAGTTTATTTCTCAATCTCATTTTCTAATAAGTTATTTTTAGTGGTTGTCAAACACTAGAAATTTTTTCAAAATGATTTTTAAAAAAAATTAAACACTTGAAAAGTTACACCAAACACACTTGTGTTTTAGTCTCATAAATATTATAGAATTTAGTAATTAAAATTAATTACTTGTTTATATTTTTTAAGTTAAATTACAAGTTTGGTCATAAATAACTCCCACATTAATATGTTAAAGTGAAGAAAGCTCAACGGTAATTGGCATGTATCATCAACCATTATTTTGTGTCTCCAAGCTCAGACATTTATTTAGATACTTTTTTTAAAGTTAAAAAATATATTAGACTTTCTATCATATATATATATATATATATATATTAGACTTAATATTGGAAGTATATGAATGTGTTAGACACGTTTAAAAGTCAAAATTTATTATACACAATATAATTCAAAAAGTTTAGGTCCCATTTCATAAATTATTTTGTTTTTTGTTTCTGTTTTTTAAAATTACACTTGTTTCCTCACAATTTGCTAATAAGTTTTTTATGTTTCTTAAAAACACATTTAAATTCTAAGTCAAATTTCAAAAAATAAAAATTAAAAAAAAAATCAGAAATTGGCTTTGATTATGAAAACGTTTGTAAAATGCAGGTTACAAAGCAAGAAAACTATAGGTCGAAATAGTGTTCATAAACTTAATTTAAAAAAAAATCAAAATAAATAGTTATCAAACAGGACCTTAATACAATTTTTTATTTATTTCTTTGGTCTATTTAGGTACCAAACTTGTAATTGAGCTCTTTTATTTTACCCCTAACAAAGTAATAAATCAATTAAATCTACTTTTTAAAAAATAATAATAATAAATAAAAAAAAATCTAAGGTTAAATGGAGAGATTTAGTAAAGAAGAAATCAATTAAACCCAACCATGAAAATTTTAAAATATATGATATTTCAAATTAGAAAACAAAACTCACTTTATTCTCTTAAAATTAAAAAATGACAATTGAAGAGAGTGAAAGAACGATATGAGTGGCTTTCGGTGAGTGCCACTTCTTGAGATAATTATTTGTATGCCAATGCTTATAAATTCGTATATATCGAAAGGGCATAAACATTTAAGGTTGCATTGCATCCAACAACTTCAATAATACAAAAAGATCAATAAAGGCATCCTATACCTTACCAATATATATGAATCTAAATTTTCAAAAATAATATACCTTTCACAACAAAATTAAAGCTTTCTTTGGTGTGTGTAAGAGATTCTTCACTTTCCCCCTAGAACTTTTGAGTCAAAAGCAATTCGATCCAATTTGATGTGTCCAAAGAATAGAATCTCAACTTTCGACACTTGATATTCAAATCAAATGTCTATAAAGCCAACTTGCTCGAAAATAATATTTTTGAAATTTGAACATAAGACTTCTGGTTTGAAGTCGTGTTAAATCAATCTAAAATCGTAGGTACATGAATCTTGAAAATTATTTCATTTTCATCCTTGAACTTTCAAAATGTGTCCCCATTTAATTTTGTTTCTAAACCTTTTGTTTTATTCCATTTCGATCATTAAGCTTTCAAAATGTTTATTTTTTTTTTCATAAATTAAAATTCTTGTTCTTTTGCATTCATTATGTTGATGGTCGAATTTGGTCTGAGGAACTCACCTGATTTTCACGTGCCACCAACGGTAAATTTGTAGAAGAGGGGGAAGACGTGGCCTGCAAGACAGTAAACCTGCACACCGGTGTGGTGCTCGCCACACCGGCTCCGATGTTTAAGTCAGCAAGCAGAACGGTGGGGAGTGGAAAAGTAAGAGCAAGAGGAGAGAGTAGAGAATATAGAATGAATTTCGGGATTAGAGTTTGAGTCCCCTTCTTCAGTGGCGAAGAGAGATATAAATATCTGCTCATCCTCCTAGAGTTTTTAGGGATTCGGAGGCGTTTTAGGTCAAACCAGGCGGAATCGGGGCAGACAAAGGCAGTAGGGACCGATAGGAGGCTAACGAGCTCGGCCCGCGCAAGCGGGCCGAGGCCGATCTTCCTCTGGGTCGATTCCTGGTCTTGCCTCCGTCCGGTTGTCCTCGTCAGCTCCCTGTGTATCATGGTGGTCCAAAATTACTTATAACACATTATTTAGCAAATAGATAATATGGGTTCAAACAGCGGCGGAGGTAGCATAGGCCCAGGGGGGGCTCGAGCCCCAACTCAACTTCTACATATACTCTATATATATATTAAATCGTAAAATCATACTATATTATCTGGATGTCGTCGTGGGTTGAGCCCCTCCTGTAAATCCTCTGCGCTTGCGTTCAAACCCCTGCACACGCGTATTTTCGTTTTTATTACTGGTTTTTGCTTTTGTTTTATTTTTTTCCCATTTCTTTCTAGGCTTTTTTTTCTTGTTTATGTTTACGTTTTTTATTTTTTTTTTCCATATTCCTTTTCATTCTTTCTCCTCGTTTTCGTCTTGTTTTTTCCTTTCTCGTTTTCTTTCTTTCTTTTTTTTTTTTTTTATTCATCGTTTTTCTTTTTCATATGTTTAAAATAGTTTAAATTAAAATATAATTTTTGTATTTACACATATATAAAATAATAACAAACCTATATCATTATAGTTCTTTTTTCAACTTTATTTTAAAATTTTCTTTTCCATTTTTAAAGATGGAACAATCCAAATATTTTTAAATTTTAATACTAGATTTTTTTCTATTTTTCTTTAAACGTACCATTCACCTTTAAACCTAAGTTTCTAAGTTTTCAGTTTAATGTCTAATAGATATGTGACCTAATAAACTAATAAACTGTGTGTGTTTTTTTTTTTAATTCAAAGTTCTATTAGATTCAAAATTTTGAAAACTTAATAATTAAATTTATAATTTAACAAATTTAATATCAAAATATACGAATTGATATTAACATATATCAATGTGTTCAAAATATCATTTTGCTTATTGATCACTTTGGGTCTTGTTTCTTTCTTTCTTTTTTTTTTTTTTTTTTTTTTAACAATGAGTTTTGTTTCATTTTAGTCATTGTACTTTAAAATGTTCAATTTTAGTCCAAGTAATTTCAATAAAGTTTAAAATTGATCTTATAGTGAGTTTATTGTTAGTTTTCTAAAAAAAAAGTTATAGAAATAATAATAATAGAGACCAATTATTTTTTTTTAGAAATATGTTCACATTGTGTCTCTCATTGTATGAAAAATATTACTTAAAAATTTTTGATCAAAATTAACTTAAACTTACAGTAGGGACAAATTTCAAGTACAGACTAAAATTACTTCTATATAGCCCCACTCACATAAAGTTTTGGATCCGCTACTGATATCACTATATTAAATAATCTTTATACGAATTCAAGCCCCCCCTCACATAAATTTCTGGATCCGCCACTGGGTTCAAATATGTGTAATAGTGTCTTGACATGAACATATATTGGATCCACATACATCGTCAAGATGGATATTAAATGGGCAGATTTTAAGTAAAAAAAAAAATGGCCACAATTTTTTTTTAAAAAAAAAAAAGTCATGATCTAAATAAAGATTTTCAAAGGTTAATGGAAAAAAAAAGAAGAAAATAAATTTAAAAGAGTAATTGTCGACCAATATAAAATAAATTTGAAATTTATGGACGAATATGAATTTCAATTTAAATTAAAAATTTTATAATGAGAGTATATATTTAATATTCTTAGACAAATATCATAGCTTTGTTTCTAATATATATCATTCGTCTCTAATAGAATCCAAATATTGTTAGTTAAAATTCTCCTTTAATTAACACCAAACAACTAATACAATATTCTCTTTCAATTGATTCTTAATTGGAAAGGAAAGTTGCAACAAAATTGGGGAAAATGAATACACTAAGTGGCCAAGAAGACAAAAACTTCCATTGATGGGAAGAAATAAGGTTAAGAGTTGGGAGAAAAAAAATGTGCTCGATTAGTTAAAGACGTATATTCCCAATCAAAAGACTAGAGATTCAAAGTTGTGTTGACAAAAAAAAATAATAATAATAATAATTTAAACAAGTGGTCTCTCTGTATCGGCCACCATGCTACCAATTTCAATGTTTAAGAGTGGAGTAGGGAGCTTAGCTCAACGGTAATTGGCATGTACCCTCGACCATGAGGTCAGAGGTTCGAATCCCCCACCCCCAAATGTTGATGTACTCAAAAAAAAAAAAAAAAAAAGAGTGGAGTAGGGAGGGGAAAATTACATTTTAAATGAATATATAAATACAATTAAATGGTCAATTTGGTCATTATTATTCAAATTTAATTTTCATTTGCACCCTATAATTTTTAAAGTTTCAATTTCATCTTCCTAATTTAAATTTAGATTTAATTTGGTTATTACGATTTTAAAAGTTTTAATTTAGAATCTATGGTTTGAGCTTAGTTTTCATTCCGTCCTAATGGTTTTAAAGATTTTTATTTAGTCCCTTTAGTTTAGTTAAACTCCACAAATGATTCACCTTGTTTCAAGGCCTTAACATATTGAATATATAAGAAAGTTTCTATTTGTATGGTTAATGAGCTAGTATTTTCTATTAGGAGCTAAATTGAAGAAATAAAAAATAAAAAGATAAATGAATATGAGCAGAAAATAGTTTAAGGATAATTTGTGAACTTTCATCAAACTAAAAAAAAAAAAAAAAACTAAATTGAATGTGAAAGTGAGCATAGAAGTTCCATCTCAAAATTAATTGACAATAAGAGAAATAATTCATTTATATTATAAACACTGTGAGGTCTCTGTTATAGGCAATTTTGGACCACCCCGATACACAAGGAGCTGACGAGGACAACCGGGGAGAAATCAGGCTGAAAGATGGACCAAGGAGGCAAAACCGGCAAATGGGACGGGCCAAGACCGAAGAGGTCGGGTTTTCGGCCCGACCCCCTGCTCGGCCTCGGCCCATGGCCGAGGCCGAGCCCGTTCGGTCTCGTCTGGTCCCCACCGCCTCTGGATGCCCCGGTTTCGCCTGGTTTGACCTAAAACGCCTCCGAAACCCTAAAAAGGCTAGGAGGATGAACAGGTATTTATATCCCTCTTCGCCGCTGAAGAGGGGATCCCGAATTCTATCCCTAAACGCTACTCTCTATTCTCTGCTTTCTCCTCTTGCTCTTACTTTTCCACGCCCTACCGTTCTGCTTGCTGACTTAAGCATCGGAGCCGGTGTGGCGAGCACCACACCGGTGTGCAGGTTTACTGTCTTGCAGGCCACGTCTTCCCCCCTCAACTACAAATTTACCGTTGGTGGCACGTGAAGGTCAGGTGAGATCCTCTGGCCAAAATCGACCATCAACAGTCTCCTCACATGGGATCTCCAACATAGTCTATGTACTTTGAGTTCATTCCATTTTACCCTTTGTGCTTTCAAGTATTTCAATTTTATTTTTTGTACTTTGAATAAGGCTTAAAATAATTGGTCCCTTTGATGTATTATTAACTTTTCTATAATAATAATAATTAAAAAAATCTTTTAGTCTTCCCTCTATAAATTTTGGAAATATATTCACAATATGTCTTTTCTTGAATGAAAATTATCATGATCATTTGACCAATTAAAAAAATTAATGGTAGGGACCAATTTTAAGCTTTATTCAAAATGTAGACTAAAATTAGACAGTTGAAAATATTTGAACTAAAATGAAATGAAAGTCGAAGTACAGGGACTAAAATAGTAATTTAACTTTTTTTAAAAAAAAAAATAATTATCTTTTACAAACTTATTCATCGGTATCATCAATATATCAATATTTCCATTGACATTTCCGTTTCCATCTACATTTAAAATCTTTCTTCCTTATGACATTTTTTAATCTAAGATGACGAACAATTATCCCCTCCTTCCTTCTCGGCCCTTTGTTACCTCAATATATAAGACTGTATTGGGGAACTTCTGAGGAGGCTGGCAGCTTTGTTGAGGCCTGAGGGTTACATGGGAGAGATTATATCACATGGTTCGGACACATCAATAGTACCACACAATCAATAACAAATCTCCTCTTTTCTTCTTTTCGTCAAAATACCATTTTTTTTTCGACCACCAATTTATATCCTTTCTTTGTTTTCTTTAGATTCCTTCCGATTATCTTCAAACCAAACGCTTTTGTGAGAATGACCAACAGGTTTTCTTTGTGTTTCATCGACAGAATAATATTGTCTACTTTAGACCTATACTTTTGAGTTCTACGTAAAAAGACTCTCCTCAATAAAAACGTTGTTGTTTGTAACTATATTTGTATCTCCTAACTACTTTTAAATTCTATTGATTTTTTTTCAGTCATGTAGATTTAAGTTGGAAAAAAAGCAATATCGTATCATTATAGGTAAATAAAAGGCTAGTGTTGTTCTAATAAGTTCTAACATAAATGTATGATTTGGGAAGTTTTGTTTATTTTTTTTTTTTTTTGAGATAAAAAGATTTCATTAAAAGGGGGAAAAAACGTTACAACTACCCTTAGAAAGAAGGGCATTAAACCAGGAGGGGAAAACAGGATGCCAAAAAACAGAAGCGTCATCCCGCGAGGGAGAGAGATCCTGATCCCGCGAACAAAAGTATCTCGAAGCAAAACGAGATGAATGGTGGGCTACTGAATTTTGTAGCCTAGGGCAATGGTGAAATTCTACTTTGCCCATTTCGTTACAGAGGGAAGAGATGGCGTCAGACACATTTTTTAGCTCCGAAAGATCTTCCTTCTTCCCTTTAAGCAAATCGATTACATCCATGGCGTCGGACTCCACGATCAGGTGAGGATGATTCTCCTTGAATTTTCGATGGATGTTTGATAGGCCTTCCCAGATCGCGTAAGCTTCCATCGATTTGATTTGCAATTTCCTGCTAAAATGTTTCAGCCCAACTGCAATCGGGGATCCGTCTGAATCACGAATTACCCAGCCTAATACCTCCCACGCCGTCTTTATCGAACCAAGCTGCGTCAGAATTCATCTTCCAACAGTCCTTGGGCGGCTTTTTCCACGAATCTTGATTCAGATGGCTCCCAGATTTCCTTGCTGCTTCGTGATTCTTTCGATCAGAAAGGGCAGGGGTGGGAGAAAATGAGAAATCAAGGATCTTGCTTGTTATAAGGTGATGATCTGGTTTCTGATTTTGGTGGATTCTGGTATTTCTAGCATTCCAAATACTCCACATTGTTATCACTGCTTTGATTTGGTCTTCTTTGTCTGTATTTTCTACAATCCACTGCCAATAATCCATAGGAGTCCAGCCATCCCTGCGCAAATTAAACAACGTTAGTGATTTGGGGATAGTATTAAGCCATATCCTCTTGGAGAATTTACATTCCCAGAAGAGGTGGCTAGAAAATTCCTCTTTTTTCCTACAAAAAGAACAAGAAGAGTTTATGTCAATCCCCCTTTTTTTTATGTTTGCTTTGTTAGGAACAATGTCGTTTAGGATTTTCCACGCACAAGCTTTGGCCCTCGGGATTACGTTAAGACTCCATAGACATTTCCATAGCTTGGATTGGTTGCTATGATCTGAAGAAGACGCCTCACACTCTTTTCTCTGCTCTAGAGCCAGCTTATAAGCACTCTTTACAGAAAACAGGCCTCTTTTGTCCCTGCCCCATATGATTTCATCCCTGGATTCCTTGATTCCCAAAGGGGTGCTAAGGATATTGTCACAATCATGGTTGATAAACAAAGAAGATATCAAATCCTCTCTCCAATTGTTATCTTCATCGATAATATCCTTCACTTTTTTTCCTTTTAGAATCTCAGGAACTAGACACGGCTTGTAGTTTCCTTCCCTGGCTATCCATGGGTCTTCTCCTATGTCAATGTATCGTCCATTGCCCACTTTCCATCTATAGCCTTTTTCAAAGAGATCTCTGCCCCAGCATAAGCTTCTCCAGGTCATAGATGGGTTTTTGCCCACAGGAGCCTTGAGGAAATTTTCATCCTTAAAATATTTGCCTTTTAACACCTTAAAAAGGAGGCTATTGGGGTTTCTTATGAGACGCCAACTTTGTTTTGCCAACATCGCTTGGTTAAAAGCTGAAACTTCCCTAAAGCCCAATCCTCCAGCTTCCTTGGTCTTACAAACCTTCTGCCATCTCATCCAGTGACTTTTTTTCTTTTCCCCTAGCGATCCCCACCAAAAGTTTGCACACATTCTGTCGATTTCGTTGCAAATACCTTTTGGCAATTTGAAACAGCTCATTGTATAAACAGGGATGGCTTGGGCTACTGCTTTGATTAGCACCTTCTTGCCCCCAAGAGAGAAGAGTTTTTCCTTCCAGCCCGATAACACCTTCCTCACTTTATCTCTAATGGTGTTAAAAGTTTTTTTCTTATTGCGCCCAGTTTGGGATGGCATTCCCAAATATTGGCCAAGAGAGTCTGTTCTTTTTATGTTCAGAGCACTTTCACACTTTGAGAGAAGATCCTCATTCACATTCTTGCTAGCCATGAAGGTGGATTTGTCTCTATTTATTGTTTGGCCTGAGGCTCTTTCGTATTTCTGCAAAATCTCTTCTATGGATTGAATTCCTTTTTCCTCGGCTTTAAAAAAAATCAGACTGTCATCTGCAAAAAAACAAGTGTGTGAGGGAGGGGCAATGTTTATTTAAACGAAAACCAGACAGATTAGAGATAGATTCCTCCCTGTTTAGAAGCGATGAGAATCCTTCGGCACATAGGAGAAAGAGGTACGGAGACAAAGGATCCCCTTGTCTTAGACCCCTGGAAGGCACCACTTCATTTTGGGGGTATCCGTTAATGAGAATGGAATATTTTACTGTTTTGATGCAATTCATTATCTTTGAGACCCATTCTTCATGAAAACCCATCTGGTTCATGATAGCTTCCACGAATCCCCATTCTACTCTGTCATAGGCCTTGCTCATGTCAATTTTAGCAGCTATGAACCCCTCCTTGCCTTTCCTTTTGTTTTTTAGAGCGTGGATGCATTCAAAGCCGATAAGCACATTATCAGATATCAGTCTTCCTGGCATAAAAGCTGATTGGTTAGGGGAGACAACTGATCCCAACACAAGCTTTAGTCTATTTGCCAGAGCCTTAGCCACTATTTTGTAAGTTACGTTGCATAAGCTTATTGGACGAAACTCACTCATGTGCTTCACTTCTTTTTTCTTAGGGATGAGGGCTATATATGTTTGGTTTAGGGATTCTATTGATTCCTTTTGATTAAGGATATCCATAACCACTTTAGTAGTGTCCTCCCCTATAATGTCCCAATATTTTTGAAAGAATAACGCATGAGCTCCATCAGGACCTGGAGCTTTCGTTGGATTCATATTCTTTACTGCCAAGAAAACTTCTTCCTTCGTAAAAGGTCTTCTCAACATTCTGTTTTGATCCTCAGAAATTTTGCCTTCAATATTCTCTAGGATCTCTTTATAACTCTCATTGTCAGGGTTGCTAGACTGGAGTAATTTGTGAAAATACCCAGCTGCCGCTTTTCCAATGTCTTCTTCACTGTCAACCCACTTTCCCTCCTCATCGAAGATCCCTTTAATCTCATTCCTTTTTTTCCTTTGAGAGGCGCGCAGGTGGAACCACTTTGTGTTTTTGTCTCCACCCTTAAGCTAGTCTTCTCTCGATCTTATTTTCCAATAAAGTTCCTCTTCTTCCAGTAATAGATCAAGCTCTTTTTCTAACCTTATCAACTCATTTTCCTTGCCTCTGTTGGAATGGTTGATAAGCTCCTTTATTTCATCTTCCTTTTTTGAAATAGCCCCACGGATAGAGCCTTTAACCCTTTCTCTATTCCAAGAACTGAGAGCTTCAATGCTGACTTGGATTTTTTGGTTTAGCTTTTGACTTGAATGAGCTTTCTCTTCAGACCATTTTCTTTTTAGAATATTGCTGCATTCTTCAAAATGTATCCAAGACTCTTCAAACCTTGCTTTTTTCTTTCTTTTAACCATATTTTTGACTGGTTTATCCCACTGAATGTTCATCAAAATGGGGCGGTGATCTGAATTGTGGAAGTTGAGATGGTCAACTTTGAGGCTCCACACCATGTCTATCATATCCATGTTGGAGAAGAATCTGTCTAGCCTCTCCTTAATGGAATTTGCTGCTTTTCTATTCCTCGCCCAAGTAAATTGATCTCCATTGAAACCTGCATCCACAAGACCACATGAATTAATAACTTCACAAAAATCGTTGATTTGCTTAAACTTTCTAGAAGCTCCTCCCTTTTTCTCCTTTTCAAACATAATTTCATTGAAATCGCCTCCGATAATCCAAGGCAGATTGCTCAAGTTGTTTAGTCTCTCTAGGAGGGTCCAGGACTCCTCTCTTAGACTAGTTTCAGGATTTCCATAGAATCCCGTGTAACGCCACCGCTTATCTTTGTGTTTTATGGTGGAGTCAATGTGGCCTTTTGAGAAAGAAATGATGGAGAGGTCAAGATGATCGCTCCATAATAAGGCCAAACCGCCACTTTTTCCTTGGCTGTCAACTGTCATACAATTTTGGTATCCCAACTTTCGCTTGTGGCTATCCATAGCTTTAGCAGAACATTTTGTTTCCATAAGAAAGATTACATCTGGAGAATTTTTGCGGATCTCATGCCGCAACGCCCGGATCGTCCGAGGGTTCCCCATTCCTCGGACGTTCCAGCAAAGGAGTTTCATGGCGTCCGGCGGGGCTGCTCCGCAGCCTCCGCCGATATCCCAACGGTCTTGCCGAAGTAGTTTAAGCGACTCCTCTTAGACTGGCTTTCTTCCTCTTTCTGATCCCTTTCATGTTTTCCTTTTTGTTCAAATCTCATAATACTTTCTCCATTTTCTTGGCTGTTTTTTCCTTCCCGGGCCCTTCTTTTCCACGACTTCCCCAGTTTCCTTTCTGTTGGATTTCCTTCTTGGTGGTAATCCATTATCATGTGCACTTTGTTGGCCTTATCCTTGTCATCAGACTCCTTTTCTTCCTTTTCTTCCCTTCTTCGAAGACTCAAGTTTATCTCTGGATAAATAGAAATTTCTTGTTGGATAGCTCTTATTTTTAGGCCCATTGTAGAGCTTGGCCCATTATCAATTTTCTTTTGGTCTATCCATTTTCCTTTGTCTCTTTTTATTTCAGATACGACTGCATTTTTTTCTTCTTTTTCTTTTTGTCCTTTTCCCAGAGATTTGTCCCCTTTATCCTCCTTGGTGTCAGTAGCCGTTTGGATTTCCATCATCGTCCTTGGGTTTTGTTCCACCGCTTCAGGATTGCCGGTGTCGGAGACTTCTTCTACCATAGCAGCTCGTTCCGCCGGCGGTTCCTTTTTTTCGGGGTTTTCAGTTCTGTTTGGTTGATCGTTGTTTCCTTCATCTTCTCTTTGATTCACATTTTGAGCACTTGGATTTTCTTCCTCTGTTCTGTTTTTCCGGTTACTATGGTCTTTTCCTTTATTCGGGTTGTCTCTGGGTTGCTGGGCTCGCCAATGGTTTTCTTCTACTTTGTTTTCTTTTTTGTGATGGACTCCTGATCTTCCACCTCTTCCCCATATTCCTCGCTCTCTGCCTCTTTGGAAATGAGTGTTTGTCCTCTGTTCTGGTGTCCATCCCTTGTATATTCCTTTACTCCCTTTAGTTTCTCGCATTTCCACCCCATAAGGTTTTTCCTTTGCATTTTTAGCTCCTTCTTCTCCACATTCTTAGGACACATGTCCCAGTCTCCCACAAAAGTAACAAAAATCCGGTAGTTTCTCATATGAAATCGGTATCCAAATTTTCTCCGCCTTCGATCCGATTTTCACGTTTGTTCCTCTTTTTAGGGGTTCTACCACATTTATTTTTACTTTGACCCTCAGTGTTTCACCCTTCATCTTTCCGTTCTCGTCTGATTCGGCTTCTTCAAATTCTCCTATAGAGTTCCCCAACGCAATTGCATATTTCCTGCAATAACAAACACGAGGTAGTTTATAGAAGTGTATCCAAAAAGAAACAGAATTAAAATTCCAATTCTCTGCGCTGCTACTCCCTTTGGGTTCTTCAAAAATGAGGATTGCATCGTCGTAGGTCCAAGGTCCTGCGCGTATGATTCTTGTTTTATCCCTCAACCTTCTAAATTTGCATAGGTACACGTTTGTTCCTGCTTTCTCCATTTTCACTGCTCCCTCTGTTATAGGCAATTTTGGACCACCCCGATACACAAGGAGCTGACGAGGACAACCGGGGAGAAATCGGGCTGAAAGATGGACCAAGGAGGCAAAACCGGCAAATGGGACGGGCCAAGACCGAAGGGGTCGGGTTTTCGGCCCGACCCCCTGCTCGGCCTCGGCCATGGGCCGAGCTCGTTTGGTCCCGTCTGGTCCCCACCGCCTCTGGATGCCCCGGTTTCGCCTGGTTTGACCTAAAACGCCTCCGAAACCCTAAAAAGGCGAGGAGAATGAACAGGTATTTATATCCCTCTTTACCACTGAAGAGGGGATCTCGAATTCTATCCCTAAACTCTACTATTGACTCTCTACTTTCTGCTCTTGCTCTTACTTTTCCACGCCCCTCCGTTCTGCTTTCTGACTTAAGCATCGGAGCCGGTGTGGCGAGCACCACACCGGTGTGCAGGTTTACTGTCTTGCAGGCCACGTCTTCCCCCCTCAACTACAAATTTACCGTTGGTGGCACGTGAAGGTCAGGTGAGATCCTCTGGCCAAAATCGACCATCAACAGTTGGCGCCGTCTGTGGGGAAGAAAGCCTGTTAATCTGCACATCGGTTATTCCATGAGTAAGGGTATGGAGAAGAAAGACCAAGACGTAAACATAGAGAATTCGGATGGTGACCACCACCAGCGGAGGTCACGTGACGATGACAGCATCCGGGGGTCGCCGAGACAAGCAGGCCGAGGCCGAGGCCGAGCAGAGGATGCCGACACCAAGATTGCCGCCCTTGAGGATGAGGTGAAGGGAATGAATCAGAGTTTATCCAGAATACTCCAAATCCTGGATAAACCCGACCCTAGCACCAAAGTCCATGAGGGGAGCTTGATTAGAGACCCGAGAAATCGAAAGAAGACTACAGAGCAGCAAGGTCAGGGGGCTCAATCTACAGGTCGAGCAATTCTGAGGAGCCCAGCACCAAGCTACGGTCATACCAAGATAGACCAGAGGAATCTGATCGAGGATAAGCGCAGAAGTGCCAAAACTGTCGAAGCGGAAGCCAGGGCTGCTAAGCCTGTGGCCAGTGCAGCCGAGGTTGAGGCTAAATTGGCCGAGGCCGAGGCCAGAAAAGATGATCTCCTTATGACGACCGAGCTTCTGGACACCCAAAAAGAACTCAGAAATCATCAAGGAGACCTGCCGAAGCTAAATGACTCCAAGCCAAACAGCGACTACCAGACGAACAGTACGGAGGCTGTGGCCGAGGCCGAGGCCGACCATGCCGAGGCCGACCATACCGAGGCCAACCGAAGATGTTCATCCAGATCGACTAGGAGGAAACCCCACGAGAGATGTTCATCCAGAACCACCTTTGGAGGACAAATCAACAACAAACAGAGACTTTGACAAGATTGAAGACACCAGGAAAAGAATGTCGTCATCCTGAACTACGGTCATCCTTTGGCCGAGGCCGAGGCTGACCCACAGCTATGGTCATCCCGAGGCCAAGGCCAACCCTAGGCCGAGGCCGAGACTGACCCACAGCTATGGTCATCCCGAGGTCGAGGCCGACCCTAGGCCAAAGCCGAAGCCGACTATCCAATACTTCAAAAGTGACCCGAAGATCACAAAATCCAGAAAAATCAGATTGTCAATGTAGTTGAACAGAAGACAAGATCCAGATCGAAGCGAAGGAACCAGGTACGAGAGGCAACAGATTGTTCGAGGCTAAGGCCTAAGCCAACCCTCAATATGGTTGAGGCCGAGGCCGACCCCAGATATGATCGAGGCCAAGACCGAGGCCGACCTGAGGCCGAGGCCGACCATGACCATGGTTGTGACTGAGACCAATTCTGTTATTGCAAGCAAGATCGAACACCTGTGAGCCTAAGTCTTCGAGCTTAGCGTTCACACCTCCACGCGAGCCTATAGCGCCCACGCTTCATGCGAGCCTATAGTGCCAACGCCTACATGCGAGCCCATAGAGCCCACGCTTCAGCGAGCCTATGGTGCCCACGCCCACATGCGAGCCTATAGTGCCCACGCTTCAGCGAGCCTATAGTGACCACGCCTACATGCGAGCCTATAGTGCCCACGCTTCAGCGAGCCTATAGTGCCCACGCTCCACATGCGAGCCTATAGTGCCCACGCTTCAGCGAGCCTATAGTGCCCACGCCTACATGCGAGCCTATAGCGCCCACGCTTCAGCGAGCCTATAGTGCCCACGCCTACATGCGAGCCTATAGTGCCCACGCTTCAGCGAGCCTATAGTGCCCACGCTTCACATGCGAGCCTATAGTGCCCACGCTTCAGCGAGCCTATAGTGCCCACGCCTACAGGCGAGCCTGGACTGCCGAAGTCTACCTCGCCTCATCCAGAGTGAGACCATGTGAGCCTGGACCGACGAGTCTACCTCACATCCTCTGGCTTGAGCATCTTTACACCGGGCGAGCCTGGACTGCCGAAGTCTACCTCGCCTCATCCAGAGTGAGACCATGTGAGCCTGGACCGACGAGTCTACCTCACATCCTCTGGCTTGAGCATCTTTACACCGGGCGAGCCTGGACTGCCGAAGTCTACCTCGCCTCATCCAGAGTGAGACCATGTGAGCCTGGACCGACGAGTCTACCTCACATCCTCTGGCTTGAGCATCTTTACACCGGGCGAGCCTGGACTGTCGAAGTCTACCTCGCCTCATCCAGAGTGAGACCATGTGAGCCTGGACCGACGAGTCTACCTCACCTCCTCTGGCCTGAGCATCCTTACACCGGGCGAGCCTGGACTGCCGAAGTCTACCTCGCCTCATCCAGAGTGAGACCATGGGCCGGGACCGAGCACCTCTTGCCAAGGCCGAGCACCTCTTGCCGAGGCCAAACACAAACTTTAAAAGGTATTCTCCTATTTACTCAACTATACTTTGTGTTTTAATAAAGTTTTTCTTGAGATTGGGGGCTACAAAGGGGATATGCACTCCCTATTAAACAAAAAGCAAGTAACAGGGGATATGCACTCCCTATTGAACAAAAAGCATCCAGGTTTAGCATGTTCTACTAAAATTTACATGTTCAAACCTATTCTTTCATTATTTTCCTACAAGGACTAACGTATGAATGCGGGAGCTAGATTTTGAGCTAACAGGGGTCCGAGGCCGAGGCCGACCCTAGCCTCTTCCCTCATTCTTCTTTTGCAGAGATTAACTTTTCAATGCAGGATTGTGAAATATTTTGCTTCTCCTATTTTTTACTTGTGGATAAGCCCTGGATCTGGAATGAAGCGTTCCGAATGACCAAGAACAGGGGTCTAGCTGCTGTGCTCGGCCTTTTCCCAAGGCCGACCAGATAACCCAAAATGGGAAACTGCTGTGCTTGGCCTCTTCCCGAGGCCGAGGCTGACCAGACAAGCTAAAACGGGAAACTGCTGTGCTCGGCCTCTTCCCGAGGCCGAGGCCGACCAGGCAAGCAGAAAGGGAGATAGCTGTGCTCGGCCTCTTCCCGAGGCCGAGGCCGACCAGCACCACTTTTGTAATCTCTCACCCTTTTTCATTTCCATTTCATCTAACCCCTATTCAGGGAGTGTCTACTTCTATCCTACTTTGCAGGATGACAACAAAGCTACACGTAAGCCAGCCCAGGGCAAGGGTCATTACTCTTAAATCTGGCTTGAGGAGCTCAACTTATAGCAATAAGTCACCTCGAATCCCAATTCAAGAGTGGGGGCTTAATGTTATAGGCAATTTTGGACCACCCCGATACACAAGGAGCTGACGAGGACAACCGGGGAGAAATCGGGCTGAAAGATGGACCAAGGAGGCAAAACCGGCAAATGGGACGGGCCAAGACCGAAGGGGTCGGGTTTTCGGCCCGACCCCCTGCATGGCCGAGGCCGAGCATATGGTCGGCCTCGGCCATGGGCCGAGGCCGACCCTCGGCCTGCTCGTGCGGGCCGAGCTCGTTTGGTCCCGTCTGGTCCCCACCGCCTCTGGATGCCCCGGTTTCGCCTGGTTTGACCTAAAACGCCTCCGAAACCCTAAAAAGGCGAGGAGAATGAACAGGTATTTATATCCCTCTTTACCACTGAAGAGGGGATCCCGAATTCTATCCCTAAACTCTACTATTGACTCTCTACTTTCTGCTCTTGCTCTTACTTTTCCACGCCCCTCCGCTCTGCTTTCTGACTTAAGCATCGGAGCCGGTGTGGCGAGCACCACACCGGTGTGCAGGTTTACTGTCTTGCAGGCCACGTCTTCCCCCCTCAACTACAAATTTACCGTTGGTGGCACGTGAAGGTCAGGTGAGATCCTCTGGCCAAAATCGACCATCAACACCCTCTATTCCCCATATTCGTGGCATTATGTATGAGAAAAATTCTGGATTGATGAGCTTTGTCGTAAGGATTTTAACTGCAATCGAGCTCTTGTACTCTTCATCCAGTTCTTCAATGTCGTCATCTTCAATTTCCACTATTCTTCTTTCTTCGTCTATTTTTAGCTTTTCTAACTGTCTGAACACTTCTTCTTCGTCTTTGTCTAGCGTCTGTTGTTTACTGGTTTCGTTTCCCTCGGTAGCTTCGATTATTTCTTCCGCTTCACTTGCTTGAGCGCTTCTTTCGATCATAGCCTGTTCTTTCGTTTTCGTTTGCCCCATTTCTGTGCTTCCCATTTCCTGGTCGCAAACCATGTGGTTGCCCGTTTGATTTGCTACGTTCTCCCTTCTGCAAACCATGTGGTTGCCCCTTTCGTCCATAGCCGTTGTCTGTTCTCCCTCGAGAGAAAAAACTTCTAACGGCTAGGACCCTCTGTTTAAAAAATTGGGGAAGTTTTGTTTATAAAACTTACTTCTAGAGAGAGACATGAAAGTCCAATCACAAGATGACATAGAGCAAGTTTCTAGGAAAGACTTAGCTTGAGAAGGCAACCCCACTGTCCCCACCAGCCTATGCCTACTCAAGATGTGGGAACTATTCAAGGTACAATAGTGAGCCATTTGGGTAATTAAAACAAAATAAACTAAAAGCACCAATTTGTATCTTGATAGCTAAAATTGATATCTTTTTTTTGTCTGCCTATGTTTGTACTTTTCTTTAGCTACATGAAATGTATCCAATATCATGTTCATAACCAATAGGATTCAATTGTGTTGATTATTTTTAGTTTGGGGAAGCTTTTCCTAAGCCTCCCTATAGAGATTTGTGCATTGAACTTTGAGTTCCCTCCATCTCTCTCCCTATTTTGAGGAAGGACAAAAGACAAATAAACAAACAACCACCCATCATCCATGCATATGTACATACATATCCTTAATTAATTTACATATACTTTCATTAGAAAATTTTTCTATACAAGGATGCTATGGAAAATGTTCTTGTACATTGTCTGCATTATTTAAGAATGATGTGCTATCCAACAACATTAAAAAATTATTCGTGAAACAAAATCCACAGTTAGGGATGTTCATGGGGCGAGGTGGGAATGGGGAAGTCTTCCTCATCCCCATCCCCACCTCCTAAATCATTCCATTTAATTTTGCGGGGATCAGGTTCCCGCGGGGAATTATTCTTTTTTTTTTTAAATGTCAATTAAATAGCAATTATTTTTAAAAGATTTATGTTTGAGTGAGTAGTTTTCATTTAGTCAAAACAATTTCTAAGATGTTCCGATGAAAACAATAATAATATTCCATGATAGAGTAAAAATATTCCACCATCATTTCTAAAAGTTTAAATTTCAATATTACAACATGATTTTCAACTTAGATGGAAGCAAGAAAACTTAGAAAAGTATGGTAAAATTTTTCTATATATATGGTTGAATATATATATATATATATACACACATTATAAATAAAAAATGGGGCAGGGCAGGGATGGGGACAGAGCCCGTCCCCGCCTCGTTTTGCAAATGGGAAAAAAATTCTCTCCACCCCCTCCCTCATTCCCCGTGAAAATAGGGATTCTTCGCCCCGTTCGGGATGGGTCCCCACGAGGCCCCGACCCCGCGGGTAAATGGACACCCCTATCCACAGTGTAAATTTTCTCACTTCCACTGATCTCATAGAATAACCACCTAAATTGAAACATTTACGATCAACTTACATACATCTGGACAAATCTCATGAGATAGCTAACATATCATACAATATTTGGTTGTTCCTTGCTAGACTAGAGTTTGACTCATCCTTCTAAATTTCTTTTACTTTTTTTTCCACATGTTCTACTGTCATAAAACTAAGCTACAGTGATTGGAACCAATCTTAGTCTTACTAAATTTAAAAGTTATTTGTTGATGGCAAAATCCGGCCAAGCGCTCACATGACCTTCATGTGACACCAACAGTGAATTTGTTTGAATCCGGGGAAGACGTAACCTGCAAAAAGGAAAATGAGCACTGCACACCGGTGTGGTGCTTGCCACACACGCTTCGATGCCTAAGTCAGTGAACAGAGAGTATCCGACAAAGCAATAGTAAAACTGTCAAAGTATCGTGTTTAGGAATTCAGATCTTGAACCCCTTACCTGGGTCCCTAAAGGACCTTTTATATCTCCTCTCAAATTAGGGTTTTTCCTTCCCCTCGTTGTTGGTTACCTCCTGCTTCACAAACCCTGCCTTCACGGGGCCCAAGAAGGTTTCCCCAAACGACCTAGGTGGCCATTGGGCCCAACTACCTGGTCGGCCTCGGCCCAATGCCGAGGTCGAGGAGATGGCTTTGCCTTCCTGAGTGGGTTTCTTCTCATGGACCGGTTTGGATTGGGCCCAAGGTCTCTTTCCTCCGGAATTTCCGTCATACCAAAATTACCCATAACATTATTGATAAAGAAAAGTAACTTCTATTTAATTGATTTGCAATAACAACAAATATACTAGAACTTGATTACAAATACCAAGTTTGGTTTTAAAAAAAAGCTATATAAATCAACATAAATAAACAGGGGAAATCTAGAATAATAAAAGGTGGAAAGGTGGCTACACTCATTTGGGGCATATGTCCATTATATTTAATTGAAATAAAGTGACTCTTTAAAGAATTAATTAACTACAAAAAGTGACTATATTCACTAAGTATCTTTTATTTATTAAACAACTAAGCATTTTCTTTCTTATTAACTAATACATTCTTTGGGTTATGTATTTAAGCAAGGAGCATCTTAGATTCTCTTTTTGCTTTTATTTGTTGTTCTCTTTTATGAATTTTACTTTTGAGGCTTTTGTTTTAGAAAGGTTGTTCTTTTCGATATACTAATCTAATCTAATCCATGAAAATTATGATTCAGAAAAAAAAAAACATTAAATCATTTTTATATCTGTTATTTTTAGAGTATCTACACAGGCTTTTTTAATTTTTCTTAGAGTATCTACACTTGGCTTTGTAATCTTAAATCTTTAGTTTCATTTTATTGAATCTTCCAAATTAAAATGGAAGGAAAAATTATCTTGTAAATCTTCCTAAATAAACGGAGAAAACTGAAGTAATAAAAAAGAATAAAGATTCTAAAAAAATCTACTCATATTAATGAAAGTGATTAGTTATATTTTCAAAAAAAAAAAATCTAATATTTCGCTAGCAATTATAACATATAGACAACCAAAAATTCAAATCTCTCTATTTTCATGTGTCTTAAGTTTTAAAATTAAAAACTCTAGTATTTTCCTTTAATAGTATGTCAATTTCTTCTCCAACTATTAATTAGTGATATAAATTGTTTCAACATACAAAATTGAAAGGTATTAAATTGATTCAACCTATGAAATCCAAAAATTGTTAGTTCAACTTTAAAAAAGAAAAAAATGATCAACCAAGTAAAAGACCATTCTTACACCAACACTACTAATAATAGCACATTCCCATTGCCATAAGCTATATATTCATAAATATTACACTTCATCCCATTTTCTCATCTAATAAAAAAAACTAAACATACCCTTCGGAGACACCTACGAAACTTTGCCCCCAAAACATTTCCTTACATCATTTGACTCAAAAAAAAAAAAAAAAAAAAAAAAATCGAAATCTTAAGTTATAATTAGGGGCTCGAGCCTTTCCCTTTTAGCCATGTGCCCTCACGCTTTTCTTTAAAAATAAAAAACTAAAGGCTTTTTTTTTTTTTTTTTTGCGGGGTGACCCTCCATTTAGAGGGAAAGTGTCCTCTCCTAGAGCTGGCCGAAGGAGTGAGCCAGATAAGCGAGTGACCCTACAAGGGGTGCATTAATATACGTGGCAGGCTCAGACTGCTCGTAATCCGACCGTTGATCTGGGAACCTGTCATTCTGATCGGGCCCACCCACCACTGCTCCAATCAGCAGGTTCGGATTCGGTGCGCCCGAGTTCATCACACTGAACCCCGCCGAGCATTGGATCTTCGCTGGATGAGCTCCAATCGACGGCAGTGATGATCCCCTGTGATGGATCCTTTTGGGGTACCTTGCCCCGTACCCCACCATGTAGGACATCTTTAGAGGGTTGTCCCCAAGCAGATAGTCCACCTGTTTCTTGGCGATGGAGCGGAGGGTTTTGGGGGTGATGGTGGCGCCGCCGCAGTTGGCTACCATGTGGGCGGAGGTCAGGTACTTGGCGTAAGTTAAGAGGAGGAATGAAGTGGATGTTACATACTGCATGTTGCTGTCGCTCATTTTGAACAGCAGCCCTCCTGCACCATCACACAAACAAAAAAGGAACAAACTTTCTTCATTTCTTCAAACCCCAAAAACAAGAAAGTAGCCGTTGGCAAAAAATCAACAGGACCACAACAGAACAGAACCTGGAGTGTATTTGGTTGAGGAGAATGAAGCTCCAGGAATTAGAGAGCATATGAAATTATCAGCATGCCCTTTGTAGTCATGGAGAGATTTCATCTTTTGCACCAAAAATGCCTGTTAAACGCACAAAGGAAAAGGCTTTGTTATCGAACGGAAATCATATCATACTATCGTGGAGATATCACGAGCTGCTTTTAGACCTTGGAGAGAAGGATTCTGGCTCCGACGTGCTTGTTATCCCAACCGAAGGTGTTGTCGTACTCTCCGGCGCCGAGGGTCTGTCCATTGACTTGAATGTAGTTGAGATATTTGGGGTTTTTTGTGGCTCTTTGAAGCCAAGCAGCACCCCACAGAAGCTCATCCTGCAAATCATTTTCATCACCATTTTCTTAAATCCTCTGTTTTTTTTTCTCTAAAAAGTTTGAAGCTTTTTGAGATTTACCTGATACCCAGAGTAGGAGCAGTAAAATGGGCACACATATTTCTTCAAACCAGTGCTGTAAGACCCTCTATACTTATCAGCAAACTCAAAAACCTAAAATAAAACAGAGAAATTTTTTAAACTGAATCAAAAAGTGCTCTGTTTTGCTCTGTATTTTTCTGTTTCTCTAAAGCTATGAAGGTTGGTTTTTAAACATACTCTCATGGCCCTTCTGGCCAGAAGCTTGGAGTAATTAGGATCACTTCGCCGGAAAACCAGTGATGCGGCGGCGAGTGCGGCGGCGGTCTCGGCGGCGACCTCAGTGCCGGGGTTGTTCTTGTCTACCTTGAAAACACTCCGGGGAGTGTCCATGTCCTCTGGCCTCTCCCAACAGGCATGGTCCTTGTTAGCATCTCCGACCTAAATCCAACAATGCACGTCAAAATTTTACCTTCTAACTTTTTACACGATCAGAATAGAACTTCAAAATTTAAACGACGGTGACAATTTCTGTCCTCCTTCCTTTTTCAGCGCACCTGAACGTAAATAGTGTCGGGATGGGCGGTGGCCTTGAGAAGATAATCAGTGGCCCAACGAATGGCTTGTTTAGCATTTTGAAGCTCCCCTTTCATCAACCCACCAAACTCAAGAACACTCCATGAAAGCATGGTGGTGGTGAAAGCCATTGGAAACCCAAACTTCACATTGTCGCCGGCATCGTAGTAGCCGCCGACTAAATCGACCTACATTTCCACGAAACCCGTTAAATCACCACTAAACCCAAAAGCTTAAACTCACATAAGTTCACATTTTGAGTCGAAATGAAGAATCAAGAACCCAAAAGAAACCAAATGGCGAAATGGGTGTGTGAAGTACCTTCATGGCGGCGCCGTCGGAGAGGCCGGAGTTCCGCCGCCACGTCATCCTCTGGTTCGGCGGGAGCCTGCCGGACCTTTGGCCTTCAAAGAAGAGGATGGACTTGGTGAGGGCGTCTCTGTAGTTATGGTGGGTTGAACGAGGATGACGGTGAAAAGGGAAGCCATTGTTGCAGGGGAAGAAACAGAGGAGGAAGAGAAAAAACAGAGCTCTGAGGGCGGCCATTGATGGAGCTCTGAAAGGAAAGGGCTGAGGAGCAGCTTTCTCTGTTGAGAATGAGTATATTTATAAAGGAAAAGAAGGGGTTTAACTTTAATTTTGGGAATTGGAACTTGATTTGGGGGAAAACATAATAATTATTAAAGCCATAACCTTTAGAAATTAAAGTGTGATTGAGTGTTGGAGTGGAGAAATAATTCGGAGTAACAATGTGACTGACGGTTTTAGATCGACTTGGGAGAGAGATACTTTAAAAATACTTTGAAATTGTATAACTAAATTATTAAGGAGGTGTAGATTTTTAGATCCATACATAACTATTAGTAAAAGATAATCATATTGTGATAGTCTCGTCGAATCATTTTTAGTCAAAACGGATCCTATTAAATTATTTAAGAAGATGAGTTTAGTTTTTGTTTGTGTGGAGTTGGGAAGTTCCCTTTGCCCCAAAAATTGGAATCATAAGTGAGCATTTATGAGTCTGTGACCAGGCAGGCAAGCAAGACTTGTGACATTCTTAGAATTTCTTTTTCTTTTCTTTTTTCTTTTTCCTTTTGCTGTTTTTAATGTTTTTAATGTGTTAAAAGAATTTGATTTGAAATATTTGTCTCGGTACTTTAAGTGTGAAGGAAATATGATAATTTGATAAGAAAAGTAAATCATTGAACATGATTATGAAGTAAAATTATTTAAAAGACTAGAACAAATATTGTTTTACAACATTTGATATAGGAGAGAAGTAAAAGTGTGTAGTTTGAATTCAAAATTATATAGATTTTGAATTGCATCCATTAGTTCGTTATGTGGTAGCAACATTTTGATGCCTTCATTCAATAATTTTATACTATGATAAGAAGTAAAGTTATGGTAAATCGTTGAGGTATAATCTATTTAAAACTGTTGTCTAAGACAATTTTATCCTAGATTTTAGTTTATTTTAGAATCCACCTCTTTTTGGAATGTTGCTCATGATTTTAATAACTATGGGTTCATTCATGAGTTTAAGGAAATGGAAGGTTGTGTTTGAATGGTGAAAATGAATGAACTACATAAATCTAAAATTATGTTACATGTGTTTGGTTTCTCCATTTATGTTAAACTATTATTTTAGTCTTTGTATTTTAGGTTTTGTTACATTTTAGTTCTTGAACTTTTAAATGTCTAATTTTAGTCATTATAATTTCAAATGTCCAGTTTTAGCCGGGTACTTCGAATAAAGCTTAAGAATGGTTTAGTTTGAAGTTAATTTTATTCAAAACTGATAAAATAATCATAATAATTTTCATGCAAAAAAAATACATAAATATGAACATATTTCCAAAATTTATATAGAGAATACTAATAGAAATTAATTTATTTTAAAAAATTACACAATAAACCAATAGTATGAACCAATTATAAGTTTTATGCAAAGCATAGAGCCTAAAAACATTTAAAAGTATAATGACTAAAATGGAATCAACCTTCCTTAAAAAAAAAAAAATGGTATTTTAACCATGAATTTATTATTTGAAAAGATTAGTATACATAGGTACTAAACAAAGTTTTTCTTTCTTTCTTTTTCTTTTTTTTTTTTAAATACTAAAAAAGTTAGTACATCTTTAATGAGTGAATTTTAGTCAATTAGAGCATAGCTCAATTGGTTAAGATATTATAGTCAGCTGAGTATAGCTCAAGTAGTGTAGACTCTACAACTTCGACCAAAAGATCAAATGTTCAAATCTTCATCCTCACATATTATCGAACTCAATATATATAGTAATTAAAGAGTCTAAAGATATTAAACATTTATCTTAATCAAATGTTAGATAAATTCAAATCCTCACACTTTCATATATAGTTGAAAATTATCATGATTTCATTTAACTTACACATCAAACACATCCTCCCTATCTTTTTTAATAGTTTAATTTATTTATTTGTTAAAATATCATTTTGGTTCTTTACTTTAGAACTCATTCCATTTTAGTCCATATACTTTAAATTCTTAAATTTAGTCATTGCACTTTCAATTTTATTTTTTTTTTGAAAAAGCACTGCACTTTCAATAGATCTTAAAATTAGTCGTATTGTTATTTCTATAATTTTTATTTAACTTGAGAACATAATAACAATAATATTTTTCATTCAAAAATAGCCACGAGATTATGTTTTCAAAATTTATAAAAAGAATGATAATATAGACTCTTTTTTAACTTTAATTTTGTTTCAATAGGTAATTTGTAAAAAGTGTCTTAATAGGTCTTTAAACTTTCAAATTTGTGTCCAACAGGTCCTTGAATTTTCAATTTTGTGTCTGATAGATCATTGACCTACTTAACATTGGAAAAAGTTTAGGAACCTAAACAACTAGCTTCAAATTTAAGAGACTAAAATTGTAATTCACCTCCGTTTTTCCTAGTTTAGCTTAGACTCTAAAGTTGATCTCTAAAGTTGAGTTGAGTTAACCATTATAATTGACATAGTTGGAAAGATGACATGAGAATCAGCAATTAGTATGTTAATTGAACTTTACCAAAACAAATTTTGAGTGAGTTTATTCATCAAACATGAGTATAGATCAATGAGTTAAAACATATATCTATGGAGAGGTTATAGATTCATACTCTACCTCACATGTTGAATTAAAAAAAAAATCTTTGGTCAAACATCAGTTTGGTGTTTCTATACTTTTTGAACTTATTTTATTATAGTCTATGTACTATTAATGTCAAAAATCTTAAAAATAATCCCCACTATTAGTTTGAGATTAATTTTCGCCACTTAATAAAAATAAATAAATAAATAATAACCTTCGTTCAAGAAATGACACAATGTGAATAGATTTGTTATTTAGAAGTTTATGTCAAATCACTAACAAAAAAAACTAGTTTAAAGATTTATTGGAAGTAATTAGAAATCTTCCAAAAGTACATAATCTAAGATGGTAGTTTAATATTTTTTTGGCCTTCGTGTTATTTTGTTTCACCAAATGGTATTAATTTTCACTCAAAAATTCAAATTTATCAAATCGAATCATAACCTTAAACATGTGTAGTAGTTTTTACCTATAGCTAGGTTTAATATATGTTACTTTCACTCACTAACTTTAATTAAAAAAAAACAACAACTTAAAAATCTTTAAGTTTCCAATTTCAACAAAAATAAAGTCTCGCAAAAAATGAAGTCTTACCATAATACACGAGATCAATTATTAAATAAATCTTTCAAAACTCATAATTTCAAAACGAAAATTCAACTCTAGTGGCCAACATGAGCATAGACATAAG
This sequence comes from Luffa acutangula, assembly GCA_036850905.1. NCBI lineage: Eukaryota > Viridiplantae > Streptophyta > Magnoliopsida > Cucurbitales > Cucurbitaceae > Luffa > Luffa acutangula. The sequence goes on from CM072090.1 coordinate 50,786,104, forward strand.
TACAAGAGGTTTGTGATTCAAATCTCTTACCTCTCACATGTTGTCAAAAAAAATCAACTCTAATGTCATTTTTCTCTGAAATTTCATTAATTTTGTGCTAGACGTATGTGTTTGTATTTATTAAATAAAAATTATTACATTTTTGTTAATTTCACGATAAAAAATCATAGAGATAACTGCGTGATGACCCATTTCACTAAAGTAACTTCTTACATGGAATTTATTTTAGATAGAAAAATTATTTCAATCATTTTAAAAGATAAGTTAAAAAAGACTAAGGAAAACAACAAAAAAATATGGGTATTAGAAAACATCTTTTCAAATAGTTTTTTTATTCCACAAATCAGAAAATTGTATCCAAAACCAAAACATTCTCGAGCGTCCCATAATTAATATAATAAAAAATAAAAACTCACACTTGAAGAAATATATATATATTATTTGAAAATGAAGACACCAATTTTTGAGGAAATAGACTTTTTAATTAATTTAGCTCTGAAAAAGCTGATATTGGCAACTTGGCATGGGAGAGAAACAGTCAACAAAGAATCATAAAAAGCAGTGGGAAAATCAAAAGACTTGGAGACTGGGAAAAGAATAATTATTTTCTCTATTTTTCTTTTATTTTTTTTTAACTTTAATGATTGGACTTTTCAATATTTATTTATTTTTACCATATTTATCCAAGTAGACCAGAAGCTCCACAACATCATCATTTTGGCAGTGCTTTTTACAAGGCTTCCTTTTTATTTATTAATTAATTCACTGCTCAATGTGTCTAAAATGAAGACTAAAACGCTCTAATTTCCATGTAAATGCAACAATTCCTGTTTGACTAATTCAAACCCTTTATCCAAAATAGTACAATGAGAAAGGGTATTATTTTTCTTAGAAAAAAAATTTATTTTACTGAAAATTTTTCATTTTTTACTTTGTACGAATTAGTTGATTCAATCTCACCTGTCGCTAAATTTTTTATTTCATCAAATGGTCAAATTATATCATCAATTGCTCGAGTTTTTTCTTATTATTAATTTTAAGATTTATGGCTAGTTGTGACTGGTGAGTACATTTTTATAGCTAGATGAGACTATTTTTCATGGGTCTGAATTCTTTTGATAGTATTAGATGTCTTTTTAGCTAGATTTTGGATTTTTAGTTCGGAGATGAGTTACAATTAAGGATGAATTAGATTTGGGACTGAAATTAGTACTATAATGTAATTTTTTTTGTTTGTAAAATCTATCCATGCTGGCTCTAGAATGATGTCCTCTCATCTAATTTTTTCTAATTAAGATTCATTTTAGTGAAATCTATCATTATGAATGACAGAGACTAAAAACAAATATAACTCAAAGTCTAAGAATCTAGTTGAAACGACTCATTAAAATTTATGGATGATGAACCAAATACCATATAGATATTTTGCTTGAAGTTAAGATGATCGAGGAATTGAAGGCTTGTTGAATTTCAAATGATATCATTTGGTTGTCTGCTTAGATTTGGACCACTCTTTTCGGATAGGTTTTGTCTAATCGTTTGTCTAAAAAAAAAGAAAAAAAAGATATTTTGCTTAAAATTAAATATAGAGAAAAAAAAATTATAACCTATCCTACATTTGGTTATTTAGGAACTATAAAGGCTTTAAAAAATCTCAAAAACATGAGAGAATAAAGGGAGCTTAGCATAACAAATAAAATCTCATGGCCACCTACCAAAAATAATAAAATTCTAGAACGTTTTTACGTTAGATGAGATTATTGTCTTACTTGAATGACATAACTCAATTGATTAAGATATGTTATTATATAAAAGACCAAATGATTGAGTGCGTATGGTTATTATTATAGAATGTGGGAGAGCAAAAAGGAAAGAAAAGGTGTGTGTGATATGAAGAAGTTAAAAGTCAGAAATTGATGGCCCTAAGTTTTGACCTTTAGGGAAAAGGGCATGTGTTGATTGGAGGATGGGTGGGCCCATATTATAATATTGACCAATCATAGATCACGTGCCACTCTTCTGCCATTTCCACATGCAAACCCAATTCATTCATCTTCTTCTTTTATCTACTTCCTCTATTATAGACTTCATGATAGGGTTCACATTCTCCCATATGCATTTTTTCCAATCAAAACTTGACACACCACATACCCAATTCTTTTTTCTTTTTTTTTTTTTTTTTTTTAAATTTTAATTAAAAATAAATTTTGAAAAGTGGAGGGAACCGAGCCCTCCACTTGGCCTTTTAAAGTAGGAGTGCAAGCGAGTTAGTTCTATTAGAAATTTAGCCAAAACTAACCTTAAATCGACATATCGATTTTAAAAAATGTTAATCGCAATTATTATTGAATCAATTAAGTTGATTGAAGCTTGTTATGGGTAATTTTGGACTACTCCTATGTACAAGGAGCTGACGAGGACAACCGGACAGAAACCGAACTAGAGGATGGATCCCAGGGGCGAAACGGGCCACTGGATCAGGCCAAGACCGAAGGGGTCGGGCTTTTGGCCCGACCCCATGCTCGGTCTGCTTACGCTGACCGAGTCCCTCCGACTCCGTTCGGTCCCTACAGCCTCTAACCACCCCGATTCCGTCTGGTTTGTCCCGAAACGCCTCTGAATTCCTAAAAACCCTAGGAGCATGAGCATGTATTTATACCCCTCTTCGTCACTAAAGAGGGAGACCCGAACTCTATTCTTTGCTCTCTCTCTTGCTCTCTAGCCTTACTTCCGTTTTCTGACTTAAGCATCAGAGGCGGTGTGGCTAGAACTACACCGGTGTGTAGGTTTCTGTTTTGCAGGCCACGTCTTCCCCTTCATCTACAAATTTACCGTTGGTGGCATGTGAAGATGAGGTGAGTTCCTCTAACCAAATTTGACCATCAACCAAGCTAACAAATTGGCTACCAAACCAACAAGATCAAAACAAATTGAATCGACCAAATACAAATGGTTCAAATCCAACACAACCTCAATTACTTTGTTCTTCGATTTTACCTGCCTTTTATAGTAAATAGCCATTGGTTGCTTGTTAAAGTTTGTTTTGTAAGTGAACATTCATATAAGTGAGTTCAACTACAAATGTGCACATTTTATTAGAGAGACTAGCACATTTGTTCATGATATTACACTACAAATGTTGTAGAGAGAATTCGAACATTCAATCTATTATGAAAGATACTGAAGATAGGTTCACAATTGGTAAAATTGTGAATTGAGTTGCATAGCTCAAATGGAGCCTAAAGTGCAGCCCATTACAACTCACCATGTTTTGAAGGCCCATTTACTTTCAAAGCTATTTGTGAAGGGGTTCCTATGTGTATAAAGGCAAGAAAGGAAGACAAAAACGTAGTGCAACTTTAATATCTAAATATACATATGTATGTATGTGATGTTTTAATATCTAAAAAATATGTTAACGAAGAATTTCAATGATACCACATATTTATTTGAGAATAATAGTTATAATATATTCCACAGTTTCACTTTCATTTTTTTTTAATGGAATGGATTGACAATATTTAAACTTAAATAATGGTGAATTTCAATTATCCAACTTTTATATTCTATGGTTGAATTTTTATGGAATCAACCCTATTCTCTGGATAAAAACGAGTTGATGTGAATGTATAAAAGCAAGCACTCAATATGGTAGAGAGTGTTGATGCCAAAATTTGGTCAAGGGACTCACCTGACCTCCACGTGACATCAACGATGAATTTGTAGAAACTGGGGAAGACGTGACCTGCAAGACCAGCAAAAATCGCTGCACACCGGCGTGGTGTAGGCCACACCGCCTCCGATGCTTAAGTCAGAAAACGGGAGGAAAGCAAGAAAGTAAGAGAAGAAAGTGATCATTCAGTTCGGGTCCCCTTCTTCAGTGGTGAAGAGGGGTATATATACCTGCTCATGCTCCTAGGGTTTTTTAGGAGTTCAGAGGCGTTTCGGGACAAATCAGGCGAATCCGGGGCGGCTGGAGGCTACAGGGACCAAATGGGGCCCGACGGGCTCGACCCGCACGAGCGGGCCGAGGGTCGGCCTCGGCCTTGGCCCATCCCGCTCGCTGGTTTTGCCTCTTGGGTCCATCTTCCGGTCTAATTTCTGCTTGGTTGTCCTTGTCAGCTCCTTGTGCATCTGGGTGGTCCAAAATTACCTATAACAGAGAGTATAAAGATAAATAATTATTTAAATTAAAAGAACACTTGGTGTTTATTTCGCTTAAGAAAAAGATGGTTAGAAATATGATAGAAGTTTCACATAAAAAGAAATGATAAATACATCTATTATCTTCGAGGTTCCAAACAAAATTTCCATGTAGTTAATATGTTTCAAGATTGTACCATTTAATCCCTCAAATACTGAAATTGTTCCTAATCTCTAACATTATATTTTTGTTAGCCATGTTGAAAAAATAAATAGACAATGTGAGATTAATTATTAAAAAAATCACATTATCAAATAGAGGAAAAAAAACTTTTTGAAAAAATTGCTACATTTTTGTCTTGTCAATAACATTAAAACCAATGTGTACAAAGTGAGTTATAAAAGAACTATCATCTACATTAAAATGCGAGACAAGCTCAAAACGTTGAGGTGAAACTATAACATTTTGAAGTTTAAACACTAAAAAAGATCATCTCAACGAAAAATATCTCTATTAATGTGACATTTGACGAACATTTAAGTAAGTTACATAATCTAAAATAACATATATATATATATATATATAGATAGATACTACTGTCAAACTTAGGTATAATTAAGATTAAAATGGCAACCACTAGCAATTTCATAAGATCACATACAGTCCTTTAATTTTGTGGACTGTGGATCAACCACTTTCACTCCCCAGTTCAAAATCAAAGCATGCATCTTAATCCTTACAAAAATACAAAAACAAAAAGAACCAAATCTTGAACCTCCTCTCCGGTTTACCAATCAAGCCAAACCGGAGAAGAAAGGAATCCCGGTCGAGTTCAACCACGAGGTTCCTTGTATAAACGCCTCAACCGTAAACTGACTCGCCTCCGTCGAGTTAGTAATCACCCGATAACCTGGCCAAGTAACCCGTCCGGTGGTATTCGAACCTGGCCCCCGGTTCAAGTACTCCCCATAATACAAAGTATCCAACGCAAACGTCCCGTTCCACTCAAGCCACCCGGCCGGGTCGACCAACTGCCCAATAAACGACCGGAGGAAAACCGTCCTCGAGTACAACTTCCAAGGCCGGCCCAAGTAGGTCTTAAACAAGGAAAGAACCGGGATCAAGTCGGAGGCAGCTTCAACCTTGCAATTGAGGATTGAAATTCCGGTGTTCTGGTTGGGGTCCTCACGGCCCTGAGCGGTGAATATGTTGCGTTGGTTGGAGTTGGGTTTTCGGGCGTAGAGGTTGCAGTTTTGGAAGACGACAGCGGCGTTGCCGAAGATGAAGTCGATGGTGCCGTAGACGTCGCATTCACGGTAGAATTGGCGGAGGGAGTGAACGTAGAGAGTGTCTTGATAGCCGATGAAGCTGCATTGGTAAAATGCCGACAAGTCGGAGTTGCTTCTTAAGGCTACGGCTTGGTGCTTGCTCGGACCGGCGAAGTTTTCAAAGGTTATGCCTTTGGCTATGAACCCGCTGCCAACCGCCGCTGGATGAACAGAAACATAATAAACAAAGTTGTGTTATTGCAAGTGAAGAAAACGAGAGGTTGAATTTGAATTGTACATTTATTTTTAAAAAATTTGAGGATTCAAAGTTGTAGATGTTAGGAGGAAAAAAAAAAAAACTCATATCAATTCTTTTGATAAAGGTTTGAATAGAAATGATTCTTCCTCTCAATTTAATTCACTAAGTACCGTGTCATGTACATTTATCACAAGTCAATTTTAACATTTTCAAATCGTGAGAATATAATAAAAAATTTTGAAAACATAAAAGATTAAAGTAACCGCTTTTAAACATTATGGACGACATCGAAAAACATTCAAACATTAGAGGCTAAAACATATATATTTAACTTTTTTATTTTGACAAGTATTTTTTGTTAAGATTATTTTTAAACACAGACATGAAATATTGATTGAACATTAAGAAGCTGTAATGATTTGACACAATGAAGCCGAAGCCACACAAGATAGGGAAGACTATAGTTCAACTAGAATAAAAGCTTTATCTCCAATTAAAAAAGTTTGAGGTTTAATCCACACCTCTACATATTGTCAAAAAAAAAAAGAGATCAAAACGAAATAAAGAGATGAAAGACCAAAGCATACAATTTAAAACGTGTTTGATTTGGCTAAGCAATTTCAAATTTTTGGGATACTCTAATCTTTCATGGAAAGTTATGTCAAACTATCAATTAAGAATTTAGAGGTTAGATATCTCGTACCTCTAAATGTTGTATATATATTATAATATAATATAATGTGAAAGAAAAAATGCCCTTTTTTCCGACATATTAGCAATCTTATCCAACCGACACGCGGTTTGATGGAATTCGATGCCTTTATGCTCACTGTACTCTGCCTTGATCCACAGCCTGGCTATAAATATAACCCCACATCTTGTACGATTTTTTTAAATATATATATCTTTTCAAATCTTAAAACTATCTACTTTTTTTCTTTTCTGTTTTGACTTTTTTATTTTCTTTAAAGGGGTCGTTTAACTTTATTCGATCTTAAATTTAGGGTTTAGATTTTTTACTATAATTTCACATTTAACCTCAATCTAAAGGTGGTGAGAAATGAGAATGAATGCCATGCATAAATAATTAAAGGGAAAATATCACTTTGAAATTACAGATTCAAGAACTTGGTGAAATATATTTAACCCTTTATATTTATTTTTAAATATAAAATATTGAAACAGATCCAAAACTTCCTTCCCCAGATAGAATCACTGTCCAAAGTTGACACTGTTAATTAAACTACTAATTCTTTTTTTAAAAAAATCAATTCAGAGGCAAGATCTGAATTCTGATAATGGTCACAGGTGGTTTTTATTTTTTTAATAATATTTAATAAATAAAAAAGAGAACTCACCGACAGTGGCTGACCGGAAAGTAGTCCAGCCGTCGACGACGTTCCGGTTGCCCTTTATCAGCGTTTTTCCGATCCCGTCGCCGACGAACATCAAGTTTGTCTTTTTCCTTTCTATTTCTACATTCTCAAAATAAGCTCCTGCTTTTATGTATATTACAAACCTGTTCATATGTAAATCACAATTTCTATTAATCCAAGACGTTGTAGTGTATAGTAACAATGAAATTAAAATATGATATGCTTTTCTTTTAAAGTTCAATGGTATGGGATGGTGGAGAATTGAATCTCTAATTATTTGTTGTTCATATATGTTAGTAATTTTGGACCACTTCGATGTACAAGGAGCTGACGAGGACAATGGATAGAAATAGGATTGAGAGATGGACCCCAGAGGCAAGATTGACAGGTAGGACGGGCCAAGACCGAAGGGGTTGGGCTTTTGGCCCGACCCCGTGCTCGGTCTCGGCCTAAGGCCAAGGCCGAGGCCCATGGTCGATCGAGTTCTTCCGACTCCGTTCGGTCCTTACCGCCTCTGGCCATCCCAATTCTGCCTAGTTCGCCCCGAAACGCCTTCAAACTCCTAAAAACCCTAGGAGGTTGAGCAGGTATTTATACTCCTCTTCGCCACTGAAGAAGGGGACCCGAACTCTTTACTCTCTTCTCTTACTCTCTAGTCCTCCTACGTCCGTTTTCTAACTTAAGCATCGGAGTCGGTGTGGCTAGCACCACACCAGTATGCAGGCCACGTCTTCCCCCGCTCCAAACAAATTCACTGTCGATTATCATGTGGAGCGGAGGTAATTTGCCTAGCGAAATTTGATTATCAACAATATATGTCTTTAATTTAAGGAAACTGTGGTCAGATCGATCAAATATGTGTGTGTGTGTGGTGGGAGGATTCAAACCACAAACCCTTTGGTCATTAATACAAGTTTAATTTTATGCTAATTGAGCTAGTATTGACCGTCAGAATGACAATATGATATGTTTTTGGTTGATGGATTAATTTTATCTTAATTGATGTAATGTGACAAATAATTAGACGATATAATGAGAATTTTGTATTAACATTTAAAAAAAAAAACATTTTAGTGTTTAATGAAGAGACTTAATTGGAATTTAAGTTTCAAAGTTTGAATCTAGACCTTTTCATGTGATTGAACTAAAAATAAAATAAAATTTTATTTTATATAACTATGTGAGGACTAAATAATTGTAATATTCAAAATTTAAAATTTGAATTTATAATTTAACCATTTAAAAAAAACTTTTTTTTTTCTAAAGAGTACATTGTTATTATTGAAAAAAAAAATACCTAATTTTTTAGGAAGAAAAAAATACCTTATTTATTAATAATGCCTTTATTTTTGTGAACAACTTTTTAGTGTTGTCTTTTTTGGTTATAGACAAAAATTTTATGGGCTGTTTGGTCCTGGTTTCCTAATCAAAATTATGGGTTTTTATTTAATACTAATCCTTCATCTTTCAACTATTTTTTTTTTAATTCTTAAAATTTATATCATTTATGTTTCGTGCGGCTCACCATAAAAGGTTCCACTTAACTTCAATTGAATGAGGTTTGAATAAAAAATTATTAGAAAAATCCGTCACAATGTAAATTTTTCTTTTTTTTTTTTTTCATAAAATGTGGGCTAAGGCCTAAGACCTTACCTTAGTATAACATTTGAATTTGAGTTATCTCCGGACTCTTACAACCTAATAATTATCTATAATGTATGTAATTAGTGTTTCTTTTTTCATCTAATTAGTAATTTTACACTCTTAAACATATAAGAGAAAAATTACAATACTTATTTCAAAATTCTAGATTTTAAATATGGGTTAAAAACAATTATATTGTGACAATTTTATTCAATAAAATTAAAAAATATATATATTAAAGAGTTCAGTTCAACGAACCTGGTGGTGCTCGAATTCGGAGCGGCGGCGACTGCTTCACCAACGGTGGTGAAATTCCCGGAGCCGTCCTTCGCCACCACCAAATCAAACTTCGTCTCATTCACCGCCGCCTGCAACAGTCTCCGATCCTTAACCGAAACCCACATCGGAAACCCACCCCTCACCGCCCCATACTCCGGCAACACCTCCTCCGCCGCCGTAGCCCGATTAACTCCAGGGATTTTCTTCAACATTGCCAAATCAATACTCAAATGCTGTTCAATTTTCCCCAAATACAGCTCCACCCGGCTCCTCACAGTCCCGGAACTGTTGTAAAATCCATCAATACAAGTCCGGTGGTTGGTCATGGCGGCGCTGACCAACGTCAAGAGATCGTGGGAGTGGCTGGCGGCGGACTGCGACGGCGCCAGATCGGAAATCGAAGTTTCGAGCTCAGCAATGCTGCCGTCGAGAAGCTCGATGCAGTCATCGAGAGCGCGGCGGTCGGTGGGATTGAGGCTGCCGTAGAGGAGGGTCTTGAGCTTGGTGCAATTGGCGTAGGCGCCGTGGACCTCGGCGTCGGTGAAGTTGAGGGCGCTGCTGGCGAGCTTTTCCGGCGAGAGGGAGGCCAATTCGGGGAAAGAGGTGAGTTTTGAGAAACAGAGGTGTGGGTACAGAGTGCCATTGCAGAGGGAGAGAGCTGTCTGGTGAATTTGGGGATTCGAAGAAATGGGTTTGGAAGAGAAGAGGAAGAGGAAGAAGAAGGAGGTGAAAATGGCGGAAATGGAGGCGGGATTTGAAGGGATTTGATCTCTGTACATTTCTGAAACAGAGAAGGGGAAGAAGGAAGGAGAAACAGAGGAGGAGATTTGGATGTGGCTGTGTAAGAAGAGGTGGGTGGATGATGATACTTGATACTTGATGGTTTTAAATAGTCATCATTTATCAATCTTTCTTTAAATCTTATTTCTTTCTTTCTTTTCATCCTAAACTTTTCATCAAATTCAATTTTGATTGTTGTCACTGAATTCTGATATTACTTTTTTTTAAAAAGGAATTAATAATGTGTTTTCATATGTCAAAATTTTTTAAAGTTGTTTCCTAGGGTTTATAGATTTTTATTAGTTAAAAAAAAGTTTCATGGACTTCTAAAATGTCTAATTTATGTTCGGTTTGATAACCGTTTGGTTTTGTGTTTTTGAATATTAAACTTGTTTTATCACAATTTCTTTAGAGAATGGTTTTCATCTTTTTCGGAGAACACATTTGAATTCTTAAAAAGATTCTCTCTCTTTTTTTAGTTTTCAGAACTTTGTTTGAATTTTGAAAAATGTCAAAAATAGATAACAAAACCAAGAAACTCAAAGTAAATGTTTCTAAGTTTAATTTTTTTAAAAAAAAAAAATCCAAAAACTAAAGTCTTGTTTAGTAACCATTTGATTTTAAGTTTTTGAAATTTAACCATATAACTATTACTTTCATCCATGAGTTTCATTGTTTTTTTTTTGTTTTTTGTTTTTTTTTTTTTTTTTGAGTACATCAACATTTGAGAGTGGAGAATTCGAACCTCTAACCGCATAGTCGAGGGTACATGTCAATTACCGCTAAGCTAAGCTCGCTTTGGCAGTTTCATTGTTTTGTTATCTACTCTTTATAAGTGTTTTCAAAATCCAAGCAAAGTTTTTAATAAAAAAAAAAAAAACACAAACAAACAAAAAAGAAAAATAGTAGTTTCTAAAACTTCTTTTTGTTGGTATAATTTGATTAAGAAATCAAATATGTTAACAAAGATGAAACTGTGTTGTAAAGAAAGAGTGAGAAAACAAATATAATTTTAAAAAATCAAATAGTTATCAAATGGGTTTAAATGGTTATCATCAAATAATGATTTTTATTTTTCTTAAAAGAAACATTGATTCATGAATTTTCAAAATGTTTAATTTCCCAAATTTTATAAAACAATCAAGGGATACTTTGGTTTCAAGGAGATATATTAAAATACCAAAATGAGCATTTATTTGAGCCACCTTAGGTTGCAATGACTAAAACTACAGTTAATTTTATAATACTACAGTTAAACCTAATATCAAACTTGATTCAAGTGGGTAAAAATAAAGAGTACATATGTTCTAATGTACATTTTTTAATCAATATTAAACAAAAAGAAATCAAAGAGAATATAAAGGTTAAATTATACAAATATCCTTGAACTTTGGGGTAGGTTTCAATTGTGTTCTTAAATTTTTCAAAGTTTCATTTTAACCTTTGAACTTTGAATTTTTTTCCAAAAGAAATCTTTGGAGTGTTTTTCCGTCAAAATGAAGGATAAAGATTGATGTGACAAAGTACTGTACAAATTGAAAGTCATACATAACACAATTTACAACTCAATTTCAACTATATTGAATATTAAAATCGTTACTACTATTCATTTCAACTCAAAACATCACAAAATCAAAGTTTTACACATCAGTTGTCATGTCGATTTACATGAGTGATTTTGTAAATAAAGTTGTATATGCCATCCAATTTTTATACATTAATTGTTGTATTAATTTCTAGCAAAAAAAAATCTCTAAGAATATTTATTTAGAATAATTTCAACGTTTAAGGATTATTTCAAAGTCTAGTGGCATAATTAAAACATATCTCATAATTCATGAATATTTTGCATAATTTAACTGTATATAAATGATTGTGTTACTTATATATATAATATAATTTATTACAAACGAATGATATATATAATTTAATATTCGATTATCTTTCCACTTCGAGTTCATTTCTAAAACTTTCCAATTTCAATTTTCGGACATAACTCAAATTCAAGAATAATTGTCCATTTTTTGTGTTTATAAATATAGTAGATTCCAACCTCCCACCCTAATTAGTAATGTAGACCTTTACCAAGTCTTTACTCATTAGCACCATGAAAATGAAACAACAAATATTAACATTACATAAAATAATAGTTTTCTTTTTTAAATGAAAATAATACAATTTGGCAAAATAGTCCCTTTCACTTCATCCTAATTATATAAACTCTAAAGTCATTAAAAAAAATATATATATATAAACTCTAATTGTACGGACTCTATTAAATAATATGGTGGCACAGTGGTGGATACAAGATGAGTAGATTCTAGATATTTAAAATGATAATAAAACAAGAAGAGTAGATTCTAGATATTTAAAATAATAATAAAACAAAATTAAAAATATTAAATATAAAGGAAAAAAAACGAAAAAATAATTTCCGACCTGCCGGATTCGAACCAGCGACCTAAGGATTAAGCTGCAAGCCCACTACAGTCCTCCGCTCTACCAACTGAGCTAAGGTCGGTTACATTGACAATGAGCTCAAGGTTTTATTTCTATATCATTTGTATGTTTTGTTAAGTTTACCCTTGTTTTTAATTATTAATTTTTTTTTTATTATAATTAAAAAATGTTAAGTTTACATATTAACAACTCTGAAGGTATTATTTTCAGGAAAAAAGAAAATGAGATGATTTGGAGAAAAGAAAGGAAACAAAAACCATATATAATGCTAGTATTGTCGCAGTGAAATATATTATTAATATATCTTTAAATACATTACAAATAAATAGCTTAAACAAGTAAAAATGAGTATAGTTCAACAGTAATTAACATGTATTTTTAATCAAGAAGTTAGAGGTTCAAATTCAAATCATCTCACTCCCAAATGTTGTTCAACTAAAAGAGAAATAAACCAAAATCGTTTAAATATTATTATTAAGTATACACCTGAATTTTTCCATTTATTTTAAAAAAATGTCCATATTCTTTCAAAAGTTGCAATAATATTACTTATGACCATCTATAAACGATTGGTACTCTCCAAGCATGGTTTTAAAACCTTTATAAAAGGTCAAGGGTAATTTTGCAACTTTTCATCTTCTAAAAGTGTTTTATACTAATATTGTGGGTCAAATTGGATATAAATGTTAGTCCTCTAGGAATTTAGAACTATACTGGCCGACATAGCTTCAAAAATTATAGAGGATAGTATACAAGGTCCATGTTTGGGAGTGATTTTTAAATGACTAAAATCACTTTTGTCATATTCAAAATTACCCTGAAATATACTTTAGTCATTCAAAATCAATTTAAATATGATTTTCATATCATCAAAATTGATTTTGAATTATTAAAAATATGTTTTAGAATAATTTTGAGCATGACAAAAGTGATTTTAATAATTTCAAAATCACTCCCAAACATGCATGAACTCTATTGTACAACCACTTACACCATGACTTTGAATTGCACTCCTACATAAATAGACACAAATAGTTTTAAAGTACAACGACCATTAACACTAGATGGACACATCACACATCCCTTTAGGCATGGCACTCTTCCGACATGTTACATCGAGCATTGACTATGCTTTTGATGCAACCATTATTTCTTGAGTATATGTGAAGTACAAAGCGTGCACCTTAAAATGCATGCCCTAAAAAGCATGCACATAAATATTTTGACTATATTGACTAGCATTGGCCAAGTTTTTTTTTTTTATGGGAGCTTAATTTATATATTAGCGTTACATAAGAAGATGACTACAACTTTTCTTCATAATCTCTTATCATAGTGTTCTTTAGTGTGCAATTTTAAACAATCCAAAATTTAAATCTCAAAATTAAATCTTTTTAACTTATTAATTAAATTTGAGTGGGTGGGACCATAAAATAAAATCCCTTGAAAGTGCACTAATAAGAAATCATACTTTCCAAATAGAAGTATCAAATATTACATAACATTATTAATCTATAATATCAACAAAAAGTGTTATATATGTATATATACTTTTATGTTATGAATAATTCCTTTTAAAAGAAAGAACAAATTAGAAGTAAATTTTATAAATTTGGATGGGATCCCCAACCCAACTTTTGAAATTGGGACCAGAAAGTTGAGAGAGATGAAGAAGAAACCATCAACAAATGATTAAAGCTATTTTTGCATGAAACAATTTTGCACATATGGTCCTTTTTGGACCACTTTTCATGATTTGTAGCTATCTAAGTTGTCTTTTGATTCTTTCTTTACTCTTTTTCCCCTAACGCTTATTTTTCTTTCTATCATTTCCTAAAAACTTTTTTTTTAATTATTATTAAATTCTTTAAAATAGTTATGAAGTTCTAATTTGTTAATATTTATAAATTAAAAAAAAAAAATAACTTACTGGTTTTATCTCTATGATTTGGTTCGGTTTCATTTTTATTCAAAGAATTTAGGCTTAATTTTAGTTTACAAATAATTCACAAAATGCAAATAGGAGTGAGGATAGTAGACACATGTCTGTCTGCATGAACACAACTTTTGATCGAGGAAATATGTTTTAACCAATTGAGTTATGTTCATGTCGATGTACATTCACGCCCAACCTTAAAAAGTTTTACTGAAATTTTTTATTTGAAGTATATGGCCCAATCTTGGAGGGAAGACTTTGAATTAAATCTCAAAGGCAAATACAAAAGTTGAGACAAATTTAGGGTGCACCGACAAATTGGCAGAAATCTAAGGGATTGAGAAGGAGAAAAAAAAAGTAACTAATTGAGTTAGTTTAAATTATTGATGACTTTTTGGTTTGTTGGCACGTGGGTGGGGAATCAAATGACACCATCCAATTCAACTTCATTTGCAAGCAATAGAATCAATCTTGAAGGTGGACAAAGATATTCATTTTCTTATTATATATATGTCCCTCAATGATAATCATGTAATATTTGGTCATAATTTAGGAAATAATTCATTTCTCTATGTTATAAGTGAGCTTGGATAATTTGTATAATATGACGAGTTAACCACATAGTTGTACCGATTGATAAAGTCATTAAGACTTGAAACATATGAGATGGAGTGAGCATATTTGACTTAGTAAAGTAGTATATGTATATATTTTTAATATAGTAAAGTTGGATGAACTTACTGGACCGGTTAGAGATCTTATTCTAAATATAATGATACCTCATATGTTCAAGTAGGAAAATATATATAACCCTCCTAGAATAACAAAGATTTGTTTCAAAAGTACTATTTAGTAGGTTGCTTTTCTCAACAAGCTAGATATGATAACAAAAATCCACTAATGAATTTACTTTTTATAAATAGGGAGTTTGAGATCATTATTGAGATATGGGTACTCTTTTCCTACTCAATTATGATTGAAATCAACTTTAGTGTAACTTGCATCAAAAGTTGTTTGACAACCATTATAGTCGTGTTTAGGCTCTTCCTTACAAGTTCTCTATAGTTTTCCTCATTTTTCTTTAGTTTTGTAGAGGTCAGATAGTACCGACATGAATTAGACCAACTTAAGCAGCTCCTAAATCCAAAATTAGTAACATTAGCCATTTACTCAGTTAAGTTAATTTCAACTTTAAACTTTTGAAAAGTTACATATATACGTATTAGAATTGTACTAAATATAAAATAAGATTACCCTTAATATTGATGATTATTGAAAATAAAATACTATGGTTTGAAAGTTGTCAAAAGAATGAAAAATTTTAGATACTTGAAATCATGTGGCCCAATATGAAGGCCATAATTCCTTCATTATTATGCTATAGGAAAGTAAGAAAGCCAAACTTAATGAGCCTCTAGTCATTCTTGGTCCCACACGCCCCTAAATAGAATCACATGTCATGTCGCTACCTTATCTTAGGGAACTAAGTGTGACATTCATGATGCATTTATATCACTAGATTTTTCAACTTAAGTTTAGATTGATTATCAATTCAAGATCAACAAGAGTATAGTTCAACTGACATAAAATGTGTGTCATCAATCCAAAGATCAGAGGTTCGAATCTCTCACCTCACATATTGTTGAACTAAAAAAATTGTTAATTTGAGACCAACTTAAATATAACTCAACTAATTAAGAATTGTTAATTCAAGAACATCTGACCTCTTGGTCAAGTACATGATAATTCAGTGCTACCAATATTTTATCTATGTCATGAATGAAGGTGTGAAAGGAAGATATTTAAGAAAATTGTTTTTTTAAATTACATGATTGTTCATGATATCATATATATAACAAATAGCTATCTACGGAAAAGTACCAAAGTGAGCATATTTCAACGATAATTGACATATACCATCAACAAAAGATAGATTCGAATTTCCCTACTCATGCCAACAAGAGTATAGCTCAACTGGCATAAAGTTGCACCGATAACCACGAGGTATATGATTCGAATCCCCCACCTCTGTATTGTCAAAAGAAAAAAAAAAAGATTTTCCCTACCCATGATGCAATTGAACTAAAAAAAAAACCAATAATCCAAAAGAAATGAGAGCCCATTCTTCAGGCCCTAAATTCTCACATGGGCTCATAAATGGGCCTCATGAACCTCAACAAAAATAGACCGTTTTACTCGGAAATGGTAGAAATCTAGTCTAGTTAAAGAAAATAGTTAATTGCACATATAACACATATAATGTAGTATTTTTAAAAATTACCCGATCTTTTTTTTTTTTCTTTTTGGTAACAACCCGATCTTTTATATATATACATATTTTTTGAAAAAGTATATATATTATATATTTGTTTGTTACATATCTAAAACAATACAACCAAGAGATTGAAGATTCGAATACTTCATTTCCAAACCTTTTAATATATATAATATATATATTATAATCATATATAAATTTTATGAACCTATGACACTAATGTCTTTTATTTTTTTGGCCAAAGCGAACATAGTTTAGTGGTAATTGACATGTACCCTTGACCTAGAGGTAAAAGGTTCAAATCTACACTCACTCCAGAGGTTGATGTACTAAAAAAAACTTTTATTTTATTATTTATTTTTGAAGCGATACAAACACTAATGGCTTTTATTAATGACATATGTAATAAGAATAAATAATTTAGTTATGTAAAATTAATGATATGTAAAAAAAAAGTTGTATGATATTTTATATTGACATGAATGAGAGCTCATGAATTACTTAATATGGGTGTTGTAGCTTTATATGTGTATTAACGTGATTGTTCACACAAGCATATATTTATAACGCCACATAACGCCACATAAATTACTCCAGAAAAGTATTGTAGGAATAAATATCGATGACCAAATAACATAAAATAAGGTCAAAAGTCTAAAAACTAAAATAAGTTCGAAATCTCCATCTCAAATGGAGTTGAATTCAAAAAAATTATAAAAATAAAAATAAAAAAATCTAAAGACAAATATATATATATATATATATTAAAAATGATTTAGACATTTAGAGTATCAGTACTAATAAAATAAATTGAAGTAAAAATAAATGTGAAAGAAAGAAAGATGCTTCAATTTCAACTTCCAAGTCAGCAATGTCGAATCCTTCCACCGTCGGCGGCGGTGGCGGTGGTTTATGTGCAGAACTGTACAGTCAACAGTAAAAAAAGAAAGACCAATAAAGGGCAAATCTAACCGGAAACAGCCGCAGCCAGGCTGTGGTTCTCAAACCAAAACGCTTCATTTTCAAAATCACAATTAACAAATTACATGGTTCTTCCTTTTTAGAAAAAAAAATAATAAAAAAAAAACTTGTATTCTCTTTTACTTTATTTGGGTTATTTGTTAGATTTCCAAAGACTTATTTTTCCATCTTAATTCCCCTTTCATTATTGAACCTTGACCCTCACTTACCTTTTCTCTCTCCTTATATCACATCTCCCTTTAGCATTTAGTTCAACTTGAGCCATAGAGAAATGAAGACTTATAGCGAAAAGTTTGTTTAATATCACCGACATCACAATTATCATTCTATGCCATTAGATATATGAGAGAACTACATTTATTAGTTCTTTTAACGTGGGGTCTAGGTTTTATATTAAGATTTTGGACCAATAATGTTCGTGTAGTTTTATTTATGAAAATTGATTGATATAGACATGTTTTGAAATTGAGAATAAATTAGAAAATTTATGGTTTTTTTTTAATTTCTATGCTTTTTTTTTTTTTTTTTGAAGAAATATACATATCAAGATAACTAGAAGTTTAACTTCGTTTGTCTATTTCAACCGCTTCAAGAAGCCATTTTGGAAACTTTGAGAACCATGTAGTGTGCACTGAATTGATCATTGCTCATCATGCCAACATATTAGCCACCAAATTTTGGGCTCTTTGAACATATTGAAACTTTATCCTCACTAATCTATGTTAAGATAATGTCTTCATGGTCCATTAATTTCCTTTTAATCACACAAACTATACCAGCACACAAAAAGATACAAACGAAGGGGTTGAGAGAGTTTTTTCTTGTATAGTTCTTGAGCACATAGGGGTTGAGAGGAAATTGGTAGAATGATACGTTCTTTGATAGAAATGTGTGACTAAATCATTTTCTTGCTCCCTCTTTAGATGTGGTAGCATAAAATTCCTATTAGTCTCGTTTGGTAATCATTTTGTTTTTTTTTTTAAATTAAGTTTATAAACATTATTTTTTGCTATAAGTTTTTTTTTTTTAATTTCATTATCTATCTTCCTTTTATGTTTTCAAAAACCAAAATTTGAAACCTGAAAAAATGTATAAAAAATTTGTGTTTTGTTTTTTAAATTTGGTTAAGATTTTAGATGTATATAACAAAGATGAAAATTGTTGTAAGAAATCTTAATTTTAAAAAGACAAAAAACCAAAGGATTATCAAGTCATTTTTCTTTTTTCATTTAAAAAACATAAGGTCATTTCAATCGACTCATAGGGCCCTCGACCTAAATTATACCAAACAAAAATGTATTTTTTTAGGTTTTGTTTTTATTAAGAAACAATAAAGAAAATGACAGGAAAAAATAAAAGAAAGGAAAAGTTGCAACAACGAGGAAGAAAAAGGTTGGAAATTGTGGTGTATTGAGATATTAAAGTGTTGATTTTTTTTTTTTAAACGATTTAATTTAATTTGTCGGTCGTATTACCTTTTAGAAAAATTGGAATGGTGGTAATTTAAAATATAAATATACAAATAAAAAGAGAAAAATCTTTGCATCACCGTCACCACTTTGACTATAGAGTTTAAATCCACATTGAAGCAAGATGTAGGGCAGGAGATTGAACCTCTGACTTTGATCGGAGTACAAGTTGTATATTCATACTCGTATTGATAATTTCTAGTACTATTCTAGTATCATATTTTCTTTATGACCATATTATTGTGGACATCAAAATTTGTAATGTTAATTGTACCGACTTTTATTTGAGTTGAGATATATTGTTTACACAGTACCCCTTCACAAATAGCTATCCATTTATTTATGTACTATCTAAAACATGAAGAGTTTTTTTCTCCCTTCTACATCCAAATTAAATTAGCTCGTCTTCTTCGAAATACAATCATTTGTTCAATATAGAGCTCGGACCATAGGATGAGAAAATTAGCGTCAACCTCCAGTTGTTGCACTTTTCTCATTTCTTCATCAAACAAAATTTAAAAATCTACCAAGGCCTCTTTCCTTGACCACATTTTCTATCAAAGCATATCGTTGTTAATAGGGACCCGACCAAAGACCATATCGTGGAGATAATTGAGTTTGCAAATTTTGTTGAGCATACAAAGATTCATCCTCAATACCCACATGAGTATGTCTTTAAAGGTTTTCATCTACACAATTAGATACTATACTTATTAGAACATCGAAGAATGTCCAGATAATCTTTCTATTCACTTTGTCAAGAGAATTATGATTTGTCATCTTTGTTCGACATCCAAAACTTTCTACAACACCCATATGATTACATCGATATAACTCCAATACCACTTGTTAGAACAACTTAGATATTGTCATTTTTGCAAGTACATAAAAATCTTATCCTAACTGATATAAATTGTTAGATAATTTCTATTTGTAAACCTAAAACTAAATTAGTATTCCCAAGCATGAAAGTTAGAAAATTGAAAATATCTACTATATTGGTAATAGATATTACACTAATTTATTATAAACTTGGCCTCCCAATTTGACTGTATTAGGCAGATCTTGGCAGAAATTGGTAAGATTTTTCAAATCTCTTAATTCCTCGATGACTGAACCATCACGTCCCTTTGTTTCCCTTCACAATCACAATTCCACTTGCATCTTTCTTCCATTTTTTTGGATTTTACTCCAACATATTAAAAATATTTTTTTTTGTTAAGGAACGAAGAAAAAAGAAAAAGCCTCCATTTATGATTGAAAATTGTGTGGGCTCCTCGCTTTGGAAAAAAAAATAGTTAGGAAAATCTTAATTTCATATTATTATTATGAAATAGCAACTATTTGAATTTCACAAATTATTTGCTAAATGAATCTTATATAGATATAATTAGATTGATGCGGTGCGTTTGTTATTAGGGGAAGTCAATTTCTAGGCTGTGTTATTAATTAATAATGCATTTCAATAATTATTAAGAATATGGTATTGTGTAAAGTTTCAATAATTATTGAGCATTGTTGGGTGATTATTGTTATTTTGGGATTATTGAAAAAATAGTTGCCCCACATGCATATGTATGAACTCTATATAAATTTCACCATTTTTTTTTAAAATTGGTTATTTTAACTATAAATTAGAATGAGTCAAACTTAACTTGAAAACGGTTCTGAAAACTTCAATTTAATATTTATAGTTTGGTCAAACTTCACTCGAATCGTGTTTATATTATTAGAAGTTGTTACCATATCGAATTACCCTAGCATATTGAAAATAATTTATGGATTAAAATAGTTGTATCTCTATTTAAAGGTCATACATTCATATCTCACCTCTCAATTACGATATAATATAATTTTATAATTAAAAAAGATAATATCATAATTTAAAAATAATAGCTGTGGAGAAGAAAATGTACATCTATTTTTGCAGAACATGCAAGCACCTTTTTTGGACTGCATTAAGTACGTACCTAATACCACTCAGACTTCATTTATTAGTATTTGCATGCTGACTTTGCCAAAAAAAAATTCAAAAATGCAATTAATTAATAGACGCGGTTTTGTATATTCTAAGTCAACCCTACGTTATTTCTCCATAATATTTGTCACACCCCATTAATTTTATTTATATATTTTTCTATATTCCTGTTGTGGGTAATTTTGGCTTGGGGGTACACCAAAGAAGAAGGGTTTCGGACCCAGCTGAGATCGGCCCGAGGAGATGAAGGCCCGCAAGAGGTGGAATGTCACCTCAGCCTCGGCCCAATGCCGAGGCCGACCAGGCCAATTAAGCCCACCAGCCACTTGGGTTGCCCGGGTCAATCTCCTTGGGCCCAGTAGCGGGAGGCTACGTGCGGTGGACGACGTGGAAAGGGAAAAACCCTAGCGAGAGAGGTATAAAAGGCTAGAGATGATCCAGAAAAAGGTAATTGATATCTGAACTCTAAACTCCATTGAACTAGGTTGCTGGACTGGGAGACCGGCCGGAGATTTTCCGATCACTGACTTAGGCATCGGAGCACGTGTGGCGAGCACCACACCGGTGTGCAGTGCTTACTTTCTTTCTTTGCAGGTCACGTCTTCTCCAGATCTCAACAAATTCATTGTTGGTGTCACGTGAAGGGCAGGTGAGCGCTTGGCCAGATTTTGACATCAACAATTCCTATCTTTTATATTCTTTTTATACTGAAAATTAGATCGTTTGGGTTGACTACTAACCTCTTTCATCTTTATTTTACAACCAAGACTTAGAGTGTAAAGTATGGTATTTAGGACTTCTTTTTTTTAAAAAAATATATGTATATAATATTTACAACAGGGATTATTTAAACCTTGTTTAAAGAATAATATAAGCAAAAGAAAAAGATCAAGGTTGACTTCAAACAATTTGACTCTTTAAGTTTTGAGTTTATTAAATTGAAGCCTCTATTTTTATATATATAGTTCTTATAATCTTGGTTAGATTATGCAAATGAATTAGTTATATATATTTTATTTCATTTTCTAGATTTATGATAGTTAAGTGAGAGTTAATATAAGATAAAAAATGTGGGTTTGTGCACTTGTAATCTAAGTTACGGATTTTAATTTGTGAGATTAAAAAAAATTATAATATGAATTTTAATTTGGAGAAGGAAATTGAGATGGAAAAATAATTAGCGTTTTATTAAATGAAACAATTTGATTATGTGGAGAGTCATGTTTAAATAGACAAAGTCAATTTGAATCTAGTTTTTAATTTGTTAATGCATTATATATCTATCTATCTAAAGTTAGATGTTTGACTCATCATGCCTAAATTGTTGAACTAGACAAAAAGAATTTAGATAGAGAAAAAAAAAAAGAAAGTAACAAAAGGCTATCATATTTTTATAACACTTTTTTTAGTTGATCGAATGATAAATTAAATTATTTCAATTTTTTTAAAAACTACTAAAGTACTTTATACCATTTAAAATCATGCCTTGAATTGACATATTTTATATTAAATTAAGTAAAACTAATAACATAGGAAAATTTATCTACTAAATACAAATTTAAATTACATTATTACCCAATAATTTGTTAGGAAGAAGTTAAACCTAATTAGGAATGATTAAAAAAGTTGTTTGCTTGAACTACACGTGGTCAGGTCCCACGTTGACTAATTTACGTATATTACACGCAATACCCTCAACGACTTGCTTCTATTTTTCTTTTTTCTTTCTTTTTTCTTTTTTTCTTTTTCTCCTCTCTCTCTCTCTCTTTTAATTTAAATTTTGTAAAAAAAATTCAAATTTGTTGTTATTTTTTTAGGGTAACCCAAGCAGACTCCGAATTGACATTCCAATTATTTTCTTGGTTTCTTTGGTGCTTTAATAATTGTGTTCTTTTGGTATGACTGTGTTCCATTGGTAAAATTAATGAATAATATCCCTTCTCCACTTGGATCAGTATTATAAGTCAATTTTATACAATAATGTATTGAATTAAAAGAGAATAAAAATATTTACTTAGAAAAAAAAGAAGGGAAGAACATTTTGTCATATCATGTCTTTATTTTTACCCTAAGTTTTAGAAACTTATGGTGGGTCTAAGGGGAGAATAATGTCACCTTTTACCAATTAAAAAAATATACAACTTTGTTGTAAGTGGTTTTTGGTAGCAACAAATGGAAGGCTTTGAATTAGTGGTTTATGGTAGGATTTGTTTGTGAGTTAGATTTGCTGCCCAATGAGGTTGGCAGATTTTTTTTTTTTTTTTTGTTATATTAGTTATAGAAAAAACATGTAACCGAAATTGAATTCTCTTATAATATGTTTATTGTATAAATAGATGCTGTCAACATGAGCATAACTCGATCAACTGGTATAAAGTTGTATTAATGACCAAAATGTTGATCGTTTTCATTGTTGAAGCTTCATTAAATTTATTAACCTAAACTCTAAGAGGAAGGACTCATTTTGTCTTTTTTTTTTTTTTTTCTTGTTTCCTGTTTATTGAGAAAGAAAACTAAAAATGTATTTGAGAATTATTTATGGTTTCTTGTTGATTCTTTCTTTATTAATTGAAAAAGGAACAGGGCATGTGGGTATAATCTTCTTCTTCTTTTTTTTCAAATTTAAATTAAAGTTTTACATGAAAAAAAATTAAGTCACATATTTAAAATTGTCAGATTATATTTAAATTAATAAGTATTTATTTATATTTTATCCAAAAAAAAAAAAGTATTTATTTATAAACCAAATTTTGTTTACTTTCAATTTTTGATACCGTTTTGGATGTTTCTTTTTTTTCTTTTTTTCTTTTTCTTTTTAAACGTTTTCGATGTTTCTTAAAAGCGAGAAGCAAGAACAATATCATTTACTAAAAGCATGAGTTTAAAAATTAGAAACATAGAAAACCTAAATGTTAACAAGTGTTTTTTAAGAAGCAACTCCCTCTATTGAGAAAATGAATAAACAAAAATCTTACGAAACTAGTATATTCCTCATATAAGATATTTCAAAAGAATCTAATTAAATAAATTATAAATGTGATTGTAAAAGAATTTCTTTCTTTTCAACAATACAACATCACATTAGAAAAAAAAAAATAAACCCACTTAAACTTATGGTCTATGAAGGAAAAAAAAAAATAAAACATAAATTAATATGTGACTACTTGATTTTTTTTTTCGAATCTCTCATCTCTTGATCGAGAGTATATGTCACTTACTATTGAATTATGTTCGTTTTGACATGATTACTTAACTATATAAACAAGTGGAAGATGAAGGAATTATAAATGAAGGAATTATTAAAAAAAAATATATATATATATATATATATATATATATATATATAAGGAATCCATTAATGTCACGTAAAAAAAGAGAAAAAGAAAAAAGGAAAGAGGATCCCACACCGATTGCATTGGATAAGGGAATTATAAGAAGTTGAGAAAGAAACTAAAAATAGTTTTTGTTAGAAAAAGAAAACATCTGCATGACAGCTTGCAAATCTTGTCACCTTTTCATCGTAACCAAACACTCCCCTTGTCCATATATCAACGCGCTTTGCCCTTCCACCCCGCCACTTTGACTCTCTCTCATTAATTAATTAATTAACAGGAAAAATACATTTTTGGTCTTCTCTGCATTCCGGTATGTAGGGATCTATCTGCATACCACCCTTAAAATGTTGACAACTAGGAGAGATAAAAAAATTTTCTCATTTTCTCCTTTCCTCTTTCTTAGTTGTCAAGATTTTAATGGGGTATGTAGGGAGATCCCTATATATATACCGGTATGTAGGGAAGTTTTGTTCTTTTTGGCCTCCGAATTTTGAGGAATATGTGCGTTTGGTCATTGGATTTTTAAAATAGACATTTTTAGTCCCTGAGTTTTGAGAAATAAGTTTAAAAGATCCTTAAGTTTTCAAAATAGACTTTTTAGTCCCTAAATTTTGAGAAATAAGTTTAAAAGCTTCCTGATATTATTTTTTCAAAATTTTAAATCAATACTTTTTATTTTTTTTATTTTAAAAACCATTCGATATTAAAAAATAATACAAAAATATTAATTTAAAAAGTTGAAAAATTAATATTATGGATCTTTTAAGCCTATTTCTCAAAACTCATTGACTAAAAATGTTCATTTTGAAAACTTAGGATCTTTTAAATCTCATTCTCAAAACTCGGGGATTAAAAAGGTCTATTTTAAAAATTCATGGACCAAAAAGGTAATTTTCCCTTAATTAATTGAAGTTTAACCCTTCTACATCTTGGTTATTGCTTATTAATCTATTTCCATCGCATTTCATTTCATTTTTAACTAACAATGTGTTCCATCTTTGTCTTAAATTGTATCTACACTCTAAAAGATTTGAAACTACTAGTTTTAATTAGACATTGCTACATTATAATAGATTTTAAAACGCTCATCTCGTTTAACTTGTTGTAACAGAGGGTTCTAAATTGTAGATTTAGTCTTGAAATATTGATATATTTGTGTTTATTTTAGTCACTCGACTTTAAAAAAGTTTCGCTAATGTCATTAAACTTTTGAGTTTAATTACAAGAAGTTTTTGTTGTTGAATATTGTTACTAAAATGTTGACCTGACATGTTTAAACAAAGTGAATGATTTATTGACTAGCTAAAAATGAGGACTTGCATTTACTATTTCTCTAAGGCTTTAATGAAGTATTTGTGTTTTTTAAATAAATAAAAGGCAATGAACAAATATAAATAGGATAATTGGTCTACTTCTTTGTTATTGCTAGTTGCTATGTAATATCAAATCTTTGAAAAATTATTAAATGAGATTGTCGCAATGTTATTGCTAAAAAATTGTATGCTTTTAGTAACGATCATATATAGATTTAAAAAAACCACTTTTTGTAGTTTTTCTATCATACATTTCAAGTGCGTTAAATTGTTAACAACATATGTGACAATCTTCTTTGATAATTAACATGCCATGCATGTCAACATTCATTAAATCAAAATCCAAAAAAAAAAAAAAAAAAAAATCAAAGTTTAGAGAAAGTGTTGATGGTCGATTTTGGCCAGAGGATCTCACCTGACCTGCGTGCAACGGTAAATTTGTAGATGAGGGGGGAAGACGTGGCCTGCAAGACGGTAAACCTGTACACCGGTGTGGTGCTCGCCACACCGGCTCCGATGCTTAAGTCAGCAAACAGAACGATAGGGAGTGGAAAAGTAAGAGCAAGAGGAGAGAGTAGAGAGTATAGAATATGGCTTAGGGATTGAATTCGGGATCCCCTCTTCAGTGGCGAAGAGGGATCTAAATACATGCTCATCCTCCTAGGGTTTTTAGGTATTCGGAGGCGTTTTAGGTCAAACCAGGCGAAATCGGGGCAGCCAGAGGCGGTGGGGACCAGACAAGACCGAACGGGCTCGGCCCGCACGAGCGGGCCGAGGGTCGGCCTCGACCCATGGTCGAGGCCGAGCATGGGGTCGGGTAAAAAACCCGACCCTTTTGGCCTTGGCCCGTCCCGTTTGCCGGCTCCGCCTCCTTGGCCCGTATCCCAGTCCGATTTCTCCCCGATTGTCCTCGTCAGCTCCTCGTACATCGGGGTGGTCCAAAATTACCTATAACAGAAAGCTTTGAAATATTACTAGTAACTTTCGAAATTTCAAAGACTAAAAAGAAGACAATTATAATTTCATCAAACAATACTTGTTGCAAAGTGGTATACACATGAACATTAAAATATTGACAATTAAGAGAGAAGAAGGTAGAAAATAATAGATTTTTTTTTCTCTTGTCAATATTTTAACGATGGTACGAGTAAAAAATAGAATAAAAATTAAAAAAAAAAAAAAAAAAAAAAAAAAAAAAAAAAAACCTCCAAGAGTTTGATGGTTTTTAGAGACAAAGAGACCCCAAAGGAAAAAGGCACCTCCCTCTCCTCCTATAAATACACACAATCCCCATTTCCCATTCCCAATATCCAAATCCCAAAAACAGAATCCCACACTCTCCCAATCTTCAAAACTCTGTGCTGATCTCCAATGGCGGCCGGGCCCACCACCTCATTCTATTCTCTCATCCTCCTGATCTTCCTCTACCTCACCACCTCCACCGCCACCCCTCCGCCGCCCCCCACCGGATCGGTCTGCAGCTCGACCCCAGACCCCTCCTACTGCAAATCGGCCCTCCCGAACCAGACCGGCAATGTGTACTCGTACGGGCGGTCGTCGGTGAGAAAATCGCTGTCGTCGTCGCAGAAGTTCCTCCGGCTGGTCGAGAAGCACCTCCGGTCGAGGTCGTCGCTGACGGTGGCGGCGGTGAGGGCCCTGGAGGACTGCCAGGTGCTGGCGGGACTGAACATGGACTACTTGACGACGTCGTTCCGGACGGTGAACACGACGAGCAGGACGCTGCCGGAGATGAAGGCGGACGAGGTTCAGAGTTTGCTGAGTGCGATATTGACGAATCAGCAGACTTGCTTGGATGGGCTCAAGGCCACGGCGGGTTCTTGGTCTCTCAAAAATGGCCTTTCCCTCCCACTTGCCGCTGACACCAAGCTCTACTCAATGTCTTTGGCCTTATTTACTAAAGGTTTCTCTTTCTTTTTTATTTTATTTTATTTTATTTTTATTTTTACTTCTATTCTATTTAGTTTTTGTTAATAATTTGATTGAAGAAAATGATATGTGAGAGTAGCTGTTAATGGCAATTTTAATTTATTTCATGCATTAGAAATAGACCAATATGGCCTTAAAATAGGTATATATATACATATAGATCAATAAAAATGTTTCATATTGAAATTTAGCAAAAATGCCTTTCTTTGATTTCATTTTATTTTCTTTTTCTTTTTAACCCTCATGGGTTGGTCCTAATGATCAATACGGGTCGAGTTTCCTTAACAACCAAATGTAATAGGATCAGATTGTTAGAGAGGTGCGCATAAGCTAGTCCAAACACTCAAGGATATAAAAAATAAAAAATAATAAAAAAAAGTTTTATTTGGAGGGTTAGTTGTTGAATTTCACAACCATTTGTGTCTTTTTTTTTCTAGACTAGCTTAAAAAATGTTGAAGTGGAAAATATCATTTTTTTTTTGTAAAAAAAAATATTCTAGATTAGCATTTGCTTTTATTTTAATGTATAAATTAAATGTCAAAAAGTCACAAATATAAAATGGTGAACTTCTTCATAATCCATTTCTAAATAATTAAAAAAATCAAATACAAAATATAAATATCTTTTCCTTTTAAAGAAAAAATAATTAACATTATTATTGATTATGGACAGGTTGGGTTCCAAAGAAGAAGAAAAGGCCGACATGGAAGGCCGCCGGAAGACAGGGCGGGTTCAGAAACGGACGAATGTCACTCAAAATGTCGAGCAGAACCCAAGCGATCTACGAGACGGCGACTCGCCGGCATCTGCTGCAGACCGACGACGGCGGCGACGACCAGATTTCGGTGAGGGACATCGTCGTCGTCAGCCAAGACGGCACCGGAAATTTCACAACCATCAATGAAGCGATTGCGGCGGCGCCCAACAACTCTGCTCCGAC
Organism: Luffa acutangula; assembly: GCA_036850905.1. NCBI lineage: Eukaryota > Viridiplantae > Streptophyta > Magnoliopsida > Cucurbitales > Cucurbitaceae > Luffa > Luffa acutangula. The sequence continues at coordinate 50,814,489 of CM072090.1, forward strand.
CGACGGCTATTTCTTGATATTCGTGTCGGCCGGAGTTTATGAAGAATACGTGTTGATCGCGAAGAACAAAAGGTACTTGATGATGATCGGAGATGGCATCAATCAGACCGTTGTCACCGGTAATCGGAGCGTCGTTGACGGCTGGACCACTTTCAATTCCGCCACGTTTGGTAGGTGTTTCCGCTTTGAAAATATTATATTACAAAATTGGCGAATTTAGTTACTAATCTTTAATATATATATATATATATATATATATTCAATTTTGAGCTTATTTTAGGGTAGAGTGAAAAACTTTTTTAGCCAAAGTGAGGTTCAGATTAACATTTATAATTGGAAAAAACTTGCTCATAATCTTTCACCCTACCATCATTCAAATGTTGACAACTAAAAGAGATAAAAAAAAAAAAAAATCTTATTTTCTTGAACCATACTTGGCTCCATACCGTATGTAGAAAAAATTATATCTCTCGTAGTTGTCACGATATTAATGGTGGTACGGAGGAAGATCTCTACATATCGTTTTGCAGTCAAGTTTTTTCCTATTTTCTCCCTTCCTTTTTCTTAGTTGTCAAGATTTTAATAAGATATGCAGGAACATCCCTACATACCGGTATGCAGTGTTCTTAACTATTTTCAAAAAAAGAAAAAAAAATGTTTTATATAGGTTCAAATCTCCATACTGTACCCTGTTGTAAAAAAAAAAAATCTATTTTTGTTTCTTTTTTCCTCTAAACTTTCCAATTTTTCACTATATAAACTCTAATCTCTTAAAATATCTATTTTAATATCTAAGATTAAAAAAAAAGTCATTAAACTTTAAAATTTGTACTTATTTTCTTAAATTTTAAAAATAGTCTTATAGGTTGAATAAAAAAAATCAATTTGATAGTGTAATAAGTTTCTAAATTTTAAAAGTCTTTTTACTCTCTCTTTCTACTTTTTTTTTTTTCTTTTTACTTTTTACTTTTTCTTTCTACGTTTTTCTTTTTACTTCTTGGTCAATAATATTTTTCCTACTTACTGGCAAGTATTTTTCCCAATTGGATTTTTTTTTTTAAAAAAAAAGCACTTTTGAAATTCAGCTGTGAAATATGGAATCTAATTGAAGCCGTGTGTTTCATCTTCAGCGGTGGTGGGACCCGGATTCGTCGCAGTAAACATGACATTCAGAAACACCGCCGGAGCAATCAAGCACCAGGCCGTCGCCGTCCGTAACGGCGCCGACTTATCCACCTTCTACCTCTGCAGCTTCGAAGCCTACCAAGACACCTTATACACCCACTCCCTCCGCCAATTCTACCGCGACTGCGACATCTACGGCACCGTCGACTTCATCTTCGGCAACGCCGCCGTCGTCTTCCAGAACTGCAACATCTACCCCCGCCTTCCCATGCCCAACCAGTTCAACGCCATCACCGCCCAGGGCCGGACCGACCCCAACCAGAACACCGGCACCTCCATCCACAACTGCCGGATCACCGCCGCCGACGACCTCGCCAACAACACCGCCGCCGCCGTCAAGACCTTCCTCGGCCGCCCCTGGAAGGAGTACTCGCGGACGGTGTATCTCCAGAGCTTCATGGACGATTTGATTAATCCGGCAGGGTGGAGGGCTTGGGACGGCGATTTTGCTCTGAACACTTCGTATTATGCGGAGTTTGGGAATTTCGGCCCGGGATCCAACACGTCGGAGAGGGTGACTTGGCCGGGATTTCATTTGATCAATGATAGCGATGCGGGGAATTTCACGGCGGCGAATTTTGTGTTGGCCGACGATTGGCTGCCGCAGACCGGCGTTCCGTACACCAGCGGCTTGACGGAGTAGAAAACAGGGGAAATTCCTTTTTAAAGAAACAATTTAACTTTAATTATTTTATTTCTTTTTTTTTTTTAAATGAAATTCCAATTCCAATTCCAAAGCCTAATGTATAGCTATGGAATAATGATATGATTGATTCTTTTGTACGGTAATTGATTTGTATTATCTGAAAAAAGAAATAGAATTAAAAATATATATATTTCTTTTTAGTTCATGAGATTTTTTTTCAGTAAAATTAAAGTCGTTTGTCTGGATATGATTGTCGTGTTGAGGGATTCATTTTGGTTTAATTTTCAAGAATGTGAACAAAAGTTGTTTGTTTCTTTAATCTTTTTAATAATTTTTTTGAGGGTAAAATATCGTTGTTGTATACTCTAAAATCTAAAACTGACTTGGTGGGTATAATAAATTTCACAATATGCGTTGCAAAATAAAGTTTCAATTCATTAAAAAAAAAAATAAAGTTAGTGTAAATTATATGAAAAATAAAGCTTCAATTCAAATTTAATATTCATAATAATATTAGCTTTTACTATTCTTCATTCCTCAGTTTCAAAAAAAAAAAAAAGTTTCAAAATAAAACGTTTCTTCTCCTCAAAAAAAAAAAAAAAAATAATAATAATAATAAATAAAACGTTTCTTCAAATAGGTTATAGGTTTTCGTGTCGTCTTTATGAGTATAGTTGTAAAGTGAATGGTTAGAAACTTAGACATTATGACATTTATTCCCATAAAAGAAATTGTATTATGACGTTTATTATTGATATCTTTTAAGGAAAGACATTAATTGATATTGATTGAAATGTTGAATTCTTGGTACTCTAGTGTGAGTTTAGTTATGAAATAAATTCTTAATCAATACAGTTTTAAAGGTTAGGCTTGGTTTAATATGATTCTGTGTTACCAATATAATTTCAATCATCTCATCAATACCTATCAGCGATAGCAATAGATGAATTTGGCATTATAACTCTCATGGTGAATACACCTAGCTCAAATTTGATAAGGAAATGGTGGGTTGCGCTGTGGAGGACGAAAATCCCTTCGAAAATTAACCTTTTTATTTGGAAAGCTTTTCATAAATGTTTACCCACCAACTTTTGTTTGTGGAAACGGGGAGTGGTTATATCACCCAAATGTAAGTTTTGCTCCAAATACAAAACTGTGGATCACGCTCTTTGTGGTTGTAAACGAGCTGCAGTAATTTGCAATAACGTTTTTGAACGTGTAGACAGAGGTATAGATATCCAAAACAACTTTGCAGACCGAATCATGTTACTTGTAGGTTCTCTTTCTCAAGAGGAGTTTGAAAGAGCATGTATAGCATTCTGGACTATATGGACTGATCAAAACGGTCAGTGCCATGATAGGCCTATTATTGAGGATGTTAATGCATGAGCCGAATGAATTTACAAATACTGAAATGAGACTTAGGGTAAAAAATCTTTGGTGCAATGGCAATGGCTGACAACACTCCACTAACGCCTTTAGAGGGAGAGGTTTAGACCATCATTCAGGGACTCAGATTTACTACAACGACTCCACATTGTTGGTGTAGCTCTGTACTCATACTCTTTAACTGTTGTTCAAATGATCAATGATGTCAGATGCACTACTTCTGAGGTCCATCATTGGATTGAACAAATAAGGAAGCTATGTACGAAGCTGAACACAGTTGGGATATTTTATACGCCTCGAAGTAAAAACATGAGGGCGAACAAATTAGCGAAAGAGGCTATTTATAAAGGATTGTCTATGTTATGGTTGTCAAATTTTCCATTGTGGTTAGTGTCGATGGGTACTGAGACCCATTGCAAGTGTTTATCGAATTGTAATTGTTCTTAATTGAATGAAAGCATGTTCTACTAAAAAAATAATAATAATAAATAAGAAATTATTTTCGTTTAATGAATTTAAATACAAATACTTTTTTTTTTTTTTTTTTGAAAACACAAACACACTTTTTTTTAAAAAAAAATTGAAAATTTTACTGACAAATAAATGTATTTTTCATTTAAAAAAAAAAACATTGGAAAAGACTACTTGACTTTCTTCATTATTTTTAAAACTAACTTAATATCCTAATTATTTTAGAACAATACCTTTAACTTCCCAATAAATAATTTTCTAAACTCTAAGCCAGAGAGTTCAGTCCCAGCATGTTCCAATAGATCGAGTTATTTATCAACATTGATATTTTATTGATATTTTCATCCATCATTCCATAAAATAAATATCTTGATATTTTCATCATAAATCTATGGATCCCAGCACCTTCTTATTCAATAAGGAAGATGATTCAGTGCAAGAGGAAACAACATTTGTATAGTACAATCAAAAACACTACAAAATGTTCATCTTCAAGAGTTAAAGAGGATACATTTCTTATACTACATGATGGCTGCACATTCAGTAGCCTTGTGTTTTCTCTAATCAATGACTGGTAATATTGCTCGGGAAGCAACGACGCAACGGCGATGGAGGTACATTTCTTTCAACTTCGTCGGTTCCCTGCAAAAAAAGAATTCCCAAAGGAACTTGGAACTCGAAATGCATTATGGTTAAAGACTTCTTTGATACCGCGAACTGGAGAAGGCAACTTGACCAGTTTCTCTGAAGATTGGCCTGTGTCCATGGAGATCTGCACTTCTGTGATTTACAATGGGGGCAACTTGCTTCACTGATAAGTCATTTGGATTAGCATTGCAGATCCCCAGTTTCACAATGAACACGGTTGTGGTCCCTTTTTCGGGGCCTTCGCTCTCGATCCAAATGTGACCTCCCATGAGATTTACAAACCTGATCCAACAACCCATGTGAAAAGTTTCAAGAAAAACTAGAAGATAAGGGAATGAAGTGATAGAAGTCAACTCAGACCAATTATTTCTTTTTGGAACATGATCCAAGAAATAGAATAGCTTATCAGGCAAAATGGTACTACTTTCAGGTTATTGTATGTTGGGTGATGCAAGGAGGCATACCGTTTACAAAGGGCCAAGCCGAGTCCCACGCCGTTATTTGTTCGGTTAGATCGCGATTGTAATTGAGTGAATCTGGTAAACAGATGAGGAATGTCTTGGGGAAGAATACCACATCCTGAATCTTTAACCTGCATTAGGGGAAGAGAAGCCATAGCCATGAAGATGGATGTAGAAGAAAACAGAACAAAGTGATGAAGAACATTGAATAAATATGAAAGGGGTGGTGGCGCAGTTGGCTAGCGCGTAGGTCTCATAGCTCTTGAGTTATCCTGAGGTCGAGAGTTCAAGCCTCTCTCACCCCATTATTTTTGTTTCTTGTTTCAAAAAAGAAAACATTGAATAAATATGTTCACTCACTGCCTCATGATATTATTTTCATAGGCCCAATTGGTCCTTAAACAAACAATCTATTTCAACCATATGGGAAGATACCGACCTGTACTCGCAGGTAAAAGTGGCCATCGGATTGCATTGGATAGAATTCAGGAGGGCGCCAATCTCTCAGAGAGTCCAGTTTTGCAACAGATGCTATGATTGAAACATGACCTTCCTTAGTAAACTTCACCCCATTACCAACAATATTCAAGATGATCTGCATAAGCCGCTTCTCGTCGCCAACAGCACAGATAGGTAAATCTGAGGCCAAAATCAATGCCATTGACAACTTCTTAACCGAAGCAATGGGCTTTATAAGATCCATTGCCTGCAGTTAAAGCTTGATAATGTTAGAATGATATCTGATGATTGAGATAACAGAGAAAAAGTTTGCTTGGATTCTAGAAATCACCTCTTTGAAAATAGCATGGAGATTGAATGATCCCATGTCTAATACCAAACTGCCATCTTCAAGTCTAGAAAGATCCAGGACATCATTAATGAGAGTTGCCAGAAGATTACTGCTCTTGAGTATTGTCTCTATCATCACTCTTTGTTCTGGAGTCAGTTCGGTCTCCAAAAGTAGGGACGATAGAGCAATTATTGCATGCATCGGTGTCCTCATTTCATGGTTCATAACAGCCAAGAAATCATTACGAGCATGAATCGCCATCTCTGCTTCTCTTCGAGCTAAATCCAAAGCCACATTTTGGTCCACGAGCTGATCACGGGCCCGCATAGACTCTTCAAGAATTGCAGCATGTGAAAGAGCAACAGCTACCTATATGGATGTCAAAATTTTCATGATTTAGAAAAAGTTACTGATGGGTAATTAATACAAGGAAACAAGAACAGCAAACAAAGGGAATATGTGTGTGTGTAAATGCATCAAAATCTCCAAACAGGGCAAGGAATCTTTCAATTACAATTACAGAAACTTGTGGTGCAAACTATAGAATTCTCTCTAAATCTTGAAGGGCAAGTGAATACATAGCAATAACCACCCTAAACAACAAAGTGAAGCACGATCACTTGCCAAAATCAGAATGCAAGAACCTGTTCCAATCAAATTTTTAATGGATTGGAGGATAACCAAAAAACATGACATCCTTCATACCCCAGTTCAGAATACTCGAAACAGTTCAGAATTCTCCATGACATTTCATATAATTAAGAGAAACTACACAACTTTTCTGCAGTATAAGTAGATAAGACCTTCCTTCTTTAATTTCAATCAAAAACTAGATATCTAGATAACCTAACAACTCAAAGGAACTCTTCTAAAGCTCCCACACTAGCCAACCTTCTTTAATTTGAAAGTTCTTGGCTCAAACCACTGAGCTCTTACTTGACAACAAACCCAACAATGTCGTTCTCTGATGAGTGCTTAGAAGAGCAGTATCACTTACAAAATGTGTCCTAAGTTGTATTCCTCTGTCGATAACATCCTATCTTAAAATTCAACCTAATTTATACCATTTATTAGAACTAAAGATCATCAATTACTCATAAACGTTAACTAACAATAGTTGTGTAGCCAAGGGGCAGTGTACAGGTGCAGCAGAACAATAAATTACACAAAACCTGGTCTGCGACTACATCGACAAGTTCCAACTCGTGATCTCGCCATTTCCTTACGCTATCAGTAGGAAGAATTAGAACCATTATTGCATAGCTTCGGGAAGATCCATCAGGCCAATTGTTCATTTGGAAATTTGAAAGGTTTAAGAGAGGAACTCGCACGGCAACAACTTCAGGTGGCAAATATCTTCCTCCTACAGGAGGTCTGACCTTAGCCAATTGACAATTGTAGGGAACGCGTATTGCTCGATTACTATTGAAAACATCATTGACAACCGGAAGATTTATTGGAATATTAGCTCCAACTGGTATCTGGTAGTTCAAGGCATGTGAAAGCTGTAGACTTATTCCAGCCCGTGATGGCATCCACAGAGCACATTCCTCAAGCCCCAAGGTCTTTCCCAGCTCAACAAGTGTCGTTTTTAATATCGTATCCCGGTCAAGCGTGCTTCTTATTTCATGAGTTAGCATTCTAACATGCCTTCCAGTTTCTTCCTGAGTGAGAATAAGGCCCATCTCCCTGTCAAGTTCTTCAGCCTTGTTCTTAAGAATCAACTCTCGAGTTTTGACACTCAAAAGATCGGGAATAATGTGAACAAGCATCAATGCAGTTGCGCACGAAACAATAGCACAGGCAACTTTTGCAACAGTCATCACCACGGCGACAGCCTTCGAGTGCATTGAGAACGTCCAAAGGTTTATGAAGTGGGTTGCTCCACAGAGAACAATAAAAGCACCAAATTGCATAAGCACCCATCTATAAGGAAAAAATGCAGACTTCTGCACAAAATATATAAGCTCCAATGGAATGGAGAAATAAGCAAGAGCGATTAGCACATCTGAAATATACTGATATTTCACTAGAAGTTCATCAGGGGGCCACTGGGTGTCAATGCAATCACAGGACTCCATCATAAGAAAATCTTCTTCAGGATATATCTGAAAATATAAAAGAATGGATGATATTACAGAGTAGTAAGAACATACCAAATCAGATTATAGCAAATAGTATCTCAACACCTAATTCAACATCCATTCCCATCCAAAAGGAATATATGGAACAGAAATTAAAGGTGGATTAAAATCCTCTGATTCGATTGATCCTTGAATGCTAATTTGGTAAAGACAGAAAACTGATTTAGTATAAGCTCCAAAATGTGCATCTAAAAGCAGCAACTTATTATGCATCTTCCAACTTACAAACCACTCCAGCATTCTATGAATTCAGGCAGCATCAATCTTTTGTGTTCTTAAAGCCATAGATGGCCACTCACAAAAAAAAAAAAAAAAAAAAAAAAAAAAAATCAGAAGCTGCCATAAAAGATCACTTAAAAATGCAACCAAAATTCAGTGAAATAACTCCAATCCACCCCAAAATTAAAAACAAGAAACGAAACCAGTTTACGAGACTCTTAAACAAAAATCCAACAAGATCCCAGGTAGTAGATTGATCTAGGTATATTACACTACAGATCCATCAAAAGCAATGGGTAAAAAAAATCTTTATTCTTTCCACAACTTACTATTTCCCTTGCTTTCAACTCTCAGGTTATGAACAGAAAATGGTCGCAGTAAAGTGAATCAAGGCGTTCCTCTTCCACTACTCTTACAAATCGAACTGAAGTAGTTCTACTACAACCTCCCAAGTTAAATGGCAATCTCACACACATAAAAAACAGACAACAACTGCTTTTATGACCCATTTGCAAAAGGGAAGCAAAAACAATGAAACAGCAGCAAAAAGGAAATCAAATCAAGCATAAAATCGAAGAAAAAGGAAATGGGTTGGAAAAGTCTCGTGGATTAGAAGAAGAAATATGAAGAAGAAGAAGAAGAAGAAGAAGAATAGGAAATGAATGGGCATACCAAGTTAAAAGAAGGGTTGAAGAGAGGAAAGTGAGGAAGGCCTGAGCTTCCATGTGAAGAAGCAGAGGGGAAAATGGGAAGACAGAGTTAATGGAGAAATACAGAGAGGGAACTCAAAGGCAAAAGAGAGAGCTCAGTGGCAATCACGGACGAAAAGGAGATACGGACAGCCGCACGTGCGGTGCCTCACCCAGAACGTATGATATTGCCTTCCCTTTTCTTCTTATTACGGAGAAAAATGGGTGCTGCACACGTGTAAAAAATGAGTATTTACATAATATATATCTACTTTTTTGTTTCAGGGTGATTTATGCAATTTGGGATATAAATTTTTGTAACGCCTCGAGTCCAGGATTTAGAATTCCATTTGTAATGCCTTAGGCCCAAGATTGAGAATTCGGATTTGGCACATGGTCCCAACATTCCCTTGTATCCCTACATCCTGATCATGTCACTGTACTTGTCTTAAACAGCTTATAAGAGCAAAATCTGTTCATACAAATCAACATGAGTCCTTTTGGAGTTCATACGCTTGAGTCACCGAAAAGGAATGCACATTTTATTTGGAGTAACTATCAATTCTTTTAATTCTTTTTTAACCATACTTGTATGTCCTCGCAATCCCTCACATTCAAATGTGGTATCAGTTCATTCATGTACCCTCTTTTACTTGAGTGCTAAAAATTTTAATTGTGAAGTTTTTTTTCTCCCTTTTTGATGGAGCAAAGAGATTTGAATCTATGACCTCCTAGAGGAGTATAGTTGTTTTAGTCTTTTCTTTTTAAGCTAAGTTGTCTTAGATATTGAACTACTTTTAGTGGTAGAGCTTAATTGCAATGATTTGATTGGTTGAGGGGAGTTGTTGCTTAAATTAAAATGTCTGCCACGTAGGTTTAGATTCTATTTTGATCCGTATGCTCTTAAAAAGTTTTTGGTTTGGTCTCTCTTTGCAAAATAGTAACACAAATTCTTTTACATCTAAACTCTTAGATACAAAATTATGACTATATTTCAAGAAATTTATTAATCATAGTGTTGTGTTGAAACTGTGATAAGAAAAAATTAAAAAGAAAAAAAAATTGACTCACGGATTACTTTTTTTTTTTAAGTACATGGATCAAAAGGAAAGCTTTGAAAGTGGTTGGATGATAACCATTTATATAGTTTTTTTTTAAAAAAAAAAAAAAAACACAATTTATATAGTTTAAGAGGTATATTTTATATTTTTTTTTATCCTATATCTTGAATACACTTGATTCTCATATTCAAACACAAAGGTATAAAATAACATTAACATATAAAAATATAATGATCATATAAGATTAATAAGTTTGGTGATTTGATGTTTTAAGAAAAGTTTGACAATGCAATCATCCATCTTTTCATTCTTCTTCTTTTTCCTCTAAACACAAAAGTTGGTTTTCATACATTGAACTTGCAAAGTTGGCAAACATGGTGGACCTCCCTCATCTCTTATCAAATCCATAACATCTTTGACCATATGTTTTTAGTGGGTAGTCAACACTAGTTCTTAGATATTCTTTAATCAAAGAAAATTACATTTCAAATGAAAACTTTCCAACTATATATATATCAAAAACTAAGGACAATAATTTTAGGATTCTTTCATTTATTTATGTCTATTAACTTTATTTCAATTAAAATTAGTTAGGTTTGGTTGATACAAGGATAAAAAAAGATTAAAATATCATTTTGGTCCCTGTACATTGGATTTAATTCATGTACCTCTTAATAAAGCTTAAAATTTGTCTCTATGGTTAGTTTATTGTTAACTTTTCTTAAAAAAACATAGTCTCTATTAACTTTTCCTTTATAAAGTTTAAAAGTATGTTCATGTTATGTCTTTTCTTGCATGAAAATTATTATTATTATTTAACCAATTTCGATTAAAAAAAACTTCACTATTAAGATTAATTGAAAGTAAAGGGACTAAATTTGGACATTTGAAATACATAGACTAAAATGAAACCCAAAACACAGAGACCAAAATGATTTTTAACCCCCCCCCAAAAAAAAAATCAAATAGCTAATCTAATTTTTTATTTTTAGTTAAAAAATATATAGGATGGAAATTTAAACATTTAACCTCATTCTCGAAGCCATATGTCTTAATTAGTTGAGGTTTTTTTTTTTTTGTGACAACATGTGGGGATGGAAGATTTCATGAACTATACACCTTTTGCCTCTCGGTCATTAGTACAAACTTTATTTCAGTTGAGCTATGTTCATGTTGACTTTGACTTTAACTAGTTGAGTTATGCACAGATTGAATATATATATATATATATATATATATATATATATATATATATATATATATATTTTCTCAAAGGAATGTGGTAGACATAGAATAATTAAGGTAATTTGTATGGGAGTTAAATGATAAGAGTATAGGAATAAGATTATATGAAGTGTTGATATATCTTACTATCTTAAAAAGTGACTTAGAAAAAGAATCATTTTTGGACAATTTTGTCCAAACTCTTATAAGATAATTCCATATTTACCCCTCTCAATCTCTTCCTCTTCCTACCACCCCTCATTAAGTTTCTTTCTCTTCTCATTAATTTTCCCTTCTCCCACGTGAAATGGATGAAATATGAAAAGCCACTAAGAAATATGAAAAGTTTTGCTTCTTAATTATATGAATTAATTCTAAAATTAAAGTTCTTACATTTAATTAGGTTTTTTTAAAAAACATTTAATTAGGTTTAATCTAATGGTGTAATATGAAAAGCATTGGAATTTCAAAAGTTTTGCAACTTCTCTAATTCATACAACTATAAAATGGTTTTCTTTGATTCACTCCCTACACCAAATTGAGTCTTATGATCTCTTTTACATATTTACATATTGTACTATGTACTATATGCATACTCTTTTTAGAATAAAAGAATTGTATAAATAGAACCTACGAAGAGGAGCTATTGAAGCAAAGAAGTTCGCCTAATAAGGAAGTTCACACTTTCACATGTCAAAGTTGTCATCCTCTTGCACCTTGAGCCTTGGTGTGCAATTTTATTATCATCTCTCTTCATATGTGAAAAATTGGGAATTATTATGTATTGTGATAGTTTGTTGATTTCATGCACTTTAGTTTGGATTTCGATAATTTTTTTTTTTTTTTTTGAGAAGGATTTCGATAAAATTTATTATCTTATCATAGTAGAGAAACAAAAGAGAAACTATCAAATTCAACCAAAATTAGATGTTGATTATTTGAATAGATCATCGTCAAACCTTCACGAATGACACGCATCTTCAATACTTTAGTTGTCTTTATTTTTGTCTTCCTCAATTCATTATTTTTAAGATTTATAAATTGTGTGATAAAACTATAACATTTCAATATTTTGAGGGTGTTGAGTGATGTTGTTTAGATTGTGGATAATGGTTAGAAGTTTTTATTTTTTTCCCTTTCTTTTCAATTTATATATGTGCTATTTGCATCAATAATCAATTAACTCAAGTTATTTCTCAAATAATAATAATAATAATAATAGTTAATGACTTAAATTAATTTATCAACCATTCTACAATTGTTACATCATTTTCTCAAGTCATTGAAATGATTTTACTCTTTATTATTTTTTGTAATTTGTTTTATTCTTTAATTTAAAGCTAGAGAATACGTATTCTTTAATATTTTTCATTTTCCATTTTAATATACATTCACATTAATAATCAATTAACTTAGCTGATACTCATTTCTCTACCGTTATTATTCTATTTTTGTCAAGCCACTAAAACAATATTTTCTTTAATTTAAAACCACAAAAATGCATTTAAAAAAAAAAAAATCAACCATTATTACACTATTTTCACCCAGGCACTAAAACGTTTTTTTTTTCTTTAATTTTAAGATATATCTTATTTACATTAATTAATAATCGATAATTTTAAAATAATTTCTACACTCTCTACTCGCTTATAGGGGCCTAATCTTTTTTTTTTTAAGTGAATTCATGAAAGTTGTGTTTTTGGAGATGATAAGAAATGCAATTCAACCATAAACATCTTGGTCATTAGAACGAGCTTTATTTCAGTTGAGCTATGCTCATGTTAGCACTTTTCCAAAATAATTAGAGTTTCAAAGAAAGTGTTACTCATAAAATTTTTGTTAAAATAAATACCAAAATATGAAAGGATAGAGAACTTAGGTATTAAAACACACGGGCATGAATGAAGACATACTCATTTATTATAATAACATTTTATTTGACCATTCAATTTTATTATCTTTAATATAGTTGTTTATTGATTGGTTAAATTACAAATTTTGTTCTTTATGGTTTGGAAAAAGTTAGAAGTTGGTCTCTATAGTTTTAAAAAGTTAGAATTTCATTCACACGATTTGATAAAAACTAAAAAATACTTCCTATTGTACATAGTACCATGACAATTAGCAATCCATGTGTTAATGAGGTGGTTTTGAGTAATAAGAAACTCAATCTATTAATGTCTCCTAATAGTAGCAGAAATTGTTTATAAAGTTTTATCAAATGATAATTTCATCTTTAAAAACCATACAAATTGAATTCTAATTTTCTCCAAACCATAAAAATCAAATTTGTAATTTAACCTTATTAATTTAAGATTATTATTGATTTCAACCGTTAACAAGTAAATTTAAATTCACACGTGCAACGCACGTTGATATTTTCTAGTATTCTATAAATGAGTGAAACATATCAAATCATAGAACACATGATGTTAAAAAGCAATGAACCTAAGACATATGGGTCAGGACAATTAAACAGTGCATATTGGTTATTGATTGAATGAAGACATTTGTGGGGTTGTTTGGAAACATCTTTCACTCTTTCTCTCTTTCTCATTATGATTTGTTGTATGTTAATTCTCAACCAACCATTTGGGTGATTGGACAATGTTGTCCATGGACATTATTATTATGTCAATTTACCTTTACCAAATTATTCAAGTACTAGCTAGCAAGGTAAAAAATAATCTCATTTTTTGTTTTCCATTTTTTTCTTTATCTGGAATTTATTTCTTGATATAGATATGAAGGAAAATGAGAAATCTCTTAACAAAAATAGAGTTGGTTTTCTCAAAAAAAGAAAAAGAACAAACAAACAAACAAACAAACAAACCTTTTATACTATATAAAGTCCATTTTTCAAAACTATTCAAGTCTTATACACACATGATTTTTTAAAAAGCCTCCTTTCTCCTTCACCCTCCACATCCACTATGATTGTGAGGTTATAATTAGGTAACAACTTTCAACCACTTGGTGAGTAATAGATGTCTTAACCATCGAGTTGTGTTCATTGGCTAAGTGAATAATAGATTATGTAATTTGTATCAAGTCCAACTTTATAGAAAAGCTCACGTCTTATTGAGCATCTATAACTTACCCTCTTTCTTAGGTGTCATGGCCCTCACATCTTGAGCGAGCAAGCTTACAAATCTAAGTGTCACTTTGGTAGGTCTTGCGAGTTAGTTAAGTTAACTGAGCTAAGTTGAATGCTAATCAGATAGGAGGAAGATTGCATTTTGTTGAACCTACTTGTGATGATGGAGTAAAACTAGGTAAGAATGATAACAGAGATTAAAGAAAATGTTTAAAAAATCAATTTATGTCTTAAATTTGACATAGTATAGAAAAATTTTATCCCAAACTTCCAATTTTATCTATTTGAATCCTAGACTTAAATTAGTGTTGTAATTTTAATCATCTGTTCAATTTTAACAACAACAAAAAAAAAAAAAAAAAAAAAAAAAAAAAAAAAAAAAATCAACCCTTGCACAAAATTGAACTCAATTAATACACAAAATTAACTTTTGAACAAATCTCCCACGACTCACAAATTCCAACAAAGATCTAACTTTCTAGTTGTTTTACTCCGAAATTCAATCTTGTACTTGATATATGTACAAATATATATAAGAATACATTTTTTTAACAAAATTCTATTAGAAGGTAAAGATTGCAACCCTAATCAAAGTTTAAGATGTAATTTGATGAAAGCGAAAGTTTAGTCTAAAAAATGATACACCTCACCAAGTTTAAGAGTAAATATCGATTCATTCTCCGGAAGAAAAAGAACAATAATAAATAAAACAAACTATAAATGAGGGGGGTTGTTACCCCCACAAAGTTTGAAAGGTATGTTGTGGATATTCCCAAAGATCTAAGCCAAAGGACAGAAAGAAAATAGAGGATAAAAGTATAAAGACAAGTAAGAAGTTGAAGAAGAAGAACAAACAAACAAAAGAAAGGGTAACCAATGAGAGCTAAAGAAAAAGACTGTCAAGCTGCTCATGCATGGGATGGCAATTGCAAGTGCAAAAGTGGAATAGACCAAAGCTTCAATTATCAACCACAGAGGTCGGCTCATAGTGAAGCTCTCTTTTAGGATACACAACACAAAATGACGATCCAGATTCAAAGCAAAGCATGGAGTTAGGTCATAGTCGCCATCACTTTTTTTTCCACTTGATATTGACAAGTAATGCTTCAAATATGTATGTGCAAAGTCAAGAATAATACATAAAATTGACCTAAAGCAAAAGCCAAAAGCTATCTATCACCAAACGATGTGGCAAAACTCTAACCTTGCAGATTGAAAATAATGATCTACAAAACAAACAGGCTCTCACCATCATATACCATTACTAAATAAGTTTTTTTAAAAATATGCGAGAACTTCAATAATGTGACTCATAGTCTCATATTGGTTAATGATGTAACATGAAGCAATTCTCAATAAACCATCAATACAGAAGGGCTTAGCTTTTGAGGTGAGAGAAAAAGGTTAAAACAGAATATTTCTTGATAGTGAAACTACCATAACAATGTTATTACAAAAAGACATCAAGATTGATCTCAACATACCATAATAGATAAAGCACATGTCACGGCCTTCTCCGAGAAGGCTCAATCTCCAATCCTTGCGTTTGTTGAACATGAAAAAGTTGGGCCTCAAGAAATCAACCCATCCAATAACTTCTTTTTCCAGCATTGTTTGGAAGCTGCCAGCCCAAACTTCAAGGAGGTGTCAATGAACTCAAGGGTTTTGATCTACTGATTCTTCTCAACGATTGCTTGAACAGAGACTAATGAAACTAGCCCTGTTTTTAGTGTGCTGTCCAGCACAAGCTCCCTAGATCAGTAGAGTAATCATCTTTTCAGACAGCATAGAGAAATCAGCACCCAATGTAGAGAACCAATAATAATATAATAGAACTTCCTCTCTTTCTCATTCAACTGTTGGACCTTCAGAGTATGAAAGCCACTTGGGGTCTACACATAGGTTCCAATAAATCCCTATTGGATGAGTTTTGATCTTTGTTAAAGGGTCACATGTGTTCTTGTAAAACCCTTGTCCTAGTTTCTCAACCTCCTTCCTAGCCTGCCAATGCAAGTCATCCCAGCCTTGTAAAACCTTTAACTAACCAGAGTAGCCAACACCAACCTACATGGGCTTGTTTGGTCATCCTTTGAAAAATACTTGACTTTTCACCTGGGAATAGAAAAGCACATTTCCTAGGAAAAAATTCAAAGGACTGGTGCCTCCATTGCTCTAGCCTCTAATTTCCTCCGGTAGATTTCTGGCATCTTCATTACAACGAGTTTGGGACCATTGGCATTTCAAGCTAGAATCCTTTTCTGCAAAATCAATCATCAAATTGTCATTACCCTTTAATCCAAGCCAAAATCTTAGAACAAGATCAGAAAACACAAGGGGCAAAGAAAGAAGATGAGAACTAAGAAATTAGTACATTCATGTGCAAATACATACCCCGTGCAGGACCAACTCAATCAGAGCTTCAGATACTGACAGACTGAGCTAATGAGATGGATGTCATAAAGATAGTAAAGCAAACCACAACCACACCTAGAGAAGAAATTCACATGAACCATACGTGGAAGAAGAAATCAACTGAAAATTACTGTCTTTGTTCACTAAATATAACCAAGGGCTATGACTCCCTTCTCTTTCAAAAGAGGGCATGAAATGCAGCATGAGTCGCACTTTCTTTTAGAAAGAAATGATGAATGATATAAAGTTAAAAACAGAAAGAGTTCAAAAAATTAACCTCAACTTCAATATGAGAGAGGCACAAGTAATACTAATAATTAATAAATATCTGCAAATCTAAACTTTGGAACCCTGTTATACGAGGGTCAACAATTACGGTTAATAAAAAGACCTATCTTCTGTGGAACTCAGAAAAATAGCACAAACAACTCACCTTAACTAAAAGCCAAACCTTGAACCAAAATTTTGTATAAATTGAATGTCTAATTTACAAAAGATATTTGTACCTTTTTTCATCCTCATATCTTCTACACAAACAAATTGTAGGTTTCAAATTCTCTTAACATTTTATCAAAAGGTCATTTAGTTTTCAATTTTTTTTTCCTGGCCCTTTTCAACCCCTTGGAGAGATGTTTTTGGGGCTCTTGTACTTCACAAAGCATTTGAGACCAAAGGTCTTCAAAGTGACAGCGATAACTCTCTTGAAACCAATCCAAGATTTCTGAATGGAGTTCATGAGGATTATCCTTCCAAACCTCTCTCAACTTGGCACAACTGTTTATCTTCTTAGATTTCAGTCTAGAGAGAAGATTGCCCACTCTTTTTTGACCTAATGCTTCTGGCCTTAAGATACTACTGGGAGGAGCTGCCATGAACTTACGCACAGACTTGAAGCATGGCAACACATTCCCTTCCAGGAAAGCACATGCAAACACTGCAACTCCATGAACATTATCTTTTATTGGAACATTATGTAAAGGAAGCTTCCAAAGATGAGGGCCAAATGTAGGAGCAACCCATGAAAAAACTGTATCATTTCGAGGTTCGTAATAGGGTCGAGGATCTGTTAGAGGTGCTGAGAAAGTACACAAGGAACTAGCATATTTCACAAGCCAATCTGGTTTTACACAAGTCAATCCATGCATGTATGGTCGTTTTGTACGTAATAATTCATTGTACACCAAAAATTCTGGGGCTGAACGAGAAACAGATGACCATCGATGGAGGAACACACTTTCTTTTACCATGCAAGCTTGATACTTTCCAGCACGTTCTTTTCTGTCACCTTCAGCTGACTTAGAAATCTCTCTAATTCGTTTGGCAACCCTATCTGGCCAACCCGCACAGATTGCTTGGCCAATTACATCTTCCTCGTTCAATGAAAGAGGATGCTTATTAGATGTGATCCTCCACACATCTTCTATATCCTCCAAAGTCCCATTAGTCCATGAAAAGTCTGACTCAACAACAGAAGAACCACTATGATTGAAAACAAGTTGTAGTAGCTGCTTTCTCAACTTGGACATTTCTTGCATAGTTTTCAGATGTAATGTGAAGCTGTTGCAGAATTCCACAGGACTTTCAGAAAGTTCAAAACATTGCAAAGCATAAGCTATTGTCAAAGCATCACTACTAGGATTTGAAAACTTCTCACGAGAGAGTTTACCAGCTTCTTTTAGCTTCTTTTTCAACGATTTTTCCACCTTTTTTTCAGCTTCTGTGTCATTTAGTTCAGAAGACCTATCATCTTGTTCTAAATCATCCTTCATTTGACTTCCTTCAAACATCATGATGAAAGGATTAGACATGCTCAAAGCTGCAGCTGCTGCAACAGCATATGCAAGAACAAGATTTGCCCGATCATAATTTTTCAAATTTCTCATAATCTGAATAACCGTAAGTAGCATCCTGGAGTGGCGCGGACTCAAAGGATAACGAGCCATTGCCTCCCCCAAGGGTGTCAATCTTCCACCACTATCAAGAGCTTCAAGAGCCTTCAAGCACCTTTCAGCCTCAAGTACTGCTGAGGTGTCAGGAGGAGTAGGAAATGGAAAATTGACCACCTAAAAGAAACAATCGCCAAGGATCAACCAACTCATGCAGTTAATAAAATAAGATATTCAAAATCCAGTGGAGAAGAAAATATAGTAATCCAGAACACATTACACATACCTTACTGATACCCATTGATTTCATAAGAAGGACAACACCATCAACTGGTATTTTAGCTATTTCAGCGAGAGAAAATTCAGGGAATATATTACTAAAAACTGCAGAAGAATAGAGACGATAACAATGCCCAGGCCCTGTCCTTCCGGCTCTTCCAGCACGTTGAGCAGCCGATGCCTTACTGATCCATTGTACTTCATAATTTTCAATTCCATTTGAGGAGTTATACGTTTTAACCTTTTCTCTACCAGTATCCACCACATATTTTATGCCTGGGATAGTCAACGAAGTTTCAGCAACATTAGTAGCAACAACTACAAGTCGCTCTCCTTCTTTGACTTCTTCAAACACACGCAGTTGAGCTGCTGCAGGTAGCATGGCATAGAGAGGAAGAACATGCAATGCACCAACGAGAAAACCAAGTTCACCATTTTCTTTCATCCTCGCACTAATCAATTGTTTGGCTGACAATTCCTTTTCTGTAGTGTGATCGATCTGTATTTTATCAGAGTCCAAAGAAGTTTTTCCATCTAAGGCATCAAATGCAGCCTTGAGAGAAGCCAGACTTACATCTTCTCTTAAAACATCACTAAGGTTGCTATCATTCTCATCAAACATTGCATCACCTTCATTGAATTCCAACTCACTATCCGTTTCTGAATTGTATGAAGCATCAGACACATCATCATTTATGTCAAACTCATCCTTATCGTAAGAGCTAAACCGATCTGTTTGTTCACCAGTTGAATATTCATTATCTTCAAATGCTTCACTAATCTCCTTCATATCCAAATTTTGAATGGAATTCATTTCAACAGTGCCATTATTATTTCCAACATTTTTTTCAGATGTTTTCTTAATCAGCTTCTTTGAGGCTTCACGTAGCTTCTTGCACAAATTCTCAACTTCTCTCTGTCCAGTAACAAAGACGAGTATACCTCCAGGTGGAAGCTTTTTGTGAATTGCCAAAACCTTCTTGTATGCTTGACCTATATAATCGACTGTATCTGTTCTCCTGGAGAAATGTACGGTTACTGGATATTGTCTAGTCGGAACTTCTATAATGGGAGGTGAAACATGAAACAGCCTTCCCCCAGAGATGAAATCTTCCACTCGCAAGGTAGCACTCATAAGCACCAACTTTAATGGAGAAATCATATTCTCAGGACTAATTTTTTCTCCTGAAAGCATCATCTGTTGTTGCTTCATGTGCAAATCCTGCATTGAGCAATAAGATAAGTTAGATGACGATGGAAAAACAATATGAAAAATAAAAAATAAAATAAAATAAAGAATTGATGTATACTAACAAACAATAGAGTTTATATTTCACCTGACGAAGCTTAACAACACGTGACAACATTCCAATTAATATGTCGGTGTTCATACTCCTCTCATGAGCCTCGTCGAGAATTAGAACAGAGTAACGCTTCAATAAAAAATCATGCTGCAACACAAAATAAATTGTTTTCAACTACCATTGCATAGATAAATCATCCGAAAAAAACATAGCTAATTCATAAAATAAATCAAAGCGAAGGAGAGAACATATAACATGAGAGAGAAAGAGCCCCTTAAACAAAACAAGAAATAAATTCTACTTCTAAAACATAATGTTGATTGCAGAGGAAACCAACTCACATTTGGATCAAATGGTGTTCTCATAGAATATTCACATACAGTGATAAAAACTAAGCACTTCACTATGCTAGAAAAATGGAAAATACATTTTACTTGTGAAATCTTCCCCAATAAGAAATTGTTGCAAGTCATAGTGTCTGTGTCTACGCAAATGTAACAGAAAGAGAAGCGTTTTGTGGATGAAACTAATATGTTAATAAATTGACAAAACCACATTTAATTATAAGCATGACAACACAAGATTCCATCACAGTAAACTGATAGGATACCAAAGGAAATTCTAACAACAAAAGGGAATTCTAACAACAATACTCCAACGATTATATATTTCTGGGTAGCAAATAGTACAAAACACCTGTTTAGAGAAGGTGAACTCTCCCCAATCTCCCTACACAAGAAGATTGTCCAGCCAAAAGACTTCAAAGATTGCCTACCCTAATTACCAGCCCAAAATACATATATATAACATCCCTTAACCGCCTTACATCGGTTGCCTACCCACCGCCTACGGAGAAGATGATTGCCCACCGCCTAAGGAGAAAGTGAATTCCCCCTTCTACCCCTTCTTACATACGTATTTACAATAGGGGGCCTAACAATACCCGCTGGCGTGAAATCCACCTTGTCCTCAAGGTGAAATTCCGGAAACTGCTGCCGAAAGTAGTCCAAAAGCTCCCATGTACCCTCATGCTCCGGAAGGCCTTTCCACTGCACCAACAACTCCCATTCCCCGGTGTTTTCCTGTTTGCGATAAGCCATAATGTCTTCAGGTTCTGCTCGCCATTCATAATCTTCACTGAATATAGGTGGTCCAACCTGAATGGTTGCATTACTCCCCATGGCTTGCTTCAATTGTGAGACGTGAAAAACAGGGTGAACCGTGGCAGAATCGGGTAAATCCAAGCGATATGCTACGGGCCCCACTCGCTCAACAATCTGATAGGGTCCATAATACTTCGGGGATAGCTTCTCGTTTCTTCGTTGACCCATAGTAATCTGGCGATATGGTCGCAACTTTAGGAATACCCAATCGCCATCTTGAAATTCCATCTCTCGTCGCCGTCGATCTGCATATTTCTTCATCCTTTCCTGGGCTAACAGCAATTGGGCCCGAAGTCTGTCCAGAGCAGCGTCTCTCTCTGCAAGTTGTTCGTCCAGCGTCGCATTTGTAGTCTTCTGGGATCCATAGAACAACAATTGCGGCGGATTCCGCCCATAAACCACTCGGAATGGGGTGGTGTTGAGAGAAGAATGGTAAGTAGTGTTATACCAGTATTCTGCCCACGACAGCCACTGTTCCCATTGCTTCGGTTTCTCGCCACAGAAACACCGGAGATACGTCTCCAAGCAACGATTAACGACCTCCGTCTGCCCATCCGTCTGCGGATGATAGGCCGTGCTCCTGCGCAACTGGGTCCCCTGAAGTTTGAACATCTCGGCCCAAAAATGACTGATAAAGATTTTGTCGCGATCCGATACTATCGACCGAGGAAAACCGTGCAGGCGAACTATTTCTTTTACAAATGCTGCTGCCACACTTTTGGCGTTATATGGATGACTTAAAGGGATGAAGTGAGCGTACTTGCTAAGTCGATCTACCACAACGAATATCGCATCAAAGCCTCTTGAACGGGGTAGACCTTCAATGAAGTCCATTGAGATGTCCTGCCATATTAGCTCCGGGACTGGAAGTGGTTGGAGAAGACCGGCCGGAGACAGGGTCATCGCCTTATTTCGTTGACAGGTCGAGCATTCTTCTACATATCTCTTAACCGCCCCCTTCATTCCTTGCCAATAAAATTCGGCCGTCAATCGCTTGTAAGTACGAAGGAAACCTGAATGGCCCCCAAGGACAGAATCATGATAGGCTTGGAGCAGCGCTGGGACCAACTTGGAATCTGCTGACAATACTAACCTTCCTTTATATAATAACCTCCCTTGGAGGATGGAGAATTTTGGTTGCAGAGAAGGATCTTCCATCAGTTGTCTCACGATGTCTTGCAAACGAGGGTCCTGAGATACCTCCTGTGCTACTACTGCCATATCCAAGATTGCTGGGGCCGTCAACGCCGCCAAATGGACTACCGGAGGCATCCTTGATAAGGCATCAGCTGCCTTATTTTCCATTCCCGGTCTAAACTGAATTTCAAAATTATACCCCAACAACTTCGACACCCACTTTTGATATTCCGGTTGTATGACAGTTTGATCTACCAAAAATCTTAAAGCTTGCTGATCGGTACGTATTATAAACCTCTGACCTAATAAGTAGGGCCTCCATTTTTGGATTGCTTTTACGATCGCCATAAGTTCCCGCTCATATACGGATTTTAATTGTGCTCTTGATGACAACGCTTGACTGAAGTAGGCAATAGGGCGTTGATTTTGGCTAAGCACGGCCCCAAGCCCAAATCCGGAAGCGTCCGTTTCTACAACGAACGGTTGATCAAAGTCAGGTAACGCCAGAACTGGGATCGTAATCATTGCACGCTTGAGAATTTCGAACGCCTCTTGAGCCTCAGGTGTCCATTCAAAGGCATCCTTCCTTGTCAATTGTGTCAGTGGGAAAGCCTTGGCCCCGTAGTTTTCAACGAACCTTCGGTAGTAACCAGTCAGGCCCAAGAAACCCCTCAGTTCCCTCACGTTGCTGGGTCGTGGCCACTCAATCATGGCCCGTACTTTTTCCGGGTCTGCCTCCACTCCTGTCGCCGAGACCCAGTGGCCCAAATATTCAATTCGAGATCTCCCAAAATGGCACTTTTTCATATTGGCTATCAATGAATTATCTCTCATAACATTCAGAACAGCCCCCAAGTGAGTGAGATGTGTAGTCATGTCAGGGCTATAGACTAATATATCGTCAAAAAATACCAAAACACATTGTCTAAGAAAGGGACGAAATACCCGGTTCATTAGTGCTTGGAACGTGGCCGGGGCGTTGGTCAGTCCGAACGGCATTACTAAGAATTCGTAGTGTCCTTCGTGAGTTCGGAAAGCCGTTTTTGGAACGTCCTCTGGGTGCACCCGGATCTGGTGATACCCCGATCGGAGATCCAGTTTCGAAAACACCGATGCTCCATGGAGTTCATCTAACAGTTCTTCAATTACCGGTATCGGAAATTTATCCGGGATCGTATTATCATTCAATGCTCGATAGTCTACGCAAAAACGCCAGCTCCCATCCTTCTTCTTGACAAGTAATACCGGGCTAGAGAAAGGACTTGTACTTGGACGAATGATCCCTGCTGCTAACATTTCCTGAATCATTTGTTCAATTTCGGCCTTTTGTGCGTAAGGGTACCGATACGGTCTGACGTTCACTGGTTGTGACTCGTCCCTCAACCGAATTCGATGATCTATCTCACGATGAGGGGGCAATTGAGTTGGAATGTTGAACACATCCGGATACTCGTGCAACATCCTGTCGATTGCCCTGGGGATAACCGGAGGGGGAGTGGCTTCCGCAATCGCCGGCTCTCCAATCACTGCCGTGATGGCTCTGAGTTCAACTAAAAATCCCTGGTCATTTTTTTCCCATGTCCGTTGCATCTGCTTCAAGGAGACCTCTGTTTTGGTCAAAGATGGGTCTCCTTTTATCACAACCTGGGAGTCACCTTGCCCGATAGTTAGGGTCAAAGCTTTCCAGTCAACCGTCGTTACTCCCAGTGTCTTAAGCCATTGCATGCCTAAGATTAGATCAATACTTCCGAGTTCCAGGGGCAAGAAGTCCTCAATCACCGTCAAGCCGTCAAGAACCACTGCAACTCGTTTACATACCCCCTTCCCTTTTACCGCCGTTCCGGTTCCCATAATAATCCCATAATTTAGAGTTTCCGAAACCGGTACCTTCATTTTGTCGACCAAACGTTGAGAGATGAAATTGTGAGTAGCCCCACAATCCACAAGCACCACCACCTCGACTCCTTCTATCATCCCCTTAACCTTGAGGGTTCCAGGTGACGAAAATCCTACCACCGTATTCAAGGATAATTCTGCCGTATTCATTTCAGTAGAAGAGTCGTCGATTTCTTCCACCTTGCACTCTTTCTCGCAATCTTCTACCTGCATGGTCTCCCGAGAGGCTATTTCGTCGTCTACCAGCAGCACTCTTAGTTCCTTCCCCTTACACTTGTGCCCAACGAAGAACTTCTCGTCGCATCTAAAGCACAAGCCCTTCTCTTTTTTGTTTTGCAATTCTGTATCTGTTAACCGCCTGTAAGGAAATTCCCTCCGTTGAGAAGACGTTGCACTGGGGAGTGTAATTGTCTTAATCGGATTCTGAGTGTCTGATGGTTTGGGCGGTGGTAGTGCCTTGAGAGGTGGGATCATCATGGGTTTACTACCCCGAAGTAGGCTTGGGCCTACTGGCTGCGACAGTGCATGCATCTTATCTTCAATCCTTTGGGCCGTCTTCATGATAGCCTCCAGCCCAGTGGGCTCAAAGCATCTTAACTCCGAACGGACTTCAGGTGAGAGCCCATTCAGGAAAGTGTTCTCCAACACCTCCTCAGCTAAGTGCGGTAATGGTGCGGCTAAAGTCTCGAATTGTTTGCGAAACTCCGCTACCGTACTTTCTTGCTTCACGGCTAAGAATCGAGCGCATAAGGAGCCTTCCTGGGACGGACGAAATCTCTCCAGCATTCGATACTTCAAATTCTGCCAATTGATGAATGGTTCCCTCCCTTCGGACCACCGATACCAGTGGAGAGCTGCGCCAGAAAAGCTAACCGCCGTCACCGTAATCTTCTCCAAGTCGGTGAGTTGGTGGATGTCAAAATACCTCTCTGCTCGAAAAAGCCAGTCATCAGGATTATCTCCTTCAAAGGTCGGCATTTCAACCTTTTTGAATTTTTGTCGATCATACGAACCCTCTTCTCCTCGTGGTTCTTTTCTACTCGAGGTTGCACTTTCATTTTCCGGGGCCTTCCTCTTTTGTCCGACCTCCTTTTCCCCAGCTGCTCCGCTACGTGAGACTCCAGAGGCCAAATTGGCCAGCGCCTTTTGATTTTCTACTGTTACCAGTCGTTGTTCTTCCAGACTGTTGAATAACCTTTCCATACTTTTGTTTAATTCTGCTATAGTTTTTTCCAATTCCGGGATCTTGTCTCTCAGATTCTCCATACTTCGTTCAGATTCGCTCATCCGTTCTTCAAGTTGTCTTTGCGCCATATTTCTCGTTCTCCCCAGGATGCCTGCTCTGATACCAAATTGATAGGATACCAAAGGAAATTCTAACAACAAAAGGGAATTCTAACAACAATACTCCAACGATTATATATTTCTGGGTAGCAAATAGTACAAAACACCTGTTTAGAGAAGGTGAACTCTCCCCAATCTCCCTACACAAGAAGATTGTCCAGCCAAAAGACTTCAAAGATTGCCTACCCTAATTACCAGCCCAAAATACATATATATAACATCCCTTAACCGCCTTACATCGGTTGCCTACCCACCGCCTACGGAGAAGATGATTGCCCACCGCCTAAGGAGAAAGTGAATTCCCCCTTCTACCCCTTCTTACATACGTATTTACAATAGGGGGCCTAACATAAACCCTAAAAATGGGGGAAAAAAAAAAGATCATTGCGTGAGATGTTATTTAACCTACAAATACATTATGAAAAGAAGAAAAAGGAAAAAAAAAATCACATCTCAAAAGGAATACCTGGACTTCACGAAGTAAAATTCCATCAGTCATGAACTTGATTGAGCTACTATCTCCAATTTTCTTGTCATATCTTACTTGAAAGCCAACCTCTTTGCCTAGATGAACACCAAGCTCGTAGGCAACACGCTTAGCAGTGGCAAGCACAGCAACACGTCGAGGTTGAGTCACCCCAATAGTACCTCTCTGATGACCAGATTGTAATGAACCAAAGCCAGCTTCATATAGAAACT
This sequence comes from Luffa acutangula, assembly GCA_036850905.1. Taxonomy (NCBI): domain Eukaryota; kingdom Viridiplantae; phylum Streptophyta; class Magnoliopsida; order Cucurbitales; family Cucurbitaceae; genus Luffa; species Luffa acutangula. The sequence continues at coordinate 50,840,633 of CM072090.1, forward strand.
GTGAGATTGTAAGCAAAAGGAAATTTAGTGAAAATGTAAGCTTGCAAGAAAAGATGAAGAATTTAAAGCACAAGTAAAAGAAGAGTCAGTAAAAATCAACCATGAATTACAAATATCAAAGAACCTGAGGAACTTGAGTTGTTTTGCCACACCCAGTCTCTCCACATATTATAACTATGGGGTTCTCATTGATAGCTTCCATTATCTCTTGCTCCATCATGACTATTGGAAGATCTTTTCGTTTATCTTCAACCTCGTGTGGCCTCAATACAGGCACCACAATTGGCCTAGACAAAAGCCTCGATTCTGGAAGCGGGTCAGACGTTGTACAAATTTCTACCTTTGGGATTCCATCCTCTTTCTCCTGTAAACCATTTAGACCCACAATCATGGGCAATGCAATACATATAATTAAACAAAAGAGGCTCTACACTAGCTATGACACATAACATACCATTATCTCAGGTTCTTTAAAGCCACCATCAGCGAACACAGTACATGGTATATCTCTTCCATTTTCTAGTACTGTACAAATATTTTCAACGTCATCTGGCAAGGAAGAAAGAGATTCGCCTTGATTAGAGACTATGGTACCATTGTCCAGATCTTGAAAGGAGTCCAAACCACATGAGACCTCTCTTTTTGCTACGAAAGGGTGATCCTCATCAATCTTGGCAGAAAGTTGATGCCGTGGAGAAATATCAAGAGATCCGAGATCATTTTCATGTTGAGATATATCAGGGAAAGTTTTATCCAACTGGTGGCCATTCCTTGGAACCTCTATTCCTACTTTAGAAAATTGTATATCTCTGCTACATTTTTCCAATCTCGTTTCATCCTATATCCATTATTCACATTGACTAACTTAGCAAAATAGAATCTGAAGGGAATTGAATAGATTTTTTTTATGAAAAGGAATTGAATAAATTATCTAATTACTTAATGATTCAATGTTACCAACCTGACCAATACTAACAGATGATCGCAAAAGAAGAAATGCATCATCTGGAATCTTATATTTCCTGCATTATGAGTGGTTGAAATAGTGAGAAACTTTTAATATTTTACCCATTAAAAAAACTGAAAATGAAATCAAAGAAATTAGTGGTGGTGGAATACTCTAATGTCTCCAAGCTTTTTGACAATAATAGTGACTTTTCCTTTTCCTCCTGCCCAGGTAAAACCAAGATAGTCCAGTCAAGTAAAAAGAGAAAAGAACTAGTAAAGCACAACCTGCATATACTCCTACCTCCAACTTCATCATCTTTCTTTTCTGTGACTTGCTCAGCTTTGGTTTTTTATTTATCTGAATTCCTTTACATCCCTGTACAGGAAAAGATTTGATATCAATATTTTAATAAAACATATGAAATGGCAACATTGTCACATTACCTTATTCGTGTTTTTCCTCTTCTTATCACTCTTTTTACTTCCATACAAGATGATTTGATTGCTGCCACCACTATCCAAACTGCCAAATACAAGGAAAATAAAGGCCTTTAAGATAGGAACCCATATTCAAAGAAGCTAAAAAAGATAGTGATTAGTTTTCCTTCCCACAGAAAAATTAGTAATAAATAAATAGAAATAAAATTTAATATTTATTCTACCTCCATGAACCTTTTTTTCCACAATTTAGCTGATCATTGACAAGGTCTTCCATTTATTGCACTACACAAAATAGCCAAACGTCAAATGATGGAAATAAGGATTCACAGAGGAAAACACCGTGCCAAAAAAATCATATTAACATAACAACCTTATAAAAAGTAGTAGCTACTGAAAATGAAAATAACAACGGTGATAAATAAAGTAAAAGCGAACAAACATATAAAATATTCGCTAGTGGTTAGAAAGGAACTCAAGAAAATTAAACTATAATTTCTCTTCGTGGTCTCTTGAGATTTCTCTTCGGAGATAGCTTTTATGGAACTCTTAAAACAGCCCCAAAGTCTTCTCTGATCACCTTAATTTAAAAGTGCAGAATTCCAAAGAAAATTAAAATTTTCTTGTGCTTTGCGGTTTATAGAGGTTTAAACACTCATGACCTCCTTAGAATGAAATGTAGTCACTGGGCCCTCTCTCCTTTGGCTTGTTGTTTATGTCTCACAATGGGGGAGTCAATTGATCATCTTTTCCTCCATTGCCCGTTTGCTGTTCGTGAGTGGTTTTTTCTAATCAATATTTTTGGAATCTCAGGCTGCTTGCCTACACAAGTGGATAATTGGTTCGTCTAAAAGGGCTAAAATCTTGTGGAATTGTGCGGCTAGGGCACTTCTTTGACACATTGATCGGAAAAGAATCAAAGAACATTTGAAGATAAGTCCTCTACTTTTGATATTTTTTTGTAGAAATGTACAACCCACCTCTTGGTGGTGTTTTAGTCACAAAAAAAATCTTTTGCCACTACAGTCAGAAAAACCCTCCTTTAGTTTCTGTCCCAACTACCGTCGTCTTTGCCCCAGCTGCGTCCTCGAAAACAATCTCTCCCGTTTCGGTCCCTTTTTTCAGTTGCTATTCGGCTAATGCTATTATATAAAATAATCAAACAACTTCTCCACTCTTCCATTAGACAGACTCTGATTTTTGTTTTTCAATTGAGAAGAAATACAAAAAGGGAGATTGAGAGAATACCTCAAAGAAGTAGAAAATCAGTGCTAAATCGCGAGGACGGAGGCTGCAGCGGGACGAACGGAAGAAATACGACGTTGGCAGCGGCACAAGTGGAAGAACGATGGCGCCGGCGACAGCAGTGAACGGGAGAGAGGCGGCGGCAACAAGGATATGCCGGCGTAAAGAAGAAGAAAAAAAAAAGTGGCGGCAGCACAAGGAAGCGGCAATAAGAGGAAGAAGAAGAAATCGGCGGGGAAACAAATAATAGAGTTAGGTTTTCCTTTTTTTTTTTTTCTTTTATTCATTTTATTTTATTTTTACAAATTTTGTATTAATTTAGTTTTTATTTAGCTAAAGTTTCATTTTTTTTGTTTTTTTCTCATTCTTCTTTAAGTGTTGTTCCTGCTTTAATAGACTATTAAAATTTAAATTAATTATTGATTATTGATAACATAATAACCTTTAAAATGTTTACCAAAATGGAATTCGTCTTACTTTGAATTTTTTTTTTTAATACACTTTAAATTTTTAAATGATATTAATTATTTAACTCATCACATTCATTTTTAGAAACTTATTGTATATTTGGGATCTTTTGTGGTATATTCATTTTAGTGGTTCACTTATTTTCATGATATTGTAATTTCACTTATTTAAATTGAAAAATACAATATTTGCAATGTATTGTGTTACTAAATTAAGCAAAGTTATTCTCTCTACACGAAATATTGTAATTTTGCTTTTTAAAATTGAAAAATAGAATATTTACAATATATCGTGTTGTCAACCTGAGCAACTAAAATATATATATAACTTCGACCAACCAATAAGTCAAAAGTTCAAATCATCCACCTCCAAATTTTGTTGAACTATAAAAAATCTCTCTAAAGATATTGGGTTCTATTAACCAATTACTAGTTTTTGGTCTGGATTCGAGTTATGAAATATGGAGTTAGTATAATTAATAAGTTTATGAGACCCACAATAAAATGCTGGAGATCCACGATAAAGTGTTTTGATTGGTTAGCAAATTTGTGAATTTCACAATTGAATGTTGTATGTCCTTAAACCAAATAAGGAGTTGGATGGAGTTATCAACTCTCCTCATCTCCAATTCTACCAACTAGGCAACCTCTCATTAAATTTTGCAAGGATGGAGTGGAAATTTCTCCCATGGAAAATTATTCTCATTTTATTTATGTTTCAACTACAATTATCAATTCAAACACAATTAGATTAGACAACAATTACTATATCAATCAACCATCACCATTATTAAATGGAACAAAACTCCAAATAATGTAACAGATATATATACAAACACAAGTACATAAACTCTAAATCATCAAATCTCTGCAAGTCGACTTCTTTTTCTAGCATTAAGCCCCAATTCCTGGGCTTGTTCGTCGGCTCCTATCATCTCCATCAACGACCCTCTTAGATCCTCCAAACTGCTCTTCTTCTTCCCCTGCCAATTCAATTCTCGTCTCATTGCAAATCCAAACGAATAATACAAACGCACCGATCCCTTTACCTGCTGCGTGGCGTTCTTCATCATGGAGACCATTTCGTTCATGAAATCGCAGAATCCCTGTTCCTCAAAGAAACAATCACAGCTCAGTTTTCGAGATTATTCCACGCAAAATGGAAAGGAAAGAGAGTGCCTTAATTACTTCGTCGTCGTCGTCTGTCAAAAATGAAATCAATCCGGCGTCGTATATGCTTCTTTTCCCCTTGTTTGATAGAACTGGAAGAACAGAGATTTTTAATGTTTAAATCCATTATAAAATTGTATGGGTTTAAATCCCATTTGATAATCCTCCTAAACTTGTAACTTAATACTTTTTAAATTTTATGAAATAAAATGCAAGAGAAGTGTAAAGTTGAGCTATGAAATGAAAGTTATTCAAATTTATGAAAACCTGAATAAGCCTCTTGGATTAGCTGAAAGCGCCTCTTAGATTCAGCAGCCATTTCTTGGTCTTTCATCCACCGATCGGGATGCCATTTCTACAGAGAATCAAACAAAAATTACAGAGCTCCAAAAAGAAAAAAAACAGAGATTCCAAACCATACCATGGCGAGTTTACAGTATGCTCCTCGGATTTCATCGGCGGAAGCCTGCTTGCAGAGTCCAAGTACAGAATAGTAGCAACACCCACCACTGGAATTTGCTCCGGCGCCGGACATGTTCGCCGGAAAAGAGCAGAAAGCGACTAAAGAAGATCGGGGTGGAGGGAAATTGCATGGATGGGACGTGGTTTAAAACAAGGAAGAAGATGAAGAAGGTTCGAGAAGGCTTTTTGTGAATGTGAGCCAGGTGTTTGGATTGTGGTTGGAAATTGGTTTTGGAATATAAAAGGTATAAAAAAGCTTATGTGTCAGTGTGTGTTGTTGGATTGAGACTCTTGTTGTTTTCATTGGTTTTCTTTTTGGTTGGATGATCATGGCCACACAATTGGTTTACTTTTAAATTGAGAACACATTTTTATTGTCTGCCACATCAGCAAAAGTGATCGACTCCTCGAATTCGAGAGGAGTGGGATGGATAATCCTTGACTTCTAAGGTTCTTTAACCAGAGCAGGTTGCCTGAAGTTAAACAAGAAAGAAGACATCAAAATGATGGAAGCAAAAGTCATTCTCGAAGGGTTTAAGAAATTCTCAGAGAAATTCAGGGAATACCCGGAGTTGATCGATCAACCGTTGGTGGTGGAATCTGATGCCGTCGAGATCATTAAGCTCCTCAACCTAGAAGACAAGGACAACTCCGAAATTTCGCTAGTCATCGACAAAATCAAGAGGTTGACAAGGTTGGCAAGAGAAGTTCGTTTCTCCTTTTGTCCCAGGTCTTGTAATGTTTTGAAGCACAATATTGTGCGCTCTGCTGCAATTAAGGGAAATTTTGTGTATTTCGGTTTTGATCCTTCTCCATGCTTGAGAATGGATTCAGCCCAAGATGGGAGGTATTGTAACGGCTAGTTCTTCTCCATTTTGGAGGAAGAGGTTGTTGTACCTAACTTTTCATTCTTTTAATTATGCATTTATTTTATTTAAAAAAAAAAAGATAATTATCTCAATGGAATAAAACATTTTGGATGAAACTAAAAGTAAAATCATGGAAAGTACAGACAATATCCATCAAACTTTGAATATGGCTCAAAATGATATAAAACATCCAACTTTAAACCACCACCATTTTTACCGTATGAAGTCCTAGAATTCTAACCTCTTGATGACGACACATTCTTTATACCATTTGAGCTATACTCCATTCGACAGAAGAATTTAAATTGATTTTGAATTAATTTTTAAAGCTAAATAAGATAACAAAATAGTGCTAAGATACCATTAAAAACCTTTTTAGAGATACATGAAGCTCACAAGATACCAAAACTTAGATGGCATATCCAATCAAAATAACTAGAAAAGAATGTTTGTATCACATTATCGTCATTATCATAATCATCATCATCCACAGCTTTTAAAGAAGAAAAAATGACACACTGCCTCTCAACAAAAAGGACACTTGATGACATTGAAGCTTTACTGAGGCAAGAATGTGTTGATGAGTTGCTACAAACTACTGGGGGGCCAATTAGAGTACCCAAAGAATTGTGAATGGGTTGAGTCGATTAGTTTATGCAATGTCGAGTGAACGTTACTCGTCTTCATAGCGTGTGTGGATGTGGATCGTGAGGAAATAAGTTGACAAGAAAACGATGAATCATCTCAAAGCTGGTAAACGTGATGACAGCAGCAGGCGTCGTCCTAAGAAGGTTGGTTGCGCATCCTCGATAGAAACCGGCGAGACCATCTTGCTGAAATACTTTCTTTACGCAATCAGTTACGCCAGAATAGCGCTTCTCGGAGTGAACCCCTTGTGCCTGCAGCCTGGAACGTACAACCTGCAAGAGGGAGTGCAATGTGACAGACAGTTGGATCTTGAATGTAAGATGATTCAAACCCAGTTGAGTTTATCTCTTTGAAGGTCAAGGTTTTTGGTCTCTAAACAATGAACATAAGACAAAACAGAAATTTGAAAAATCTCTACTTCCTGATGTTTTTCCTTTCCAGACAAGACACTTAATTCAGATGAATGAAAGTTGAGATGACAGAATATACTCCAATATATGATGATGATTCACATTGCATTTAAAGGTAGAAGTTATATGCACTTGATCTGGACAATGACGGGATAAAAGCAAATTAAGAATCCGACCTCATGTGGATAGGTCAATGTGGAAGCAAATATCTTGGAGACAGATGAAGCAACCGCAACATCACGTGCGCTGAGTTTATCCGTCGTCTTATTGTCTGTGCGATACTGCAATAAGTTAATAGTAGCTTTCTCCTGAAGAGTTTATAGGGAAGACATCAAATGGGTTATCAAACAGTTACCTCTTCCAGCTAAATAACTTTTTATTTTCTCATATGTTGGAAACTGGATCGCGACGTGACTTACACCAGCCAAAGCGGGCACAAGACCACTGTAGAATATGGTATCGAGTGTTACAGTTGAGCCAATAACCATTCTAATTGTTTTCTTGATATAAAATACATAGATCAGAATGGCACATGATAAGAAAGAGAGAACCTGTACAATCCACGGATGCCTTCTTCACAGGCTATTCTCTTCAAGGCAGACACTGTATTTCTATATGGTGCGCTACCAGATTTCATTCCCTGCGTCTACAGAATAAAAGAGAAAAGGTTGCGATTACTCAAAGTCTATGGTCATAATGGACGAGTTAATTTCTACCAAATGAACCTGATTCGTTTAAAATAACCAATAAAAGCACAGACCGGAAATTCAATTGGGTAAACGCAACGGTAGAGAATAAGAAACAATTTTATTTGAGAAAAAAGGTATACAAACGTGAGGATGATTCCAAGTCAAATCATAGCTCGAACTAGAGACAGTTACAAAGACGGCTCTCCAATCAGACAAAATCAGAGAAGGAGACAAACACTAAACTAACCACAATTTCATACAGGGTTATTTTTTTATTTCCCCTAAAACATGATAATATAGAAATTAGACATCTACAGTGACAATGGATGCTTAAAAAAATTAATATACCACAAACATCCATCGACCTACTAAATAATACTATCCATCCAATTATCAAATAAGGTCATATTAGACATAATGGAGAAAAAAAATGTCAACAAAAATTGGTCAATCAGTGGTAAAAATTTGATGGTGGGAGGGGGGACCAGTTAAAAGCTAAAACATATTTTCAGTCTCCCCAATGTTGTGGTCCTTGCACAAAACTCTTGCGCAACTTAACCAAGTTATTAGGTTATAGAAGCATAGGCATTAGGTTAGTATTTCAATATTCATGTCACACTTTAAGACAGGATAGCAGTTGGAGAGATGTTTAATAACTTTGCCTGGCTAATTACAAACTGAAAAATCGACATCATTGATTAAAACTAAAGAAGGTTCCATGGCTATCAATCCACAAACATGTGCCTTTCCTCAAAAGAAAATTAAAATTACAAACATGTGCTTCAAATCCTCACCTGAAGTCTGGTCTTAACTACCCATAGAGGATTAGTTGCAATAGTTGTAGCAGCCCCAGCACCAGAAGCAGCCAACATATTAGCACCTATTGAAAGCTGACGACTTTCATCTGCAAATATACCATGAAGATATCCATGAAAAAAGGTACATAAACTCATTAATTGAAAGGAAAAGAAAGTACATAATCAAACTAACCATCGGAGCCAAGAAAGCTTTTAAGCTGCCCATATATTGTGAAATAAACCTGCCAAATGCAGATATTGTGTCATATGAAAGAAAAATAACTAGAATTATTCCTTAACCAATGAAAACAAATCAAACACTGAAGTAGTGCTTGTTTCAAGATCCACTACGCCGATAAGGAAGTAATGCAAGCACAGTAGCCAATATCAAGGTAGCTAATATTGTTTTACAACCAGTTTTCAAGAGATTCAAGAAGATACAGAGGAACCGAATTGGCATTGTAAAATATTTTGCATAAAAAAAAACTCAGGACTTACAGCCCAGTTAGGAAGTAGTGCAAGCACAGTAGGTGAGAGTCCTCTATACATTCCACGTAGCCCCTCCTTATGAACAATTTGTTTCAGACTACCAACTATAAGACTCCCTGTACAGATATAAAACAGAACAAATTCATCAGGAATACATCATAAATAATCAATGCACTTCAATTGTGATACAAACTCTCCAAGCAACCCACAATGGCTAAAATAATAATGCAACTTACTTTTGGCAATGTGCATAGATAGGGGAAAATTCAAGGAAAACAAAGAGTAGCCCAATTGTGACATATCAGGAAACAAAAAGAAAAGGCCATACCTTTTCCAATATTTGGCAGTCCATGAACCTGAAATCTAGTCTTGATGACATCCAAAGGGCACACAAACGTAGCAGCAAGAACTCCTGCAACAAAATTCCAGAATACAGTTCTTCTCAAGCCAATCGAGAGACAAAAATCAAATCCTTAACCGCCCCTTCTTCTCAATCATCTAAACAAGCCGGTGACTGTTTTATTCAACAAACAGATATGAATCTCTAGCAACGACCAAATCTCCAGTTTCATATCCCACAAAATTTACACCCAAATAAACACCCGCAATACGTTTGATAACCATCTCAATCGAAAACAAAAAAAAGGAAAAAAAAATCCATGGACGGAGAGAAAAAAAAAATGCAATTACCAGCAGCAGCACCAGCTCCAGCACTACAGAGAAGACCCCTTGGGTTAGGGGCATGAGAATCGGTAGCCATGGCAGTATTTAATCAAATACCCAGAAGAATAAACAGCGATTTGAGCGCAAGAATCGCCAAAGGAACCCTCTTTCGAGAGGCAGATCTTGGGAAACCAGAGTCGCATGGCCAGAACAAGAAGAGAGGAAAGTCAAGCCGATTGGTGCCGAGACTCTTTTAATCGCTCAGGAGAAGGAGGGTAATCGGAAACTGAGAAGAAATAGCCAAATAGGAGTCGATCCAGAGATGGGAAGGTTGAATCCTACACGAAACTGAGGGATATTCATGTGTGGATCAGAAATAGCGAGAAAAAAAGGAAAAAAAGGAAAAAAAATTATGGGGCCCCTTGGTTTCTTCGCAAATCGTCGTCGTCGTTGAGCCGAAAAAGCCTCGCCCGGTTGCGGCCCGACGAGACGATTCGCCGCAAATGGGTCCTCGATTGAAATTCTGATGTTACCAAATTCAATTCGATTTCTATTTTAATTACTTTGGCCTCTTTTTCAAAAAATAAAAAATAAAAAATTACTTTTTTCAAAATAATAATAATAATAATAATAATTACTTTTGCCTCGTAAGCCGACCCCTCGGCAACCACTCCTATTTAATTATAGTTGGTTTAGGACTATATTTTTCTTGTCTTTTCAAAAAAAAAAAAATACTATTTTTATTTTTAGTACATAACATTTGGAAGAGCTAATTACAACATCTGACTTTTTGGTTGATGAATATTGCTCATGTATACTCATGATATTTATGACTAAATTAAAAAATAATAGATATTTAACTCTTCTAAAAATTAAAAAAAAAAAGATATTTAACTATTGAACCATGTTCGTATTCGTAAAATCATGAAGCAAATAAAAATCAAGTCAAAATTTAAAAATACATGTTTATCATATTTAATATATATATATATATATATATATATATATATATATATATATATATATGTTTATCAAATAAAAACTGAGTCCATCTAAAAAAATTAATAATAAAATAAAAACTGAGTGCAAACTATAGGAACTATAAATAATAGCTTCAACTTGTTTGAATATAATCATGCATACTTTCTTTTGATAATTAATTATTGATTTGACCTTTTTTTTTTTGTCTTGTATATTTTCTTTTACGATGACGCATGTGTGGCACGTTAACTTATCAAGGAAAATTTAAATCTGATTATGATGGATGATTTAGACTAAATCATAGTGGAAATTTATTTTATATAGGTATACCATGACACCAAAATTAATCATACGCAAAAAGTATATACATGTATTTTTTTCATCATTCTAACATTAATAATGACAAAAATAAAGTTTTTTTTAGTTCAACAATTGCAGAGTTGGATATTAAAGTATTAACTTTTGAGAAGATAATTAATGTTTTATCCAATGAACTATGCTTAGATTGGTGTGATTAATAAGTCCTCAAATTTTAAAAATGTTTCTATACTTTAAATTCTATTTTAGGGTACATGTCAATTACCATTGAACTAGGCTATTTTTAACAGGATAACAAATTTATTAGATATAAATGTTAATCATATTCATACCCCACCTTTTCACCTAAATGTATTATTTACCGAAATTTTAATATAGTCATCCACAAATATAGTAGAACCTTAGGACCATCTCTTTTGGGTTAACCAATTTTGGAACTTCATATAAAGTTATCGAATATAGATAATCTATAATTGGCAAAAAAATCTTATATGATTTTTAGAGTAAAGTCTCATAGGTTGGTGTTCTTTTTTTCTCTCACCTTCTTTTTCATAGTAGGGACCCATTTTTAAAGAAAATAATTGCTATATGTGGCTATCATTCATTTTGCAGAGCACTTTAATAGACTCCTTGTGGATCATGATTTTTTTTTTTCCCCGCAATTTACAAGTGTGGCAAATATGTATGAACTTTAAAAGGTGTCTAACAAGTATTTGGATTTTAAGTTTTGTGTTTTATAAGTCTCTAAAATTGAAGTTTAAGGATCTATTTAACATAAAATTGAATATTGAATATTTACGAGTTAGATGTGGAGATGTTATATATATGTATTTAGACATGTTGAACCAAATCTTCTTCGATCCCTTTGCCAAAAAAAAAAAAAAAAAAAAAAAAAAAAAAAAAAAAAAAAGTAGTCTTATTTGATAATAATTATACTGGTGTTTTATCTTTTTAGAAACGGAAGCATATGAAACATTTTATTTGTAGAGTTTCTTACTTTTTTTTTTAAGTTGTTAAAACCTCAGCCAAATATTGATGTTTGAAAATTCCATTTTTAATTTTCTAAACTTTGAATAGGATTTCAGGAGTATTTCGAGACTATATTAGATTTAAAATAAAGTTATTGTTGAAAAATTATGATTTGTAAAAATATGAAATCACAATAAAAATATCATCATATGAGACTGAAGTATTTGTGTTTTCATTATAAGTCTTGTACATTTAATTACGACTTTTATTCTTTAACAATTCATTAAGAACTTTTCTGTAGAGGAAAGGTTTTTAATCTCCTTTTCAACAAGTCTATCGACTATCACTGAGTAAAATCAAAAGTGAGATTAAATAGTATGTTACTATCCATTAATTAAAACGAATAATAAATATAAATAACTAAGCTTAGTTGTTCTAAAAAAAAAAAAAAACCCAAAACCAAAACTTAGTCAGTAAGAACTAGTTAAAGCAATGGATTGTTAATATTAAATAATAGTTTACTAATAAAATTAATGTGTGAAAACATTCATTAGAAGGAGTGATTTAAATTAATTAAAAGTATAGTCAATTATCAAAGCAATCATAACTCAACAATAATTGACATGTACTCGACCAAGAGGTCAGAGTTTCGAATACCTCCACTCCTAAATGTTGATGTACTAAAAAAAAATAATAAAGTAAATAGTCGATATGAATAACACTAAAAATGCATTTCTGAACAATACATAGTATTCCAAACATACTCTAAATTTAGACATTTGAAACTACAAATACAAATTTAAAGTCCAGGAATCAAAATACTATTTTAACCCCAAGAAATTATTCCTATTTATTTGAAGGGTTTACACTCTGTTGGGTATATAGCTATTCCATCAATGACACATTGTATAAACTAGATCAGACGAAAAAGAAAAAATATCACAATTGGCCATTGCACAATTCCTACCATCACCAAAATCTTTTCATTTATGCTAAGCATTCGTTGTGTACACTTCTACTTTACGCACAAAATCTAACAATATATATAAAATTGCTCTTATTTCATGACATCCCAAAATTTTCAACTCTATCAGAAAAAAAATCAAGTACATATTTAGAGAACCTACCCCTGGGGGCGAAGTTTTCGTATCAACCACTTTCGTCGTAATTTGACATCCAATGCGATAAACGTTTTTGCCTTCTTTTCATCCTCAAGGAGATCACAAGCATCCAATACAAGATCTTCATCCATGTTTGGCAATGCTTGGATAGCTTCAATCACCGTCTCAATCGAGATGGAACTCGAGTTATCATCATTCTTCTTCTTGTCCGACAAGCAAGAGACAACGCTCGCCATCTCCCGAAGGGCACTGGCCATGCTTTCATTTTCACCTCTTAGCTTCTTATTATGATCAAAACTCGACATGCTTTCTAATTCCCTCTTGTTCTTTGGACCCAGATGTGATGATTCCTTTACGCTTGTCTGTTCTTCACTTGAAACTGATGTGACAGGGGACTGGAAGCCTATCGAAAGTTTTCCGTCCTCAGTGTCATGGTGCTGCTCTATACCTTGTCCTGAAAAGCAGTCTCTTTCGTCAAATCTCGGATCGCAGATCACACACAGGTCTTTATAGTACGGCACTGGCCGTGTCATGAATTGGCGAGCATCTGTATGTGCCTACCATTCAGCAACAAACATAGTTAGAACCTTGTTAATACCCTAAACACCATCAAAATACTGAATTTGTGTTGGCCTTTATATCTATTACATCATATTATAATTTATAATGATATATGACTTTACAAAGAATTCTTCCACAAGTGGAGTTAAAGACAAAATATTGATGTTGATTGTTTTGTTAAAACTAATCTAACTAATATGGTTACCTTCAAACCCCCGCAACATTCGATGTGCAAAAGTTCAGTATGATCAACTGCACTAAAATGTTTATGCGCAAATCTATTTATAACAAATAACAAAGTTTTTACAATTATAGCCTTTTAAGATTTTAATATTCACTTATAGGCAGAAAAAAAGAGAATTATTGAGCTAATGTGTAGTTTGCATACCTTGATATAGTCTTGCCAAACGTAATCATCAGCGGTAATCATTTGACGTGTCTCGTCCCAAAGAAATCCGTCCAAGTCTAATAGATTCTTTATAACATTATACTGCCTCCTCAGAGTTTTGTACCTATTCTTCAAGACATCCACATCATAATTGAAACCAAACTTGGCATTGAATGATGCAATCATCTCAACCCATGATTGTTTGCGAAAAATGCCATCTATTTGGTTGCCTTTCTGCACTTGCTCCAGCATAAGGTCTATGAAGAACCTGTCCATTGGAGGCTGCCAATATGTTCGGGAACGACAAATGGAGGTGGCTGCTGTAATATTTGACGAATGTTGCGATATCTCATCAATATCATTTCCAGACACAGAGATTTTATAGTCTTCACCAATCATGATTCCCTGAAGTGCGTCAACATCTCCCTCACTAGCTGTCCCCAGCGGCTTCGTATATATTGTCTCATTCTCACCTGAATGAGATGACTCCTGTAAATAAATCCCTGATAACCCATAATCAACAAGTATAACAACAATATTTTTACTTTTTCAAAGGAATCCAGATAATTGGGTGCTATAATAGTGTCAAGGAAAAGATCATTACCTTTCTGTTCAACTGTTGCGCCGCCGTATATTATACACAGATCATTATAATATGGGATGCTCTTAATTCTAAATGACCGTGCATCGGGGTGTGCCTGTGAACATGATATATAAATTCTTTGAACTTTAGGTAAGAAAGGAGAAAACAAAATAAAGAAATATAGAGATGCTTTCTACAAATTTGCTAAAGGCATCAGAACCTTGACATATTCATCCCAGACATTATTATCAGCAGTCACCATTTGCCGCACTTCATCCCAGCTGAAACCCCTCTGACTAAGGAGATTCTTCACAGCTTTGTACAGATTCCTCAACGTTTTATGCCGATTCTTCAAAACATCCTTTTCATACTCGAATTTGAATTTTTCATTGAACAGTGAGATCATAAATTTCCATGCTCGTTTGCTGAACAAATGTTCATCAAATCTGTTTCCTTTGTTAACTTGTTCTAGCATAAGATCTATGAAATATCGATCCATTTCAGGCGTCCAAACCGTTCTAAGCCGATCATTACTATTTCGGTTCTGTACACCCATACTGCTATCATTTTAGCAAAGACATCAGTCTAATGCACATAACTCAAACACATGATCTACTTGCAATTACAATTACTCACATTCAATTACTCAGACAGTATTTTTACACATATCTTTACTAATGCATTATGGGTGATTCTAAAAAAACTTCAAGTACTTCTGGTTCTGGTTTAGAGTGGGCAGTAATTTTGGTCATGGCCTAAATTGTGGCAGCAAAGGATACAGAAACAAATGAACACTAGACTTTTCATCCAAGAAGCACGGATACGGATACGAGACACGGATATGACACGACACGGACACGGCGACACGTCATTTTTTTAAAATCTAGGACACGGACACGACATTGACATGTTTAGAAAAATATATGATATATCGTTTTTATACAGGAAGGAAATTCAAAATCAATAAGTTTGTGCATTTGTATGCTTTAAAAAAATGAATTTAATGTATTTTACTCTTAAAATTTATTATTTTTGTCATTTAAGCATTGTGTCTATTTAGTATGCTTAACAAGAGTTTGAAATGAACCTACAACTAGTGTTTGTCACATATCAATTGTGCTAACAAGTATCCAATACGTGTCCAACAAGTGTCGGGCACGTAGACGCTAGCCAAACTAAAGTGTCCATGCTTCTTAGCTTTTCATACTTATGTTTCCCATAAATTCCTCAAAATAATTGAAATCTCCTTCCAATAAAGAGGACATCAGTAAAACCAGATCCCCCATCCCTCAGTCTCTTCATTGACACAAGAAAAAAGAGAAAGAAAGAACAACAAGATAATGGAAAAATAGAAACAGCTCCATTTCAGGCAGCATTAAAAAATTACTCATAAGCCAACAACTCTAAGAAACCCCACAAGGATAAAGAGCTCCATCAAAGCTCCATGGAAGACCAAAGTAAGAATCAAAACGTCATGCAATCAACCCAATACTCAACAGAAAGCCAAAAAGAAAGCTAATTCGACAAGAGCATCCAATTGACTTCAATTCAAGACATGAAAACGAGCAAAACCCTTGCATCTAACAGCGGAAATGAATTTGTTGGCAGAATGAATCGAAACGCACCTTGAGAGTGAGAGCCGACGATGGAGCTCCAGGAGTGTTGGGAAGGAATGGGAATTTTGGGGATGAGACTTTCCTGGATAAGCTGAAGAGAAGCTGGTATGTGGGAATTTGCGGTAACCCTAGCTGGAGTAAGAATTTAACCCGGATTAGGACTGAGAGGCGCTATAGAGAGTGTTACGAATCTTACGATGGCTCAACCGGATTTGGTAAACCGGGATAGGGTTGCTCTCATCTCCACTAGATTCTAACACTTCTACTTAAATCCATCCTTTTTTTTTTTTTCTTTTTTCCTTTTTGATATTACATAATAAATACCATAGTTGTAATTCGACTAAAATTCTTTAGTTGAAGATGTCTTAACCACCGAATTATATTTAGATTGGAAAAAGTAAACCTCGATGTTATTCTAGTCATATTAATATATCGGTATCTTCTTTTATCGGTGGTAGGTTCAAATCTTCTCTTCGGTTAAAATTTTGTATTTCTTATATTTTAAAATTTTAGCTTCGATTAAATTACCAATTTTTCTTGTTCTTCACACTCTCATAGTTCAACATTTAGACTGTTTGATTGGAGGAGTGTCTAGACTAGACATCATGCTCTACATCTAAATCTTGTGAGCAACAAGAGATGAATTCATTCGTAGCCCTTTTGTTTAGGCTCCCATTGATAAATATTTTGTTTGCAATCTACTTTTTAAACATGTTTTGAAAATCGAAGTCAAAATTTGAAAACTAAAATAAGTAGTATCTAAAAACTTGTTTTTTGTTATTGAGATTTGGCTAAGAATTTTAATATTTATTTAGAAAATGTGAGAGAAAAACGATAAATGAATGGTATGGAAATGAGCACAATTTTCAAAAAAAAAGAAAACTAAAAACGGAAATTTTTATCAAAGGGGACTTCAACTTTATGTTTTGTTGCTTTATTCATGTTCTTACCTAAAAAAGAAACTCACGGTTTTGAATTAATTTCAAATTGATATCTGTACTTAATTTCAAGCTCCTAACTTCGCATTAGCTGCATTGCAACTGGACAGTTCATGACACATTGGTGTCGTATTTTAAAGACATGCGTGTGGTGTCACATATGATCCTAGTTTTGACCAAAGAGATTGCTTTTCAAGATCAAGGTATAAAGTGGGACAACAATGCCAAGGAAGAAAACTTTCTATAGGTTTCCAATCTCCCATTAAACCAGTTTCAAGCGAAGGACATGCGAGCAAAAAGAAATCAACACATTTGGATACCAAGAGCAAGAAGGAATAAGAAAGTATGTCGAGGTTTTATCCTAAAAAGAAGCTCATTGAATCTAGATAATACTTGTTGGCATCTCAAACAAGGATTTCAATCATAAATTTAACTGCTTAGCTAACTCATATTGACAACCAATTTACAAATCTTATGTCAACATGAGCATAGCTCAACTAGCATAAAACTTGTACTAATGACCAACATGTTTGTGGTCCGAGGTGTAAAAAAAAAAAAAAAAAAAGAGTTCTATCCTCCATCTCCTAAGCTAATTAATTTGTAAACCTTAAACTCACGAAATGACCTACAGAATTTGTCACTTAATACAATCCAAATACATGTTAAAAGATGCAAGTTAACTTCCTAATTCTAAATTAGAAAAATTTAGACCATCCAAACCCATCAACCAGAAAACCAAGTCTCTTATTTCTATCAGATCCTATAATGTTTTATTTGACACAATCTAGTCTCTTCGTTGTAGTTAGACCAATTTAACGGTTTTTTCCCCTTTGATTGAAGAACCACGATGCCAACTGCATCTCTACAAGCAGGAAAACAAGAGTTTGATAATGCTTACACTTTCTAACTATATTTACTAAGCCACAATAATACACTGCAATTGCTACTTCGTGTTCAAACAAAGTAATATGGACATTGAAATAAAACACTAATCATAATAGCATTTCCTACAGATGTGATATAACATCCCTCTTCTGCCTTCGTGCTGTCTATTATAAATTATCGCCTAAGATGACGGAGAAAACTAAACCCTGTAAGAAGTCGCATCTCCGAGTCTTCTCTTCTTGGTCCGTGTCTGGTATAGAAGATAACTGAACATCATCCCTGCATATGCATATTTAATATTATTAGGTTGCAGATACTGAGTTATAGAATATGAGGTCTCCATCACAGAAGTTCTAGACTTAGGGAGAGCAAAAACGACTCAACCAACATCAGAAATGCAGAACAATTTAAATCCATTTGTTAAATGGATTTGAATATAAAGGCATGGAATAGATACAAGATCATTTACGGCTAATATGACGGTATAATTCCGAAACTGCAATGACCCTTGAAGGAAAACGAAAACTGAAATAGAACAGCAAGGTAGCCACCAGCTTTGTGTTTAGATTGGGAGTGGAACTAAATGTTTAAGTTTATTGTTTTATGCATTCGTTATCTGGTCCGACATTCACCTCCCAGAATCTAGCAATACATTTTTCCTGACATATCTTTGATCTAATCATCATTAACTGCACAATTGACAGGGACCTTCATTCTCAACGTGAAAACATTGAGGCACTAATACTATTATACTACAAATATCAAACTGCTACATTCTATTGTAGCTCATCTAGAAATAATCCTGGGTATTATTACAATTGTTTTCCGAAAGCACCTTTCGATTAGAAGGAATTTTGATAAAACTCAACTCCTACATATTTTTTTATATCTTGAGTATCTAGGTCATCTTATGCACACCTCGACTAATCTCACAGGACAACCGCCTAATCTTACTACATTTGGTATTAAATCTCAGGTAGGTGGCCACCACGAATTGAACCCAGGGTGAACTTCAACTCCTACATTATTAATGCATTTTAATTATACTCTATTCTAGTGATGCAAGACCATTCAAGATCACACTAATTACCATTCATTGTAGAAAAAGTATGAGCTATGTACCACCAATGGGTTGATTTTAAGTTAAGTTTATAATAGCCTTAAACTTATTGTCACACTCACAACAGTAACTCAAGGTTATCCAAGCTCATAGGAAGAAGCAAAACATATCTGTATTTCTGCAGAATATATAATTTAAATAACAAACCAGAATGCATGCCTAAAAAACAGCACGAATCATAATTATGGTGAAATAGATGCATGTATAAAGTGCATAATTTTCCAGTCAGATCAAACACATCATATATTAATATAAGAAGGCATGTAGAAGCACATTTCTGTGCTTACCTTTCCGACAGTGTATCGTCTAAATCTTTTTCCTCCATTTTTTCTTTACTTGAAGGCGTGGGCTGAACAGTTTTGGACTCATTGATGATAGGTGCATTACATAAAAATGACAACAATGGATCAGGTGCCATCTTGGAGGTGGAATGCAGAGAAGAGAACCCCGAAAGAATTCTTATTTGATCATCTTGTAACTCTTTTCTCTCAAAAGAAAGACTTTGAGGGAAATCGTCTTTATGGAATTTCAATCGTTGTTGACTGTAACCTCAAGTTAAGGAAAAGATTGCACAGATTCAAGTATTGCCTTGGATATAAACAAGAAACATAACAAAATACAAAGAATAAACTGTTCAGAGATTTAAAAAAATTGGGGAAACTTAACAATATCTATACATCTATACAATGAAAGAAAAGGATATATTAAGTATATCTCCATGCTGCATTGTTATATGGCCGACCATATTCTCTCCCACACTTGTAGAACAAATTGGGCATATCTGAAAAGGGATGAAGACCAACCTCATGAAAAAGCACAAAAAAGATGAAAACTAAATTCAAGCTGAAACTAATAGAGAGTCTTTACTTCCAAAAGAATATATAGAAAGAACACAAAAGCATGCAGATAATCAACTGTTCAAAAGGATTTTTAACTTTTGTCACTAACATTAACATAATAATCATATACAAACATTCTTGACTGGAGGCAAGATGAGCACTCAAGTATAATATGATATCCAACCAAGTACAGCTCGGATATGAAAAATATAAGCAAAATACCACCAGGTTGTCCAAGCTAAAGACAGCCATAGCAATATAATTTTCCAGGTCAAGTCCAATTGAATAATACATTGAGCAACAATGAAGTAACATCATCTCATATTAGTAAGTGGTTTAGAAAATACTTGAAAGATGATGATAAATTCTACAACAGCGAATAAGAGGACAGATCAAAAAGGGACTTTTCATTCAAGACGCAAGTTTTAACGAAAGATTAAAATGAAAAAAAAAAATGCATTAAAAGCTCATAACACTTAAAGTTAACAGTCAGCTAGATTATTTCAAAACAAAAAACAAAAAAAAAAACAGTCAGCTAGATTATGCCTTGCACTTGAAGTTGAAAGTCTAGTCACTCAATGAAGACAAACAAGCATCGTGTAAGAACTGATAGCAGTTTATAGTTGTCAATGATATGTTAGAAACATAACTTCCCCCAAATCTTGAGAGTCATCCCAATTTTCTACTGTTTTAGGTGCTGTTAGAAGTAAATTTGCTTCGCTAGAACGACACTGAACAGATAGAATCTCTAAACTTCGCCTCCAACATGAAGTAATCGAGGAAAAAATGAATTTTTTTTTGCTTGATACCATATAACAAGGGACATATTCTCTAATCTCCTATAGAAACTGGGGGAACCGAATAAATAAAACCATTTTGAACTTAAACGCTTTCTTCCCAAGTAACAAATTAGCGATTTTCTTACCCCAAAGTTGGCTTCTACGGGGTGCTCGTCATCAATATGGCAGCATAACTCAACCAAATCAAATTCCTCGGGACAAAACGGGCAAGGATATTCCGAATTGAAATCATCATCCCCATCCATCTCCTCGTCATCGAAATAAAAATCTACAAAACCAAACAGAAAACGTTTAAACAAAAAAACCCAGAAACAAAAACCCCAGAAAAAACCTAAACCACAGATCATCAGTAAATTAAGATCGAAAATTGACTAACGCGAGTGGGATTTCAACTGAGAGCTCCTCAAAGCAGCAGCAGCAGCAGAATCAGAGAGACCATAACTATAAGCTTCACTTTCCATTCTGGGATTAAACAAAAACCCCAACACGAATTCGATTCAGGGGGCTGAATCCGATGGAAAGTTGGATGAATTCTTCAACACCCGTTCTCAGAGAGCTGTAAAGCGGCAGTGCGTTTGTGGGTTTTGGAGAAAAGAAGAAGAAATTAAATGGGGAAGAAAAAATAACTCGCGATTGAGGACTTATAAGGTCAATGAGATTGGGCTCGTGATCCTTAGCGAACACGATTTCTGACTCTTAGATGACCAACAAAGAAACTCCCGCGTTTTATCGTAAAACTAATCTCTCAACAACCAGGGACCGACGATTCTGGATTAGGACTTTTATTCCCCTTTTGCCCTCCCACTTTCTGCAAATTTCCTTTAAAGTGTTTTGTTTGGGAAAAAAGTAGTGGGGTCATTATTGTCTTTTACTATTCGTTTGCCGTCTTAAAACTTTTTCTAAAGAAATATTCTCAATAAATGATGTCTCAAATTTTTTATTTCTTAATTTTAAATGTTTAATAGTATATCTTAAAAAGACAAAATAAAGATTTAATGGTTTTGCTTTATAAAACCCGTTTAATAAATTTGTTGTACTGTATCTCTAAAATTTCTAAATAATTTTAGGTTTAAATCATGTTTTTATCAACATTTTACTTCTTTCTTTTAATTAAACTAATCAAAATATATATACAAAAACAGTTTGTAAATTTTGAGATTTGTGTCAATTCCATCCTTAAATTTTTTAAAATGTCTAATAGGCTCCTAAACTTGTAGATATAAATTTTAATTTTGTGTCTAATTGAACCCTGAAGCTTCAATTTTGTATCCGGTAGATATGTGACTTTTTAAAATTTTGAAATTTTAGAGACTAAATTTGTAGAATTTTAAAAAAAAAATTAATATCTTTTTTTTTAAATAAAAAATTTCGAACATTTTGGTCAGTAAAAGAATACATATGTGCATTATTTCAAAAAAAAAAAAAAAAAAAAAAAAAAGAATACATATTTGCATTAGTATGTTAGGCATATTTAGAAGGTATGATATTCTTTTGCTAAATAACTGATGAAAAAATAGGAATAATAATTAGATTTTTATTCTTTATATATATATACCATATCAAAAGTTCAAATATTCTTTTTATATATATATATATATATATATATATATATTAAGACTACTAATATATACATTTTGAAATTTTAGAGAATTTAATTCATTTCAGACTTCATAGGTGAAACCACATTTTCTATGTTTTTTTTTTTTTTTTACAACATGTGGGATAAAATATTTGAACTTTTGACCTACTAATTTTTTTTATTTTTTATTTTTTATTTTATAATATGTGGGGAGGAGATTCAAACCACTGGTTATGAGTACAATTTGACCTCCTCATTAAGGGTACAAGTTTTGTGTCGGTTCAACTGTTCTTTTGTTTGAATAAATTTTTATCTTAATAATAAATACTTTACCAACGACACTAAAACTGAATTCTAATTAATGACCCAAGAAAGTAACATAATGTATGCAAGCCACTAAATTATAATTTCAATACATTTGATAATATTTGCAACTTAATAAAATATGAAAAATAGAAATTTGTAAATTGGCAGCTTCATTCATTGTTTTGTTGGTTGGGACTTCAAATATGTGTTGTGTATTAACTGTGTTAACATAAGCATGTTCAGAACAATCATACAATTTCTCTAAAAAAAAAAAAAAAACAAAAAACAAAAAACAAAAAACAAACAAAAAAAACCATACAATTATATTTAGAATTCAATCGTTATCTCAACTAACCTAGGTGCCAAAGTGAAACTCTAGTAATAATTATTCTTGACTAGGAGATCAGATATTAAAATCCCCACATTTTTCCATTTTAAAGACTCCTCTAGTAAAAAATCTGGGTTTCTTGTTGTCCATTTACTAATTGTTCTATTACTTGCTCTAGTGGCTCGCAAACGCCAACCAAGAGGGGAGAACAAATGGCTCAATAATCGATTGGTTTCGAGTGGACTCATGGACCTACTGCTTGTATTATCGTAGAATAAGAGGATTTTTCTTTCGTAGCTTATGAAATGACTGAACTTTAACGGGAACCCTTTAACATGTTTACGAATACCTCCGACTTATTAGATAAAGGGGGTTTGATCAGTAGAGGGGACGACTTTGCCTCCCCGAAAGAAAAAGAACCCTGCTCAAGGGACGAATCCCCCATGTGTCGGGACCTGAACCGTGGGTTTGTGGATCATCAGCGGCGATGGACTAACCTAGGTAGTTTTAGTATTTGATAAATACAAATATTTGAATTCATATATTAATTTGATAAACAATTACTCAAAAAATAATGACAATGATCGATATAATATTAAAGAATTATTAAAATATACCTTTTAAAAGTTTAAAGACGGTAATGAGCTCAAAAATATTTTAGATGAGATTTAAACTACATTTTTATTTTTTGATTTAGAGAGAGGTTAGTTTAGTTGTGCTAAGGTTTTAAAATAAACTTTGATTTATAGTTGAATAGTCAATCAAAGTTTAATCATGTAAAAGAGAGAGAAAAAAAAAAACTAAGTTGATTGAAATGTATTGTGAAATTAAGAGATTTGACATTCAAATCTCTCATCCTACATGAAAATATTTGGTGGAATAATCACATAGAGCAACACATAAAAAGTGAGTTGCCAATAACTGGCATTTAAAGCATCGCAAAGTTTGAATTTTAACTAAATTATCGATTATTACATTCACCGAACATATCGAAAGGTAGTCTTTTTTTTTTTTACATATTGAAATGTAGCCATAATGTTGTATCAAAGAGTTTTCATTATGCGTGAAAATTTTACAGATAAGGATCAAAATAGCTGCCTTTTAAAATTACAGAGATTAAAACCTTTTAAAAGTACATGTATGGACGAATATAAAAAAGAGTAAAGATAGAGAATAATATTTTCTCTCAAAAGAAAGAAAAAAAAGAATAATATTTTAGGGCAACCAGACAAATGACCATTTTAAAATAGCTGTTTTGAAAAATGGCCATTCGTGTTTTCCTTCTGAAAAATGACCAAAAGCTAATTTTAGTAAATTCTTTTGGCATGGACGAAAATACCCAACATTCATAAATAAATTATACCGAAAATACAGTATAAAACCAATGAGAAAATCTAGTATTTTTAGGGATTAACTCAACAACGAAATAATTTCAAATTAAACAAATAAATCAATTCAAGGTAAACTAGGGAGAAAATCTAGGATTCTTCCGATTCAACAAGAAATCTTAAGAGAGAAAAAACACGAGAACTCAAAATTTAACCATATTGGATTCAATCAAAAATCAAGAACAACTAATAACTTACCTGCAAGATTAAATAAAAAATGAAGAACAACTTCATGCATCTAAAACATCAGCTCAAGAATAAAATGTCAGTGATAACATTTGGTAGACATCATTAAGTGTTGCACCCAAAACAAAACATTGAACAATTTCAAAAGGATCCAATTTCAAAAAGAGAAAATAAAAAGGCTCACCAATCCCATTAATATCAATGAGAAAATAAAAGCAATTGACCAAAAACTCTTCATATTCTCTCTTTGAAACCCCCATTTAAAAAAAAAAAAAAAATTGAAGGAAACCCTTTCAGCTTGATTCTTCGTTCCTTCCGGAAAGACCAAAACTGATTCTTCTCCAACATTCCTCGTTCCTTCTAGCAAACCCCAAACCAAAACCCAACCAAAACCCGACAGATTTTGAAGAGATTGTGTCGACATTCAAGGGTATGCATGCTTCGATCCTCTTCTAACTTTTTGGTTTATATAGATATAAACCATTTTTGACAATTTGACCGAGGCTAGGACCCACCATTTTAATAAGAAAATGAAGAGAGAATTGATGTTGTAAATTCTGAAAACCCAAAGCCAAAAAATGTATATTTTGGGAAGAAAAAGGATTGATTCTGTAACTATCATTCCATTCATGGAATTGGAGGTTACAGATTTTCATTTTTATTTTTTTTAAATATCATCAGATAAGGCTGCACAAATATAGGGGAGAAACGTGGGGAATGACTCAAGGTAAAAATGAAAGTTCCAATCCCACAAAAATAGGTTAGAAAATCGATTTGGCCATTTTTCATTAAAAAATATAGTTTGGTCATTTTTCAGAAATACCCTGTAATTTTTTGCCATTTCTTAGGATATCCCTAATATGTTAAACATAACTACATATGATTGGGCTTGGGCCATTGTACAAGCTATTTGACAAGCCCACTTATGAGAGCCCATTCAACATCAAATCAAGGCCTGCCTGAATCCTGATCTGTTTACTTCCGGCGAAGGTTTCCGTGTAAAACCACCACGAAATTTCTAAATTCCGGGGAGTTGTTCGATTCGAACATTCAATTATTCAATTCATTTCATGTTTACGCAGGAACTCACTCCAATTCCTTCGATTTTGATCATTTTTTTTTAACTCTATACTCTCTGATTTCTTGTTCTTCCCTTCGACCGTTGTTTTCTATGGCGACGAGGAATCGAACCGCGCAGTTCAGAAGGCACAGGGACGCCGTGAAGAGCGTCCGTGCGCCTTTATCTTCCTCGGCAGCTGGTTCGAGCGGGGCAGTTATTGAGATGGTGAGTTCGTCTCTTCTTCGTTCAAAGCGCTCTTCTTCTTACGCTCCTCTCAGCACTGAAGATCCAGGACCTTCCAGGTATGAATTCCGTTTTTCTCCTTACATTTCTTCCAGTGTTCTTATGCATTTTTTTAAATTTGGTTTAGAAAGTGCAGGAAATTGCCTGTGTTAAATTATTTCCTTAGCCAAGAGTATCTGGTTGGAAAATTGAACTTAGACTGTGACATTCAACTAAAATTTTTTACTTATTTACGTCAGGGCAAGTTTTCTAGCATCAAATGTCTTTGTTTCTTTCTTTTTTCTAAAAGAATTCTGGGGAAATTTTGAAGAGCAGATTACTTGAAGTTCTCAATATTTTCTTGCCTTTTCCTTTTCTCCCTTTCCATATCTCCATATATCTACTTGGGATTCATATTTAAATTGACGAAAATAATGGGTTGCTTTGAAGTTCTTTTCACTTCCAACTTTTACTGTTAGCTATGCTCTGACTGTGTGCGTTAAAGAATTTTGTCGACGCATGCAGAAGATAAATAAAAAAACTGGGAAAATGAATAAGCGGATGTTTATCTATGTTTTAACTCTGTTCATTTATGTTTTGAAAATGCTTCAGTTTTACCAGCTAGTAGAATAAGTTTCTTCTTTTGTCTCTTTCTTTTCCTTATTTTTATATTATATACTCTGCATTTTTTAAAGTTCTTTTTCTGAATCCATAATCAGTTTGCTTGCGTTCCGCATCCAGTTACACTGGTTATTTCTGTTGTCTCCACAACTAGTTTTAGCAAAGTATAGTGTCCTCCAGTAATTATTATTATGTGTGAGTTGAACTTAAAGAATTGCAATTCTTCAAACTGTTTGACAAAATCATACCTCAGCAGGAAGTTTCGTATTGTTTTTTCTCCGCTCTTGGATGAGTTGCAAATGACAATATAGGTTTTCTTATCAATATTTCATTAATGGACTGGGAATTTGGGAAGGAAAGGCTCGCTGAGAGCATGGTGTCAGAGAGTTGAGGACCTGAGGTTAATGAATTTACCAAAATGTTAAGGTAGGAAACTAGGTATTGAAGGCATACACTCCAAATGGTTGAGCACCACAGGGAATTACTTTTAACGTACTATGGATCTGCTTAGAATCCAAAATGTTCTGTCTGAGTATGTGAAGTTTGTTTAGCAAAATATTAAGCAACTCCTCTGACTGTTTTTTTTCTTTTCTGAAATAAGTAACGCCTCTGACTGTTAATATTGTATCTATGGTGCTCTTGCTTCCTCCCTTTAGGGAGAGAGGCAAAATGTTGTGACAGATTGCTTTTTTGCTGTTTTTTGGGTATTTGGCTTGAAAGGAATAATAGGATCTTTGGAGAGAAAAAGAAGTTGGGTAAAGAGGTCTCGGAGGTTGTTAGGTTTAATAGTTCCTTCTGAGCGTCGGTTACTAGACCTTGTTGTAATTATGGTCTTGGTCTTATTCTTTTGGATTGAAGTCCCTTTTTGTGGTTAGTTTTGGACTCCTATTTCTCTTAGGCTTGTTTTTTGTATGCCCTTGTATTCTTTCATTTATTCAATGAAAGTTCGGTTTCTTACAAAAAAAGATATATATATATATTGTATCTATGGTGCAGCAGTGATGCATTTATGGTGGGTCTACCTCCAGCTTGGGTGGATGATTCTGAAGAAATAACAGTTAATATACAGCAAATTCGTAGGAAGATGGCAGAGTTAGTCAAAGCTCATTCTAAAGCTTTAATGCCTTCTTTTGCCGATGGCAGAGAAGATCAGCATACAATTGAGGCACTTACGCAAGAGATTACCAATCTTTTGAAAACCTCTGAGAAGAGGTTGAAGAAAATTTCTAGTACTGGATCCTCAGAGGATATGAACATTAGAAAAAATGTCCAGGTAGGCTTGATTCTCACTAAATTTTCTGCTTAATACTTCAAATGATCCGACTTTGGAGCTGAGTCGTTAGTCTTTTAGTATGATTTCTTTATGTTATTGCATTTTTTTAACTGTTGTTCATAGTCTTTGTTGTTGGGACCTTTGTTGTGCTGCCATGTATAAGGTTCTTACAAACTTCTCCCCTCCCTAAAAGCGTTTCTGGATTCTGGTATTCCTTCTCTTTTAACAACATGTTCCTTTTTGTGATGGTTTTACTCCTTTTCTTAACAGCGTTCTCTTGCTACAGAGCTTCAGAATCTTTCTATGGACCTTCGTAGAAGACAGTCAATGTATCTGAAACGTCTGCAGCAGCAAAAGGAGGTTAGTGGCCCATGTTCATGATGGATCTATGAGATATTTCTGACTTGTTTGGAAAGATTGCATCTGATCTTGAAAGTTGCCCATTGAACAGAGTTTCATCCTTTTGCTCTCACTTTACAGTTTTATTGTACTTTTCTCTTATCAATTAAAAATTTGTTTCATATGAAAAAAAAATACATCTACAATTACGACAATTCTCTCCCATCTCAATTCTTCTGTTGGTCTATCATTTTAGGATTTTACTTTTCTTGGCAAATCTGTAGTTTGATTAATAGTGAGCAATTTTTCTGGAGTCTTATTATTTGAAACGTTGTTCTTTTTAGTCAATGAGGCTTAGTTACTTTTGTATTGCAGGGACATGATGGAATTGATTTGGAGATAAATTTGAATGGCAACAAAACTCTACATGAGGATGGTGAATATGGTGAATTTGTATGTGCTCATCTCTTTGGTTACCTTGACTTATCAAGACTTAACTTTTCTCATGCAAGGGTTTAGTATTTGAGAACTCACCACAAAATAACATATTAGTTTCTAACTCCAAAGGTTTCCATGACTGTTAAATCTTTTTGGGTGTTCCATGTTTCGGATATGTGGATTGTGTCAAGTCTCCCCCTGTATCATAGTGGTCTATTTTGTTTGACATATGATGGTGGTTGATTTTGTTAGTCATAATCATATGCCTGGGCTGTCTTATTATTTTGTATGCTAGGGTAGCAAACATCCCATTGGTTATTCTTTTAGATGTGTATAACATATCATTATTAATCACTTCGACTCTTTAATTGGCATTTTTGTGTGGGAATCAGGGAACCATTGAAAACCAAACGATGACATTTGGAATTGATGAGCAGCACATCCAGGGAAGGGAGAAAGAGATCAGACAGGTTATTAAAAGTTCTTGAATTCTTGTCCCGAGACGAATTAGTCACAATGTGATGAATTTGTATCTTTTTATGTGTAGGTTGTGAAATCAGTAAATGAGCTTGCACAAATTATGAAGGATCTCTCAACCCTTGTCATAGACCAGGTTAAAGCCAATATTCCTCTTAGATGTGTGCTTGTGTGTTTTTATCAATATGGGTTTACAATCAACTAATGAACGTTGTTGCTTCTATCAGGGTACTATAGTCGATAGGATCGACCACAATATTCAGAATGTTGCTACAACCGTGGAAGAGGGCTATAAACAGCTTCAGAAGGTTCTCTCTTTCTTTCTTACTTTCATAGAAAATGGCCATTGTGATCCAAAGGCTGTGATATCAGTTAATGCTCTATATGATAACTACTTGGTGTTTGGTTTTTGAAAATTGTGCTTGTTTTCTCATGTTTTCTTTACAACGATTTTCATATTTCTTAAGGAAACATTTGAATTCCAAAGCCAAATTAAAAAAAAAAAAAAAAAAAAAGTACTTTGTGTATTTTTCAAAACTTGGCTTGGATATTGAAAACTATTGTAAGAAGTAAAAAGGAACCCATAGGTGGAAGAAGTGTTTATAAGGTTAATATTAAAAAAAAACTAAAAATCAAATGGTTATCAAACAAGGTCTAAAATGTCATATCGATATTATTGGTGCTTCAACGATGAGGCTGACAGTGAGGTGTTTTGGGGTCGCAGGCGGAGAAGACTCAGAAGGATGGAGGAATGGTGAAGTGTGCAACGGTGCTTGTTATTATGTGTTTCGTAATGCTGGTTCTTTTGATACTCAAGGAGATAATTATGTAACTAATTTTGTCTTTGGCTTATTGGTGATGAAGATTTTGAGAACTGCAGGCGGCTCCTCGGCTTGGATTTAGCATGCCATGCAGTGTAGTTTAGAATCTTTGGATGCCATTTACTGCAATTCTCATTTTGCAAAAATTGGTGTCTTTTGTGTATTATTCTCTCTTTTTTTTTTTTTTTTTTTTGAGTAGGAGGATATTGACATGTACCCTTGACGTCGTCTTCGAATATAGTATTATCGTAATGGTATTCTTTTAAATATCATACTACTTTACTCGTTTTCACAAACATAAAAAAGTAACATATTTCTAAAAGTTTGTTATCGCCGTGTTCATGTTGATATATTTAATAATCATGAAATATTTTTCATTTAGAAACATGTTCGAGTCTTTGATTGATGGAGGAAAGGTTAGTCGTTTAGTTAGAAAGATATTTACGTGAGTATTTATGGAGAGGAAAAAGTTGGAAGTATTTCATTTAAAACTTTTAATTTGAAAAGATATTCTAATTTTAAATGTCTATGAAATGACTTGAAGAATCCAAGAATGAAGCAAAAGTCATCTTGAAGATTCAACATAAGAGTCTGGTCAAACTCTTAGGATATGTTGGGTTGAAGAAGAAAAAAAAAACTTATGGTTTATGAATACATGTCAAATACTCAAAGTTTTTCATTAATTTTCATGGGAGAAAAAATATGTAGAGAGAGGAAGAAGAAGAAATATTTTCCAATCACGCGTACATTTGAAATTTTTTGAAATACCCTTTAAAATAGGTGAGAAAACATATAAGAAGGAGAAATCGATAAAGAGAAGTTAGAATCACCTTATTTGTCTCAATTTTACAAAACTTTTTTTTTTTTTTTTTTTATAACATCAACATGTGGGATGAGGATTTGAACCTCTGACCACATGGTCAAGGGTATATGCCAATTACCGCTGAACTAGACTTTTTTTATTTTATTATTATTTTTTTAAGAATGATGCATAGTAAATATGTTGTATAACATTTTTGTTTTTATAATTTTCCCCCTCTCTAATTTATATCACTCTAACTTTTCATCAGGTAAAAAAACCACCGATGGATGTACCTTGGCCCTAAACTCCCCTCAACTTTAAAATATTAATTGATAAGGAAATTGGATTAGAAGACAAAAAATACACTCTAATTTTGAGTATTCTATGTGTTGGGTTTAAATATGTATAAACCAATTTTTTTTCAATCTTTTCTTTCTTTTCTTTGTATAAGTTTCACCTGCCTCTAGCCCAAAACACACATATATATAATCTGTAATTTGTTTGTATGCTTTGATTATGGTTTTTTTTTTTTTTAATTTAAGGTCCGTTAACAATTTTTAATTTAATCATCCATCCACTTAGCCCTAATTAATAAGTGGTATTAATTTACTTTTTTTTTTTTTTGAAAAAAGTGGTATTAATTTACTTATCCATCCATTTGATTCTAATTAATAAGTATTAAACACCACAAAAATGTATGACATGATGTCAAACATGAACATATAATTCAAGTGACATAAAAGTGTAGGATTGATTGTGGTTCATATGTTTTCAAGAGTTATTTTTCTTTTTCCATTTTTCCTCCCATTATTATTTTTTTCCAATGATAACTTTCGTTCTCAGCCAACAATAATCATTTTTTTTTAAAAATAAATTCTATGTTTTTCTTTTTTGTTTTTTAAACTTCCTTTTCATTTAATTTAAACAATTTAGATTTTTCTTTAAATTAATTTGAATTTTATTTTCTAAGTCAAATAAAAATATTTTTTAACTTCAGTAAATTATATAAAAAAAAATTCAATTGATTTAATTATAAACTAATCTATGAACTTGAGTTCTTTTTGACTGGTTCTCGAATAAAAAAAAAAAAGGAGCTTGGTCTTTAAATTTCAATTTTGTTATCTAATAGGTTTCCAAATCGACTATTTTTAATGTTCAAGAACTATTAAATTTTAAAAGTATAGAGACATCCCAAATACAAGATTGAAAATTTAAGAATTTATTATAAAAAATTTAGAGTCACAATCCTATTAAGAACTATCTGATCTTAAAATTTAATAGTTAAATTTATAATTGAATTAACCAATCTAATATCAAAATACATAAACTAATATCAATATGTTAACAAGAGTATGACTCAACTGACATAAAACTTGTATCCCAACCAAGAGGTTAGAGGTTCAACCTTCCACCCTCTACATGTCAAAAATAAACTAATACCAATATATATCAATGTGTAAAAAAAATTATATATAATCCTTGACATAAAGTTGTATCAACATGTAAAGTTTTTTCCATATAGCCCCCGACATAAAATTCTGAATCTAACCTATATAGATGGGAAATTCACATAAATTCATATGGATACCTGATCCTATAATTTGAAAATGTTATAGAGAATATTTACTTGAGAACATCCTCAAACAACTAATTAAACTACATACAATGAAAACTTCAACCAACAAAAACAGAAACAGATCCACCAAAGACACTAATTATTTACCTAAATTAAAGTCAGATCATCTTGCTGCAATTCATATAATTGAACCACCTGATATCTTTGAGCTCATATCCTTCAAACCTTTCAAAATAAAGTGATCATATATTCAATCATATGGTTATACAAATAAAATCATAGTAAAACAAACAGAAAAAGTAGAGTATCTGATCAACTTACTTGATTTGGATTATTGTATGTGTCTTCTTCCCCATTGCCATTACTATCAAAGATTTGATTGCATACAATTGAATGAGATAATCTGTATTCTTCTGTTACCCAAGATGGGATTTTTTGGTCTTCCAAATAACTCATAGTTCCCCAACTGCTTGAGTTAGGAAAGTTTGTTGTTATTCCTTCAAAAACACTCCAATCAATGTCTTCTTGCAAACAAAATGTTTCATCATTATTGGGCTGATTTGGTGGAGCTCCTTGTTCTTGTTTAGTAGTGAAGTTTTGGGAGCTGGGAAGATGAGAAATAGTTGAGGGACTTGGGCTAATGAGACTTTGATTTGATGAACAACATTCTACTTTGCTTAATTCTTTGGTCACATTCAGAGATGTTGAAGCTGATTGATCAACAACCGTATTATTTCTATTATACCTTCTATGATACGAACGATATTTCTGCATCAATAAAACATATTATATGAGTTAAACTCAACCATACTTGATTGCGTACTGATGTGTAGGTATATTGCTTATATACTACCATTAAAATGTTTACAAACAAGAGAGTAAGGTAGAGAATGATAATTTTTTCCCTTTTGTCCGATTGTCAACATTTTAATAGTGGTGTATATAGGAAGATAATGTTCTATTTTTCGTTACCTGAAGATGGCTGGCAACATTTTCTCTAGTGATATGTGCAACACCTTTACTTCTCATATATTCTAAGATTTTTGCAGGAACGATTTCTACATGAATCAAACAATCTCATCGTCAGAAACATTTTGTGACATATAAATTATAAGGGTATGTTTGGAATGAATTTCCGATTATTTAAAAACACTCGGAAAAGTACTTAGAAAATCAGTACTTACTTTGAGGATATTTTATGCTGTTCACGGCCTCGAGAAATATTTGGTGAAATTCTTCCGTCCAAATGAAACGTGACTTTTTAGGAATGTCTTGATGATCAGAATCCTCACCACCTTCTTCTTCTTCTTTTATGATCTTTACAACTTTAGGGCTTGAAGAGCTCGGTCCTCCTCCGTGTGCGGCGGCTGCAGTGGCTTCTCCGCCGGTCTCCGACGACATCTCGGTTGGATTAGTTTGATTCTGATGTTGAATTTGAGCGGAGTATATGGTTTCGAGGAACTCATTCCTTCTTTTTCGTATCACATGTTGCCAAATATCTCTTAAATTTTGAAGCTGATGAACAGATTTAGCCAAACATTGAGATGCACCACTGAGAATCCCTCGAAAGACATTTTGATGGCTAAGATTCGACATCATCACTATAATTAATGATATCATTGTCAAAATCATCGTAAATCAACAAATACTATTATTTCATAAAAATTAAAAAAGAAAAGAAAAAAAAAAAGAGAAAATTTTCAAGCTCTCTCTCATACATTCAAGCTCGGTTGTTCCAACCCTTCAAATAATTCGTTATTCCAGAAAAAAAAAACTTTTGTATAAGTATAACCAAGTTTCAAACATGACATGATCGAGGTTGTAATCAACATGAAGACTGTGTAGATACGACTAGGGTTTCGGTTTTATTTAATTCTCTCTCATACATTGAAGGGTTTTATTATTAAGGCGAAAAAAGTAAGAAAGATACAAACTTGATTGTTCAGAATGTGTGTGGGAAGATGAACTTACAAACAACAGGGATGCGGAATTGGCGGTGGGCAAGTTGAACGAGATTGAAGGCATTAATATTGGACAAAGGAACTCCACACACGACAATATCAAACATGGGATTTTGTCTTTGTCTTTCCAAGGCGGTGAAAGCAGCCTGAGGGCTGCTGAATTTGGCCACTGTGTAACAAAAAAGAAGTAAGCAAGAAAGTGAAAAAAGGTCCATAAATTTTTCTATTATATCGATGGAAGAAAGAATAAAGAAAAACCTTTATAATTAAATGAGGTTAGGGTTTGCTGGAATGTTGGGAGAAAAATGGGATCGTCGTCGAGCAACAGAACTTTTAAGCCAAATGGCAAGTTTTGATTTGAAGTATTGCGGCGATGCATTGTGGGGAAAACTGAAAAGAGAAACACAAAATGCAGCAAACAACAAGGAAGGATATGATATCAATATATGTGTAAATTATAAGAGTTGAGAGTAGTAGTGTTTACTTTAATTTTGTGTATTTCAAAACGATTTCCAATGAGATTTTTTAGGGAAAGTTTGTTCCTTCTTCGGCTTCACACTGTTAGCTCCCGCTTTTTATTGGTCCACGTTTTCTTTTTCGAGGTTAAATTACATATTTGGTCGTCCCGAAGAAAGTTATGATTTAGTCCTTATTATTATAGTTTTAAAATTAGAATTTCGTCCCTATCTACAACATACTCCATTTGTTGCCCACAAAAGCATAACTCAACTGACATAAAGTTTATGGATAATCATGAGATCTGTGGTTCGAATCCTCCACCCCACATATTGTCAAAAAAAAAAAAAAAAAAATACTCCATTTGTTAGTGGCTTCTG
Organism: Luffa acutangula; assembly: GCA_036850905.1. Lineage (NCBI taxonomy): Eukaryota > Viridiplantae > Streptophyta > Magnoliopsida > Cucurbitales > Cucurbitaceae > Luffa > Luffa acutangula. The sequence goes on from CM072090.1 coordinate 50,875,260, forward strand.
GTGTAATCTTAAAATTGTAGGGACCAAATTCTAACTTTTTTTTTTAACATTTGTTTTTTTTCCCTACTTGTCATTTTTTTACTGTTTGTTTCAAAATTTTTAAATGTTTAAATTACAAGTTTAGTATCTTGAACTTTTAGGTTGATGTCAATTTGGTCTCTGAACTTTAAAAAGTGTCAAAAACTTTTAATTTTGTGTTTAATAAGTTCTTGAGCTATTTGGCATTTTTTAAAATTTCAAAGCTACTGGATACATAATTTGAAGTTTAGGGTCTTAGGAGACATAAAAATTCAATTATATATCTAATAGATGAGTTAATTTTTAAAAATTTTGAAATATGTCAAGTACCTATTGAATACAAAATTGAAAGTTTAAAGACCTATTGAATGTTTTTTAAAGTTTGAGGACCAAACTGACCCAATCAAAAGTTCAAGGACTAAACTTGGTAATTTAACCTTTTTCTTTTAAATGAATTATCTGCAGCAAATAATCTAAACAAATCAACTGATAATCTTTTCGAAAATTTGATTTTTTTTTTTTTTTTTTCTAAAATTGATTCTTTTATCTTTTTCTTTTCGTTTTGAAGTCGGCAAACTCAAATATTTATTAACCCAATAAAAATTTAGAAATAGTGAGTAAGTAGACTTCATAAAGTAAAAAATTGTAAAGGTTGTGTTCTTTGGTTCTTAATTTGACTTCATAATGAGAAAAAAAAAAATAGAGATGCATTCTTAGTTCTTGCTCATTTTTTTTTCAAAGAAAAATATTTTTTTATTTGAAGGCATATATGTGAGAAACATACCAACAAATTACAGATTTTGTATACAAGTTATAAAAACTTGACACTTTTCTTTTTCTAGAAACTAAAATAAAATTGGGAACTAGTTTTTACACTCAGCTCCACCTTGATTTTGAACTTACATTTTAAATGTTTTGCTATATCTCTTCAGATTTGGAGTGACCCTTGTAGGTCAAGAAATTGGGTTCACCATTCTTGGATCGGATCTCAATTTCTTTTTATTGGACCGAATACCCGTTTGGGTTTAATGAGCTCTGATACCATATTATATTATATGGGCTTCCATCTCAAAACCAATTGGCAATGAGTGGAGTGACCCTTGTAGGTTATTGTGAGGTCTCCACCATTCTTTTCGATGTGGGATCCTCAACATGGCCTCACCAAATAATTTTTTCTGTTCCATATTTTGGACAACGAGACAACAAAGTATTTTTCGCAACCTAGTGAATAAGTAAAATGTTAAATCACTCGTTAGACACAAAATTGAAAGTTCAATGATTGATTATTAGATACAAAATTGAACTTTATAATACTTTTTAATTTTAGAAACTAAATAGATACAAATCTAAAAATTGAGCACTTAAACTTAAACTTTAATTATTTCATTTTGATTGACATCTCAGGTTTTATACTTAAACTAAAGTTTTTTTTTTTCTTTCTTTTTTCCTCTTTATTTTCGTGTTATTTCATTTCAAATCTAATCCCATAATCTTAACACAACAATAAGATTTTCAGAAAACACATAACAAATTGATTATTATTAATATTTTAAATTGAAGCTGGAATAGCTCAGTTGGTTAGAGTGTGTGGCTGTTAACCACAAGGTCGGAGGTTCAAGCCCTCCTTCTAGCGTTGTATTTTTTATAATACTTAATTGGTCTATAGTTCCCGAAATTCTAAATTCATTATGTAACGGAAAAAATTGAGATGTCAAATAATTTATAAGAAATTGAACAAGATCATCATCAATATGGTGATGTCATGGAGGAATATATATATAGAGAGCAAATTCAAGAATAAGAAAACTCATTTGGCTTTATTCCTAAACAAATACATTATTGTGTCATATGTTTATTAGCAAGAAACTAATAAAAAAATTAATAAAACTCGAACTAAAAAAAAAAAAAAATAATAATAATAATAAAAAAACTCAACTATATATCTACAAAGTTGACCACAATGCATTAAGCAAATTAAATCCTAAAACAAAATGTTATTGAATATGGGGTGGCAGGCCAGATTCTTCTGCAACACTATTTGAAAATTGCCGAGGAGGCTTACATTATTTCATATCCCACAATCCTGTTCACCATATAAAATAAAAGTATTGTAATTATATTTACAGGGATGAAAAAGTACACACTAGATAGACCCTTGTTAAGGGACTATCGGACATCTCATATCTCCACAATGGCATATGGCATGATATTGTCCACTTTGGGCATATACCCATGATCATCCCCTTATTTAGCCAATGTGAGACTTTGGTCGCACTCCCAACAATCCTCCCCCCGAAACAAAGTGTACCACCGAGCTAGTCTTCCCTCAAATAGTCTTCTATATCCGTCCCAACTCTCTATTACCGAGAGTTTGCTCTTATCCAGGACGACTCTTCTTCACTAGAGTAGAGCCCAATCACACGGATTTCCCCAATGACTACTTAGGCTCACAACTTCTTTGTTCATTATATACCTATGATCATCCTCTTATCTAGCCAATGCGTGACTTTAGTCGCACTCCCAACAACCTTCTCAATTGGTTTATTCATATAACCCCAACAAAGTATGGTTCAAATCTCCCACCCTTATATGGGTTGTTGAGTTAAAAAAAAAACCTTTAAAAATACTAATAAACAAATTAAATTAGTAACACTAATGGACGACCCTAATTAACAAATAAACTAATACTACCGTACTTAACCTAACCTAACATATATATAACATGTTTGAGAGTGATTTTGAATTCTCTTAATAATCCCCTATCATTTAGGGATCTATTAGAAGTATATTCTTAGGTAACTTTGAATGAGATAAAGGTAAAATAATAAAACACTAAAGTGATTTTTTAACACTAATTACCTTTGTAATGTGGGCTTGAATTAAAGGTCCACGACTCCATCCCAATAGAACGAGAAGAGTTCCTATCATTTGAGATATGCATATTATGGTAATGACAACCTCGTATGTTCTCAAAATTTGGTCTGTTGTATGCCTCATTGTACTCTCTCAAAAGCTTGAGATACAAACAATCATTCACAACATCATTTCTCAAACCAACATTATTATTATTATCATTATTGTCGTTAGACAATGGATTAGAAGATAGATTTTGAAGAAAAACACGTTCTTTTGTTTGATAAAAATCAAACATCTTTTGTACGTCAAATGCTTGTTCTAAAAATGGTTCGATTTCTTGTGGTTGCATTTCTTCATGAAATGAATGGCAGGAACTTGAGTTGTCGAGAGATATTGATTGAGACAACAATTTTGAAGATTTATCAACCTCATCATGCTTTCTTTTTAGATGCAATCGATATTTCTGCATGTATAATTAAAGATTTAACTTCAAATTTGGTCCAAGAAGAGAAAAATAAAAAGTTTTTTTTTTTTTTTTTTTTTTTTAAAAAAAAAGAGAAAGAACCTGAAGGTGGCTGGCTACAATTGCTCTAGTGATATTTTGAACTCCATGATTTCTCATATATTCCAAGATTTTCTTTGGAATAGCTTCTACATTAATATAAACAAAACCCCATTAGAAAAAATGAAGTTAGGGCTTTGATGAAAGTGAGATAAAAATACAAAGAGCATATGCTTTTTAAATACACACTGGGGCGGGGAATTCCCGTTTTAACACACAATTAGGGGTATCCATTTACCTGTGGAGCCGGGGCCCCGCGAGCACCCACACCGAACCGGATGGGGAATCCCCGTTTTCACTGGAAATGGGAGAGAGTGTGAGAAGTATTTTTCCCCCTTTACTAATTAAATGGGAACAAAGAATATATTATTTGATTGACATTAAAAATATATATAGATCTTTAAAAAAAAAAATTGCTATTTGATTGACATTTAAAAAATGGAGGATAATTTTCCGTAGGGAACCACAAATTCCCCGTGGGGAATTCTTGCCCCGATCCCAAAAAAATTAGATGGGAAAAATGATATTGAGGGTGAGGCGGGGATGGGGAAGGCGAGGAAGGCTTCCTGTCTTCGTCCCGTGAACATCCCTACACAAAATTGAGGAACTAAAAAAACACACACAAAATTGAGTAATTAGGATTGAGACGTAAATACAAAGAACATATACTTCCAAATACCACAAAATTGAGGAACTAAAAAAAAAAAACACGACACACAAAAAAAAAGAGTAATTAGAGTCGAAATATAAATATAAAGAGCATGTACGAACTCAAAAGAAAAAAAAACACGTCCCACACAAACGCACAATTGAGTAATTAGGGTCGAAATATAAATACAAAGAGCAAGTAAATTGAGGAACTCTAAAAAAATACAAAATTAAATGAGTAATTAGGGTTTTTGAGAAGATTAATTACACACACGAATATATATATAAGAGCAAATATTAGTTTGGAGCGTTAGGCTATGGACTGCATCAACAAATATTTGGTGTCGTTCATCCGTCCAAATGAAACGTGGCCTTTTACCTCTTCCTTCTTGTGGATCTTCTTCTATTTTCTTCAAATCTTTTGGATCAAAACAATTGGTTTCTCCGACCAAGTCATCGGCGATGGCGGCCCAGTTTTCAACCATCTCGGACTCCGACTTATCACGAGATATATATCAACCATCTTAATTAATAAGTAATTTTGTTCATCTTTGATCATTGGATGAGTTTGTAGATCTTGCTTATAATGTGTTTTTTTCAAACATAAAACAAACAACAACAAACAAATTTGAGAATGAACTTACAAGCAATTGGCATGTCCAATTTTAAACAACATACAACTTCACCAACGATAATATATATCAAATTTGAAAATCAATGTAGCTAATCTTTTTTTGAAGTCAAAAGAGAGCTATATATACATAGCAAAACATGAATATATTTTTTGAGATTATACATATAAGATCTGGGTTTCATAATTAAAAACACCCTAAGTATCTTCAATTTTAAAATATTATAATTTAATTGTTTGATTGGTTTTTCTTTGTTTGAATTCAACCATTGCGAAATGAGCAAGGATAAAACACATAACTCTGTGATAATAATTCATCCTTTATCTACTAAGCTATGTTGAATTGCTTTTCTTTCGATATTTTATCCACTAAGTACATGTTTGGGAGTCATTTCGAAAAGACTAAAATCACTTTTGTCGGGTTCGAAATCATCCCAAAACATACCTTTCGTTATTCAAAATCAATTTTATGTTTGATTTTACACTTTTGAAGTGATTTGCATACTATCAAAATTGTTTTTGAGTTATTAAACACATTTTTGAGTGATTTTAAATATGAAAAAAAAATTATTTTAACCATTTTAAAATCACTCCCAAACATGCACTAAACTATGTTGAATTGTTTTTCTTTCGATACTTTATCAACTGAGCTAAATATGTTGAATTGCTTTTCTTTTTCTACCCTGAAGAAATAATAGATTTCAAGATGTCGAATATCTCCAGAGTAATTGTAGGAGAATTTTAACCGATTTTAAATATTATATTTTATAATTGATCTCCTATCATATCTTATAGTTTTATTTTTACATTTAATTTGTTGCTGTTTTATTGAAAAAATTGAAATTATATACTAACAACTCCACAATAATCTTTTTTTTTTTTTTTGAACAACTCCACAATAATCTTTTTTTTTTTTTTTTTTTGAACAACTCCACAATAATCTTAAAAACACATCATTTTTAGTTCAATAATATTTAGGAATCCAGGTGGAAATTCAAACCTCAAAGCAAGGTTTAGAGTTGACTTTTTAAGAGCATAGTTGAAAAGCATTATTTTAATAGTTTATAACTATATGTTTTTATAAGAATTATAATTTCTTAGTTAACATATGTTTTTAAGTATAATTAAAAGTTATTACTCAAAAAAAAATATATATAATTAAAAGTTACATTTAAAAAAAAAAGTATAATTAAAAGTTATAATTAAAAAAAAGTATAATTAAAAGTTTCTTTTTTTGAAACTTTAGCGAATTTGAAAGATAAACACAAAAGATTTTAAAACTAATGTTTTCATTTGAAGATTGGATTGAGATTTTCAAAGAATATTCACAGTTTTATTGGTTCATTTTAAATTTATAACATGAATAATATTTTAATTTTAATATAAATAATGGAATAGATCAAATATAAATTACGTGCAACTTTAAAATTTAAAATTTAAATAAAATAAAATAAAAGATAAATAAGATCAAAAATAATTTTTAAACCATCACCGTCTTTTCAAAAAAGAAACAGAAAAAAAAAATCTTAACCCATCACCGAGTGTGTGGTAGAATAATTGAATTGAGCCATTTGGACCCGTTTAATAATTATTTGGTTTTTTAAAATTAAGCTGGTTTTCTCAATTTCATTGCCATGTTTTTTTATCTTTTTGAAGGACGCACATTTGAATTTCCAGTCAAATTTAAAAAAAAAAAAAAGTTTTTTAAAACTATATATATATTTTTTCTAATTTTCAAAACTTGACTTGTTTTTTGAAAACAACGAACAAAGGTGGATAACAAAACTAATAAATTCTTTAGTGTTTTTAGCCTAATTTTTAAAAACACTATCAAACAACGCCTTAACTTGGTTACAAAATTTTGAACTTTAATGAGGTTTATGGTAACTCAATTATCGACTAATTTTGAATTCTTCTAAGTTCTGTTCTCTTCTCCAATTGCCATCAGTGTTGTCTGTTTTTGATTTGCTTTGGGAGGCTCGGGATCGTCTTTTTTGCTCTGAGTTTGAGGAGTTGGTTGTCTTTCTTTGGCTGGTTTGGAATATTCGAAATCAGTGGGTTTGGGAGGGTCAGTCTCGAAGCCTAAGTTTGGATCTTTGTGCTGATGCTGTATGTTATGTTCAATCATTTAGAACTACTTATGTGCAGAGTTTTCGACCGATGATTCCTACTGAGAATCCTCCTGGTGTTAAGCGTGTCCGATGGCAGCCACCGCCTAGCTCTGTTCTGAAATTAAATTCTGACGCTGCTTTCCTAGATGACTCGGGTCTAGCTGGGGCTGGTTGTGTTCTTCGAGATTCGAGTGGGCGAGTTTTGTTGGCTGCTTCTCTTCCATTACCGAAATGCTGGGATGTGGATCTAGCGGAAGCTCATGCTGTTTTAGTCGGTGCCCATTTGGCCGTCAATCGGGGTTTTCGCGGTTTCTTGCTTGAGACTGATTCGCTTCGAGTTGCTCGCCTTCTTCAATTTGTTGGTGATGATATTTCTGAGGTGGGTCTGCTTGTTCGGCAAATTCACCAGCTTTTGTCTGGTAATCTTTGGGTGGGAGCGACTCATACTCCACGTGATGGCAATCGGGTTGCTCATTCTCTTGCTCAAACTGCTATTGCTTCTCCTTTTGATCAAATCTGGGTTGATGTTTGTCCCAGTTCTGTTGTTTCTTTGGTTTGTTTAGATTGCCCCGTGTAATTTGCTTTGTTGCATCTTTGGTTTCAAAAAAAAAAAAAAAATATCGAAGAATCAAATTCAAATGATCAAAGTGATATCAAAGAATCAGATTCAAATTATGTATTGTACACTGTAACGACCCTACTTTTCATGCCTAGATCCTAAGGCCGTTACTACATGCATTTCATTCTACTTCTAAGAACAGCGGAAATATTTCCATATAAAGAAACCATACTTAGAAATTTGCGAAACATTTCAATCTGGGATCCCAGTTTAAAACAGAACAAACAAAAGCTTTAGTAAATCAAACAAAGGGACATTTCAAAGGGACATTTCAAAACGTAAAATGCGTAAATCGTAAATCGTTCCATACAAGTTCAAAGGGACATTTCAAAACGTAAAATGCGGAAGACTTAAACTAAAGGAGATCCATGGCTCAGCAGCTCTCCGTCACGCGTTCCGTACACCTTTGCCTCTACCTGCAGTTGTGTGTAGGGGAAAAGAATGAGTATTTAAGAAAATACTCAGTAAGTAGCAATAAAAGTTTTAACATCTTATTCGAGTTAAAGGCCTCAGGGTTAGGTCATCTCATTTCATATCATTTCATTTCATTTGCAGTTCGGGTCTCGTGTTCAATTAGTACACCTATAAATATATAAGTTTGCCAACTCACTGATAGTGCACAAGTGGGAGTTTTGGGAGGTCTCTACTCCTACTGATGGTAGATGGCACCCAGTCAGTGGAGCTAAGTCTCATCCCTCAAGGCACTAATAGGCGCGTAGCGCTCTAAGCTACCATTTCACTGGTGGAGCGTTCATGGGTTTAAGTCAAGAATTTACTTCCACAGTTAGTAAATGGCACCTAGACTGCGAAGCCAAGTCCCGCCCATTAAGCCCCTCATTTCAGTCTATTACATCTCAATCCTAGGTGTTTAATTGACACGTCCCTCGTCTAAGGCACTAGCCTATTCCCTTCACTTTCCTAATCCTTTCCCTCAAGGTAAATATAATTCCTAAGTCGTCATGAGGCTACCGAAAATTCGGCAGCATAACGACGTACGCAGAGGGAACCCAAAATTTTTCCTTGCACCTGGAAGTAAGAATATACGCTTCTATGAACACAATCAAGTCAGAATCACAATCCAACTCCAATCACAACTCCAACGAACATTTAACCCATCCTCCATAACATGAACACAATCCAGAACAATCATAAATCAAACATTCCAAACATACTTACTTAGTCCTACAAGCATAGCAACACTTAATGCATGTCCAAGTAAACGACACTTAAACCATATTCAAACAAGCATACAACGTTCCAAGGGATATTTGACCAAAGCATGAAACTTAACCAAAACTTCAATTCGCTACCAACAAGCATACAATGATTCCAAAACAACAACTTCATGCCCAAAAAGCTACTCACTCAATCCACTAACACGCCACATAACATAATCAAAATCCTTATTCCCAAATAGCTACTTACACAACGACAAAAGTTAATATGCGACCATTAACTCAGACATTCTTAACTAGTTCCATGCTTTCAAGAAATAAAGGACCAACCATGCTTGGTTTAACCCAACGACGACACTTAGAGCTTAAATTCCAAATGGCTACTTACATTCCAAGGGACAACTTAAGGTTTAAATCCAACTCATGCTATAGCAAACCATACTCAATTTAAATGAGTTTAAAGCAGAGAATTTATTCCAACGGTTACTTACTTGAGATACTACGCTTGATCGAAAATCCCCCAACGACCCGATACAACACCAACCACGTGATGCGAAATACTCGTCTATTAACACATAAAACATACATAAATATATATTCACACACCATTGGCACACCAAACTTAACAAATTTCCTAAAGCACTAGACTTGAGAGGGCCGAAAACTCACCCAAATGAAGCTACTGCTTGCTGTCCAATTTCCAACTTCGCTCCAATTCAACAATTCGGCCTCCAAACGTTGTGGGTACCTAGAAATCAATAGCTAATATTAATGGGTACTCTTCTAACATAAACAAAACACCCAAAACTTCAAATCTCATTTACCCACAACCAGAATATGCTTGGAGCTGCCGGAACGTGAGGAACCACTATTCGAATCGCTCAGATTGAAGAGGACCGCTTGCTGCACGACGTAAATAACTAATGAGTGTTCGATTAAACGATAAAAGACTACGTAGATCTGAAACTTACACCGTTCTCACCCACTGTTTAATTAATCGAACCGTCGAACGCTCACTCAAACGACTCGAGGCGGCTGTTTGGCTGAAGACGGCGGCGTGTGGCGCGAAGGTTGCAGGCGGAGAGAGAGGCTGCGAGGGAGAGACGAGTTAGAGAGAGAGAGAGAGAACTCGAGGGAGAGAGAAAGAGCTTACACCGTTGGCGAGTTGCGGAGGCTTTCGACGGAGGCGGCGGTGTGCGGCGGAGGTAGACGGTCGAGAGGGAGCGAGAGAGAGAGATTACCGTGAGGGAGGGAGAGAGAGGGAGATAACCGAGAGGAAGAGAGAGAGAGTCGGGGAGGGAGAGTGAGGAGAGAGAGTGTTCAGTTTTTTTTTTTTTTTTACCACCGGTTGCTACATACACAAAGTTCAAAATTTAAAAATCTATTACACATTTTTAAACTAAATAAACACAAATCTTAAAGTTTAGACACTCGAGATCAAAGACACAAACCTCAAAGTTGGGAACTAATTTGTAACCTAAAATTTTATAGGAAAAAATACAGGTTTATGGGTTAAGTTACACTTTGGTTTTTGAGTTTTAAAGCTCAACAAAATTACCTCTGAGGTTTGGATTTCTTTACATTTTTTGTCCTCCCATCCAATTTTATGTTAAACACTAATAGTTTGCTGATATGACAACATTATTTTAATAAAAAAAAATCATTTTAAAATTTTCTAAATAAAAATATATTAAGATAATATAAATACTATTTTTTTTAAAAAAATTCTTTCTCCCTTTCTCTCTTATTCTTTTTCTTCATCCCTCTTCCTCTCAACTCTTCCTTCTTCTTCTTCAAATCTCCGACAGGCCGACGATTGTTTTTTTTTTTTTTGTCCTTCTTCTCCTTTCTTCCACTTTTTCAAATCTCCGACGGGCCGACAACTGTGGTCGTCGGAGATTTGAAGAAGAAGAAGGAATTAAGAGTTGAGAGGAAGAGAATGAAGAAGAAGAATGAGGGAGAGATGGAGAAAGAATTAAAAAAATAATAATAAAATATTAATATTTATATTATTTTAATCTATTTTTATTTAGAAAATTACAAAAAATAATTTTTTTATTAAAATAATGATGTACGGACAGAAAATTGGACTGAGGGACCAAAAGTGTAATGAAATCCAAACCTCGAGATAATTTTGTGGAGTTTTAAAACATAGTACCAAAGTGTAACTTAAGCGGACCAAAAGTTCCAATTATTATATATTTGAATTTTTAAAAATAGAAAACTCGTGGACAAAACAAATAAATTAGGATGAGAGCATAATACATCTTTGATTGTTACATCCCAAATTAAATAAAACAACCAACACCTTTCATACATATATATTTTCAACCTTTGATTTTCCAAATCTAAAGCACAAACATGTTTTTCCAAACAGTTTCTTCGATTTTCAATGGGAAAATCCTGTGCTGTCAATGCTGGGTAAATGACAATAATCTTTGGTTAAACGTTGAAGGGATTGCAATCTTCGATTTTTACTGCTGTGAAAATGACAACAGGTTTGGTTTTTACAGCAGCATATCAGTTCACAGTTGAACTTTATCACAAAAATCCATCTAACAGAGTTTAGAAACTTGAGGAAATAATTCAGCCTATTCTTTCTCAGGTTATTTGTAACAAATTTACCCATCACCAACCAATTCCAAGATATCTTAACCATAAATAACTTCCAAGATGATCTTAATCATCAATAATTAACTTTCTATTTTAATTTAATTCATTTTCTTAACCATCACAGTAAGTTCATTGAATGTATGAAAACTTTTTATATGGGTTTTACATATTTTTGTATTTTACATTTTTCACGTTAATTTTGTGGACGCGTTCCTAAATCTTTATTATTGGTAGCATCAATTTTAGTTGGAAATTGTCGTTTTTTTAGGAAAAATTGCAAAAACACTCCTAGACTATTCTATAATTACACCATCAAATTTCCAATTTGATCGAGTATTATCACAATCACACCTGTTCATTTTCAATTTGATCAGTCAAACCCAAACTTAATTCGACATCAATTTGAAAACTAATTTTTAATGGTTAATGTTATACTTTTTCAAATTTTATAAAGTAGAAAATTTTAGAAAGAATGGTATATTGATTCTATAATTTATGATAGTCTCGTTAATAAAAACAATTCTTATAATTCAAAGGTAGTGGGTGCATTTTGAAATCGTTTAGAGAGATTGATCAAATGAAAAGTTTGAGGGTGTGATTTTCATATCCCTATATTAGAGGGGTGGTTTTGCAATTTTTCCTTTTTTTTTTTTTTTTTTTTTTTTGAAATTTATCTTTTGAGTTTAATGATTTTCATACCCCTAAATTTATTTTTCAATAATATATAAATGATAGAGGAATAAAGTAAGTAGTTTAATAACAAACTAAAAATTAAACTGAGAAAGTTTAGGGAAATGCGTTGAAAATCAAATAGAATACGATACACTCCCTAACAAACTTTAGCCTCTTTATTCAAAACAGAAGTTTTTAAATCCCTAAAATCAGGACTTTTTTTTTTTTTTTTTTTTTGCCCTACATAGAGGGGTTAATGTTTTATATATCTCTCTTTTAATTTTCATATTTCTCTCTTCTTGTTGAACACTCCACTTCTTCAAACTCTCAGTATCTTACTTCCAATTACTATCTCTTTACAAAGGTCTCCATATTTCAACTTTTGCTCTCACTTTCTTCTCATTCATTCTCAAAGATTCTTTCTTTTTCAACCAAGAAAGATATTTGCAAATGAATAATTTTCCCATACACCCATTTTGAGAAAGACCCTTTTTTTTTTTTCAAAAATCATATCAATTTCACTTTGAAAGCATTCATTTGTTTTACTCTTTTTTCTAAAAGTGATCCCAAAATCACTTTCCACAACTCATCCACTTATTGAACAAACTGATTTTTTTTGTTGTTTTTTTTGGTTAATGTAGTGATGATGGCTCCTGATTCCAACCATGAAGTCCCAATGGATGGGTTTGATGTTCAGGGTGCCTCTGATTGTATTGTTCAACCCAATCTTTCCACTGCTCCTGATCAATCCTTGCAGTTAGTTTCACACCAACATATGAGCAGCAGCAAGCCAGAAATCTGCCTCCTTTCGTCTGCCAACGTTGACTCGGGGATCGACGGCCTCCTCCGTTCCTCTGGCTCCCCCAATTTTGTCAGAGTTTCGCCGGGAATGGACAGCGGAGCCAGAAGAGCGAGTTCTTTAAACCCTAAACCCTCAAAGAGGAAAAATGGTGGTTGTAATCATCATCAAAGTGAAGTTAAGAAACAACGCCTCATTTGGACGGAGGAACTCCATCAGTTTTTCCTTGAAATTCATAATCAGTCACCAAATGAGAGTAAGTTGTTAGTTTTTATGTAATTCTATTGTTTTTTCATCGGAAACCCTAACCCTAACCCTAAATGTAGAGCCTGTTCCGAAGAAAATCTTGGAGCAAATGAAAAAAAAATTCCCCTATATCACCAGGGAAAATGTTGCCAGCCACCTTCAGGTAAAAAAAAAAAAAAAAAAAAAAAACCAATGTTTGATTTGACCATTTTTTTTTTTTTTGGGGAGGGACAATGTTTGATTTGGAATGAATTTGTGCAGAAACATAGATTGAATCTCAAAAAGTTGAAGAATAAAGATCAGTTGGGTAATTCATCAAAATCATCTTCCAAATCAGTACCTCTCAAGTTGAAGAAAGAATCCAATTTCCCACAAACTGACCATAACATTAATCCAATTTCCACTTGCCCTAATGATCAGTTTCCTCTTCAAAGCCATTCCATTTCCACTAGCCCTCCTTTACAAAATCAAAGCCAAAGCCAAAGCCATGGAATTGCCACTGGCCCTATTGCTCAGCTTCCTCCACCAAGCCAAAGCCATCCCATTTCCACTAGCCCTAATTCTCTGCTTCCTCTACAAGAAACATTTCTAAATCAAGTCCTTTCCCAATTTGATCAACCCTATCTTTCGGACTCGATGCTCGTGCAGTCTTCGCTCGACATGCGTCGGAATAGTAATGTCCCTATTCATGGAGGTATGAACATTCGTCCAAACATGGTGAGTGTTTTGGAAAAAAGCCAAAGAAACCCTTACTGTGCTGTAAATGGAGCTTCAGATTATAGAATTAACTTTTGTCCTCCAATTTCAACCAATCAATTCCCCAACATTGATGGTAATGGTCATGGTGGCTTTCATCCTATCATGGGTAACTCTTATGGAGGTTTGGCCAATAATGAATACTTTGTTGGTAATTATAATCTCCAAAACTTTGGTTTTGGAGATTATAACATGAATTTGAATTTTAATCATTATCAACAAGTTGATGCAAACAATATGATTCGTCTTGGAAGCTATTATGATGATGTGCAGCTTGGCTATCCTTTGAACTTCAATCTCACAAATGTCACAAATGAGTTGCAGGTTGGTTTAACTCTCTTCTACATTTTGTTTCTTTTTATCATATTTAGATATTTAATTTGTATCGTTCTCACTTTGTAGATCATAATTTTACCTAGAATGTATATGGTTTGATTTGATTCTATTCGATTTGGAAGAATATTGGTTCTGCTGTCTTACAAATTATTATTTGGTTTCATAATACGCTATGTATAGGTTTAAATACTATTTACTACTTTGAAACTATTTTGGTCTCCGTACTTTTTAGAACATTTTTTAAAAAAGTTATCTGTTGCTTTAAATTGGAGAGCCTTCTTTTAATCTCTCCTCTCTGGTATGTCTCTTGCACAACCATTTTGTTTCATCCTTATTGATGTATCTTTTGTCAAATAAATAAATAAATAAATAAGGACCAATTTGGTCCTTTCATCTTCGTTTTCTCCTATCATAATTTTAGGATACACTTCACTCACTAAATTTCTTCAAATATAGTCATAAATTTGATTAAAGAATTTCATTGGGTATAAAATTTATGTTTAAATATTGTAAACAAAGACTAAATTGGTTACTTTCTAAAAGTAGAGACCAAAATGAACCAAGTCAGCCGGATCAAAATAGTAATATTTAAACCCTATGACTATATATAACTTAAATTTTGATGGTACTTTGAGAACTTTTCTCGGCTTCTATCCATTTTAAATTTTATTCGAGCAATAATCTATATGAAACAATCATATGTGTAGCCTTTGAATTTTTGTTCTTATGACTAAGATTGGATATATTATATATTATGATTCTTATATTGTACTGTGCAGCCAAAAGACTTCGAACAAGCTCTTCAATCCGTATTATACCATCCTTGTAATCGTCTATTTGATGAAGCTTCCATGCTGCCACAAACTTCTGGTAGCTACCATCTTCACCAAACTTTCTATTTTTCTTAAGATTAATTGATTACAAAACTTTGAAATGACATTTGTTTAAATAAGTGATTAATATAGCTTGTGAGTCCAGGAAATTTTGCAGTGATGAATGAATCTTCCCCATTTGAAAACAATAATTCTGGCCAGTACTTGAAATTCTCATCTGAAACCAGCTATGGCGGCCAGTTCTTGAAAATGGATGGAATTTGATGGTTGGAGTAGTGGTCGGATCATTGGTCTTTTATGTTTTCTTTTGTTCATAGGATGTAATTATTTGTGTTAAAGGTCTTTATCTTAAGTTGACATTTAGACTTCTTTTTGTCACTTTTGTTAGTATGGTTTGTCTCAAGTTCTAAGTTAGAACATTTTCTTCACTGACTTCTTCGTGTGTAAATCAATCTATTCATCTAAACAAAATAAGTTCACTTAGGTGAATATTAGTTTAGTTCTTTTCTCGATTGGAATGTATCAAAAAAAAAAAATAATAAGTTCACTTAGGTGAATATTTCTTTTTTCATAATATTGCATGTCGTTTGTTTCTTTAATTATTTTTGTTATTTTCTTGAAAAATCTCGATATTTTCATTGTGGAATTATCACCTCACAATTCTGTCTTTGTGAACCCCATTACAAAATTTATGGACAGAACAGAGAATAATGTCTAAGGGACCAAAGAAATTGCAAAAATGGTCCCCATGAAAACAGATTTTTTTTTTTTTCTTTATATATGGGCATCATATTTTAAATTGTCAAAATCTGCCCTAAATTACAACCATACAATGTGTATTTGAAAGGCACCGACGGCGGCATATGGGTCAATTCTTGTAGGGTATCCTATAAGTGGAGGGTCTCATGATTCTCTTGGTTTATTCCTTTCACCTAGACATTACCATTACAAGGATTCAACAGAAATTAGACACAGCCAAATAAGGTTGGTGGTCTTAAATCTTTTTAAGACTTTTTCGTATATGATATCTTAATTCCATTTTGTAAGATTGATTTTACGTTGGCTGATGGGTATATGTCAATTACCGTTGAGTCACTTTTACATCATAATACCAATTAGACTTATGTTTAAAGCGATCCCCGACTAATGATTCTTTCATAAGGTTTACAAACTAAAAAAAATATTAGGAACCAAAATAGATTTTAAACTGAAATTCTATTATTTTGGTACTAATTAATATTGGAAAATGTTAATTTTTGTAGTATATGAAAATATTAGTATTTTTATATAATAAATTTAAAATATAAATGTTTGAAATACTTTATATAATGATATGAAAACTTTTAAAACCCCACGTGAAATGTATGGTTTTTTATGCCTTTTTCAACTTTACATTCATTGTGAAATGTCTAAAATATCCTTTGTTCAGTAAGGAGGAATATTGACATCTATAGACTTTTTTTTTTTTTTTAAAAAAAAAAATTGACATCTAATCTATAGACTTTTTTTCTTAGCCTACCATCAAAAATTTAATATTCACTCCTGTTTACATTGATAGAAGAAATAGGACTCTGCTATTTCTGGGGTTTGTTAGCAATATCTAGACCATATATATAGAAAATTGTTTTCAATATGAATTATTTGACAAATTTAAAGGGAAAAAAAAGGCCAAAAAGTAAGTATCCAAATTTAAGTAAATTATATATATAAAAAAAAACATTAAATACAACTATGTAAAATAGTCTAATCCAGAACAAAATTCGTCTGCTAAAAACTAAAAAGTGGAAATTCGACTTTGGTAATTAATTTCATCATTTATTTAAATTTAAGATTCAAATAGATGAAACTTAAATCATTAGATAGAAATAAATTGGAATGACTAAACAAAATATACTTAAAAAAAATTGAATTGTTTTATTTTAAAATAGTTTAAAAATATTAGACAAATTTCAAAACTTTTTAAAAGTAATATAGAGATTTGTTTTTTGAAATATCATAAGATTGATTAATATTTCAATCATTTAAGTTTCTTTGTTTGTATGTTGAAACGTGTACAAGAATACAAGGCTGGGTTGTGTTTTTTTTTTTTTTTTTTTTTTTTTTTTTTTTTTTTTAATAATTATTTATTTATTTATTTATTTTTTTGTTAATGGAAACCAAGGCTGGGTTGTGTTACAATTTGATGAGGATTGGAGTTTGTTCATATCATTCCACCGACGGACCAAAATTTATTGATATTTTGTCTAAACTTTTGGACTTTTATTTTCTGAAAAATTAGAATTATATTCTATTTTGACTCCTAAACCGTCCTATGTTTCAAACACTCTCCCAAACGAATTCATCAAATTTAAATTTAATTATTTATGTTCTTTGTAGTCCTTAATTTCTTTAAAAATTATAATTATATTTTTTTTAGAGAAAAAATTATAATTATATCTTATTATGTATAATGTCTATGTTAACCTAATCGATAAAATTTGAAGCTCGTATTAAATATTTAATTTTTAAATTTTAAATGGAATAGGATGATCATCTACTCGGTATAGAAGCAAAAATCTACAAATAACTGGTGGGTGTTAAAATATTGCACACTAATGTGGTGCCTGCCACACCGACTCCGATGCTTAAGTTAGCTTGGAGGTTGTATGAGTGTAGCAAGTGAAAAGCAAGAGGAAGAAGATGAGAATCAAAATTGGGAATCTCTTCTCCAAGATTGAAGAGGAATGTTTATACCTTAGTTCGTTTTACTCGGACGGTTTAGGGTTTGAGCATAACCGGGCAGACAAATGACTCTAGGAGTTGGACGGGCTCGACCTTTGTTTCCTCTAGGGTGCTTTTTGCGTATTGGATTTGCTCCAATATGTTCTTCAATAATCAGAATGGTGCAAAATTACCTATAACAACCTTGATCTTAAAAAAAATAAAAAAAATAAAAAAAAAAATAAAAAAAGTAATTATTAGGATTTAAAAATAGTAATAGTTGTTTTGAGTAGTGGTTGGTTATTAATTTTCAAATATGTATAATAGGATGTTTGGTGGAATTGTTGTATATATAGGGGTGTTTTGAGCTATGGAAAAGCTCCTAAACCACGGTGATTGGATAATACAAAATATGTAAAATATAATTTTGTAGTAATTTTAGTCTAATAATACATTGGTGCATTTGGTAATCTATTACATAAATATGTATATTATGTATATATATAATAATCTATCAAAAGGACCTAAATAAAAAAAATTTGATTAGGCAAGTAATTAGTTTGGACAATTACTTTCTAAGTTCACCTCCCAAATTAATTTTCCAAATCCATCCCAATACCTACCATATTTCTTCTTTTCTAAATTTCGAAGAAAAAAAATGTCACGTATAATTCAATTGTTTAAGACATTATATCTTTCCTAAACATCAAATGTCACATATCCCATCTACATCTTGTCAACTATATTAATTATAAAAATGGTTTAAAATAAGATTTATGTATGGAAACGAGAGCGACATTTATGAAAACATCGCCCCAGCTGTGCAGGGTAATTTCTAAACTATGTTATCAGTTACCATGTCTTAATCATATCGTCAATAATAATAATAAATACAAATGATAATACAAAGTTTTTTAAAATATAGAAGAAAAATAATGAATTAAAAAAACAATTGAAATAGAAGCAAAAAAAAGACCAATGGGAAAAGCACAGCAAGCATGTTACGGTGCGTACGTCATTTTAAGTTAAGAAGAAAGAAAGATTATTAGAATCTAAATTAAAATTAGAAAATAAAGTTAAAAATAAAATTAATTGAAGAAGAATAATCCCAATCATTGTGCCGACTGGCAGATGCCAACACTTTGATTGCATCATACCACCACCACGTAGCTGGCCACGTGTGTCGCCCATCTTTCAAGTCCCCCTTAATCCTAACCATGGGTCCCACATTCTTTTTCATTTTATTTCATTTCTTTTCCTTTTTCTATTTTCGAATTTTCATTCCATTCTTCAACATCACATTTCTACACCAAGACATAAATAATTGATTAATACCTCTCTAAACTTCAAATTTTAATTTTGTATACAATAAATTTCTGACCTATGAAATATATTTTTTAATTTTTTTGCCTAATACATTAATCCCTCAAAAAAATTTATTTTTATTTTGTATATCTGTGAGTGTACAAGCCGATTTACACCCACCACAACTAATCTCATCGAGCAACTACTTAACCTTACTACATTTGGTTACAGAGAAAAATCGTAAGACATTAAATTCTAAATGGGTGACAATTGAACTTTTATT
This sequence comes from Luffa acutangula, assembly GCA_036850905.1. Classification (NCBI taxonomy): domain Eukaryota; kingdom Viridiplantae; phylum Streptophyta; class Magnoliopsida; order Cucurbitales; family Cucurbitaceae; genus Luffa; species Luffa acutangula. The sequence goes on from CM072090.1 coordinate 50,894,423, forward strand.
TTTAAAGCTCCTATTATTTTGTATATATGTGAGTGTACAAGTTCATTTACACCCACCACACCTAATCTCATCGAACAACTGCCTAACCTTACTACATTTGGCTGCGGAGAAAAAGCGTAGGATATTAAATTCTAAATACTTGACAATTGAACTTTTATTCTTGTAGTCCTTATTGACCTTTAGGTCCGGTTCAAAAACCAATTCCATATTCTTAGAACTTATTAGACAATGAATTAAAAGTTTAAGGATCTATTAGACAAAAAAAAAATATATATAATAATAATTAAGAATTCAAAGACATATTAACCAGAGTTTAAGCACTTAATTTGTAATTGAACCCTTTTAAATTGGAGCTCGAAATACTCACGAATTTAGGGGGAAAAATAAAAACAAATGTAGGATAATTAGGGTTTGGCAAGAAAGAAAGAAAGAAAGGGAAAGGGTGTGGAGGAATAAATAAAGTGGAGGGTGGCTCACAAGGCCAGCGTGGTTCCCCCCCTAAAACAAAGCTACCTCTAATCTCATAGAGCCCGTGGACTTTACTGGTCAAACTTGGCACTTTTACATTATACATCATCATCAGATCACCACTTGCCTCACATTTTGGCCTACTTTCTACGATCTAACCTCAATCAACCAAAAAAAAAAAAAAAAAAATCATACTACAAATTTTGTCACAATGTCGATCGTTCTACCCGTGATCATTGATGGCATGTTTATTAGAAAAATGTTAGTTGATTTGTCATATTAATAGTAGAAAATGGCAAAAGTAGACAATTAAACACAATAAGTATGTTGTTAGTGACATTCTATTTTGTCCAATCAACATGTCTAACACCCATATGCTAAATCAACCACCCTTTGTTTTAATACATAGTTATGAGGAACTGGATTCACAATTCAAATTCTAAGTTAAAGATGTAATTGAATCTTTTTGTTCAAGTTCATTGACTAAGAAAACGTAACCATCAAATGCAAGTAATCTCCAAACTTTTTGATCAGGATTCCAGAGGAAGGATTGTTTCCAGAAATGGCCAATCAGGGGAGTTTGATCAGAATGAAAACTAATATCCAAAAAGCATGGAGGTACAAAATCTACGCAAAATGGAAGAAACTACAATGGCATTAAATCCAAAATCAACACAGAGATCAAACATGAAAAACAGACCATCTATAGATAGAAAGAAAAAACAAACCCATGGGAGTCTATACAACAATAAAAAATTTGGCTATTGCTTCTATTTCTTATTTTCAGAACAAGGAATAATAATAATCATGGGGTAGAGTAAAATACAAAATGGTCTGGAGGAAGATGATGATGATTAAAAACCCCTAAAAAAGAAAGAGAAAATAAATAAAAATCTGTAAAGGAAGAGATAATGGGAGAAGAAATTATGAATTAATGGAGAAGGAAAAGAATGGGAAATTTTTGAAGGACTAAATTAGGAGACAAAACAGTCCTTGGGGAAGGGGGAGGATGAGGGAGGGCTTTTTCGTCTTTTTCCTTGCTTACCGGCGACGGCGGACGCTCGCCGTGGTTCAGTGAGAGTGGCCGTACAAGTCATATGGAGCCCAGAGTGAATCCAGAGGGCAAGGTTTCTTCGAGTCGAGTCTCATCCATGGCTTTCCACTTCCAGACCAGTGAAGAAGGCTCACCGGACCGGCGTGGAGATTACGGCAACTGCCTTTCACATTGTCGCCCCCGAGGCCGTGCTGGTTCCACCGGTGTTCAATCGGAGCCACATCACCGGCGAAGACCAAAAGAAACGGCGGAAGCGAACCGAGCTCGTAGATCCGATCGTTTTTCTGAATCTCCATCCACCGTTCGATCCGCTTCGTGTAGCCGGTCCGCCGCCACTTAACGAGATCTATGACCATCACGCCGGTGTTGAAGTAACACGGTTTCCGGCCTAGAAACGTGCTGGAAAACCGCTTGTCCAACCAAAACCGCGAAGTGAAGTACTTCGTGAAATTCGCGTGGCAGTATTCCGGCGCTCCGATGGTTCTAGAACCCAAATTAGTTCTCCAAAGCTTCGATATATCATCAACAACGACGAGATCGGAGTCCAAATAAATCACTCTGCGAACACAGGGCTCCAAGAGCTCCGCCAAGTAGTTCCTCGCGTAATTAAGCGGCTGCTCAAGCGCTTGCCTCACCGACGTCGAAATTAGATTCTGAACAATCGCTGGATTGAAGTAATAGACCTTGAATTTCAACTGAGGGAAAGCGGATCTAACAACGGCTTCCAGATTCGTCTCTGAAACTAGGAAATGGAAGAACACACTCTCCGGACAAAGCGAATGCTGTAGAATCGAATTCACGGCGGCGATTGAGCCGCGGAGGTACTCAACATCGAGCGTAATCGCAACATGAACCAAACTAGGATCACAAACACCAAATCTACCAGAAAATTTTGAGTCACTTGAACTGCATTGGTCGGCATTGCGATAAGACGGCGACCTACGGAAGAGAAACCGACTCCGTGAATCAGAGAGCGAGAGTCGAACCGACTGTCGGAGATTGAACTCGAGGTGAGAGGATCGAATGGCTTCGGCCGGAGGAAATGACTGAAGAGATGGAGAGAGAATGACCATCAACATGGCGGCAGAGAAGAAACCGGAGAATCTCATAATCCACAACATCTTCACTCTTCGAATCGCTCTTTTCCCCTTCCTCCTGGACTTAAAATCGAACGGATTGTTATCCAGATTAGGCGAAATCGAAAACCGGACGAAACCTAGGGTTTCTCGTCTAGAGTCAGCCAGAGTTGGAAATCAACACAGGATCGATGGATCGATCTCCTTGAGTATCAAACAGAGAAATGGAATGGAATTTTGAGCGAGTGCATGAGTGAATCAAAGTAGAGAGGAGGATGCCGTGGAAACAAAGCGACCTCAGAGGAGAAATAGGCGCAGCAACAACATTTTGTGTCATGGAAGGAAAAAGGCAAACAGAAGACTCACCGGTGATGATTCGCCGGTGACCGGAGTGTTGAGAAATCGCCTTTATTGTTGTTGTTGGTGGTGGTCTTTGGTCTGTTGTTCGTCCTCCTCCTCCTCGATTATTCAGAGTGTATCGATTCCCGGGAAGAGGAGAAGGCGAAACACAAAACCAGAGACACAGACAATTAGCAGCTGTACAACAGAGAGAGAGAAAGAGAAAGGGGAGAGAGAGAGAGAGGACTTTTTTTTTTTTTTTTTTTTTTTTTTTTTTTTTGCTTTTCAGCTTTTGGATTTCCACCATAGAAATGCACAGCGAGAAAATAGAAAATCATTGTTTTGTTTTAATATTTTAAATTATTGAGTTTGTTTTGTTTGATAAAATTATTGGAAGTTGGGAGGAGTAAAAAGGGAAATTAGTGAGTTAATTAAGTGGGGGTAATTAAGGAGGTTTGATTAAAAATGGTTTATTGTCATATTTTCTGAAAATGAAAAATGTAATAATAAAAAATATTATAATTTATTTATGTGGGAGAGAAAAGGAAACAGCTGTCGTTGTCAGTTATCAGAGATGGGACCCACTTTGCCAGATGTACTCGTGTACGTATTCTGCACTTGTAGGCCTTTTTCACATCACTCGATTGTTTTGTTTTTTTTCTTTACTTTTTTTCGCATCTTTTAACTCACCGAGGTAAAGTTTAAACAAGTTCTTAAATTAGTTTAAAAAATAAAAAACAAATTAGTGTTTAATTTTGTATGAAAAAAGCATTCATGGATATTTGAATGTTTAATTTTGAATTTAATAAATCTTCATCTTCCAATTTTAAAAGTTGTCTAATAAATCTTGGTGTTTAATAAATCTTCAAATTTTTAATTGTATGTCAAAAGATATTTGATATTTTCAATAATTGTAAAACTAACGAGTTTGTTAAACAATCTATAATTAATTGTCTTAATGGGTCCCTAAGTTCTTAATCTTAGAATCTAGTAGTTCTTGTACCTCGGGTTTTTGTTTCATTTTAGTATTGGTATTTCCATATCTTCAATTTTAGTCTCTCTACTTTCAACAAAACTTAAGATTGGTCATTGTACTTTCTAAGCAAAAAATTAGTCTATATTATCATTCATTCCATAATTTTTAGAAATATGCTCTCATATTGAATTATTATTATTATTATTATTTAACCAATTTTTTATTAAGAAAATCAACTTTGAATTTATGGCTGAACTAATTTTAAGCTTTATTGAGAATACAAGACTAAAATTAAATATTTGAAAATACATGGATTAAAATTAAGCAAAATTCAAAATATAGGGACCAAAATTGTATTTTGACCTCCTCCTCCTCATTATTATTATTATGTGTTCAACAATTGTAGGATGGAGGATTGAACATGGTGCCCCATCCATTGAATTACAATTGGATTGACTATTGTATATGTTTTACTCTTTATAAACTTATTGACATTACACTCAAAATTTTTAGACCGAACTTGTGATTTAACCAACTAAGAAATACTAGTCAACCTAAATACTTGTATCAAGGTCAAATGCTTGAACTATCAACTTTTTCTAGTTCAACCACACGTAGAGGTAGAAATAATAATGTCTTATTCAGGTGAAATAGACTTTTTTTTTTTTTTAATAAGTGAAATAAACTTCTTTAAAATTTTAAGTCTCAACCTCAAAAATCATTATTATAAATAATTAGTATTTACTCTGGGAAATAGTTGTTAGAATTTTTTTTTTTCTTTTACTGGATGTACTTATTATCCAGTCAAAGTTTTTATTTTGAGAACCAGTTCTAGTCCTGTTTGAAATTACTAAATTCATTATATCAGTTACTCTTCTGAATTTATAGTCGGATTGTAATTTAATGAGTTTTTGTTTTTTGGTTATAAATTTCTGTGGTTCTGTTCACATTTTATTCTGATCCAAATTAAATTATTTTTAATTCTTTGATGTTCTGATTTTATTGTCAATATTACCATTCAAATATAGACTGTATACCTACAACATTTAAAGCATGTTTTTAATATTTTAATAATCCAACATTACACAAATTCAAAAAATAAGTCGATGGTTCGAATCTTCCAACTCTGATCCACATGTTATTCGAGAAAAACTCAAATAATAATAATAATTATTATTGAACTATACAAAAACATGTAGCGAATGAATTCTCATCTTTAGTTTGTCTTTGATTTAAAAAAGTCTATTCAAATGTTAAAATTAATTTTTTTTTCCTCCTAATTTTCTACCTCTACATTTTGGAATTCAAATTCTTTATGTAAAATTTTATCTCCAATACTAACATGTACTATTAGTTGTATTGAAGTTGACCATTGATGTTTTAATCGACCTCATGTTATTTTCTATTTCAACTAAATAACTCTATGATTGAATAATTTTAGGTAACTTACTAGTTTTTTTTTTTTTTTTTTTTTTTTTTTTTTTTTTTTTTTTGAAAACAAGAAGATACTTCATTAAAAGGGAATACTTATTAGTTATTTGACAATTATTTCTACTTTTTAAATCATATTTATGATGACAAGATTAGTAAATCGCAACTTTTGTGAGTTACAAGTTGTGACGCTATAGTATCACTAGTATATATATTTTTTATTTCAAAATATTTTTATAACTCACAGTAATGATAATTTGTTAGTGAAATAATACGGGATTGTTTTTAATATATATATTAATCATAGTGTTTACCATTGACAGTTTTATAAATTCACTATTTGCATGATCTAATCTAATATATATGAGCAATAATACATACGCTTTAGGAAAATATTTTATCAAGTATTAAACATATTATTATTGTTTTTTTTTTTTCTTTAATAACTAGATTGGTTTATTTAAGACAGACAATAAAAGTATTAATATTATTATTCATAGCACAGATCTTTATTATTGGTGTTTTTTTAAAAAACATTCAATCAATTATCAATCACATGAGTGATTGGCATACGTTAATAAAAGTCCATGATTTTGATATAAAGTAAAAAATTCAACATGGTGTATTTAACATTCTATAATTGTACTTTTAACCCTTAAAAAAAATACACATGGACACTTATATTGACTAATCTCATCGTAAATTCTTTTAATTAATATTATAATATACGCCTATTGTTTTATAAAATATTTGTAGTTGTCCACTCTTCTCGTATAAAAAGTTTAATAGGACTATCAAATAACATTCGTGTGTCTTAATATGAGTCTTATGCCTATAGTTTAAAACAATTTTTTTTTTTTTTTTTTTTGTAAGACATGTTTGTTTGAATCAAATCCCAGCAAAACATCATACAACATACGATTTTCTATAGTCATGTTCATGTTCGATTCCTTCAATTTTGTGCTTGTTCTATTTTGAACCATTGACATCTTGTTTGCATTTAAAAATTTGCAAGAAAAACTATTATGGTTCTTGTAATAATTTTAGTGTTAACCATTTAATGAAATTTAAATTAACTTTAAAAATTCGATATTTAATCCAATTCCACTACATGTAATTCTCGAACATTTGTTAATTAGGTAGAAGTTTATCCATCAAATAAATGAATAAATAAAATTATTTGTGTAAGAGATCTATTAAATAATTTATTTAAAAAATAAACAAAAATGCTAAAATAAGCTTGTTTGCAAAGTTAAATGGCTAAAAGGATATGGGGTTTGAAAGTTTTAAGCATCTAATTTAAAATAAAGAGAATTACTATTTTATATTTGATTTCTTAGTAAATATAAAGTTAAAAAGAATTGAAATGCAAAAAAAAAAAAAAAAAAAAAGAACTAGCTGATTTTTTTTATTATTAAAATAAGGGGTTAAAAATAAAAATTATGGATCTTATTTTGATGGGAGTGCTTTGACACTAAAGATCGAAGGCTACTTGTCCTTTACTTGTAAATGGTTCTATTCTCTTCATTCATTGTCTCTTCTTCAATTCTCTTTAGATTCTTTGCCCTTTGATCAACATTTTAAGTTCTAACACGTATAACTAAATTTGTAATTTTATTAAACAAATTAGTCAATTGAATTTAAAATTAAATAGATTAGTTATAGTCTATAATGGTCTCCTTTGTTTTTTTTTTTTTTGGATTATATTTAATTAATGTTATTTGAATAAATGATGAATTTTGACGATTTTGTTGCTCTTATTGATTTTTAAATTAATTGTCATCCATATCTTGTGGCCACAAAAAAATACCATATTCCATCATTTTTAGTCACCTATTAATATAACACTTTTTTTTTAATCTTTCTCCTCTCTTTTTTTCCAATTTTCTCTAGAGAGTTAGGTTTCTTGTGGCAAATTTTAAAATCTAATTGAATAAGGGAAGAATAACTAATTAATGTCTTGCTAGCTACTAGCTAATGTTATAGCTCATGAAATTCAAGACATTAGTTTAATGCAAGGTATCCATCGCATTTAAATATGATTTAATGAAAATGCTATATATAGTTCTTCTATCTTAGGTTTATATTTTCAATTTAATGAACTATTCCTTTCATATCTTTCTTGTTTTATCGTCTTTTTACTTTTACTCTCGAGTTTTTTACCATTTGATTTCTAAGCAATATCTCTCTTAAATATATTTTTTAATAAATTGCTGATTTTTATTTCATTTTTTTCTATAAAAATATGAGTGGATCATTTGTTTATTTGCAATTCTATAAGCTCTTCTTAACTTCTTTATATCATTTTGTTTTTGTATATTTTAATAAATGTGTTAATTTCAACTTTGTCCATCTATTCAACCTCAAGATCGCCATAGAGATAATAAAAATAGAACTACGAAGATATATCCTTGCACATACATACATATCTAACTAAGATCTGTTGGACTCGAGAAGATGCACGATCGCATCTTGACCTTTTAGTTAGTCATGTAGTTTGGCATTGATGGTACGATGCTAAGATATCACTTTTAACGGAATAATACTTTCCTTTGCCCTGTCCCATGAAGTGTTCTTAAAATTTTCATTTTGGAATCTCTTTGTTTTAGTCCCATGGCTGCATAATAGTCATTCACACAAATGGCTTTTGACATACTTTTGACACACTTTTACCTATATACTTTACAATTTTTTCACTCAATTGTTTCTTAACCTTTAACATTATTTTTAACAAGTACCAAAATTACTATTAGTTAAACTTTTTTTTTTCTCTTTTATTTCAATATGCATAGGGGATTTAAACTTTCGACTTTTAACCAGTTGAACTATGATTAAGTTGATATAGATCAAACATCTCGCTATGACTATATTTTTTTAAAAGAAGAAAAACATCTTTGACTTTATGACGGGTTACTCAATTAATTTTTCTTATCACTTTTATTCTTATATTCTATCCGTCTCATTTTCATAATCAACAAAAAGGAAAATACAAATCATTGTTAGATAATTATATCCATCAAATTTTCATAGTCAACAAAAAAAAAAAAAAAAATCATTATTTTATCTTACGCAATAATTTTTCCATTTGAAATAATAAAACATGATGGTCGTCAATTTCTCGTTATATAATTAGAACAGCTTATAATAAACAGTTGAAGGTATACGACAAAAGAAAAAATAATAAAAATATTTGATTTATACTGACAAAATAGGTACGAAAATATATCATTTAAAGCCATACTTTTAAGCAGTACGGTTTACTACAACTATAATTATTGATTTACTTCTCCCCAAATTAATTTTCTTAAAAACAAAAAACCCTAAAATCGACCGACAGGACATAGATCTTAAAAATATATACAGATTTTTTTTTAGTGCGAAATGACAATTTCATCCTCGTCGATGGACCCCGCAGAATCTAAAGGCACCTGTGTCCTAGTGAAGGGCGGTTTGTCACTTCGCTTCTGTTTCTTCGCGCATAATAATGCAATCGTTTAAAATATGTTATTATTATTATTATTATTATTATTTATTGTTTAGTTTTAAAATACCTCTTTTCAAAAAAAAAAAAAAAAAAATTAAAATATCTATTTTAGTTTTTGCATTTTAAACCTCTATTCCACAAAAAAATTCGATCTTATTATCTTTAAAAAGAGATCATTTTGATTTCTGTTTATATCATTCTAATACAAATTTTATATATTTTAATAAAAAGTTAAAACAATATTTTAAACAATTTATTGAATTTGGTATTGTGTTAAAATTATGTATATAAATTAAAATAAACAGTTTTAAAATATATGGGCTAAAACAAACAATAGTTAAATATTGAAATGAAAGTTTTGAAGACACAAGAAGGAAAATAAACGAAAGCTGTATTTCAAAATAATAATAATAATAATAATAAACGAAAGATGAAAATAGGACATTTAATTAAACCTGATGGAAAATATTGGAAGTGAAAATTAAAAGGCGCGGAAATTAAGAAAAAAAAATTTAAGAAGTGACAGAGAGGATCGAATGGTGAGAAGACACGTGGCGGAGGCAGTCAAATCTCGAGTAGCGTGTGGGCAAGTGTACGGTGGGACTGGAGAGGTACAGCTCAGCAACGGCGGATGATTATTAGGAGTGGCGAAGGGGTCCCACGTGGAGGGAGATCGTACGGTATAGGGCCCTTCTAGGCCAGCCTGGCGTCCACCATCATCATACTCTTCCGTCTGTTTTCCTTCTGCATTTTTCTTTTCCTTCCATGCAGTTTTCATTTATTTTCTTTTTCTTTTTCCTTTTTTTTTAATATGTTTTCTTTTTCAGAACTCTTTTTTCTCAATAAATAAACAAATAATTTTCAGAACTTTATTATTTTACCCTGGGTAAGGATGGTGTTGGCTAGTTTATTAATCTATTTAAGAGTTCAACATTTTGAGTGAAAATATTTGAACTTTGATCTTTTAGTTGAGAGTATATATTAATTATCGTTCAGTTATGTTCATTTTGACAATTTGATGGGTGATTGTAGTGGTGTTGTTTAATTCCTTCATTATTATTACTTTAATAATTTAATAGTTTATTTTAGCTAGAAATAATTTATTTCTAAATGATATAATTAGTTGGATTTTCTTAATTTATAACTTTGAGAACTTACCTACTTTGAACGACTTGACGAGTTACTCGTATGATCTTAGATGCAAAAGAAAAAATGACCAGAAATCCCAACAGAGACAAACTAGAGTGGACTCAAATCCACAACCAATTCAGTAGGAGCATTATCGAGTTGGAAGGGAGAAATCAGTCGTACGTTGTTAATCTAAGATGCCAGAGCCACTATAATCAGGCTAATTGGATCCCCTGCCTCGTAATTGCTGGAAGCTAAATTCATATGCATCTTGGAATGGAGCGGATTGCAAGGGAAGTCTGGGTTGGATTGTTCGTGACTCCAGCGAGTTTTCCATCTGCGCATGGGGTTAAAACTGTTAAAGAGAATATGTCGATTGCCATTCTTGAAGCGAAAGTTATGTGGGAGGGCCTAAAATACATATCTGGTATTCCTGGGAAGCCGCCGGAAATTGTGGTGGAATCGGACTGCCTCGAGCTCATTATGAACCTTTCCAAGGAAGAAGAAGACATCGCTGAATTGAATCTCTTTTTTGAAGCCATCCTCGAAATGGCTAACAATTAGGGAGTGTTTACCTTCACACACTGTCCTCGATTCCAGAATGCGACGGCGAATGCTATCGCTCACGTTGGGGCTGGCCTCGATCTCGATCAGACCCATTGTTTTTTTTTATTAGGGGCACCTTTCATGCTCGGAGGAGAACAGTTTTTTTGGCCCCTTAATTTCTCGGTTTTTTTAGCCTCGATTGTGGCTGTTGATTGTTTGTGTATGAACGGTTCGATTTTTGTTGTTTAATGAAGTTTCTTTTTTTCAAAAGAAAAAAGAAAAAATGACCATTTTCTAAAAAATAAAAAAAAGGACATATTTTAATTGATACTTTATTTAAAATTGGTCATCTTATTAAAAAAAAATTGTTCTAAAATTTTCATATACTTACTCTTCTTTCTTTTTTTTTTTTTTTTTTTTAAGAAATATACTTACTCTTCTAGCAGTTACTTATGCAAAACTGCTATAGTCGGCTTAATAAAATATAAAACTAAAAAAGTTGATGAAAATGACTAAATTAATTGAGTCGGGCAGTTTGAACAATCCACACCCTATAGTCGGCTTAATAAAATATAAAACTAAAAAAGTTGATGAAAATGACTAAATTAATTGAGCCGGGCAATTTGAACAATCCACGCCCTATAATCGGCTTAATAAAATATAAAACTAAAAAAATAGACACATTTTAGATTAGATAAATATTTTAGACTCATTCAATTCTGTTTTGGTTAGTTTTGACAGATCATTCAGTTTATTTTGATATTTATTCTTTATTATTCTTAAATTAATCAGTTTGTTAGACATAGACTTTAGACCAAATTTGTTAAACTATTAAAATGCATATCTCAAAATTTGCAAAGAAAGTTTCAACAACATTTTCTAACTTTATTTTAGTGCAAAAAGTTTCCAAGATATATAGAATATAGAAATACAACCATATGACTATGTTCAAAATAGCACAATATCTCAACTACTTGTACAGATTCTTTTCCTACACTAACAAATAGTAGTGAAGAATCAAGTTAGGTGAAATTATAATAAAGAATTAGAATAAGCTTCTTTTTTTTTTTCTTTTAATTAAAGAACTACCCTATTTATTTATTACATTATTTGACTATATGAACTCTAAAATATCTCACTATAACTACATATTTGAGTTGAAAACTTTAGAAATAATAAATTTAGTAAATGCTCTGGAGTTCAATAACAATAGGACATGGTCCCCAATTTTGAAGGGAATGGCCACATTATACCTTGGGTTTGGCTTATAATAAGATATATAGTCATTTAGGTGTAGGACATGATCCTTCATTTGGGATGTGAACAAGAGTAGTGTTGATAATGACACCTCGTTAGGAGTTCTTTTTGTAAATACTCATAATAACTAGAATTATCATAAAAAATTATCGATGGCGGCTCCAACGAAGTGTGGTGGTTTGAAGAAGAAAGATTAGAGAAGAGGAAGATTGAAGAAGAAGGAAGAAAAAGAAAGAGAAAAGAAAAAAGAAAAAAGAAAAAAAATATTTAAAATATTATTTTATTTTAAGAAATTAATAAAAAATATATTTTTTTGTTTTAATTAAAAACTAATGTCATGTCAGAAATTTGTTAGTGTTTAACAGAAAAATTAACAAAGGGACGAAGAGTGTAACGAAATCCAAACTTTAGGGACTAAATGATCAAGTTTGAAAACTCAGGGATCAAAATGAAACCTAACTCAAACCTTAATGTTTAACAGAAAAATTAACGGAGGGACTAAGAGTGTAACGAAATCCAAACCTTAGGGACTAAATTGTCGAGTTTGAAAATTCAGGGACCAAAATGAAACATAACTCAAACCTCAGGGACTAAATGGATATTTTTCCAAAAAATTTATAATGAAAATTTGACATATCTTCTTAAGTTTTGGGGCAAATCTTTTTTTTTTTTTTCCTTATTTTTTAAGTGATAAATAGGAAAATTGAAAATAAAAGTGCATTTTATATTGATCTTCAAATGGATAAGAATGAAATGAAGCTAAAAATAATTGGTAGGGGTTTAAAATATATTAGCTAAAAAATTATTCAAAATATCTAAAAGTTTATCCAAAAGGTTTTGAAGATTGCACAATTAAAGAATAAAGGTAATATTTTTGCAAGTAGTTAAATTTCCTTTTTAGGTAGTACATTTCTTTAGGTGTTGAGTCATGGACACACAAAGTCAAAAGAACATGTGTTGCAAGGTTCCAAACTTTGGAGTGCAAAATTACATATCTTATTTATTAAATTATTGAAAAGCTTAGACTAGCAGATTAAAATTTGTGTGTTATTAATATCATTTTGATAGGAGTTCCATAACTTTCTATATATAATTTTATTGGTTTCGATATTATGCAAATATAATTTTGTAAAAATAAATTAAACAACAAATTAAGTCACTATAGTTTAATCATAGTTTTAGATTGATATGTATAACTCTCAAAGCTTCAATCTAGCACATATTGTTTTAGTTTAGATATAATTTGGTCCTTGTAATCTTAAAAGTTTCAATTTGGTCCCATGATTTCTTTTTTTTTTTTTTTTTTTTGGATAGAGATTGATATACCCAACCAAAAAAGTGGACCAAAAACTAAGTAGACAGCCAGAACTTAAACTGATAGCTAGCTTTCCAATTCCTCAACATCCTAAACCCAAACCAGCTAGTAGTTTTGGTCCCGCTTGGCTCCTTTTCACCTCAAGTCGGCCCCCAACTCGTGATTTAAGCCTGCAAGATTACCGTCAAAATACAGCAATTAGCACACGAAAACATAGAAAAACCCCAACCCAACACATAAAACCAAACTCACTCCATCAAAACACCCCAACCTACGACTGGTTAGCCCTGAAGCAAGCCTAGACCTACATAATATGGATGGAAGAAGCTCAAAAACTGAAATTTATCACCATTGAATCCCTGCGCTTCAAATGCTAAAACTTATGCCTAAGAGAAACTAAAGCATGCTAACAAATTATGAGACAAAACAAGATTTCTCCAAGAAAACCTCACATGTGAGAGTGCGCTTAGCCTCCCCTAAAGTAGCCTCTACTAACTCGGGACTGACTTATAAGCTCCTCCACACCTATCTTATAAATCATCTCTAAGCTATTAATATCCATACTTGATTTCAAACAAATATAATTAACTAACATTAAGCATAGCTTAGTAGATAAGACATTTATTATCCATCTTAATTTTCTTTTCTTTTTTTCTTTCTTTAGTTTTAGTGGGGTAGAAGATCAAGCCAATCATCTTTAGAATGGTAATTGGCGGGTGCCTTGTCCCCACATTTTTTTAACTTAAATATATGTATTTGTTGCCACAAACAAAAAATGTGTCAATATGGAGAAAGTATTTGAGGGGCAACTACAAAAGAGATTTAAATATGTCTCTAGTGATTATTAAGAGTATACAAAACTCTAATATGCATCTAACGATTATTAGGAGGTAGTTGCAATGTGATGTGTGTGTGTATATATATATCAATTTAGTAATGAGAAGACTAATTTGTATGATTTGACTAAACCATAAAAATTAAATTGAAAGTGTCAAAACCATATGAATTAAATGAGAAAAAAATTGAAATGATACAAACCGAACCAAAACTTTGCCAACAAGAACATAGTGCAACCGACATAAAGTATGTGCTTATGAACAAGCGGTTATGAGTTTGAATCGCCTCATCTCAAAGAAACTTTCTTAAATGGAAGTGTTTGTCTATGGAAAAAAAAAAAATTGACTTTGTTTTATTAAGAGTAATTAATTTAGGGTTAAACAAAAATTAGTTAAATAGTCATTATACATACCTTTGTAAAATGAATTAAAAAAATGGATTAGAAGAAGTTGGATTGGAGGGACAATTTTTATTAATATTATAATTTTTAAAACTTATTATTAAAATATAATTAGTTTGAAACTTATTATTTAAATATTGCAGTTTTAAATTTTCGGTCAAAGGTCGTCTCTTGAAGAGACGACCTTGAAACACGTGTCCACCATCAGCTGACATAGAATAAATTTAAAAAAACAAGAAACAAAATTCTAAGAGGTCGTCTCTTGAAGAGACGACCTATGCACTTTTTTTCAAAAAATCTACTTCTGGCAAGGTGGTGAATGTGAAATCTTCCTTCCTCCCCATTCCAGGTTCGAAACCCAACAGTTGTAGTTTTTTCGTTTTCTTTCTTTTCTTTTTCTTTTTCGTTTTTTTTTCTAGTTTTTTATTTTTAAAAATATTAGTAGTTTTTTATTTTCTTTTTTCTTGTTTCACTTTTTTTTTTTTTTAATTTGCAGTTTTTTTTTTCTTTTGAAAAATGAAATTTGAAGTTTGAAATATACTTAAAAATACAAAAAAAAATTATACCATTTTATTTATATTTTATTTTGAATTATAAAATTATTATAACCAACTTTTAAATTTAGCTAATTGAGATAAAAGAAAAATAAAAATGAGAAATATGACAGATAAATCAAATTGTTGTTATTTTTATACCAATAACAATGGTTTCAATGAAGAGTGAAAAAATAAAATGTGTATTTTATATATTAAATTAATTTATTGGTATAAAGATAACAACAATTTGATTTATTTGTCATATTTCTCATTTTTATTTTTCTTTTATCTCAATTATCTAAATTAAAAAATTGGTTATAATAATTTTATAATCCAAAATAAAAATATAAAGAAAATTGTATAAAAATGTTGAAGTATATTTCAAACTTCAAATTTCAAAGAAAAGTGAAACAAGAAAAAAGAAAATAAAAAAGTGCTCATATTTTTTAAACACAAAAAACTAGAAAGCAAAAAAAAAAACGAGAAAAGAAAGAAAACGAAAAAAAAAAGAAAACAAAAAGAATACAGTTGCTGAGATTCGAACATGGGAAAGGGAGGATGGAAGAACCCACATTCACCACCTTGCCAGAAGTAAAGTTTTTGAATAAAAGTGCAAAGGTCGTCTCTTGAAGAGACGACCTCTGAGAATTTTGTTTTTTTTTTTTTTTAAATTTATTATATGTCAGCTGATGGTGGACACGTGTTTCAAGGTCGTCTCTTCAAGAGACGACCTTTGACCGAAAATTTAAAACTGCAATATTTAAATAATAAGTTTCAAACTAATTATATTTTAATAATAAGTTTTAAAAATTATAATATTAATAAAAATTGTCCTGGATTGGAGTGGGTCAAATAGAGACGTTAATAATTCAAGAGTAGCCGTTGGGCTGCAAAATGGCAGGTTTACTATAAATTTGGTCATTCGCTTCATCTCTGTAGCCGTTGCTACTGCAACCTGACCTACTTTATTTATTTTTTTTAGTGTAACAATCTAAATCTTGTATTTTAAAATTTCTAACCATTTAACTTCTATCATATCTATAAAAATAATAATAATAAATTAAAAAAAAAACTTCTATGATAATTTTTTGTAAAGATTTTTTTTTTTTAATGAAAAAATATAGAGTTGAGGATTTGGATCCTAGACCTCTTGCCTATAAGCACATACTTTATTGGAGTTGAGTTATGGTAGCTCTTGTTGGCTAATGAGATTTGTTATATAGATACATCAATAATATAAGATTAAAATACTTTTTTGTCTCACTACTTTGGAGTTTGTGTACTTATGAATGTCCAATTTTAGTCTCATAACTTTGAATTAAGCTTAAAATCGGTCTCTACAGTGAATTTATTGTTATTATTTTTTAAAAATTAGTCTATGTTAGTCTTCCTTTCCTAAAATTTAGATATATGTTCCTATTGTGACTTTTGTGAAAATTATTATTATTATTTAATCAATTTTGATAAAAATTGATTTTTTTTTTAATAACGATAAAAATTGACTTTAAACTTATGATAGAGACCAATTTTAAGCTTGATTGAAAATATAGAGACTAAAATAAAACATAATCCAAAGTATAGATACCAAAATAGTATTTTAACCATAGATCAATTAGAGACTTAAGTTACAAAGTATAAATCGTTAAATAATAAAAAACAATAATATTTAATTTTGATAGATATTTATTTATTTATTTATGATAGAGATTAAATTGTTACAAATTTGAAATGAGACTAAATTGTTACTCCCACGAAAGTTTAACCTGATATGTTTGTCAATTTATTTTTAAATATAAAACAAAAAATGAATAATAGAAAGAAGCGAGGAAAAAAAAAGTAAGTATAAAGAAAAATGAGTCTTCAACATGAAAATCTTAGAAACTTACATGGATTGAGAGGTCATCAAAATTGGATGTGGGTATGGACATCTTGAAATATCTAGTCCAACAAAGTAAGAATTTGGATGTCTATCGATGTGGAAATTCAATATTAGTTCAAAACAAAGGGTTCACAAGTGAAAATGTCAACATTTTTTATGCTCGTATTAATATTGATTTTGATTTCACCCTACCTCTTTCATTTATTAATCCTAATTAACGAGTATTTAAAAAGTATTAATTGTTGGTACCACATTAATCTTTTTGAGTTCAACAACATTTGGAGGTAGAAGATTTGAACATCTGACCTTTTGGTTGATGATACATGTCAATTACTGCTAAACCATGCTCGCTTTGAATTCAAATTCATTTATAAAAAATATATGTAGTTCTGATAATTTAGGTGTTATAGATATACATATATGTCTATTTTTTAAAAAAATTAAAAGAATAGGTACTTTGTACTTCAAGCGGATATTTTTCGTATATTATATCACTATTATTTGAGAAATTTTTGGAAACATCCATGAGAAAAGTTCAATATCAAATTTATCCCTTTTATTAAAAGAAATAAATTTATTCCTCCCCTTAAAAAACGTAGAACATTTTAATCAATTAACCATTAAAATTACTCATGATCCTCTCATAAAAAAATATAAATAAAATTGAAATAATTTAATTTCAAACTTCACTATTTTAAATGAATACTCAAGTAATTTGTAAAATCAGGTGATAGCTACATGGGCTTGGGTTTTGTGAGTAAATTGGGCCAAGTCCGTTTCCGTTAATTCTGCAGAAAATTAGATATATAGCTATTTTTGCTTTTATCACGTTTTATTCCTTTTTGTTTTCTTCTAAAAAAAAAATCTTTTTTTTTCCTTCTTTCGTAAATTTAAAATAATTTAATTCTTGTATTTGTACTCATTTTGAGTTTAAATATTTGTTGATATTTTAATGGAAAATAAACTCTACATGACTTATAGGCAAGTCCAAAATTCTTATAATCCCTGTTTTTCAGTTCAATATTATATGAGTTGGAGATTGAAACATCTAATTTTTTTTTTTTTATCAAGAATATATGTCTTAATGTGTTAAGCTATGTTCATGTTGTCTCTAAACCTAAATTAAAAGTGTTTTAATTATCTATAAATTTGTATAATTTTATTACAATAAGATTGGTTATTTCATCATGGACTCAATTGTTTCTGTTTGTTTTAATGTATGGATTAAAATGTTATAAATGACCTCCATTACAACTGTTTATATAGAGAATAAATCTGCATTTCTTGTTACACAAATAAAAGTTTAAATTCCAATTTTGGTTCTTGAACTTTTACAATTATTCATATTTTGATCTTTCAACTTTTATAATATCATTCATTAACTTAAAATTTTTATTTTATTTAATATCTTAAAACTAAAAATGACCATTTTCATTCTTGTCCTTATTTGGTCGTTAATCTTAATTGTTTTGGTTGTTAATTGTTTTGTGCTTTTTTTGTTGTTTTTTATTCAACATTTGGTTGTTAGTTGTTCTCCATAGATGAAAAACATGACTCTAAATATGTGTTAATGTGCTAATGCAATATGTATTATACTCATATTATAAATTAGTTGAGTTGGACATTTATTAAGTAAATATTGAGTGATACAATGATAGTAATAATCAAAATTTTTATTTTTTATTTTTAAATAAAAATTAAGGACATGAAATGAAATCCATCCATGTATTAGGTAATTACATTTTTAAAAGCTTTTTTTTTTTTTTTTTGGGAAATGAACACTGTACTGTAGTTGAAAGCAAAGTTAAAATGTTTTTCCAAAAAAAAAAAAAGCAAAGTTAAAATTGTGAATAAATGCAATGAAACTTCAAGCTAAGAAAAGAAGTTCAAACACATATTATTATTAACATTAACCAAACCAACCAACTTAACTAATTACTCCACCTAACTATTCCAGCTGTACACCACTAATATTACTAAAATTACCAAAACTTTTGGCTATTTATGTATAATAAAGGTTAAAGTACCAATTAAATTTTGTTAGAATTACAAACTTAATTTTAAAATTTTAAAATTTTAAAATTTAAATTGTTAGGTTTGGTTTAGTATCTAAAATTTTAGGTTCCGTTTCATAACTATTTGGTTTTTGAAAATTAAGCTTAAAAACATTACTTTTGCCTATAAGTTTCTTTGTTTTGATACCTGCCTCATTTCCATGTTTTCAAAAACCAAGTCATTTTTTTTTTTTTAAATTAAATGGGGTCTTAGCCATTTAAATTAAACTTTGAATGTTGATTCTAATAATTTTCTACCATATAAATTTCAATAATTTAATCATTATTTGATATGCATTTGGTTTTTTACTTTGGAAAATTAAGTTTATAAATACTATTTTCATCTCTCTATATATTTTAAAACTTATTTGTTTTCATGGTTGAAATTTAATAAAAAAAATTAAAGTGTTTTTTTTTTTTTAAAACAAGATGGTTATCAAACGTAACCTTAAATATTGACCCAACACATAAATTTGTAACGATTTTGCTCAATATGGGGTAGCCCAACTAGATGTAATTAAGAATCCTTTCCCTAAAAAAATGTGGATGTGCCAAAAAGGAAATTGATTTTAAATGTAATGTGTTCCCACCCATTCAATACTTTTTGCCTGTCTAATCTTATTTTATCCAATTAAATTACTTTTTATGCCATGTTAAATCATTAGTTGTTAATCATAAACATTTTAAGTAACGATATAATGAAATATTACAATCAAAATTTTAAATTATAGAACATAGTTTAAATTTTTTTGAAATTTGATGGACTAAAATTTTAATTTAATCTAAAAAACCAAAACTTTAACATTGTTTAAAAAAAATATAATTATATGTGAATTTATATTATTTTTCTAACTTTCTTAATAACTATGAGCAAATATAAGCATAATTTAACATTATATCGTCCAAAATGTTAAAGTTGAAAAGGTGACGGTAATATACATATATATAACCCATACACCTGCTTTTATCATCACTAACCCAAATTTTCATATCTTTTATCATAATAAGCTTTGCATAATTTTAACTTTATACCGTTCAATCATAATATCGGAGATATCTTTGTTTTTTCTTTGTTAGTGTAATTATATATATATATATATTTTTTTTTTTGAAACATAATTATATTTTTAACCATCATAACAACCATGTTAGGTAATATCTTAATTACTTCCTAACTTTAACTTTAACATTACATAATAAAGTTAGTAAAAAAAAATCAAAACAAAAGGAGGAAAAAGAAAAAGAAAAAAGAAATCAACGGATAGGATTTTCTTTTCCTTATCCGATGGAATCCTACCGTCCATCTCCAAATTCCGCAGTCTCTTCATCCCCGTAAACTCACCGGATTATTCCGCCACCGTCGGCAAGCGGCCTGCGACCCAACTCGGCCGGACAGATTCAGGCGGCGGCAGCCGCCCCTGCGCCACCACCAACGACTTGTAGATCTCAGTAATCATTTTCTCATCATACTCCTTCAACGTGGTCCTTCCACCGCCTCCCCAGATCCCGTCGCCGCCGCCGCCGGAGCCAACGACCCTGGAGTTGGCAAACGCCAACATCGCCTTCACATAGGAATCCCTGAGCCACAGAAGCAGCTTCTTCAGCGACGGCAGCCGCCGGTACAGCCTGAGCTTAGGCGAGATCTTGATCCGCCACAGGCGCCGCCGCGTTCCTCCTTCGGCCCCAAGTTGCACCGTCTCCCTCCGGCCACGGCCGACCGACCCAGCCAGTTTCCTGTAGCTCTTCTTCTTCCTCCAGTAGCGCCTCAGCCCTTTATAAACGCTCACAGAAACGCCTTCCATTGAAATCTAATCCACAAATTTGTGAAATGGAGTGAGAAACTTGAGTAATTTAAAGAGAAAGGAAAAAAAAAAAAAAAAAAAACTATATGATATAAATGGGGATGAAGAAAATAAATAATTGAGCTACTAAGTTTGTGAAATGGAATTAAATAATTTTGTTGGAGGGGGAAAGAAGATGGGGTGGTGATGTTCATAAATGGCAGGGCTGAGTTTCTAACCTTTATTGTTTGCTGGTTTTTGCCACCAAATTAAATGAAGGAAGGTTGCAAGATGTGAGATCCTCACCTTTGGATTTTAAGTGCTTTTATGTAGAGGTTATGGTGAAGGAAAGGGAAAAAGCATTTAATTCTTATGCTTTCAAATTTGACCTTTTCGGGATATTTCGTTACAAATGTCTGAGTAGAAATTTGAACGGATAGTTATTATTGTTTTCCCTCTCTGATTGATATGTGATTTTGCTAATGTGTTAGTAAGATGATTTGTTTTTCTTTTTTACAACATGTGGAGTAGGAAATTTGAACTGCAAACTTCTTGGTTTTTGTGTAATATAATTTGGTGTTAAGAAGTTGAATTATGTTTGATGGTGAGTTTTATCATTTATATTGTATAACAAACCTCATTGAAAACCTTTGTTAAGAAAAATGAAAATCATTTAAACCCTGGGAAATAAATGGTCCCAAAGGGTGGTAGGACCTGGATTTGAGTCATATTTTATTGGTTGGCATTTGGATAAGTGTTTTTTAGTTGAAGGATTTGGAACTTCTTCTTCTTTTTCTCCTTAAAGATATAACTAGCACTAATTGAGTTATAGCTTGAAGTGTAATATTATGTTTCAATATTTATTTGAAATTAGCCTTTAGTTTGAAACTTTAACGATATTAAATTTTAAGGTAGCTATACTCATAAAACTATGTAGATGAGAAAAATAGATGTGGACGATCTCATAAAATTTATTAATGGATCATCTAAGAGTACGATTAGAACAGTTTAAATGGAGCGAAACATTTAATAATAGTATCATGTTAATTAAATATGTGATATTTATGTATGAAATAAAAAATAATAATAAATTAAAAAAAAAAAAAAGAAGCATTCTCAATGTAGTCTACAAGTTTTCATAAGATAATGGTACTTAAGTATTTATTTTTTTTTTTTTTAACTCGAGTGTGAGATAGAAATATTTAATTCCGAAAAGAATCTCAATTTAATTCATAAAACAATTATCTCTTCGCTGCAATAAGAGGTTAGTATATATACTTTTCTTAGAAATTACATGAAGATTTTTTTTGTCGATAAAATTATAACTCAGTAAATGGTACACTAACTGTCTGTTGCTTAGTTTTCAGTACAACTCTCTTTCGGGAGGGAATATTACTAACTGTCTGTACACACTCTCTTTTCGGAGGGAATAGTGTTACACTCTGGCTAACAAGTTTGGCTTGGAGTGAAGATGTCTCTTAGGAGCTGTTTGGGGCGCTGAATTGGTTATAATAGTTGGGAAATTATAATAGTCTCGGGTTATAATAGTATGTGTTTGGGGTGCAGATTATTATAGTCTGGGATAAAATAGTCTTTGTTTGGGGTGCAGTGTTTTGGGATGCAAATTATTTTAGTCTGGGTTCAAATAATCTATGTTTCAAGCTGACTGTTTTTTTTCTTGATTTTTTTTTTTTTGTTTATTTTCCTCATACAACTTTGTACTTCAAATATTAATAATAATAATAAAAAAAAGGTTTAGTTGTAAAAAAAAAAATACAAGTTTTGGGTACACGGGTTAAATTATGTGTTTAGCTTAAAAGGAAACAAAAATAACTTAAAGTAAATGTTGATTTTCTTTGTTTTAGAGTCATGGTTTTTTTCACAAAATAAGTCATTTTATGATTTCATATAGAAAAACAATATTTGTTTCATTTATGTATTTCCAACATAAAGATGGTAAATGTTTATTCAAAACTCATTTTACCTTTATTATCAAAAGAATCAAATAAAATAGAAATCACATAAAATAAAAACTTGAGTAGTATTTTTTTTTTAAAATTATTATTATCACGGTAAACTTAAATATGATAAGTATAATTTGGAATGAAAAATATGGTACAATAAAGATAAACATTCATATACTGCATTATCAAAAGTAATTATGTAATAAAACTCCATATATATATATATATACAAAGACAACCTAGTATCTAACTCTCCCTAGAAATTTTATGATTTTTCCGATGACCACCAACAAATTTTTCGGCGATCGAAAATTTTTCCCTCTTTTTTCCTTTCATTTTCTTCTACCTCTTTTTTTTTTTCTTTATTTTCGTTTTTTATATTTTTCGAAATGAAAATGAGAAGAAGATTTTCTTAAAAAAAAAAAAAAGAAAAAAAAGGAAAAAAAAAGCCGAAAAAGTCGTCGGTGATTGTCGAAAAAGTGGTCGAAAAGTCGACGGCGGTCGTCGGAAAAGTTGTCGGTGGTCGCCGGAAAAGTCATCGGCCGGTCATCGGTAGAAAAGTCAATGAGTCACATGGAAGAAGAGAGAAAAGAGTTACTGTAGAGAATGGATAGAATGAGTTACTGTAGCAACACCGAGGGGAAAAATAATCTACTTCGTCCCTTATTTTTGTTGGTGCCCCAAACACTGGGTTGGTTATAATAGCCCCTATTATAACCAACACCCTATTATAACCAATCCAGTGGGCCAAACGACCCCTTATTGTGTAGAGATTTTGGTTTTCCTGTTCCCGTCTTACTATAATGATTTGCTTAATTTTTGAGTGTTTTGTCTTGATTTGTATGAAAGGTTGATGTTTCAAAAAAAAAACAAAACAAAAAAATGGTACATCCCCACCTCTTTTGTGAAAAGTTTGTAGATTTCCTAAAAGAAAAATTTGTGAGATTTGAATATTCACACCTAATTATATTATTATCTAAAAAATATTTAATTTTTGTAACGATTATTAGCTTTGCAAAATTTTAAATTGTGAATAAAAAATAATCAATGAAATAAAAACTTGATTGAAATTTGAAATTAGTGATTTATAATTTCCCTAACATACTTTTAGTTTTACCACAATTTACTTATTAAATCAATTATCAAATAATTTCTCTAAATTAATTTTCTGACGTCAATCTGGTCCACGTTTGAATCCCCCCCTTGTACAATTTTTGAGGTAAAATAAGTATAATAATAATAATTTCTTGGACATGCTTTCTTCAATAACATTGTTATTGGTATTGGGTAATAAATATTTGAGTTTTTTCCCCCCCTTTTTCCATTATAGACTGATCTCAATCTCTATTATTGTAAATGGAACCCCTTGCCCCCACGCAAGTTTTGGAAAATTAATGAGTGATGAAAAAAAAAAAAGAAGGAGCAATCATAATTGAGGCAAAAAGTTAATTGGATTAAATTAGTGACATTTATTTCACAATTTGAATTTCTATAGTTATCTTATATTTAAAGGTTTTTTTTGAGAATATCTTATATTTAAAGTTTGGTACCTCATCGGTTAAGTAAAATCATGTTTTCAAAATTTTGAGGTTTATAAGCTTTAAGTTGATGTCCTTGAATGTACCAATTTAAACATGGTTGCAAAAGTAAATATAGTTGAATGGTAATTGACATGTACTCTCAACTAAGAGATTTGAGGTTTGAATCGACCCACTCCAAATATTGATAAACCAAAAAAAAAAAAAAAACGATTGAAATACATGGATATAGTCTCATGTTAATAAGAGAGAGAAATATCTCTAACTATACAATATAAGAAAAAACAAGTATTACTATTGGTATGAGATTTTTTAAAATGAAACTAAAAGTAAGTTTAGGGAAAGTAAGGCTTGAGCAATATATTAAATTTTCGTCTACATGTCTATTAACATTTTTAAGTCCATGGATTTGATATCGACATGAAGGATGAATCGACATTTTCATTATACTGTTAATTTTGTTTATATAAAATATAAAGAAAATAATAACAAAATGTAACTAATGTGAACATAATATTTATAATAAGTAGTTTCTAAAATGTAAAACATTTATTTATTAATTTTAATATTTTTTAAATATATATTTTTTAGAAATATTTATCAACATTGATATTTTGTAGATATTTTGATAAAATTGAGACCTCGACATTAACAAACAATATTGCATCATTATATGAACATAAAGAAATTTGTTTATTTCAAAAAAGAAATTTGTTCTTCCAACAAGAACTCGCTACAAAATCTCAAACTTTTATTGAAATCACATCCTACACGAATCTAAACTCGTCGTCAAAGAGTTTCTTTTTCCTTTTTTTTTTTTTTTTTTCTTTCTCTTTTTAGTGCCTCATTAATGTTTCCAAAACTTTGGAATTGTTTTGAGCTCATGTTTCTCATTTTCTTATAATTTCTTTTATAATATTTTTAAGAACAGTCAATTTTTTTTTAATTATTTTTAAAATTTATTTAAAATTTATTTAAAATTTCAGAAATGTAACAAAAACACAAAAAATATTTACAACACATACATTTTCCATTGATTATAAAGGTGATAAAATGTAAAACGAACTTCATCACTCAATATCATATCCATATCCATATTGGTTGCATTTAATTTTGTTCACGGTTTAGCGTTTTTTGTTGAACCGAAAGACATTTAAATGTGGTGACATTAATTGATTTGATGGGTTAGAATGAATAGAGAGTACAATTTCCGTCACTGTTGTTCATTTAATAGATTTAGAGACTTTGGCCTAATGTTTAGTATATGGTACCAAAAAGTCTTCTCATAGTCCCTCAAGTTTCATGCCAATCACAAAATTGATTTTTTGCTTTTAGCATGCATGAATCACGTCCCCAAAGTTTTTTTTTTTTTTTTTTTTTTTTTTTTTTTTTTAATTTTATTTATAATAATAATTATTATTGTTATTATTTATTAAAAAAAAAAAAAAAAAAAAAAAAAAAAAAAAAAAAAACTCACGTCCCCAAAGCTCAGGTCTTTTTCGAAGCTTTCACTATTATCATTGACCAAAGACATCCACACAAAAATATAAGCCAGAAATCCTTAAATAATGTAGTCATTCACTCATTCTCATAATTATTAGCTAAGATTAAAAAAATTGGTTAAATATATGTTTTAGTGGTTAATATTTAGATATTTTTCAATTTATTCTCTTTTGTATTTTAACATTTTCCAATGGTACTATTTCTACTTGTAATAAATGTATGTGACATGATACTTGGTAAGGTATTGTAGAGTTGGAGGAGGAATTATTTTTTTTTTCCCTTAAATTGGAGTGGCCTAACTAATTGTTTTTTAACAAAATTTTTCATATCACGTAAGTTTCTTACTGGCCAATTTCAACTTTAAGGACCGGATTGAAAAGAAAATCTAGACATTAAAAAACAAAACATATATTTAGCTTTAAAAAAATAGTTTAATTATTATTTTAACTCGTCTCATCTCTCTATAATTTGAAATTTCATTAGAATTAGTTTTGACTAAATAAAAGAGACCAAGTCGACTTTTAGGTTAAAGAGGGCTGGTAAAAGGTTGTATAGAAAATTCATGCCAATGCCTTTAAAAATCCTAATTTTCACTAGGGTGGGCATAATTTAGTAGTAATTGACATGTATTCTCAATCAGAAGATAATTTAGTAGTAATTGACATGTATTCTCAAGATCAAAGATTCGAATCTTCACCTCAAATATTGTTGAACTAAAAAAAATCATAATCTTAAAGCCCACCATTTTTCACCATTGATTTTCTCTTTTAATAGAGAACCCAATTCAATTGAAGTCTCAATTCATCTAAACTTGTACAACAAACCAATTTAACATTCTCACACATACTTTTCTTTTTTTCTTTTTTTTTAACAATATGTAAGGTAGGGAAATGAATTATGCTTGCCTTGAACACACAAATATCAAATAACATTAATAAAAAGTCTCAAAAAAATATTTTTCTCAAAATAATAATAATAAAAAAAAAAAAAAAAAAAAAGAGAAGCAAAATTACGATTACCGATCAGATTAGACTTGATTAATGAACACAAATTTCATTTCACTTCCTCCTCCTTTTTTGTTCCTTTCCATTTCCACTTGCAGTCGACAATTTCCCCAAATCCAAATCCCTCTTCCTCTTAAATCCTTCAGGCGTCCTCACCTGACTCAGCTTCTTCATCTTCCCACCCACCGCCGCCGCAGACGGCGGCGTCTTCCCTTCCGGCGTCCTGACCTGGCTGAGCCTCTTCGTTTTTCCCCCTTTCCTCTTCTCCCCCTCTTCTGTCTGCTTCTCTGCAGGAGAAATCTTGAAGGAGTTGTTGACTTCGATCAGCCTCTCTGTTCTGACCAACTTCTTAATCTGAACAGAGAGCGTTTTTCTGAAAGTGGGTGGAAGCGATTCCTTGTACTTTTCCTCGATTAGCTTTGAAATTGCTTCTTGGCTCGATCCGTTCCGGTGCTTGAGTCTCGAAATTGCGTCGCTGATCATCTGAAAAAGGAAGAAAGAGAGAAACCCATGAAACAATTACAGAGAGATGAAGATGAAGATGTGTTAGATTATGAGGGATTTGACCTCGAAGTAGGGTGGGTGATGGGCAGAACTGGAATTGAAATTATTGGTTGGAGTTGGAAGTGCTTTTCCCATGGTGGAGATTTGAGGGTGTGATGGAAAGTGAAACCAGAGAAATGGAAGAGAGAGCAGAGAGGTGTTTCTCAAGAATTTGAAATTCGATTTTCCTGTTTTTTGAAATATGGTTTTGGCGGTACTTTTTCAACACGTGGCAGATTCTTGTTGGCTTAGAAGGATGGATGTGGAACGTTTTGACGGAGAAATTATTCGATGAGGCCAGCAACCATGAAATCGGTGCTTTTGCAACATTAGGTATATAAAAGAGAAATTATACAAGTGTTATAGGCAATTTTGGACCACCTCGATGCACAAGGAGCTGACGAGGACAACCATGGAGAAATCGGGCTGAAAGATGGACCAAGGAGGCAAAACCGGCAAATGGGACGGGCCAAGACCGAAGGGGTCGGGTTTTCGGCTCGACCCCCTGCTCGGCCTCGGCCATGGCCGAGGCCCACCCCCGGCCCGCTCGGGCGGGCCGAGTCCTTTTGGTCCCGTCTGGTCCCCACCGCCTCTGGATGCCCCGGTTTCGCCTGGTTTGACCTAAAACGCCTCCGAAACCCTAAAAAGGCTAGGAGTATGAACAGGTATTTATATCCCTCTTCGCCACTGAAGAGGGGATCCCGAATTCTATCCCTAAACTCCACTCTCTATTCTCTGTTTTCTCCTCTTGCTCTTACTTTTCCACTCCCTACCGTTCTCTTTGCTGACTTAAGCATCGGAGCCGGTGTGGCGAGCACCACACCGGTGTGCAGGTTTACTGTCTTGCAGGCCACGTCTTCCCCCCTCAACTACAAATTTACCGTTGGTGGCACGTGAAGGTCAGGTGAGATCCTCTGGCCAAAATCGACCATCAACAGTTGGCGCCGTCTGTGGGGAAGAAAGCCTGTTAATCTGCACATCGGTTATTCCATGAGTAAGGGTATGGAGAAGAAAGACCAAGACGTAAACATAGAGAATTCGGATGGTGACCGCCACCAGCGGAGGTCACGTGACGATGACAGCATCCGGGGGTCACCGAGACAAGCAGGCCGAGGCCGAGCAGAGGATGCCAATACCAAGATTGCCGCCCTTAAGGATGAGGTGAAGGGAATGAATCGGAGTTTATCCAGAATACTCCAAATCCTGGATAAACCCGGCCCTAGCACCAAAGTCCATGAGGGGAGCTTGATTAGAGACCCGAGGAAGGGGAAGGAGCCTATGGAGCACACTGCAGAGTCAGGGACGAGGTCAAGAGGAAAGAAGACTGACAGCATGACCAGCAAGGTCAGGGGGCTCAAACCCACTGATCGCACGATTTTGAGGAGCCCAGAGTCAAGCACACTTAAGGGGCGTCACTACACAGTTTCTACCCCAAGCTACGGACATACTAAGACAGACCTGAGGAATCTGATCGTTGAGAAGCGCAGAAGTGCCAAAACTGCCGAGTCCGAGGCCAAAGCCGCCGAAGCTGAAGCTCGGGCTGCCGAGGCCGAGGCTAGGTTGGCCGAGGCCGAGGCCAAGAAAGACGACCTCCCTTGGAAGACCGAGCTTCTTAATGCACTAAAGGAGCTCGGAAATCCTCAGGGAGACTAGCAGAGGTCAAAGAACTTTGGAGATCAAAACTTGGAGGAACTAGCCGACCAAGTCGATCCGCCCTTCACAGAGGAAGTCATGAAAGCCGAGGTGCCTCAAAAGTTTAAGGTACCCACGTTCAAACAGTACGATGGCAAGAAAGACCCCGTGCAACATCTAAATGCATACAGAAGTTGGATGGACTTCCACGGCGTCTCAGATGCAATCAGGTGCCGTGCATTCTTTTTCACCCTGACAGGATCAGCTAGGCACTGGTTTGAGAGACTGAAAAGGAGGTCCATCAGCTGTTTCAAAGAGTTAGCCCAAGCATTCCTTGCACAGTTCATGGGAGCTAGAGAGCAGCGCAAGCCTCACATCAACCTCTTGACGGTCAAACAACAGCCAGGTGAGAGCTTGCGTGATTACATAACTCGTTTTAATGATGAGGCACTACAGGTTGAGGGGTACAGCGAGGGAGCAGCCCTGGTAGCCATAACAGCCGGTTTGGAAGACGAAAGACTGCTCAATTCAATAGGTAAGAGCCAGCCTCGAACCTATGCGGAGTTCGTCTCCCGGGCACAGAAGTATATGAGCGCAGAGGAGTTACTGAAGTCAAAGAGGTCAGAACGAGAATACAAGAGGTTTTCTTCATCTAGCTACGACAGTAAAAAGGACAAAAGGCAGAGGACAGACGAAGGAGGCCGGGGTCGAGCAGACCATGGCCGAGGCCGACCAGACAATGGCCGAGGCCGACCAGACCAAGGAGCACCTCCTTTCGGTAAGTTTGAGAAATACACCCCAACTGCTGTTCCGCAGGAGCAAGTACTGATGGAGATCCGAAATACGGGCCTCCTGAAATTTCCAGGGAGGATGAAGTCGAGTGCCGATAGAAGAGACAAGAGCCAGTATTGTCTTTTCCACCGGGACCACGGGCATTCAACCAGGAATTGTATTCAGTTGAAGGATGAAATCGAAGCACTGATCCAGAATGGGTATTTGAAAGAGTTCGTCGGTGAGCCAAAGGCCGAGGCCGACCACGGATGGCCGAGGTCGAGCCTTACCAAAGATGGCCGAGACAAAGAAGAACCCCTACGGGAGATCAGAACCATCTTTGGAGGACCAGCAGGAGGAGGTTCGAGCAGGAAGAGGAAAGCTATGGTCAGGGAAGCAAGGTCCGAACCAGAATATCGAGGTATGTACTCTGTCCATCTATCAAAGGCACACCCCTCTTTGGAGTTCACTGAGGCTGAGGCAGCGAGCATTCATCAGCCACATAATGATGCTCTGGTGGTCACTCTAATTGTAGCCAATGTGAAAATCCATCGGATCCTAATTGATGGGGGAAGCTCGGCTGATGTCCTTTCTCTAACGGCCTTTAAAGCAATGCGGTTAGGGAGGGAACTCTTAAAGCCAAGCCTTACCCCACTTGTAGGATTTGGAGGAGAGAGAGTGACCCCAGAAGGTAGCATAGAACTTCCTGTGACCTTTGGGGATGGACAGAATGCAGTGACAAAGATGATAAACTTCCTAGTTGTGGATTGTATGTCAGCCTACAATGCAATCCTAGGAAGACCAACCTTGCATGAGATGAAGGCCATAGCTTCAACTTACCATCAGTTACTGAAGTTTCCAACTCCGAACGGTGTGGGAGTCGTCAAGGGAGAGCAGAAGGAATCAAGGGAGTGTTACTGGACCGCACTGAAAGCTGTCAAGCCACAGAGGGCAGAGGCTGACCAGGCCGAGGCCGACCAGAGAATGAGGCGAGGCCGAGCAGCCCACACTTCCACCAATACTGAATCTGAACTTATGGAGTTTTAGGGTTTTTTGTTTATTGCATTCTATCATGTAATTAAACATTGTTTACTTTGTTGCTGCCTCTAGTATAGGTTCAATGTTTTTTCTTCATTCAAAGTGTGAAAGTTTAATTAATAGCCTTACAGTTTCGCCATTAAAGTTCAGTATTCAGAAGTGTGCACAAGGCAACCGACTCAAGCATCTTTACACCGGGCGAGCCTGGACTGTCGAAGTCTACCTCGCCTCATCCAGAGTGAGACCATGTGAGCCTGGACCGACGAGTCTACCTCACATCCTCTGGCTTGAGCATCTTTACACCGGGCGAGCCTGGACTGCCGAAGTCTACCTCGCCTCATCCAGAGTGAGACCATGTGAGCCTGGACCGACGAGTCTACCTCACATCCTCTGGCTTGAGCATCATTACACCGGGCGAGCCTGGACTGCCGAAGTCTACCTCGCCTCATCCAGAGTGAGACCATGTGAGCCTGGACCGACGAGTCTACCTCACCTCCTCTGGACTGAGCATCTTTACACCGGGCGAGCCTGGACTGCCGAAGTCTACCTCGCCTCATCCAGAGTGAGACCATGTGAGCCTGGACCGACGAGTCTACCTCACATCCTCTGGCTTGAGCATCTTTACACCGGGCGAGCCTGGACTGCCGAAGTCTACCTCGCCTCATCCAAAGTGAGACCATGTGAGCCTGGACCAACGAGTCTACCTCACCTCACCTGACATGAGTCCATACACTTCATCTAAGTCAAGCTCACCCTGCAGAAGCCAGGACCGAGCACCTCTTGCCAAGGCCGAGCACCTCTTGCCGAGGCCGAGCACAAACTTTAAAGGTATTCTCCTATTTACTCAACTATACTTTGTGTTTTAATAAAGTTTTTCTTGAGATTGGGGGCTGTAAAGGGGATATGCACTCCCTATTAAACAAAAAGCAAGTAACAGGGGATATGCACTCCCTATTAAACAAAAAGCACCCAGGTTTAAGCTAACATATGGATACATGTTCAAACCTATTCTCTTGTTATTTCCCTACAAGGACTAACATATGGATGCAGGGAGCCAAATTTTAGGCTAACGGGGGCTTGAGGCCGAGGCCGACCCTAGCCTTTTCCCTAACTTTTCTCTTGCAGACACGAACCTGAAATGAAGCACTCCGAATGACCCAGTACAAAATATGATGCTCGGCCTCTTCCCGAGGCCGAGGCCGACCAGGCAAGCAGAAAGGGAGATAGCTGTGCTCGGCCTCTTCCCGAGGCCGAGGCCGACCAGCACCACTTTTGTAATCTCTCACCCTTTTTCATTTTCATTTCATCTAACCCCTATTCAGGGAGTGTCTACTTCTATCCTACTTTGCAGGATGACAACAAAGCTACACGTAAGCCAGCCCAGGGCAAGGGTCATTACTCTTAAATCGGGCTTAAGGAGCTCAACTTATAGCAATAAGTCACCCCGAATCCCAATTCAAGAGTGGGGACTTAATGTTATAGGCAATTTTGGACCACCTCGATGCACAAGGAGCTGACGAGGACAACCATGGAGAAATCGGGCTGAAAGATGGACCAAGGAGGCAAAACCGGCAAATGGGACGGGCCAAGACCGAAGGGGTCGGGTTTTCGGCTCGACCCCCTGCTCGGCCTCGGCCCATGGCCGAGGCCGACCATATGCTCGGCCTCGGCCCGCTCGTGCGGGCCGAGTCCTTTTGGTCCCGTCTGGTCCCCACCGCCTCTGGATGCCCCGGTTTCGCCTGGTTTGACCTAAAACGCCTCCGAAACCCTAAAAAGGCTAGGAGGATGAACAGGTATTTATATCCCTCTTCGCCACTGAAGAGGGGATCCCGAATTCTATCCCTAAACTCCACTCTCTATTCTCTGTTTTCTCCTCTTGCTCTTACTTTTCCACTCCCTACCGTTCTCTTTGCTGACTTAAGCATCGGAGCCGGTGTGGCGAGCACCACACCGGTGTGCAGGTTTACTGTCTTGCAGGCCACGTCTTCCCCCCTCAACTACAAATTTACCGTTGGTGGCACGTGAAGGTCAGGTGAGATCCTCTGGCCAAAATCGACCATCAACAACAAGTAACTTGATTTTGTATCTAACAATTATCGGATGACACAAATTTAAAAATTTACATCCAACGGTTTCAAATTCGTACACACATGTTCAAGTTTAGGATTCAATTTGATGAAATTGAAAGCGATAAGTTTAGGGGAATTTTTTTTTCTCCTAAAAAAATTGTTTTTAAATATTATAAAAATTATATTATTCAATAGCGTGTAGGGTAGATATCCAAACCTCTAACCTTTTGATATTTACCTTGACAGACCCCTCTAATAAAATTATTCTGTAAACATGATTAAATAATTCTAATATTGACTTCATTAAAATTTAACATAATAAAGACATAAAATTATAAGTAAACTATGATTCTGTTGGTAATGTTCTTTTTAATATTGTTTAAGGTCTAGATTTTCCTCCATGACATAGAAAAAGAGAAGTGCAGACTTATCATATACCATTTCATTTTCTAAGAAGTATACCTTCTGATTTTAAAGAGAAGAAATCATTTTATTGGTCATATTATAATACACCTTTTTTCCTTTTTCCTTCCATTATTGGAAAAAAAAGGGAAAAAAACTCCCAAAAGCGAAAAGATAATGGGAATAAGAATCTAAAATGATATTGAAGAGAGAATAATAATTCAACATTACCCCTTAAACAAATTATTGATCAATCTTCATTTGTTTTGTTCAGCTGAAATGGGAAAAAAGGATTAAATTATTTAAAGAGACCACCAAAATGTGACTGACAGTTTTACACTGTTAAATATATGAGAGAAAAACGATCAAAAGTATTTTGGACATATAAATTTTCGAATTTACATCCAACAACTTTTATTCAATAATTTTTGGAGAGAGATGAAAGATTGGATAATTTTGAAAGTGATGTGGTGTTAAAAAATGGACCAAAATGAGATGTGAAAAGCTAAATAGTTAAAAGACCAAAAATTCCAACCCAAGTGGGCTTTTGGAATTTTGGAATACCCTTTATCCTAAAAGGAAGCTACTAAGCACTAAAGGCACATGGGACACAATGATCTAAAATGCTAAGTTTTTGGTGCTTTAGTAGTGGCATTAATTGCTTATATATTCTCTATTTCCACCTCTCCCCAACTTCTTTTCTTTTTCCTAATCTCTATTTCTAACAAACACTTCCCTTCTACTCCAAGAAATCCCATCCATCCTAATCACATCCTCTTTCATATACAAGTAGCAAAAATAATTAATAAACCCTAGTTAACGGTTGCCGTTGGAAAAAGTACTATATTATTGAGAATATCATATACTTCTTTCTATTTATTATTTGGTATATCAACATTTTTTTAAAATAATGAAGAAATATTTATAAAAATAAAATTATAGTATAAACAGAACAAAAGGCAAAAAGTGATAAATAAAATGATATTGTAGGTAACTTTGCATGCAAAACAATAATGGTGGATGTGAGACTCATTAATTAATTGCAATATATAATAATTATAGAATTTAAAAAACATATTTTTAATAGGTTTTATTTATTTCTTGACGGATAAAACATCATTTTCTGTTCTAAGAAATCAAACAAGGCTTCAAACCCTTTTTTTCTTTTTTTTTTTGTGGTATATTTAGTCTAAGTCTCTTTTCACCATTCATATGTTTCCTTATAAATTTTGCAAAATCTTAAATTAAACCATTTGAAAACTACCCTTCTTATTGAATATATATGAACGACTATTCGTCTATTTTTTCTTAAAAAACATATTTATTTATTTATTTATTATTATTATTTTTTAAGAAGTCTATGTAAATATTTAAAATGAACAAAATACATATATTAAATTTTTAGTAAATAGTTTTTTCTACAACTTTAGTAAATAGCTAATCAATAGAAATAAATAAATGAAAATAAATAAAAATTCAAGTAAATAACACATCTAAGTTTTGATACTCTATTTAAATGAATCTCGATCAAGATTCAAATTCCCCATCCTTCTACTCGTTGAATTCAGAAAGAAAAAAGAAAAAATTGAGGATAACATTGATAAATTCTTATACTATCATGTGAAAACGGCATTATATATAATTACATTAGACATTTCCTTGCTTTGAATACATTGCTATTTCGATTTCCAACCCATAAAAAGATGAAAGTGAAACAAAGAAAAATAAAGAATCATTAATACGTCTTAATTTATAGCATAAAATTAAATGCATATTAATCAATCTACACGTAACGTAATTTCCTCGATTTCACTACCCTGCTTATTCTGATCTCCTCTTTCTCCTCTTTCCCCGTTTTTCAATGGCATAAATTACAGAGGAAAAGAAATATAATCGAACCCCATTTCTCTGTCAGCAATGGAGAATTCAGTTTTCATTAGAGGCAAAGAATGATGAAGAAACCCAAAGGCCAAACTTCCCACGAGAACGAAACGGATTTGCCAGAAGCAGAGGGAGGACTGTAGTAATAGTAAGGATAGTACGGTAAAATCGGGTTCGGCGGCGGCGGAGCAACGCCGGGAAACTGGCCGCCGTCTGCCGGCGGGTAGGGCATGATGGAGGACGGCGGCGGCGGTGAAGGGTAGACGCACGAGTCGCACGAGGGGGGCGCCGGGGGAGGGGGGCATTCGGAAGTGGGGACTGGCGGTGGAGGGGGCAGCGGCGAGGGAGGAGGCGGGCAATCAACCACTGGCGGCGGAGGCGGCGGAAGTTGGCAGGGATTGTCGCAAGTTGAGCACATCGAACAGCTGGTCTGATCCTTGGCGACGGCGGTTGCCGAGGAGGGAGAGGAAAATTTGGAGAGTGAAAAGAGGAAGAGGGTGAGGGAAATGGAGAGGAGATTCGCCATTGAAAGTGAATTGGAAGGTAAGACGGTGGAATGAGAGAGGAAATGGGAATATAAAGGGAGAGAAATTGGATTTATTTTGGATTAAATTGGAGAGTTCTAAGATTTAGAGAAGGGCATGTGTACGTGCACCAACCAATACAGGTGATTTAGCTTCTACGGAACAATCCATCATGAAAAGACGAAAACCAAATAAATAAGAACAAGAATTGAAGTTTGAAGTCAAAACAGAATTTAAGTTCCAAAAAGAAAATTAAGAAATATAGCTGTGATTGAAATTATTGAAGTAGCCTAACTAAGTTACACAAGGAGGTTTAAAGTGAAACTCCCTAATTTGAAGCCTATTCGCACGTGAGGACGATCGTGCGGGAATCAACTTGTCCCACATCGCCTGGGGATCGGAATCTAGTGTAGACGTTGGGTATAAAAAAGCCGTGCCAGCACTCAAGAAAAGGAGCACTTTTTTCGGCTTTCCGGCCAAGATGAAGTATACCAGTGTAGTATCTTATTCCTTGAATCTGATATGGGTTCAGGCCCATCTCAGTGCTTTTGTTTTCATAGTTTTTTTTTATTAAAATATTTGTAATATTACCCCAACTAAAATAGACATCATTAAAAATTAAAAATTCATTTTATGTCATTCAGAATTTTCTCTTAAATTACCAGTAAATTGAATTAAAAGTCTAAAATACACAAATTAATTTAAAACTGTTCACCACGTAAAGCCCTAAGAACCCTCGATTGAGGAGCATCGGGATCCCCACGCATGGCGTTTTGCTTCCAAATCTCTGTAGCTCTCCGAAGCGAATCCTCCGCCGTGTCCACCTGCTCCGGCAACCACCCAATCACATCCCTCCCCCCGCCGTCGTACGCCGTCCCGTCCGTCGCTCTGGTTATCGGCTTCCGCGTATCCGCAAACTCGATCTCGGCCAACGGCGACGCCTTGTGGTGCTTGTAGTAATCTCTGTCGTCTTCTTCCTCTTCTTTTCTGCCTTCTTTCTCCTCCGGCAACTGCCCGCCGTCGATCCCAACGCAGCTGACGTCGTCGATCATCGTACTCTGCTGGGCTCTCTTTTGTTGAGTAATGGGCTTCGAGGCCTGGCCCACCGGCGTGGTTTCTAACCGAGGAGAGGAGGCGTATTGGGCCTTGGGCGGCCCAAACGGCCCATTTGAATCTGCCTCTTTAGCATCGTCTCTTTCATAATCAGCTTTCGCATTATCTGGCTCTAGATTATCCTGTGATTTCTACACAAACAACAATAACCGGAAATTAAAAAGCACTTTGGCTAAAAGTGGTTTTCTCAAAAGCCCTTGCAAACCATGATATGATAGAGAGAGAAGAAGTACTTCAGGTTCACCGGATGGAACGGCGAGGTCGTTGTCGTCTTTGGCGTGAACGGAAGGGTCAGCGGTACGACATGTCGTCAGACGTCGCCGGAGGCGTTGGAATTGGGCCAGAGAGAAGGCCCAATTGGACTTCGGTGCGATCGCCGTCAACCTGGACTGCATAATTCAGATTTATCCCTCCGAATTTCGGTTATGATTTGGGATTCTGCAGCGGCCAGGTTAAAAAGGAAAACTAGGGGAGTTTCTGGAGAGGCGAAGAGGAAATAGCACGTGGCGGGAGAGTACGTGGCATGGACAGCAGAGCATCCACGTGTAGTTTGAGAGGTAAGTTCTGGGTTATTCACTTTTTTTTAATAATTCTTTTTAGTGTGTCTTGTCGTGGTGATGCAGAGGCACCTAGAACGATGGGGAATAATCTTCAGAACTGGGAAATATAAAAATACCTTTTAGCTTTTGTAAATAATCCCAAACATGTTTGTAATAAATAATTAATAATAATTATCCCACTAATTTTCGACTTGGTTCAACAATAATTTATATGAAAATTTCATATATTTTATTTTTACTTCTAATTCTATATTAAGTTGAATCAATCAATTTAAGACTTTGAATATTTAATTTCATTTAAAGAAGTTCAAAAATTATCAAATTAATATGTAATGACGTGTAAATCATAGAATTAAAAGAGTAATAAAAAATTTTGAAAATTTAAAAAATCAATAAATTACTCCAATTCGAACTTTAAAATAAAATATTCAATCCTAATACTAAGCACAAATAGTTAGTGACCAAACCTTTTTCTTCTTTGCTTTCTGAGAAGGAATACTCAAACCTAATTAAAAAAAATATTAACGATGGAAGTTTGAAGTTTAAAGAAGATAGTAAGTACTCCCATCACTAAATATAGTTTAAATTGAGAAAAAAAAATATATTATTAAATTCATTTGATTGCATATTTAGATAGTTAAAAAAAACAATTTATACTCTTAAATTTTTAAAATAGTATCACTTAAAACTTCAAATTAAATTAATAATTATATGAAAGATTCGTTGAACCCTTGATAGTTAATAATACAAACCTTATGTTAGTCCTCATGTTGATTACCAATTAAAATCTTAAACTTTTCTAACTAAATCAATTTAGACTCTTCATCTTGTTGTTAAAAAAAAAAAAAATATATCTAGGTTATGATTCAAGTTTTCGCATCCGACGCACTATTAAAGAAAAGGTTGAGATAGTAGTTTTTTTTTTTTTGAAAGGAAATGGATGGTACGAGTGATTTTTCATGACTTGTTTTCCCTCATTTTTCTTTTTAAATTTAGAGATGTAAATGGATTTTTTTCCCCTTAAATAAAACGAAAATCATGAACTTATTCAACAAGTAAAAAGGAAAATGAAAAAAATAATATTTTCAAATTTATTATTTCGACCTCAAAATCTCTTTCCATACAACAAAATGAAAAGATAAAAAACTGTAATTAAATTCCCGAAAGTCGTAGAGTCCACTCTTTTTAATCACTCTAACAAAATTTAAATTTCATTTATGATACATAGCCGGAAGATAAAGCCATAAGAAGCATCGCCGCCGCCTGTTCTTCTTCTCCGATTGGCTCTGCAACTCCATTTTCCGCCATCGCCGTCGCTCTGTGCAGCACTATCTCTCTCCCAAAACCCATCACTCTCACCTTCAACGATCCTCCTCCCACTTTCTTCCCCTTCCCGCTCTTGATCACCCCGCCATTGTTCTTCAGCTTCCTGTATCTTATCCCACACGCATTGCACAGCGACTGTCAACAACAATAAACCCAGAAATGGATCAAAATTACCAACAACATTTTAAACCAAATTTCTAATCACCAAAAGATTAAATCGATCAACAATATAGTTACCCTTGGGCCGGCAGGACCGGCTCTCCAGAGGGGGGTTCTGGTGGTGCGACAGTCGACGCAGGTCCTCTGTTTCTGAGGATCGATACCGACCAGACCCTG
This sequence comes from Luffa acutangula, assembly GCA_036850905.1. NCBI lineage: Eukaryota > Viridiplantae > Streptophyta > Magnoliopsida > Cucurbitales > Cucurbitaceae > Luffa > Luffa acutangula. Next base: position 50,933,188 of record CM072090.1, read on the forward strand.
GCTCGAGATGGCCATTAGCGATGGATTGAAGGCCATGTGAGATTAATTGAGCATCAGCTTCTAGTGGAAAACGACTGGTCGGAAAGTGTTTGAAGAAAGTTCTGAGAGAGAAGAGAATATTGGCTGTGCTCTGTAATTTGCAGCGAAGCGAGGCAACTGAGTTTTTGAAATTAGCTTCGTTTCGGTTTTTATCGGCTGAGAGCTCCACAGGGAATTGCCTGGATCAAAAGGCGTAATGACGGATGTGCCCTTCGGTTTACAACCCAAAATTGGGAAGTAGGTTTCTTTAATGCTGTTGCCTTATAAGAATATTTTAAATAGACATTTTAATTCTAATTATAATAAATTAATAAATGTGTTTGAACTTTTAGAGTCCAATAATGTTGAGATTTAATTAGATCCAAAATTCAATTTTGAGTTTAATATATTTGTTCATGGATTCTTAAAATTGTTGAATATATTTGGGATCTACTGGACGTATAATTGAAAATTCAAAGATTTATAGGATACCTTTTTAATGTTTATAGATCTATTAGACATAATTTTGAGAGTTTTTGAAACCAAACTTATAATTTAACTTTTTAATGCTGTTTGGTTAAATATTATTAAAAACTACTCCGTTCTTGATTTTCTGTCTTTAGAAATTGGAAGGGTTAATTATTATTATTTTTTTGTTAGAAAATGGTGTAAGCCTACCTACTCCTAGACCATCACAATTATTAAACAATAACACAAAAAATGAGAATGTCTGTAGGAGAAAGACTGATTGATTGTTAAACATCTAACTAAAGTTAAACTAGACTTTATGAGAAGAGAATTCAAGTAACTCAATAGTGATATATTTAAGTTTCTTATTTATAGAAGGAAAGTAATGATTATTTCGTCTTTTTATAGTGCTTAGCCTGTCAAATACAATGGCTTGAATGTTTAGGACGTATGTCATTCAACAATTGGCTAAATGGAAGAGGAGTAATTTTTAAGGGATGTATCTTCTACTACAACTCTATGAGTTAAATTTATCAGAGCATCTAGCCAACTGACTATTCTAAACGCATTGGACAGTACCACACTTTAAATGAGCTATCGTATCTACTTTGTTGGATTTGATGTACTGATCCTACTTCACTCTTTTGAATTGACAGGTTTAGTGTATCGTACCATATTAAGTTGCAAGACTTAATAAGTACTCTTAGTTGACTCATCTCATGTGTCATTTTCAAAATTGGAACAAAGTGGGCAAATATTTATTTGAAAAAGTCCACCAATTATACAAGGTCTTAACAAATTTTTTTGTTTAACATCTCTCCAAAATGTATAGAAGGTCATAGTCTAAATTTAAGTTGACTACCATCGTCTAGTTACCTAACTTTGCATTTCGTACCACTCTAGTCTTTCTTTTATAGAAATAAATAACTAAGGGGTAGAGGACGATTGAAGCTTCGACCTCAAAGAAGATACTAGATGACTCATTCACTGAATTATGTTAGAATTAGCTTCGACCTCAAAGTTCGGTTTTCGTCATTAATTTAATATATGGTATGGTTTTAGGGATTGAATATGGTGCATAATTTAGTAAGAGATAAGAGACAATAGAAAGGCGAGTGGGAGGCAGAGGCAGAGTAATGGCCTGAATTTGCTCCAAATTGTTTAATTAAGGGGGTTGCCTCAATCCCATATGGGGCGCACTAATTACACAACAAAAAGGTCACTTTTTGGTGAGTTTTTTGAGATTCTGTCTATAATTTTCTTCACAATCACAACCAACAAACACACAGACAATTCTCTGTTCATCTGACCCTCAACTTATGGGCATCCTTTTTGTCTCTTCTCACCATTTTCACACCCTTCTCTCTCTCAATTGGCCAATCACAAACTTTGTTTCTATAAATAATTATGATGTTAAATAATAGAGTTTAGTTAATAATGAACACATCTTTTTGAGTCTCTCTTAGGAGTGTGTACCACCCAGATTGATTATGAGTCACTAATTAATACATGTGCATTTCTATATAATATGTTAGTTGCTTTAACAAATTTCTATAGTAGTTCATATGAACATGACTCTTAACTCATTTTCTTTAGGTAATACATGATATAGGAAAATAAAAGGAACAATTAAGGGAGGGTTATGAAGACATGCCTCTCTCTATTTAGTGCGGTTTAGATTCAAGGTTTGATGAGCTCATTCTACAAATTCTTATAACTATACGTTTGAATGGTGATTCACTTCAGTATGAAGGACAAGTGGAATGAGCTACTTGATTGGCGTATTGAGTTATGTGATAGAATTTGTGAATATCTAAACTGTTGTTGACACTAAGGTTGTTGAATATCCTCAATGACAAGGTGAATCTCGTTTTGGAATGAAATCTTCTTCACTATCGAGTCATATATACAATAATAATAGAGTTGATTTTGTCATCAATCCTAACATATCTTTGTTGCATTCTTCTTAAAGAATGCACATTAAATCAATTATATTGGGATAAATAGAATGAACAAAAAATTTTAGTGCTCCCACTTGCCTAGTACTTTATTGGTTTTACAACCATAGAGTATGAGGAGCCTCATTAAATAACTTTTCGATGTTAACTAACTTGTTCTCATATCAATAACGAATAACTGTGAATAGTAATTGTAACGCGCGCAAATTAAGGGAAAATTCAATTTCCTTTTAATTGGGTATTAAATTCGGCTGAGAGGGAAATTGAAATTTGAAAATTTGGAGAAAATTTAAAAGATGAGCTGGAGGGGCATTTTTGTAGATATTGAGATTGCTGAGCCCAAAGCCCAAGCCCAAGATCCCTTCTTTTAGTTGTGCACGCAGCTCTAGGGCTTAGCCATCTAGCTTCCATCTTCTCCTTCTCTTCTCCTTTAACCCACGACCGCAGCCTCATTCCCTTCTTCTTCTTCAATTTGAGCAGTTGTCGGCGGCAGGAGCTCCGTCACGCGTCGTCCGACAGCGACTTCTTCTCCAGCAGGCGCGGCGGTTCGACGTTAGCAGCAGTTTCCGGCGACTGCCCTCGGTTCCGTCGGCAGCAGCAGTTTTCCGGCGGCTGGGTTGTGTAGGAGCGGCGGTAAGCTTGTTTTTGGGTAATTTTGGAGTGGTTAAGTGCTCTTAGGGTGAAGTTTGACTAAATTATCTTGTTGTGTTGAATACCCATTGATTGTGGCTTTAGTTATAAAACCTTAAGCGAGTTCAAGGCGATTTTCGACGGAGTTTGTGTGGGTATATTCCTTTGGCGTTTTCGGCGAATTTAGCTTTGGGTAAGTGAGATTTAAGATTATTTGGACCAATTTCACTCACTAATCAAATACCCATTAATTCTAGTTTTCAATTTGAAGGTACCCATAGCGTTGGAGGTTTAATCGTCGAGTTGGAGCGATAATAGAATCCGACCAGCAAGCTTAAATTCTGTTAAGGTTGAGTTTGACCCTTTGTTGAGTTGTTTAGGCGGCGTAGACCAAAGGTAAGTGAACTTACTATTGAACCCTTTTAATTGGGTGCGAATATTTGAGTTCCTAAAATTCTTGGGTTTAGAATAATTGATTTTCTATAATATTCGTGTTTATGAGTTGCTCTTGGAATTATTATTATTGTTTAAAAGCATGAGAATTATGCATAATGTATGTTTATTATGCACGAGTTTATGAAAATTATCGAAAGCATGAAAATTAGTATTTGCTGAGTAAAATAGTTGAGATGGTGGTCTCTTGAAATTCCATTAAAGGGATTAGTTTAAATTATTTATAAGTTTAAATTAGCGTGCATGAAATTGATGTGCGTTCAGAGATGCCTACGCAGGACTTAGGGACATGAAATTGATGCACCTAAGTCGAGGGTTGTGAAATTGACGCCCTCGAGGTTTCGTGAAATTGACGGCCTCTGTAGGAGACATATGAAATTGATGTGTCTAGAATATGTATGAAAGTGATGCATATTCTCTCTCATTAGAAGTACACATGAAATTGATGTGTTTTAGGATAGGCATGAAATTGATGTGTATCCTAAGCTCAAAATAAAGTTAAGAGCCACCAAAATTATATTTGATGTCTTGGTTTTTAAAATGTTTTTAAAGTGTGACCCAACCTCAATAGTAGCGTCACTTACTGAGTATTTAAAATACTCATTCTTTTCAAAAATGTTTTCTTTTCAGGTAAGGACAAGGGCAGATGAAAGGCGATTGATGAGAAATCGATAGATGGCCATGGGAGGACTCGAGTTCATGAATTATTTTATTCCGCGTTAAGAACCATGTTTTGTTTTTTTGTAAATTGTTTTAAGAAGATTTTGTTTTTAGAGGCCTTGTACATTTATGTTTTTAGAAATTTTTGAGTTTATTTTAAACCGTTGAAATTAGGGATCCCGAATAAAAAGTTTTGCTTTAAAGTTTTTGTTTAAATTAGTGTTTCTGTTTCCAATTATTTTTATTTAAAAATGTCTCCAAAGCATGCATTGTCGTAACGGTCCCTTTAAGGCTTATTAAAAAGTCGGGTCGTTACAGTTGGTATCAGAGCCCAGTTAATGGTTCTGTAGACTGCTTACATCGTAAGCTTATGGGTCCCCATGGCTAAATAACAAGATTCTCATCATCGCCAGGTATGCCCTTGTAATAGATTGAGTTTTAAAATTTTCAAGCTTATGTGATTATTATTCCATGCATGAATTTCTCTTGTCATTTAGTTTTCGGTTAAGGTGTTGATTAGCCTTAGTATGAGTATAGAAACTTGAAGTATGCCTCCACGTGGACAAGGTCGAGGACGTGGACGCGGACGTGGTCGCGGTAGGGGTGGCAGAGGTCTGGCACTCCCGGAGCAAGTAGATCCCCCTATGGATCAGTACGAGGAAGATCTCCCTGATGAGCAAGCTCCTGCACCTCCGGCACCAGCGCAAACTGTCACTTTGACTTTAGAGGCTCTTCAGGCGCTTCTAAATAATGTTGCTGCCAATCAGGCGCCCCAAGTGAACCAAAATGAGAATCGGGGTCAGGTAAGCTCAACTGCGGGAGCTCGGTGTCTTAAGGATTTTAAGAAGTATGACCCACCGACATTTAGTGGGAAGACTGTGGATCCCACAGAGGCCGAAGCTTGGACTGCCAAAATTGAAGAGATTTTTCGCTATATGGGATGCCCTGAGGCACAACAGGTGCCGTGCGCGGTTTTTGTGCTAAGGGACGATGCTCTGTTGTGGTGGAGGTCGGCTGAGAGGTCCATCAATGTGAGTTCTAGTCCGGTCACTTGGTTGCAGTTCAAGGAGGCGTTCTTCTAGAAATATTACTCGGCCATCATCAGTTATAGAAAGGAGAGGGAATTCCTAACCTTGTCACAAGGGGAAAAGTCAGTGGAAGAATACGAGCTGGAATTCACCCGACTGTCCCGATTCGCTCCTGAAGCAGTGGATACGGAGGCAAAGAAGACAAAGAGGTTCATCGCTGGCCTCAAAGATGACGTACAGAGGGTTGTCGGAGCCCTTGGCCCAGCGGACTACGCAGCGGCCCTTCGAGCGGCCACCTTCATGGGCATGCCAACTGTTAATGCAACTCCAGTAGCCAAGGAGTCGGAGCTCAACGCAGGACAGAAGAGGAAACACGAGCAGACAACTACCAACCTCCAGCGATCTCAACCCTCATCTGAAAGTTCTAGACAGAAAACTCAGCATGACAAACAAGAGGACAATGGAGGTGACAAACCCAAATGCAACACTTGTGGAAGACATCATTGGGGTCAGTGCTTGGCGAGGAAGGGTGTGTGTTTCAAATGTCACCAGGAAGGGCATATGGCTAATAACTGCCCTCAGAAGAAAACAGGAGGCTCGTGAAGAGAGACCTTTGAAGAAAGACCTTAGTAGTTACTTTTATTTTATTTGCTTTATTTATCAAAGATGAGACTCTAGTCATTGCTTTCATTGTTTTAGCTTGTTTGGTTTTTGTTGTCTTTAAGTATTCAGTTTGAACCTTGAGATAGTGGATATTTTCCCTATCCTCCATTGCATTTGATTTAATAGTAACGAGATGATTAAAGTATGTTTGAAATGATATTCCTTTCTTCTTTTAGCAGTAGCTTGTGATTTATGTTCCCAAATTTTGGAGCATTCAACTAGTATTGAGATAAAAGTTTAAGTAATGGTGCTAAGTTAAGTATAAAACTTGGAGCATTACATTTACACAGTTTAGTTCATTCCTTCGGAGTATTCGTGCTTACTTTTTATTAAGTGGGCTCAGTTTGATTTGAAAGAGATAAGAATCAAGTATTTAGAACTCTTCTAGGACCAACAACTTTCGAGGACGAAAGTCCTTTAAGGAGGGAAGATTGTAACGCCCGCAAATTAAGGGAAAATTCAATTTCCTTTTAATTGGGTATTAAATTCGGCTGAGAGGGAAATTGAAATTTGAAAATTTGGAGAAAATTTAAAAGATGAGCTGGAGGGGCATTTTTGTAGATATTGAGATTGCTGAGCCCAAAGCCCAAGCCCAAGATCCCTTCTTTTAGTTGTGCACGCAGCTCTAGGGCTTAGCCATCTAGCTTCCATCTTCTCCTTCTCTTCTCCTTTAACCCACGACCGCAGCCTCATTCCCTTCTTCTTCTTCAATTTGAGCAGTTGTCGGCGGCAGGAGCTCCGTCACGCGTCGTCTGACAGCGACTTCTTCTCCAGCAGGCGCGGCGGTTCGACGTTAGCAGCAGTTTCCGGCGACTGCCCTCGATTCCGTCGGCAGCAGCAGTTTTCCGGCGGCTGGGTTGTGTAGGAGCGGCGGTAAGCTTGTTTTTGGGTAATTTTGGAGTGGTTAAGTGCTCTTAGGGTGAAGTTTGACTAAATTATCTTGTTGTGTTGAATACCCATTGATTGTGGCTTTAGTTATAAAACCTTAAGCGAGTTCAAGGCGATTTTCGACGGAGTTTGTGTGGGTATATTCCTTTGACGTTTTCGGCGAATTTAGCTTTGGGTAAGTGAGATTTAAGATTATTTGGACCAATTTCACTCACTAATCAAATACCCATTAATTCTAGTTTTCAATTTGAAGGTACCCATAGCGTTGGAGGTTTAATCGTCGAGTTGGAGCGATAATAGAATCCGACCAGCAAGCTTAAATTCTGTTAAGGTTGAGTTTGACCCTTTGTTGAGTTGTTTAGGCGGCGTAGACCAAAGGTAAGTGAACTTACTATTGAACCCTTTTAATTGGGTGCGAATATTTGAGTTCCTAAAATTCTTGGGTTTAGAATAATTGATTTTCTATAATATTCGTGTTTATGAGTTGCTCTTGGAATTATTATTATTGTTTAAAAGCATGAGAATTATGCATAATGTATGTTTATTATGCATGAGTTTATGAAAATTATCGAAAGCATGAAAATTAGTATTTGCTGAGTAAAATAGTTGAGATGGTGGTCTCTTGAAATTCCATTAAAGGGATTAGTTTAAATTATTTATAAGTTTAAATTAGCGTGCATGAAATTGATGTGCGTTCAGAGATGCCTACGCAGGACTTAGGGACATGAAATTGATGCACCTAAGTCGAGGGTTGTGAAATTAACGCCCTCGAGGTTTCGTGAAATTGACGGCCTCTGTAGGAGACATATGAAATTGATGTGTCTAGAATATGTATGAAAGTGATGCATATTCTCTCTCATTAGAAGTACACATGAAATTGATGTGTTTTAGGATAGGCATGAAATTGATGTGTATCATAAGCTCAAAATAAAGTTAAGAGTCACCAAAATTATATTTGATGTCTTGGTTTTTAAAATGTTTTTAAAGTGTGACCCAACCTCAATAGTAGCGTCACTTACTGAGTATTTAAAATACTCATTCTTTTCAAAAATGTTTTCTTTTCAGGTAAGGACAAGGGCAGATGAAAGGCGATTGATGAGAAATCGATAGATGGCCATGGGAGGACTCGAGTTCATGAATTATTTTATTCCGCGTTAAGAACCATGTTTTGTTTTTTTGTAAATTGTTTTAAGAAGATTTTGTTTTTAGAGGCCTTGTACATTTATGTTTTTAGAAATTTTTGAGTTTATTTTAAACCGTTGAAATTAGGGATCCCGAATAAAAAGTTTTGCTTTAAAGTTTTTGTTTAAATTAGTGTTTCTGTTTCCAATTATTTTTATTTAAAAATGTCTCCAAAGCATGCATTGTCGTAACGGTCCCTTTAAGGCTTATTAAAAAGTCGGGTCGTTACAGTAATATTAATTATGAAAAAAAAAAGAAATAAAATGAAGGGTTATTGTAACGGGTAGCAATTTAAGGTATGTTATTTGCAAATATAGTAGCTTTTAATTTTTTTTTTTTTTTTTTTTTTTGCAATGATAGATACATCTATCAATGATAGACATCTATCAATAATAGATTTCAATTATAATGCATGAAATCTATCCGTGATAGACTACTATCACTGATAGAATAGTCTATCAGTCATAACTGAAATAGTAAAATATAGTAGTGTCAGGGGTTGTCCCGTGAAATTAGTCGAAGTGCACGTAAGCTGGACCAAACACTCACGGATATAAAAAAAAAAAACTTTTATCATCGAATAGTTTTTTGAAAATCTATTAATGATAGATGTTATAGGCAATTTTGGGCCACTCCAACGCACAAGGGGTTGACGAGGACAATCGGACAGAAATAGGATCAGGAAACTGACCCAGGGAGAACAAAACAGAGGGTCGGCCCGACTTGGCCCAACCATTCAGCCCACTTGCGCGCGGGCGGAGCTGTTTCGCCTCCACTCGTCGCCCTCAATCGCCCCGGTTCTGCTCAGTTCATCAGGAACAAGTATTTAAACTCCTCTTCGTCACTGAAGAATGGATCTGAAATTCATAGAACTCTCCACTTCTCCTTATCATCGGAGTTGGTGTGGCAAGCACTACACTGGTGTGCAGCTTCTCTTAGATGAGTCTCCTGCACAGATTTTGGCATCAACAATAGACATTGATAGATTACCATTACGAATAGAATAGTCTACCGGCAATAATTACACTTGCGATTAAAGTTTATCGCTTACCAATTATTTTAGTATATTTAGCTAGTGCCAAGTTTGCCGACAATCCAAAAATGAAACGCAACGAAAATAAAATGAAAATTTTGCTTAGAAAAATCGGTGCTTGTGATATTTTGCTTTTGCAAAGGATTGGGCATGGAGGAGAAACTGTCCTCTGTAGCAAAGAAATTCATTCCTTCACCAATTCAACAACTCTCTCTTCTTGCTCAGCGATGCAACGCCATCAACCTCGCCGAAGGATTTCCAGATTTTCCGGCACCGATCACCCTAATAAACGCCGCCGTTTCCGCCATTAACTCCGATTTCAACCAGTACAGGTTCATTCTTCTACTCTTTACTTCTTCCTACTTCCCCGATTTTACTTCCTGAAAGCTTGCTGCATCTGCCGTCTCTAATATCGTATCTTGATTTTTTCTTTTCTTCATTGCGTGAAGATTATGATGGGAGAATGAAATAGTGTCTGTATATGCTTGATAGTGTGACTTGGAATTTGGACCGAATCTTCTTTAACTGTGATTTTAAACAAATATGCTATAATTATAAAGTAACTTATGGAGAAAGGACTTAAAATCAAATCATTTTGTAGTTGGCTCTACACTAATATAATCCAAGTGTTTCCTAATTAAGCACTTATGTCCTACAAGTGCTTTTGACTTTTCCAAAAACACTTTTATATTACTTCCAAACTGTTCTAGCAAAATTTATTTTAACTATGTCAAAAGTACTTTCAAACAGGACTTAAGTTTCTTGTGTTGTTTTTTAGTCAACTAGTAGCCTGTACTAAATCAATATAAATTGATGCACTTCCACATTTGGGATTCATTTGGTTTTAATTTTCTTGTCATCCCCTGCTGTGCATAATGTAGATTATGCATCTTGGTTATAAAAGAGTGAATGTTATTTGATGCAATTCTATATTTGTTAATACAGTTCATCTTCTTATATGGTACTAAACTTAGTGTTGAAAGATAAGGCATGTGCAGGGAATATGTGACGAACTGGCAGAGATAATGAAGAAAACACATGGCTTAAATGTTAACCCCCTTACTGATATTGCTATTTGCTGTGGTCAAACTGAGGCCTTTGCTGTTGCTGTATTTTCCGGTACATGTATTCATGTTCTTATTTTCCCATTGATTCTTTCCATTGCTTGGAAACATCAAGTTGGTTGGTTTTTTGGTCCTGTATGTTCATGTAATTTGTTGTATGATCTTAATATCTTCTGATTTGACAGTGATAAACCCCGGTGATGAAGTTATAATTTTTGATCCGTCATTCGATACATATGAAAATGTTATATCCATTGCTGGGGGAGTTCCAGTAAGTTACCGTGTTGTTGTTTCATCCACAAATCTCAAAAATTGATTCCTCTGATTGCTCAAACTGATTTCCCAGCTGATTTTGAACCCAAAATGAACAGGTATATGTGACTCTTGACCCACCTATGTGGTCTCTGGACCCAGATAAACTTTTGAAGTCGTTTACGCATAGGACAAAAGCTATAGTATTGAACAGGTACGAATTTCATTCAATCATAACGTGTATTCTTTTTGTCTTATCTTTATTAGCTGAACAGAAATTCATGTCTTCTTTATTCTGGAGGATGTGGTTAGTTTTAGATATATATGACATGGAAGAATATTATTTTCTTGTATAAGAGAAATGATGAATCAACAATCAGATTGATTCTGAACAATAATAAGATGTTCAGCAAGACACTTCTATTTTGTATCAAATGAAAAATAAGAGGGGAAGTTGATCTCTCCTTCCTGAACTTTTGGGATCTAACCTTGCTGATGGTGAATTTTCTAATATGATGATTAACGATTTGGGTTTGTGGTTTGCTCAGCCCTCACAATCCAACCGGAAAAGTATTTTCCAAAGATGAACTTGATATGATTGCAAGAGCATGCTGCGCCAATGATTGCCTAGCTATAACAGATGAAGTATGGTAACCTTATCTTTTATGGATACCATCTCACTGTGCCATGACTAGCAATTGACAGAAGAAATAACAAGAGAAGTATCTTGACCATCTTAGAACACTCTTTCTTTCTGATATGACGTTTGACAGGTTTACGAGTATATTACATTTGGCGACACAAAGCATATATCTCTTGCCTCGCTTCCGGGAATGCAAGGGAGGACAATCATCACATCTTCACTGTCTAAAACGTTTTCTGTTACAGGTTACATTTAGATCCATACTCCTCCTGTGCATTTAATGAATTTGCTAGTTTTCATATCAACTTGCTGTTTCCTATAACTTAGGATGGAGGGTTGGTTGGGCAATTGCTCCTGCTTTTATTGCCTCTGCAATGAGAAACATTCATGCTAGAATTACAGACTCTGCTCCAGCCCCTTTCCAGGAAGCTGCCCTGATTGCATTGCGAAGTCCTCCAGAATATTTCGAGTCACTAAGACGAGTACGATATAACTTATAAAGCCACAAACTTTCCTTGTTATGTGCAATTGATTGCTAAAAACTCAATTCAATGGAACTGAAATCTCACAGACCATCTTCTGTTTTCTATGTTTTACACATGATATGTTGTTTGACATGCAGGACTACGAGTCGAAAAAAGACTTCATCGTTAAGTTGCTCGTCGACATTGGATTTCAAGTCCAGTTTGAACCTCAAGGCTCTTTTTTTGCATTTGTAGAACTCCCCAAAACTTGCACATTTACTGATGTACATGTCTACTTAATTTGTTGATAATAAAGTTTGGTTGGCCCTTGTATCTAATCCTAAACGAAATGACATTGATTTTTATTGATGCTTTTCAGGTTGAGTGTGTTGAGGAACTGATAAAACGAGCCGGTGTGGTGGCAGTGCCAGGATGCAGTTTTTTTAAAACCAATTCATCGAAAGAGAAAGATTATAGCTATCAAAAGAGATATATCAGGTTTGCTTTCTGCAAAAGCAATGCCACTTTGACTTCTGCTGCACAAAAACTGAATGAAACAAATTTTGAGTTTCTGAAGCTGGATTGATTCTAATGAGAAACGTTTTGGTTAGCATGAAATAGAAGTTTTGAGATGACTTTTGAGGGTAGTATTTGAAAATAATCTTGAATATTTTGGAATGGTTTTAGAACTTTCATGCAAGTTTCTTTTAACTTCTATTACTATTTTTACTTTTTTGGGAAATTTTTGTTGTTGAAAGACATATGGAACCTAAGAGTTCGTTTTCAAGCAAATGGGCTTTTGGATTAGTAGCCCAAGTATCTAATCCCAAACCCACTCATGCCCCCATTATCTTATTCTTCACGTAGAAAACAAGTATTTACGAGAGCTCGTATCTTTCAACTTTCAATTTTGTATCTAATAGATCTCCAAATGTAAAAAGTGTTTGATAAGTTAACAGTTTTCTATTTTGTGTTCCATAGATCTCTAACATATTCAATGAACTTGCCTATTAAATATAAAATTGAATTTTGAGTTTAAGAAGACACAAAATTTATATCTTCATACACTAATTTGTGGCTACTAAGTCCATGAATTATAAAAGAATAAGATAATAACTTATCAGATACAAAATTTAAAGTTAGGACTTGTCATGTAAAATGAAAGTGTAGGATACACATAGACACGTTTTAAAGGACAAAAAATTGAAGTAAACTAAACTTATAATTAACTAATAAATTACTAATTTAAAAGAAAAATTTAAGGGCAATGGTAGTGGGTGGCTATTTTAGTTTTGGAAATAGCAGGTATATAACACACTTACAAAGTGAACTATTAACTATTTAGGTCTTATTTGATCACCATTTGATTTTTAAAAATTAAGTTTAAAAACACTCCTCTACCTATAAAGTTTTTAGTTTTGTTATTTATCTTATTCCCATGTTTTCGAAAATCAAGTCAAGTAGTTTACAAAAACTTATTTTTGTTTTTGGAATTTGACTAGGAATTCAAATGTTTCCTTAACAAATATGAAAACCATGGTAAGAAAAGTGAGAGAAAACAAGCTTAATTTTCAAAAACCAAAAACAAAAAACCAAATAATTATCAAGGGCCATATATCAAATATCAGAAATGTGAACTATATGATGTATACATGTAAATATTTAAGTGGTAAGTGTTATAAAAGTAGTAAGATAGAAAATGAAGTAATCATAAAATTATGATAAAATCTTATTTAAATTATTGATTTAATTAGGCCAACCAGATATTTCAATATTAATCATAATTTCCCCCTTTTTCATTGAAATAGGAGACAAGCAAATATTATTCCATTTTAATCCAACCTTGTTGAACTCAACCAGAAGAGAAGAGAAGAAAAGAAAAAAAAAAAAAAAAAAAAAAAAAAGTCTATTAGAGAATAATTATAAAAAAGAATAGGTTTGATTTTTATTTCTTGTTTCTCTCTATTTTTACACCAAATAGAAATGGAAAGTTGCATAATAGGATTTATATTTCTTATTTTCTAACTTTTTATTCCTTGTTTTCTCTACTTTTACACCAAATTAACCATGAAAAAAAAAATGTAGCTCCAATATCATTTTTCTCTAAAATCTTATTAATTTATACTTCTTTAAACTATTATTATTGTAACTATTTTTCATAAGAAACATTTTCTCATCTCTAAGATTTAAACTAGTTTTTATTTGAATCCTAAATTTAGAAACTAATATTTTTTGTGGTTGATATTTGAACTTAATTTATATTTGTTTAGATGTTAAAAGTGACATGTTTGGTCTCAAAGTTTGAAAATGATTTCTAAAAGATTTTGAAATAGAGTTAATGGTTGTATAATGAAATGATGTACAGACTTTTAAACATTATCAAAATTTGTCCTGTAAATTATACTTTATAGGTGCGTCTCTAGTGATTATGTCCACCCAAGGTATATAATGTTATATTTCATGAGAAAATGAAAAAAAAAAACAAAAAAAAAAAAACAAAAATTGTTAAATGAAACAGATTTAATGATGGTAAAAAAAAGAAAAACTTAGACAGTATGTCGATATGTATGGATCTCCTAACATATTATTTTAATGGGGTAGATAGGGAGATCCAAATATGCGGCCAATTTCTGTTCTAAAGAAATTTAAAAGTAAAATGAAGATAAAATTAATTAATTAAGGTAGAGGTAGCCATTGTGATGTACATAAAAGTTAGGCATTTTATAAAAGAAAATAAAAATTCATGAACCAGATGGAGAAAGTTTAAGATGAAGATCAACAACACCCACATGATCTGTTGATGATCCCTTTTCACCTCCCAATTTACACCCTTCACCCGAATTCCCAAACATCCACCGCCCTGAAGCCGCCGATACGCCGCCGTACGCCGCCGCAAAGTAGCCGTTACCGCTCCGAGGCAGAAATCTAGAACCACCGCCGCCGCCAATGTTGCCCGAGAAAACGCTGGAGTAAAGCGGCGCCGGTCGGAGTGCGGCGGCGAAGCGGTGGTCGGAGGCGTGGAAATAAAGGGCGCGTTTGGCCCTTTGGCGCTCTCTCTTGTGCGCATTCTGGTGGCCGCCGAGGGCCTGCGAGTTGGCGAAAACACGGCGGCAGAATTGGCACCGGAACTTCCTGTCGTCGTCGGAGTTGGGGTCGGCGCCGCTGCCGTCGGGCGTCTCCGTCGGAAGGTCGTCGTGTTCGACCAGTGGGAACCCGAACAGCTTTAGAATGGAGGAGGGGTTTTGATTGGACATTTTATTGGACGGAGCAATTTTCTTTTTTCTTTTTCTTTTTTTTTTGGCTTTTTCTTTTTCAGATTTATATCCTCGTTTCGCTCATGTTGCTATATTTATAGCCAAAACTTTGTTTTTATTTTTTTTTTGGTGCATGTACTATTACATTTTAGGTTAAATTAGTTTTTGTAACTTTTAAATTTGTGTTACTTTCAAATTTATGTACTTTAAAAAGTTTCTACGAGTTCTTCCATTTTTTTTTTTAATTTTTAGAAAAACTAGTTTTTCAAACTTCAAATTTTGTGTCTAATTGTTTTTTTTGGTTCAATTACAAGTTTAGTTTCTGGACTTTCAAGTTTGTGTAAATTTTGCTCCATGAACTTTAAAAAATGTCAAATAGATTCTAGAACTTTTAATTTTGTATCCAATAGATAATCTCTAAACTCTTAAAAGTATGTAGTAGGTCTTTAAACTATCATTTTTATGTCCATTAGGTCACTCAACTTTTAATTTTAAGTCTAATAAGTTTTGACCTATTCAACATTTTAAAAATTTTACAAGCCTAATAAATACAAATTTTGAAGTTTAGGATCTCAAATAGGCATAAAATAAATTTGATATCTAGTTGAACGGTTAATTTTAAAATTTTTCGAATATGTCAAGAACCTATTAAACACAAAATTGAAAGTTGAGGGACCTACAACCTTGTAAGTTCAAGGACTTTGTTATCATTGTAATTTTTTTTTACTATTTTTTAGTTTAGGGGTATTATTGAAACCTATTTGGATATATTAATAATGCAATGAATTTAGTCCTCATTGTAGTTTTTTTTTTTCTATTTTTTAATTTCAAAATTCTAATTATTTAGCTTATATTGACTTTAATCTCTCTAAGTTCATTTTTCCTCCATCTTTCTTTTCTTTTCTTTCCTTTTCATGTTCATGCAGAAAATCAGAAGGAGATTCCGAAGATCTATCAATATATCTTTCACATGGAGTAATTTGATTTGGAAAAATATGACTCTGTACGTTTTTATTAATTTGAACGAAATTCAACTGGTTAAGACACTCTACATCTAAATCTATTTTAAAAGGTTCAACTGGGTGATCACCTCTCACATTGTTGAACTAAAAAAAAAAATACAAAATTTCTTCGATTCTTTTAACGAGATTATTAGTATTTTGATCCGTCGTTTGAACTACCGTTTAAGGCATGACAAAAATCACTTCGAAACATATACCCCTCATTTTAGTCAAGATCACGGTTGCACCTGCAAAGTTGTTGTTGGGTCAAAAGTAATGGATTATTGTATAGATATTTGTCACCTAGTTATTTCTTTTTCTTTAGGACAAGCACAAGCTTAGTACACTGTAAATGGGGGCCATAAAGCTCAGACAACCTTATTCATGGCATGGAGGAGCAAAGCTGTTTGGATCAGTCTACTTGAACTAGCTAGGTGGTGATCATGTAGGAGTGGATCAGGATTCTTCTGGTAATATTAATGTATACAAAATATAATCGAATATTTAATTTATCTCTATCGTAACCATGTAAGTTAAGATGATATATAGGATAATTACATCCAAAATAAGCATATTTACTTTCAACTAGAAGATTAGAAGTCCGAATCTCACATTCAAGTAGTTTAGGGTTCTGAGAGTGGTGAAATATATAGATGAAATTTTGAGGGTTAGTAAAGGTGTTTTTGTTGGAACTTTGAAGGGTAAATTTTTGAAAGAAAACCAAAGGGGAAGGAATTATATTAAAAAAAAAAAAAAAAAAAAAAAAAAAAAAAAAAAAAAACCTTGTAAATGGTGTTGGAAAAATTCATATTAGTACTTTTTTGAATTACTCGCAAGTACACTACTCAAAATAATTCATAAAAAGCATCATATTTTGTGGTTGCATAGTGACACATGTTTCCCTCGTACAATAAGCTTTAACACTAAATTTACCCGATGATCATACGAGAAAATATAATAAAGCATAATACATTTACTTTGGCCAAGATATTTTCTACTTTTTTTTTTATATATTTTTTATAAAAGAGTATTGTATTTTTCTAAAATATGTGTGAGAATATCTATATTCTTATAATAAATCTCAAAATTTACCGTATATTTCTTTTAATGCCAGTAAAAAAACGTTTCTTTTAAATTAATGATCGATGGTAAATAAGAGTAAAAAACAAAAGTGAAGTAAAAAGTGGTTGGAATTGGGTCAAATGAATCCAATCTTTTAACCTAGACGTTTGTCAGGTTGTTACTTTTTTTTTTTTTTTTAATAGGACAACCTTAGTACACAATAAATGGGGCCATAACTTCTTATCATTTATTATTAAAGTAACATAGTTGTTCAATATTTACTCCCTACAACGTGGATGTACATTTGAGTTTTTCTTTCTCTCTCTTTTTCTAACAACATTTGGGGTGAAAGATTCAAACTTCTGACCTCGAGAGCATGTCATGATTGAACTATACTCATTTTGATAGTTAATTATTAGTACATGACTTGATTAAGATATTGAATCAGCTTTTTTATAGGATAGAAGTTTGAATCTTCATTCCACATTTGTAATATATATTTATTTTAAAAAAATTCAAGTCAATTTAAATTTACATATAGATGTGAAGATGAAGATTCCACTTTCGATTTGTTTTTTTCTTTTTTTAAAAAAAAATTATTATGATATTTAAAAAAAAGTCTTTTTAACTTTTAAGTGATATATTTTTGGGAAAATTACCTTTTTGGTCCCTGAGTTTTGAGGGATAGGTGCGTTTGGTCCCTGAGTTTTCAAAATAGACCTTTTTAGTCCCTGAGTTTTGAGAAATAGGTTTAAAAGGTCCCTAAGTTTTCAAAATGGACCTTTTTAGTCCTTGAGTTTTGAGAAATATGTTTAAAAAGTCCCTTATATTATTTTTTAAATTTTTATAAATTAATTCTTTTTAATTTTGTTAATTTAAAAAATCATTCAATATTAAAATATAATAAAAAATTATTAGTTTAAAAAAGTTGAAAAAATAAAACCAGGGACTTTTAAAACCTATTTCTCAAAACTTAGGGACTAAAAAGGTCAATTTTGAAAACTTAGGGACCTTTTAAACCTATTTCTCAAAACCCAGGGACTAAAAAGGTCTATTTTGAAAACTCAGGGACCAAACGCACCTATCCCTCAAAACTCAGGGACCAAAAAGGTAATTTTCCCAAAAAAAAAAACTAAGTACTTGAAAGAAGTGGCTTTGATAAGGTTCATTTTTCTAAATATCTGGAAAAGTGAATAAGGTTGATTTGAAACTCTTGTTTCTAATATATTCGATTGATCTTTTCTTTGTCCCCCACTTCTAAATTCAAAATAGCTAATAGCTAGATGGGAGAGAGAAAAGATTCCTTATTATAAAATTCTCTTTAGATCAATAGAAGTTGGAGACGATACAGGAGTTTGAATGATGTGATTCCTAAGTATAAAGTTGTTTCTTAATTGACTTAAACATATATTTTATGTCAGATCCAATAAAATTGTATATATTCTTAATCCCTAGTATGAATTTGATACAATATCAAATTTGAAAATAGTTGGCATAGAGGACGAAGATTTTTTTATATACCATACAAAATTAAATTTGAACAATAATAATCAAAATAAATATATACTTAGATTTCACATAAATAAAGAATATAACAAAATAAGCATCAATGCTCGGTGGTAATCCATGAAGATCAGAATCGTATTATAAATATGAAAAGAAAATAAAAAAGAAATAAAAATGAAATCTAAACCAAAAAAAGAAAAAAAGAAAAAAAAAAGCGTTTGGGGCATATTAAAATGCAAACAAAACAAAATGTCATTCATGCAATGGTTGAATAAGAGTCGATCCCATGATCCGTCGTCGTTTTATAACCTCAAACTTTAATGAAACATATCTTAAAGATATCTTGACTTAGATCTTTGTCGATCTTCTCTTTGATATGCACATTATTGGCAGAATTCAGCTCTTCTTTCCACTATAGTTTTCATTTTTAAAATTTAATATTGATTTGTTAAAAAAGAATATTGTAAATATAGACAGTCATATTGTCGACTACGTTAATGATTTTTTTTTCCCTAAAGTATGTTTCAAATTATATATTTTTTTTAATGGCAAAATCTAAAATTGGAGTAATTCGATTGGTTACATTATATAGAACTAGTAATGAGTTTCGATTATGAAGCTTAAAATGGTAATTAGGCTAGTTTTGATTGATTTTGTTAGATGATTAGTGGACTACGTTAAGGTTTAAGGCTGAGTAAAAAATAGATGAAAAATGTTGGGTTTTCCATTAAAAAAAAGGAGCTGATTTTTAGGTGGATAAAAAACAATTTATAGACCATTTATAATTTTAATGAAATTATAGGGACCAAATAGAAAATTTTTAATACTGTGAAAACTAAATTAATACTAATTCGAATCTTAAAAGACTAAAATATAGAAACTTTTAAAATTATTGGACCAAATTGAAAATTTAACTTAAAATATTACCCTGCGGTCCCTGCCCCTATAAAAAATTTATAGATATGAAAGGTTATCGTCTATCGACAAATATTGAAAGATTATCTTTTATATATATATATATATATATATATATATATATATATTTATTTATTTATTTATTTATTGAAGAGATAAAGATTATCTTTCTACGTGGGAAACTAGGAAACTAGTTGATATACTAATTATTTTACATGTTAAAGATGATAATTTAATTAACACTTATCTTAACTCAACAATATACGAGTGAGAGATTCAAACCTACGTATGCTTTAATTAGTTGAACTATTCTTAAGTATTGACAATTTGAATATCAACAAACTTGATTTTTTTAACATAACTAATGTAGAGGTGGAGATTTAAACCACAACCTCAAATAAAAGGAGCAAATATCTTGACCTCTAAAGATGTTAATGGTTAAATGAAGTAATTAAGATGTTATTAAATGTGTCCTAAAAAGTTTGAGATTTGACTTGTTGAAAATGTTATTAAAATGACATTTAAGGCTATGCACTCAATTGTAAATTGAATGGAAGTATTAATTTTAGAGTGGACCTCAAAAGAGAATAGTATGCAAAGATTCTTATACAATTTATAGTCCACAAAAGGTCACATCATTTGTGCAACTATCTTGTCATATAAAAGAGATTTTGATTGACTATGGAAGACAACAATCTATAGTTGGTGATTTGTCATCATGAAAAGTTTTGTTGCTACCTCTATTGTAGTTAATTTACATTCTTCTTTTAATCCTATGATAATTTTGCATGATAAATTTTTTTTTTTTTTACAACATGTGAGGTTCGAACCTTCGACTTTTTGGTCGATTGTATAAATTTTATGCTAGTTGATCAACTATGCTCTTATTGGCTTGCATAAATAAATAACAACCATTAATAAAAAAATATAGGTTTTAAAAGTCCCTGGTTTTATTTTTTCAACTTTTTTAAACTAATAATTTTTAGTCCCTGGGTTTTGAGAAATAGGTTTAAAAGGTCCCTAAGTTTTCAAAATTGACCTTTTTAGTCCCTAAGTTTTGAGAAATGGGTTTTAAAAGTCCCTGGTTTTATTTTTTCAACTTTTTTAAACTAATAATTTTTTATTATATTTTAATATTGAATGATTTTTTAAATTAACAAAATTAAAAAGAATTAATTTATAAAAATTTAAAAAATAATATAAGGGACTTTTTAAACATATTTCTCAAAACTCAAGGACTAAAAAGATCCATTTTGAAAACTTAGGGACCTTTTAAACCTATTTCTCAAAACTCAGGGACTAAAAAGGTCTATTTTGAAAACTCAGGGACCAAACGCACCTATCCCTCAAAACTCAGGGACCAAAAATGTAATTTTCCCTTTTTTTTTTAAAACAAGTCATGGATCAAGAGCTAGACATATCAAAATTCTTACAACTACAATTCTACCAACATAAAAATAATATCGAACAATATTTTTTTTAAAAAAAAAAAAAAACATTTTTGATAGTACATATGTACAATAAAAAATTGGCATGAGGGTACAATAAAATTGTTGGGAAACACCCCCCAATTCTTCCGCAGGAATAAGTAGAAAATAGTAGAGAAATTAAAATAAAGCAACAAAATAAGAAACACAAGAATTTACGTGGAAACTCCAAAGCGGAGAAAAAACCATGGCACACAGAAAGAAATCCACTATGTGAAAAATTGTTACAAGAATTCTCTCCCCGACCCCACTTACAAGAACACACTCTCTCAAAGCTTTATATCACTCACACTACTACTAGAGTATACAAGCTTAAGGTGATTCTGAAATGGGATGCTTTGAAACCAAAGCCATAGGCTCCTTTTATAGTACTTGGAGTCCATCACTTTCTTGAACCTTTCCAATGTGGGACAAAGGTGCTTCTAATATTTTGTCAAAAACCCAACAAAAATGAATGTGGAAAAGGAGGGAAAGTGGGAGGAACATGAGATGAGGTAAGTACGTAGCTACACTATATTATATTATATAATAACATTATTGTAGCTAGGCTTTGAAATTTTTTATTTGATCGAATGATTAATTTGCATCATATATATATATATATATATATATATTTAAAAAAAAAAAAAAAAGTAAATATTTCGTGCATGGGACAACATGTGTGTGAGTGTCGTTTGATAATTGGATAAGTGAGTTGAGATGTCGGCCACCCAAATGTGAGAGTCGATTTCCTGATTTTTGTTTGGTGGATTTTTTTTTTTTTTTTTTTTTTTTGAGTATATTGTTTGGTGGATTTAGGGTTTCACAAATTTGGACGATATGCAATGTCTCCCATAACACATTCCTTTTTTTTTTTTTTGGTTGCTTTCTTTGGTGTTTTAAGCAAACCCCACTAAAAGTGTCGTGTTTTATCGGCACTACCTATGTATTTTTTTGTTCCTAGATCTTTTAATTAATGTTTGCTATGTAAATTAAAGAACGATTTGGTTATGTGTTACATGTCCTCGTGAATCGTAATTGTTGTTTCTATTGTTGTATGGTTTAATAGATATGGATGACGTGAAGTTATGTGTAGTAATGTGGTGCACTAAGTCACATGAATTGATTGAGACTCATATTAGGGTACTTGAGGGTTAGTATATATATATATATATATAAGGGTTTTAATTACATAAATTAAATTTGATTACATCTAACAAGAAAGGTGAAATTAGAGACCACAAACACCGATATTGATACTTTGAAGTTAAAAAATATGTGGGTTGGAGAAACTCAAACTTCTAATCATTTGGTTTGAGTTTATATAACTTAATTGAGTTATATTTAAGTTGACAACAAACCTAAATGTTTTGAGAGAACTCAATTGAGGAAGTTGGTGTCATAAGCAATTTGTCTTTTAAGTAGATGCATGTTACAAAAATTACAATCAAACAAATCAAGGTCAATTTAATTAATTTTATTTAATAACTAAATAAGTTCGTATAATCTCTTCTCTCGCACTTACTATTATAATTGTCTTGTCATTCTACTATTGTAATAGTAACCACACTCGACAATTACTATATAGTCAAATACTTTATGGAACTTGAAAATGAAGCAAAATTTCTTGTAACCCTTTTGAAATTATTGCACGAAATTAGGTCACTTCAAAAAAAAAAAAAAAAAATGTTTAGCGAAGGCAAAATTAGGATGGGAAGGAGACAGGCAAGCAATTAGTTCGTCCCCTGCCACTCTCATGATGGTGTCAAATCCATCACTCTCTTCCACTGATTGAATTTCTGCAGTGACGACTCAAATTATTTCAGTGGGCTGCCTCTTGGCCTGGCCCATCATCACTAGGCCCACTTACTTTTTTGTTTCTCTCTCTAAGCCAAAAAAAAAAAAAAAAAAAAAAAAAAAAAAAAAAAAAAAGATAGATAGATGAGAGATTGTGATCAAATTCATAGAGCTGGAATTGTGTGTCTCCCTACTTCTTATGCTTTCCAAGGGTACCATCTAATATTATTCGGACATCTAAAGTACACTCAATAGCCCACTCTTCTTTCTTTCTCCACTATCAACTATTGCTATATATAACACTTCTTTTCCTTCCTTTTTCAAACCCGCGTCACTTCACACGAGATGTCTGTCTGTCTGTCCTCAAAGTTATTTTGCATCATCCGCTCCCATCTAGGTACCTTAAAGTGTTAATACAGATGTAGCAACATCATGATCAATAGCTTGTTGGGTCTTACAAGAGTGATTTTACTTCAAAAAGATCAGGCTCTCATGTTTTCTGATAGAGACTAATAATGTTTGCAGAGTTAGTTATTTGTAATATAATTCAAGCGCGTGCATTGCTAATTTACTAGTGATTTAAAGTTTTTTTTTAGGAGTCCTAATGTTACTTATTGTCGTAGTTGAGGAAGGTATATATAGAAATTTAGGGTTTTTTTAGTGTGAAATGGCGAGGTGTTGAAACTAATGATTTTCCAACAATATACAATCTTGGTACCAAAGATTTCTCTGCCTCTTTTTAAAGACGACAATCTAACAAAGTGCATGCGGTGGATGCATAAACTTTTTTTACAGCCTTTCCTTTCACTATCATGATAGGACTTGTGGGGGACACCCCATCCTCTCCATTCATTCTTAAGATCACTCATCTATTTCGAGAAATAATTTAACATGATCTCGTAATGTTTTGTCATTTATTTATTATATATTAAATGCATGATAGAGAAATTAAATAAAATTATTTAATTGTGTGGGTAACAGTTATGAGGACAGATACATCGAATAATTTCTCGTTTCTCCTTCTTTTTTTTTCAACTTTTAGTAACATATGATCTCAAGTGGGTTTTTTTTTTTTTTTTTTTTTTTTTTTGGATGGCAACACGTTATACATGTAGATATGTTTTAAAGATTATTGTGTATTATCATTATGGAAGAGAAAGAACATGAGTAAATTCATTCAGTTGAAAAACATGCATTATTGGTAGTGCACTAATTGATCAATATAAAGATATGTGTACGTGTGATGTGACCGAACTTACATTTTAGCTAAAGGGAGGATAACTTGTACGTTCAAGGTTCTATAAATATTATATTAAAAACAAAGCTCAACCCGGTAAAAAGAAATTAATAAACAATAGTCATATATAACTTCATAATTTGAATTTTGAGGTGATCAATCTAACTATATTAGAGTAAATTTTGATGGCCCAAGAGACAATAGATACTCAAATTAAATTAAATTATATATATATATCGTAAAGGCTATTGGGATGGGACTTAATTTAATTGGGTTAAAGATAAAGGGCATATGCCTCTAAGTGGCTACAAATTAATTAAAATCAAAATTGTTTTCTATTTTAAGGTCAACCAATGCAAGGGCTGCCCCATTGGTCACTTTCAAAACTTTCAACTTCATGTCATTGCTTTCATTCTTTTGTTTTGTCACAAATGTTACTGTTTCTTCTTTTTCTTTTTCAGAATATTTTTTTAGTCTTTTTCTTTTTTGTTCTTTTTATACATTATTATTAAATATTCTAGGACATTTTTGAGTTGTATTCTTCGACATTTTTTAGTTGTATTCTAATAATTTTTTAATTCCAAAGAATGTACGGAGACGAACCAAATCAAATCAAAAACTGAAATGATTCTATTTTGATAGTTCTTTTTTTTCTTGGTTTAATTCTATTTTGATTTTCTTTTAATTTCTTTGTTTGGTCTCTGACTCAACTCATTTGAAATAAATCTTGATACCTTTTAAGTTTACATAATTAAATTTCGCCAACATGAATATAGTTCAACTGGCATAAGACAATACTGTTGACCAATAGTTCTATAGTTTGAATCTCCCACTCCTTATATATAAATTATTTCTTGCAAACTTGAATAACGGATACCCGATGATAACATAGCTATGTACGAGCCATGTTGCACAGCAATGTTTGAAGAAGTTTAGGTACATGAACTGTTACTAGGTTAAAAAGGACAGATTTGTCACGTCGATTTGTTTAAGAAAAATGGAACCATAGGTATGGTCTGAAACCCTACTATCTGACACAAAGTTGTTCCTGCAAGCTGTTCATATGAGGGGCTCTACCATGTCAATGCCTTTTCAAAAAAAAAAAAAAAGTAATGAATAATGTTAATGTGCTTAAGTGATTTTTTTTTTTTCAACACACCATAGTTTTCCTTTTTTCTTTCTTAATTAAAAAAAAAATACAAAAATCAAAGATGGATAGCCAATCTTTGACTGACAAATCAAAGATCGAAATGTCTCTATCAAGAGCTTTGCTATCAAAGTTATGAATGGGAATATCGTAGCGTCTTTAATAACCATTTCATGTTTTGTTTTTTGTTTTTTAAAATTAAGCTTATAAGCACTATTTTCATCTGTAAGTTTCTTTGTTTGTTATCTCCATCATTTTTCAAGTTTTCAAAAATCAAGCCAAATTTTGAAGAAAAAAAAAATAGTTTTCAAAAACTTATTTTTGTTTTGGAATTTGACCAAGAACTCAAATGACTCCTTAATAAAAATGAAACTCATCGTAAGAAGATTGAGAGAAAACAAGAACAATTTTCAAAAAACAAAAATTTAAAAAAAAAAAAATTGTTATCAAATAGAACCTATGTGATTTTAAAATACAAAATACAATAAAACAAACTCGTAATTGTGGGTTTGTATGTTTCACGAATTCAAGTTGCGACATGAAATGAATATAAACCAAAATAGCTACACCACTTTTCAAATTTGGGATATGAACTTCACTCTAAAATATTATTACAATACTAGCTAATAATGTCTTCCGTGAGGAGAAATTATTTGATGAGGCCGTTGTCGCAATGAGACTGGTAGTTTGCATTGTTGGATGTAAGAAAGAAAATTTGAAAAAGTATGTTGATTTTGTATCCAACGGTTATTAGAGAGTAGACAAATTTGAAGTTCCAATCACTTTTGATAAGTTAAAGCCCATCTCTTTTATTGTGTCTATTGGGTTGGGCCAACTGTTTTTCATTTGGCCCATTTTCTCTTTTCCACTTTTCCAAGAAATAGTTGCAAGCATAGCCCAATCAACGATAAGTCTAATACTACAAAGAAAATAATAACTTAAAAAACATTTTCAAACATGATAATAATAAACACACATCATTTAAGAATAAATAATACTTTATAAGTATTACTATTTTCTAAAAAATATTACCATTCAAATTAAAGGCTGAAAATTCGAATCAACTCTAAAGAAGATTTACCAATGTCATACTAATTATGAAATTTCAGATAATCTATCATAGAATTTGTTTTCAAACATTAAAAAAAATAATAATAATTCTTTTAAAATGCAATATAAAATTGGTCACCATTACAACCAGCCGCAAAATTAAATATTGAGCCATAAAAAATTAGCAACAAATAAATCAACAAACAAAATACTATGTTTTTTTTTTTTTTTATTTGTCATCAATTCTCAGGAATGACGAAGGAAATATTCTATCTGAAACCCTAATCTCTTTAACTCAAAATAAATACCAAAATAAAATCATAAAACGCAATAATTTGAATTCATAAAAAGATCCATGCATGCAAACTCCATCTCTACGTCTTCTTCCCATGCAGACCTTCTTCTTCCTTTCCATCTCAATAGTCGTGACGTTGACGCCTCATTTGCTCGTAGAATTGCGCAATGAACTCCTCCGCCTTCGCGTCGATCATCTCGTCGCCTCCACTGTCCTCTTCGATTGCATTGTCGTCGTCGTCGCCATCGCTGTTGGCAGAGGCATATTGGCTTGTGCCAAAAGAAGAACACCTCGATACATGAGAAATCGACGACGATGATGGCGACAGTACCGATGGCAATGCCATTGACGACTCCTCAAACTCCTCCTTCGGTTTCAACGGTGACGATGACTTGTCGACTTTGGCTGCAGTCGGAGGAGGCGATTCATTGCCTTGGATGTGGAGAGGACGCATGGAGCCCAATAGTCGTCGCCACATGCCCTTATCGGAGCCCATGTCGACGGTTTCCTTGGATTTCTTGGACCGACGACGGCGGAGCATGAAGAACGTGAGCTTGAAAATATGATCGCCTCCGCTGCTTTTGTTAGCCTTGTCAGAGTCGGAGGTGGGTTCGACGGTGAAGGCAGGTTGTGATTTCAGGTCCATATAAGCTTCGAGAGGAAGCGAAGGAGCGAGATGGGTTCGGTCGGGTTTCGGAGGTATGATCGGAGAGGCCTCTCCCGGAGCAAAGGCAAAGGAAGAAGAAGTTAAGTTGGGGAAGAAAGAGGGGAATGGTTTGTTTAATAAGAAAGGTGGCGGCCTCCATTTTTGTGTAAATTTGGAAGGGCTTATATTTAGGGGATACAGGGTTTCAATGGAGGGTAAAGGGAAAATAAAAAAGTGAAAGAACCCTAATTGGGAAACTCTTTGAATATACATATTTAATTTGGTGGTTAAAGCCTCTCTTGTAGTTACAGGTTTGGTAAAGGAAATGAAAATACTTTGTGTGGTCTTTGTTTCTTTCATAATCAGTTTATTTAATTTTAATTTCTCTTCAATATATCCGTTAATGATCACTGTCAAATGTTAAAATTATTTGAAAATTCACCTGAGTTAATGTGTTTTGGCTTCGAGTTGTTGCAGTATAATGTTAAATACGATTTTGTCAAATAGGTCTCTTGATTTTGAGCCTAATAAGTCTCTCCGCTTTCGGTTTTGTGTCCAATATATATAGGTTTTTAACCTATTCGATATTTTTAAAAATTCACGAATTTTATTGGCCTATATAAATTGACATTTTAATCTCCTATTAGATGCAATACTTTTCAATTTTATGTCTTGTAGATTTGTTGATTTAAAAAAAATGTTGAACGAGTCAATGATCTATTAGATACAAAATCGAAAGTTTTAGGCCCCGCCGTTTGATAACTATTTTGTTTTTTAAAATTATGTTTGTTTTCCTCTAAATTCCCAACTATGGTTTTCATCGTTGTTAAGGATCTATTTGAATTCCTAGCCAAATTCTAAAAACAAAAACAAGTTTTTGAAAACTATTTTTTTTTTCAAAATTGGACTTGATTTTTGAAAAAAAGGAAGAAGGTTGATACTAAAATAAAGAAAAGTAGGTGAATTTTCAAAAACCAAAAAAAAAAAAAAAAAAAAACGAAATGGTTATCAAACGAGGCCTTAAAGATCTATTTGACATTTTTAATGTTCAAGAACTTATTATACAAAATTAATTAAAAATTAAGGGACTTATTAAATACAAACATGAAAATCACAACAATAAAATCAAATGGCTGAAGTGGATCTAGCTAGTAGCTACCAAATCTTGATTAGGATCAGGTCAACCCTCTCATGGTTGGATTCTTTCTTCAATTAGAAGTTTTCTAAATCAAAACCAAAATGTGAAGAAAATTTTGTAATGCCCCAAAAAATGATTCCCCTTCAATTATTACTAAGAGGTTCTTATACACATAACCTTAACCCTATTTGAATGGACCCCTAATAAACCCTATTTGAGCATGTGTTCCCATGAGTTGTGAGTTTGTATACCTAAAAAATTAATTAAAGTGGATTTATGTTTTTGATATGGAAATTTTCCTTTTTGAATGAGTCGGCTAATCTGCGTCGGTATAGCCTAAATGTCTTTATTACTCATGTTAAAAAATGTAAACATATAGTCTCACATTAGTTAAAATTGAAAAAAAAAAATAATAGGTATATATAAGTAATAAATAGATAATATCTATGTAAGTGTTGGTATAAAACCTTTTAGATAGAATTCAAGAGTAAAAATCATTTGGGTACGATAAAGGTTTAAAGTAGACAATATTATAGATCAAAAGACGGCTTTCTTGTTTTAAAACTAAGGATCACTACGTTTTAAGGTTAAAAAGTAATGGGGTTTTTCATTTTGAGAAAATTTTTAAGTAATTTCTTTTTTTTATTTAATTTTAATCTTGGTTTATGATTCTATTTAATCTTTATTAGTAACACCATTAACAAAATACTGATGGGCATATATGCCCATTAATTTATTCCAACTGTCTGCAACAACCCAATTAAATTAATCTAATAAGTAGTTGATATTAAATTTAAAGTCACATAAAATTATGTATGATAAGTTATTTTGATTAGGTAGTTTTTGTAAGAGAGAATTAAAATGGAAGTCAATGTTAGGCCCAGCTGGTTGATGGGTTAACCTAATAAGTTAGTCTTCTGGCATTTCATGTTGGAATTTTGGTTGGTTTTGTCCTGAATAAATAAGAATGAAAGCTGGATTTTGAAAGTGTTTTTTAGTGCTTTTATTCTTCTTTTGAATCTTTCAAACCCAATTGTTTGCTTTTGGAGATGTCATTCACAGTTTGGCCAAAGTGTATGCCAGCCCTTTAGATAGGGTCCCATTTCTATAGAACAAAAATGACCTCTGCTTTCCAATTTCTCACACTGTACCATGCCAATTTTCTACCTGTTTTCTTATGTTGATTAAATATATATATATATATATGGAGCTTTAGATAAGTGAATTCAACTAATATTTTTACTCGTATAAAATAAATCGTATTAGAAGAGGAATATTTGAACTAGTTACTCTTTACTGAGCTAAGTTTTGTCTTCTATGAATGGATTTTATTGTGGGTAGTATGAAAATAAGGTATATTGTGGAGTGTTACGAATGAAATTTGGTTAAATTACAAATTTAGTCCTCAAACTTTTAGGTTTGTGTCTATTTGATCGTTTTTTAACCTTAAAAAAGTGTCTAAATAGGTCCCCAATTTTCGATTTTGGTATCCAATAGGTTCTTGAATTTAAAAGTGCCTAATAAATTCTTATACTTTCAATTTTGAGTCTAATAGATCCTTAAGCTATTCAACATTTTAAAAAAAAAAAATCCTCGGGTCTACCAGACACAAAATTGAAAGAAGTTTAGAGTCTTATTACACATAAAATTCAAATTTATATCTAATAGATTAGTTGCTTTTTAAAAATCTTAATATGAACCCAGGGGCGGATCCATAAAGGGGTCAGGGGGCACGTGCCCCCCTCAAATTATCCCGTCTTTATGTTTTTAATATAATATAATGGAACTTTAATAATATTAATATATATAAATCATAGTTATTAGTAAAGTTGAAGCTTGGATTCTTGGTAAGAGGGGCACCAACATCCCTGAGATCCCTGTTTCAAACCATGCGAGTGTAAGATTTAATTCCGAATTTTTTTCCCCTTCATCAAACATGCATTTCTGATTTCTCCCTTATGGCCTTAATTAAAGGCCCCATTTATTGTACTTTTTAGTGAATTAATTTATAAAAACTAATTGCATAAAATATTTTAATTTTATTTTAGAAAACTTTTGATAAATATTTCATTTTTTTCGATAAAAGAATACTTTTATAAAACGCCACACGGGCAAGAAAAACCAAGGTCAAAAGACCAAAGAAAAAAAAAACTCAATTTTATGTCTAATAAGTTTTTGAGATATTCAAAATTTTAAGCTATCAATTGACTTAATGGAAATAAAACTTAATTTTATGTTTAATAGGACCTTAAATGTTCAGTTTTGTGTTGGAATTTTAGAAAATATTGTATAGGTTAAGGATCTTTTAGACATGAAAGAGAAAATTCATGTATTTATTTTACACAAAATTGAAAGTTTAAAAATCTATTAAACACTTTTACAAATTAAGAGACATATTGAACATAAAATTGAAACTTCAAGAATCTAATTAGACACTTTTTTTTTTTTTTTTTAGTACACACTTTTTCAAAATCATGAGCTAAATAAACACTTCATAAATTGAACTTTATAATTTAACCTTATTATTATTTAATTTGAATTTTATATATTAATGCATCTAAAATTATGGTTATGTATATTTGTGCCCCTCTGACTTGAAATCCTGGATCCGCCACTATATGAACCTATTAAACATTTTTAAAGTTCAAGGAAACTTATTAGAGACACAAATTTTACAATTAAACATTTTTAAAGTTCAAGGAAACTTATTAGAGACACAAAATTCTTGAAAGTTAACATATATTAGATATTTTTTAAAGTTTGAATACCAAATAGACACCAACTTAAAAATTTTAAAGACTAAAGTTGTAATTTAACCCAACAACTAATAGGACATTTGGTTTACCTAATAGGACAAAATATTATTTAGTCTAATGTAAAGTTCACATGATAGTCTTAATATTGTTAGATGTATGTGTGTATATATATATTCCTCACATTTTATGTTTTAAAAAATCTAACTAAAACTTATTTAAAAAAAAAGATCTAACTAAAACTATCGGATTTGACAAGATTTCATAGAATTTATTTCCTACATATTTTAATTTTTAATTAATAAATCAAGATGAAAGGTATGTATTAGTAAACTTTTCATTTTCTTTCATTCTTTGTTACCATTCAAACACAAAATTTTAGTTACATTCTTTTCAGATTTTTATCGTTCCAAATAAGATTAATTTTTTTTTTTTCTCAAATTTCAAATCAGAGAATTTAAAAGCATTTTTTAAACTTTTTTATAGAATGGAGAGTAAAATATATTTTTTAAAAGATTGAAAACAAAGTCATAAGATTTTAAAAACCTATGGACTTGAATGAAATTTAAACTATGAGCATAGCGCAACGAGCTAGTATAAAAGCATATATCCTCAACAAAATTGTCAAAGGTTCGAAACCTCCTTTTCATGTTGAACTCAAAAGAAAATGAAATTTTAACCAATTAATAAATTAATAATATGAGTGGGAAATATTTTGGATTTTTTTTATAGGATGAATCACATATAATTGTGGATCTGAGTGGCAGCCAAGTCGCGTAACGAACAACAAATCGGCTGTTTTTCCTTCATTTGACCTCAGTTGGTCAACTCCTCAAATTTTTATTTTTAGGAAGAAAAAAAAAAAACTTCAATTTCAAAACCAAAAAAATTCTGCTTAAAATGGGTTCTCATTGGAAATTGAGAAATTTATTTAAAAACACACAGATTTGAATCACAATTATTGAGAACAACTTCCAAGACACGGTTTTGTTGTACAACAAATCCACATGCCACATTTTTTGTTTTTTACCTCTTTTAATTAAACAAATATTGGATATACAAGTATAAATAATTATAAAAACAAAACCTTAATTTTAAGATGAATTATTGTTTTTTTTTTAAAAAAAAAATGAATTATTGGTCCGGTGATCTGTGGTAGGATTTCTATTTTCTAAGCATTTGATATCAGATAAAAAGAAATTTAATTTTGTACCCATTTCAAAATGCATACATCTTTTTGTTTTCAAATTGAAGAATGTCATTTGCTTGTGAAAGTGAATAGTTACTCTGGTTTTGTTTAATTTTATTGCTGATGTGGTTTGGATAACCATTTGATTTTTAGTTTTTGGTTTTTAAAAATTTTGCTTGTTTTCTTTCAATTTACTTCAAAGTTTTCATCTTTATTAAGAAGATATTAGAATTTTGGGAAAAATATACTTTTGGTCCATGAGATTTGGGTTAACTGACACTTAGGTCCCTGTGTTTTCAAACTCAACAAAAATACCTCTGAGTTTTGAGATAAGTAGCACTTTGGTCCCTGCCGTCAATTTTTCTGTTAAATGCGACTGACGTGGCACTAATATTTTAATAAAAAAATTATTTTTTAATTTTTTTAAATACAAAAATATTAAAATAATAAAATATTATTATCTTATCTTTTTTTAATACTTTTCCCTTTCTCTTTCTTCCTCTTCCCCACTCCCTTCTCCTAACTTCTTCTTCCCAACTTCATCTTCTTCAACTCCGGCGGCCGGCCACCGTCGAGTTTTTTTTTAAAAAAAAAAAAATTCTTTCTTTCCCTCTCTTCTCTTATCTCTTCTCTTCCCTTTCTTCACCTTTTTCTTTTCATTTTTTTTTTAAATATAGAAGAGGGAGAGGGAAGAGGGTCCTCCGTCCTCCCGTCGCCGGCGCGAAACAGGAGGAGGGAGGACCCTCCTCCCGTTTTGCGTCGGAAACGGGAGGAGGGTCCCTCTTCTATATTTAAAAAAAAAAAGAAAAGAAAAGGTGAAGAAAGGGCAGAGAAGAGAGAAGAGAAGAGAGGGAAAGAAAGAAATTTAAAATAAATAAATAAATAAATAAAAAACTCGTCGGCCGGCGAACGGCCGCCGGAGTTGAAGAAGATGAAGTTGGGAAGAAAAAGTTAGAAGAAGGAAGTGGGGAAGAGGAAGAAAGAGAAAGGGGAAAAGTATTAAAAAAAAATAATAAAATAATAATATTTTAATATTTTAATATTTTTGTATTTAAAAAATTAAAAAATAATTTTTTTATTAAAATAATAGTGCCACGTCAGCAGCCGTTAAGATTTAACAGAAAAATTGACGGCATGGACCAAAGTGCTACTTATCTCAAAACTCAGGGGTAATTTTGTTGAGTTTGAAAACTCAGAGACCTAAGTGTCATTTAACCCAAACTTCAGGGACCACCCTAGAATTTTTAATCAAATTTCAAAAACAAAAACAAGTTTTTTAAAGACTATGTATTTTAGTTTTGAAAACTTGATTTGGTTTTTTAAAACACGTGAACAAGGTAGATAACAAGAAAAAAAAACTCATCGATGAAAGTAATGTATGTAAACTTAATTTTCAAAAATAAAAAATCAAATGGTTATCAAACAAACCCTAAACTGATTGTTTTGCAAAATTTTCATCCTTTTCCCTTGTTTTTGTTTATGTTGAAACTTGAAGACTATATCCAAATAACTTTTTTTTTGTGTTCGTATTTATACGATGATATATTGCATAAATATCATTGAAATGATTTTGGTATAGAAGTTCAAGTTCCTAACATGTTAACTTGAGCATAATGTGTGACTCAAGCATTGTTCAAATAGTTAGATATTGGTACCATCTTATGAACGATGAATATTCCCTCCTTCAATTGAATATTAAAAAAATATATTTGAAGTATTAGTCGAGCATGATTTAAGTGATCAAACATTAATATTTCTTTATAAAATATGCATTTAAATCAAATGACTAAGCATAACTCTCAAGTCATTGATAAAAACGATCTAAGCATAGTTCAAGAAGTTCAAATGTTAATGCCTTCATAAACTTCTCCGTTTTTTTAGTACGAACTTCTCCTCATTATTTGTTACATAATATTTTGAAAGTAACTAAAATGATAATCAATTGAGTTGTACTAAGTCATACATAGTTTTTTTTTTCTTTATGAATTATAAGTGGAAATCTTTTTTGTTTAAAAAAAAATAATAAGTCTAAATCTTTTCATTTTTAAAGTAATATAGTATAAATAAATATATATATATATATATACAAGTAGAAGTATTTGTTGGGTGAGAAATATGGACATAGGTTTAAACGGCTCTATTTCAATTTGAATTTGAATTGGAATTAACTCAAGCACACCTGGGTGGCACCAGTTGGCTGTCCAATCATACAGTATTTATATTAAAGTTTTTTTATGTTAATTAAATGCCTAATTAACTTTTATTAATCATTCAATCTTTTTTTATGTTTTTACAAAATTATGGGTTTTTCAAGCATTGATTTCCCTAATAATAATAATAATAATTAAATAAATAAATAAAACAGCACTGATGAATTACTTTCTCTCTTTAAATGCTTCCAATTTAAGGGTAAAAAAACATACTTAGAAGAAATGATTTCCTCTTTTTCAAGCTTAATCTTACATTCTTGGAGGGGAAAAATTAAAAAAACAAAAAACAAAACCAAACTTCCAAGAAAATGTTAAATTTGTACAGTAAATTTAATGTAGGTATACTAATTACACATACTAAATAAACTTAACTTATTTAAAAAAACATAAAAAATAAAAAATAAACTTAACTTTTAAATCTACTCAATTTAAACTCTCAATTAACTTCATAAATCACAATTTATGAAGTAAATATATAAATTTCTAAAATTCATTCTCTACATACCAAATTATATAAACTCTCGACAGCTATATCTTATACAAATTAACACTTTTAAGACGTCTCATAAACTAAACAATACTTAATTGTTTGATAATTTTATATAATTCAATTATAAATAGATTATTAATCCATGACTCCACTCCAATCTCTTTAGAAAAAAGATAACAATTAATAATAAAGTATTTTAATCGAAATGAAGGAAGCAAGAAAGAAACATCAATTTCTTGATCGAATTCTCAATCACTCATCTTTCTTTCTTTTTTTTTTTTTTTAATGCATAGAAACACTAAAAGCCAAAAATATTTTTCGTTGCCGCCAAACAGCCTGTGACCAAAAACTTCAAGCAAACCGAAAACTCATTCTTGAAAGAGAAAAATAAAATTAAGGTTTTATTACAAGTTTAGTCTCTAAACTTTAAAAAGTTTCTAATAGATTCCTGAACTTTCGATTTAGGTCCTTGATATATTCGATACTAATAAAAATTAACCAATCTATTGTACATAAAATTGAATATTATGATTATTGAGACTATAAACTTCCAATTTTGTATCTAATAAGCTTATGAATTTTTAAAATGTCGAATAGTTCAATGACTTATTAGATACAAAATTAAAAGTTGAGAGACTTAATAATTGGACACAAAAGTGAAAGTTTAAGGATCTATTAGATACTTTTTAAAGTCTAGGGATCTATTGGAAACAAAATTGAAAGTTTGGAGACCTATTTGAAACTTTTTAAAATTCAAGAACTAAATTGACACCATCCTAAAAATTCATGGACTAAACATGTAATTTAACTTTAAATTAAAAATACATACAAAAATAAGGTTAAATTATCATTTTAGTCATTCACATGCTTGGTTTTTATTTAATCTTGGTCGTTTTAAAATTTTTCATTTTTATCCCATTGTTAAATCTTCTTAAACTTTCCTAAAATCACCATATTTTCTTTAGACGTGACAAGCTAATGTCAAAGTGAGCATAGCTTAGTGGTAATTGACATGTGTCCTCGACCAAGAAGTCAAAGGTTTGAATCTCTCACCCTAAATGTTGATGAACTAAGGAGAAGCTAATAATAGTTATACCCCTCACAAATTTTAAATATTGCTAGCATGATTGTCAATAAACGTACCACACTTTTTATCATCAATAAAACAAATTAAAAGTTATCAAAAAATAATAATAAAACAAATTTAAAAAAAAAAAAAACATGTAAAACCACACTAAGAGGAAAATTTATTAGGTACTCCGGTTCAATGAGACGGATAGTTATACACGGTTGGATGTAAGAGAGAAAAATTATAAAAATATTTTGATTTTGTATCCAACAAGTATCAAGGGCAGACAAATTTGAAGATATACATCCAACGATTTTAAAGAATGAATTTCATTGTACTTGGAGCACCTAATAATTTGTCCTCTAAAAGACTGAAAGATTCAAAAAGATAATTAGAGTCAATCTCTCAACACAGCTTAGTGGTTAAAGACACTTATATGCTCCTCCAGTGTCCAAAGTTCGAATCTCCATTCTTGCAACTTATTTACGTCGAAAAGAGGAAGGAAAAATGCAATAGGGACTCGATAGAAAATCCTTAATCTATACTCCTCTATAGTAATCAATGTTAGAACAAAAAATTAAATAATTTTTTTTTTTTGAAAAATAGAGGGGTAAAATGGTAATTGAAGAATAAAATAGAAATGTTTCCAGGTTGGTTTGTAACGCGTACAGGCGTGTTTCCTCAGCAGACGCCACCGCCCACAAAGCGCCATTGGACGCGTACATAATTCCATACTTATAAATACACTTCTTTATTCTTCCTTTTTCCACCAACTCAAATCTACAACTCAAAATCCTCTCTTTTTTTCCTCTCCAAATTAAAATGCCAAAGAAAAACGCCAATAATGTGGGCCGTAGAGCATGGAACCTTCTTCGCCTAGCAATCATATGGGCAAGAAAAGGTGCCCTTCTCAAGCCACGCTTCCTCATGGACCTCCGCCTCCTGCCCAAGTTCATCAAGAGCCTCGCCCACTCCACCCCCCGTGCCCACCTACATTACGGCGATCACGAGCTCTCCTTCGACGAAACGCCCATTTTCCATGTCAAGATGAATCGCCCCGCCTCGATGCGCTTCCACTTCCCCTGCATTACCCCGCACGTCGATTTCGAATATGAGTTTCATGGCAATGTCGATGTCGATGTCGATGGCGATGGTAGTGAAATTTGTAGCTACGATGGAGAGCGGAGGAGTTCGGGATATGATGGTGGGGAGGAACGAGATGATGATGACGACGATGAAGAAGAAGATGGGATTGATTTGAGAGCTGAGAAGTTCATAGCTGAATTCTATGAGCAAATGAAAATGCAAAGACAGATTTCGTTTTCGCAATATGATCATAAGAGTCTATGAATAAAGCAAGGATTTTGATGATGAGTTTTGGGAGTTTTGTTTTGTTTTATAAATATGTATACAATAAGATTCATTATTTCATAAAGTTTTTGGGGTTTTTTATTTTTATTTTTTTCATTTTTGTGAAATGAGGCATTGCGGCATTTTGTAAATACCGGAAGCTTCCACGTGAGTCCGAGAGTTTCACCAATCCTTGAATTAAAAGAACCTATTGATTCATTTCACCCATCCCTTCCGCTTATTTTATTTATTTAGTTCCATTTACAGAAAAACAGGAAATTCAAACCTACACTCTAATTTTATAAAGCGTACACAGCAAGCATTTTGATCTTTACTAAATACTAACGTGTTGAGAGATGTGGGCCCGTTTAGCTTAAGGCTCTTAACCTTGTGGTCGTGGGTTCGAGCCCCATGGTGGGCGAAAGTTTTTAAAATTTTCACGAGAGTTCAATAGTAACCTATTTATTTCAAAAGTGTCTATTTTGTTATAATTTTACATTTTTGTCGGTTCACAATTGGATATTAAAGGAGTTTAATAAGTTCATTTACATATTTGCCTTTATCAAGAAAAAAATATAATACTAAAATAAATTAATAAAATAAGAGTTACCAAATTAAATAAGGACATTTAAGAAAGAATAAAAATTGAATTAATGCATGAAATTTTACCATTGATAAATGAGCTTAAAGACGAAATTGAGCTTAAAGACGAAATTAACCCAATCAAGTTGAGGAATTGAATTTGTACTTCTTATTGAGCTACATATTTCACCCTTCAAACAAGACCTATTAAATGTTGGTGTGAAAAAGGGCCAATTAACATTTTTTTTCATGTAAAGACCTATTATTATTTTATTAACTTGTAAAAGTTAATATTTGTAATAGTTATATTCCACATTACGATATTTAAAAAAACAAAAGATTACCCAAAAAATAAGTCATTTTTCACCAAGTATCACACATTCAAAGCGAACTCTCAAAAAGAAATATAAATACAAATCACCGATTCCAAGCAGCAATACTTTTTTTACAAACACTCCTCCAAAAAAAAAAAAAAAAAAAAAAAAAAAAAAAAAACTTTTTTTATAAACATGTAGGGATGGGAGATTTTAGTGGAGAGGGACAAATGCTTTTGAGTCATACTCTGGTTGGACAAGCAGCCATACTGTTAGGGCATATAAGAATCACATAAAACAAAGGTGACCAAGAAATAAATTTAATCAATGCACTAATTTAGAATGGCAACCAAGACGAGGCGATCTGCATAAAATGGAATGGATACAAAAAAGCCAAACTTCAACGGAGTTCTACTTGATATATAATGTTAAGTACAATCCTTTTCAGTTTTCCACATTTTTGTCTCGTCCATAATACACTTGAAATCAAGATTCTTGTATGCTAGAGAGAGCTAAATTGTATAGGGAGCAAAAAGAATTCAAAACTTCACCGGCAAATTAAGCTCTGTGCCAACTCGGAGGATGTCAAAACCGCTATAACTGAATAAGAACACAATCTTCTGTATCCCACAACGACTACTTGTATATCGTACAGCTACAGTACAAATACCTCGTACTCGTTCATCATCCTCATAGTGTACACATTTGACCCAGCAAAAAGAATCTAGTTCCTTTTCTGCAAGAGCATTCCATTATTTATATATGGACAGTCAAATATTCAATAAAAGAATTAATTGCTTTTTTTTTTTTTGAGAAGAAAGAATTAATTGCTTTAATATGAGTCGCACATTCAAAGAAATAATAAATTTATATGCACTAGTGAAGTTGTTTTACCTTGAAAGAATGTTGGAATAAATAGTGAATAAATAGTGCATCAACTTCCATTTTGTTGCTTTTCGAGATATAAGTCTAACTGCCCAATTGACGCCAGTATAAAACCTTCAAAAGTAGTATTAAAAGTTAATATTAGATCATGATTTAGCAAAGAGAAATATATTGTAATATAAACAGATACCAGGGGAAAGAATAAGTCAATTTGTACATCGGAAAGGCAATTAAAATCTTATTCTCTGCAAATAAATGCCTTTTGGTCCATGAGAATATTATTATTTCATGGTTTCAAAAGTAGTGCACTTTCTCTCTCACGAATGCAGGAACTGCTCCTCTAAATCATTTGAAGACAAATTGACAACTGGAATAATTTGCAAATTATGAAACATTTAGACCATATTTTGCAGCAATGACCCATGGACTCAATAGTTTAGAGATCAACCAAAATATTGTTCTCCATCCAGTCACTACCCTGAACCACCTACCTTCATATTCATTGGACGCTGTATTAAATTACTTAAGAAATAAGGTATGCTTAAAGCAATAAAAATGCTAATAGGTAAAGTCACTGCTGAATGCTAATAGGTAAAGTCACTGCTGGTGTAGTGATAGTTCTTTTTTATATTTTAGTGCCAAACAGGATAAGCTGACAAAGAAATAATCTTAAAATAAATTTTACCTAGAAAGACGGGTGATGGCCTCCTGGGACGTGATTTAAATTCTGGATGAAATTGTACACCCACATAGAAGGGATGGCTTGGAAGCTCTAGAATCTGAAGAAATACATAAAATCTCAAATATTAATTTACTAGTTTGATTCAAAACAGGAATGACCTATATCCTTAATGACTTGAAATTTCCGAACGAATTTAGGCTTCTGATGCAATTAACAATTTAATTGTGACACCTGAAGATGAGTGAAAACTAGCACGTTCACAAATGGGGATAACCTACCTCCATTCTGTTTCCAGTCTCATCCTTCCCAACAAATTTCATGCCAGCTTCTTCAAAAGACCCGATGAACTCTGGGTTTACCTGCAACATAATAATTTTGCTCATGTCAATCCTGCGCAAGCATCAAACTTTGCATCCAGATAAACTTTAGAAGCCTACCTCATATCTATGCCGATGTCGTTCGTCCACATATTCTGAGTTATGATACCTATCAATCCAGGAAGAATTACAAAAAGCAGGATAATCGCTACAAATAAATACTATCAAGTGCAAAAGAGTTGAAGGCTTTAGGTCGAATTGGATTTGGGACCATCACTGAATTGGCCACGTGTTGCTATTGGCTTGAAGAGGAGACAAAAGTACTCTAGAAAGTTAAATAGCATTTATCATCAATAATTTCTCATGGAAGATACGGACAAACCAGTTGCATTATGGACCGTCTTAGATTCTTAATGACTAAATTACATGGATGTATGAAGCATCCAATACAGCTAACTGATCCTAGTCATACAGATATTCCAATATAGTTTCTCCAACAAGTAATACCAGGGTGAACCGAACTCATCATTAAGCATTCAAACGTTGTAAAAGAAATAAGAAACCACATACATCCTTGAAGTAATACAGTCAGAAGTCTGGAATAATGTTCTTCGAGATCCTAATCTCATAGTGCTTCCCATATGTGTCTTTGAACCCTACACATGAATGTGAAGGGAAAAAAGTCACAACAGATTACATTTTAGAAGTAACTTAGCAGTAAGCAACATGCAAATTGTCATTAAGAAATCCGCACCTCGGGCATGAAAATAACAACAGGCTTTGGCGTCCCATCATCAAACTCGTTACTGTTTGCCTTTTCCCAACCCAAAATCTAAGACGAGGCAAACATATGAGGATGGAGATTGCAACGACTGAACTTAACACAAGATAAAAAAACGGAAGTTTGGTTATGGAAAAAAAAAGTCACTTACACTTCTAGCAAATTCAATTACAGATATCTGCATGCCCAAACAAATCCCAAGGTATGGAACTTTGTTTTCTCTGGCATATTTTGCAGCCAATATCATGCCTTTCACACCCCGATCTCCAAACCCTCCAGGAACCAAGACGCACGATGCTTTCTGAAAAAATATATTTTCAAGAAAGGATCAGAAGGCGAAAACCAAATGCCATAACATTAATAAATCCAGCCCTTTGTAAGATATACCAACATGAAAATTTTATGACTTTCCATTTTCAAAACCATTATTATTGAAAATCACTCAATAAAAACACATCAATTAATGCAAATACAGTGTAATAAAAAGAAAAGGGGCCACCCTGTCCCAAACCCAACTTTCCAAGTAACTTCAGAGATATTTTTATAACCATCACCAAAGAAGTTATAGTTGGCATATATGCAAGTAAAAAAGCAGTCTATGTGAGATTATGCAGGGCAAAACCACTAAATATGTAAAACATGATAAATGTCTCAAGAGATTAGTATTAAAAACACAATCAGTGTGCGTTAAGTTGATGAATATATATATATATATATATATATATATATATATAAGCAATATGAAAATAATTTTAAGCGCAAAAAAATATCCCGGAAAAGCTTACCCTCAGAGTCTCCCATGCAGCAGCATGTGCTTCCGGTGACTACAAAAGAACAATACATTATTAAAATGAAGGAATTTTGGACTAATAAAGAGCATTTTTATTCTATGTACAAAAAAAGTACCGATTGGGAACTTTCATCCTCAAGATCAGTAGCCGCAATCCAATCTATTGATGGCTTCAAAGAACATGCAATGCATGCATGAAGAAGGGCCTGCAAAATTGATGTTGATCCCAATAGTTCATACAAAAGCAATAACAATCAATAGTTTCTTATTATTTATGGTTAGAAATTAACAGAAATTCCTAATAAATGAAACAATACTCATTTTGCAGTTACAATGAGCAAGATTGAATAAACCCTTATATAATCTATAGCAGAT
The DNA here is from genome assembly GCA_036850905.1 of Luffa acutangula. Taxonomy (NCBI): domain Eukaryota; kingdom Viridiplantae; phylum Streptophyta; class Magnoliopsida; order Cucurbitales; family Cucurbitaceae; genus Luffa; species Luffa acutangula. The sequence goes on from CM072090.1 coordinate 50,974,893, forward strand.
ATATAAACTTTTGACTTAGACACAGGCCCACAGTTATGCATGTCGAAATTAGAAAAGTTGATTTCTTTCAGGAAGTCCTAGAATAGCACCTTCACAACAGAAAGGTATGAATCTGTCAAACCAACGTACTTTCCTACCATCGCAATTCTCACCTAACAGAAAACCACAATATTAATTATCTTAGAGTTCACAAAATACATATAGACATACAAAAATTACAGCATACAGTTAGACTTACTGAATTTGTGATACTATCATAAGTTGCAGCCATATTTGTCCAGTCACGCAAATCAGGAGCAGCAGCAATCCTGGGACAGAACATAAATAGCTGTTAGCATGTATAATCAACGTACACTTTAAGCTGCTCATACATATCCTAAACAACTTCTATTTTATGGGTCAAACATTATCTTTCAGAGCGTTATTATCTTTTCTCCTAAGCAACTTAATACATATAATGTCTTTGAAGGGCAACATACACTTTTTTTTTTTTTTTAGTTCAACAACATTTGGAGATGGGGGATTCGAACCTATGACCTTTTGGTCATAGGCACATACTTCATGCCAGTTGAGCTATGCTCTTGTTGGCAGGGCAACATAAACTTTAAGGCAATAAGTTTTTCATCTGTCTAGAAGGAGAGATCCACAAAGAGCATCATTAAGTGAAGCGAGGCAGAATTTATGATACACATATATAAGCCGAAATTTGTGGTTATTTGATATACAATTCAAACAGTAATCTATATGTCATAATGGGTAGTTTCAAAAAGTGACAATTGCATTCTTAAGAAGAATAACTCCTCACGTTGATTTGTTTTATCAAAAACTCAACTTGAAGATGTAATGTCAGCTTTCCAAAAAAAAGAGATATACGGTAACTACCTGACCAAGTTGAGTTGTTTAAGAATTGAATGATGAGCATTCTGGTTCTGTGACAAACACGCACCCAAGAAACAGTAAGTGCAATTTCCAACAAGATGCAACTAAGCCATAAACACAGGCAAAAATACATAACATACATACATACATACATAAAGATGTGTATTTTTTAAATAAACATAAAGACATGTTTGTGTGTGAGAATGTGTGTGAATACATGTAAACACAGTATAACACCTACCCTGAGCAAAAGTGGAATATGCCAGATATTTGGGACATCATGGATATTTAGAATATTACCAGCCTGAAAAAAAAAATGAGAAAAGCTATGAGCATAAAGTGATTGATCATGAAAACATGATTCCATAGAAAAATAAAAATCTCAATTAACGACTCACTGGAACATGGCAAAACTGAGAAAGCTTGTCCTTCGTGTTGTCCAGTATAGGCTACACATAATCCAAAAGAAAAACCAAAGATACCTTGAAATATCAAAACCATTAATAATGAATGTGAAGACCAAAATTTTACGTTTTAAAAAATTACAATGCAATTGGGCCATATTCCAATTAAATATCAACAAAATAGTTACCCTACCAAATACAACACAAAACCATAGTACATAATGATATAACCAAACCAGCATCTCCGTGCAGTAGCAGTGCATGGAAAAAAAAATTAAATGAACTCTATGATATGCCAAAGGAAGAAAAAGAAAGTCATAATCAAATGAATAGTCAGGGCAAATTGAAGCTTATAATTTATAATTGTTGGTAACAAGATGTACCTGAGCAGATCGACACGCCAGAAGATGTGGTGTTAAGCCTAAAGCTCGAAGTTCTCGAACACTGTGTTGTGTAGGCTTTGTTTTCTGTGTTTTAAGACAGATGGTGAGATGAGAACTACATTCAACATAGAATGGAGAAAGAAAACTTTTAGTTATAACCAGCATAGATATCTGAGCACAGAGAATAAACTTTATACAAACTATTTGAACAGTATAGAAAAGATAGATTATTACTTGCTCTCCAACAACTCCCAGTACTGGTATTAAGCTCACGTGGATAAGGCAAAAGTTGTCTGGACCTAACAACCCAATTAGAAAGTAAGATGACTTACAGGCTCACAGCTATTGTTTGTTAAAGCGTGATCAACAACTATTGCACATAAGAGTTATATATGGATAGGCTCAAGTGCTTATCAAAAACAGAGAAAAAGTATGCATTGCTATCTTACCAACTGAAAAGGACAGTTGTCGCAAAGCTTCAATGAACGGCATTGATTCAATGTCACCTTAAAAAGACCACTAAAATTTTATTTCATGGAACAAAACATAAATTATATAAATATTTTACTAGGTAAATGTCTCTGACAAAAGTAGTTGTTAGGTTACCTACAGTCCCTCCTAATTCTATCACGCAAACATCAGCAGGGCCCTCTTGTCCATCCACGGGAATGGTAGCTACGGACTCAATATGATTTTTAATGGCATCTGTGATGTGTGGAACCACCTGAATTCAATGAAAAGTATGAAAAAAACTTAATTGGGAAAGATCAAGGGTCACATCTGCGTAAGGAAAACTGGCAGCATCATATATAAGAATCGTCACCTGAACTGTCTTCCCAAGGTAATCACCTCTTCGTTCCTTCTCAAGAACAGACTGATAAGATTGCATAGACAGAACCAATTAGCAAGTTATAGAACTCGTAATGGATAAATATGAACTTCAAACAAAGATAATTTCACCTGATATATTTTTCCTGTGGTAATATTGTTCTCTCTTGTCAACGTTAAATCCAGGAAACGTTCGTAGTTCCCCAGGTCTAAATCAACCTGAGATGACAAAAGAATATATGAACCTTAATAACTTAACCAGTACAACTACAATCATACCTCTACTAAAACTGGAACAAATACATGCAGCTAGGTTAATTTATTCAATCAATTGTACAGCATTTCTCAAATGGAAATATGCAGTGTCATTCATGTATGGCTGAAATGGAAGATACCTCACCGCCATCATCAAGAACAAAAACTTCCCCGTGTTCGAAGGGAGACATGGTACCAGCATCCATATTCAAGTACGGATCTGCAAATTCAAACGCAACAAAGGATTAAGGACCGATTCAGACGCGTATTTAGGCGAACCACAATCGCTTGACATATCAACTGTTAAACTGAAGCAGACATGCATACAATCACAGACCACAGAGAAACAATCGGACAAACAAGAAACTAAGCTAAAAAAAAATAAGTAGGTAAAAGACTCGTGATCAACACGCCACAGTGAAACACTAATCTTTAGTCTCGGAGAACACGGTGATATGAAAATTTTCCAAAATCCAAAAAAGAACACTGCTCGAAATCAAATAAACAGAATCCAAAACATGCAGAATAAATCAAAGAAGCTCGGAGGGGGGAGAAAAACTCATAAAAAAAAAAAAAAAAAAAAGCAACAACATAATACAGTTCCGGGAACAAAATGCGGCAGGAAACAAAAACAGCAGGCGAAGAACAGAAAAACAGAGCATAGAATACATCGTTCTGCATCGAAAACAATAAGCAAAAAGAAGAAAAGAAAAGAAGAGAACCGATTTTGATGGAGGTGACTCGCAGGCCACAGGCTTTGAGGACGAGGCCGATACTGCTGGCGGTGACGCCTTTGCCGAGTCCACTGACGACGCCGCCGGTGACCAAAACGTACTTCATTGTGGGGAAATTGAGAGGAAAAAGAGCTGTTGGCGCTAATGTCTGAGCGGGAAAGGTTGAAGAAGAAGAAGAAGAAGAAGAGAAAGGTTGGAGGTTCGGCTTTGTTTTGTACCAGCTTTTATACTAAACCTAGAAAGAAAGACCGAAGTAAAAAGGGGTTTTGACTCGCAGTCTGGACTGGACTCCCCAAAACCCAAAGGCATGCGCTTCTTCTAGGGCTATTATATATTCCAATACTTCAATTTTTACTCGACTTTTACCCTAAACTTCCCATTTAATCAAATTATACCATAAATTTAGATAAGTATTACAATTTGTACCCTTAATTTTCACTCATCGTAACAACAAAAAAAAAATGTAAAAATCTCTATTGATTCACTTATTTTAATAATATCAGTACAAACTTAAGTTTAATTTGTACCCTTAATTTTCACTCATGGTAACAAAAAAACAATGTAAAAATCTCTATTGATTCACGATTTTAATAATATCAGCACAAACTTAAGTTTAATTTATAATGAACATATTAACCATTGATTAATGTTGCCAAAACTCACCATTTTTAACAAAAATTTAGCTCTAATGTATATTTTTATATTTTTCAATGATATATGGTGCATATGTTTTATAATTCATTGAAAAGATATGATAATACTTTTCAAAGGAAAATTTATCAGAATGTCAACAATTATGATATTTGTTCAAGCTTAGAGTTAAGATTGCAACATTTATCTATGTTTGATGTGTAATTTGAGGAAATTGAAAGTTTGGAATGAAATTTTGATACAAATGGACAAGTTTATAGGTAAGTTTTGATTTTTCTATTTTCCAAATTTTTACAAAAATGTATGAAACTTTTACGATTTTACAAAAGTACTTCGTCAAATACTAAGAAGGTACCAAGATAATTTGCAAAAGTTAAATTTCAAGAGTACAAATTTCACATTAGGTATAACGCTTTGTGGTGATTCCATGGATAGGGTGTTTTCTTCGTTATGGTGTTCTCAATCAATAAGCTCGTTATTCTTATTGACCTCATTTTTCTAGTATTCACATCGGGCATCTTTTAGTGGTAGTCAATTGGTGTTTCGTTGGCATAGCAAAAAAATATATTTTAGGGAAGTAAAACACTTAAAGAATGTATGTGGTGGTGGGAACGATAGTGGAATTTCTCTTGTCAATGTATATGTATTGGGAGAATTTGATCGATAGGATGAGCATCTATTAGTGCTAGCATTTCAAATTTTGGTGTAGGAATTTGCTCGAGTAGAATTATATTATTCTCACAACATGTAATTAATGGGGTTGGTCATTTCCTTATTCGATGTGCAACACCCTGATTATCATTATCATGTATGAGTTATGAATCATTTTATTGTTTTTTTTAACTAAAAAAAAAACACTTTTTTTTCTTTTTATTGTTTTTTTTAATATATTTTACACAATAATTTTACTTTTTTTTTTTTGTTTGTACGTATTTTTAGTTGCAGTAATTGACATGTACTATCTCTTTTGAGATCGAAGCTTCAAATTTTTCCTACCTAATTTATTGTACTAAAAAAAATCGCCTCTTAAATCAACATCTCCATTTTTTCTTCTAAAAGATTCTTAAATCAACCACATTAAAGAATAATAATAAAGAAACGGTCATTTAAAAAAAAAAAAAAAAAAAACATTTTTAGTCCTTTCAAATCAATTATAAATCCACGTTAAACACACCATTTAAAATGGAATATAAAGTTGTTGTATTTAAAGAGTTTTGTTTTTTAAAAATAGTCCCAAAAAATGCACACTTAGTCAAAATTTTAAAATAACTTACTATAAACTCTTACAATATATTATTGAATAGTGGATTTATAAAGAATGTTGGTGGATAAGTTTACCTTTTAAAAGTCAAAAAATTAAATTAATTTTGTTATAAAAGGATTTTTTGTTTTTGTTGTTTGTTCTTCTTCTTCTTCTTCTTCTTCTTTTTTTTTTTTTTTTTCTTTTCTTAATTATAAAAGTGGTGTATAGGTGGAAGAATCAGAAACCTTTATACATAAAATATTCCTTTATTGCTATAGTGGTAAAGTTCCCAAAAAACAAACTTCCATGGGGAAGCTTTTGGTATTAAAAAGAAAGATCCATAAGCTTGAAAATGAAAGGCATCAGTTAAAATAGAATAAACACTTTAAGCTTTTGTTGGATGACTATTTATATGTATGGGATGAGAATAAATCATCAAATATTCTTATAGGCAACCTTTTATTTTTATTTTTAAGATTGATTAAATCATTTATTTCTAAAAATGTATATTGTCAACGAATCGAGACATTATATATTTAACGTAAAGGTTAAAGGTTCAAATATTTTGTTGAACTAAAAAAAAAAACTCTAAATGTATTCGTTATGCAATATTCTAAAAAGCCTCAACGTTATATGCACTTCAAAGCTATTATTCACAAATTTATGATAATTTTTCAGATAGGGAGCAAAATTATTTTGAAAATAGTTTTTAGATTTTTTTTTTTAATATTCATGATATCTAACTCTCGTGGTTCAAGCAATTAATTATCTTGGGATTTTGGCTCATTCTTTTTTCTCCATACTCGTTATTATTGATCACTAGGTCAATTTGCAACTATAGTTTAGATAATTTTTTATAGTCGGTAATTTTAATAATTTAGAAAAATGTTGATTTTATAACGTAATAAGCTTAGGAAAATTAAGCAAACTAGTGGACGAAGGGGACTTAAATGGTTGAATTTAAACAAATTGGTGTGATTGAAAACGACTATAATATAATAGTCAAGGATTGTGCTTGAAGCCTTAGTCAACAAGCCTATTATAAAGCAACTTCTAGCAAATATGCTTCCATTTATTATTAATTTTTTTTTTCCCGAGTTCAACAACATATGAGATGATCTTTTTCTAAAAAAAAAAAACATATAGTTAGAGATGAGAGGATTCAAACATATGACCTCTTAGTCAATGATATATGTTTTAATTAGTTAAGCTACGATATGAAATTACATAGAGTAGATGATAGATACTGACTCAATTTGTATTTTCCTAGCTTGCTTATTTCACAATACATACAACCAAATAATATATAGGCAATAAAAAATAACAAGAAAGATTCTTAACCCTCTAACATACAACCACGTATATACACATAAGGAAGCTTTGATACCAAAATATACGAAATTATAGAGGAGCAGAAGAAAGAAGAAGATGATATTACTTAATCAATTTATATTTTCTCAGCTTGCTTATTACACAACATAGACAAAATAATACATGGGTGAGAAAGAACAAAGATTCTTAACCTTCTAACATACATTCACATATGTACCTAGATAGAATAAATGCTAAATTTAAAAAAAAAAAAAAAAAAAAAAAAAAAAAAAAAAAAAACTGAACTATTGAGTTTGTTTAAAAAATGTGAACTTTGAAAAGTTTAAAAAATACTCCTGAATTTTGAAAAATGTTTTAAAAATACCCTTGCTTATTTTTTAAACTGAAATTTTATCTGTTTCTATCAAAAAAAAAAAAAATTAATGGCAATGATATTTTTGAAACATTTTTCAAAGTTCATGAGTATTTTTTAAACTTTTCAAAGTTTAGGAGCATTTTTGAAACAAACCCTATAGTTCAAGAGTATATATATATATAATTTAGCCTAGAATAAAATAACATAATGGTGAGATAATTCTTCCGAAACTGCACCGTAAACTCGAGCTCTAATAAACTATAATCATGCTAGGGACTATAAAGATATTAGTGAATGGATGACTTTTAGAAAATTCTACAAGGTATGTAGAAACGCCAAAAATAATAACGTTTAATGTCTTTTAATTTTAAGTATTCGTCACTTATCGGTATGGAAAAAAAAAATGTTTGGCGAATTATTCCAGTATGCAAAATTATCACACACTTAGGTTATGTTTGGGAGTGATTTTGGGATAGCCAAAATCAATTTTATGAATGTCAAAATCAATTTCATCTAAAATAAACATGTTTGTCAAAAAGATAAATTGATTTTGAAAAAATTTGGAATCAATTTAAATTGATTTTTAAATAATTAGTTGGGAGGTGATTTTGGATTTTGATGTCAAGCTCTCTTTTTCATGTCCCAAAAACTGCAATCTATTATTTTATTTTATTTTTCTTTTGGGATTCTTATTTTTCTTATTAATTTTTCTTTACTTCCACAATCTTTTTTTTTTTTTTCTTTTGGATTCTTATTGTTCTTATTAATTTTTCTTTACTTGAAACATTTTAGTTGGATGACATTGGAAGACAAAAAGATTCGAATGTCTAGCTTCTTAGTTGAAATATATATAAATTATCGTTAAATTATTAGTGTTATTATATTCACTTAACATCCAATTTTGACCTCTCAGTCAAAAGTATATATCATTCGAAACTCTGACTTCGTGGTTGAGAGTACATGCCAAATACCATTGAACTAAGCTCACTTTAGCATAATAGAACAATACTCGACTGCATAACAAGACGTATAGAAATTTTTCTACCATAGAACATTTCAAGTTTAGATGAGATATGACTTTTGAATTTTTATTTTGATGTATTATATGTCTTTCTTACCTAACTTAATTTATAAAAGTTTAACAATAAAATAAATGAAAAAACAATTAATAAAAATTGATATTTATCATAATTATTTAGTTAAATAATTTATTAAATGTAAAATGTCATTTTTAGTAATTTGATAGTTCTAAAATCACTTTTTGAAACCAAACATAATATTTCAAAATTATTTTTAAATACATGAAAATCACTTTTTAAAATTTGGAACCAAACATAAATATGGTTGTATGAAAATCAATTTTACCAAATCTCTTTTTCCAAAATCAATAATTCAATCATCACTCCCAAACATAGCCTTAGAGTAGTGTGAATGCTAGTGATGCAATAAACAAATACACCAACAAAACTAAACAAGTAATAGGAAGTTTAGACAAAGAAAAACAGAGTATTTGCATTTTATAAAAGTTTGAGGAATCATGATGAAGACTTTTGAAGAGTAGTTTAAATTGATTAATAGTAAATTTAAGGTATTAAAAAGTTTTTTTCCAAAGACGACAACTTTTACCTTTTGAGGAAGGTTCCCTTTGGATGTGGAAGAAACCACAATACTCAAAGATTATTCGTGGGATGACTTTATAATATACCCTCTAAATAAATACCTAAATTGTGTTTTACTCTTTGGCTTATTCAATGTCTATTCTGTTGGAAAATGACACTTAAAGTCGGTGGCATATTTATTGTATTTCGTAGACTTCGATTAGTCTTTCATTTATATATATTTATTCTTTTGTTTTCAATTGATGAGAATGATACATATCTTCTCGTGTTTTCGATTGTTAAAAATGATGTTTCGTATATGTCTCTTTCTCCATGCATGCGGTAATATTTTGTATTCATTGTGTTTTGTTTGAAAAAATGGTTGAAATTACCTACAAAGTTTGCAACAAGAAAAAAGAAAAGAAAAAATTTGAAAGCATAGTTTGCAAATTTTAAAATACAATGAAAATCTTAAGATAATATATATAAAGATTAAATCATACATAAACATTACCGTTCACTTTGTCGAAAAAAAATCATACATGAACTCAAAATAGAAAAAAAGACTAAAGATAAGTTTAAATTATGTCACATGCTTTAAAAACTTAGATTTTAACCCTAGCCAACACAAGATAGCTCAACAAATATGAAACTTGTTCTTTCGACTAAGATTCGGATCTTTCACCTCCATATTTAAAAAAAAAAATAATAATAAGAAAAATAGTCATAAAAAATAAAAAAAAAATAAATAAATAAATAAACTCATAAACATTGAAATTGTTCAAAAAAAAAAAAAAAAAAAAATACCGTCAAAACTAATGCTAAATCATAACTTTATTAACCCTTTCAAATCAACAAGTAATTTTAAATTCTGTAGTTTGTCAAAATTGAAGCAGAATTGTAACGATAAACCCTTCGAAATTATTTCAATAAATAATTCTATTATTTGAAACTAAAAATATTTTAATTATTTTTGCCTGTTTGAAACGAGAAAGACTTGAATGGAATGTAACTTAGTCTTTTCGTTTAGGTGTTAGCCTCAAATTAAATGAAACTAGAGACTTTACTTATATACACTTTTAATACTGGTTTATTGATTGAAGGTTAAATAAATGATTCACCTAAAAATTCTATACATTTTTTGGGTAAAAACATGATTTCAAATCTGTACTAAAAAAGATAAGGATTTCAAATCACTATCCCGTTTGAAATATGTTAGGATTTGAAAGTTGAATTCCTAACTCCAAAATCGAGGCCTCCAACAATCAAGCCAAAAGGAAAAAAAGGATTAGAATTTATAAATGTAAGAAGTAGCAGCAACTCACACAACTGTGTCAAGTTTTTAACTTATGAAACGATAATGGCATAACAAATAAGAGAAGGGGAAAGAAAGAGAGCAACAAAAACAGAACACTATTCAATAAACTCAGAGGCCAAAAAAACTACAAAATATGATTGTGCCCATATGAGAGTTCCTTTGTAAATAAAATTCGGATAATATAAACTAGAGCAATGGCTGATGAGAAAAAGTAAATGGTCAGAACCGTAAGATCAAGATCATCATATACCTAGGCCTACACATAAATGGAAAATGGGAAAAAAGAAGTTTGGCCATGAACCACCACCACCAATTGCCGCCAGATTAAGAAGATTGAACAAAACTTGACAGAATGTTTTTCTTCAAGGTGAACTCGTCTGCTTTCGCTGGGCTTACCGACTGCGTTGCATGGAAAATTGACAAGACAAGAAATGCAACAGGTTGTCAGCTTCCATTTCAATTTCATAAAAAATGTCCAGAGAACTAAGAAATCTTGATGATATATAGTCCTATAATACTAACGGTTTACACAGGTAGGCATCCAAATTTTAAATGAACTTTATGGGAAGATCCGAATATAGATGCTTAAAGTAAATAATATAGAACTATAGTCTATTCTAAAACTAGAACTGTAACAAATATATCCACTCGAATTCACTCAAGCTCAAGTAATTAGCTATATATATGTATAACATGACACCATGCATTTTTGTTGTTTCAGATAAGATAAAAAATAAAACATTTTAAAAAGTATGAGCAGGAAGTAAAACTTAGACTTACCTTCTCGAGTATGCGCTGAATCCTCTCGATCTCAGACTGGGCATAATCACCACCTTTTTCCAGACACTTTTTAGCAGATTTCACGTATATCTTTCCATACCTGCAGAAGAGTAATCAACAACTATGATAATAGTTTCTACATAATCCTGCAATCAATACCTGGATATGCACTTCTCAAAAAAAAAAAAGAAAATCCCTGGATATGCATAAAATATAAAACTTTTTCATGAGATAAACAAAATACGGCAAACTATAAACCATTTGACAGTTACAGAATCATTATCTAGATGTTATTGTTCTTAAGAAACTGAATGACAAAATCAAACAAACAATCGTATACCTTGCATCAGATCCACTGAGCTTTCCAACTTCCTCTTCTATCTTGGCAAGAATATCCTTTTTCTCTTCCTTGCTAGCAGCTACGAACTCTTTCACCAATGATTCTAAACTTGCAACTAACCCAGCCTAAAAGAAAAATCACATATTTGAGCAAACCATAAAGGACAAATATAAAATTTAAACATTGTCGGCTGCTAACATTTAATGTAAGCTGTCCCTTCGCATCCCGATTGGTCCCACTCTTTTCGTTAATGAAATTAACAAAGTCATCAACATCTCTGCCGCCATCGTAGTCTTCACCATCTTTGTTGCCTTTTGGGAAGAATTTTAACGTAGGGAAACCACTTATGCCATACCTGTAATATAATAGGGTACCGGTCTTTAACATTAACTTGGATAAAACATTAAAACAAAAACCTCACGGAAAATTAAATTACATGTAAACTTACTTTTCAGCTAGATCCCTGTATTTGTCAGCATCTAAGTTAGCAATTACTACGTCTTCTTCCAATTTAAATGCTGCAGCCACCTTTTCATATATCTATAGAGGGATGATACAATATGATGTTAAATTATTTATTATTCATGATAATTTACCAACAAAAGCATAAGAAGAAAACTACTTACAGGAGCAAGGTTCTTGCAGTGACCACACCTGAAATATAGAGTTGATCAGAAACTTGAAAATCATACTAAAATAACATGAAAAAGGACAAATAAAGCTAAATACCAGGGTGCGTAAAACTCAACCAGCACATCCTTGTTTGCATCTAGAACAATCTCGTTGAAATTATCAGGTGAAAGCACTACAACACTGGATGGAATTGAAGCTATCTTCACATTGGTTCCTGGAAGAACACTAGTCAATTAATAGAGGAAGTCCCAAAGGCCATTAGTTATAACATTAAAAATAAGTAGAGGGGGCATCCTAGATACGGTTTCTTGCAACTCTGATTGACAATTATAGTACAAAGAGTTAAATCTGGAAAAAAAAAAATTATTGAGTTAATGCTAGAAGTGAATCTAAATCACTTTATTGACATGTAAGGCATGTTCTTTGGGAATAGGTAAGGAAAAGAGACAGTAAGGGCATAACCATTATACAAACACAAACAATTAAGGTGCATTGTGCACGCTTATGAGCTCTATGTTCATATGTAAAAACTGGCACCCTTCAGAATGATACAGCAAAGAGTGAAATGCAAGGAGAATGAATTGACAGTGTTATCATGGAGAACACTGTCTAATTCAAACCGAGCAAATTAGGGATTTTAAAAAATTTAGCACGACAAAATAAGATGACTTTACAAGAATGAACAACTACCTCCTTCACTATTCACAAACTCGGCAAGGGCTTCTGCTGTACGTTGACCTTCATATCTGTAATAAACGACCAATTTTCAACTAAAAATTTCATGTGATGAAATAACCTCCTCAGTACTATTTATCAAATAGCTTTCTTACTTTTTCGGTTCAAGCGATCCCTTGGGGAACCATTGAATTGTTGGGTACCCAGAGACCCCATATTTGCTACATACGCCCTTGTGCTCATCACAGTCAACCTATACAAATATGATTAAGCATTACCATGTCAGCTCTACTACATTACAAGTCCTGAAAGAGAATTCAGGTAACGGGAAAATAATAATACTACAGCATTTGAAAATAAACTGCAGTTATAATAAGTACAAATGATTGCGACGTGCATTTCTTTATTCTGTGTATGTACTGGTGGATAAGGGCGAATTTTAGAATCTAATAGTCATGATGAGCATCAAATAGTTTATCCACAGAATATCATAGAGAAAATAAAGAGTATGAAGATACTATATATGATCTAACTAATACTTAAAGAATTTTTTTAGAACAAACGGTGAAGAATTGACCTTTCCGATCAAAACAGACTTTGCTTTCTTAAAGCTGCTTCCAAGCTTTTCATACTCTGGCGCAAGCTTCTTACAGTGCCCACACCTATTACAATAACAGGGTAAAGCTTCATCATTCATATGATCAGGGAAAATTACTACGAACAATTGGACATACCCCACAATGACTACAAATAGATCCCCGAGCACAAGAAAAATCATATCAAACCTCAATCACTACTTTTCTCTTTCAGTAAGAACTACAGAAAAAGTTGGCTAAAATAATTGGCGGATCAGTATCCACATAGCATACAGATCTGTCCCCAAGCCATAATAAGTAATACTACAAGCTCAAAAGAGTGAACGTGAATAGTTTAAATAAAAATGACAGATGCGACAAGGAAAGAACCCCTCGATAGACATTTTAAAATATTCCCACCATAATTTAAGAAAATATCCACCATCGATCAGTCATTATTGCACTTTATAGTATCTTCCAGTAAAGAACAAGAACAGAGGCGAGCAAGTGGATTTCATACAAATTTCCAACACAAACACATAGATCTACAACCAAGGAATCACAAGTAACGATACAAAACTCAAGAACTGAGAATCCAAAATTTTCACAAATTATTCAACTTCAGATCATAAGAAGACGGATTACCAGGGAGCGTAGAACTCAACCAGAGCTCCTCTATCTTGGCCGACTTCTTTCTCGAAGTTGTTCTCTGTCAACACAACAACATCGTCGGCCACTGCTGATGACAGGAACAAGGCCAATGCGGCAAAGGCGAACCAGATCTGATGCTTCGCCATTTTTACGATCACTTCAGAGCTTCGAATGAAAAATCGGGAATTAAATGTTGTAAATATCGGGAAATCGGGCTGCCGATTGAAGCAGGTAGAGTTTGACTCGGAATTTCTAGTGTGCGGAACTCGTCTTATTCTCACCCTACGATGTACCAATAGACTGTTTTATGGATCTGATGGCGTGAGCTGATTGGGCAGTTTTTGAGATACACGGATTTTATTGTACGGTATTCCTTATTGGATTGCTCCCAAAGTATTGACGTGTTTTGTTGACGTGGCGAACTGTGAGAGGTTGGAAATCGTTGTGATCCAGGTGTGGCTTTTCTGAATTTTCTTTCTTTTTTTTTTTTTTAAATTCAATGGGCTTGGGCTTGCAATAGACCTTCAGCCCATCTGAGACTAGCCCAATTTTTTTTATCTGGGCTGTGAGAGCCCCTTGGGCTTTGGGTCTTGGTCTAATCAAATATTCAATTTTAATCTTCAAACTTTAATAGTAATAATAATAAATAAATAAATGTAGGTAGTGGTAAAAGATTTGTATCCCCACACTCAAATATGGTTGAACTTAAAACAAAAAAATTTAGGGTCCGTTTGGTAACGTTCTCGTTTCTTGTTTCTAATTTTATTAAGAAATCTTAGCATTTAATAACTATGTATGTTTCTTATTTCTCATTTTTTAGAAACACTCCTAAAATTTATATAGAACTTTTTGGAACAACTAAAACTAGTTTCTCTTTTTTTTTTTTTTTTTGTGTTTTTGTTTCCAATTTTTTTCCAAACATAGATAAGAATATAGGTATTATTATTATTGAATGTATAGGTGTTAGGGTCGTGAAATTCTATTTTTCTTTATTCAAAATGAAGAAACGAAAACAATAAACAATAACGTTACTAAACGGGCCCTTAATAAATGTAGACTCTTTGTTAATGATGATTTAGAATTATTTTCACCTGAATCTATTTAAAACCAACTAACACTTAAATAAAATTATTTTTTTTTTCAAAGTCCTGGCAAAGTAGCCAGAAAATTTATTACGCAATTACTTCTAAAGAAGTAGAGACAAATAAAGAAAGACGAGAGGATTAAAGTCACTCATATGTATAGTATATTAATGAGTACAAACTTTATGCCTGAGCTAAGCTCTTAACAACGACATTATCTTTTTGATTTCAACATTTCTCTTTAATTTACGCATCCGACTCTAAATTTGTATGGTTTTAATTGTAATACAGACCAAAGTTCAAGGATAAAAATGGAAGTTTATAAATAATTTAAAAACATACCTCTCTCGTTTTTTCTTAGAAAAATAAAACAACACATAATATTCTTTCCATAGGCCATGGAAAAAGCGGAGTCCAACGTGGCAGAATACGATTGGCTGATATTCATCAGGCTCGCATTTGATTGGTCCGTTCGTAAGAAGAACACGTCGCCGAGCGTAGTGACTGGGCAAAGTCATTTGCTTCGCCATATTTTTGCTTTCGTGGAATCAATTCGACGACCAAGTTCAGGCGACGACTCCGGTCCTGATTTCTAGAGCCAAAAAATTGAAAGAGAGAGAGATTTAGAGAGGGACAAGAACGAAGTTTGTTTAATCTTCGTGAAAATCCAGTAATGTGCTTCATTGATCTGTGATCGAATCCACAAACTCTGAATCATTTATTTCAGAGATCCAATCTCCCCTTTGTGTTTCTTCCACCGTTTATCACTCTCCCAGATGGCGCACCGAAGAACGAAGCTCCTCTTCGTTGTTTGTGCCCTCTGCTACGTTCTTTCCGCCATTGCAGGGTATTGTCGAATGACCCAACATTCATTTGGAATACGTCTTTGTAGCTCCATTGCAATGGGTATTTCTTCTCGATTTGTGCTGATTTTTCTTGGTTTTTTTTTGTAATCAGGAAGAGCTATTATGATATACTGCAAGTGCCGAAGGGAGCGTCGGACGAGCAGATCAAAAGGGCTTATAGGAAGCTCGCTCTGAAGTACCATCCTGATAAGAATCAGGGAAACGAGGAAGCCAATAAGCGCTTTGCGGAGATTAACAATGGTAATTTTGTTCCCCTTTTGATA
The DNA here is from genome assembly GCA_036850905.1 of Luffa acutangula. NCBI lineage: Eukaryota > Viridiplantae > Streptophyta > Magnoliopsida > Cucurbitales > Cucurbitaceae > Luffa > Luffa acutangula. Next base: position 50,990,738 of record CM072090.1, read on the forward strand.
TTCTTTTCAAGATTGTGGCACTATTAGCTTCCGGATTTATTAATTTGATTGTATGATTTAGCTTATGAGGTTCTATCCGACGGGGAGAAGAGGAACATCTATGATAGGTACGGAGAGGAGGGTCTAAAACAGCATGCTGCAAATGGAGGTAGAGGTGGAGGGATGGGAATGAACATTCAGGATATATTTAGCCAGTAAGTTAATTTCTCATTGCACATTGAATTTTCTCTTATGAATTTGCCCATGGTTCGCTTAATCATTACAGCTTTGGATGTTGATTTTATATTGGTGTAACTGTCTTTATTTATTAGCATACCAATATGGTAGTGTAGCTATGATCTTCCCATCTATAGTTCATCCAATTTTGGTTAGATATGCACTTTCATTTTGTGTGCTTGCTTGGAACTTTGGGGGTTATGTAATAATTTGATTTTCAATTCGAGAATTTGTGTGAGTACTGAGTGCTGACATTGTAAATTTTAAAGGTTTTTTGGCGGAGGAGGTGGTATGGAAGAGGAAGAGAAAATTCCAAAAGGTGACGACGTAGTTGTCGAATTGGATGCGTCATTGGAAGATCTCTACATGGGTGGTTCATTGAAGGTAAGATAAGACGTTTTCCTATTGCATTTTACATAATTGCTCAATATTTCCAGGGGACCGACTTGGTCTAATTGTCTATTTGACTAAGGAACCTAGTCTCTAATTAATGAGAAAGCAGAATTGTGTAAAGGGGAGGAAGAGATAACCACAAAATCTAGCCAAAAGGAGTTGAATTCTCCTAGTGGCTTATAATGTCAAAGGAGTTCTTATTACGAGAAAGTAAAAATTTGTTGTATGGACCCTTCTGTTGGAGGGCTTCACGTCCGTTATAGAATTCAAATAAGAACTTTTGTCACATATTTCTTCCAACTAGTGTGTATATGTAAAAAAGAAATTGAAACAACGGACCTCCGTTTCCTAAGTTGCCCCTTCACTCTAAAGCTCTGGAGTAGAATTTTGGCATGTCTCATAAATTGGTGTAAATGCCTGGAAGGAATTGCATTTTTTTTTTTTTTTTTTGCTTTGGTTTATGTGGCCATTACTTTAGGGAGAAATCAAAAGATTATGTTTAATGTCTTTAGAGCCATTTTGTGGGAAGTGTGGTTGGAGAAAACAAATTTCAGGGTCTTATTAGGTGAGGAGAAGAACGTAGGACTTATGTGATGAGAATCGTGTTTACTGTACTTATTATTTGGGCCTTTTGCAATTGTCTTTCCTTGATTTGTATGTATGGGGGATGACTTTTGTCATTCCTTAGAGACTTTTTGGCTTGTAATTTCTTTTGATCGTGAAATTGTTTTCTATTAAAAAATGTCTTATTTTAGATAGCTATTTTCATACTGTGCTTCAAATGAAGTCCTTGTGTCCTCCGTTCACCATTTAAACCTTGGTCCCTCTCCCATCCCAAAGTTATCAATATCTACCAATGTGGCTTTGATCCCTTTCATATCCTCAGAACAGATTTGATCCCCACCGAAACCGTTTCTTCTTTATCAATGTCTATTTGGAAAACTATTGGGCAACACACTTCTGTAGCTTTATTTTACCATTCTAATGGTGATGTTCCACTAACTTCTTTTCTGTCATAGCTATTTTGAGCTTTCTCCCGGCTTAGATTGCATTTTTCTTCCCCAAGTATTTTGATTGGAAAATTTTCTAATGGCTGTTATCAACCTTGGATTCCAGGTATGGAGGGAGAAAAACATATTAAAGCCAGCACCAGGTAAGAGGCGGTGTAATTGTAGAAATGAAGTCTATCACAAGCAGATTGGTCCTGGAATGTTCCAACAGATGACAGAACAAGTACGTGTACTTGTTTAACTACATTTCTTATCAAGATTCAAGACAACAAACACTTGTTTACAGATTCAAATTTTTCTTGCACTCATCATTTTCTCTTGTGTGACTGGTGGTTTTTGAAGTTACTGAAGGTTTTATTTGTGCTCTCTTTTACTCTTTCAGGTCTGTGAGCAATGCCCCAATGTTAAATTCGAAAGAGAAGGATATTTCGTTACTGTTGATATTGAGAAAGGGATGCAAGATGGGCAAGTAAGAAACACTGATCTTCATCTGGATTGTCCAATCGAGCATATGCTAGAGACAGAATGCTATAAATATATTGTTTGAAGTTATAATGTTTTCTAAAGAAGTGATTCTATGGCTTTGAATCCCTTAATTTGAGATAATTGCAGTGACATGGTAGTTTTTCCAAATGAATGATGTTTGTGATTTTATCGCCTTTTATGAACAAAAGAATCATTTGGTGTTGGCAGGAGGTCACTTTTTATGAAGACGGTGAGCCTATGATAGATGGAGAAGCTGGAGACCTTAGAGTTAGTTCTTTTCCCATTATTTAACTAGTTCCATTGTGATTGTATTTGCTGAAAGTTTTGAAAATAATTACTTTATGTTCAACAGTTCCGCATCCACACTGCACCACATGACGTTTTCAGAAGGGAAGGCAATGACTTACATGCTACTATCACCATCACCCTGGTAACTGATTATAGGATAAGAACTTAATTTACTGTTCTTAATGGTGTGTATTTGTGCATCGCTTGATTTTCATCACGCTGACGAGACTGTTTGCCTATGTGAACTGCTCTGAGCTGTTGATCATGCACGTCAGTTTTTTAAGCTTGAACTCCAATATGCAACTCTTTTTTCATGGGTGAAAATCTTTATGTTTGGTGGTTTAATTATAGTTTTAACTTATAATAGTTGTATAAGCTTTTACAGCCCTTTGGCTATTAAACTTTATATTACTGGGAAGCATGCTGCTGAGTTTGGTTTTGGAATCCTGGGCAGACCTTACAAATCAAAATGTCAATCTTTTTAAGATGGTTTATCATTTAGGATGCCTGTGCTCTGACTTCTTTTTTGATGAATTTTCACCCCATTTCCACTCAATCGAGTAGATCATCTTCCTTTGGCGTCTTCTTGAATCTTGAAGTTAATATATTTGAACTGCTGCAATATATTAGGTTCAAGCTCTTGTTGGTTTCGAGAAAAGTCTCAAACACCTTGATGAACATTTAGTGGAAATTGGAACAAAGGTGAGCCAGAGTATTTATAGCATTTTTTTTTTGCATACTATCCATCAAGTCCTTCATAGATCAATTGCACACCAAAATAACTTCTGCTTCTATGATTATTATTAGGGAATTACAAAACCCAAGGAAGTAAGGAAGTTCAAAGGAGAAGGCATGCCATTGCATTTCAGCACAAAGAAAGGGGATCTGTATGTCACATTTGAGGTCCTATTTCCCACATCACTAACAGAGGATCAGAAGACAAATATCCAGAAAATTCTGGGTTAGTTAGTAGTAGGTTATATAGATTTTGCAAATTTCTTCTTCTTTTTCCTTTTTTTTTTGGTTGTGCTCAAAGATGTATACCCATTGTAGTAGGCTGTAGCATTTGGAGGACCGTAACAAAAATTTGGTATCGCTGAGCCCTGCAGAAGTTTTGATTGATTTATTTTAACATGTTATCTATAATGATATTGATCTTTGATATTGTTAGCTGATGATGCCTCATTTAGAAGTGCTTTAGCGAACTCAACTTTATGTTGATGCCACTTTTTCTGGGGGAGGATTTGAATATTATCTGTGGTTTATAAGGGCACAATCCGGTGGTTTAGAAGGGCCATGAAAAAAATAAAAGGTTTAAGGAAATGCGTTCAATTCATGATGACTACCTACCTAGAATTTAATATCTTACATGTGTCATGACAACCAAATATAGTAAGGTCAAACGGTTGTCCTATGAACTTAGTTGCGGTATGTGCAAGCTGAGCTAGATACTCACGAATGTATATCCATTACATCTTCCTTAACAAGGGAGAGCTAGACACTCACGAATGTAAATCCATTACATTTTCCTTAACAAGGGAAACTGTGAAGAGATTATTATCTAGCACTTCAATAATTCTAAACACTGTTGGTTAAAAGTGGTTATGGTTGCATAGTGTTCCATGTCTAATGGAGGTAGGCCACATGGGCGAATGAGAATCTTCTTACATTCTCACTTATGATAACTTAAGAACAAAACTTCTAATTTTTTAAAATTAATTTTTTCTTCTAAAAAAAAGTAAGGATTTGATACCCAAATTTGTGGATCTCAAGACTTTTTATGTCTATTTTTGTAATGAGTATTAGTAAACTAAATCAATTGTAATTTTTTGTGAACATTGTACAATTATATATATATATATATATATTCCAAAATGATTTTAATGAACACTGTTTAAATATTGTATCATGATTGATTTCATTGTATGAGATTTTGACTGATGCCAACTACTTCAAAACTGACTTGTCTTGGTACAAATCTCCCAAGCATTTTTAATCATGTCAAACCAATATCATTGAAAGAAATTGTCTTTAGATTTTTTCCTTTTTTCTTTTACTTTTTTTTTTTTTTTTTTTTTTATTGACCACATGTAGGGTGGGGAATTTGATCTTGATGTTGATTGAACTATGCTCTTGTTGGTAAATTGTCTTTAATTTGTTAAACTTTCTTTTCACCCATCAAAATTATGCCATACTTGAAAATAACATATAAAATAGTTTTTTTTTTTCCTTTCTTTTTTTCCTTTTGTTGAGTACACATAGAAAACTCTACCTCTTCAGTGATTGGCAACAGATATTTTGTGACGTTCACAGAAAAGTATTGCCAAGCATGACTCCAAATATTTGAATGGATGGACATTTTAGAATACAATGTCAAAAATAATATACTTCCAAAAATATCAACAAATATAGACTTTGTTTGAAGTGCCAAGAAAAAAATATAAATACAAACCAACTCATTGATGACTTTCTAAAAAAAAGTTGTAAGAGAGTTAGTTCAGATTTACTCTCAATTAGATGGACACATCAGTTATTTGCTCTCAGATTGGACACTAAGAGTAGGAGAGAATCTAACATATTGTAGGTAGATAATTCAGAACCATAAAAATAGTAAATAGCCAAGTCTGAAACGTTAAGAAGAGATGTTATTTCATTAATTCCAAAAGGATTGTGTATACAAAAGGGAAGCCCCCACCTTTATAACTAGGTTAGGGATAATGGGAAGGGGATTAAACTATACTAATTGCCACTAAGCAGAAAAAACAAAATAACCCTTGTTAAAAGTTAAAACTAGTTGCTTGCTTTGCTCTGCCTACCATGGAGGCTTTGGGCTACAGACAAAAGGTCAAGACAGATAGTTCAAAGACCTGTCTGTTGACTCATTCATTATATGACAAGAAACCAGATTGAGATGAACCTTGTCTGTGTAGCAAATGACCCCCAAAATATCTTTATATGATACTTTGATATTTTATGTAACCCTACTGATCCAACTTGTCCTCTTCTTCAAAAGCCTTTTTCAGCTTATCTTCATCTATCTCAAAAGCTCTCCTTGCCTGTTTCAGCTCTTCGTTCATTGACAGCAGTTCGGTCGAACGGTTAAGTTTGCGTGGGTCCTACATTACAGAAAATCGTATAGATTAAGTTTCGATATAGAATCTTAGTTAAATTATCCCAACCGGGTGGTTTGAGATTTCTAAAAGTTAAGCCATAGGGAGGCCATCAACAGTGGCACTGGGAATATTTCCTAGATTCTTTTCCCCACAAGAAAGGAAAGAACTGGGATATGAACTTTCTACCAGCTAACATATATTCTGTCCAATAAGCATTCTTCACAATGAACTTTCTACAGAACTAATAAATGTATCCTTAATTTCAAAATCCTCTGCTCCCTGGCCCTTTGGTATGGACAAACTCAGAGCTTAACCCAATAAACTAAGACCATTTGGGAAGTATATGGGGTGTAACCATTTGCTTGCACCTAATGTTGAATCAAAACAACGGAGCTAATCTTTGAACGTAATCACGAAACCGAACAATCACTTGGAATGAAGATCTATAACAAAAGCTGGTACACAAGAAATGTATGCCTACAGAATGCAGGGGAAAAAAATAGAAATAATGATTATCATATTAGTATTGCCTATGAAAATTTTATAAAGAGTTACAACCGCCACTTGAAAATTCCAATATGCTGATTTCTTAAGATAAAGGATGCCATGTTGCATAGCCAAATAACGATAGAACTTAGGTTCATTGATTGATATGGAAACACAAAGAAATAAACTATGTAATGTACCTTGCGCATTAAATACAAAAAGTCTTCCACAGATAGTTTCCCCCTTTTTGATCCAATTTCCTGGGCTTTATACACCTGAGAAGAACATATACTTCAGATAATCCTAACTCGACGTTTGTTTAGAAAAGGAGACATAATAACGGCACAGAAATTCTTACAAGTTCAGTGATGTACTCCACAACTATGTCCTCCATAAGTGCTACAGACTCTGGAAGGGGCTGTAATGCAGCATAAAAAAACTCATGAACAGATTTTCTTTTCTTTTTTTTTGTAAATGAAGGACACAAAAGATTAGATTTCTTCCTCGCTCCTACATTATTTCTGATTTGCTAAGAACTTGTGACTAAGAGAGAGGAAGCCAGTAGAAACCTTGTCATGGCTCCTAGTAAACATTAAGAAGCGCAAAACCCAGCCATTTCACATAACTCCAAAATTTCGAAATTATAATTCTATTCTTTTGGCTTGCTTGGTATCTTATTTCATTGTTGAAATTTACAGGATTGGAAGCTTGAGCTCAATTCTGGAAAATACAAGGAATATTGTTTAGCTTTCTTCTAATATTCTTCAGGCAGGTATGCATTTTGCTGGGGGGACGGGGTGGCAACTTGCAATAAAACTTAACATATCAGAAATCATGGAGATGTCTGTTCCTATGATGGGTTTGTGAAATTGAAGATCTTCGCACTATCTTCAAAGAATTCCTATCTACCTGTTCTAGACTCCCAAGAAGAGCTAAACAACCAAAATTTTATCTACAGGAATCTACTAACTTTCTAAGCTCTACAGAAGACTTCAACAAAAGATATACAGCCAGGGAAGATCAGAAAAAACCAGAAAAGTATCACAATGAAAAATTCAGAATTGAATTTCCATGGAAACATACAAAATCATCCTTCTTATACAAGTTAAAACAAAGGCAGTATATGATAACTTCACTTACATTGGGGTCATCTCCAAAACCATACATCATGTGCTGCACTAAAAAGAGAGAGAAGCACATGATTACATTTTCACATACAAACTCATGCTGAAGAAGAAAACAGAAAGAAAATGAAAGGTAATTACATTCTTTCTGAAAAACCCCTCTTTTGCGCTTAAAAGAAGTTTCAGAGGGCTGGGACGATCCAGTTCTTTGCTTTGAGGACGACCCGGCAGATGGATTGTTCATCTTCACGATCTTTCTACCAATAATCAAGACGAAAATTATCTAAACGTGAAGGTAAAATCGTAAAATCGTCAGATTAAACAATATCAAACATCTGTATAATCATCGAAGCACTAAATTGAAATATTCACAAATATTTTACCGAATATACGTATTATAATCTATAACCCAAAACACGAAACACCACGAACCGATGGAAAGAAGATAAACCCTGATAAAAAGTTACAAAATCAAACAAGCATTGAAACAGAAGGGGGGAATTTCAAAGTGGAGCCTCAGAAAAGTGAAGTAAATTTACTTTCTAATGAAGTCCGATTGTTCTTATAATATGTTGATAAAATATACGCCATTGAAGATGAAAAGAAAGAAGGAAGTTTAGAAACTGCTAAGAGTGGACGCCAAGATTCTTACCGGAGACGGAGAGTTCGAGTCACCGCAGGAAATTCGCCGGAGCTAACAGTACTCTTCTGCAGAAGGGTCCGATCAGGAGGAACGACGAGGGTAAGATTTATTAATTTGTCAAAATTTCGGCCTCTTTAGTGAGGTTTTGTTTTTTTTAGGGAGAATATTTAATTTTACCAATATTTTTTCTTATTGATATGTCTATATTTTTATTTTTACAAGTCCATATCACCGACCTCTGTTGTTAGTACACGTTGTGTGACAATCAAGGTATCAAATTTCCATCGACATACCGACATTTCCATGGAAATGTCGGTATGTCGACAGTGTCGACATTTCCGTGGGGGGGAAGTTTCGATCTTCCCCCCATGTCGACGACATGTCGACATTTCCATGGAAATGTCGGCGACATGTCGACATTTCCGTCCAGTTTCCGTTTTTTTTTTTTTTTTTTTTTTTTTTTTTTTTTTTTTTTTTTTTTTTTAAGCCCAGCTCTTGAATCACTTGTTTGTCAAACTTTCTTTTATTTTTTTATGTATTTTAGCTTTTTATAGTCTATGTTTTTTTTTTTTACATTTTTATTATTTTATTATTTTTACCACCTATAAATACCCCCACTTCATCTCAATTTCTTCACACCTCAATTTTTCAAACTCTCTCCCAAACTCTCTCAATTCTCTCAATTTTTCCAAATTCGCTTAAATCTCCTAATTCTCCAAATTATCTCACTTGTCTCAATTACTAATTTCTTTCTTAAGTTAAGAAGTTTAATTTTAAAAGGTTACATCTTTCTTTACATATTAGTTTATTAGTGTTATTTTTTTACTTTATTAGTGTTATTTTCTTTACATATTAGTTTATCAATTATTTAATGTCCACGATCTATCTTTTTGGTATTAGTCATTGTAAAATTTTATATTCATAAATCCAAAGTTATTTTTCATCTATCAATATTTCATATCTATTTTAATTTTCAAATTAAAGTCTCATTTAATAATTTACAAATCTTTCTGCACGTATCGACATTTTAATCAACATTTTCATCCAAATATTGTTCTACTTTTTAGATATGATGATAAAAAATTGTCAATTATATCCTAATTAAGCCACAAACAAAATTTCATGGACTAATTCAAACAATTTCCATCAATTTCTATGATTTCCGTAAATCTTCCCGGAATTTCCATCGACATTTCCATCGACATCGATATTTCCATAAAATCAGGACCTCGACATTTCCATCGACATCGACATTTTAAACCTTGGTGACAATTGAGTTGTGTTACATGTCCATAAGTTTGTTATCAATGTGAAGGATGAATCGATATTTCTATATTTATTTGACAACTTTTTTTTTTTTTTTGTTAAATACTTTCTACATCTATTTTTTCACTTAAGACTACAGGTTCAATCATTCATAGTACTAGAAAAACAATAAATAATGGTAGCAATTTTTACTTTGATAAAATTTTATTTGAAAAGTTATCAGTGAAAAAATATTAACATTCTCATTTGATAACTTTTGTTTAGAAAAATGTGCATTTGATAAATATAAACACGTGAGTCTAGTATGAAATTAACGAATATTAAAAGAAGAAAAAAAAAACACTAGAGTTAGATTTTGGTTGAAATTTGTGAGTTTTAAAAGATCTAATATTCAATTGTTGATCTTCTGAACTAATTGAGCTTAATCACAAACAAACCTATGTTGAAATCGGTGAGATTTGAAATATTTTTTCGTTACTTTTTGTTTACAATTAGAATTATATGTGCATTTTCTTTTCTAAAAGGGTGGGGTAGGGAATCGAAATTCAACTTTTATTTAAGTTACAAAACACCTAATCTTGCTTGAACTAGCATGTCAAACCGTTAGAGTCCAAGTATAAACCAACAACAAAAAAAAAAAAAAAGGTTCAAGAAACTATTAGAAGTGTTGATGGTCGATTTTGGCCAGAGGAACTCACCTCACCTTAACGTGGCCTGCAAGACAGTAAACCTGCACACCGGTGTGGTGCTCACCACACTGGCTCCGATGCTTAAGTCAACAAACAGAACGGTAGGGAGTGGAAAAGTAAGAGCAAGAGGAGAGAGTAGAGAGTATAGAATGAGTTTAGGGTTTAGAGTCTGGATCCCTTCTTCAGTGGCGAAGAGGGGTATAAATATCTGCTCATCCTCCTAGGGTTTTTAGGGATTCGGAGGCGTTTTAGGTCAAACCAGGCGAAACTGGGGCAGCCAGAGGCGGTGGGGACCAGACGAGACCGAACGAGCTCGGCCCGCGTGAGCGGGCCGAGCAGGGGGTCGGGCCAAAAACCCGACCCCTTCGGCCTTGGCCCGTCCCGCTTGCCGGCTCCGCCTCCTTGGTCCGTATCCCAGCCCGATTTCTTCCCGGTTTTCCTCGTCATCTCCTCGTACATCGAGGTGGTCCAAAATTGCCTATAACAAGAAGTATATATACTATATAAACTCGACCCTAAAAGTTTACCGATCAAACTTGTAATTCAATCTCCTTATTTAGTTCAAATAAGAGAACGAGTGAAAAATCAAACCTATGACCTTTAAAAACATTAAAGATATTTTGATCAAATGAGTTATATTCAAGTAGACAATTCAAGTCTTTACTTGCAAAAAGATACTCCTATTCTAACCAATGAATTTATGACTTGCAATTGAATCGTATTAATGAGTTACTCTCATTCTAAAACTTTGGTTTGGAATTTGATTTTTAGACCATTGTAAAATTTTGGTTTTCAGATTTCAAATCAAACCTTCGTTCATAAGATATGTGGATGGCTTAGTATGTTAATTTAATATTTTGATATATATTACCAATTTTCTACGTTAAGAGGAAAATGTGGCACTTCTTTTTCTTCTCACATCTAGAATAAAATATATTGTTGCTTAAAAAAATTGTATAATTTTTTTTGTAAGAAGTAGATGAAAAAAAAGAAAAAAAAGAAAAAAATAGAAATGTCATCTAACGTGCATTTATAAGAATTTATGTCTATTTTGGTCATTATATTTATTTCACAACAATTTAATATTAATTTACCTAACACTATAACTTGATTTTCGATGTTTAAATCTGAAATTTCCCAAACACTAATTTACTTTATATGGTAGTTTGATTTTCTTTAAAGCACAGTTAAAAACAATTATTATTTTTAAAGTTACAACTCCAAATGAAGTCTTAGAAACACTAAAAGATAATTAAAAAAAAAAAAAATCCAACTAACCTCACATGACCATTAAAATGATAATAACTATATATAATCATAAAAAATAAAACTCACAACTGAAGTCAATTTTTATTTGTATCGAATCAATTCTTAATCGTACTTTTTTTAGTTGAATTCAACAAAAGATAATTAATTTTAAAAGATGTCATTGGACCCTCACATGTAGGATTTTGAAATCAATAATTAATTTAAATAACATTATATATGAGCATAAAATAATACTTTTTTTCTTTTTTTGAGAAAAACATAAAATAATACATTAATCACTAACTTTTGACTTAGATTTCCATTTCCTCCGAACTTTTTTTTTTTTTTTTTGAAGAAATTTCCTCCGAACTTATTATTATCTAAATTTAATTTATCATTTTAAATATTGACATCAATCTTCTTTAATAATATGGGTATATGGTTAACAGACAAAAAGCCTTGAGAAGAAAAAGAATAAATAAATCAACCAAGTTGGAGGATAAAATATTACTACTAGATCTTTCACTTTGGTAAAAGGTTTCATTGAAATTTTGTAATGATATTTTGAAAACGATGGTATTTAGGGTGTATTTGGTTTAACTTTTCAAAAAATTTATTTTGAAAAAATTTCTAGTGTTTTTTCAACCACTAAAAATGACTTATTAGAAAATGAGATTGATAAATAAACTATTTTGTGACAAACACTTGAAACCAACTTTTTTAAAAATAGTATTGAGTATACAATAACTTGTGTATAAAAACACTTGTGAGGAAATGCAATCAAACATATGAGTGTTTAAATTCTAAACATTACTGAATAACTTCCTAAAAATTCATAACTTTCAACATAAATTTAGTTCTAGTGTCAGTATTCCATGAAATTGATATCTTTAATGAAAGTATTGTCCACTTTGGGCATAAGTCCTCATGACTTTGCTTTTGGTTCACTCCAAAAGACCTCATACCAATGGAGATACTAGTCCTCCCTTATATGCCTATGATTATATCCTTATATAGCCAATGTGGGACTTTGGTCGCACTCCCAACAGTTACCATTCGTTTTTCTTTTTACGTATATTTTATTTATTCAATTTTCTTTTTTTCTCAATTTTCTAACTTTCTAATTAAAATAAATTAGTGTATTCATCCACTACCAAAGGAACTTATGAAGTTAACTATATTTATATCTTTCACTTACATATAAAATAAACTCAATTTAAACGTTATAATATAATATATATAGCTCAATTTATATTCAACTGAAATCTAAATTGAAAATTTCAATTTATTTTACTTTTCTAATGGTGATCATCCAATATTTAAAAGAAAAAAAAATTAAAAAAAAAAACTATCATGAATTGATATTATTTCTCACAAAACTCTCTTTAATTATTTTGATAATGTATAAATATAATTCACTACAAAACATAACCAACTATATAATTGTCTTCTTTTAAAGTAAAATCCAAGTATTTCAAGATAAAATCAAATTTAATATTTAATTCCATTTTTTTAATTCAAATCTTTAAACAATATAAATTAACTTGTATTACAAACTAACCTATAAAATTAATATAAATTAAATCGATAAAAACAAGAGATTAAATTATTAAAGACAAAAATGTAATATACACTCAAGTTATATGAAATTAATATGTAAATTATCAAACTATGTCAAACTAATATATAAACTTTTTAAAATTAGGTAAGAATATTTTTGAAATAATATGTCGTTTAAAAACATCCTCATACAAAAATCTTGCAAACCAAGTATAGTTATCTAAATATTCTTTGACATCCTTATAAACTTTTTTTTTATTTTTTTTTTTGCAAAAATAAACATTGTTATATAAATATGTCATCATGCCAAACATTCTATATTTTCAGACATCTAAAATTTCAAACATCTAACGTTGGACATTTCGATTATCTAAAAACAAACGTTCTAAGAATTTCGAGCTACAAAAACGTGCTATATAAAATATAAGAAAGTTGGTAGGATAGGTTAGGAAAGATTTTTTCCACCATTTATCACTCTACCACAATTTTTAAAAAATGTCAGTGATATGTGATTGGTCACAAAATATATATATATATTTTTTTTTTCTTTTTCTTTTTCTTTTTTAAATTGAGAGGTGCACCAAAGTAGATTATAACACCACTTTCATTCCAAACAAAACCTTTTTTGTGTTGAGTTGGGAAAAGAGATTATCATTACTTTAGGGAGGATAGTTAAGTAAATCAAATTTATCATTGACAATTAATTTTGAATGAGTGACAAAATTAACTTATTTAATTTAAATTTAAAGTAATTACAATTAACTATTAATATTTTAGTGAACATAGTTCAACAGACACATATCATTGATGCCAACATGAGCTTAGCTCAACTGACATAACTGCTGTACTACCAAAAACTGACACATATCATTGATGTCAAAGATTTAAATTCTCCATCTTTAGAGTTGAAAGAAAAAAATGGTGAGATTAAATTGTTTTTGTTTTTATGCTTGCCTTAAATAAACATCCAAATGAAATAAAATAGATTAAAATAAGGATAATTGTAATGGGTGGCAAAATTAGGGTAAATAATGGCAAATTTAGCAATTTTTTAAAATATTTGCAAATATGGCAAAATTTTTGAATTAATTTTTCATATCCCCGTTTTGCCCTTGGATTGCGCGCGCTTCTTCTTTCCGGTCGGCGTGGAATTCTCTCCTTTTTTTTTTATTTTGGTAGGTTTCTATCAGTGATAGAAGTTTTCTATCACTGATAGAAAGTTTTTCTATCACTGATAGATTCTATCAGTGATAAAAAACTTCTATCACTGATAGAAAGTATAAGTGATACTTACTATCAGTGATAGAAATTTTCTATCACTGATAGAAACACTTTCTATCAATGATAGAAATCTTCTATCACTGATAGAAAGTGTTTCTATCACTGATAGATTCTATCAGTGATAGAAAAGACTTTCTATCAGTGATAGAAAACTTCTATCATTTCTCTATCACTGATAGAAGTTCACTTTCTATCAATGATAGAAATCTTCTATCACTGATAGAAAGTGTTTCTATCACTGATAGATTCTATCAGTGATAGAAAACTTCTATCACTGATAGAAAGTTAATTCTATCAACTTTCTATCAGTGATAGATTCTATTTTTGTTTTTGTTTTGGTAGGTTTCTATCTGTAATAGAATCTAAAGTTCTCCTCTATTTTTGTTTTGGTAGGTTTCTATCTGATAGAAAGTTTTTCTATCACTGATAGAAAGTTTTTCTATCACTGATAGAATCTATCAGTGATAGAAAACTTTTCTATCGCATAGAAAAGTTTTCTATCACTGATAGATTCTATCAGTGATAGAAAAAATTTCTATCAGATAGAAAATTTTTCTATCACTGATAGATTCTATCAGTGATAGAAAAACTTCTATCACTGATAGAAAGTGAATTCTATCACTGATAGAAGTTTGATAGAAAAACTTCTATCACTGATAGAATCTTTCTATCAGTGATAGAAGTTTTTCTATCACTGATAGAAAGTTTTTCTATCACTGATAGAATCTATCAGTGATAGAAAACTTTTCTATCGCTGATAGAAACTTTTCTATCACTGATTCTATCAGTGATAGAAAAAATTTCTATCAGATAGAAAATTTTTCTATCACTGATAGATTCTATCAGTGAGAAAATTTTTCTATCACTGATAGATTCTATCAGTGATAGAAAAACTTCTATCACTGATAGAAAGTGAATACTTCTACGATAGAAGTTTTCTATCACTGATAGAAAACTTCTATCAGTGATAGAATTCACTTTCTATCAGTGATAGAAGTTTTTCTATCACTGATAGAAAGTTTTTCTATCACTGATAGAATCTATCAGTGATAGAAAAGTTTCTATCACCGAATATAAAGTTCTTCTCTATTTTTGTTTTGGTAGGTTTCTATCTGATAGGAAGTTAAATGTTGTATTAGAATCTAAAGTTCTCCTCTATTTTTGTTTTGGTAGGTTTCTATCTGATAGAAAGTTTTTCTATCACTGATAGAAGTTTTCTATCAGTGATAGAAAACTTCTATCGATAGAAGATTTCTATCACTGATAGAAAACTTCTATCAGTGATAGAATTCACTTTCTATCAGTGATAGAAGTTTTTCTATCAGTGATAGAAAAGATTTCTATAAATGTTGTATTCTCATCTAAACATTCCCTCCCTCTTCTTCCCTACTCTCGGTCCGACCCCTAAATCCCACAATCCATGGACAACATCACGACCCAGCTTAAGCGGGGCATATCCCGTCAGTTCTCCACCGGCTCCCTCCGTCGGACCCTCTCCCGCCAGTTCTCCCGCCAGTCCTCTCTCGACCCACGTCGGAACAATCTCCGCTTCAGCTTTGGCCGCCAGTCCCTCGACCCCATTCGTCGCTGCCCCATAACTGATAGAAAGGGCATTTTAGTAAATACACATCCCATAACTGAAAACTTTGCCATTTTTGCAAAATTTTCTACCGGCTGCTAGATTTGTATATATTTTGGGTCGGTTTGCTATATTTGCAACCGGCCCTTAAAATAACTAATTTTGAAGCACTTGTAATTTACAAGATAATCCATTTGCAATAATTATTGCTCATTAAAAACTATTACGCAAATATGATCAGAAGATAAAAAGAAAAAGGTAACTAAATTATTAAACCTAAACAAAACGACAATTTAGGCCCCGTTTGATAACATTTGATTTTTTGTTTTTGGTTTTTGAAAATTAGACTTGTTTTCTACCATGATTTTCATCTTCATTAAGGACACATTTGAATTCATAGTCAAATTCCAAAAACAAAAACAAATTTTTGAAAACTACTTTTTTTAGTTTTAAAAAATTGGCTTGTTTTTCAAAAACAAGGAAAGAAAGCTATTAGCAAAACAAAGAAATTTGTAGGCGGAGGTAGGATTTATAAGCTTAATTTTCAAAAACCAAATGGTTATCAAACGGGACCTTAGTTAATCCATTAGCTTTAAATTTCTCGCCTCACATGACAACACTAATAACGAATCAATTTTTTTTTATTATTTTTTTTATTTTACGAGTACAAATTGACAACACTAATTAATAATTAATTTTAACCAACACAATTGGCATCAAAATGGACTATAAAAGAAAAAAAGAAAAGAAAACCATCAAACTCGTTTATGAGGGAAAAAATAAAACCATTCCAAATTTCTATAATTCTCTCGCTAATTTATTTAATGCATGCTTGAAAATGATTTTGACAAAATGTGTTTTAATTATCATACTTATTAGTTATTCAATAAAAAAAAAAAAAAAAAGTTATTTTCACAAACTCCTTTCAAACTTAGACAACTATAAACCAAGAGTAAAAATTTGAAGACTTTTTTTTTTTTTTTTTTTTTTTTTGCCATAATCATAAAGTAACAAAAATTATCCATAAATAAAACATAACTTAAAAAAAACGGTGTTTATTTAAAAAAAAAAAAAAAAAAACCGTGTTTGTTATTTGATAAAGTCGTTTGAACAAAATCCTTATCAAAATTGATTTCTAGAACTCAAACCGAACTAATATTCTAATATCATCATAACATCTATTCAAAATAAAAGACGACCATTTAAAAAATATATATATATATAATAACAAAAATAAAAGATAACCACAAAATTTTGCAAATAACTTGAAAATACCATTCAAAATTCACTCACATGGAAATTGGAAACTAAAAAACGACAATACATTTTCTTTTTTGAGAGAGAAAAAAAAACGACAATACATTATCCAATATTACTCCTAAATCGAAATAATCCATTTTCCGAAAAAGAAAAACAAAAAATATCAGCAATCGCCGTCCGATTAAAATCGAACGGCTCGGAAGCATACCACGTGGCAAATTAGACGGTCAAATCGGGCGAGTTGAATTTTGTCTTGTACTCGCAGGCGAGTAGGAGGACGATCATCATGAAAAGTCGTGTAACTCCGAAAGATAGGAACGTAGATTTTGCGGACACGTCAGGGATCTATGTTGTTTTGTGCCACGTACTACACACGCGCGTGCTGACGTGGCCAAATCCGGATAGCTCCAGAAACTTTTGAAACAAACGGGTGATCTACTCACGCGCTTTCGTGGGAAATTCTCTATTCACAGCCCGAAACCGGCGTCGTTTTGGTCTCGTATTCTTACGACGTCGTTTAGAGGAAGAAGAAAAATCGAGGAAGGTAGGTGACCTGTTTGGATACGGAAATAGCATGGACCTCCTCTTGGCTTCCGTCTATAAATCCACATTTCCCGGTTTCTCTCTCTACCTCTCTCTCTCACTAGAATTTTTGTTTACAAATTTCTCGTCGGAGTTCAACAAGACAACCCAAATTCAAAGATTGTGTTAATCGTCGGAGCCTTTTTTATAGGCTAATGCTCGCGTGATTCTCGTTTAAATATTGGAATCTGATTCTGATTTGCGATCGATCAATTTTTTTGTACCTAAAACCAAAAGAAGAAACAGAGTATTTCTATTGGAATTCGGTTTTAGAAACTACGAAAAGGATGGATAGCTTCTGTTTGAATCCTGGAATCCAAGGGGTTGCTTCGTCGTTATCAGTGAATGCAGCTCTTGATGTTCGGGTGAATCCGTCTCAGGTCAGTACGGCCAGTCGGTCGGCGGCGGCGGCGGTTGATAAATCGCAGAAAACGATTTCGCCGTCGCCGTCGTCGGTTTCGTCTTCGTCTTCGTCGTTTTTGAAGTTTTCTTTGAAGTACCCCTTGCAATCGCTGTGGAGTCGGAGTGGTGAAGGTGTGAATTCGAGGCGTGGCGGTTTGGCACTTGACGACGCCGTTTTGGTGGAGAGTGAAGACGATCGGAGAATGGTTCATGAGGAAGAAGGTGAAAATGTAGCAACCGGATCGGAGTCGAGAAATGGAAACTGGGTGATGAAGATTTTGCGGGTGAGATCTCTGTGGAGAGAGGAGGAGAAGCAGGGAATTGCAGAAGAAGAGGTTCAAAACGAGATGGAAGAAGACCGTTCGGTGGAAGATCGAGAAAGTGCTTGTGATGACGAAGAGTGTTGTGATAATTGCAGAATCGTTGAGGAAGAAGATGAAACGGAGATTGAATTCAATAAACACTCGTTTTCAAGATTGCTTCGACGGGTTTCGTTGGCCGAAGCGAGGTTATATTCTCAAATGTCGTATCTAGGGACCCTCGCATACTCCATTTCCGAAATTAAGGTACATAATTTGATTCAGTTACGATAATTTTGGTTTTCACCATTCAATTAAGTAATTTAGTTTATAAATTAGAGAACTCCATGCCAAGATTTGTATGCTAATCAAGTAATCTGAGTAGCTCTCGACCTCATGAAGTGCTTCGTTCTTGAATGAATTTTTTCAGTTATAAGAATTAGGAAACGATCTGGTATGCATCTGCTCTGTTGCTCTGTTGGGTTATCGCATCAATTTTTTTATTTTTTGTGATCTTTAGTTGGTATCAGTTTCCTTTTATTACATATTCTTGGTCTTCATCGAGCTACAAAAACTAAAGTTTTGATTCATTTGTGGATGATTCTTATAAATCCGTTTTCATTTTTGTTAATCCAGCCGAAGAATCTACTGAGATATTATGGTCTTCGCTATATAACCTCTTCAATAGAAAGGAGGGAAATGGCTATGAAAACTGAGAAAACCCTAGAGCCAGCTGAATCTAAAGAGGACGAAAAGGATCTAAACAATGATGTACAGTGTGAAGAAGGGCAGAAGAAGGATGGATATCAAATAAGTGCATCTACTGCTTATGAGATTGCTGCCTCTGCTGCTTCTTATTTGCATTCTCATACCAGAAAAATACTTCCATTCAGATCCTCTAAAACGGAGGATCCACTTGAAACAAGTCAGAACAATGTTGATATGATGAACGCAGAGATGGTTTCTTTGATGGCAACCACAGACTCGGTTACTGCTGTTGTTGCTGCAAAGGAGGAAGTGAAACAGGCTGTTGCAGACAACTTAAATTCAACTCAGTCCTCACCGTGCGAATGGTTTGTGTGCGATGACGTTGAGAGCAGTACAAGATTCTTCGTCATTCAGGTACATTTCACTTGCCTCTTGCTAGAAAAAGAAGAAAATGAAGAATATAGCCTAGGCATGAGGTTACTGAGGCTGCCATTTGATTAAATTTAAAGATATTTTGTTTTTTTTTTGGATCAAGGATTTGGTCCTTCAGGATGTTAATCTGATTCTAAAACAGTATTCTAAGCATTAACAATCACTTCTTATAATTTGATGTATTTGGCCTAATTTTGATGGTCTTTCTTAAATTTGGTGCAGGGATCTGAATCACTGGCATCTTGGCAAGCAAATTTGCTTTTTGAACCCATTGATTTCGAGGTACAAATTCTTGCTTCAAACTTTTTGAATCAAGTGCTCTAGCTTGTTGCTTATATAGCATGCCGTAAATGTTGAGATACGAAGAATCTCTAAATATGCAACAAACTGATATATGTAGGGACTAGGTGTGCTTGTCCACAGAGGAATCTATGAGGCTGCTAAAGGAATGTATGAACAGATGTTGCCTGATGTCCTTGCACACCTAAAATCACACGGTGACCGTGCAGCCTTTCGATTTACTGGACATTCTCTCGGGGGAAGCTTGGCGCTGCTCATAAATCTCATGCTCTTGATAAGAAATAAGGTTCCAGTTTCTTCCTTGCTTCCTGTCATTACATTTGGTGCACCATCCATAATGTGTGGAGGTGACCGTTTGCTTCGCAAGCTTGGTTTGCCACGGAACCATCTTCAAGCTGTAACATTACACAGAGACATAGTACCACGGGCCTTCTCGTGCCAGTATCCGAACCACGTTGCAGAACTTCTTAAAGCTGTCAATGGGAATTTCAGGAATCATCCATGCCTAAGTAACCAGGTGAGCTTCAAATCTTATACTGATCAAACAGATTTTTCTATGATACAAATGCGCCTGGTCAAGTGTCATGGTCTGACTATTATGAACTATATGAACTGCAGAAATTGTTGTATGCTCCAATGGGCGAGCTTCTAATTCTACAGCCGGATGAGAAATTCTCTCCAAGCCATGATCTCCTTCCTTCAGGTAGTGGTCTGTATCTTTTAAACTGTCCACAATCTGATGCCAATGATGCAGAGAAGCAGCTTCGAGCAGCGCAGATGTTATTCTTGAACACGCCACATCCACTCGAGACCCTTAGCGATCGATCTGCTTATGGTTCGGGTGGAACAATCCAAAGAGATCACGACATGAGTTCATACCTAAAGTCAGTTCGAGGAGTGATTCGTCAAGAGCTAAACCGCATGAGGAAAGCAAGGAGAGAACATCGGCGGAAGGTCTGGTGGGCTGTCGTGGCTCCGGGCAAGGTTGATATAGGAATCGTCATCGGACGGCCTGCCATTTCGATCAACCTCGGTCAGGACCAGTTCAACTTCTCCGGGATCCTGCAAACGGGAAGGGAGTCGTTGAGACGATTCAGTAGGCTTGTTGCTTCACAGCATATGAATCTGCTTGTGGTGCTGTTGCTCCCTGCTAGATTGCTATTGTTTGAAGTCAACAGAGTGGTTGGTTAAAAGTTAAAAGATTAAGATTATGTTCTTGTTCTTGTTCTTCATCTGGTTTCTTATCACTTTTTTGGTGGAGCTGGATGGATGGGCTGTACAAATGGGGATTAAATTGGTTGGCCAAACATAGATTCTTTATTCATTGGTTCCAAAATATAGACAGCAACACCAACTCATGTTGCTAATTCGATGTTATGAGAAGCAAATCATTTGTCAAAGTCAATACTTTACAAATCAAAACTTGTTACATTGTCTTGGTGTTGTTAGAACTTCTTTTCTATGTCCAAGAAACAGTTGCTTGTACACAATTCTTGTTCTTGGTCTCCTGTTTATCTTCATTGGCGCTTTCGTCGACAATGTCCATCGATGTAAAGGTCGTCGTAATCTATTACAATCATCTTGAACAAGCTTTTGTATACTTCATTTGTGTTCTTTATCTATTTGTCACTTAGGAGAATTGCTAAATTTCAATAAGGATAAAAGACACGTTATAAGATTCAATTGGAAATTTTAAAAAATTTAGGCAAGTTTGTCTTGTTGTAGAGGCATATGTTAAATGCTTCAAAATTTACTCATCACTGACGTTTTATATTGACAAGGACAACTTAGAAATTTTAACTAAATTGATAATACATTCAATAATTGATACCTTTTATTGAATTTGCTAAAAGTTGAAATTTCCCTATTACAAAGATACTACAAAATTAAGGGGGATTATAAGGGAGGAATAGATATTTAATTGCATTACAAAAGTCAAAAAAAAAAAAAAAAAAACTTATGATGGTGGAACTATAACTTTTTTTTTAGTACATCAACATTCGGGGTGGGAGGATTCGAACCTCTGACCTCATGATCGAGGGTACATGCCAATTACCGCTGAGTTAAGCTCGCTTTGACGGTGGAACTACAACCTTTTATGTGGATCGACAAAATTTTACATTTTAACATCTTATATTTATAACGTTTCAATTCTTTTGTTTTGTTTTTTTTTTTTTTTTCTTTTACCATTTGGGGTTGAAGGTCTAGAACCATTGGTCTCTTAGTCAATGATACACATTTTATGTCAGTTTGTGCTGGCTATAATATTTCAATTTTTAAAATTTAAAAGACAAATTAGTGAGAAAATACAAAACTCTTAACGTATTTATATAATTTTCCTAATATAAGACAAACCGAGATCAGACAATCTCTCCTCTTCATGTTGGGAGTGCGACCAAAGTTCCACATTTGGTAGATCAGAGTAAGATCCTATGTATATATAAGAAAACGAATATCTTCATTGATGTGAAGTCTTTTAGGTGTAACAAAAAACAAAGTCACCCGAACTTATGCATAGAATAGACAATATCATACAAACGTGGTGATATGTGATGATCTCTTTTCGCTTTACTCTCATTTAAGAAAATATACATAAAACACTACTTTAATAAAACATAAGTGACTGCCGTTTATAAGAATATAAAAGCATTTACTTTAATTTGTATGGAAATTATTTTATTAAAAAAAGTGTGGAACTTTTGGGGGCATCCAATATTTTAAAGAGCTTTTTTTTTTTTTTTTGTTTTTTTTGGGAATAAGGCGCCGACTAAGCATCCTTCGAATTACAATCTGTCTACACGTTTTTTTGTTAGACAATCTACGTGTTCAGCACGTGGCTAACGACATGTAGAACTCAAATCCAAGTGAACTGAATCCGACGTGTCGGACAAGAATAGTCACTGGTTTTTTTTCCCATCTTTTTTTTTTTTTGGTCTTAATTCTAAATTTTCATTTGCAGACAAAAATTTACAAGTCCCACTTTCAAAAATGGCTCCTTTTTAGTTTCTGTGTCTATCCATCCAACAAGGCAGCTTCAATTCTCAATTTTGATTTGATATTCCCAAATTATTTTTGCTGATTTTTTTTTCTTATAAATTTACATTGATTTTGATGGGCTCGACCTTTTATAATGGGTTGTTTTATTTTTTTTTTATAATAATTATTGTTTTTTTTTTTTTTTGAAAAGCATAATTATTGTTTTTTTAAATTAAGTTTGTTAACTAATACGATGTAGTCTAAGTCTAAGTGTCTAGCTGAAAAATATTGATTATTTTTTTTTAGGGTTTTATAAAAGAATATAATAACTAATAAGTATAGATTTTCTTTTTCTTTTTTTGAAGTAAAAAGAAAATATAGATTCGAAAATTGAAAATTCTGAATTATATGGAATTGGTCGAATTAAAAGCGCTTTTGACTGAAAGGTGTCATTGATTCGTGGGGACCTCAAGTCAATAACTGCAACTTGTGATAAGCACTTCCATACGCGCAATTCACAGGCGCGTCGAGAGCGTGTGTGGTTGTACAATTTATTTATTTTTTTGTGTAAACTGTCAAACCCAAAAAAGAAAAATAATATCAACTTTGATCCGTCGACACATTTGTATTAATTTTTATCCTAAATTTTTAATTTTATCCTTACAATTTTGATATTTTTTGAAAGGTATTTATTTTTTAATTTAATTGAGCAGTGAAATTAAAGGTACGTTTCTTTTCAAGGGTTTGATTTTAAAATAAATTATAATGTTTGACAACCACTAAAAACGACTTATTAAAAAGAGATTGAGAAATAAATCGAGAACAACACTTGAAATAAATTTTTTTACAAAAAGTTTTTAAGTATATAATAACTCGTGTTAAAAACACTTATGATGAAATGTAGCTAAACATATGAATGTTTAAATTCTAAACAAGTTTTATACAAAATGTTTTTAAAAAATGTATTATTGAAAGACACTTAAATTACAAGGTATTTCAAACTGGTCATAGTTTTTCCGTCTCTTTTTAAAGATTTGTGGCTATTCATGTGTTATTGCTATGATTATATTGGACAATTTTTTTAAAAATAAATAATCTAATGTGTTAACTTAATTATTATGGACCTTAGTAAAATAATAACAATAATAATTTTCATTCAAGAAAGTATAGGTTGTAAACATGTTTTCAAACTCTATAAAAGTAAAACTAATTGATACCATTTTTTAAAAAATAAAATAAAATAAACCAAACACTGATTTTCAGATCTATTGAAAGTAAGAAATTTAAACACTTTAAAGTACATATTCAACAATACTTGAAAGAAAAAATAGAGACCAAAAAGGGTATTTTAGCTTAATAAATTTAAATGAAATAAAAAAAAAATGGCAACCAATGAAAATTTAGGGAATGGCAGTCCCATCAGTCCGGAGAAAATTAGGGAGCTTGGAGTTGGTTGTTTCCCACTTGACGCCCAGTCGTCAACACTGCCGCCGCACCGGTAATGTCGTTGGAAGAACAAAAAGTCTGGCAAGCAACTGCAAAACTGTCGGCCGATACCAATAATACTTGTCTACATACCGAAAAGTATATACTTCTTTCTGTTCCAACGTATTTTTATTGGTTCAAAATTTAGTGAGATTCCTTTATTTATTAAACGCAATAGAAATAAACCTAAAAATATGTCGTAGGTTCATCTTAACATCTCACTTGGTTAAGATCTATACCCTCGACCAATAACATCTCACTTATTATTAAATTTTATGGGGAAAAAACTAGAGTAAGAGATCATACTCATTAGTGGGTGAGTATCAGTCTTGATTGACCACTTCTATAATGAAATGTTCTACCTATGATTGAACTCCATCGTTCATTCAAACAATAAAATGAGCATGTTTAGTGTCTCGATTTTTTTTTGTCTTCAGATTCATATGATTTTAGTGAGTTTTTAGGTGGATTTATTTTTAAAATTAAATTTTGAAGTGCAGTTAGATGATATGATCTAGAAAAGTAAAAATTTTGAGTTTTCAAATTATAAATTTGCTATCAAGCACGTGTTAAACTTAAAAACGGTGATACGTGTAATATAATTTTGTTTTCCATTAAATAATTTATTTTGAAAATCATGCCTTTTAGATTACCAATCAAACACACTCGGAGTTGTTTTCAAGCCGGTGTGTGGCCCATCAGAAATTAAATTGACTCCTTGTGAAAATCAAGGAGCATTAAATGTTATCATCTTCAAAGTCAGTTAAACATTCATTTCAATGGGTCTATAAACAATAGCTCAATTAACAAAATTTTATTCTTTTAGTTCAAATAGGTGTGAAGTTGGGGATTTTAATGGCACAACTAATTGTTCAAGCCATAAACTACAATTACAAAGCTGTTGCTTTGTAATTTCCAGCTCCACTGTAAAGCTTATTTGTTGCATGTTTAGTTTCCTTTCTTTTCTCTATTTTTTTCAATTCATATTCATTTTTATTATTATTCCAACACAAACGGTTGTTCAATGGGATATTTGTGTTGGTTGATAGATAATTTTTACAACATTGTTTTCACGAAGCATTTTGAGTGAAAACCAAAAGCAAAACTACACGTTAGAGTGAATAATACACTCTATCACCGTAAGTTTGTCTACAAAAAGTCAATTGTCCTATCAACTTGATTCATAAGGCAAGTTGGACATAACTTTTTATGGGCAAAATCGGTCTGACAAATTTGCTCTAAATAAAAATCTTAGAATACTTGCAAAGCAAAGATGGTATTATCAAGATTCTCATATATGATTGAAATTTTGGACTCATTATTAAAGATCCCTTTATTTAGTGAGACTTCAAAATCCACCAAAATATGGAGTTTAGATATTTTTCTTTCTTTAGTCATCTTCCTCTAAAGAAAATATACTGTGTTGTTTTCATGAAGAAATTCTTTATTTCTTCCATTTACATGGTATCAAACTTGAACCTAGTTCAATTGATTAAGATATATATTCTTTCAACAAAAATGTCAGAGGTTTGAATCACCCCACATAAACAAAAAAAGAAAAAAAGAAAAAAAAGAGTTTAAATCATTCACATTCAATATTAACAAATCCATAATTCAAGCAACTGGTGCAGAATATATGTCAACAGGGAAGGCTTGGGAATTTGAATATGATTCTAAGAATATCTTGCAGAAATAAATAAACAGATCAAAATTCCTTTTGCAGCACAAGACAAGATCATGAACAAACAACATTTCACTAAATTGGGGGATAGATATCACTTCTGACCCTATTCATAGACAATGATATCAATACAACAGTTTTTATTTTCCACTTTTTTCTTTACCAAACCATCCAAACAGGCAATTGTATTGTACTACAACAAGATATGTCAGTCTAACTGAGAAAGAGAACTAGGGCAATTGCTCAATGGAGGTAAATCACAGTCATACACTTCTCCCATAAAAGAGGAAGGACAGTTTTTGAGTTACAGATTAATTTTACCTGCCAAATACCAGGAGTGCATAGCAAGACTACCAAATGCTAGGATATTAGCAAGGGATGATAAGCCATGGATCATACCGAATTTCTTGTTCATTGCTGCAAGTTTCGGATTCACCTTCGCAACTTCTACATTTTTTGACCATCCAACTTCCTCGCCGATGTTACTTTCCCTCTCCACTTTGTGTCTTTGTTTCATCATCTGAAGAACAATAATAGAAATAACAGAAGATGGAGGTGAATTTCCTTATTGTATTGAGATATGTATGAGAAGCTCGAAGCAGGTAAAATTAGGACGAATGAATAGAGAAGTGTCACTATTGAGCTGAAGCACTGCAGTGGGCCGGTGGCAAGTTTATAATGTTTATGATAATTCTTTCTTAAGAAATACTGTAGTTAGTATTCTTGTCATTGCACCGAATTTCCACATCAGTCATCAGCTATTACTACAATATAAGTTCTTTTTTTTTCCCCTTTTTTGGATAAGAAACAATAACTATATTCATAAGGGAGATTAATACAAAAGAAAAAGGAGGATTTTTTTTGTTTTGTTCTTTTTCCTTAAATTTCTATTTCAGTTCACCTAAAAATTTGCCTAGAATAAACTTTTGAACTATATTATCTCAATGCAAGATTCTTATGTTTCGTTAGACTAATGGTTTTCCATATTAGATTTTACTTCAAAGCATCTTTAAAATGATGTTGAACGGTAAGTTAAATTCCATCATGTGATGTTTTTTATGATTTGATGAATAGCAACCCCATCACTTAATTTATAATGATTGTCTACAAATATCTCATAAGAGGTTCCAGTAGGTCCAAAATATCTTCTTCTTCCGTCTCTTGTCGAAGTTATTTTCTTACATTCTCTAGTATGAAGTATTTTCCCCCATTTATTTGACATGTGAAGGACACCTTGGTACTTGAGGTGTACCGCCTCAGCACCTAAGAACACTCTTTTATATATATATGTTTTAACTTTATAATACAAAGCTAAGAAATATTCTTAAAAACTGCTCACCCCCTCCCTCCAGTCTATAATAAAAGCTTTAATTACTAAAAATTTCATTATTTATTATTCATAATACTTTTTCTTAATGTATAGAAAGAAAATATTCACATTTTCTATTGTTTACCTAACCATGGGCTATTGCACTCGAGTGTGCCTCACACTCTTTAAAACCACTGATGTTCCATATTTTCTAGGAGTGGAAGCAATCAGTTTTCTCTGAAGTACAGATATATTAGTATGGACTATAATGAATGGAAGTCTAACTGTTCACCATTAAGCTCAACCTACAACCATGTGGATTGAGAGTTCCTTTATTGAATTCTTTAAGGTTGAGGCTTTGAGGCAGACAGAGGAGAAGTCGGATAACCTTCAATCATCAGTCCTCTAACTCGTCCATCCTCTTCATTAAGAAGCCAAAAGGATCAGTGTCGGGGTACAGGAATCAGATGGGATGGTCCTCTCTCTCCTTTCAAGGGTAGGAACAATAACTTATTGAGGCTTTAGAATGATGGAGTTGTGCATCTTTCCCATCTCCAATATGGGACTGCCACAAAATTTTCCTTTCTGGGTAAGAATGACATAGTGTCATCAAGACTTTTGCCACCTCTTTGGAAGCTTCAGCCTTAAAATTAATAAGGACGAAAAATCCCATTTCACACATTAGCTCTATAGATGGGTTGTCCCTATTTTCTCCTTTTGAGTCTATATGGTAGATAAAGGTTAAAACCCTCGTACTTGTACATATTCAAGGTTTCAAGCCTACTGCTAAGAGTGTTGAAGAGATCACAAAAGGCTTACTCATGCGAGGGAGTGCATGAACATGGAGGACTTATTACGTGCAGTTTTGTGCCCATATGCATTAGATGCGGGTAGGCTGGAAAATAAAGAGAGTAAGAACCTCGTCAAGCTTCTTTCCTCTCATCATGACCCTTGGAAGGCCATCATTTGTGGTCTTTGCAGGTTCTTACGTTTTTGTTCCTTCTCCCAGCAACAATGAGCATATCCAAATTTAGGAGAATGTATAGCTTGGCTCTACCCCTTATGTTGTGGCCCACCCTTCATAATCTTCTCAAGTCCAAGTTTATTTAAATTATGATTACGCTGCTTTTGCCTGTCCCATTGCTAAAGATCTTTCTCTGTTTGTTATTGTGGACAATTGGAGTATTCCTCCAATGGGCTATGTATTTAAATTATCTTTCTCTGTTTGTTATTGTGGACAATTGGAGTATTCCTCCAATGGGCTATGTATTTAAATTATCTTTCTCTGTTTGTTTTCTCTGGGTCTCATTATAGCTATGTATTTTCTTAGTGCTAGTTTGTTTGCATGTCATCTAAAGATATCCTTGACAATTTTGACACCAGGGAGTCTGATGTCTAAACTACTTATTGTCGGAAATCTTGGATGACTGTAATAGTTTGGCATGATATAGTTGTGTATAAAAATTACTGTGTTTGGTGGGAATTGTATATGAAAATATAAAATAAATAATAATAAAATTGTGTCACTTTTCCAATAGTGCTCCTTTATACAATAACTTGCATCAAGGTTAAAAGATGTAATCCTATTCCTACCTACTATTTGACTATTTGTTTCGTAATAGTTAAGTTAAGCAAGTTTGCTAAAATAATATATCAGTTGTGTTCACTTCACAAAGTAAACAGCATTTATGTTATATGAAATTAATACCAATTTTAAACCAAACAAACAAACTAGATTTAACCTTTGACTCCTTACTAAGCTAAAGTTTTGGTCAACTTGTTGAATATATCGACTATGTTTTATTTTGCCTTAGTATCTCTGATACAACAAAAAGTAGTAAAAATATAAACAAATGCTAATATACTATTAGCACAGGGAGGGAGGGAGGGAGGGAGGGAGGGAGAGAGAGAGAGAGAGAGAGAGAGAGAGAGAGAGAGAGAGAGAGAGAGAGAGAGAGTAAAAATTAACGAATTTATCACCAAAGGCATAAAAGAAAATAATCATCAATATATGGATGTCTTATCGAATGTCCCCAAAGGGACCAACATATGGATATCTTATCATCACTCATCAGAACCTTGATTATAACCAATCTTGGAGGTTATTTGATTTCATCAAACTTGGTGGGGTTCAAATCACAAAGATTTCTATTGTAATTACAATCTTTCAGTGGATATTTTATTATAAATTAGAAAGCCTTTTTGTGATAGATATTCATCAGTAGGTGGTTCCCTCAACTCATCCGCCCTTTTTGTGGCTCAAATATATTCAATTAATCATTTCTTATTAAAAATAAAAATTAAAAATTAAAAAAAATAAAAATAAAAACCCCCCTCAAATTTGGACATCAAAAGATTACAGAGCATCTTTATTTAGAGATTTCCATTAAGAAGACATGGAAATTCATGACAATTTAGGATTCTCAGGTTAGAGGGAATCAGATTAACAAACAAACAGACAAACAGAGGCTGAGTATTTAACTTGAGCTTTCCTAGACAGTTGAAACCTAAGAAGCACGGACATTTTAGTTTGGCTAGCTTGTCCGTGTCCGACACTTGGACACTCCGACATTTGTTGGACACGTATCGGATACTTGTTAGCAAAATTGATATGTGGCAAACACTACTTTAATAAGTCGATATTGGTCCATATTGAACACTTGTTAAGTATACTAAATAGACGAAATGAAATACATTAAATTCATTTTTTTAAGCATACAAATTCATAAATTTATTGATTTTGAATTTCTTTTTTATATAAAAATGATATATATTTTTAAAAATAATATTTTACTAAACATGTCCGTGCCGTGTCCGCGTCTTAAATTTTAAAAACATGACATATCATCCTGTCTGTGTTGTGTCGTATCCATGTCTTGTATCCGTATCCAAACTTCTTAGGTTGAAAGATTATGCCTTATAATATTTTTTTCATATCTTGAAACAAATTCTCATTCATTACAAGAAAAAGTTCAAATGGGACAAACGGGAATTATGGGAGTAGCAATTACAAAAACTAGATGAAGACTTTTAGACCCTGCCCTCTTATAAATTTAGGATTGAATCGCTACTTTCTTGCATTAAAACCAAGCACTGCGAAAACTAGAGTCGCAAGTTTTGGCTGTTTTGATAAGAATATATTCTCTTTCAGAAGTTCATGAGGTCATTTTTAAGGAATGAATTTTCCATCAAAACATAAAAGAAACCACGTGATACACGTTGTATCTAGTGGATGAGAAGCACACAACAAACATTGTCACAGCATAATAGCAATTACGTATGTATCTTGTGGGGGGAAAATTGCTCCAGAATTTTTGAGAAATTACCTCGATGGTCATGGGAGTGAAGACAAACAGGTTGGCCAAATTAAAAGCAAACGCCGATATCAGAAACCCCAGCTGGTACCTCTCAGAAGTTGCTGCGGACTTCCATGGATGAAGATAACCAAAAGCTGCAACAGAAGTGGCACAGCAAATCCCAACCATTGAGAAGTAGGCAGGGAACATCTTGCTTTGAAGATTACCAAATTGGTGCCTCGGCAGGTTCCTAAGATTGATATAGGATTAAAATAATCGATAATCAATATGAAAAAATACACTTCGCTCGAAGATAAAATGTCGGTATTGATATTTCAGTCGGAGGTAAAAATTAATGGAAGCTTCAATTCTTCATACTGATTAAATCTGGAATTTCATTTTTATGGAAATTCAATGTTTTTTTTTTTTTTTGAAAATTATGGAAATTCAATGTTGAGATATACATTTCAATCACAGTGCATGTCGCCTGTCCAGTTGAAGTTTAAGTTCTAAAAATTGATGATCTAAACTCACATTAAAAATCTTAAAATGATAACAATTATTGAAGATTGCCTCTAATAGTCTCTGAGACATATCAAATAAATCATCCTCTACACAGTATACCCGAAACTATAAATGTCTGAAACACTGATTCTCCACTCCGTGCGCATGCAAAAGTTCAAAACAGCAATAAAATTCACTCAATCAGCTTGAAAGATGAATCGATCGATAAACAAAAACCAAATTCGCGTTTCCTAAAAAGCGTGTTTCCTTGTAATCATAGCAGATATGCATTTTTCTATTGAGAAGTGGAAAAAGAGGGGTTACTTGAACATGATGATGCCGCCGATGAAGGTGACCCAAAGAGAGGCGCCCCAAGCAGTGGAGTAGCTGAGGAGATGGGCCAATTTGAGATACACCGAAAGCTTCGGCGCATTGAAGCTTTTGGAGTTCGATCCGAAGGTCTCCGGCGAAAATACCACTCCGATAGCAAGAAAAGCCACCGCCGTTAGGAATCGAGACAACCACGCCATTTCTGTCGCTCTCTCGAACTGTTTTCAGCTTGTGCAGAAGGAAATCGATGTAGAAGAACTGGGAAGATAAGCGAGAAGGTCAGGTTTTGGTACTTGGTTCGTTGTTTGGTATAGCCAACGCAAATTTTATTGTTATTTGTTGTTATTATTGGGTTTTATTACTAGTCTAGTCAAATGTCCGGTAATTGGTATGTAATCTCAAACAAAGGATAAGAGGTTCTTTCAAACAAAAAAATTAGAGGTTGGATCCTTACCTCGAATCCCACACCTCGAATGTTGTTCTACTAAATATATACATATATATAGTCTCTGAATTTTAAAAAAATTATAATAGGTTTTGTTACTAAACTTTAAAAATGTCTAATTAGGTCCCGTTTGATAATCATTTAGTTTTTGGTTTTTTGTTTTTTTTTTTTAAAATTAAGCCTATAAATACTACTTCCACCTACTAATACGTTCTTTTAAGCCAGTTTTTTAAAACTAAAAATAACAGTTTTCAAAAACTTGTGTTTTTGTGTTTTTGAATTGGGCTAGAAATTCAAATGGCTCTTGACAAAGATGAAAATCATGGTAGAAAAATTGGGAGAAAACAAACATACTTTTAAAAAACCAACAACCAACCACCAAATGGTTATCAAACGGGGCTAAGTCTTTCAACTTTCAATTTTGTCTCTAATATATTTATGATATATTTGATTTTTTTCAAAATTAATCAATTTACTAAATTTTAAATTTAATTTTATTCATATTGAGACTCTAAATTTCCATTTTTGTATATAGCAGACTTATGAATTTTAAAAAATGTTGATGGTAGAAAAAATGTTGACGGTAGAGTAGAATCGCTTTTGATTATGCCATTTTTTTTTCGTTAATCACTTTTAATTGTTTCATTTTCACGTGAAGATCATTTTATTCACAAGCTCTCGTGCTTCTATATATATATATATATATATTATGTTTTAAAACTCGACTTTTATTTTAAAAATACCGGTTAGATGTAGAAGACGAAACAAACAAATTAGCTCGTAGGTAGATATACTTATTTTATAAACGGTAGGTTTTAAAAACCAAAAGATGGTCAAAATGAGACATGGTTTTTTTTAGTTTTCATTTAGATTTTGAAAACATTTATAAAAGTAGGTAACAAAACTAAAATAATCCTCAAGTACGTGAGTATTGTCAATAAAGCTTACTTTTTAAAAAGCCATAAATACAGTTTTCAAACGGTGCCTAAATTTCAATTCAATCCATTTCAACACATTCAACGCAAATATTGTTCAAACATCTGTTTATTTTTTATACTGTCTCTGAATGAATCCAACTTCATTTATCCATTATATATACATATTTTCTTTCTGATTTCCTTTCTTGTAAAAACACTTGTAAACTTATTACATCAAAATTTTTAAACAAAAGTTGCTATTGTTGAATTGATGTTTTCGTAATAAGAAAAAAATAATAATAATAAATGATTAAATTGCAAAAGGCATTTGACTAACAGGTTTTTATTTATGTTCTTCAAAGTTCAAACTACAATATTCCAAATTACAATGGTCTGAAGAAATATTCATATGGGTGGAGTGTGGTCATCAAATAGACCAGCCAAAGTCATATTATAAGTTTTCTGGCCATACAAATCTATAACCCTACAATCAAACATGTTTTCATTTTGTAACCATCACTAAAAGTTTTTCGGAAAAAAAAAAACCAAAATTTAACCCTAAACTCGATAGAGCGTATCAAATTTTGCTAAAAATTTTAAGTTTCGTCAATTTTACACCTTAAATTAAACTCATTGAATTGAAGGGATATTCCTTCTAATTAGTTTTGTTTTGTTTTTTTGTGTTTTTTTTTTTTAATTAGTTGTCATTGTAATTATTATTAAATAATATATTTTCATATGCATGAAATGAATTATAAAATACATGTACACAATTAGTTAGACTACATAGTATATGTACATATATTGTTGAAATCTGTAAGTCTTCGTTTTTTATGCAAAGCTTGGTTTCATTTAAATGATGAGAAAGTAATACATCTTGTTTGATAAAGTTAAAGATATTTAAGATGAAAATCGAAACATTAAAAAAAATGCGAGATTAACCAATATTATCGTTCAATACATAAAGTATAAAATTACAAACAACTCAACAAAATCGATTAACAAGCATTTGTTTAAGACATATATCATCGAAAATAAGTTCAAATCACAATAATAACTAAAAAAATTGTTTACAAAATTAAAATAGTCGACAAGACTAATAATCTATACAAATTTAATCGAATAAATTTACAATATAGATAGGTAAGTTGAATCTAAAATACGTGTGAAACCTAATCTACCATAACTGTAAATGCCTTTCTGAAAAAAAAAAAAAAAGTCTTCTTATACGGATCATTAAAAAAGACATTAATATGTGAGTTTAATGAATTATAAAACATGTGTGGTGCAAAGTTGTTAGGATTTCAAATAAAAAGCGACATTGAAGTTGAATTTTTATTGAAAATTACGAGTTTTGACATGGTTACTCGGTTATCAGTTTTTGTGCATTTGTCCGACTAAATTTGATCAAAATATTGATTTCATTAAATTAGTACTTTTTTTTTTTGTTGTTTAAATATTTTTTTGTTTGGGGTTAAGGAAGGAGAGGAGGAGGGAAGAATTAAAAATATTTAAAAATAATATATTTTAAATATCTTAATATATTTTTATTTTGATAAATAAGAAAAAATATATATTTGTAATAAAAAATAGATGCCACGTCAGCATTCCGTGAGAGTTTAACAGAAAATTTGACGGAGGGACCAAGAGTGTAACAAAATCAAAACCTTTGAATTTGAAAATTGAGGATCAAAATGAAACTTAATCCAAATCTCATGAATTAAAAATGTATTTTTTACAAAAAAAAAAAAAGAAAAAAGAAAAAAAAAACCGAAGCCGTTTTAACATAGCTCACATGCTCAGATATTACATTCCAGACCCGGTCGGTAGAGTTTGGTTCAAACGGACCGGCTAATTAATTCGTTGAATTTTAACGGTTCAACACGAGACACGTTTCAGGTGTAGATCATAGCAACGTGGCGCAGCCTCAGGAAATCACAAATTTCAGTCCTCCCGCCATTGGCACAAAAATCAAAAAGCAAAAAATTGCCAAATTCCCTCCTTTCGCTTCTCTCCCTCGTTTGTCGTTTCTACTTTCTCTTGTTGTCTCCATTATTCAAACTTCCTCTGCAAGATTCAGCCCTCAATCAACAACTTCTTCTCCTCCATTTTCACACTTCCAAAGATCTTCGCCAGATTCTCACTCTCCATTTAGCTCCGCGAATTCGTTCGCACTGCAGTTTGAAGTTCCGTTTTCTGTTGTTTTTCACTCTCTTTAGCTTCATAGGGCATTGTTTCGTCGATCGTATTTGAGTCACCGATGGAAATTGATTATCCCTGCCAAGCGTTTTCAGGCGTTCAGTTCGTTCTCTTTGGATTCAATCCCCTCGATGAGAAACGGGTATCTCGTATCTTTTTCACTCTCTGTTGATTGCTTGTTTGTTTACTATGACTACGAGTTTTGGAGAATTGGCTTGGGACTTCATTTTGTTGTTTTTATCTCTCTGTTAGGTTCGGGCTAAGCTAATCGATGGCGGAGGGGTTGATGTTTGTCAGTATGGCCCGAGTTGCACTCATGTGATCGTGGACAAGGATAAGATTGTTTATGTAAATCCTCACATCGTTTCTCAGTCAATTTGAAAACTGATTTTCTGATTTTCGCGATTATCGTGAAACTAGTTGTGATGTTATGCTGGGACACTGCCTTGTGCATTTGGTCTCACCGTTGCTATGTATGTTTTACAGGACGATCCTGTCTGTGTTGCTGCTCGAAATGATGGCAAGTTTCTTGTCACGGGCTTATGGGTTGATCATAGATATGATTCTGGGTTGCTCGCGGATGCTACTTCGGTGGGTTTTCTACTCAATTATTTTTGTCATATTGGAACGGGCGTCTTTTAGATTTAAATAATTTGTCTCCATGGTTCTCAAACACGGGTCACATTATTACATATACTATAAGCAAAGGGTTCTCACCATTCTCATGTCCATGGATGTAAGCCTTTAATATTGAAATATCATC
This sequence comes from Luffa acutangula, assembly GCA_036850905.1. Classification (NCBI taxonomy): domain Eukaryota; kingdom Viridiplantae; phylum Streptophyta; class Magnoliopsida; order Cucurbitales; family Cucurbitaceae; genus Luffa; species Luffa acutangula. Next base: position 51,026,008 of record CM072090.1, read on the forward strand.
AAAGTCCGAAAGACATAATTATTAATTGAATGCAATATGATTAAAATTGCCAATGTGTTATTTTTTATTCGATAATAGTTACGACCAATACAATTGGGCTTCTGGGGGAACGAGAAGTTGCTTGCATACAATTTATTTTGAGAATTCAGAGCGTGTCTTTGTTCTCGATTCTCAACCTTTTGTTATTAGCATACTTATAGGTCTATCTTGTTAGCCTTTTAACAGGTATTGTACAGACCCTTAAGAGAACTGAATGGTATCCCGGGAGCTAAAAGTTTGATCATGTGCTTAACTGGGTATCAGCGACAGGATAGAGATGATGTTATGGTATTAACTATACGCATCTCTCTCTTTTCTTTTGTTTGAGCACTGGTTAATCATTTGTTGTTACACTTTTACAATTTTTTTAATGGACTCGCAGACAATGGTTGGCTTGATGGGTGCTCAATTCTCCAAGCCATTGGTGGCAAACAAGGTTACCCATCTCATATGTTACAAATTTGAGGGTATGTCTCTCTTGATTCTTTCTATGTGCTTTGATTACCCATCATTTTTAGTGTTTATATGGTACTTATTAATTATTTTTCCGTTTGAGCAAAGATACGATGTTAGTGGAATACTGTTGAGTATTAGTATGATTTATAATGTTGAGTACATCCACATTCCATTCAATAAATGATATACTTGCTTTATTAGCCATTGATTTTTCTGATGTAATCTATAAATATAAATGATTTAATTAACTTACGATATTTTAACTTCAAAATCCTCGGTTAATGGTTATGAATTATTTGATAAGTTGGGGAATGCGGGAATGCAATGTTAGGCTTCTTGTCTATCTGTGAATTTGATTGTAACATATAAATGACTTCAGTCTTTAGTTGCCTTGTAAGTCCATGTTAGTTTTTTGGAAGCAGAGTCAATAGTTTTATAAGCTTGTTTTATGTATCAATCAAATAGTTTGCTAGATTGTCTAGTTAGCCATAGCTTATGTGCAATTGTACATATTTGTTTGTTCCAAAGTCTTAAGGAATGTATGGTTTACGCGTGTAAAACTTATGGCTGAGAAGATTAGTTTTATGTAATCTAAATTTGGTTTTGCGTAACTTATATTTGGTTGGTGGGTTCATGATTTCAAAACATTAATTATGTAGTATAAAAGGGCTTTTATAAGCCTTCATTTATGTAACATAGGTTTATATAGCCCATGTGAAAGCTTTATTCTTTTTAATAAGCAAATTTAAAATAACCATATAGGTTCAATTTCTTAACATTGGATTGCATCAATTTAATTTGTGAGCCAAACATCTTTCTATTTCGTTATTCAATTTCTGAAAGCGAGTGAAGTATAATGGTAAATACCATGTACAGGGGACAAATACGAGCTTGCTAGAAAACTGAGGACCATAAAGCTTGTCAATCATCGTTGGCTGGAAGACAGGTGCTTTTTATTTGTATTCTCTCGTTGAATCCTATAATATCAACTCATTTTCATGCGCTCTGTAAACAAATCAAGGTTTATTTATTTATTTATTTGACTTGTATCTTACTTCTCAGCTTGAGAGAATGGATGCTACTTCCAGAATCTAATTACAACATGAGGTATGTGGGGTCATCGTCTTGGTCACAACGCATGAGAATATTGTAGTGAACACTACCTGGAACTTTGTTATGTGCCTTTCACAATTCTGTTACAACCTAGAATCTATCAGGGTAATCTCTAGCAATCAAAATTATTAGTCTCCATATATGTCAACTGGGAAGTCTTCTCTCGTAAGAACTTGGAGCTTAGGTTCGCGTGACCTCTTGTTCCCTTTGCTATACCCCTTTATTGTGGGATTCTATTACTTCTGTTAAAATAGTCAGGGATCTGAATTCTATGATGTCATTTCATATTCATGTCTTTGAGGAGTATCATTTTGCTTTCAGTAATCTTTTATGAAATTACCTTCACCAAGGAGAAGAGAGGACACCATCCTTCATTTGCAAATTAAAGAATATATTGCTAGGTGTAGCTTATCGGGATGCTAAGTGATGTATGCTTCCGTTTGTTTATGGTTTGTCCCTGGAGATATTGCCTTTTTGACAAGTTAGTGAGATATAATAGCATACGGAAATGCAAATTTTGTTCTCACATTTTTGAATAATCAATGCTGGGTGTGTCCTCAAAATATTTGTACTATGTTTTTCTGCATGTTAGCCTGCTGTTTAAAATTTAAATTGGTGTTTTCTGAATATATCCATTCATGTTTTCACTTCTCTTGCATTTCTACACAGTGGACATGACATGGAGATGTTTGAAGCTGAGGCTAAGGATTCTGAAGAAGAATCTAACAGTGCCATTACCAAACATTTTGCAAGGAGGAACACGAAGAGTCCTAATGCGATGACATTTGGTTTAAATTCAACCAGTGAAATATCTAATACATTGCGAGCTTCAAAGACATTGGATGACCGTACAAACATTGTTGATTCTAAGGGCATGTTGACAGTTCCTATTACCAACAGTAAATTTAGTCCTTCTGGAAAATTTGATAAGCATGATGCGCTCGGAGGGCCTACCTGTCAGGAAGCTGATGTCTTTAGTACTGCTTGGTGTTCCGTGCCATCTGACATGCACATCAAATCTTCTGAATCTGAGAAGCAGAAAGTGAAAATTGAGGCAGTGACAACTCCATCAAAGGCAGCTAGGTCCCCGAAGCTATGTGCTACCAGTTACTCTAGGAGAACCCCATTGAAGTCTCCACTTCCATTGTTTTCAGGAGAAAGATTGGACAGAGCTGATATCTCATGTAAAATGTCAGTAGGTGAAATTAAAGATAATATTGGTGTTGATGTTTCTTTAGCAAAGATGGAGCAAGTAAAGGATGCAGCTTTCTCTGGCTATGAACAAAATTCTTGGAGTGGAACTGATTTATTTGGTTCAGGAGATTCAAATGCTAGATTGCCTCTGAAAAGGATTTCAGATGCATCTTATGATGTCTCTCAATCTCATAAAAAGAGTGAGGACACAAAATCATGCTCCGTGAATAACCCCTCCATAGACGAAAAAATTTTAGGATTGGAAATGAGAAGTGTTTCTTTAAACAACGATGTTTCTAGTGAGCGTCGTGCTAAGAACTTGCAGTGTAGTAAGGCTATTACCGACACTTCTAGTTCTATCCAGAAACCATTGACATGCGACTTACCTTTCAGCAACAGTGTTCACTCTCCAACTGAAGATGTTGCTGAGGACAGCAAGAAGACTCCTCGAACCCCCTTCCAGATATCAGGAAAGGAAATGACACCTGACAAGCCCGACAAGTTAAATCATGATTACGGGATTTCTGGAGATGTTGGAAAAACTGAAGTAGCAGATAGGCAGCGGAATGGTGTTTCTGCTACATCTGAGAGAGATAGAGGTACAAAGGCTAAGAAGTCAGCTTCGCCAACTAATCTAAATTGTTCTGTTGTTCAGAACAATGACTTGCATTCCAAACAACAAAGAATCAAGATGTTCGCCAAAAAGAGCTTGGGTTCTAGACCTAAGTTGGGCAGTGCCAGTCGCACGGGTTCTATTCTCTCCAGTAAAGCCACTTCCTTAACTGATTCAATTCCTTCAACTTGTAGGAGCGATGAAAAACTCAGCTCATCTCCTCAAGATGTCAGTATTAGAGTGAAAAAGGTTGTGGAGACAACTGATATGGGGGATATTTTTCATAAATATGAAGCCATGGATGAGGATGAAAAAACTACATATCCAGAAAATAAAGAAGCAGATTTTGAGCAGCAAATGATGGATAAGGAAAATTTTAAGGAAGTTAAGTTAATAAGCGATGTGAATAAGCTAGCAAAAGAGACTGCATCTAGAGTGAAATGTAACAATAGTACTAATGTGCTTGATGATACGATTCCCTCAGGTACAAAAAATAAAGCCATGGATGAGGATGACAAGACTACAGATCCAGAAAATAAGGAAGCAGATTTTGAGCAGCAAATGATGGATAAGGTGAATTTTAAGGAAGTTCAGTTAATAAGCGATGTGGATAAACTAACAAAAGAGACTGAATCTGGAGTGAAATGTAACAATTGTACTGGTATGCTTGATGATGCGATTCCCTCAGGTAAAAGAAAAGAATTGATTGAACCTCGAGAACCCATTTCCATAGGGAATGTACAGCTGGATGAATTAAGAGTAGAAGATGAGATATCAAAATTGAATGTGGGGGATAGAGGTCCAACGGAAGAAACAGTGTCGACAAAATCTTCTAAAATGAAATCTAAACAAGGTAAGGTCAGTAAAGCACCCCGTAAGAAAATTGAGAAGACAGGGAAGAAGTCTCAGTTGGTTGCTACAGGGCCTAATACTGAAGTCCATACTACAGCCGATTATAAATCAGAGAAGGAAAATGAACCATGTGATGTTGGTGATAAAACCAGTGATCTTGTTAAGCCTTGTTTAGATAAACCTACAGTCAAGTCTAATACTCAGCAAAGAAAGGCCAATAAGAAGTCTTCAGAGATCAGTGCTACTTCTACAATGGAAGTTGAAGAAGTTTTGAGAGAAGTAAAACCTGACCCTGTGTGTTTTATCTTGAGTGGACATCGTCTAGAAAGGAAGGAGTTTCAAAAAGTAATCAAGCATTTGAAAGGAAGGGTTTGCAGAGATTCTCATCAGTGGTCATATCAGGCTACACATTTCATAACCCCTGATCCAGTCCGTAGGACTGAGAAATTTTTTTCGGCTGCAGCATCTGGAAGGTAACATGTTACTTCCGTTAATTGTGTTTAAGATGCATGAAATTAAAAAATTAGGTAAAAGAGTGATGGAATTGTTACTTTTTAACAACTTAGTGTACATTAAAGATCTAAAGCACAGGGTATTATGGTGCAGGTGGATTCTCAAATCTGATTATCTAACAGATAGTAGTCAGGCCGGCAAATTCTTGAAGGAGGAGCCTTATGAATGGTACAAGAACGGTCTCACTGAAGACGGCGCAATCAATTTGGAAGCTCCTAGGAAGTGGCGGCTCTTGAGGGAGAAAACAGGTCACGGTGCCTTTTATGGGATGCGTATTATCATATACGGGGAGTGTATTGCTCCACCTCTGGTACGTCAATTTGGAAGTTCCAAAATATGCTATCCTACATAACAGCCACTAAGCTGTAATGCTAATGCTCTTTTCAAACGTTACTTGTGAAGATATTGGAATTTTGACATATACATCGTCTGCTAACCATGAAACAGGATACTCTCAAGCGTGCTGTTAAGGCTGGAGATGGGACAATTCTAGCCACATCTCCACCTTATTCTAGATTCCTACAGTCTGGAGTTGATTTTGCTGTTGTCAGCCCGGGCATGCCACGTGCTGATATGTGGGTCCAAGAGTTCTTAAATGATGAGATACCCTGTGTAGCGGCTGATTACTTGGTAGAGTATGTTTGCAAACCTGGTTATCCTCTCGATAAACATGTATTGTACAATACTCATGCATGGGCGGAAAAATCCTTTAGCAACCTTCAGAGGAGAGCAGAAGAAGTTATTCAAGACTCGAGCCCTCAGGATGATTGTAGTGATAAGGATATAGCCTGCCAAGAGTGCGGGTCTCGAGATAGAGGAGAGGTGATGCTCATTTGTGGCAATGAAGATGGCTCAAATGGTTGTGGGATTGGCATGCATATAGATTGCTGCAATCCTCCATTATTGGATATTCCAGAGGGTGATTGGTTTTGTTCAGACTGTATTAGTAGTAGAAACAACAACTCTCCAAATAAAAGGAAAAAGGGGGGAGTCTCAGTGAAGAGGAAGTGACATTAGATTTTGCATGTTAATTTTAATAATCAGGAAAGTTATTTTAGTCTAAATCTTGTATATTTCCATCTTGCTTAAACAAATGAAATTTATTGTATTCTTCCAGGTCTTTTAGATGGTCTGGAGAATTTCATCAATTGATGATCTGCTGCGGTTTGAATCTTATTCTCCAATCCATCAGGTTTGGAAGCTATATACTTCGCATGCTTGGTAATAGTAATGGTAATGGTTTATCATTCCAGGCTTCAGATAGGTTCAGCTTTAGTTGCGATTTCCGCTTGTGGATGCTATCTTTACAAACTTTGCTTGGCTTGTGATTTGAGTTTAGAAATCGTTATCGTTTTGGTCTAAAAGTTTTACTTAAAAATCTATTTTCATGTTAGTCTTGCCCTGATATTTGCATGCATTTGTGATTTAAGTTGCATGTGTTAGAAGTTGGAACTTAAACTCCCTTTTTTATTTCACAATGAATGTGGGATGAGGATTTGAACGTCTTCAAATATTAGATATTTGACTATTGAACTATTTTCATGTTGGCTAAATATCTATGTTAGTCTTGTTTTTAGCAGAAATCTTGTGTGATGCTAGTATAAGTTTGTGAACTAAGGTTTATATAATGGGTTGGATATTGGAAATAAGTGATTTAAAATTTATGCCAGATGTAGGGATTTGAATCGAATATATACAAGTAAAAGGAGAAAAATAACTTCAATGAAAAAAATAATAATTTTATAATTTCAATAGGTTATGTTTTGCTACTTGATTAGATAGATATTTTTTGAAATTTGGTAGTGGTTGGTTGTTTCTTGAGTAGAGTTCATTTGAAAGGATGAGTTAGTGAATAGTGACATTTTGTTTTACTTTTGTATGATCTGCCAGCAGTTTCTTTAAATGGGCAAGGCTAGCCTATGATAGAAAGACTATAGGCTTTTGTTGCTCTGTGGAAACTTCTTGGGTCCCATCAGCCTTTATGATCAACTAACTCTTCCATCATATCTGCAGACTTCCTTCCTCTCACATAAAAGCAAATATAAAGATATTGGGTTTTATGACTTTGGATGTACACAACTTGATGATGTTAAATATGGGTGACCTCATTTTTTATTTTTACTCAAATTTGGAAAGTTTTGCTGTGCAATATTTATAATGAAAATTTGATGTTTGTGGTAATAGTGAAGAGGGGATCAGCCTCTTGTTAAAGGGTTTCTTTAGATTATTATATAAAAGTAGGGTAGCTGTCTATTTAAGACTCTTAGACTGATTTTCATTGTATCAAGTTGATCTCTTCTCTTCATGTGGATTTTTTTACCACTATGATTTTCCAAGTAAAATTTGTGGGTTTTTTTTTTTTTTTTTTTTTTTTTTTAAACCATCATTTATCTTGGCTTTGCATGCAATATTTGGAATTTATATTACCAATTGAGTGAAAAAAAGTGAAGGAATTCTCCAAAATGAATTTGGGAATAGAAATCTGACCTTTTGATTTATACCTTAATTAGTGGAACTATGTTTAGATTGATGTGCTAAACTTATTGATGCTTGTTTATATGGATTCATCTATGTTGTATTTAAATTGGGGAACATGGTTGATATTCTTTTAACCAAATAATGATAAGTTTCATAGGCTTCCTATTCTTTGAACTCTTAATTATATTTGTATGCAACTATTTTTTTTTTTTAAAATAAATACTTCTGGTTACAAAATATAATAGTAAGATAATAATATATTATATTGATTCAAATTTTAATCATTGAATCTAAGTAACCAATCCTTTTAATGAGACTTAAAATCAAATATAGCTTGAGAATTATATATTTCAGCTAAAAAAAATCAGTACCTTTTTCTCCATAACTTTTTCCCCAACATCCTAAGCTTAAAAAGATCATCTTTTTTACCCTACTTTTCCCCTGTTTAAAGCCGAGAGAAAAGTAGTGTAAAAAGTAAAAATAAAAAATAAATGTACTGCGGAAGGGAAAAGAGGGGTCAAAAGTTTTTCACCCACCTCACTCAATTATTTACTCTGAGTTCAAGTGCAACTCAGACGTGCTCAGTCTTTTAACAGTCGAGTTTGTAAGACCATTCTTGTTCTTGTATTCCTTTGTACGACATCAAAATTACAAACAAACATTCTCAAATCTGTATATCTTTTTATTTTTAATTTGAATTCTTTACGTTCTGTAAACAATAATGTCGTTTCAAAAGACATGATTTGTAGAAATAATGAGTTGGAAAAGTAATGGTCAATATTAAAAGTAGAACAAATATTAACTATTACGATTACTCAAATATTGTATGACACATTAATTAAATTAACGATGGATAAAATTTATACAAGTTTTTTTTTTTACTTTTGTTGACAATATGTGGAGAGGGAGATTCGAACCACAGACGATTATCGATTCAAGGTTATGTCAATTGAGCTAAGCTCTTGTTGGCTAAAATTTATACAAATTGGCAAAAGAAAAATAGAAAAATTTGATGGTGAGTGGGCACAGTACAATTAAAGCCAAAATTTTACCATGTAATATAGAGGATAATAATTTACTCAAAGGACTATGTTCTTATCATCTTCTATATTTACAATTATTTCAAAACCAACTCCTTTCCAACAAATCATTTACCTAAAATCACTTTTATATTTACAATTATTTCAAAACAAACTCCTTTTCCAGAAATTGCATTATTATATCATTTTATTTTCAAAAACCACCTATATTTGCTAAAAAAAAAAAACCCTTCCTCAGATCTCATACAATTCAAACAACCTTAAAAAAATACCCAAAGAAATGGATTAAAAAATCCAAATCCAAACACACACACACATTCTTTATATAGTTTGAATGAAAGTTCTTTCTTTTGATTTGGAATGATTTGAATTTGTGTAATGTGAAAAGAATTTGTCAGATCTTCCCATTAAACCAACCCAGCTCTGTTTTAATTTTGACCAAAACCCACAAACCCTTTTTTTTTTTTTTTTTTTTTAAAAAAACCCAAGAACTAAAAACCCTTTTTATTTTAATATTAATAATAATAATAATAATAATATTTTAGAGTGAGAAAGAGATGAAGAGAGAGAAAGAGGCACATGACATGATAGCATCACATGGTGTCACTGACATCATCATATCTGGCCACGACCTCCAATATTCGTAACATTCAAACATCACGTGTTTCTTTTCCCCCAATTTTAATTTAATTATACAAACGCCCCTACACTTTCTCTTATTTGCGATTCATGGAATATATAAATCTGTTTTTGTTTTCCATTGAAAAGGAGTGCCCCTCGTGAGAAACAATGCAAATTCCAAACCCTACCTTTTCTTTCGCCACAAGGAAAATACAATATGCTTTTGAGAGGAAAAATAAATGGATAGATAGATTTTTTTTTTGGTTTAAATTTCATATCTAGAATTTCGAAAATTTTGTTTTAATATGTAAAAAAATGTCGAATAAAAAGTTAACATAAACACATCTTTTGTTCATTTACACATATTATTTGAAGTCACGAATAATAGTGGGTTAGGTTTAGGGACTAAAATAAAACATTTAAGAGTTTAGGGATCAAAGCAAAATAAATAGTGAAGTTTTGGGAATTTGTGAAAGTTATACCAAATATAAGTTTTTCTAGCTTGTGTCTAGGCGAGGAGTTTGTGATTAGTGAAGGTAATTGTGTGGTCTAAGAGAGACATGTTTCGACAATTTAGGACCTCTTTGGTATTATTTGGTATTATTTATTCTTTCAAATTGATTAAACCAAATGAATTTTACACATTTCTATTTGGTGGGTTTATTTCTTGAAATAGTATTTATCAAGTGAAAATTTTGAAGACATGATAAGATAAAAAACTAACTCAATTCACTATTAAATTTTATATTTTCAGATGAATGACCAAACATATCTTTCAAAATTCATGAGATAAACAAATTCATGTAGCCAAAGCATACAAATTAGTAAAATTTAGATTTAAATTTAGAGTGGAAAATTTAAAAGAAAACAAAGGAAAAAAAAATGTCAGAGAAGTGGATTGATAATTACAAAGAATAGTACAAGTGGCTCTCTTATTGGAAGAATTCAAAACTTTGAAGTGTGTGAATGAAATGTGCAACCCATGTTTTTTGCATACTCTCTCTTTCTCTCTCTCTCATTCAAAGTTTGACATTTTAAGACCAACATTTTGGCAGCATTTAGCAGCAAAGCTCTGCCCAATCCTTTGAACCATTTCATTTCCACACAAATGAAGAAAAAACAAAAAAAAAAACTTATATATATCTGCCAACCAAACAGAGCCCACAATTTAATGTCCAAATTTTGGGAAGAAGAAAATTTAATGGAAGTGGGAATTGGCAGAAAAGAAACAGTCCAATAATGTGGCAGCAAGCCAATAAGCACATCTACATATAAAAATACATAAAGTTGGGGTTTTCATAATAATTACAACATGTTATATTTTTTGTGTATTGATTTGATATTCCATTATAAAAATATATATTTAAAAAATGGGGGGAAAAAGAGAAAGGAAAAAGAAAAAGAAAAAGAAGAAAAATCCCCCATTTGCTATTCTCTTTCTCATACACAAGTTATTCTTTGGGAATTTGGTTGTGAAAAACTTTGCTTAAAGTGATGTGTATAGATCATGGATAAGGAGACATGTGCCAATGGAGTCAATTGAAAGGATAAAATAAATTTCAAACCCACTTTTAAAGGCTATTAGATCTCTTGCAAGGAAAGATAACACTTCACTTAAATACATCAAAAGATGCTATAATTCTTTGTATCAATGGCTTTCTTTTTTCTTTTGGGATTAGAGATTTATGGTAAAAGAGAGAGGAACAACATTACTGTCCATTAATATTGTCACTACCCTTTTGTTCGTCTTCTAATTTGGTTGTTAAACTTGAAAACATCTTGTTCTAGTTCTTTCTGGGTAAACTTTTGCATTACATTTATATTATAAATTTAAGGGGATTTAATTCTAAATTCAATAGCAATTGGTTTAATATATAGTTTAAAGATCAAAACAGAGCTCGCTAGATATCTTGTAATTTTTGTTAATGTATTGAAAATATATAGATTGCTAAATAAAAGTTTAGAAACCAATCAAAACAAAGTAGGAGATCTCATGTTTGAGTCATTTGCGATTCATATTCTCTTCAATTGATATTAACAATTTCTTTGTTGAATTTCGTGAATCGAATCAATATCCGAGCCCACACAAGAGAGTGGTAGTTTTACATTAAGGAAAAAGATGCTAAAACTCATTATATCACTAGGATTTTTTTTTTTTTTTTGGGGTTGGGTCAGAGAGCTTTTATAAAAGGGGAAGAGGAAGAACATTAGCAATAAATGTAGAATTTAAAAACAACTTCTGGGTTTCAAAAAGAATCTCAAGAAGAACTCAAAATACACATTAAAAAAAAAAATAAAAAGAAAAAAAAAAGTGAAGAAAAAGAAAAGATGTCCTTGGGTGAAGGCAATCAATTGATCCAATGCTTGTGTTAAAGTGACAAAAACAAGAATAAATTCCACATAATGATGCTCTAACTTTTTTCATAGGTGGCAGGAAAATTACCACACACACCCACTCCTTATATCATTGAAATTACTGAAAATTTTGAGGTTAAAAAGGTGAAAAGTAATTGATTGCCCAACAACCCTCTTTAAATGTATTTGGATTTTTTTAAGCCAAAAACTTAACCTTTTACATTTATTTATTGGGTTAAAAATGCAAACCCATTTTACCCTCTCTCTCCCTCTATTTTAGGGTGTGTTTGATGTGTGGTATACGAATTACAAGTTTGATATATATATTTTCATTTTTGGAACTTTGAAAATAAAATTATTGCGGATGGAATGTTGGTGACTCATATGTACATAAATTAATCGTAGGTGATCATCTAGAATCAAGGATGTTATGTCTCATATATAGAAATGATAGAGGTATTAATGTAATATTCAACCGAGTGAAAGAAATTTTAAAATCGTATAATTTGTTGATATGAGCTTAACTTAAGTAGTCAAACCTCATTACTTCCTTCCATAGGCCACTGGTTCAAATCGTTTCTCTCACATTTTTCATTATAATAGTTTGAAAAGAAAAGACCCCACCAAAATTGAAAATGAGATGCTATTATTTAGATCTTAGATGAACATGATTGTAAAACTAAACCTAAACTCTACTATATATTACATAAATGTAGGTGTATATAACCTAACCTAGATTTGATTTATAAAAACATATAGCTTGAGAAATGAATTTTAGAAGTTTAAGTATATGTGTCAATCTGAACATAACTCAACTAATCAAATCATATAACTTGAATCAAAAGGTCATAGTTTGAATCCACCACTCCACACTTCCACGTCTTACGAAACTCGTAAGTGGAACACCCGTAGCAAGGTTCCGAAAAAGAAAGAAAATCACATGTTATTCTCTCTGAAATGGAAAAGGGTGAAAAATAATGAGAGAAAGGAATCAATTCCTTGTAAAAAGTTAGCTCATTGCAATAATTTTAGATCCAAAGAAAAGTTAAGAAGAGTTAGTGCATGAGAAAGAAAGAAAGAAGAAGAAGAAAGAATGGCACAGCAACAAAGCAAACAGTGAATGGATTCAGAGAGAGACAGACCAAAGGCCAAAGTAAAAGGCTGAATGAAATGACAATTCCTTTACAAAAAAAAATAACAAAAATCCCTCTCATTGGTTTTCTCATATTGAGTGTTTGGATTAGACCCTACCAAACTCACAAACTCTTCAGCTTTCTTCTGCCACTCCCTTTTACTCCAAGGCTGACTTAAAAAAAATTCATGATTTTTTTGCATTTCTCACCCACCCATTTTGGTGGGTTTCTCAAATATGTGAAATTTAGAGGACCTGTCTGACTTGTCAGCTTGATAGAAGCCAACCCCATGAAGAAAAAATTGGGATAAGACAAATGAAAGAATCCAAACATGGCTTCTGAATTAGTCTCTGCCATTGCAGTTTGAAGATTACCATGCCAATGCCAACCTTCAATGCAAAGAATTTAATGCCACCAAACTCATTTACAAGAGAGGAGATTCAAATGAAAGAGACTTCACTAACAAATTTCATATCAAAATAGAGAGAGAGATAATGAAATATTGAAGAAGCTGAACTGATGATGATTCTGTACATGAAGTTCTTGAACAGTAGAAATGAAGAACAATGAAGAACAGTGACCAAAATTTTTCCGGCAGTAATTTCAAAGTTGTTTTTTTTTTTTTCTTTTAGACATTCTTTTGCTTTGTACAAAAATAAAGAGAAGTTGAACCAGAGATTTCCCTGCCGTATCAACAAAAAGCCTCAAGATTTCCAAATCCCATGTTTTACAGATTGATTTATGTTTTGTTGTTGTTGTAGTTGTTGTAAATTCAGCAGCTCAATGCCTCGTACTTGACCGGGAGGGGTCGGTTTAATCCGACTTGGGATAGTAGATTACCGACTGCGGCGAGGTCACGGCAGAATACTCCTTGGAATGTCGATTTGTCGTTCGAGGATTTGTTGTCCGATGCGCTGATTCGTTCGGGTTTCGGAGGTTTGGATGCTGTGTTTGAAGCTTTGATGAGTTCCCTTTCTAGCTTGCATTCTTGGGCTGCTTGTTGTTGTTGCTGCTGCTGCTGCAGCACTTGAATTGCAGCAGCTTGTGCTGCTTGTAATGCAGCTGCAGCTTTCTTCCTCTGTTTCTCTGCAGCTTCCTCGTCGGCGATCGTCGCCATTATGCTCGAATAGCCCTTCTGCAGCATTCTATATAGCAGCAATGCTGACATTTTCGCCTTGTCTCGAACGGAATCGAGATCACGGTCGTCTGCAAGCTCACACCGCTCGATAAAGTTTGTAGCTTTATCGGGTTTGTGTCGTAAACACAGCAGCAAATGAGCTCTTTCCAACTCGGACCTCGAACAACCACGTCGCAGCCCGATCAAAGAATAGTAATCCACATTCCCAGTTTCTCCTGAAGCAACTCTCTGCTTCAGTTCTTGAATTTTGACAGTCAATGCACAGAGCTTCCCAGGAATCTCTCTGTATCTCATGTTCTGTCGCTTCCAAGCCGGACCAGGCAGCTTTCTGTCCCTCAATATGGTATTATACAGAAGCTTCAGATGCTCGAGATCGTGCAAACAATCCGGTAAGCATCGAATCGATTCGAACAGCAAAGCTCGAGTCTCTAAAGCTTGAATGCAGCTGGGATTAAGTGCCAGAGTGCGATTGCAATCAGCAATGGCCTCAGCAATTCGACCAGCCGATCGATAAGCAGAGGCTCGATTCATATAACATTCAGCAAGGAAGCCTTGTGGGGCGCCTCGGCGACCATCGACGATCTTGGAGAAGTGGCGAATAGCCTCAGCATAAAGGCCAGCATCAAGGGCAGCAAGAGCAGCAGTCCTACGGCGAATGAGAAGCTTAATATGGCTAAGGAGATTGGTGATCGTTTCGGAATCGGAGAGCGCTCGAGGGGGCGTATTCGGAGGATTCGTGGTCGAAATCTCACTGGAAAAAGGGAAATCAGACAGCGAGAAGCTATCTTCAGACCGGCATATACTCTCGCGGCGAAATGCCGCCGTAGCGAGGCGTTTGCCGGTCTGAAGAAGAACCATGGCATCTTCCATCAGCCCCAAATGACAACAAGCTTGACCCAAGATCCAATATCTACAACAAAACAGAGCAAAGACAACAAAATTTTCACCAAAAAGATCAGAAAGATTCAAAACCAGATTCAACAAATATCACAGTAAAAAGAGAAATCAAAAAACACACAGTACAACAACATCAGAATTCAATCCAAACAGGTACATTTTCATTGATTGTTCCCTAATCTTTTTACCTTGTCCTTGTCAAACTGTCAAAAAACACACACACAAACACAGTGAAAAACAACTAAAAATCAACAACCCTTTTCCAATCCACCAACCCAAATTTCTTGAAACACCAAAGTGGGAATCAAAATCCATCAAAATAAGAAAGTTACAGCAGACTGGTAAAAAAAATAAACCCACAGAAAAACAGAGGAACCTTACAGAAGAAGAAAGTCCAATAAAAACCCACAAAAACAAAAAGGTCAAAAAAAAGAAATGGAATAATGGGGTTCACAGTTTGCCTAGCATTTACTCAAAAACCAACAGAAACCAAAGTCGACTGAATCATAACAATAAATAACAATAATAACACCACATAAAAAGTCGAACCCATAAAACATTTAATACACACATCACAAAAACAGAGCATCACAAACAAAATAAAAAAAAAGTCAAAAAAATCAATGAAACAGAGCATTTTCCTTTTTTTTTTACCTCCATTGTCCTTCTTTGTTACAGTTTTTACACAGTCCAGCCATGACTTTCTTCTTCAAATCCGAAACAGAGAAGCATTTAAAGGACGAGTCACAGCCAGGCGACTCGGCCGATCCAAGAAGCTTAACTCGTTCCTTGGAAAGCTGTTGCGAGGACCCATCGGAGCCGCTGGAATCCTCGCCGGCGATCTTGAAACTGGGAATATAATCCTGAAGCATATCGGCGACATCTTTAAACCGGCGAAGACAGAGCAAAGCTCGAGCTTTAAGCTCGAGGGCCTGTTCGAGCTTAGGAGAAAGAGCCAAAGCCGCATCGATGAGGTTCAAAGCGGCGGAAACCTCTCGGTGTTCTTGAGTGGCAATGAGGGTTCGAGCATCCTTGATGTATTTTTCAACAATCTGAAAAAAGGGTATTGAAGAAAATCAAAACCCCATTTGAGAAAAATGAAGAAAATGAAGAAAAGGGGTTGGAGCATTTACCTTTCTGTTGGTGAGCCACCAGTTTTTCTTGTCAATGGAAGAGGAGGATTGGGAATAGACAGCCATTGTTGATGATGAAGAAGCTGAAGGAGAAGAATCAGGAACCCTTCATAAACCAAGGATGAGAAAAGGGAAAGAGTATTCCTTCCCTCAACCCTTTGGAGGGGCTCTGTTTTTGGATTTGGTCTCTCTCTCTCTCTCTGTCTCTCACAATGTGCTCTGTTTTTATGACTCAGAGCAGCATTTGGGGTTAATAAATGGAGGAATTTGAGAGAGAGGGAGAGAGAGAGAGAGAGAGAGAGAGAGATTTGAAATGTGAAGAAGGTTTTTTGGGGGAGAGAGTAAATAAGGGGAAGAAGGGGAAGAAGTGGAAGTGTAGAGAGAGAGAGAGAGAAGGGAAAAAAGAAAGGGAAAAATGCCAGCTTTGACCTCAAGGAAAGCTTTGATCCTTCAGCTTCATAGCTGGCAACACACAATAGATTCTCTCTCTTTCTCTCTCTCTCTCTCTATTACAGTGGGAGGGCTAGGTGTCCTATAAGTCTAGAGGGGGAGTGGGGCCCAGATGGCCAGGCCATCCATGTCACACACACAAGTAAGTAATTTCTTTTTTTT
The DNA here is from genome assembly GCA_036850905.1 of Luffa acutangula. Lineage (NCBI taxonomy): Eukaryota > Viridiplantae > Streptophyta > Magnoliopsida > Cucurbitales > Cucurbitaceae > Luffa > Luffa acutangula. Next base: position 51,042,195 of record CM072090.1, read on the forward strand.
TGAAAAAATGAGTTTAAATCTTAGTTTGTGAGCATCATTTCTGAGGTGTCAATTTAAGTATGGTTTAGTAGATAAGAAATCTTTTATCATTTTAAAGATTGATGGCTAGTGTTGAGAGTGCGGCCAAAGTCACACGTTGACTAGATAAAAGGATGATTGTGAGTATATAAGGAAGGACTAGTATCTCCATTGGTATAAGACATTTTGGGTGAACCAAAAACAAAGCCATTAGAATACATGCTCACTTTAAGTATAGTTTTGATTTTGGTGTCTTTTGTCACCTAATTACTCAATACGTGTGTGTAATTTAAATACACGCTCCCCGTAAAAGGAAAAAAAAGAAAGAAATTTGAATACATGCTCATGTTAGTATGTGAACACACACCGTTACAAGAATAAATTAGTTGTTTATTATAAGTTTAGAGATTATGGTAGAATTTTGAAAATTATTCCAAAATCAAAATGAGATTTTTTTCTTAGTTCAAAAAAATGTGGAGATGAAAATTTGAATCTTCGACTTTTTAGTCGAAGTTAAATGCTTCAACAAGTTAAACTATGTTTACCTCTATCAAAATGAGATTTACATATTTCTAGTTATCTTTTTCTGTTTATAAACTTTTTAAACAATAATCATTTTAGTCCCCATTGTTATACTATGTATTATTCACTATTCCAACATCCATCTCAGTCAATTTACGTGACTCCAATACATATCCATGTCAGCATATTAATACACATACTCACAACTCCATTAATGAATATCCATGTTCAAAACCCAAAAAAAAGATGAACAGCCAAATAATGACAATAATTAAATTAAAATATTTCCATAAAAATTAAAGATTAAAATGTAGAAAATCTTGCGTGGCAAGGAAGATTGATCCTTGGAAAACGAGGGGGGTTTGATGTGTGACCGGGTAGAGCCGGTGAGGCGCTGGGAAGTAACCGGATATTGCGGGTGATTTCCTCATCACGGGTCCTTGGATTCAACCACCGGTTTGAAAAAGATATAAAAACGCCATCAAATTGCCTGAAAAGTAAGCAAAGGACGTGTGGAAAAGATCTCGGCTTATTTATTTTCGATTGGCCCTAAATTTACTATTTTAACCATCATAATTATCATAATTATTATTCTTATTAAATTCATCATTTTCATTCTTTTTTTTTTTTTCAAAAAAACCAATAAACATAATTAAAAAAAAAAAAAAAAACTCTCAATGATTTTTCTTTCTTTAACCAATAATCTTTCCCCACATCATTAATCTGAACAACTCTTTTATTACAACAGGGACTATGTTGCCAAAAGGGTTGATGCCCATGTTACAATTATTACAATTTGGATTCACAAAAAAAATCAAACTTTCTTGATTAATTTTATGTTAATTTTTTTAATCTTTCTACTCTTAAAGTCAAAATTTACCTTAGATTGAAGTTTTGTCAAATCAAGCTTTATTGTAAACAAATTTCATTCTTCAATCAAGTGGTTATTTTGTTTTTTAGGAGATTTGTAAAGGTGAGCTTTTTTGTGGTACAATAACACTATTTAGGTGAGTAGTAGCTTTTGTCCCTCTATCGGATGTTTATATCGGTTGAATTTTGATACATTTTGTATAGGATTAGTCGTCTTTTTTACTATTTAATTTTGTAGTTGGGATTGAGTGTTTGTGTAGATATGCACATTTTTATTCGATTTTTAGCGCTTTTGGTTGGGTGTTGAGATGTTTATTAATTAACATAAAAGATGAGAACAATGAATTCACACTCACATCCCATAAAAAGTTTTTCTTTTCTTTTGTTTTTTGTTCATTCAACATACTAAAAATGTTATCATAGATACAAACAATCTTTGCTAGATTTTTAGTATCTTTTTTTAGTTCAACAATATATGAGGGTGGGGGATTTGAAGCTCATACCTCTGGGTCGAAGTTACATGTCAATTACTGTTTAAACTATACTAGCTTTAATTAGATTTTTAGTACTTTTTTTGTTAGGTTTGGACACGTTGACTAATTATTATTTTTTAATAACCATCTAACTTCGTTTCCTTCTTAATGTTACATTAAAGATGAGAGGAGTGAATTCAAACCCACAACCCATAAAATGAAGTAGTAATACCAAAAGTGTTTTTATGGTTAGATGTAGATATTTTCACTAGATTTTTAGTGCCTTTTGGTTGGGTGTTGACATATTTACTAATTAATTCTTGGATAACCATCTTTTTTTTTTTTTTTTTTTTTGTCCCTTCCAAATATTACATTAGAGATGAGAAGTAAATTAAAACACACAACCCATAAAAGGAAGCCTACCATAACATAACTAAATTGGTTAAAACATATACCCTTAACCAAGAGTTTAGAGCTTCGAATCTCCACCCTATATGTTGTTGAATTAAAAAATAACCATAAAATGAAGTATTAATACCTAATCACTCAAGCTATGTTCAGATATACCCTTCTAACTCGATTTTAATAAAGAAATCAATTTCACCACTAAATACCAGAGTTCAGTACGATAAAATTAAAATTAGATAACCTAGTAAAGTTAAGATAACATCGATACAATTGTAAGCAGTACAAGACAACTCAACTATATGAACTCATCGAAGAGAAAAGAAAAGAAAGAAAGAAAAAGATGAAAATAACACAAAATGAGGGATGGGAGGAGAAGTGACATATGAAAAAAGAAGAAGGCACAAGAATCATGGCTTTTCCTTTTGGGAGTTTGCTTTTGATTTCATTTTCATGCCCCTTCTCTTCTCTTTGATTTTAATGAATGCACATGTATTTAGATAGCCATATCTAGCTATCCCATATGCCCTTTGTCTTCCTCTCCATCATTTTTTTATTTTTTATATATTTTTTTCCCAAAATTCCCATTTTGCCCTCGTTCCCCCCCCAACCCTGCATTGCCATTTCTTCCCATTTTTATTTTTGGCTTTGCTTGTGTTTTCTGTTATGCCTTCTCTTCTTCCCACTTCTGCCACCTCACCCTACTTTGCCATGTCATTTTTTTTTTCTTTTTAATTGTCTACTTGGACACCTATTTTTGACATTTTTTGCAAGGAAAATATATATATATTTTTTTATGTATATATTTTATTTTGTACTTGTATAGGAAGGGAATAGAAAGGTAAGTATTTGACTTTTCGATTGTGAATTTATAGTAAAAAATAAAAATAAAAGGACGAGGATTCTTCTTTTTTTTTTTTTGAAAAGTTATGTTTGATTTCACTGTTTTAATTTAATAAATTAAAGTTTTGACTTAGACAAATGGTAAAATTATCTATTTGCTTAGTTGGCTACGCTTAGTATTGTTGTAGAAAATTTTAGTCATTTTTATGATTAGATGAAACTATTTGGTGGATGCTAGTACTTGTGATATGTCGATATCTAGGTGCTACTTTTTTTTTTAGATTATTTATTATTATTATTATTTTTGTCAATGACTTTATGAGTAAGTCTTTTTTTTTTTTTAAAAATGGATTTTGGACTCTTTGTTTATTTTCTATAATAGCTTCTTGTTGAATAATTTCAAGTGATTCACTGATTAGTTTTAGCCAATTTTTTATCTTAATTTAAAAAATTAGATATTAAACTCACAGTTTGTTCAATTTTTTTTTGGGTCGGTTGCAAGGATAGCAATATGGGCCAAAATAATTGCAAATCTAGCAACCCACAAAAAAAATTGCAAAAATGGCAAAATCTAATAGTTTGTGTGTTGCATTTACTAAAATACCCCTCCAGATTTTCTTTCACTGATAGAAAATTTTTCTATCACTGATAGATTCTATCAGTGATAGAAAGATTTTCTATCAGTGATAGAAATTTTCTATCACTGATAGATTCTATCATATGATAGAAAATTTTTCTACTACTGATAGATTCTATCGGCGATAGATATTTTTCTATCACTTGTTCGGTGTTCTATCAGTGTTTGGTTTTTGCTTTTCAGTGTTTGATTTCTATAATCGTTCGTTTTTGCTTTATTTTTCAATGCTCGATTTCACCATGTATCACCATCGCTGATAGAAACAAAAGATCTTCTATCACTGATAGAAAAGTATCAGTGATAGAAAGATTTTCTATAACTCACGAAAAGTTTTTCTATCGGTCTCAGTGATAGAGATAGAAAGTTTTTTTATCACTCATAGAAAGATTTTCTATGAATGATAGAAATTTTTTCTATCACTCGTAGAAAAAAATTTTATAAGTGATAGAAGATTTCTATCACTGATAGATTCTATCAGGGATTGAAAGATTTTCTATCAAGAGTTTTCTATCATTGATAGAAATCTTTTATCACTGATAGAAAGCTTTTCTATCGATGATAGAAAGTTTTTTCTATCACTTATAGATTATATCGGTGATAGAAAGATTATATCGGAGATAGAAAGATTTTTATGGGTGATCAGGGATTGAAAGATTTTTTATCAAAATTTTTTCTATGAATTTCTATAAAAAGTTTTTTTTTATCACTGATAGAACCTATCAGTGATAGAAATCTTTTATCACTGATAGAAAATTTTTCTACCATTGATAGAATCTATCAGTCATAGAAATATTAGTGATAGAAACTTTCTATCGCCGATAGAAAATTTTTCTACCACTGATAGAATCTATCAGTGATAGAAATATCACTGAGTTTCTATTAGTGATAGAAAGTTTCTATCACTGATAGAAAATTTTTCTACCACTGATAGAATCTATCAGTAATAAAAAGACTTTCTATCAGTAATAAAAAAAAAAAACTGACAAGGAAGAAGAATATGGGCACATAGGGGCAATTTAGGAATATAAAAAATTAATTAAAAAATTTTGCCATATTTGCAAATATTTTTAAAAATTGCTATATTTGTAATTATTTACCTTCATGTTGCCACCCATTACAATTATCCTTTTTTTTTTTTATCTCAAATCAATGGAACAAAACCTTAATTTTGAAAATTGACCGGTTCAACTAATTACAACGGTAAGAAATTAACTTTTTCCAAAATAAAATGCTTATTAAATGTGCTCAAAATAGATTAATAAAATTTTGACTGAAGTGTTTTTTTTTTTTTAATTATCAATTAACTATAATGTTGAATTTTTAAATTATTATTTTTCTTTACTAATTGCTATGGAAGTCTTATCGCATCCTGCCACTCATCGAAGGCTATATATATAGACAAGATATAAATATAATTCATATGAATAATTTTCAATAATAATTCTTACATATTTCATATTAAAAAAACACTCACATAATAAAACACTAAAATAAACGATATGAAATATTGCTGAACTTCAGGCATAAATAATGGCAATACCTAAAATCAGTTCCAACTACAACTTAAATATAATGCCTCCACGTGTCGACTCATGATTTGGAATAATTACAAGGATGACTGTGCCAATGCCAGCTCAGCATCAATTTTATTTTGGTTATATATTTGTTTTTTTCTTGGTTTTCATTATTGAATTGTTGGCTATTATAGGAACAATGATTTGAAATACACAACTATGGAAATAAAACGACAACGTTTTGGCTTATAAGTTATAAGAAGCTTGTTTAATATTCTACCAATTCATTCTTTGTGATGGAGGTTGGGGAAAATATTAGTAGGAGGAAAAAAAAAAAAACTAATGATCTTTTATAATTAATATGTAGCTGTTTTTAAATATATAAATTAATGCAATTAATTGAATGTTAAGTACTTTCAATCAATGATCTTAAATTAACCAATTAATGAATGGAAGTTAGTCAACTTAATAATGAAGTTAGAATTTTCCTTTTGCACAAATTATGAATATAAAGAGAGAAAAAAGAAAAAAATGCAATAAAAATTCCATTATATAATGTATATAAGACAGTTAATTGAACATAGTATAACTAGTTACGACATATATGTCATCGATCAAAAGTTCAAATTCCTCCAATGTTGCGTTGAACACTAAAAAAAAACACACAATTTTCTCTTACACGTTTGGAAGCTAGCACAAAAATTTGAATAGAAAGAACTTGTATCGGTTTGAAGTGTTCCTAACGTATAACCTACTTAGCAAATATTCATCTCGAGACTTTGGTATAAGTAGATTCCAAAGTTATACAATTGCTAATCTTATAAGCTATTATATACAAATCGATACATGAATAAATCCAATAATATGCTAAATACATGCCTACAAAACACACAAAATTTTGAACTCCAAAATACTTTCTCAAAATATACGTACATAAAGAAATAAAAGTAAATGAACATACATAATTACAAAGATATCACTCGAGTTCGATTTTTCCAGACATATGAACGAGATTTCATATCTTTTTCTCAAAAAGGTAATTATTTTCCTGACAATGATTAAAAATACTTTCTCAATATACACAACTCGTACCCAATACAAATCATTCTACAATAATCAAATGAGAGGGAAAGAAAAAAAAAAAAAAGATGAATACACATAAATACTTTGAAATAAAAAAAGAAAAATGGTAGGGAGAAGGAATATAAAAAAAAGGGGTATATACATATGATAGAATGATTAAGTCCCCTAGGGGCAAAGGCAAACTTATCCAAAATAATGTAAATGATTGTTGTAAGTAGAGAGTAGGAGAGAGGGGGCCCTACAGAAGGGCAGTCCCTTGGGGTTGTGTCCGTAAAAGAGGGTAAGGTTTAAGGGACCAGTGGGGCTTTTAGGACCAAAACCAAATGCCATATTATAGGGTCACACAGGTCAAGGTCACCCCTCCAATTAAGCTGCCTTTGGTTCCTTTCACAGACATGGCTTCCCTGTCACAGCTCATCTCATCCTGGCTGTCATCCACGTATACATCGCACTCTCTTCTTTACACACACATCATTGCTTATTATTTTTGTTATTTTTATTATACCTTCATTTTTATATATAGTTACATTAAATTATGTGTTATTATTATTATTATTTAAAAAAAAAATCGTCTTGAAAAATTATTGTATTGATATTTGGAAGTTGAGTTTAGTTGTGGGTTTGTTTGGATATGTTTACAACTCAAGTTCTATACTCATTATTTTTATTAGTTCAACAATATTTAAGGTGGGGGTTTGATTTCTTTGACCTTTTGGTTGAGCGTATATGTTGTTGACTGTTATTGGATAATGTTATTTTTTTATTCAGTGAAAATTTAAACATTGTATTAGGGAAAAGTTCATGTGTTCAAATCTTTATAATGTTATATTTTCCCTTAATAAATATTGATAGTTACTTGGTTGAGTCTCGAGCTAAATGACTAAATATATTTTGATCTATTGACTCGAGCCTTGAAGTCTAATATAATGATTTAATACTGATCTCTTCATATCTCCATAATAGCATGAATTCATTCGACTTGACCTACGCTTACAACTCATGTGAGACTATATCTCATAAGATATATATTTTTTTAATTCACAGTGAATTTCTCATTTAATTGATCACATTTTTTCCACAAGGATTTCAAAACTTAATTTTATGCATTTTTTTTAAAAAAATTATTTTCATCGTCTAGCTTCTTTGCCTAACTTTCACGACATAACTTATATGTAAACCTACTTCTATGATCGGGTCCAAGCTAAGAAATTGGAAGAAGAAAAATAACAATAATAGAATACACACATGACTTCTAATTACGACATGAGCCTTGTTCGTCGCCTCAAATAATTTCCACTTATGTTGGCTTTAGGGGGCGCCCACACACTTTGGCTTAATATGAAACTAGGGGTCCTCCATTTTCCTTGGTGTCTTTCTTAAATATGTGAATGAATCTTCTCCTTCAATGTCTATAATATAGATAGGCCAAAGACATACAATGAAAAAGCAAATATATCAAAACCCCATTTGAAAATTATAAGTAAAGATTTTTTTTTCCTCAAAGTATATACACATTTTTGTACTATATAGAAGTTGTCCTCCTAGAAAGTAAGTGCTTGTTTTGCATATGAAATGGGCCAATAGCCTTAGACTTAAAGACAAGAACCTAAACTTACAAGATAAGAAGAAGAAGAAAAAAAAGGAAAAACCCTAGCCTAATTATTAACCTTCTTTGTGTTTTTATTTGTATATATAAAGAAAAAACCCTATCTAATTATAAAGCTTCTTTAACATATATATAATATAAACACATGTGCTGTCTCAATGAGAAGAAAAATAACCATATGAATATATTTTCATAAATGGGGACATTGGCATTTGCTTTCAATTAAATTGTTTTTTGAACTGATCTCTTTCTTTTTCTCTTGTCATTTCATTGGAGTTTTTTGTGATGGGAGTTTCTTGATATCATTCTCTCTCTCTTTTAATTTATTTACTTCATATTCATGCATTAGGGTAGATGGTATAATAATGAAGGGAAGCCATTTGAGACAACTATTTTTGCTTCAAATTATTGGTGGCCAACATGTGTCATGTTCAAATGTATTGGTTTTTTTTTTTTTTCTATTTTTTTTTGTTTTTTTATGGTTTGACTTTTAAGTGGAGCTCTCAAGATTGGGAGAGCAAAAAACCCCACATGAGTCAAGCTTATGCTTGAAGATTGTATGGGAATTCTTCTTGGAGATTGAGGACTTGAGGATTTATAGAGAAATTATTGGCTCAATGATTTGAACTAAAAATTAAATTAATTGGAAACCCAAATTGAAAAAAAGAAAGAAGGAGATAAATATTTTTTTTAATGACATGTATGTTTGAATTTTTCTTTGAATCTTTGGATTCTTACACTTGTTTTGTTTTTGTAGTTTATATTTTTTAGGATGCTTGTTTTAGTTTATAAATGAGTTTTGTATAATAATTGCTTTGATCTAGGATATGTTAAATTTACTATTAAGAAGTGATCTCTAAAGACATGACATTTGATATTAATATGTCACAATTCTAATTATTTTAGATAGTTTTTAGATCACATTTGTCGATATCAACCTCTACATTTTTTTTTTTTGTGAAGTACTGTTATTTTGATCCTCCATGAGCACTTTAATAAACATGTCCAAAGACACAACTAAACGAAAAAAATTTTGGTACTCCCGCGGTAAAACCATATCATAAATATATATATATATATATTTTTCACAACAACAATTGAGGGTGGGAGGATTCGAACTTTAGATTATTTTGATCAAAGATACATGCCACTACTGAGCTATGTTCACTTTGGCTTATAAATAGTTTTCTAATACTACTAAAGTTCATGTATTCTTATATATGAACTTGACATAACTAACAACGCAATAAGATTGTCTCATACTACTATAGTATTGAAAATTTTCCGACTCAACCAATGATTAACCTCATCTCCCTCCCAAACTATTACTCCAATAATTAATCTCTCTCTCTCTCTGAAATTTAGACATGTTTGTAAGGAAGGGGGCAATAAGAAAGGCATCAAGTCCTAAAGATTCCCCTATTCATTGATTCAAATGGCACACCATTTTGGATAAGGTCCTTACAATTTGCACATTTTATATTTGTGGCCTCCGTCACTCTGCACGATGCCCTAAATTATCCCTCAAAACCCCTTCTCTCTTTAATCTTTATCATTTCATAATTTCTACGTCACACTCTCTTTCAATTTCTTATATATATATATATATAATAATCTCCAATCATACAGCTCTCATCAAATTCCCTCCAATCCAATGCCTTCCCTTCATTCTCCAAACCCCAACAGCTCTGAGGATTTTCTGCTCCACGGCACGTGCCCCCGATGAACCTTCACGTGGCCAATGGATATATTGGACTCTCCAATTGCCATGTGCTTTCTCTTTGATCTCTTTGCTTTTGCTGCAGCCTTTCTGCAAAGTTTTCTCTTTTTCAAATATAATTAACCCCATTTGCCACCCTAATTAGGGTTCTACTTCTCTCTCTCTCTCTCTCTCTAGCTTATAATTTATTCATCTTTATCAAAAACCCATCTCCAATTTCATTTTTAAACTATTGGGTTTCTAAAAACATTTTAAATTTCCTCTTAATTTGATGAGATTTTAGGTTTTCTTTTTTTTTTTTTTTTTGATATGATGATGTCAGCGACAAATCTCACTCTAACATTGAATTTTATGGCTTTTAGTGTAATTTTATTCAACTTGCATATAGTTTTTTATGGGTCGGGTGGGAGTGAGGATTTATGATCCACTATATTCATTAGCGTGTGTCTCTCTAACTCATTAACTATTCATCTTTATCAAAAACTCATCTCCATTCCCATTTTAAAATGCCAAAGGATTATTGGGTTTCTAAAAAAAATTTAAATTTCCTTTTCATTCGATGAGATTTTAGGTGTTTTTTTTTTTTTGGCTTTTTAGGGTAGGATGATGTCAGCGAAGAATCTCACTCTAACATTTAAATTTATGTGTTGTGTAATTTTATTCGACTTGCATAGAGTTTTGTACAAATTGGGTAGAAGTAAGGATTTTATGATCCACTATATTCACTAGCTTGTGTCTCTCTAATTCATTAACTATTCATCTTTATCAAAAACCAATCGTCAATTTCATTTTAAAATTTGAAACAACTATTGGGTTTCTAAAAAGATTTTAATTTTCCTAATTTGAAGAGATTTTAGGGTTTTTTTTTTTTTTTTTGGCTTTTTGGGATATGATGATGTCAATGACAAATCTGAACGGTTTATTATCCATTATATTCATTAACTTGGTATAATTTAGCTCATAATTTATTCATCTTGATTTTTTTCTTTTAAATAAAAAATCCATCTCCATTTGGATTTTAAAATGCAAAGAAAGGACTATTGGGTTTCTAAAAAAGATTTTAAATTAAATTCCCTCATAATTTGAATAAATATTAGGGTTTTTTTTTTCTTGATGTCAGTGACAAATCCCACTATAACATTGCATTTGAAATTCACTATATTGTGTAATTAATGCAATGGTTGATATATGTTAATTAATTGATGAAATTTAGAGCGGGAAAAAAGAGTTTGATATGAAAATGACCTAAGGACGATGAGAGGAAGAAAGAAGAAAAAAAAAAGAAATGCAACCCCACAACTAATTAAGGTGGTTGTTTATTTTATATTGAAAATAACTAGCCATTCATTTTGATGAAGGGGCCGAAATTAATTGTCACCTCGAAAATTATGAAAATGGTTCTCTACCAAAATGAGTGGTCTCGTTATTGCCAAAAAAATAAAAACAATAAATTAAAAAAATAACATTAGGATAATCTTTTTATAATATGGTATATATTAATCGAAAAGATCAAGATAGACAGTAGAAAAATAAAGAATGTTGAAAATGAAATTGACCCAAATTTTCTTGTTAAAGGTTCTCTTTTAACTTATTTGGGTTGATTTTGCATCTTATCTTTTATATCGATATTTTAATGGTCAAAATACTTTTTTTTTTTAATCATATTGATATTTCTTAAAATTAAAATTTTCAATAGTTTGAAAAATGTCATTGTCATACCGATTATATATTTCTTTTTAAATGAAAAACTACACTATAATGTTTGGTTTAAAATAACATCGTGGGACAATATATATTAAATAAAAACTATTTCTATTGACACATACCATAGATGATGGTTTGGTTTATTACACAGTTGGCAAAAACAATACCATTGTGTTACATATATATATATATATATATATATATATGTAAACTCCATGAGGTGAGGATTATTATTTTGAAAGAAATAAATTGAAAAAGGTGTCATTCATGAATTCTACAGTTAAAATGTCTAATTTGTACTCAACCAAAAAGAGGGATTAAAATATGTTGCCTCAGAAAAAGGAAAAATAAATAAATAAATAAATAAAATCTAATTCTGTCACTCTGCCAAACATTGTGTTTGGGAGAGAAACCACACATATCTTAATGTAGCTTAATCCAATGTCTTAATTTAATTAATTAAAGATCAATTAAATATTAAGTTCTTTTGTTTTTATTGATGGGGAATAGATAACAACTTCTTGAACCTAATCTCCTTGAAGATTTTACTTTTGTTAAAATCTGTTTTAGTAACCTGTAATCCTCTTGAAAGTGCTGCTTCATCAGTAGTAAGATTAAGATTTAAGCATTTGAAACAATAAATAATAATAATTAATTGAAAAATAGCATTTTATTAAATTTAAGAAAATTGGGAAGGATTCATGTACTGTCTGTCTCATGTCTGCCCACAATGGAATCATTATTAGTTTTAATTAATATTTTGATAAAATAGACTTATATTTATTGGTGGATTTATTTTATTTATTCTTTCTTACGTGGATTCCACGTGTCAATCAAGCCAATTTATGATGTATCCACCCCTTCTAATGAGATGTGATGGGACTTTCACTCTATACATTTTCAAGTTTTCAACTTTATTTTTATTTATTTATTTTTTTTTTGACACAAGTTTTCAACTTTATTTGATAATGAACTAAAAAAAAAAAAGTGCATTTTAGAATAACAAGAATTATAACGAATAAATGTGGGTTTAATCATTAATATGACTTTTAAAAGATTAAAAAAAAAAAAACAGACACTTTTCAAAATTCTTGTAATATTTGACTACCTATCAAAATTAATTTTTATGAATTCTAAAACTATTTAAAATCACTTTGCCTCTAGAACAAATACTTAAATATAGTTTTTAAAAATAGAAAAAAATAAAAGGGTTAATTAGCAGGCCTTAATGAGACTAATCTAACCGATTCAGTTTTTAATTGATTCGAACAACTAATAGACAAGTTAAATTCCATTAACATTTCTCAAAAAAAAATAAAAATAAAATAATTAACATTAACAGTAAAATGAAAAAAATTATTGGCCAAATCTCGTTTAGATTTATTTTATCAAATTCAATTGACTTTCTTTTTGTTTTATTCAGTTTTATAGGTTTCCACTTTTATTGGAGAAAAAAAAACAAAAAATCGACCTTACACCCGTACGAATAACAAGATAAAATCATTATATAAAATTTTATTTTATATGAAACATAATAAACCAATCCATTAAAATATATATATATATAAGAATACATTTCCAATTTCTTTTTCGAATTACACTTTATTTCCAATTAAAATCGATGGATTTTATATACCATAATAATAATAATATAATAATATACCGCGAACCGTTAGTTTTAATAGTCCAGCAGAAAAAAAAAAAGAAAATCCTTAATCTTTGACCACATCCAATCATTTCCCAAAAGTCAAACTAAAAATTGCAGATCCAAAAAGTTGACTGACCACCGCTCTTTTGGACCTTCCGATCCCATTTCACATTGATCGTACAATGAACCCCACCGTAGGCGATTCAGCCCCAGAACCCGGGATAGAAGCGTAATTAACAAAAACAGTGAGGGTGAAAAAGGATAAAAACGTGTGAATATATAAGCAGGCTTTGCAAAGCCTTTGGCTGCTCTGATCCCATCATTTTTATTATTTATTTTCAATTTGTTGAGAATATTTTTCGAGCCCACCCCTCTAAGTCAGCCTTATTGCGAAAGGCATGTATTTTCCATATTAATTAATTATTTTGAGAATTAAATTTAATTACTTTATATTATTTATTTATATTTATATATATAATATAAATGCTCCATTTAGGACTGGAAAGGTTTGGGTAAATGTTATTGCTTTCGTCAACTCTATTGCTTGCAAGGAAAGTTTCGTGGGCCAATGGGGTGATGCCACGTGGCGCTTAGGTGGGATTAAAAAATTTGGTTGTTTTGGAGCTCTTTTCAATGATGGGAAAGTTTGGTTATTATATATGCATGATTGTTCTTACTTTAATCGAATTTAATGTTGAATTTGAGTGGAAAAAAAAAAAAAAAACTAAGAGAGTATTTTTATTATTTTTACTCTAATATTTGAGTTAATGAGTTAATCATGTTTATACCTTTTAATTTAGTTCAATTAAACATTAAACTTGAATAAAAGGTAAAATTCATATTTTCAGGCCAAAATGAGATTAGTTTAGCGGTAATTGACATGTATCTTCGACTAAATGGTGAGAGGTTCGAATCTCTCACATATCATAATCAATCACAATCTTAGTCCAACCAAAGCAGTAGTCACAACAACAACGCCAATAATAATCTCTGTGCTTTTTCATCCCAACTCTAAACGCCATTTCACGAGCATCTCAAATCGAAAGCGTAATGAATTGGAACCACCCATAAGGAACAAAAAGAAGAAAGAGAAAAAACATAGACACACAAACAAGGAGAGGTATGATGTTCTTGAAATGGTGATGGCATGCACATGGCAGCTCCCAGTTCATGAGTGAAGGGCACATGGGGGAAAAGGGGTGATGAGTTGGGCAGACACCAGGCCAGGAGGAGCTTTGCCAATGCCAATGCCAATTATTGAAGCCCTTCCTATTTTTGGATATACTTTCCCCTTTGGGAACTGTTTTATTACCATTTCATTCTACTTTGGAATCCCATACACACCCATTTCCTTCTTTATCCTTCCTCTAACTCTTCATTAAACACACCATCTTCTTTTCCCCATCACAATTGCCTAATTTTTTGTTTCTTTTTTTTCTCACCATTTGTGTAAGGAATCTAAGGTATTTTTCTCTATGTTTTTCTGTTACAACACTTCTTTGTAACTAATTGTGGATTAGAAATAGAGAAGATTTAGGTATATAAGTAAAGACGACGTCTCTATTGACACGAAACTTTTTGGGTTGAGTCTAGCTGTTAGATAAAATGGACTTATGTCCAAAATTGATAATGTCATATTGCTGCTGATCTGATATAGACATATTTGTTGTCTAGGTAATTATTACTCTTATCTGCGACTCATTATTATTATTGTTTTTTTTTTAAATTGTACTCGGAAGTTCTATTCAAATTAAGAATTATTTTGAAATGGAAAAGCTTTTGAACATTGCACTATGTTGAATAGTAGTCTTCATTGTTGTAGTGTGTTTAGATCCAAAATTGATTATATCATAATTATTGTTATTGTGGTGGTATGATCTTATTGCTTTTGTTGTTTTTAATAGTAGTTGGAAGTTCTTCTCAAATTAAGAACTATTTTGATATTGAAAAGTTTTTGAAAATTGCACTACTGTGAACTTGTTTTAATATATAAGTACAAAGTCTTCACTATTATGGAGTTTTTGGATTGAGTGTAGAAACAAATTTTATGTAATAGACGATATTAAGAATAATGTAAAGATAATGAAAGAGAAGTCTGTCAATTTTTCTAACGATGTCAAAATACCAAAGTTTTTGGTATTAATTCTAGGTTTTTGTGTCAAAACGAGCTTAGCTCAGCGGTAATTGCCATGTACCCTTGGCCAAGTTGTCAGAGGTTCAAATCCTCCAAATGTTGATGTACTAAAAAAAAAAAACTTATGAAGTTTTATCAATGTTTTTTAATGATTGGCGGGCTCACATTATCAACCCTAATTTGCTCTTTTATTTCTCAACTTACTTTGGGGAGGTATAAGTGAATTTCCTTCTTAATGGGCCTTCAAGGTTTGTAGCCCTGCCTGATGGGCTATGATGAGATATGGGCTCCCATGGGATTTCTTTCCTGTTTTACTGAATTAAATTAAATTAATCTCTTTTTAGGGTCCTAAATTCGAGTACTTACTCTTTTGTTTGAATTGTAATATTTTATTTTTTTGGAAAAAGAATTTGGACAACAAATGTATAAATACATTTTACAACAATGACTATTTTTCAAGATTAGTATTGTAATGATAGACAATCCTTATATCAGTGTTAATATCAATGGAATATACTAACACTCTATTCTATAAAATTTGGATAGTGTAACATGATCGAATACTATATGAATACATCTTTTGATGAAGAGAGTAAAAAAGAAAAAGTTTATTCAAACTTCTAGCTCCCACCAAAATGCCCAATCTTTGATAGCATTGGTTAAAATAAAACTGCCTTCTTTTTGGCCTATACTTAACCCTCTCTTTTGGAGGGTCAAACCACACTATCAATTTATTGCCATCATCATCTTTTTTCTTTTCTTTTCTTTTCTTTTTTTTTTTTTCCTCCTAACATCCACTAAAACAACCTAATACTTGATTGATACAAAAAGCCATAGAGAAAAAATGGCACTCACCAAATCCTTTTCTAAAAGAAAGATTATTTAATGTGACTGCTTTCTGAATGGTCAGTCACATTGTTCTAGTCCCTCAAATAATTTCTCTTTGTCTATGTTTTAATCACACCCAATGTCGCAGCTTGGAGCGACACTGTATGCTTAACATCACCAACATGAATATGATGTTCACCCAACGGAATCCTCCTCACCCCTGACCTATCCACAACGCTCAAATACTTACAAACATGAACGTGTACCTGCACGCGTCGTCGTCCCCCAGCGGCGAGATGCACTTTTTCGAAGGCCACTAATTGCTTGCGAGGTGCCCACGCGCCACCACTAGCCGGCGGGGTCGAAAACACGAGCAACGTGTGGGACCCATCTCTATCGCCTTTGTTTGCCACGTCGACATGGAGGACTAGAGAGAGCTTTTGACATTTTGCATGGGTGACTCGGATGGCCTTGCCGGACAGGGCGGCAGCGGATTGGGTGTGGCGGCGGTGGCCGGAGAGGGGGACGGCGACCGTGGTGGGGGCTTTGACGATTTTGTGGATGAAATTTGAGTAGCTTAAGCCGTGGCCGAAGGGGTAGACCACCGGACCGGCGTAGAAGCGGTAGGTTCTTCCGGGGTATGATGAAGTTGGTCGCATTGCCATGTTTGTCATTGGTAAGTTTGAGAGGTAAGACTGTGGATACCATGTCATTGGCAGCTTTCCACCTGAAAATTACAGTCAGGAATTTTGAGAAAAAATTTTAAACAAACAGATTTGAACACCCAAAAGCTCTGTTCCATACCTGGATTAGTAGTTCCAAACAGAACATCAGCAATGGCGGCTCCGCCGGCCTGGCCGGGGTACCCAACCCACAAAATTGCAGAAATTCGAGGATCGTCCTTCGCAAAAGACACATCAATTGGGCCGCCGGACATCAAAACCAGCACGGTCGGCCCTCGAGAAGCCGCCGCAACTTTAGAAACAAGCTCCTGTTGGCGTCCCGGTAGCAACAGCCCGTCTCTGTCTTTCGTCTCGGCCTCGATCGACTGGTCCAGCCCCACCACCACCACTGTCGCGTCGGCGTTGCTCGCGGCGGCGATGGCGTCGCCGAACGAATCCTCTGTCGCGCATGCCACGTCGTCGCAGCCTTTCCGGTGGATGACCGCCGTGTACCTCCCTATTCCTTGTAGTGGCGTTACGTACCCACATGCCACACCTTAACGTCGACAATCAAATAATTTTGGATTAATTTTGGATTAATTTTGGAATAAAAGGAAACGCTAATTAAGTAATTTTTTGTTTTATTTATTTACAAAATTATAAAATTGGTCTCCCAATTTTAAAAGTCTCTTATAAGTTTTCCAACTTTTAATTTTCTAACAAATACATTCAACTTTCAATTTAGAATTGATCCTGAAAATTAAAAAATATTAATTATTTAGTTCTTATGATTTTAAAATTTTCAATTTAGTGTCTCGTTAGACTTTAACTCCAATTTGATTCCTTGATTTTAAAGTTTTCAATTTATCCCTACAACATTTAAGCTTAATATTAAATTTCTCCACATGGTTTTGTTAAATCTCACCAATCCTTTTTCCTCAAAAAAAAAAAAAAAAACAAAAAAAAAATCTCACCAATACTTTCTAAATTATATTAAGTGAAAAAAAAATCAATATTATAACGATTTATGAAGTTTGACTAAACCATAATAACTAAATTCAAATATTAAATTGAAACTTAGCTCAAATCATTAGAGATCAAATTAAAACTTTTAAAACTATAGAGATCAAATTGAAACTTTGTTCAAACCATACATAGAAACCAAATTTGCAGTTTGACAAAAAAAAAAAACATACAAAATTAGAAATTCATGATTTGATTACCACATTTTAAAGTTTAAAAACCTATTAAAAATTGATATTAAAAAACCTATTAAAAATCCAAAAATATATTAGACTCGTTTTTAAAACTTTGAGACACAACAAAACTCAAGTGTTAAAAAGTAGATTTAACCCATCAAATAAGAGGCTCGATGTTAGATTGCGAGATAAGATCCAACGACTTACCAGCATAGTTGCCAATCATGGTGACATTGACGTCGGAGTTCGGCCCAATAACGGCGACTTTACGGTGGCGATTGGCCGATAACGGGAGAGCGGAGCGGCGGTTCTCGAGCATAACGATGCCTTGTCGGGCGGCGTCGAGAGCGAGCTGTTGGTGCGGCGGAGAACAGACGTCTTTGGGGCCTAATTTCCCGTACGGCTGAGACGACGGCGGTCCGTCGAACATTCCGAGTCTCATTTGAACGGTGATTGTGTTGATGAGAGCGTTGTTGACGTCTGTTTCTGTTAGTAATCCTTTTTTCATAGCGTCTTCTGTGTGGACTGCTAGAAATGGCCCACAGTCTAAGTCTAAGCCGGCTTTTATGGCGTCCGCCGCCGCCTCCTCCGCCGTGGATGTGTAGTGTTGGTTGTCGTAAAATACTCCGACGGAGTCGCAGTCCGATACAATGTACCTGCAAAAGTCCTAAATTTATTAGAGAAATCAACTTAAATATTTTTACCCCTTTTTTAGTTTAAATGAAAGTTCAATCATGATTAAAAATTGATTTAAATCCTAGATTTATTCTAATTTAACTTCTAAATTTTTATATTAATTTCATTCCCATCTGTAGACTTTAATCTTGGTTGTTATTATATGCTATTAGTCTTATTTTTTCTTTTCTTCTTGACGTAATTTTTTTTTTAGTACATTAACATTTGAGGGTGGGGAATTCGAACTTCTGACTTCATAGTCGAGGATACATGCCAATTACCGCTAAATTAAGCTCGTTTTGGTTCTTCTTGACGTAAAATAAACTATAATTATTTTCCTAAAATTCCTTATTGTCGTGAACTTTTATTTTTTTTTTTGATTTTCTCAATGATATTTAACATATATGACATTGGGAGAGACAACCTCTACTAACACATTTTAAATGGAGAAATATTTTTCTCTAGACAACAAAAACTTGTATTAGGAGACTCTACAAAGAAACAAATTTTCTCATAGTGAAAGTTCTTTTCTATGATTGTCTAAACCAATTGAATCATATCTGAAATTCAACTCTATCTAATATGTACTCTTCATCTAAATACTTCTGTTTATTTAAGGGTCGTTTGGGGAACCGGAACGAACTTTGAATAGATTAATGAAAAAATAAATTATGAGAAAATGGAGAGAATAATAGTGAGACCCATCAAAATTATGGAGAGAGAAACAGTAAGACCAACCAAAATTATAAGAAAAAATAGAAGGGGAAATAGTGTGTCGCACCAACTTTATAAAAGAATATCAGAATGGATTGGAATTGTGGATTATTCCAACCTTAACATTCCAAGAATTCACAACCGAAATCCAAAAAGTGACCTCATTCCAACCCAAATTCAGTCCAACAAACAATAGAAAATACTTTTTTGGTAAAATTTTGACAAACATTAACTAGTAGTTAAGGCATGTGTACCTCGGTCTTAAAGAAAAGTTGTAGTTTCTAAACCTTACCATTGTAACCATAGAATAATATGAAACACCAAAATAATTAAAAATTTTGAAAGAGATGAAAACGTAAGAGCAGAAATTGAAAACTGACCCATTGAGGCGCCATTGGTTGCGAACAGTTCCCTTGAGCAAATTAGGGTCAGCGCAAGTGGGGACACCGTTGACTTGATTGTA
The DNA here is from genome assembly GCA_036850905.1 of Luffa acutangula. Lineage (NCBI taxonomy): Eukaryota > Viridiplantae > Streptophyta > Magnoliopsida > Cucurbitales > Cucurbitaceae > Luffa > Luffa acutangula. The sequence goes on from CM072090.1 coordinate 51,061,913, forward strand.
CGAACACATTACACTCGCCACTTTCCCTTCCTTCACACACATCCTAAACGGCACATCAAAACTGTCCACCATGTCCTGTCTCGTCACCTGTCAAGATCCAAAACCAACGGTCAACATCGAATCACCAAACTCCAAACACTACACTCGGTTACACTCTATCTTTCCTCTTACTCTACCTTGGCGTTGAAGTGAAACCGGTCGGTGCCGTTCCACTTGTCCAGATCGTACGCAGTGAAGTGCTTGCAGCAGGCGGCGACCTTGAGCCGCTCGCCGTCGTTTCCCTGGAGGCCTCTGACGTAGCGGGCGGCGTACTCTCCGGCGACCACTGGATCTTCTCCGGGAGTTTCTTGGCCGCGGCCCCACCGTGGATCTCGGAATATGTTCACGTTTGGGCTCCAGTATGTCAGCCCGCCTGCGCCGCCGTTGTACATCGCTCTTGCTTCGTCCGACACAACCTATAAAATTTTGATATTTTTAATTTGATATGAAATTTCGTTTTAATTTAGTTGTTTTATAGTTTTGAAATTTTTAGTTTGATTTTAATAACTTTGTTAATGCTTACAGTGGAGAGAAATTATTTGAGAAGATCACCACACCACAATAAAATTAACAGTTTTTCACTGTTAAATGTAGAAGAGATAAATGGTTTTCTATAAATTTGAAAAAAAAAATACTCGCAAAACTTTAATACAATTTGATTAAATAAAAAAAAATGTGCTACGGATTTTTTAGGGTAAAAATTTGTAATGTTTAACTAAATTATAAGAACAAAGTTTAGTAGTAATTGACATGTAGAGAAGTTCAAATCTCTCAATCTCACACATTTGTAATAAAAAATAAACTCTTATAGTGCGTAAAGCAGAAAATTTTTAAGGACAAAATTGAAAATAATTACAAACAATTGGTAAATGAATCTTGAAATTTTAATTGATGAATGCACATGATGACCAATTATATTCAAACAAATCTGTGAAAATAATTAATTGGATGCATTAGCTTTAAAGGAAGGTATAAACTATAAAGTGAAGCTACTAGGACATGGGGAGAGAGAAAGAAAGTGACTATGCAATAATTAATTATTAAGGTTTTTCCATCATTTTCTTTTTTAATTTATGACAAAGTTTTTCCAACGTTGGATAAGGCATATTTGTATTGCTAAAGTAGCTTTAAAAGTGCTGCCAATATATTGAGGGGAAAAGGTTAATTTTATTCTAAAACCATATTGACAAGACAAAATAAAGAAAACAAATCCTTAACCTTTTGAGTAAAAGTAGTTATTCATTATAATCTGTTCTCTTACTTTTTAAAAAAAAATATTAAAATCCTATCTGTGTCATGTGATAATTTTTAAAATAATAATAATAATAATGTTATAGGCAATTTTGGACCACCCCGATACACAAGGAGCTGACGAGGACAACCGGGGAGAAATCGGGCTGAAAGATGGACCAAGGAGGCAAAACCGGCAAATGGGACGGGCCAAGACCGAAGGGGTCGGGTTTTCGGCCCGACCCCCTGCTCGGCCTCGGCCCATGGCCGAGGCCGAGCATATGGTCGGCCTCGGCCATGGGCCGAGGCCGACCCTCGGCCCGCTCGTGCGGGCCGAGTCCGTTTGGTCCCGTCTGGTCCCCACCGCCTCTGGATGCCCCGGTTTCGCCTGGTTTGACCTAAAACGCCTCCGAAACCCTAAAAAGACTAGGAGGATGAACAAGTATTTATATCCCTCTTCGCCACTGAAGAGGGGATCCCGAATTCTATCCCTAAACTATATTCTCTATTCCCTGCTTTCTGCTCTTGCTCATACTTTTCCACGCCCTCCGTTCTGCTTTCTGACTTAAGCATCGGAGCCGGTGTGGCGAGCACCACACCGGTGTGCAGGTTTACTGTCTTGCAGGCCACGTCTTCCCCCCTCAACTACAAATTTACCGTTGGTGGCACGTGAAGGTCAGGTGAGATCCTCTGGCCAAAATCGACCATCAACAGTTGGCGCCGTCTGTGGGGAAGAAAGCTTGCCAAATCTACACATCGGTCATTCCATGAGTAAGGGGATGGAGAAGAAAGACCAAGACGTAAACATAGAGAATTCGGATGGTGACCGCCACCAGCGGAGGTCACGTGACGATGACAGCATCCGGGGGTCGCCGAGACAAGCAGGCCGAGGCCGAGGCCGAGGCCGAGCAGAGGATGCCGACACCAAGATTGCCGCCCTTGAGGATGAGGTGAAGGGAATGAATCGGAGTTTATCCAGAATACTCCAAATCCTGGATAAACCCGGCCCTAGCACCAAAGTCCATGAGGGGAGCTTGATTAGAGACCCGAGGAAGGGGAAGGAGCCTATGGAGCACACTGCAGAGTCAGGGACGAGGTCAAAAGGAAATAAGACTGACAGCATGACCAGCAAGGTCAGGGGGCTCAAACCCACTGATCGCACGATTTTAAGGGGCGTCACTACACAGTTTCTACCCCAAGCTACGGTCATACTAAGACAGACCTGAGGAATCTGATCGAGGATAAGCGCAAAAGTGCCAAAACTGTCGAAGCGGAAGCCAGGGCTGCTAAGCCTGTGGCCAGTGCAGCCGAGGTCGAGGCTAAATTGGCCGAGGCCGAGGCCAGAAAAGATGATCTCCCTATGACGACCGAGCTTCTGGACACCCAAAAAGAACTCGGAAATCATCAAGGAGATCTGCCGAAGCTAAATGACTCCAAGCCAAACAGCGACTACCAGACGAACAGTACGGAGGCTGGGGCCGAGGCCGAGGCCTACCATGCAGAGGTTGACCATGCCGAGGCCGACCATACCGAGGCCAACCGAAGATGTTCCTCCAGATCGATTAGGAGGAAACCCCACGAGAGATGTTCATCCAGAACTACCTTTGGGGGACAAATCAACAACAAACAGAGACTTTGACAAGATTGAAGACACCAGGAAAAGAATGTCGTCATCCTGAACCACGGTCATCCTTTGGCCGAGGCCGAGGCTGACCCACAGCTATGGTCATCCCGAGGCCGAGGCCGACCCTAGGCCAAAGCCGAAGCCGAATATCCAATACCTCAAAATTGACTCGAAGATCACATAATCCAGACAAATCAGATTGTCAACGCAGTTGAACAGAAGACAAGATTCAGATCGAAGCGAAGGAACCAGGTACGAGAGGCAACAGATTGTTCGAGGCTAAGGCCTAAGCCAACCCTAAATATGGCTGAGGCCGAGGCCGACCATGACCATGGTTGTGACTGAGACCAATTCTGCTATTGCAAGCAAGATCGAACACCTGTGAGCCTAAGTCTTCGAGCTTAGCGTTCACGCCTACATGCGAGCCTATAGAGCCCATGCTTCAGCGAGCCTATAGTGCCCACGCCTACATGCGAGCCTATAGAGCCCACGCTTCAGCGAGCCTATAGTGCCCACGCCTACATGCGAGCCTATAATGCCCACGCTTCAGCGAGCCTATAGTGCCCACGCTTCACATGCGAGCCTATAGTGCCCACGCTTCAGCGAGCCTATAGTGCCCACGCCTACAGGCGAGCCTGGACTGCCGAAGTCTACCTCGCCTCATCCAGAGTGAGACCATGTGAGCCTGGACCGACGAGTCTACCTCACCTCCTCTGGACTGAGCATCTTTACACCGAGCGAGCCTGGACTGCCGAAGTCTACCTCGCCTCATCCAGAGTGAGACCATGTGAGCCTGGACCGACGAGTCTACCTCACATCCTCTGGCTTGAGCATCTTTACACCGGGCGAGCCTGGACTGCCGAAGTCTACCTCGCCTCATCCAGAGTGAGACGTGTGAGCCTGGACCGACGAGTCTACCTCACATCCTCTGGCTTGAGCATCTTTACACCGGGCGAGCCTGGACTGTCGAAGTCTACCTCGCCTCATCCAGAGTGAGACCATGTGAGCCTGGACCAACGAGTCTACCTCACCTCCTCTGGCCTGAACATCTTTACACTGGGCGAGCCTGGACTGCCGAAGTCTACCTCGCCTCATCCAAAGTGAGACCATATGAGCCTGGACCAACGAGTCTACCTCACCTCACCTGATATGAGTCCATACACTTCATCTAAGTCAAGCTTACCCTGCAGAAGCCAGGACCGAGCACCTCTTGCCAAGGCCGAGCACCTCTTGCCGAGGCCGAGCACAAACTTTAAAGGTATTCTCCTATTTACTCAACTATACTTTGTGTTTTAATAAAGTTTTTCTTGAGATTGGGGGCTGTAAAGGGGATATGCACTCCCTATTAAACAAAAAGCAAGTAACAGGGGATATGCACTCCCTATTAAACAAAAAACACCCAGGTTTAGCATGTTCTACAAAAATTTACATGTTCGAACCTATTCTCTTGTTATTTCCCTACAAGGACTAACATATGGATGCAGGGAGCCAAATTCTAGGCTAACGGGGGCTTGAGGTCGAGGCCGACCCTAGCCTTGTCCCTAACCTTTCTTTTGCAGACATGAACCTGAAATGAAGCACTCCGAATGACCCGGTACGGGGGTCTCGCTGTGCTCGGCCTCTTCCCGAGGCCGAGGCCGACCAGGCAAGCAGAAAGGGAGATAGCTGTGTTCGGCCTCTTCCCGAGGCCGAGGCCGACCAGCACCACTTTTGTGATCTCTCACCCTTTTTCATTTCCATTACATCTAACCCCTATTCAGGGAGTGTCTACTTCTATCCTACTTTGCAGGATGACAACAAAGCTACACATAAGCCAGCCCAAGGCAAGGGTCATTACTCTTAAATCGGGCTTAAGGAGCTCAACTTATAGCAATAAGTCACCCCGAATCCCAATTCAAGAGTGGGGGCTTAATGTTATAGGCAATTTTGGACCACCCCGATACACAAGGAGCTGACGAGGACAACCGGGGAGAAATCGGGCTGAAAGATGGACCAAGGAGGCAAAACCGGCAAATGGGACGGGCCAAGACCGAAGGGGTCGGGTTTTCGGCCCGACCCCCTGCTCGGCCTCGGCCATGGGCCGGGGCCGCCCCCCGGCCCGCTCGTGCGGGCCGAGTCCGTTTGGTCCCGTCTGGTCCCCACCGCCTCTGGATGCCCCGGTTTCGCCTGGTTTGACCTAAAACGCCTCCGAAACCCTAAAAAGACTAGGAGGATGAACAGGTATTTATATCCCTCTTCGCCACTGAAGAGGGGATCCCGAATTCTATCCCTAAACTATATTCTCTATTCCCTGCTTTCTGCTCTTGCTCATACTTTTCCACGCCCTCCGTTCTGCTTTCTGACTTAAGCATCGGAGCCGGTGTGGCGAGCACCACACCGGTGTGCAGGTTTACTGTCTTGCAGGCCACGTCTTCCCCCCTCAACTACAAATTTACCGTTGGTGGCACGTGAAGGTCAGGTGAGATCCTCTGGCCAAAATCGACCATCAACAAATAATAAATTAAAAAACCTCATTTTCTCCTAACTTTGAAAATGAGCATTTTAGTTTTAGATGGTTCTTGAATTTTCAAAGTATCTATGTTTTAATATCTAAATTTTAAGAAAATAACCAATATGATCACCATCTTTATTTTACTCTAAACAAATGAATAACATGTTGGCATATGTGTCTAACATGGAGTCACATGATTCACATTAGGCTGCAAAAATATATTCAAAAAATTAGAAAGTATGATATTCATTTTAAAATTTTCACTCATCAAATAAATATTTTAAAAGTTCTTTTTTTACCTAGTTCAACAAATGTGAAAGAATGATCAAACAAATTTCAATTTTAAAATGGTAATAACTTTGTTTAATGTGGTTGATGTTTATAGTTCATGAGATCGATGAATCAACCATGTCCGATATTCTATAAATTAAGAAACTAAAACGAAACAAAGTTGAAAAATTCTAAAACCAAATTTTAAGGAAAAGACTAAACTTCTTTTAATTAGCATAGCAAACTACAAAAAAATCCTAGAGAAATAGAGAGAAAGAATTACCCGTCCAATAGCTTCCCAAAGTGACGCATTGAAAGAAGCAACGGTGGTGATGACCTGAGGGAAGCTGGTGGCGCCGGGAAAATCGCCGCCGAACTTAGTACCGGGGCCCACATTTGAGACGCCGTGAAGGGCCTCCGACCACCACTCGTACCCTTTAATCCCCAGCCGCGGCACCGCCGCCGCATTGTTCACCAGCAGCCGCACCTTCTCTTGCAATGTCAGCCGTCCGATCAAATCCTTCACTCTCTTGGGAATCGGCAGCGCCGCCCTGCAGAACGGCAGCCCACGCGCCGCCGCGTCTTTCGGGTCGCAAGCAAATGGCTCCCGAGCCCCGCTGCCCTGCCGGAGTATCCCTAGGAGAACGATGAGTAATAGAATGATCCGGTGGCCGGAGGGGGCGGCGGCGGTGGAAGCCATGTTTGGATTGGAATTGGTTATAGAAAGTGGCTAAGGCCAAACCATATATATATATATATAATACAATACGCAAATTATAAGAAATATGAAAAGATAGGTTTTTTAAAAATAAAAGTAAAAAAGAAAGGCATTTTTTGGATGGTGAGATTTTCTTTCAATAAAGTTGAAAGTTGGCGATCGAAAAAAAAAAAAAAATTTGGTTGAGTACCGAAAAGCGAAAACTAACAGCAAACAGAAATTTTGAAAAAGGAGAAATTATATCATCATTATCATTGGATTAAATTATTATTATTTTCTGGTTTAACAAATGTAAGAGTGAGAGATGAGATTTTTGTTTGAACAACAAATGTGGCGGATTGAAGGTTTGAAAATCTTCGAACTCAAGAGTAGAAGTAGATATCAAAGATTCCATTCAAAAAAAAAAAAAAAAAAGTAGATACCAAAGATTATACTTTCAACGTTAGAGAAAGTAATGCGTGTTTTATACATTAGATTAGATGGAGTTCTATCTCAAAACCAACTGACAATGAAATGAGTAACTCATACATCTTATAAATTGGGAGGTCTCCAATTATCTTTTCAACATGAGATCCTCAACCTTACATATCCACTTAACTAACTATACTTGAATTAAATTATTGATTTTTTCTTTTAAATTTGATATCTATAATCTTAAAATTTTTAATTTGGTTCTTAATAATATTAAAAGTTTCAATTTAATTTTTATCATTTAGTTTAACTTTACAAATCATTCCTAATTCATTTTTCACCTACTTGAAAACTTGTTATATTTCCCCAATTCTGGTTATAAACCTCCATACCTAGCCCTCAACCAAACATAAATCACACTCATCGCCAAGTATTCAAAGATGGTAACTATATTAGTAATGACAAGAATCATTAACTAAATTATAGAATTAAATTAAAAAATTTCAATTATAAAGACTAAATTGAAATTAAATTTTAAATTATAGATTTTTAATATTATAAATTAAATTTTAAATTTTAAATTATAAAGAATCGTTAATTAAAGATGGTCCTGTTTTATTACCATTTTGTTTTCGATTTTTTGTTTTTAAAAATTAAGGTTACAAAGAGTAAATATCTTTGTTGTGTTATTTATATTCTTTTTCATATTTTCAAAAACCAAGTCAAGTTTTGAAAACTAAAAAAAAAATAGTTTTTAAAAACTTGTTTTTGTGTTTTGGAATTTAATTAGGAATGTAAATGTGTACTTAACAAAAATAAAACTCAATGTAAAGAAAGGAAGAAAACAAACATAATTTTCAAAAATAAAAAATTAAAAACCAAATGGTTACGGAAAACGAAATTGAGAGAGTTTTAATCAATGGATGGATTCAAACTTGCAAAACAATGAATGGGAGGGAGACCTGACACGTCAGATTATGATGGGTACGTGGGTCCCACCTTGTGGTTAGATTCTGACCTGATCTAAATGGTTTTGTCTGGGAACGGCGCATCCTGGTTTTTTCTTCACATCAGACTTTGCCCATTAAACAGTTGAACTGTTTTCAACCTTGTTCTTGACGCTAACACATCATTCTCCAATCTCCATTGAAGTGATGTTTGACTAACCAATTCCCTCACTTTCTATTTGCTTTCTATGTTCAGTTTAAGTTTAGTTTTAATTTGGTCTCTGTGTAGTTAGATTATATCTCATAAATTATTCCTTAACTATGTTTTATTTGTTCAAAATTTAATTTGGTTGGACTATGCAATTAGGACTTGAGAAATCTCTCATCTATGAGATATAATCATATCGATGTTATATAAATAAAATGATGTAAGAAAGAGAAAAAGGTTAACACTAGAGATTTTATATTGGCTTGGGACTACGTTAGTCTTTTGTAATTGCAGGTTCTACTAGAATATTAAGAAGATTACAATGGGACTCTCAAACTAGACCACAATCACTCTTCCAAAACTCTCTCTTTGGTACCACAACAATGACCTACTTTTTTTCTTTCTTTTTATTTATTTTTTTTTTTTTGAAAATAACAATGACCTACTTAAACTCTCTTTTGTATATCTTTTTCTTTCTTTTAGTTTTGTCATAGTTTTCTCTCAACCACTTCTTATTTTTCTCACTCTAATTGACCTAAATATAAGGTCATGTATGGAAAACCACAAAGAAATTGTCTAGTTGGCTAGGGTTCGTTAGCGACATGACTCTATTATGAAGCGTCGTGGTGCTCTGAACTCAAATCTTCACTTTCAAATTAATGTCGCATCGCTATGGGCAGCGCCAAGGGTGATATTTTCTCAATCACATGCCTTGGCCTTTTCTTCTTGCCGCGATTCTTTGCTCCCTTTTTCCATTTCATTCAATCCAAGCTTCAAAATGTCCTTCCAATGGGTTTTTATGATGATTTGGACTACTCATTTTTTTTTATTACTCAAACCTAAACACAAATATAATTAGCTAACAAAATCAATAAAAGAGAGAGAACACTATAATGTGACACATTATTCAATATAGAAACCACAATATCTAAAGGTTGATTAAATATAATCACGAGGACTAAGTTGAAAACTTTAAACCATAATAAAAGAATTGGTAATTTAACTTAAGTTTTGAATTTATAAAGTTTAAGTTAAAAGAAGTAAAAATTTGTATATATCATTAGTGAGTGTCACTGTATTTGGTTGGGTGATTTATGATGTGTGAGTGCTCGTTAGTATAAAAGTAGGTTTCATATAGACTTGCATTGATATAACACAGAGTTTTAGCTAGTGAAATAATTGTTGGGAGTGCGACCAAAGTCCCACATTGGCTAGATAAGGGGATGATCATGGGTATATAAGAGGGGACTAGTATCTCCATTGGTATGATGCCTTTTGGAGTGAACCAAAAGCAAAACCATGAAGGCCTATGTCCAAAGTGGACAATATCATACCATTGTGGAGATATGTGATTTGTAAAATAAATAACAACAAACTTCTATATCTTCAATTGATTTTGTTATTTAATATGGTTGTTGGATTTTTGAAATTTCAATTTTAGATAAATAGGTAAAATTGTTGATAGCCAATAAAGAATGATAGTTCATTAATATATTACTCAAATTAACTCTATCGGTTATTTTGATCATTTTTTTTAAACTTACATCCCTACATCAACCTTTGCTAATACATTTCTCAAACTAACTCCATTTGATTAATTAAATCAAAATTTTCAACTTTTACATTCTTAAGATCAAGCTTGTTAGGTCCTATGAAAGCAAAAACAAGGAAAAAAAAAACTATATATTATATATGGGTTAGCTTGGCTTTCAATGCAAGAGAGACAAGGGAAGCCCATGCTGCAGGGCGGTAAAAAGAAATATTATTAATAATAAACATTACATTAATATTTAGATGCCATGGACATAACTAATCTTTTAAGTAGTTTACAAAAAAGCAAGTAGCTTTCTTCCCCCAACGCTTTCCCAACGAAACCAACAAAGAATGAAGTGGAATTTATATCATCTTTAGAGTAAACATAGCTTACAATAAATAAAATCATATAGCCAAATATATAAATTCAACAATGTGTAATTTCAAACCTCTTTTAAATTTTGGACAGACTTAAAAATAATTTGTTTAATGTTAGATAAACAAAATAGAGTGGTATGTACCACATATTCTTTTCTTGAAACAATATATAGAGCGTATCTTTCTATTTTGTCTAATCATTATGACAACTTTCTAATTGACATGTATTTTTTTTTTAATAACAATATTTGGAGGGGGATTCGAACATTCAACCTCTAGATCGGAAGTATACACCAATCCTACGTCAATTATCACTAAACTATGTTCACTTTGACATGTTATATCTTCATTTAAATGAAAGTCTTGGAGAGTAAAAAGATATTGAAAGTAAAATATATTAATATAATAGTGCAAGTGTGGAATATTCTTGTTAGAAAGTGTCCATATATTTAAGGGGTGCCCATAAGGGATTGGGGTATATGGTATGATTTTGTCTCCTTCCATTTTCAGTAGTGTCTTGAGGTGCGTGCTTAGTGGTTTTCATGGCACTTTTTCAGATAAAAGTTCCCTTTGTGCATTTTTTTTTTTAAATTAAAAAATCAATATCTAAATACTAAATAGAGAGTGAAGATTTTAACCCACCACTACCGTTAAAACTATTTAATTCTAATTATTTTTATTTAAAATTTATTTTCCTCAATTGTTATAGTTTTGAATTAACAAAAATTAACATGAATGTATAAATACCATAACAATCACTTTTTCAAAAAAAAAAAAAAAATACCATAACAATCACACATCAGTGTATCACAAATTGGTTCTTCTCAAAAAAAAAAAAAAAAAATGTATCACAAATTGGTTAATTTTGTAACAACCATGGATAAATTTTGGTTAAATATACTATTTAGTTTCTAATCTTTTAGGAAATTTTTAGTTTCGTCCTTAAAGCTTCTAAAACTATTCATTTCATTTTTAATGTAATTAAAATTCTTATTTGGATAATTTTGAAAGAAATTGTGTTAACAAAAAGGTTATCACTACGACAATTAATACATTTGATGTCGGACAGAAAAAAATGCGGAGGACTTTTAATGTCGGACGAAAAAACACGCTGAATTTTTAATGTCGGACGCACATTTTTAAAAATTTTGGGCTTTTAATGTCGGGCATAAAGGTTGCCTTTATTGTTGGTTTCTAGGGTTTTTTTTAAAGAACTATTTATGCTCTCTCTCCCTGAAAAACTTGAAAACCCTCACGATCTCCCCCTCTCTCAATACCCTCTCTTCTTCTCCATAACCTTGAGGCCCCGATTGACTACGCAGCGGCAATGGCGTGTTCTCGCGAACGGCTCGACAGCGGCAACAGGTATCTCTCTCTCGATTTCCTTTCCCTCTCTCTATCTCCGGCTAGCTCTCTCCTTCACTACAGCTCCCTCTGGTCGCCAGCCACCCTCCAACGAACGTTAAGGCCACAGTCGTGTGGCGGCAATGATGATTTTGGAGATGATCCATGATTTTGGTTGTAAGTTTTGAAAATTTCTGGATTATTAGCTTTTCTATAGTGTGATGACATGCATCCAAATACTCTTTTCATTTATTGTTCATGAGATATTACTAATAATGGATTGTGAACTTTTTTTTCTGGTTATTTTGACAACATATGTCATGTTTGTTGATTTTGGCATTCTCGGTGCTACATAAAAACTAAACCTTGCACTTTTAGTGAACCAAACCTTTGATTTGAAATGCAGAAAAATGTTGATTCCTATGCCTGCACCTCTTGGCAAGTACGTTTTGCTCATTTTGCTTTTAATGTTTTTCAAAGATGTTTATAATTTGAAGTATTGAAAAAGTTGACTTGGTGATATATTTATTAAAACTTTGGGTGTTGGCCTAAAGTTTCTCAACTGTTTTTGAATTTTGATTTTTATTTTGGCATTTTAGTGAAGAGTACAACTCGGCATTTGCCTAGCAATCAAAGAGGCTAGCTACTGATCTAGATGGCATTGAGTTCATAGATTCAAGCTATTGGTCGCCACATACTTGGGCAGTGAATTTCCTGTTGTCATAAGTTGTAGAGTAAAAAGAAATCGTCGCATAGGGTTAGTTGTGGTGTGTGTAAATTGGCTTATAGCTACTTTTACAATTTTTTTTTTTTTTTTTTTGTATAAGAACTCCTTCATGGTTAACTTCTTTAATCTGAGAATATTTAGAATTTTAGAGAGTATTTTGTAGGATGTAAAATCTATCTTGAAGATGTACAAGGAAGTTGGTGAGTTACCAATAGAATTTGAGGTGATGGATATGGGAGCCAATATCATATATCGGATAAATTTTGTTTTTGTGATACCACCTTCAGTTTCCTCAGTATCAAAACACAGATTTCACACCCAAAAAAAGGAAAAAAAATCTGATAATTTATCCTTTGGCTTTGCCCCCATAATATCATCTATCATCAGTTCTTCGTGTACTGTATTGATAGTATGATTGTTCTTTTAATGTTTAGTGGATATCCAATGCTTGATTATTATTTGTCAGCATTAAACTACTCTGCATATGCTGGTCTGAGGGTTGGAATTTTTTTTCTTTTAATTTTTAAAATTTTTAATAATAGGAACTTAGAAATTAGTGCCAATATTTGTAATAGGTGTCAGTTCCCCTTCCCTTTTAAAGCTTTAATGTCTTATTTGATCTTTATGTGTGCTATTTGCAGAGGTATTTGAAGAAGTCTTGGAAATTGTTTCATTTATGATATTCTTCTCCCCTACCATATCCATGGATATGTGGAGTCTTTGGCCACTGATGATGGAAGCATTGGCAGAATGGGCTATTGACTTTTTTCCAAGTATGTTAACTTTGTAGCAAGCAATTTTCTATTTATTCTTTGTTGACAGTGATATGTACTCTCTGTGCATACCAAAGAGCTTCTAAAACACTAATTTTTTATTTTCTGCTTTGAGCATAGGACTCAATTCTTTCCCGATCTAGTCTAATTGTCTAATTCCATTTCCAAATAAATTCTGGAAAATTGCGTGCAAAAGTGCAATGACTTTTGATACATGGCAAAACTGTAGGCAACGGTCATAAGAGTTGTAACTACTTTCCAGATGCATGTGTAATGTAAAACAGACTTATGCTAGTGAATCCCATCTCTAGTGGTTTGGTAGCCTTTGCTCTACCTAATCGGTTAAATGTTGTAGATGGAGATAATGGAGAAAAATAGCTGGCTAGAGGAAACGTGTAGCTCATTGTAACAACATAGCACAATAGCTTCATACCTAGTCAAACTAGCATCAGTTACACCAAGTCTAATTTAAATGATTTTATTTTTGATACATGAAGTCTAGTTTAGTTGTAATGCTCATGATGTTGCTTTTTATAACTTTTAAGGGTTATAAATTATTTTTAGTTGGTCAGAGTTTGTATAATGTCATGCATGTCCATATTTATTTGACACAATTATTTCTGGCGGTAGTATGACTGTTTGCATTTAGGTATATTAACCATGGATCTAAGGGGGTTGATTCCGATGTCTTTTTGGTTCACAGATATTCTTGTTCCATTGGACAATTACGTATCCAGGGGGACTGCACATTTCCTCACCTCCAAAGCTCCTGATTACCAACAAAGTCTTTGGAACATGATTTCATCAGTGAGTTGCTTTACTCTTGAAGGAGTTACATCTCCCATTATTAGATAACATTCATTTTTTGGTTTTTTAATGGGTGAGGTGTTGATAATTTAGTGGTACTACTAACTTAGCTTCTGAAACAATGTTTGTTGACTTGCCCCTACTGTGATATGCTTGTACCATTTTGCTTTAGATAATGGCTGACAAGAATTTGGAAGATGGTGATATTGAGCCTGCTCCAAAGCTTATTCAAGTTGTCTTTCAAAACTACAAAGGTCAAGTGGATCAATGGATTGAACCGTATCTCAGAATCACAATTGAACGCCTGCAACGAACTGAGAAGTCATACTTGAAGTGTCTTCTAATGCAAGTGGTAAGGGTTGAGGAGTTAGGTCAATATACTGTAGTGACGAAGCTTTTTTTTGAAATGCTCATATATGTCAGGCTTGCTCCTTGGTTATTCATATTCAAGTGTTGCTTTCTAGCTGGCTTACTATTTAAGATTATTGAATTTAACTCATTTAAAAAAAAGATTATTAAATTTAACTATGAACGGTGGGGTTAGATATCTCATATTGCTATCTTGTTTGGAACTTGGAATCTTATGAGATTCCTTTCTATTCTGAGATGTTCAATGGTATAATGGTTTAAAATCTATGTACATACTTAGTGGAGGTCACTTAAGCATAAAGATTCGATCTTTTCAGTAATCAATCTAATAATAAAAGACATTTTCTTGTTGATCTGCTTTTGATTGTATTTTGCTTTATTCTTATCAGTTTTCTTATAAAATATAAATAATATTTACTTGAAGGTCTTAGCTTATTGGTACAGAGCATTTGTATCTATGGCTGTGTAAATAATCCTGCTTGTTTTATTGATTTCTTTTACTGCTCACTGGGTACTTCTCCTGAGATTAGTTGTTGGGTTTGGTACATTGAGCTGAAGGTTTTGTTATTATTATTATTATTATTTGCAGATTGCTGATGCCCTTTACTACAATGCATCATTATCACTCAGCATATTGCACAAGCTAGGTGTTGCAACAAATGTATTCAATCTTTGGTTTCAGATGCTGCAACAGGTTAAAAAGAGTGGAGTACGAGCTAATTTTAGAAGGTAGAGTATGGTTCTCTCTTCTTGGTGTTTACTTACTGTCGATGTCCTGCGGATGGTTTCGAATTTTCACCTGAATGATCTGTCATGTTGCAGGGAACAAGATAAAAAAGTTTGCTGCTTGGGATTGACATCATTGCTTGCACTACCAGCCGATCAATTACCAGGGGAGGCTCTTGGGCGTGTTTTTAGGGCCACCCTTGATCTTCTTATTGCATACAAGGATCAAGTTGCAGGTCTCTCTTTCACTCTCTCCCTCTCCCTCTTTTTTATTTATATCTATAATTTCTGGCCAAATTCCCATAAATATTCTAGCTGGCTTACTATTTAAGATTTTTCTGAATTGTTAGTTGCTTTAATAGAGTTTGCTGAATTTACAGGTTGCTACAAAATTGTTAGTTGCTTTAATAGAGTTTGCTGAATTGGGACTAATTTTTTACCTTACTTTAGTAGCATATATGTGATTCAAGAAGTCAGATTGGTGGGGTGACTTATTTCTACACTTGATCTTTTTATCTAGTATGTTCTTTTTTTTTTTTTTGTTAATAAGTTTACCCTGTCATATTCTTGTCATTTCACGATTGTGTTTTACTCACGTTTTTGCTTTGTATAAGGTTTGGAATTCATCTTGTTAAGCGAGAACTGTTGCAGATGATGAAATGGATATTCTCGAAAAGGAGCTCGAAGAGGAACTTGGTCGGAAGAGTGTAGAAGGAGTTGTGTACTTATTTTACTTTTTCTTTGTAAATTAGTTCATGGATGTGATTTGTGGATAGACGGAAAGTTTCATGTATTATATACACTATTATATTTTATTAATTAAATCCATGTTCGTTGAGTTGTTGTGTAAAAATACTTTCGAGATTTTATTTTGTGTGTATGTTGAAATTTTATTTTGTTTACAGGTTTTTACAAAAGGAAGAAATAGTATTGTTGGTTAGCAACGTGTGTGCAACCAACAATTTTTTTTAATTTAATATCGCACATTTAATGTCGGGCGCTTTTAATGTCGGACACTTTTAATGTCGCACATCTAATGTCGGACATTTTTAATGTCACAACTTTTAATGTCAGGCAATGACCGACATAAAAAACTGACCGACATTAAAAGTGACTTTAATTTTAATGTCGGTCAAAGCTTGTTGAATGACATTAAAAGGGCCCTTTTAATGTCGGGCAATGACCGACATTAAAAGGGTACTATTAATGTCGGACAGAGCTTTTGATGTCGGGCATTGACCGACATTAAAATCGACCGACATTAAAAGCCAAATTTGTTGTAGTGTATGTAATTTAGTTTTACCAACATATTTCAATGTGTTGATATGTTGCTTAGAAAAAGTAGATTTTGTTGATAGTAGATTGTGTTTTGAGGATGTACGAGTTAAATTTAATGTATTCGAACAATATCGGAGTGACATACTAACATATTTATGTGTTTTTAGATATATTAAATTAAATAACAATTCAATGATCAAAACTTTTTCAAAATATTAAAAAAAAAAATTTTTCTTAAGAAACTTTAACCAAATAATAATAATAATAATTGTATTGAGAATTTCAAATAATTAGGGGTAAATTTGATGATTTTAAAATATTAAACATCAAATTGAAAATTACTTAATCTATTATTGAGAATATTCCATTTGCATTTTATTTTCAGACAATATTTATCAATCACATTCACCTTATATGGAGAGGAAGAGTGATCTTAGATGCTAAATTGATAATAATGTGGAGTGAGAATAAAGATGCAATAATATGAATTTTTGTTAATATGTCACCCTTCAATGTGTGAAAGAAACCTTTATAATTAATTTGGTTTATATCTAAGTTTAGTTTTTAGTCCCTTTAAACTTCAACATCTTTTCTACTATATATAGTTTTTATACTTCAAAATATTTGTTTAATTTGTATCTAAACTTTTTTTTATATAAAAATCATTTTTTTTTGTGTTGTAAGATTTTCGTAGCATATGTTAAATAGAAATCATAAATACGATAGCTCAAAATGCAAATTTAAACTCTACCTATGTGGTTTAAAACAAAAATTGACAAGGACCAAAAACTAACTCTTATATTGAATAAAACTAAAATTTAAACTTAAAATAAATTTGAGAGAGATGATGGATTTTTAAAACTAAGTATTTAAAAAAGCCTTTCTCATGTTCATAAATATAAATATAGAAAAATTTCTTATTTAAAGTGAGTTTAGAATTCTCTCAGATCTGAAATCTTGGAAAGGAGTATTATTAACCATGAAATTAGAGGAAAAATTTTTAAGCATAAATTTTCTCCCAACAGCCTCAATGATTTTATTTGTTGGCGATCAGATTTTATGGAAAAAAAGTGTAATGGTTGTTGATTTATTATTATTTTTTTCTTTTTAAATAGGTTGTTGATATGTTATGATGATATTGGTGAAGTTGGTGACCTCTTGTTGTCACAATGGTAACTATATGGATCTAAAGTTTTTTTTTTTTTTTTTCTATTGGGAGTACAACAACATTTTGGGATCACTGACCTCTTGGTCAAAGGTACGTGTCAGTTACCGCTGAGCTATGCTCGCTTTGAAGGATGTAAAGTGTTGGAATTATAGAGATATTACACAAAAAAAAATAATTAACAACTTCAAAGTAATTTTCTACTTATGCAAATTATATGTAAATATTGATTTTCGTTAGATATGCAAATACCTACGGGTAAATTATAAATTTAGTCTTTGAACTTCAAGTTTGTTTCTATTTGGCTATCCAACATTAAGAAGTATTAATAGGTCCTTCAATTTTAAATTTTGTGCCTGATAAATCCTTAACATATTCAATTTTTTTAAGAATTAATTGGTCTATTAAATATAAAATTGAATTTTTATGTCTAATGAAACCCTAAACTTTTAATTATGTGTGAGTACATCCATGAATTTTAAAAACTTGTGAATAGATCAAATACGTATTAGACATAATGTAACAATTTAGACAATAATAACCTTTATAAGTCAAATAATCCCCCACCCCCACATATTAAAAAAAAAAAATTGTCAAATCATATTTAGTTTATAATTATATTAAAGTTTAATCAACAATAAAGAGAAATTATCAATATGTCAATTTGAATGTATACTTTAGTGGATAAGGTATTTATAAATTTGTTTAAGGTTGAAAGTTGAATCATCTTAATACTTATTGAACTTAAAATAAGAGAAATTATTAATACATGAATTCTTTTTTTTTTATTTATCATCATTGAATTTTATTATTATATTTATTTAAAAAGTATAATAATTATCTATATTTTATGAAATTGAAGTTTTTATCAAAACTTGTCCCTAATAGACAACTGTAATAGTAAAATAGGAATAACGAAATCTTATTTAAAAATTTTGTCGTATTTACAAATCTTTTAAAAAATTGTTATGTTTGTAAATAAAGAAATCTAGTTTGCTAAATGAGATTAAATTTTTTAAATTAAAATCCACTCAGAAGACTAGGATTTTATCCCAAATATTTCCACCAAAAAATACACATCATACTTTTAAGTCCAGGTTTATACTTTATATCATGTTGATTAATCTTCTAAAAAACAATAAACATGACAACACACAACAAAAATTTACAAAAACAGACAACTTCTAAAACATTCAAATATTAACTCTATTTTTTCCACATATTTTCATAATATTTGAAAGGTTCTTAATAATAATAATGCACATGCAATGGCTTTCAAATGCCTTCAAAAGTTGAACAACCAATGAGAAGATTTTTTCTCAAATTTCTTCTCCTTAATTGTATCCAAGCTTGGCTTCCAACCTCTGCCGGATAATTGTCTGCTCAAGTACTCCGGCCGCCCCTCCGCCGCCATCTCTGTTTCCCATTGAGTTTCCTCTCCTCCGATCTCTATATGACGATCTTCCTTCTTAACCTCCACTCGGGTCGGTCTTATCGTCGTCGTCGTCGTGCATGTCCTTGCAAACCAAGGAAGAACCTTAGAAGAAGATAGGAAGAGAGAGCGCGACCGTAAAGTCGAG
Source organism: Luffa acutangula (assembly GCA_036850905.1). Classification (NCBI taxonomy): domain Eukaryota; kingdom Viridiplantae; phylum Streptophyta; class Magnoliopsida; order Cucurbitales; family Cucurbitaceae; genus Luffa; species Luffa acutangula. The sequence goes on from CM072090.1 coordinate 51,080,531, forward strand.
TTGACGCATAGAAGAACACGACGGATTTCTTCAGACGACAATGATGTTGGCTTGCCTCCTCTTATCGGTAGCATCATATAAACCTTGTTGAGAACATGAATAAACAATTAAATATGATGTAAAAGGTTCAAATTTTTACCTCCATATAGTTGAACTAAAAAATAAATAATTGATGTAAGCATGTTTGACCAACTCAAAAATCAAAATACAAAAAAAGATAATAAAAAATGCATAATAACCCGATAAACCCTAAAATATCTCAAATCTAATTAAAGAAACTAGTTTGAGTAATAAAATAATAAAAACAGAAACAAAAAGAATAAAGTCCGGTATGATAACCATTTAGTTTCACAAACCTTCTTCAAATCGAGCTTCTCATCGGCTGACAATGGAGTCGGCCGTTTTCCAGCAAGGGTAGAGCGGATCTCGACGACAACCTGTCGTGGGTGTTCAAGCATGAGCTCAGCCGCCATCAATGGCTCGTTGAACTCCTGAACGGAACCATCAAAGAGAAGGACTTTCCCGACACTGGAGACGGAGGTGATGTTGCCCATCGGAGAATGATCGGAATTAAGAAGAGAAAGGAATGAATGAATAAGAAGAGGTTCTTAAGGGGGGGGAAGGATCGAGTTTGTTGAACAGCTCCATTAATTATAATGGGGAAGAAGAAGCTGCTATTTTGGCGATGGTGGTGAATTAGATGATCAAGTGGTTGGGGTTTGAGTTTAAACCAAGTTTCTTTTGTTGCAGAAAAAAGAGATGAAGATCATCATGTCGGCTTTCTTGAGATCTGATCAACAACAAAAGGGATTTGGTGGAAGATAAAGAAAAAAAAAACTCAACAGATTGTTCAACTAGTACAATAACTATATTAACTAAACCATTATCTATTTTTAATTTAACCAATGATAATTACTTTTTTTTTAATGTATATGAGGAATTGAAAATTGTTTTTTTTTTTTTTCTTCTTTAACTATGTGGTTTGGGTAAATTGAGTCTTATAGTCTCGGAGTAGTCAACCATGGTTCGAACTTAGTATGTAGATCCCACTCTAAATAAATCGAAGAATTCCCATTTTAGACGGGGTTGGGGTAATGGACAAGAAAAATATTCTCCCGAATTACTCGACTTGCCTAACCCTGAATTTCTAATTATATGTGTATGTAATGTTACTTTTATCTAAACAAGGATGAACTCCAATATCAATTCCTCAAAATAGGGAATAGGTGCGAGGACGTGGGGAAGAATCTCTAACTTTCAGGTCGATGAACAATACATTAGTCAATTGAACTACACTCTAGTTGGCATCACTGGTCGGTGTCCTAATATTAGGATTAGTGGAGAAAATTTTCATTATTTCTCATGTGAGACAAAATGTGGTTGGCTACCTAAAAGTCCCTAAATATTAGATGGACTTCTATTTCGGCCCACAATGAGTGCTGACCAAGGCTTCTTTCTTAGGCCCAAATGAATTTTGCCCTTCTAAAGGCCCATTCAAAAGCTCTTAGCTAGCCCATTAAATAGGCCTGGGTCTTAGACTATTCAAGATCCATTGTTGGGCTTGAGCCTCTTTCAATAACGGAGCCTATACATTTTTTTTTTTTTTTTTTTTTATAATAACGGAGCCTATACATTGATATGGTCAGAGACCTAACAAATCATATATTAATTGAATAGTTATTTATTTTTTTTAATTTAACCCAATTTTTTCTTTATAGTATATTCATATATTGTATTAAAAATGTGAATGGATTCGAACCTTTACCTTAAGAGAACATTACTAATGCATTAATCGTTTGAGTTATGTCAAGGTTGATAATTTAACTTAAGATTATAACTTAGAATCTCTCTGTCAATATAACATTCACAAGTTATTTATAATTTTGTCTTGATTATTTTATCGTTTTATTCCTATAGTTATTTCTTATTCCTTATCCTTCTACGAATAATATATTAGTGATCCAATTATGAATATAGTCAACTTTGAGTCAATGAAAGATTAGCCATATTATTCAAGAACTTGTACCAGCACTTTGGTGACATTACTCATTTTCTTTCCATAAATGAAAGAGTATATATTCATCTTATGAAGTAATATTCTTTAACTCCCTATTTGACCATGTCCCTAAAATACAGAGCTTATTAAGTCTGAGTACTATAGCCTTGTTACTCTCACTCCTCAAAAAAAAAAAAAAAAAAAAAAAAAGCTCTGGTTACTCTCACCTTAATAAATAAGTTTTCATATATATATCTTAATGGTGTATTTAAATTTTTTTAATGGTCCTATATAGAAATGATAAATATATTATATTATATATAAATATATATTGGATATAACCTCAAACTAAATGTCACATTAATAATGTCATGAAGATAAGACAACCAATACTTACTCATATACTACCATATGGCAACACATACACAGTGGAATATCCTAAAAAACATTGGCTTGTATCATGTATATTATTTAATGACAAATTAATGCTGAAGAAAGAAAGATTATTTTATTCATTTATAAAACATTATATTTACTAAGTTACAAATTTTAGTACACACAATCCCAACAGATAATATTCTTTTCCAGCCTCACCCACCACCTTTCTCTACTCACTCCCCATATTTGAAACCCTAAGCCCCCACCAAACTCTCACATTATTCCACATCTCTCTTTTTCCCTCATCCACCAACCAAATCTTCTTGAAATTACAAGCAACAAAATCTTCAATTCCCAAGATCACATCTCCTTGAATATATATCTTATATTGAACCAAAGGATTTGGATCAACCATGATTTTGTTATTGATTTTTGGTTGGAAAGCTACTCGAGTTAACTACACCACGCAAGAAATTGTTCAACTATGGAAATTTTGGCGTACTGGGAATGTCCTAGTTATGAAAGGTGAAGCACTTAACTTGTCAACTCGATCAATAATTATTGCTAGACACCAACTTGTCATATGACACACTGACCTAATCATGATGTACGCCACTCAACCGATGGCTAAGAAAAATTTTAATGCGAGTGTTTCAAGTAACACCACACGAATTATGAGTTCTCTCACTCACCGAGCAAAGCAAGTGTGTTCATACGATCTCGAGGCGAATAAGGTATGACCTTCCAACCTTGCCAGCAACCTATATTGGCTCGAGCTAGTCTTTTCACACTGGTTGGTACCACATCGTACGGTTGTTCTTTTCACCCTACTAGGAATTGGTATGGATAATTCGAATTCCTTTTGCTGGATTTCCATGTTTGTAGAAGTATTTGACTTTGAATCTTTAATTTGTTCAAACAAAAGGCAAAGAACTTGTCAATTTCCAAGAAGAAAAAAGCTAGCTTTTCGAGAATCAAAAGTATAATTTGCCATAAATTTTATGATACAATTCTTCTACACTGCTCTATATAATTAACCAAACGCCTAATAAATGTTCTAATGTTTCTCTCTAAAAGAAAGTGAAAAATCCTCAGAAATCGATTCCAAATTGGGATTCCACCGCTTGTAATTTCCACGACCACAACTCAATTGATCAGAGCCACTACTAATTCCACCTCCGATCTCCTCCTTCTTCCCTTCCGCCGCCGCCGCCGGCAGCACCTTCGAACCATTTTTCTTCGCCTTATTCTTGCAGGCCAACTCAATATTCTCCAATTCCGCCACTGAAACTTTGGACCCAATTCTTCCCACAGCCACCAACACATATACTTTACCACCCACAAGCTCATCATCGGCTCTCAAGGCCGAAATCCGGCGAGTCCGCCGGAGCTCCTCCCCCGGAGAAACGACGCAGCCAGGTCTCTCCAGCATCAGCTCCGCTGCTTTCACCGGAATCCTGACCTTTCCTATCAGACCTCCATCACTGTCTAGAAGCTTGGCTGTTTGAGTAGATTTCAAAGAGAAACAAGCAGAAAAACACCCCATTTCAGTGGTTTCTAGAGAAACAGAGAAATTTCTGATTAAGAGAGATGATTTTGGGTTTGGGTTTGCTTTAAGAGAGATCAGAGAGATTAAGAGAGAAGTTTTTGGTTTTGGGTTTGAGCTGAAGGACTGAAGTTTCTAAATCTGAATATATAGTTTAAGAGAAAGGAAAGAGAAAAGATACAGTAGTGTAAGAAACGCGGTTGACTACTGTAAGATGAGTGTAAAGAAGACTAGAAGAAGTCTTTAGTTTAGGCTGAGAATTGAAATTGAGATAACAGTGTGGAAAGTTGGGAGCTTTATTGTTTTTCTAATGTAATTAAAGTAAAGGCGTCATTTTTGTTGGATCCTTGTGGCCACAGAATAAGAAAGTGGAGCCGACCCAACTTTTCCTACAGAACTTGAAAATGAGTTGCCATTTGATGATGATATCGACTTCCATTTGGGACTCCACCAATCATAAAAGCTATTTGACCTTTCAATCAACACGTTTGATGTTCTGAGAATTGGTTTTCAATTTGATGTTTTTTTTATGTCTGTCACTGGTCCCTGTTTGTTGTCTTGGTTTCTGGGGGTGAAAACGTTTTTGGTGTTAACTTTGTTCGGGAATTGGATAGTTTTGACCATATGGGCTGAAAATTTGTGCATTTTGATTGTGGTGGATGGAGAGTTGTATCCTTCTCAATTTCGAAACGTGTTTTTGGACTCCATAACCCATAAAATTTGCAATTTATTAGTAAATAAAGAAAAGGTCAGCATGAAATTAAAACATGAGTGAATTTTCAGTATTCTCATGAAACTACTTCTCTCCCTTAGCTGCCTTCAAAATAGTTAAGGATTGTACATGGTAAGCTTGAAAGGAGCTTCATCGTTTCACTTTACTAATATAAGATATCACAATGTTGATTGGTTAAGATGAAAATGATTGATTAAGATGAAAAAGAGACAAGAAGAGACGACTAAGAGATAGAAGGATTCTAGATATTTCACTTCACTATAAGGTATAACAACACTAACTGGTTAAGATGTGACAAGACGGGACGAGGAAACGGTAGGATTATGAATACAGAACAGTTCGTTCTTCAGATCTTCCTGGCTTCACATTCAAAAACCAAATATTTTATACTCGAAACAAACCACATAGGCTGTATTACTTCAGGTCTTACACTTTCAGAAAAAGGAAAATCCTGCTGGCTGAATCTAGAAAAGAAATGCATACATACCAATCTGATGGCATGACCAATAAACAAACTATTGCTACACAAATTTTACAGACCAGTCATAGAGGTATCAACCTCCATCCACATGGAACCAACAGTACATGTGCGCCTAATGCATCTTCTGGCTAGAATGGAGTGTGTCAAGGCATTCATGAGCTGTAATGCATTAGAAGACTATGACCTACTTAATGTATTGAGAAAGCCACTTGAAGCCTTCACCATACCCCATTTTGCGGACGATGCTGCACATGAACACCTCCAATGGGCGGACGTTCGTGTCTGCTAGGTTTACCTTCCCTTTTCCAGTGGTAAAGTTGGTTAGGCCGAGGTGGTATCGTAATTCATCCTCTGAGGCAGCGTAGGGTATGTCGATCTTGTTCCCCAACACGAGAAATGGGACGTTTGCAAGTGACTCATCAGAAAGGAGGGCATCGAGTTCTTTTTTGGATTCTGCAAATCTCTCCTTGTCATAGGCATCCACCAGGTATACCACGGCATCAACCTGTAATATCCAAACCATATGGTATACTAAAAAAGATTGGTTATAAAGAAAGGTTTTGAAGTTGAAAGTCCGACATAGATGTCACCTAATACATGTCAAGGGAAAAAAAAGGTAATCCAGCATAAATAATGGAGACTCCAAGTGCGTATAGTGGTTTGCGTCTCTTTATTCTTTATTTCTTTTTTCCTTTTGTCCATGATTTATGATGGAATGCTGAGAGAACCTTTAAAGTCGGCTGACAAAGAAAGAAAAAAGTTCCAATTTCTAGTGCCTACAAATTAGTGGATTAGAAAAAAATTTATGATTTATTTCTTCAAAAAAAAATTTAAACTCTTAAAATTGAGTCGATAATTTCTTTTGGAGGATACAGTGAAAAGATTAGGAAAGAACATTAAAGTTAAAAAATTAATCCTCTTCCTTCCAAAAGAGGGGTTTTTCATTGCTTACCCTTATTGTTTTTTGAAAATTATTAAATAAATTTATTTAAAAAATAAATAATAACCAAACTTTCATTACGAAATATGAAACAATATACAAGGGTACCGTACCAAAAAAAAGAGCTCACACACAAGGCACTCAAACCTAAAAAATGGGCTCCAAACCAAAAAAAAATAACACCTAACTAATAATTATAAAAGGCCTTGGTGACAAACACCTGTAAGGAGGTGTTAAACCTTAGGTTTTTCCAAAGAACATTGCCGGTCGACTCCTCTAACCTTGAGGATCAGTTTTAATTTAGTAATTTTCCATCAAGGACAAAGGCTTCTCTCTTTCCCCTTTCCTCTTTTTATTTAATAAACCAGCTCATATGATGTCGCCCATAAATACTGTTCAAGTTTCTCTTTTAAAAACCCACACATAAGTTAAGCATTTCTACTGGTAATGGCTAATGCTATCGTCATCCACTTAACCAAATTGGCAAACTATCTTCCTTTGTTATGATCCCAGATGAAGCTCCTCATCCATTTCTCAAGCAAGATTCAGAGCCAGCCTCCTTCGAGTTTTAAAAATTGGCATATAAAGTAGCAAGTAAACAAGTTGGTTTAGATAGCCAACATCAAGGAGTTTCCAAAACAGAAAAGCTATGGTCTGGTTCTTTTTTTAGATTTCTTAGCAGAATCGGTGCAGGATCAGATGTTAATACAGGTTCTTAGTCACTCTTAGATCCCTGAACTTCTCCACCCAAACTGTTAGAGTGTTAAAATATTGATATAACTTATAAGATTAATTTACCATAATCCATCAGATTAAACTTTTGGGTTCAACGGTGATTTAACATGGTAATAGAGTAAGAGGTCCTTTGTTTGAACTCCTATAATGTCATTTCCTTACCAATTAATATTGATTTCCACTTGATGGCCCTTATATAAATTTTCAAGCCCACAAGTGAGGTGATGTGATAAGTTATGACAGGATTAAAAAATTTAGTGTTATTGTTTTAAGATTTGTTACTTGCAAGTATAACAACTTTTAAAAAAAAATTGCAAATATGACAAATCTATAAATGATTGAAGTCTATCAGATAGACTTCAATCACAATGCAAATAGTCTATCAACAATAATTACACTTATGATTGAAGTCTATCGCAGACAGTCTTCTATCATTGATAGACTTCAATTTTGCTATATTTGCAAATAGCTTTAGATTTTTCTATATTTGCTATTATTTTAGTCTATCTTGCTATTTGTACAAACAACCCTTAAATTTATGGTAACCCAGCAACATAAGGTTTGGGTTCAATGGCGATCTAACAGACTTTAGATACAAAATACGTATCATGCAATAACAATATAGGCTGCTCTTGCACATTGGACAGTGTAAATTTTCTGTTGCTCCGAGGAATTTCGATCAATCTTGAAGATCAATGATCTCACGAAATTTCCTATTGCATGGTTCTCTTCTTTCCTGTTTGATTTTTCATTTGACCAAGGTGCCATATTAAATTCACCTCCAAACCATCAGAATCCTTGATACTGGTATCCACTCAAATTCTTCAATTCCCTCTATAGATCCTCTCTCCACAACTAAAACTCGGTGGGCCATAAATGTTCATGATCCAAGCAATCTCACTATACCCCAGCACAAATTTTATCTTTGACAGAAAAAATAAATAAATAAAAACCCTTTCTCAAATCACCACTTTCTTTTTACTCCACAAGATCAGGATCCCTTCTAATCGTCCACATGCCTCTTCCTGTAACCACCCAACATTCATCGAGCTCCAAAGTGGTTTCATAGCCCCACTCAGTTCTCACGATTTTGTTTCCTACAGAAAGTCAACCACTGGATGAATCTTTTTCACCTTCTCTTTAATATAGTCTTTTTACTATGATCCTCCACACCCCTTAAAATCCAACTTAACAACTTCATAAAGACACAACTATCCTTTCCATTTAATCTGATGCCTCTCCTTTCTCATACTTGACCAAAGAAATCCCAGGTGTGGCTACTTAGGGTATTACAAAATAAGAAAAATCGAACTATCAAATAAACCAACTTAACTAAAATTACACTAAGCTGTCGACCCTTTCCTTTGATTTTGAAACCAGTAGCTTTATTGTACCCTCTGTTTTGCTCCTCCTTTCTATTATCAGTTTTCATCATAATTTTCAATTTTCCTTGATCTTTTATCCAGCTCAATATTGAAGCATTTATTGGACAAGAGCACTCATCGGACTCATACAACCCAACCACAGCTTCCTTCAGAAAACCATTCTGAACGTCCCGTAATCTCCTTACGAGTAGCAATCCAGAGGAAAGAGGCACTGTAGTGGAACATTAAGAACATGACCACTATCACCTACCGCCTTAATTTCTGCAAGAATAAATCCAGAACAGTTCCCTTGGTTCAATAAAAACCTCCCAAGTATTGAACCAACACATTTATTTCCCATCATTTCCTCATTCCAGGGATTTAATGGGTAGGTCCCAGAGTTTAATCCAGCCACTAAGAATGGAACAATTTCGTCTCTACTATGTTTATCATTATTCCACCACTTGCAATTGAAAAAAAGAACTTGCCCACCCTTGACCACCCTCCAATGCACAAAAAGTTCTTGCTTCATCTACAACACACCAAAGCAAGGTCTTGTTTGGTTGGAACGAGTTTAGCAAACAATTCTCTTTAACAATTTCTGACTGCATTTACCAAATGCCCCACCAATTATCGTGGAAACATAACTTGATAATACTAATTGCTCTCCCTAGGTCACCTTATCAAACCTCCTAATCCAGACAATATTGCTACACTTTCCCTTTACTTCAACCACATGAGCATATGATTTAATCCCTTCGTTTTGAATCCCATTTCTTCAATCTTAAAATATAGAGAGAAACTCATCCATTCATTTATAAAAGGCTTCCACCCTTAATGGAGTACATCATCAACATTTGGGGGTGGGGGGATTCAAACCTCTGACCTCATGGTCGAGGGTACATGCCAATTACCGCTGAGCTATGCTCGCTTTGGCCGCTTCTACCCTTTCTACCCTTAATGGTTTTGTCCAGCTGGAATATTCAAGGTTCTCTCACATTCATTTTACGAAGTCAAAATTTCTAACTACACCCTCTTTTGTTTAAAAGTTTCTGAAACCAGAATGATCTCCATTCCTATCTTGTCTTCTTATCACATTTTTTATTCCAAGGGGTTTCAATCACATTTCCAGTAGCTTTAACCATTCCCAAAAATTATAGAAGTTGGATACCATCTTCTCTCCTCTATTCTAACCTAACTGCCACCCTTCAACCTATATAACACTAATATAAATTATTTCTGCTTGATCCTACAGTCATGGTTAGTCATTATTGGTTTAGCTATTACTGTTTTCCATCAATGTTGTTTTGTTTAGATTTCTCTGGAGTCTGGAATAGACTGGATTTTTTCTTTCTTTTTTTTAATAAATAATCATACTTTTATTGAGAAAAAAAAAAATTGAAAGAATACACGGGCATACCAAAAACAAGCCCCAAAAGCGAACCTCATTATAGAAAGGGGCTCCAATCAAGTAAGATAATGCCTATAGAGTAATTACAAAACAAATGTGTCACCGACGCCCAACGAGAAACAAACCATACATCTCTATGATCCCTCTCAAGCCCTCTAAAAGTTCTATTTTTTATCCCCCCACCACCACCACCCATAAGCTCCAAATATCCCAGACTGGAATCTGGATTGTCTTGAACATAAAAAACTATCTTCATAGAAGGAACATAAGATGGAAATTTGACATAACACTGCAATATTTACTTAACAGTCTTGCATTGCACTATTAATTGAAGGGAGGATGCCAGATACAAAATGTAACAGATGCATCTTAATACAAAGTACAAAACAATAGGAAAGAGCTCAAAATGGTACGACTATGGTTCAAATACAAGAGACTCCTAGGTGGAAAAAAAAAAAAAACTTCAGTCAAGAACCTCAAGTTTAAACTTGGACATAGAAAAATAAACTTCCATGTTTCCTGTTTCAAAGTTCACACAAATCCTAAAATTAAAGAATGAAAAATAGATTATAAATATAATTTTACCAAAAAAAATATCATTTTCTTTTTTTCAAACTCAAAGTTTTTCTAGAAATGACTAGTGAGAAACAAAAATAATTATCAAGCAACGTTCTATTTTCATCTTTGAACTTCACGAAGAATAAATAGACAAGAACTATCCATGATTTTACCTTGCTAGATAAACGCAGAAAAGGATTCTCAAAGTGTGCCTTAAAATTCCATAAACATAACTAGAGGCTAAATATCTTTCCAGAAAATCCCCAACCAGGAAACCTCATAACCCCATAGTCATTAACAGTGAGTCGGCAAATGTTCGTGTCATTTTGTATCTAATTCAAGGGAACAACCCATCTGAAAGGAGTCTTTGAGACAAGGAAATGGAAATGGATACTGAAATGAATACGTTTTTTAATTTCCTTAAAATATATACCATTGACATAGAGGAAGATTAAGTATGCAGAATAAACTTGCCTTAGCATAGTAGTCCTTCCAAACTCTACGAGCAATCTGATGGCCACCTAAATCAAACGCCTTAAACTTAATCTTCCCGATGCTCAACTCCTCCGAAGTAGGATACTGTGTCGGCTGATGCTGTACTAACCTCTGAAGCAAATACGACACGGCGTCATCACCAACAGATCAATTAATCACAAATGACAAAAAAAATATCCGAAAAAAACATTTAGGCGTCTAAATTCAGCACCAGAAGAAAGCTACAAAAAAAAATTAAAAATAAAATAAAAATAAAAATAAAAAAAAATTAAAACAGCTCGAGTAATAGAATTCTTCTGCTTCACCAACCAGCAGAAATATACACATCTTCTAAGAAATTCAACCTATACTATTCTCTCCGGACTCACTGAAAACCAAACACAACTCTAAAATCTCCGGCGTCATCTCACCGAGCAACAATTTTCAGATAAAGACAGCAATTAACCGCAATAAGAAGCTAAATCTCGTCAACTTACAATCCACAGAAAGAAAAACCATCATGAGAGAGAGAACAGACCTCATCCTTCAACATGTGAAGCAAGGTGGTCTTTCCGGCATTATCGAGGCCAAGAAACAGGATCTTGGCCTCTTTCTGCCAGAGACCAAGGGAGGCCAAGACGCCATAGAACCAGTCGACAAGGAACATAATCGGCGTCGCCGGTGAAAGAACGGAATCGGATCTCGATCGGAGGAAGAAGGTGAAGAAACGTCACGAGGAACAAGAGCGAGCTCACCGATTGCTTGGTGTTGTCACTGTGATTGAGAATCTCAGCAGAAAGGGTTGGAGAGAGAAACCCAAAGTGGGAAAATTCCAAACGCTCGTTGGAAATGGAATGGAATTTTCTCGTTTACTTTTTTATATATATTTCGGAAAGGAATTAAAAACCATGGTCATAAAACACACATAGGTTTATTTTTTAAAAAAAAAACAACAACAACATAGGTTTATTATTCAGAATAATACTCATCCATTTTTATTGAGGCTAAATATTATTCTATTGTTGAGTACCTTTTAAAGAATGATTCACCTCGATAATTGGCATGTACCCTCGACCCCAAAAGATCAGAGGTTTGAATAAAAAAAAATTCACCCATCAAATAATCTCTTAGACGATTTTAGACAAACAGTTCTGGGTAAAAATGATAATAATACAAATACAAAGGAAAATATATTATGTTGAATACTTCCAAAACTATAAATTTATTATTTGAAAGAAAAAAAATCAGTGAAAAAGGCCCATAGTTTCAAATTGAAGGTCAATGCCAATATTGCCATGCAATTTCCGACTGTCATTTTATGGCATACGTCACCTAATAAACTTGCACAACACTCCTTGAAAGAATTCCTCAAAAAAAAAACACTCCTTGAAAGAATCAAAAGATAGATACAAATAATTCTATGCTTATTGTTAATCTAAATATAATTGTTAAAATATATATTTTTAATCAAAATATATCATCCAATTCTCAATATATGACTCAACTTACCAATATTAATTCTCTATGTAGAATGACTAATTTGATTATCATTCAATTTCAACGAAGCTTTATGGCCAACCATAAAAGTTTTACCTACTCGGCTATGGCAGCCAAACCCTCAGGCCTAGTTCAATAATTTACAAAACTTGTAATGACTGTCAACTATTAACAATTTACACAAAAAAAGCAATTTCTTCTTCAATTGGAGGATTGAGATGAGTGACCAGTCCGAAATCGCTTGTCAAAAAATGTCGGTTGCTGTCTCGATTTAATTCTATTAGCAATGTTGTAAAGTCTGAGGTGAGAAGCTGTACCATATTGAACGTTTGTTGTGAAGGAGACTTGCTCCCAGTCCCAGCTAAAGATGCTTCTGATGAAAGCAACGGCAAAATGGGTGGGCTGCAGCACCCGAGTTATACTGCAAAACGTCGGTCACCGATGAATGTTTCCGAGCATTGACTCAACCTTGTTGCACAAGAATTCTTGCTTGTTGCTGAAGCTGTTTCAAGGAACCGATGCCATTCTTCTCAGTTGCATCATTGCATCTGACGGTTGATTCCAGGCTGATCAACTTTTGAATCAAAGTTACTGTATTGTCCAACCAAGCATGATTGCACAAGTTATCTTCAGATTCTTCTCCAGCCATGCCATAAGTAGCCTCAAAATCCCTTGATTTAGCTGCAGCCTCGGTCAATACACAATTTGGCAGTCCTAAAAATACACAGTTAATTGTATCCCAGAACCATTTGCCAGTTAAAAGACTACTAGAATCCATGGTGAAAAAGTCAACCACGTTCATCACATAAACATAAAATAGATATGATGCTTAATAATTTAGCTGTGCTACGAAATTTCAAATCGGCTTTAATCTTCCTTCAGTCTTGCTTTATTGTTCCTGGTCAACCTTTTTATATTGTATCCTCACGTTTTCAAATCATAAACCCAATGATCAAACATAGGTTACATAAATTTATGTCTTTTCTAACTCATTCTTGTGTACTATCCAAACAGACTCAGATCAATTCTTCCTATCCCAAACTTGGACTTACTTAACCCCGTGAATCAAATATCTCCAACCAACTTGACATCAAAATTAAGGCATTCAAGTACCAAAACGAGGGTTAACAAATTTTGAGAGGAAATTTTTATTAAAAATAAATAAATAAATAGATCCTTACCAGCTAACCGTGCAACATTCACTCCATAACTTTTTGGGCATGTGCCAGGAGTCAAGCGATAGAGAAATGTAACTTCTTCTAAACCCCCAGTCCCCTCTCCAACTCGGCATGCCATATGGTATAATGAAACCTGTAGAAAATAATTGAGATGTCTTTCCATAGGAAAACCCTATACTTGTGGTACTACTAACTTCAGCTTAGTAAATTTTAACATCTTCATGATGCATAAGAAGAAAACAATACCCTAGGATCTTTATAATAAGCCAAGGCCAATCGGTGATAATGAGTTGAAAATACTCCCCTACACTGCACCTTGCTAACAAAATGTTCAAGAACTGATTCGCTGTTGAGGGCAGAAAGTACAGATGAATATTAAGTTAAGATAGCAATGTGATGGAAATCAAAAATATTATAATGAATCTGAAAAAAATTAAACGAATCTTACGCAATTGCCTGTCCATCTGAAGTTGCTGTCCCACGTCCAAGTTCATCCAATATGACCAATGAATTACGAGTAGCTGACGACTGCATCAACCAATTTAACTTATGCTTTTAGTCAGACAAGACAATAACGAAAGCAGAGATACCTTGAAAAGAATGGATCATGTAAAGTTGCAGCATCCCACAAATAACGAGTTTTGGCCATATGAGGTAAAAGACTATAAAACTCAAGGACACAGTTGTACAACCTATTGAACAGGATCCTATTCAAGTAAGGTCTTTACATGAGGTAAATGACCTTTTACAAGGTAACTGCTAGAAACCTGACAAGGCAAGGATAAAACTTATATGCAGATTCCAGGGAGATGTTTAATGACTAGAACATCAAGTCATCTAGGAAAATAAAAAAACCATCACAAAAATCTTGGGTGATTAAAAGGCCCTCATCCTGAGAACTCTCATTTCTCAAATATTTAAAAATTTCAGCCAGCTCTTAGGCAAGTTCTTACCAGTCCTAAGGGGAAGGGGAACACAGCTTAAAACGCTTTGGTCTGTAATGCAAGGTCTTACCAGCATCAGCGCAGTTTCTGACAGTTCTGTCAAAAATGTGCTTTGACCAGACATAATCTGATCCTTAGCACCCATCCGAACAAAAATTCGATCAACAGGAGCTAACTCAAAACTTTCTGCAGGAACATCTGCACCTATCTGCACAACCAATTTTCTAAAAATTGAAGAAAACGGGACTTTCAAGATTAAAATTTAAAAAGATAAGGAAATAATTACCTGAGCCAGAATAACAGACAAACAAACTTGCCGAAGAAGAGTCGACTTTCCACCCATGTTAGGGCCAGTCAGAAGAATGAAATTGGCTCCTGAGCCACCAATAGTGATGTCATTGGGTACAAATGTACCCTCACCCAACGAATCACTTCTAAGAATAGGATGTCCTAAGTTTTTTGCAGAAAAACATGGCACTTCATTTTGACACTGTGACTTTGAGAAAAGTGGTTGGCATGTGTGTCCCTCATAGTAATCACTTGCAATTGCGAGGCTGATCAGCACATCAAGTTCTGCAAGAAGTCTCCCCAACATCAGCCATGAAACATTTTGGAATTGATATGATTAAGAAACACAGATCACTCCAGATGAACATTACAAAACATAATAGTTCAACCTAAAACGTAACAGTGCATTTGATAGGGTAAAAGAGAAAAGACCCACACAAATTTAGGATCTATTGACATAGAGGAGAGAGACAGAAAGAGTAAATTGAGACAGGCATACAAATGAATAAACTTGATAACCCCTCTATGATAGATAAGGATAACATTTTACATGTGAGGTTATCATAATTATAATTGTTCTCCTAGATATGCAATGATAACTAATAACAACAAAAAAATAATATTACCAATTCATTGGTAAGAGAATATTAATTGCCTACCAGCAATTGCAGAGACTAATTGTCTCCACTGGAGATGATGTTCACAGAATTTTCCAATCAACCTCTGCAAAATGCTTTTCAGCGAGGACTCCTTCTCAGACTCAGCTAGAGAAAGCTCAGCTAACAACTTCTTAATATTAGGAGTCCAATACCGGAAGAAGCCCTGGGTGCATCATTGGAAAAGATGAAAACGCATTAAGATTTACAGAATTTACTTTTAGGCAATAAAGGTTAAGGTAATTTTAGCTTGTTATCAATTACTAGAACTAAGTCCGCTCTTTTAAAGAGATGAAAATATTGAGCATTTGATAAGAAGAATGAGTTTATCTCACCGTTGACATATGAATATGGTAATTAAAATAAGGAAATAAAAGACAAATAAATTCTACGAAAGATAGAGCTTTCAGTTCAAATTAGAGTCAGTGCAAATCCAACTATAAATTGAAGTGTTTGACATTCCTTTGTTCCTGCTCGCCAACTCAAGAATAAAGAAGTGACCTACCAAATCCAATCATTTCTAATTTTGTGTTGCAGAAAGAAAAATATTAAAAATGGCTAAATTTACAGGTAATACGCCAGGAAAAGATATGTAAAATATTACTAAGAGTGTTGGAGGACTACTTGTGCATCAGTTCTCATGGTATTTGACTCAAGTAGGTGCACAAAAAGAAACTTTAAAAAGCTTCACTGACCTTTTTAGATGATCGCAACTCATAATTCTGAGGAATGTTGCCCTGCAAACTTTCAGGCACTTCCAACAAGTGTGTCTCTTTTCCAACAGTCACATAAGCGATCTACGAAAAAAGCAAAATTTTAGAAGTTTAGAACCAACATGAGCTTCCAAGTATTATATATGCTACCAGAAGGATAAAAGTGGCTCGTGAAAGTTTCTTACAGATGTGTCCCCAAGTAATTTCCGCTGTTCCTTTAAATGCTTTGTCAAGCTAGATTGTATCTCCCTAATTTTTTCACAGGCAGAGTCATACTCCACATCTACACCTTCACGAGGTATTATACGTCCCGAACTATTGGCTTCAACCCAATCAAAAGCATCCTTGAAATGACTTAAAACTGAATGGAGATCCAGAAGACCTTCACCTGAAATAAATAAAGCATCAGGTTCCAATAAGTTTGTTGAAGTAAATATTAAGTACACAATAGATCACAAATCATAATACCAGGTGTTAATAGGCAATCAAGTCGTCTTGATTCAACATTTTCCGGAATCACACGGAGAGATGAACAAGCTTGGAGCATGAGCTCACAACCACGCAAAGCAGATATAAACTCCTGAAGTTGCTTTTTTGCTGCATCCTCATATAGAACCACATTTTTTGCATTCCTCCCATTGGCCTCACTATTAAGAAGTCAATCATTGAATGCAAATTATTCCAACAACCATTACATCTCAAAACTATTATACTTATAGTTCTTTGACCTCACCTACTAGCAAAAGTGCGAGCAAGTAAACGCTCCATATCTGGGAGTTTGGATAATGCTTTTCGAAACTCAAGAGAAAAAGATAAGTTATCTCCCTAGAAAGAAAACATATTAAAAAATTAGAAAATGAAACTAAAGTTAAATATAGGAGCAGATATGCTTCTACACTTCTTCAGAAAAATAAAAGTGAAGCAACGTACAAGAAATAATTCATTAATAACTGTAATCATTAAACCTACCCGTAGGCTTGCCACAGCACCTTGCCTAGCTTTAATTGATTCTACGTGATATAAAGGTCTTGCAAGCCATGTCTTAAGTAATCTTTTCCCAAATGCAGTCACACAGTGGTTCAATTGTGAATACAGCGTCCTAAAACAAGATTGAAAATTTAAAACACTTTTCTCAGAATAAGCTTACATCAATAATAAATAATGGGAACGTGGTCAAAGAAAAGGCTACCCAGAAGAGTCCCCATTTCTGCTGTTCTCAAAGATCTCCAGATTCTCCAAGGCGGCTGCATCAAGGACCATGTAGGATTTTGAAATAACATCACTGAAGCCAGAACAAGGAAGCAATTCAAACTTAGCAAATCTAAGCAATGTCTCGTCCAGGAAAGCCTGCTTCAGATAGAAGAGGATTCCTCCAAGAGCTGAAAGTGCCCAAGACCCATTTTCACGTGCATTAACTAGTTCAGATAAAACATCTGGCAAGTAGCTCAACTCATCTTTTTCACCAGGAGCATCGTCATTGAGTAGACTTGCTTCACTTGAAGATCCAGATACTGATCTATTAGCAATGCCCTTAAACAGTCTCTTGACTTGTTCAACACTTTTCTCAGTATCCCAGAATTCCAATAATGGAACTAACTCATTCACTAAAGGATTTCTCGTATGAGTGAGTAGCACCCTCTCAGTCTCTGGACTTAGCAGTTTAGCAGGTTTAACAATTTCAACTGGCCTAAGCTCAGACAAAAGACAGCACATAGCGCTACACTCTGAGTCATCTACAAACTATCGAAGATGAGCAGCAAATTAGTAAAAATATCATTTGATAGATGTACTGCACATTGCTTATCATATGTCATCACCCAATGAAAATGCAATCCATACCATGTGCCACTACAAAGTGAGTTCAGATATGGTAGATTATTATTACTCACGCCTAAGCATGAAATTAATAAATAAAATAGCATAAACACATAACATGCACATGCAATCACCAACATAGACAACTCGTTATATTAATCAAGTCCCAGAATAGTCCCTGAGGTCAAGACATGGTTCCCTTCTATTCCTTGAAAGAAAATGCCTAAAAATATGTTGGATAAGTAGGCAGATACATCCTATCTTCCACAGTATGTAAGCGGGAAAAAAATAATAATAATAATAAAAAAAAACGACGGGAAACTTAAGTTCTATTCAACATCTTACCTGCCCAAGGATAATCCTACTGGTAGCCACATCAACCACACATACCCCTAAAATCCGTTCTGCTTGCTGATTTTCCAAGTCATGGAAGTTTTCAGTTACTGCCATGAGGTATGAAGCATCAGGATTCAAAGATAGCATCTCACCCTCAGTTAGTGTTCCTTTTGTGACTACTGCACATATTTCACGTTTCACTACCTGTAGACAAGACAACAAATAATATTATTACAGCCTTACAATCTCATCACAAGAATATTGTTCCTAGCACCATACTCCCAATGGATGGGAGGGGGCATAATTCTTAATCTTCGTGAATAAAAAATAATTACTCAAATTTCATAGATGAGACAACTTATGATATGTATACATGCCTTATCCTTAGAACCTTTCTCTTTACGTCGTCTCTCTAACTGTTCAGGAGTTTCTGTCTGCTCTATAACAAGAACTCGATACCCCTGCTCTGCCAAGGAAGCATAGTTAAATGTCACCCTGGGAACATAAAAGCTTATAAAGGATTTATGAAACCAATAAGCTGGAAAAATAAATCCCAAATAAAAGGAAAAAGGATGACAGCTAACCTTTCTTGCCAACTTCTCCACATTCAGTGAAAAGTTCCTCTCAGGGAAGCCACAGTGAGGTTGTTCTCCCTTTCAATGTTATATTCAGACAAAAATGTTAATCAGTAACTAGAGAAACAAAAGCAAACACCTTATAATGCAGCACATAAGATGGCAAGATAATTGGCTTGTTTGTGTGATAAATGCCTCAACAAAATATAACCCATGCATAAAGCACGTATACTGATACATTCACATTGACTGGATACCGAAAAGTAACTTCCTCAGTGAACATTTTTGTGACTTACCTTCATATATTGCAAATCAAGTTCTTTAGCTCCTACGTGTGCATCCATTTCAAAAAGTTCATAAAATTTACCCATCTGTTTCAGGAAAAATACGAGAAGAGAATTTACTAGCCAACAGTTAGCATACACCACTAATTAACCAGTGAAGCATAGAAGCAAACCTTGAAAAACAGAACTTTATCCATATGCTTTGACTTAAACTCCCACCATTGTCTCTGTACACGGAAGATCAATAAGTAACTCACAGACTTATCTAAAAATAAGTAACTCACAGAACTTCATTCCTACCAACAAAAAAAACAAACAAACAAACAAACAAACTAGAAGGTTCAAAAAAGAAAAAAGTTCAATACTGACGTACCTGACCATCTGATAAATTCTTCAAGAAATGAGGAGGCAAATACAAAGTTCTTGGATCATAATCAGGATCTCCAGGACGTCTTTTGTTTGCATCCTTCCTGTCTCTGCTTAAAGACCCAGGTAATTCATGAAATAGTGAGTATATTACTGCCATGTATAAGGAAAGGCTCAGATGTGATATATAACTTTAAGTTGTCTCATGATTAGCGAGATTCAATCTTTACTTTCTTCATTTTCTTTTAATCACTTATAATATATTCAAAATAGAATGGGGAAAATGATGCAGAAGTAAGACAACATATAGACTGCTTACTCCTTAAGAAATCGGAACTTTTCAGCTTCTCGTGAGTTGAACCTTTCTAAGGCATCGTTTGCAATATCATTTATTCCATTTAGTACATTCGCCCCTATGGAGAGAAGAGGGAAATAGAAAGTCAAGATTAACCAACAAGAGAGACAACTAGATTAAAAGTATAAGGAAGGACAGATACTTTCAAGTTTCGATATTCATAAGAAAGTTTAAGCTTAAGAAGGTTCATAAATTTCAACAGACTAAAAAATGCTACTGCAATCTAAGTGTCTTTTTCTGAACCAATCCAAATCCTGTTCATGATTACTTCAGTCTGACTGTGGACAGCAATAACAATAATTTGATAGCTTTCAAATGAAACACGATCGCAGAGTTCAATTCAGAAAATATGTGCCGTCATATATCCCCTCATGAAAAACAGAAGACACCCACACGTATAGATAAGCCCATAAAGAGACACATATTGTATTGATTGGTTCAAAGTACCTCTTTACAGTATATAGTATTACATGGCACGGCGAAGAGAAATGACTTTAAGCATTTTCTGTTTGTTAATAAAACTAACGTTAATTAACACTTCGGCCAACACATCTGAACTATAAAAATGACTAAATGCCAGAAAAAGAAAAGTTGGTAGACCCATCACTCACTCTCAGATTTAATCTTAGTCTCCAATGAAGAAAGCTGTAACCCTCCAGAAGCCACATTCCCACCGCCGCTCTTGCTCTTCTTTGAAGCTCCTTCCACTTTCTCACCATTGCTCATTTTACGCTTCTTGGATTCCACCTTCCCTCCCTGCTTCCTTCTTGACTTTCCCACTCCATCCTCCTCACTCTCATCTTCATCCTCCTCCACCAGCTCCACATCCTCCTCTTCACTCACCTCATTCTCCACATTCTTCCCCCAATCTTCATCTCTAGAATCATCGCTACCATCCCCATCATTCAAATCCTCAGCATCGTCCATCACTGCAGCAGTCATCGGCGATGAAGAACCCCGTCGCAATCGCTTGAACTTCTTCGCACTTTCCTCAACCCACTCAATCTTCTCATTCCCCAACACCAGCAACTCCTCTTCCGCGTCGTCATACTGAACCAGATGCTTTCCAGCCTTCTCATCAAACGTTTTCACACGACCCTCGTACCAGCTCTTATCCAACGGCCAATAGACCTTTATCTTCTTCCCAACAACCCCATCGCCGTACGATTTCTCCTTCGCAGCAGATAGAGGAGAGGGACCGGGGGAAGAAGATGCGGCGCCGCCGCCGATGACTAACAGGGGCTTCTTGCGCTTCGACTGTACAGAAGGAGGAGAATTGGCGCTAGGGCTAGGACTAGGGCTTGGGCTTGGAATCGAACTCGAATTGGGGTCGGAATTAGGGTTAGGTTTAACGGCGGAGTTGTCTCCGGCCGGTTTTTTGGTAAAGAATGAAGTGATTTGACGTTGTTGGTTTACTAATGGCGATCTGCCATTGCTGGGTCGACGAGATGATGACATTTGTTTCTTCGATGAATCTCGTGGCGACGAAGGGGAGAGAGAGAGAGAGAAATGGCGATTGAAGGGTGGGATATGAGAGGATTTTGGGATATAGAGTGAGAAAGTTAGTGGCGGGAAAGTGGCGGAGAAAATTGCCGGGAAAATATCTGAGAAACAGGCACGGTGGCGTTGTTTGGCGGGAAATCTCGCAACACGATATGACCTGTACGGAACTTTTCCTTAGAATCTTATATATATTTATTTATTTATTTATAGGTTAAAAATCACTTGTGTGTTTCCTTTTAATATTTTTTTAAACACTTCCGATTCAATTTTCATGCATGGATAGTTGGCTAAATTATAATATATATATATATTGGATAATTGTAATGGGTGGCAACATGAAGGTAAATAATTACAAATATAGCAATTTTTAAAAATATTTGCAAATATGGCAAAAATTTTTAATTAATTTTTTATATTCCTAAATTGCCCCTGTGTGCCTATCTTCTTCTTTCTCGTCAGTTTTTTTTTTTACCGATAGAAAGTCTTTTTATTAATTCTATCAGTGATAGAAAGTTTCTATCACTGATAGAATAAAGTTTCTATCAATGATATTTCTATCACTGATAGATTCTATCAGTGGTAGAAAAATTTTCTATCGGCGATAGAAAGTTTCTATCACTAATATTTCTATGACTGATAGATTCTATCAGTGGTAGAAAAATTTTCTATCAGTGATAGAAAGTTTCTATCACTAATAGAATAGAAGATTTCTATCACTAATAAAAACCTTTTTTCTATTAGTGATAAAAGATTTCTATCACTGATAGAACCTATCAGTGATAAAAAAAAAACTTTTTATAGAAAATAATAAAAAAACTTTTGATAAAAAATCTTTCAATCCCTGATCACCCATAAAAATCTTTCTATCTCCGATATAATCTATAAGTGATAGAAAAACTTTCTAACACCGATAGAAAAGCTTTCTATCAGTGATAAAAGATTTCTATCACTGATAGAAAGATATTCTATCAATGATAGAAAACTCTTATAGAAAATATTTCAATCCCTGATAGAACCTATCAGTGATAGAAATTTTCTATCACTTATAGAAATTTTTTCTATGAGTGATAGAAACAATTTATATCATTCATAGAAAATATTTCTATGAGTGATAGAAAAACTTTCTATCTCTATCACTGAGACTGATAGAAAAACTTTTCGTGAGTTATAGAAAATCTTTCTATCACTGATACTTTTCTACCAGTGATAGAAGATCTTTTGTTTCTATCAGCGATGGTGATACATGGTGAAATCGAGTATTGAAAAATAAAGCAAAAACGAACGATTATAGAAATCAAACACTGAAAAACAAAAACCAAACACTGATAGAAAACCGAATAACAACAACCAAACACTGATAGAACACCGAACAAGTGATAGAAAAATATCTATCGCCGATAGAATCTATCAGTAGTAGAAAATTTTTCTATCATATGATAGAATTTATCAGTGAAAGAAAATTTATATCACTGATAGAAAATCTTTCTATCACGGATAGAAAATTTCTATCATTGATAGAAAATCTTCCTATCACTGATAGAATCTATCAGTGATAGAAAAACTTTCTATAAGTGAAAGAAAATATGGAGGGGTATTTTAGTAAATGCAACACACAAACTATTAGATTTTGCCATTTTTGCAAAAATTTTTTTGTGGGTTGCTAGATTTGCAATTATTTTGGCCCATATTGCTATCCTTGCAACCGGCCCATATATATATATATATATATATATATATATATATATATATATATATATATATATATATATATATATATATATATATATTTCAACCATGAAGTTTGTTTCAAAAATACCTCTGGATTTTAAAAGGTATTCAAAAATACTGTTGTTGTTAATTTGTATATGAAACGTTCAAATTCTAGTTTCATTAATACAAATTTGAATTTTAAAATAAAAAGAAAAATACATGTTATGGTAAATTTGGACCTAGCTCTAAGAAAGTCAGAGAAACAAGCCCACGGGGGCCCAATA
This sequence comes from Luffa acutangula, assembly GCA_036850905.1. Lineage (NCBI taxonomy): Eukaryota > Viridiplantae > Streptophyta > Magnoliopsida > Cucurbitales > Cucurbitaceae > Luffa > Luffa acutangula. The sequence goes on from CM072090.1 coordinate 51,103,651, forward strand.
GGCCTAAATCAATCTCTAGGACTACTCACTCTTCTAAAAGGAAGGAAAACCTAATTTCAACTGTAAATAGAAGAGGTTCACCCAGGGTAGGGGACTCAACTTGATATCTATTTTCTTCCTCTATGTTATTACTTTATTTGCTTCGCTTGTGATCTGACTTAAGCATCGGAGTCGGTGTGGCAAGCACCACGCCGGTGCTTAGTTTTCTCTTGTTTTGCAGGCCACGTCTTTCTCATTCAAACAAATTTACCGTTGATGTCACATGAAGGTCAGGTGAGCCTCTTGGCCAAATTTTGGCATCAACAATACCCTTACGAGCAAATGCTTTGTCTTTTTTCCTCCTCTCACCGTGCAACAATTTTGCTTGTAATGGTTGAATACAACACAACACTAAATAAAACACATAGTTTGAAACCGAGATTATCTCTCTTAAAAAGTGTAAATAATATAAGTGGAAAAAAAACATATACATATACATACATGCATACATATATATATTATTTATTTTTTGCTCTCTATTCGTGTAGGTTAGTAATAAGAAGAATGAGTGTTTATAAAACTACGGGTTTGGTTGGCTTACAAGATTAATTAATCAAAAGTTTTATATATGATTTTTTTTTCTTATTAAATACTCAAGAAGCGTTATAACCACTATATAACAATAGTTTCATCTATTTTTCGTAAGATGAATGTAGAAAAAGGTAGTGGTTAGTGATGAAATAATATTGAATAAGCTATCAACAAAATAAAGTCAAACACATGTAGAATTTCAGTAACAAAATAAAAGTCATCTTGAAGTTTTTACACGAAAATCTAGTAAAGCTTTTGAGATGACGTGTTGAAAGAGAATAAGACTCATAGTCTATGAATATATGACAAATAAGTAGAGTTTCTCGTTAATTCTCGTGGAATAATAATTTAGTGTGAGAGGAGGGGAAAAAAGAACATTTTCCAATAAGGTTTTTTTTTTAAAAAAAAAAAAAAAAATTGTATGTTCAATATATTAATGAAACTAAAACTTTCATGGTTTTCAAACAAAAAAATAATAATTAACGGTAAATGGTAATTTTGAACATTTCTTGAAGTTTAGTCTATGAACTTTTGATAAATAAGTTATTGAACTTTCAAATTTGTTCCTAAAAAAAAACTTTCAAAATTGTGTTCAATAGGTCTCTAAACTTTAAAAAGTATATAGTAGGTCCTTAAATTTTCATTTTGTTTGTTTAATAGTTTCCTCAAGTTTCAATTTTGTATCAAATGAGTTTCTGACCTATAAGACACTTTTTTTTAGCATCCCACAGACACAAAATTTGATTTTATACCTAATAGATTGATTACTTTTTTAAAAATTCAAATTGTCCATGACCCATTAGACATAAAAATGAAAGTTCAAAAACATATTAAACATAAAACTTAAAATTTCAAAAACTTATTAGACGTTTTTTTTTTTTTTTTTTGTAGTTCAACAAATCCGGAGAATAGAAATTTAAACCTCCGACCTCAAATACAATACATGAGTTATGTTCACTTCAATTATCATGCACTTTTAAAAGTTTAATAATAAAAATCTGACATAACTTTTAAAGTTGAATACTTGTAATTTAGGTCAAATGAAAAAAAAAAAAAAAACTCTCAAAACATGGGGTTAGTTTCAATTATACTCACAAACTTTCAAAATTTTTATTTTAGTCATCGAACGAATTTGGAGTTCGTTTCAAAACAACTCACGAAAGCATTTTTTCATTAAATTTATTAACGTAGAAGGATGGATTTACATATGCATTGCAACTCATGTGCACGTATTTGTAAAAAAAACAATAAAAACACAGGCAAAAACATCATTTTTCATTCTACCATTAACTTTGTTTTTTTTTTTTTTTTTTTTTGAAACATTCTACAATTAACTTAAAAGGTCTATAAAGACGCTCACCAACCTAGCTCACGGTAATTTTGATAATTTAACCAATAATTTATCCTATATCTCAATGGTTATCTGATCTCTCGTTCAAAGGAATCTCAACACTCTCTCTTTCGTTACCTCTTCAACCACCGCATGGCTTCTCATTTCCATCTCCGATCTGCCATTAATGGCAGTCCCTTGTATTTCTTTTCAATGCTATAAAGATTTTGGAACTTTTGATCTAGCTTTTCAGCCCATAGAAAACCAGAGAGAGAGGGCTACTCAAGAACGATCTTCCATGGCGGCTGCTCCACCGCCGAACTCTGCTCTAACTCTATCCACTGGAGACGAAAACCGATGGGACGCGAAGAACGAAGTTGAGGAGGAAAAATGTGCGTTCCTAGTTGTAGCTCTCTGCCCCTGTCTCGTATGCTTATCCCTGATCTTAATAGTAGTTTTCATCGTTCTCGTTGTCAAATTTCACTTCCTTTGCCACACTCCTCTTGGTTCTTTGATGTTCAAGAATAAATGTTGATCAATTCGCGCCTCGAGAGTCTTGAATCTGGAATTTCACTATCTCTGAGTCTTTATTTGGTAGAATGAATTTAGGGTTGAAGTTGAGAAGGGTTTTTTTTTTTTTTCCATCTCAGATTTAGATCTAGATTTTTAGACGCAATTGGTGATCAGTTATGTGATTTTGTTTCATAATTAGGCTTTGATGCGCTTTTGAATGACTGATGCATATTGGAAAACCAACATTCTGGCCTTTTTTTTTTTTTTAGTTCAGCTCTGAGCAACAATGTGTAGGACAGGAAACTCTCTATAGGATGATGATACTGTACACTTACCTTTAACTTTTAAACACTATCCAAATTCCAAAGTGCTTCTGCAAAGTGTTCTACCAAGGAATATGTTGTTCGAATTGGAATTATGTTTGGTTTGCATCCCTATACAAAAGCTTCCACCATTATCAAGGACTTGAAATGTTAGATCACTACTATACTGTGGGGAAGATTGGTTATGTGAATGAAACCATCTGTAATAATGTTTCAATGGAGTTGCAGAACAGATGAAGCAAGTCACTGGGAGTTCTAAGTTGAAGTTGTGTATAATGGGGTTGAGGTACCCTAGCATCAACTGCTTGCTTGACAGTCTTGGAAATTGGAAGGGCAGAGCAAACACCTTTCTGAAGGCTACATTACATGGTAGAATTCTGTGGATAAGGATTCTAACTGAGGCTGGAAATTGTTGAATCTGATAAGGCTTTGATCTTAGAATAGCAGTACTGCCTGCAAGGGTTTGATCTTGTTAAGGTGTAGGGACAAGGGGCAAGGGCCCAGCAACCTGATGTTGAAAGTTATACAATTTGCAGCCGAAATTCGAAATTCCTACAAACAAACAAGGATGAACAAATCAGTGAGCTTTTCGACAAGGAGTCGAGCTTTGGTTGTTATCTCGCAGCTGGATCACGGGGTTCGGGTTTTTTCTTTTGCTCCATTTCCCTGAAAATGAAGATGAATCTGGTTTATGAGCTGGTGAAGGAGATGGATTCTTGTCGTTGGAAAAATTTGCAGTTGCCTCAAATAATGAAACGACATTGTAGCGAAAGAAATGGATTATCGTCGACTTGATTACGAGAAGTCGATGGCCAATCCTTTGACAACTTGGGAAAGTGACATATTTGAATAGTAGTAGTCTCAAAGGGAGTCGCCATTGTTGTTGCAAGGAGGAAGGGGATGGATATGAAGAGTGTTAATAGAACAAATTTGACACTGATGGCCAGAGTACCTGAGAGTCTGAGGCTGAGACGTTTAAATGGCCTAATTTTCAGTAAGTAAATTGGTTTGTTTGTGTAGTTGTATTTTATCCGCTGCAGTCTGTATATTGCAAAAACCTTATCTGTCCTTTTCATTATTCGTCTTTGTATTAATGAAAAAAAAAAATTATTGGTTTCCCACATTTCCCTGAATTTACGTTAATTTTTCTTTCTTACGTTGATTATGGAGAGAACATCGTCTTTTCCCATAGAACCTCATTGCAATTGCTAACAAGAGCATAGCTCAACTGGCATAAAGTTGTACTAATGACCACGAGATTTGTGGTCCGAATCTCTCACTCCACATATTGTTAAAAAAAAAAACCCTCTTAAATGCAAGATTAAATTGATGAACCCAAATATTGTTGAAGTTAAATAATAATAATAATAATAATAATAGATTTATTATCGATTTTTCCTTTTTATTTCTTCTCTTTCTTTTCAAATAAATGCATTATATTAAATATTAGTTAAATTACAAATTTAGTGCTTTTTTTGGTGCATTTTTTTTTTTTTTTTAACTAAACGACTTCATGTCTCTTTAATTGTTGACTATCATGTCTATTTTTTTTTTTTTTTAGAAGTCTATCATGTCTATTTAATGTTTATTTAATCTCTAAATGTCAATGTCATTAATGAAATGTTGAGACTTATTAGATAAATTTGATTTGTTATAAATAAATTGGTAAGTCTGATAGTTGACGCTCTTTCCGGTAATATTCAACTACATAAGCAATAAATTTGTTGTACTATATCATATCAAATATATATATTATACTATATCATTTATGGAAGGAGGGTAGTACTAAAAGTTTTCCACTACAATTCTAACATCCGTGAATGTTATTTTAAAATTAAATATATTTGTATTTTCTTTGGACTAAAAAGGTGAATAATACAATGACTTGTACAAACTCCAAAAGACAAAATCAATGGAATGTGTTAACAACTACAAACATAAACAAACAAATAAATATATTCAATGTAGTCAACATAACACATCCATTAATGCATTAAAACTTTATAATCTCCACCCAAAGTTCCAAGGTTTGATTTTCAAACTATACATTGTTGAACATAAGCGAGTTACAATAATTAATATGGTAGTAGATACTTTTTTAGTTCAACCATTGTGAATGAGATCAAACAATTGATCTTTGGATGGTAATAATATTTTATCCACTATGCTATATTTGAATTGATCGGTAATAGATGATTTATTACTAAGCAATATATGTGCTCAAAATTGCCTAGGTGATGCATGTTGCAAATGGAAAATACATTGTTTTAATTTGTGTTTAAAATATTTTATTATATATATATATATATATATAATACCATTTTTATTTTTCAAATGCAATCTAAAAAGTCAAAATTTCACCAAGTTCATTATTTTGAATTAAAATATAATTTTAGACTCTATATTTTTTGAATAAAGCTTAAATTTGGTTCTTCTCACCGTTTAGTTTAGTTTAGTTTTTTTTTTTTTTTTTTTTTTTTTTTTTTTTTTTTTTTTTTTTTTACGGAAGTTTATTGAAAAATAATAATAATTTTATTGCAAGAAAAATACTATGGGATCAAATATAACTAAAACTTAGAAGAAAAACTAATAGTAATTGTCTTCTTAGAAAAATTAAGAATAAACTAACCGTAAGAGAGCAATTTTTTTTTTTTTTTTTGAAAAAGAAATGCTTCATTAAACGAAACCACCAAACCACACGCCCTCAAAAAACGGGGAGGGACTCTTCAAAGAAAAGAAAGAAAACTAGGGGCAACAAAACGACGCCCATTTTCCCGCGAAGGGGAAATTGTCTGGCCTGGAACAAAAGAAAAATTAAGCTTACAAGCATGCCTTGCAACACAGTGGACTACTGTGTTCTTAGATCTACAACAATGGCGGAAGTTGACTGCAAGCAACCTCGACGCTTGCCTGATGATCGAGTCCGTTACCGCTTTCGTCTCCGATAAATCTTCCCCCATAAGAGAGCAATTTTAAACTCATTGAAAGTATAACTTAAATTTGTAAACATATGGAAGTATAGGAGCTAAAATATAACAAAACCTAAAATACAACAACCAAAATGATATTTTAACCTATTTATTTTACTTCGTTTGTCTTACTTTAATCCATTCAATTTAAAATAAAAATAATTATATCATATTGAATATTTTTGTAATTACTCCCAAACATGAAATTAAACTAAAGATCAGTATAAAATTGATACTATAAATTACAATCTCATTTTTGTTCAACATTTTCTTGTTTCGATAGAAGGACTCTTTTATCTTTCCAAATGAACTAAAACTTAGAAAACGTCACAAGAGCACAACAAATTTCTTTAATTTTATCATTTTAGTTGGGAGTGATTATTAATGTTATTTAAAAAAAAAAAATGCAATCGCTAGAGCGGACTTCAAATTTTCAATAATTGAACACAGAAAAAAAATGTCATAGACTCACAATCCAATGATTTACAAGAAAAATTAAATATTTATTCCAAACAAATAATAAATTAAATCATTCCAGAAATTCTACGTATCTTGGTAATTTCGTATATAAATAATAATAATAATAATAATAATCCTTACTTCTTCAAGAGAAGTAACAATGTACTAGAAAATTAAACCTTTATTCCACTAAAAAAATAATCCTTAAACAAATCTATACATCGAAGAATATCATTAATTACAAATTACATAGTTCAACAAATAATCAATGACCTTTTCAAAAAAAAAAAATAAAAAAATAAAAAAAAATCAATGAATATCAAAATCATGAAATCTCGTCACCTTTCTCCCCAACTTGAATTCCTTCACTCTAATAGAGATCTTCAGGCAACTTATCACAAATCAATTTTCTACGAGATTCATCTTCTTCCTCACTGTTCTTCGCAGCTTTATTTTCTTGACTAAAATACAGATCTCCAAACAACATATCAGTACTCAACCTTTCTTCTTCACAGTTATTCACCTCGAAACACCTTCCAAATTCCTCTTCTTCTTCCAACAACAATTCTATAACCCTTGAATTCAACGAAGAATCAGGCAAATTCAAAATCAACGCCGTCGCCGGCATCTCAACTTTCCGTTCCTCTTCCAGATACGGATGATCCAGCAACATCTCAGCCGTCCATCTTCGTTCCGAGTTCTGATCCAAGCATCCCGCCAGAAAATCCCTTCCCTCTCTCGACAATTCTTCTGGTATTTCAGGAATTTCCATCTCGTACACCAGCTTCTTCATCAGCTGCCGCCGATTCTTGCAATCGCTCCACACCGGTTTTCCAGAAATCATCTCGATTAAAATACAGCCTAAAGACCAGATGTCCATCGGAGCATCTATCTTACCGAAGACGACGGATTCCGGCGACATGTACTTCGGCGTTCCTCTGAACTTCGGCGTGAAATTGCAGCGCTCGATCACTTGCTCGCGCTTCTTCGAGAGCCCGAAATCGGCTATCTTCAACTTGACCTTGCCGTTGGTTTCCGGAAACACGAGAATGTTGCCTGGTTTGAGATCGCTGTGTACGAACCCTAGATCGTGAATGCGGGCGAGTCCTCTGAGAATCATTTTGAGATACTCCTTCACTTCGTTCTCCGGCAACTTTCCCCGTCGTTTGATCAAGTCGGCTAGACTACCTCCGGCGGCGTATTCCAGCACGAGATTGTAGAAGATGGAATCGAACGATTCGCCTACGAAACTCAAATCGCTTCCGATGTACTGAACGATTTCGGGACAGTCTGTGAAATTTTGCAGAATTCTTTTCTCTGTTACGAGTGATGAAGAACGTTCCATTAAAGCTACCTTAAGAGCGACGAGACGAAAAGGTCCGGCGATCGGCGTTGCTAAGTACACTACGCCGTAAGAACCTCGTCCCAAAACCCTCACTCGATTCCAGTTCGTGATTGAAACTGAGGAATTTTCTCCTTCCATTTTATAGTGCCTACAATCAAAACCAGTAAAAAAATAAAAAATAAAATAAAATAATCAGTCATACTGGAAATTAACGTCCCCATTGGTAATCGTTTTATTTTAATACTTTTTTTGTTCTAACTTCGTGTTTAAGAAAATCAAGTCAAGTTTTAAAAAGGAATACTCTCGTAATCATTTTATTTTAGTTTTTTATTCGTTATTAATTATCTATACTATACCTTCGACTGAATGGTGACGGAAACCGCCGGCGGGAGAAGCGGCGAAGAGAAAATCGACGGAGAGAACGGTGGTGCAAGAGGAAATGATTAAAGCGATTAGAGAAGTGAAGTGGTTCATAAACCTAAATTTCGATTAAATGGAGAGTTATATTTATAAGTGTGGTTTGTTCTTTCAGATTCCTTATGGAATTTGGGTTTTCTTTTTCCTAATCCTAAACATTTTCATAATTTTATCTATGTGAAAATCCGCTTCAAGATAGTATTATTATTACCGGTTGGACTGGAAATTTGAAGTGTTTTTAAATCATCTGTTTCGAATGGTGGGAAACAATTAATTCGACATAAAACGCCACTACTACAAAAATGGCTTTTAATGACGGACGGAAAAAAATTCGCGGACCTTTTAATGACGGACAGAAAACACGCGACCGACATTACTTTTTATGAGGGGCAATGCCCGTCATTAAAGAGTTTTTAAAAATAATTGGTACATTTTTTAAATGAAATATGGAAACAATGACGGACAATTTAAAAAACACGCTCAAACGCGCTCAAATTGAAATTTCCAAAAACTAGTTTTGTCCGCCATTGTAGCCCATATAAAATTAAAAATATATTTTTTTCTTTTACATTCTAATTTCAATCTTTAACCTAGCCTCCTTTTCTCTCTCAACGAGTTCCGTCGCTCCTCTACTATCATCTCCGTCGAGCTGGGCTCATGGATTTCCCACTTCTCGTTGTCGTTTCTTCCTCACGACATTTGGATAAATTAAGCCACATTGCTTCCTGCACGCTCACATAATTCATGAAATTCGTGAAATCTGTGAAACCTACTGCTAAATACGAATGCGCCTTCGCTCATCTTTTTTTCTTTTCACGAATTCAAGGAAAATCTTCAATATCCATTCCCAGGTTCTTCAGCTACTCGCGTTTGGCGCCTTAGAGCTTTAAATCTAGTTACTCGACTTATCAAAGGAAGAGTCGAGTGACGCTTATGAGAGCGTGTCACAGAGAGTCTCCGTACGAAGTGCTTTGCGTTTCTCCAACTGCAACTCCAAATGAAATCAAGAGGGCTTATCGGAAACTGGCTCTGAAGTATCATCTCGATGTCAATACAGAGGTAATCGAGTAAATTCTTTCTTCTACTTTGAGTTATTTACTGGGTTTTTTCTTTTCTTGATTGCCCTTTTAAGGGTTATTATTCTAATGAACAATATGTTGATGCAATCATGCGAGTCATATCCAATCTTTTAGCTCGATTGATACTTTTGGGTAGCTTTTATATTCTGGTTGGGTGGGAAATTAACTTTATTGATAAACAAATCCAAGTAGGGAATTGCTGGAGAAAGCTTCAAGCCACTGGGAAAGGGATTTTTGTAAAAAAAAAAAAAAAAGAAGAATTATGGAATTTGATCTACTACCTTAAGTTTCGGGCGAGAAGTTTAGTACTTTTCTCTCTTGAACCTTCTAACTCCCTTCCAAATCTTCTCCAATGTTCAGATAAAGGTCCCATTGCAACTTTGATTCTCTCATGGCCTCAAACCGAATTGGTGTTTGAAACTCGTCATAAAGGATGTAGGAGATTAGCGGCGGTAGAGCGTTGCAGGTTTTCCGATGGATTTTCGAATCACATTCCCTATGCTCATCATTGTTGTCATTGCCACCGCTTGTTTCTCTCTCCTCGTCCAAAAAGGTCTGTTTCTTTTCTTCTCTGTTTGCTTATTCTTCCCTTGTTTTCTAGTGGTTTACTTGCTGATTTACATTTCTTTTATAAGTTGAATTTAAAGTTCCCTACATTTTTTTTTCACAATTTATCTGCGACTTCATGCACATTTGTGAAACTTCTAAAACTTTCCATGGACTACACACCGTATATATTTGCTTATGTTAGAGTCTTTAGAAGGCTTTTATACACACTTGGAAATAATATTGAATTTCCAGTTTCAATGACATTTGTCAACAAGTGAGTAAAGAGTAGTTATCCTAGATTTTATTTTTTTTTAAATTGAAGATAACCTTGTTATGTTCTATCTTCTGTTAACATTTTTTTGCCAGACATAGTTCTTGTACAGAAATCGAAATTGTTAAAGGTTGAGGTTATAAAATGGAACAAGAACATATGCTATAATTTGGGTGCTTTGGAATGGAAGGTATTAATTATTCAAATTTCGATGAGCTGTTCAAATTGGTTCTTCATATTTTCTTCCTCTGTCTTGTGTTGCATTCTTTTGCGTTTAATAGTTTGCATGATGTAATGGCTATTTAATTTGTCAACTTATGTCATTGAAGAACTGAGCCAGTTTCATTGTTGGTGTTCAAATGCCATGGTTGTAGGAGCAAAGTCAGTGCCCTCAATGATTATTTTATTTTTCTGGATAGTTGTTTGAGTTGACTTGTTCCATGTTAACACTATCAAACTACCAATAAAGAGGTGGTCAGGTTGCTGCTTTTTGGTAAGGATATTTCTCTTAAATACATTCTATATAGCCACTTTGTTCTTATAAGAGAAAAATCTGATTATAAGTTGTGGCATCTTTGTACAATATATTTACAAATACATTGGATATACAAACTTGAACAATTTGTTGAACTACCTATCGGTTAAAGTGATTCTACTTAAACAACTTTTTATATACTTGTTTTGTTACTTAGTTTATAAAATTGTTTTATCTCGAAAAGAGTCTGATCAAGTCAGTCGATGTTGTTTTGTGGTGTTGATGTCCATGATTATTGAATATTTAAATTCTAGCTACTCTTTGGAGCTTTACAAATCATCATATGCGTGCATTTCTATTTTCTATTTTCTTGCAAGATCTTGAAGAGTTGTTTATGATTCAAGTGACCTGTAACCCTTGTTATAGTATGTTCCCACTCTCTATTTCTATTTTCTTTTGTTATTGACCTTCTCCTTATTTTTTCTATTGGTGTGGTATGCTTGTAGGCTAGGCTGATTGAGAATGCTTTGTGATTTTGCCTATAATTTCACGTCCAATATTGGCTTTGAGGTAAGAATGTGATCATAAGTGTTTGATAACTTTAATCATTTCAAGAGTGGAAAGAACTTTCATACATAGAAAATGATCTCGGTGAACTTTGAAAATAGTTCCTAAATGGAACTTTCATCTTATTCTTGGTGGATTTGCTTGGGATTCTGCTCATTTTTATGACTTTCTCTTGTTCTGGTAGCTTTTTCTTACCTTATTCCAATGTAGAAATCATGTTCATATTATTGATGTGGGTATTTTAATTTGGCTAGTTGAACAAGTTGTGATTCATCCTTGTTCATTATCATTTTGTTACAAAGAAGAGTTTTTGCTCTTGATGGAGTTTTCATGATTGGGATTCTGCTAGTTTCCAATTTTTCTTGGATTAGTAATTATGGGGATTTAAGTTTTTATTCTTTCCCTCCTGAAGGGAGTTTTAGTGATTCTCATTATGTATTAGTTTTCATATCAATTTTGCTTGAATTCCTTAACTTTCGATACTTCTATGTTGGGTTTCTGTGGAATTCGCTTTTGTCATCCAAAATTTGTGACCAATTGTGCCTTTTGTTTGGTGTTAATAATGATTTTTTTGGGTTATCAAAATAGGTATTTTTCTCTGTACCTCTATTCTTTCTTAAAAATTATAAAGATATTTTCGTGGTTATCTTATTTGTGAGTTGCTATTTCTTTTTGCTGACTTTCTTGCACATAGGGAAGGAAGCTGGGATGTTTAATTACTTCTCCTCATTTGAGTTTGAAACAAAAGAAACGCCATATCTCATAAATGGATGACAAGTAAGGCAATCGGGTTTATATAGCTTATTTGCTTCCAAATCAGGTTTATATAGCTTCTTTGCTTCCCATGCTAGAGGGTGTATGTGTTGGCTATGATACGACAATTAAGGTCTAATAAAGTTTGTTTGATTGTGATGTTCTTTAATGATTATTTAAATTTAGATTGTGCTTGATGCAAGATCTAACTTGCTTAGTTTTAAGATATTTGGGGTCTTGTTGTGAACCTGAAGGAATTTCACCCTGTGGTGGTCTTGTGTTGACGAATGGTTTGTAGAAAAAATTGATCTATTTGTTTTCTGTAGTTGGCTTGAGTGGGATTTGTTATCTAGAGTAAATAGATTTGTAGCAATGTGATTAGAGTAGGACTTAAAGTAGGATTTCAACTATGCAAATTGTTTTGTCTTGTTGTTATCTGGTATGTTTGAGAATACATGGGCTCAAAACAAAACTTTAGCTCAGAGGAAGATGATCATGAGTATGTCTAGTGCAACTAGACATTCTTTCTATTCTTGAATGAAACAACTAATGACTACATTCTCTTTATATTAGTTATTGAAAAAAAGATGAGGTTTTAATGGTAAATTTGTGATGACTCAATTAGGAAACTTTCATGTTTGCATCTCACTAGAATGATTATAATGGTAAATGTATTTGTTTTCCATTTGGTTTTAGATCATAAAAATAATGCTTAGTTTTAGAATATTTGGAGTCTTGTTGTGAACTTGAAGTGTTGTACATAAACAGTGAGAACAAAAATTTCAGAAATATGGGGGGGGGGAGTAGGTGACAAGGAATTAACTTTTCAGAAATATTGGGGGAGTAGAATGCAAAGTATTTCATTATTTTCTGTTTATGGCATCTCTCTATCTAATATCGTGTTAATTTAAGAAGTTCTTGCATAGAGCTTTTGTAACTATGATCTTTCATTTACTTTTGCTACTTTGGAGAGTTTTGTAACTCCACTGATTAGTTTCGATGTTAAGCTCATTTCTTTTAAGTGTAGGATGTGCTTGTTCTGGTTGTACACTTATTAGTTTCAATGTTAAGCTCGTTTCTTTTAAGTGTAGGATTCCTTGTTTCGGTTGTAAGGCGATGGATATTTATAGTTTTTCCGTCATTAAAAGTTTGTCACTTATTAGTTTTTCATGTTAAAACTAATTTGCTTAGTTTTAAGATATTTGGGGTCTTGTTGTGAACCTGAAGTGTTGTGAGACTGTAGTTGGGTGATTTTTTTTCTTATAGAAGTGTGTTTCTCTTGTTTAACAGGTTGAAAAATTTTTTAGTTAGTCATATGTATGTCGTTATGCTGTCGAAATTTCTAGAGCAATCGGTTAGAATTAGGATAGATGCTTTAGTAATGTCTCTAGGTTAAGTATAGAAACCTAGAGCATTCCAGGTTATCTGGAGGGGTTAAACTTTATATCTTGAAGTTTGTAAGCTTTTGGAGTTTATTGGGTTTTCTAACAATTTTTTCTGATACTCATCGAGATTGGTTTTTTTTGTGTATTTTATTGTTAACTAAATTTGTTTTTCTTAGGTTCTTCGAGTTGTTGGACATATGTTTGTTATGTGAGTTCTTGTTTTGGCGTTGTATCAAACCTAATTACAATTTGTTTTTCTTAGGTTCTTCAAGTTTGATGTACGAGCAAGATTATGGTGACAAGAATGAAAGTGGCATGTAGGAGAATTTTTGTTTTTTGGTGTAGGTGTAGACTTTTAATCATAGGTGTTTAGTAATTTTGAGACTTTTAAGTGTAAGTGTTTTTAATTTTATTTTTATATCAAACTTATATGAATAAAAATTGTATGAACAAATTTGGTTCATTGGCTTATTGGAATGAAATTTGACAAATATTTGATTTCTATACAATTTTGCACATTTAAGATTAATATTACTTTCTTTACAGATTGACAAATGAAAAAAATATTGTTCGTATGCCCACCGGGCAACCAACAATTTTTTTTTATTAAATTATGAACGAAATGATGACGGACAATGTCTGTCATTAAAAATATATATTTAATGACGGACGCCTTTTAATGAGGGGCAATGCCCGTCATTAAAATTGTCCGTCATTGTAACTTTTCATGACGGATGACGTTGCCCGTCATTAAAAGTCGCCCCGTCATTATAAGTTACGACGACGTTCGTATAGTCGACGGACGCCGCCCGTGATGAAAAGTCTTTAATGACGGGCATTGCCCGTCATTAAAAGTGATTTTTGTAGTAGTGCGCTAGTTAAAAGTCCATAATAATGACAATAATTTAAAAAAAAAAAAGCTTTTAAAAAAACCCTTAGTATTTTTTTTTTTTGGAAAAAAAATCAATTTTGACTCCTGAACTTTGTAGGTGGTAGCAATTTTAACTCTAAACTTTCAACTTTAACAAATTGAACCCCAAACTTAACAAATTGTATCAATTTGAACCTCCAACTTGCATAAATGTTGCAATGTAGATCTTTTGTCAACTTTTCATTTGAATTGCTATTAAAATATGTAATTGATCATTTCCTTTTATTTTTTTAAAATCACATTGCACCTGAGATAGTGTTTTGTAAGAAATTTGTTGGAAAAACTCTTTAAGAAATCAAATATCTCAGACAATTCTTCTCATTATTATTAAAAAAAAAAAAGTCAGAGTTATTGGCAACAAGAAAAATCTAGCAAATATGAGAAATAAAAAACTCGAAATTTCTTTATTTCCGTTTCCTAGATTTGTACATTATTCTAATTAGCAAGAAAAAAAACATTAAAAGAAGGGAAAAAAATCCCACAAAGTTCTTAGCAACAAGAAAAGACCAGCGGATATTTGAAGATAAAAACCTCCAAAATTTCTTTGCTTTCGAATAGCAGCAAAAAAAAACTCTCATAAAATCCTCAACAACGAGAAAAAATCATCTAAATTAAAGTTTCTTCAATATTTTATTTATAAGAAACCAATTCAGATGCAATGTGAATTAAGAAAAAAAAAAAGAAATAATCAATTACGTATGGTGGTTCAAAAAAAAAGTTAACCAAAGGTACACATTGTAACACTTCTGCACGTTTAGGGTTAAAATTGATACGATTTGGTAAGTTTTAAGTTCAATTTGATGAAATTTAAAGTTCAGGGTTAAAATTTATACAACTTGTTAAGTTTAGGGTTCAATTTGATGAAATTGAAAGTTCAGGGTTAAAATTGATACAACCCCTGAAGTTTAGGGTTAAAAATGATTTTTTTCCTTTTTTTTTTTTTTTTTTTTTGAGTACATCAACATTTGGGGTGGGGGGATTCGAACCTCTGACCTCATGGTCGAGAGTACAATTGCCGCTGAGCTAAGCTCGCTTTGGCAAAAACCCTAACTTAGTACTATTCACTTTTAGTACAAGCAATGTATTAACATCGTCGTTATAAATGCCAACATGAGTATAGGTCAATTGACATAATTCTTGTACTAACGATTAAGAGGTCTGTGGTTTGTATTTAGAATTTCTAATTATAAAAATAATTAGATTAAAAAACACATTTGATGTCGATGTCGACAGAAATGTCGATGTCTCAATTTTATGGAAATGTCGATTGAAATATCGACAAAATTTCGATGTCGATGAATATTCCTGGAAAAATATGTAAAATGAAAATTTCAAAAAATTAACAAATAAATGTTTTACATTTTAAAAATAAGTTGAAATACTTATTATAAATATTATCTCCACATTAGTTATATTTTGTTATTATTTTGTTTATATTTTATCAATTTCTTTACGATACAATGAAAATGTCGATTCACTCCACGTGTCAATGACGAACCCATGGACATATTGAAATGTCGATGAAAATTTAATACATTAGTCTCACGCCCCACCTGTTGTTGAACTCAAAATAACAATAATATTTTATTGAACTCAAATTAATAATAATATTTATTGTTATTATTTTGAGATCACAATAATAAATGGAGAGATTCACTTGTTCCAAAAAAAAAAAAAAACAACAAAAAAACAAAAGTGGAGTGAGCGATGTAAAAATTTGATCTCTTCGTCTATGACAATATTCGAAGTATCCCAATAGTGTAACGTCATCGCCTTATTGGAAAAAAAAAAAAAGGACAATCATTTTGATCTCTCTTGTTTCGGAGAAATAAGTGGCTCACAAGATCTTGAAAGAGATATATTCTATTTGATCTCAAATACCTCGTATAGCACTTCTTCCAATCCTGGATGGGGGATCGCTTAGATAAGAGAATATGTTCTCGCGTCGGTTTTTTTTTTTTTTTTTTTTTTTTAAATGATACATACTTTATCCCAATTGCTTTTAAAACAGTGACATCATCTTCCCTTATGGACTACTCTTTATACTTATATTTTATAATTATAAAAAAGGTCGGTGGCATAGATAACAAAATGGGCCAAAACATTAGCAAATATAACAACCTGGAAAAATAATTAGAAAAATGGCAAAAATCTATCTTCATACTGTCTAAATGACCAAAATATCCTTCATACGCGATATATTTCTATCGCTTATAGAAGTCCTATCGGATAAAAAGAAAAAACGAAGAAGGGAAAACATATGCTAAAATCAAATGAGGAGTAAAACAAGAATGTAAAAAAAAAAAAAAAAACATTTAAAATATTTGAATTTTATATTTGCACTTTCTATTAAAAGTTGCTATATTTGTTATTTTCTTATTTAATTTAGTATTTTACTTAAAAAAATAATTAGATTAAAAAACACATGTGCTTTACTGTACTTTTAAAAGTAACAATTTAGTTGTTATAATTTAACATTTGTAAATGATTTGTCATCCACCGTGAATTCTTGTTTTTAAAATATGTAATACATTTTTTTTTTTTAGTACATTAACATTTGGGGGTGGGGGGTTTGAAACTCTGACTTCATGGTCGATGATACATGCCAATTACCGCTGAGCTAAGCTCGCTTTGGCTATGTAATACGTTTTTTATCTATGTAAATTGATAATTCACAGTATAATTGTTGTCGAGAGACCAAACATATTTTTAACTATAGGAACCAAATTGTTAAAAATCAATACTTCACATTGATAAGATTTTTAATTATAAATATTACTAAATCATTATTGTATCCATTAAATTAACGAAAACTAAGTTGTTACCTACAAAATTCAAAGGACTAAATCAATATTTCAATGAGGGTGGATGAGTCACATATACTGCCTTAGCTTTAACCAAATAATTGTCTGCAAATATGTACTTTTATATAATTAATATAACATAATATTTTAGTACACAAATGGCCTGGCTAATAGACTTTTGTTTAAAGGATCGTAAAAATATAAAAATTATCTAATGTGTTCAATGAATGGTACGTTTGATATGAAATTGATGAAAATTTAGAGAAAATGACACCATAATCTTGATTTCTGTTCAAATTTGAAATTTAATTCTATATTATACTTTATTTTCATGGAAGTTAGTGAGTTTGAACTTCTAAAATATTTTTTTTTAATAACTTTTAATAGATCTATACCTTATTGTTAAAAGAACAACAATAAAAGAGAGATTTTAGATCTTACTTCTTATTAAAAATACTGTGTTTAAATGTAATAAAAATGACGACGTTAAATTTTCGTCAACATATATGTAAGTTCGACATAACATAAGAGGTAAATCGACATTTTTATTATACCGTAAAAAATATTTAGACAAAATAACAACAAAATTAATTAAGGTTATGATAATTTAAGCATGATGCTCTTTCGACTTTTGCATGGGTTCCCTTAGGGCTGAAATCAGAGCCATCTTCGAAGGAATGAAAGTTGCCTCGTCTTTGGGTTGTTCGATGTTGAAGGTGGAATCAGATTGCCAAATGGCTATCAATTTTATCAATAAAAGAGCTGTTGTGTGGGATGATGTGGAAGCAGAGGTATCGAAAATCTGGGATTTAGCTCTAGTTTTTAGAAACATTGAATTCTCTTTTATTCCTAGGAGCTGTAATAAAATGACTGATTCTCTAGTCAAATTTGCGAAATGATCAAATGACAATATCTTGTGGGTTGGTCAATACCCATACGCTTTATCATGTAGTCGAATTCTCATTTTGTCCAAGTGGCGTAAATAAATTTCGTATTTTGTTTAAAATAAAAATAAAAATAAAAAATTTAGCATGAAATAATATTTTTTCTGTTTTTTTTTTTTTCTCTCTCATTTATAAATTCAACAACATTTAACGTTTGAGAGTGAGAGATTCGAATTTCAAACTTTTTGATCAAGATTAAATGTCAATTATTGTTTTTATTTATTTTTTTTAAAGTCAATTTATAACAATATTTTCACTTGAAATCAAAGCCAACTAACCACTCATTGGTTATTCTTCAATGGAGAATATTTGTTCTAATAAATTTAAAAATAATTAAGTATCACCAATTGATCTAATCTGCTTAAATATGACAGGCTAGTTTGGATTAATTATGTGGGAGAGGACATCCTTTGACCTTCTTTTTAATACCATACTAAAATTTTGCATATTTATATTTATATTTACAATTTAAAAGCCCACATGCATGCAATTTTTAAATTAGTCATCAATAATTGATCAAAGCATGGAATATGGCCATCTCTTATATATTATATGAGATTTAAATTTTATATAAGTTATTTACACCATTTCGATCATTGGAATTTTTTTAAATATCTATTTTAATATACCCAAACTTTTAAAAGTAAATATTTTTTTTCCTTCATCGTTTTTCTGATCTTATTTGTATAACATTTAAAAGGTGGTTTCAAATCGTGCATCGAATTAAACTTGCTTGACATTAGTATATATTTTGAAGACAGTGACCAACAAATACTAGGTTGGATGGATAAGGACATGATATAGTAATTTATTAAAAACTAAAATAAATATTTTGAAAGGTAAAGGGATGGTTACAAGATCACTTTTTCAAATTTTATTTAAGACGTGTTTAGTTTGACTCTTCAAGTGTTTAATTTTGAAAAAAAAACATTTTAGAAAAAATTACAGTAGCATTTTTTTTTTCCAAAGAGTTTTAAAGTACATAATAACATTTTTTTTTTTTTTTTTTTACTGATAACATGTGGGATGAAGAGATTAGACATTTTTTTTAAAAAAAATTAAGAGATTAGACATTGGACTATGCTCATGTTGACAAGTATATAAATAACTTAGGTATAAAAACATATATAAGGAAGCGTAACCAAGCATACAACGTTTCAACGTAATCCTATTCCAAATGGGCCCTTAGTATTTGATTAAGTGTTTTTAAGAAAAACAATAATTCTGGAACAATATTTAATGATAAAATACTTGTAATTACGAAGTGATATGATATTGTCTACCTTTGACTTTAGTTTGAATATTATTAGAGATATTGTGTTAGTTGTTTTTTTAGTACAACAATTGTAGTGGATGAGATTAAACAAGTATATACATTGAGATTAGGGATGACAACACGATGAGGTGGGGCCGAGGATGCACTCCCCATCTTCGTCTCGTGGAGATTTTTTATCCATGTCTCCGCCCCATTCCCCGTTTCGAAAAATCCCCGTTCGGAGGTTGGGGTCGGGAATCCCTGTATGGGGATCAGGTCCCCGCGTGAAAAAATTCCCACTTTTTCATTATTTTATTTTTTTAACAAAAAATAATTCAAATTATACATACTTTTATAATAAAAAGTTAGTATTATATTTATTTAAATAATTAATTATTCTAATATTAAACACTTTTTATTATAAATTTAAACACCTATATGAAATGAAAAAAAAAATGAATAACAAACATAAACTAAACAATACAATAAACCAAAACTTAAGAATTAAAAAAAAAAACTTTATAAAATATTATTAGTAATATAACGTAATACAAGAATAATAAATAATTATAATATATATAATATATATTTAAAAAATAAATAAAAATATTTGGGACAGGTTTGGGGTCGGAGATGGGATGGGGATACCGTCCCGACCGAGGACCCAAAAAGGATCCTTTGACCCATACTTGGTCAAATCGGAGATTCCACGCCCGCGGATTTTTGCCATCCCTAATTGAGATTTAGATGGTCACTTCTAACATTTTGCTCAACGGCACATGCATATGTTCTTCACTCTTTAGTTACATATTGTACATTATTTCTTCTCTTGATTAATGAGTGACCATATATATTTATTCACACTAAACTTATTCAAGGATCAAAACGAAATAGACTTCAGGGTTCAAGATTAAATGTTTTTTTAGTTCGATATGAAGGCAGATACCGAACCTTGAACTTTAAAATACTATCTACTAAATTATGTTCGAATTAGCTACATCACCAACTAGAATTAAATTCAATTATTCATCAAAGCATAAAATAATAATATGAACATAACTTATATGATTTTTGTATATTATATGATACGCCATTGCCATTTGCCAACCAATTCGAAACTCTGGACGTGGCCGCCACTCAACGTTCACCTTCTTCCTTCTCCTTATTTACATTCTCAAATCTTCCATTTCCTTCTGCAACTTCAGAGATTTGGCTATGGCGTTCCAAAAATGGCCGCAAAACGCCAACCTTCTCTTCGAGAAACTCTTCCATCTCCTCACAGTCACTCTTCTCAGCCTCTCGCTTCCACTTTCATTCCTTCTCCTTTGCAGGCTCGTTCGTTCTGAGTATTTACAGGCTTTTCTTCCTCTTTCAACGCCTCTTCCTTTTTCTTCCGTCCTATCTGCCGACCGAGTTCTTCTTCTAGCTCTCATTTCGTCTATCGCCGTTGTCGCCCTTCTCGATAACTTGGTCGGTAAATCGATTGTTCTGACGAAATCATCCGGCCTGAGCGCGGCTTGGCTTGTTCTGTGTTCGTTACAGGTCGGTATGGCCTTGGGAATCGGCGAGGGAATGGTGATTTCAGTCGACGCCTCGAGCATAGGGTTGCGGAGAAGTTTGTGGTGCCGGTTGATGTTCTTCTTAGGGATGCATACGGCGATGATTCATTGGTCGAAGGCGGCGGTGAAGCCGGTGGTGGACGATACCGTTTTCGGAGGGCCGGTGGAGGAGAGTTGGAGTGAAAGAATCGCCATGGCGTTGACCTTTGGGGGTTTATGGTGGTGGAGGTTGAGAGATGAAGCCGAATCTCCGGCGATTGTTGCGGAAAGCAAGATGGAGCTTCTTATGGATCCAACTGTGGCGGATTTCGCCGGTTGGACTCTCTATTACCTCATCGTTGCGATCGGATTCGTTAATACTTTGAGAAGCTTTGTTTGGTTTCTGAAGTTCTTGCTTCGCGAGAGGAAGGAGGAAAGTTCTTCCCAATTCTTCCAATCCAAACGGGTCGAAGTCGTCTGAGATTAAGCATTTCTGTAACTATTTACTTCGTCTATTTGAGTTCTTTACTTTTTCTGGGTAAATTTCTCTCCACTTGAATTACAGAAAGATAGATTTTACCGCAATGTTCAAATATTGCATCGATCATCGTTCTTATTAGATATCATTACAGTCAACTGAATTCCAATTTTTGCCTTCTTATGAAATTTCTGTGCAAATACCGAAGATGCTTATCGTGGTTTCCAATGCAGAGAGATTGTAGTATTATTATATTTCTATAATTTGTAATCATCCTGAAAAAGGAAAGAGCCAACAAAAAAGACATATGTCTGTTCTTTGTTTGTTTTGATGGCTTAAATTTCAACATTTTTTTGTTGTCTTGTTAGAAAATGACAAGGAGAAAGGCTGTAGAGTTGAGATCATTGTGTTGTGCCCAATTAAAACTCACCAACTTGTTTAGTTGTCTATAAACTGATTTTTGTTCTTTTCCTCGAGACTTGTTTGGAAACATCGAATATAGTAAAATTATCCATAGGGATAAAAACAGATTTAAAGCAGATTTTTGGTTGTTTTGTTTAGAGAAATCTCTGCTGTGACACTGAACATAGTTACATAGGTGTATTCATCCAGCAGAATTGTGATTGTTTTGTTTAGAGAAATCTCTGCTGTGACACTGAGCACAGGCTTAATTGTCATTAGCTTCCTTCTGCTCTTTAATGGCTGATGGTTTCTTTTCCTTCACACCATTTGATTTCAATGGCTCACAGGCAGGAGCTTTCTTCCCCTCTAATGGCGGCCACGAGAAGCAGGAGACGGACCTCAGAGGCAAAGAAGACGGTTGTCCATTTAGAATGGAGGAGTTTGGAGATTTCAACTTTCTCTCAGATGATCAATATGGCTTTTACCAACAGGACATTTCCAAGATTGGAGATCAGACAAACTGTCAGCAGCCCAACTCAGATTGTCCAATTCTCGACGAGTTGTTGTTCGGTAGTGATTTTACCTTCGCAGAATTGATTCAGGAGAAGTCAAAGATATCGGAAAACCTGGCTACAGATTCTATCAATTTCAACCGTAAACAAGTTTCGGATCCATGTTTAGAATCTTTGAGGCTGCTAAACAGCTTTGGTACCCAAGTCAAGAGGATGAAGGGGACAAATCTTGACAAAAGAGGCAGTGAAGCCATTTTGGAGAACAAAAATTTGTCAACTGAAGAGATATTGAGGGTAGCTGGAGCAAGATATGTTCATTTCTTTCCTGAGGGGCATGATGACTATTACATGCCGATGCATCCTTGCGATTTCGCTCTCTCCGGTCTGTCGGAGGACGAGATAAAAGACGTTGAGCTTGCCCATGTCCTCTTTGCTGCAGCTGAGAAAGTAGGCTACCAGCAATACGACCGAGCAAGCAGACTGCTTCAACACTGCGAATGGACTGCATCCCCTTATGGAAATGCAGTCCAACGGCTCGTTTTTTACTTTGCGAAAGCGCTTAGGAAAAGAATCGAAAGGGAAACTGGAAGGGAAACAACAAAGGAGGCCAAAGAAGATTTGGAAATTAACCTTGAAACACTGAAAGGATGCATGAAGCTTCCTTTTCAGCAAGTGATGCACCTGACTGCTGTCCAAACAATATTTGAACATGTAAAACTGATCAGCAAAGTCCATCTGATAGATCTTGAAATCGGAACTGGAGTTCAGTGGTCAGCTTTTATGCAATCACTTGTAGATTTGAAGGAGCAGCCCATTAAGCATCTCAAGATCACTGCTGTTGTATCAGATAAATATCACTCAATAGAGAAGGTAGAAAAGTGGTTGGAAAATGTTGCTGAGTCTCTAAACATACCCTTTTCATTCAAAGCAATCTTGGTATCAGATATGATGGAGATTAAAGAAGAACTCTTTGAAATAGAAGAAGATGAAATGGTGGCAATTTACTGTCCCTTGGTGTTGAGAACTATGATCTCAAGGCCTACTACCTTGGAGAATCTGATGAGAGTAATCCGAAATCTAAACCCATCGATCATGGTAGTTTCGGAGGTCGAGGCAAATTATAACCTATCATCATTTGTGAATCGCTTTATCGAATCGTTGTTCTTCACTGCTTCGTATTTCGACTGCTTGAACACTTGCATCGAAGAAGATGAAAATGGTAGAAGAAATATCGAAGCCTTATGTGGTGAAGGGATTGAAAACGTCGTTGCATTGGAAGGCAGCGAGCGGGTTGCGAGGTGTGTGAAGATTGAGGTGTGGAGGGCATTCTTTGCAAGGTTTAGAATGGAGGAAATGGAGTTGAGTGATTCATGTTTGAGCCAAGCTAAGTTGGTGGCTGAGAAGTTTACTTATGGGAACTTTTGCTGTTTGGAAAAGAATGGGAAATGTTTGATTGTTGGTTGGAAGGAAACTCCAATTATTTCTGTTTCAGCTTGGCAGTTTCTTTGAGTTTAGGGAAGAAGACAATAAGAAGAAGGGAAGGGAAAAGCTTTGATGTTAATGGCTTCAAGTTTACATGTTCTTCTATTTATGTAATT
This sequence comes from Luffa acutangula, assembly GCA_036850905.1. Classification (NCBI taxonomy): domain Eukaryota; kingdom Viridiplantae; phylum Streptophyta; class Magnoliopsida; order Cucurbitales; family Cucurbitaceae; genus Luffa; species Luffa acutangula. Next base: position 51,127,118 of record CM072090.1, read on the forward strand.
ATAGAAGTTAATATAAGAAATAGCTGTTTATGGAGAATATATATATACATACAAAAGTGACACTCTGATAGTTATTGAGTGTTATTCAATAATGTTTCCAACCAATAAAATGTGACATGTAGTCATTTGGTAATGTTGAAGTTTCATATTCTCAATTTATTAAATATACGTACAATATCTTTTCAAATATATATATATATACACCTACACGTACAATAAAGGTTAAAGTTAAACTATACACAAATAATAATAATAAAAATAAGAAATAAATATTTGGGGCAAGTTTCAATTATGCTTCTAGGTTTATTTTTTATTTTTTAATAAGATAAAATTTTAAATTATAAAAAACACTTCTTCTTTTTTTTGAGATAATTATAAAAAACACTTCTAAACTATGGGTTTTGTTTAAAAAATGCTCATGATCTTTAAAAAGTTTAAAAAGTACTCCTGAATTTAAAAAAAAAATCAAATGTCGTTATTGTTATTATTATTTTTTTTTTGAAAAACATTAAAGTTTTAGTTTTATTAATACCATTGAACTTTAAAAAAAAAAACCTTATTGAAAAATGATTTTTTTTCCTTCTATCACCATAAGTTCAGGGACATTTTTTAAACAAACATCCTAGTTTATAAGTATTTATTTTATAATTATAATTTCAATATTCGCATATTTTAACACCAAATAAACGGTGCATTGACGTGTTCAAGTGGAGCCCACTCTCCCGCATAGGCAAAGCGCAAATTGAGACTCAAACTTTGCAGTGCTAAAAAGCCAAAGGCAGCAACCCGAAGACCATAAACAGTTTCTATTATCCGGCGCCATCCATTCGCTTCGATCTCCTCTGGTAAAAACCCTACCTTCTCTTCTAGATCTATTCTCCTCACTGAGTTTCGATCTTCCTTATCCCTTGTTTACATTTACCCGCGTATGATTTCACGGTTTAATTTCATCTGGTTCTGCGTATGTTGAATGATTGCGTTTGATTTTTCTCTATTGTTTGTTGAAATGAGGATTTGTATTCTTTCCGTTTTGGATTTTTTGGATCTGGAATTGATTTGGGGTAGGCGCAAGGATTGGTTTTCTGTTTTTTTTTTTTTGGGGGCAAAACCTAGTTTCGATTTTCCTTGTCTTCTCTCCCCTTTTTAACGAAATTTCGTAGGGGTCTAGATTTGAGAGATTTTGATGGTATGTTGTTTAGATTGAATGGATTTCTTGGGTTTTGACGTGTTGACTTCGTAACAGAGCCCTTTTTCTTTTTCTGGATGCCTTGGAGTTTGGAATGGGAAATCGCTATCCATTAGTAACCCATCAAAGCATTTTCTGTGTGCTGAAGCCTACTCTAGGATCATTCGTTATTTGCGTAGATAGAAATGTGTGTATTACTGGAATAGTGGCGTAATAGGAAAAGTGGAAGAGGAGAAACATAATCCATAACAGCCAGAGGCAAGACTAATAGATTAACCAAAACATGAGTATTAATATTAATAAGGACAGTGGAGAAGATGAATAATAATATCAACCATCATCCCTTGATGTTCTAGGACCAAAATCGAATGAGTTCCTGTGATAGATCACATCATGGGTGGTGGATGAATTTTTGTTTCATCCTCCCTCAAATGATAAGGGAGATGTCTTGTGGACGACTGCCATTTTTGGTTATTTTGTAGTATATTGGACATGAGAGAAATAGAAGGGTTTTTAGGGGTGGGATATCTTGAGAGGAGGTTAGGTCTTTAGCAAGGTTCAACACACCTTCTTTTGGGTGTTTGTAACTATAAAATTTTGTTATTATTTCTTATTTTAAGCCATTGGTTTGGAGCCCTTCTTCGTAGAGGCTTTTACCTTTTTCTTGGCTCCCTTTTGCTGGGGCTGATCTTTGTGTGCTGCATTTGTATACTCCCATTTTCTCCATGAAAGTATGGTTTTTCTTTAAAAAAATAAAATAAAATAAATGAATCACAATTTTCTTAGCTATGTTTCTGAAGGAGGGAGAGCCCGGAGGGGTTTTATGAAATGAATTGGTCTTCATTGAACTTGCCCTTGTCCTTGCAAATAGTTCAGCACTATGTTGTTGTGCTTTCATGGTGTTGGGTAGCAAATATTATGTAAGAAAGTAGAAAATATTATGTGGTTAGGTCTACCTGTTCTTATAATTGTTCATTTTTTATCTCTCGGGCAGATTTTTCTTATCATTTTCAAACTAGAAAAGCAAATGGCTGCTGGTAGGGTGGCTCACGTCACACTTAAAGGACCAAGTGTCGTCAAGGAGATATTGACAGGAATGGGACTTGCCTTGTTTGCTGGGAGCTTTTGGAAAATGCATCAATGGAATGAGCAGAGGAAAGTGAGAGCTTTCTACGATCTACTGGAGAAGGGTGAGATCGGTGTTGTTGTTGATGAAGAATAGATTCTATTACACTCTATCATGATCTTGTGGAACACATTCACCAGCTTGTTTTATCATTTTTTGAAAACCTCTTTGTATTGCTCTTGGATTAGAGATGACATGTTTATCTTTGCAACAATTTCTGCAAATAAGACATGAGTGAGACAGATTTTGCTGGACTTAATAAACCTTGTTTCATGATTTATTATAGCCTTTTGTGATCACATTCGACTTTTTGCTAACGGCATCTGTTCTCACCAGAGCCGAAAGCTATCGTCGATTTCTGCATTGCAGAGTTCTTTAACATGAAAACTGGACTTGTGAATTTTATGAAGAGCATAGAATATTTATGATTTTCAAGATTTTTGTAGATCACTTGCGGTATTCGGACCTTTGGAGTGCGTGATTTGGTAAAACGAACATTCATTCTGATATCCCCCACCCACCCACACGCACACATTCATTTTGAGATCTAATGATATCCACATATTTGAATGCGTACAATTTATTTTCCCTATAATTATGCTTGGAATTATTGTACAGCTGGGAGAAAATTTGAACTTAATACGTGCATTTAGAACAAGAAACGTTAAGTTTGGCAAAATCATCCTTGATTATGAATGATAAGTGAAGCCAATCCAAACATAGTTCAACTGGTTGAATTCTTCCCTCTTGAACTCAAAATAAGAAATAGAACCTCACTTCTTTAATCAAGAGGTTTCGATAAGAATTATGAAACAGCTGAACAAATGTTGAAACGAATCATCCTTTTAGTGGTTTGGCTAAGAATCATGAAACAGCCGAACAAAATGTTGAAATGTTGATATTGCTTTTTTCCCCACAATCTAAAATTGATGTATACGTACAGTTATTGTATTTCATGGTAGGGGAAGGCTGAACAAATCAATTGCCCAGATCTTGGTGGGTTTGTTAGTCAATTTAGTTGATGTGGTCGAAAAAAACAGCTTTCAAGTCGACATATTAATGTCAAAGTTATCATAGTTCAACGGTAATTAGCATGTATCCTCAATCATGAGGTCAAATTTGAATCTCTACCCCAAATGTTGTTGAACTAAAAAAAAAAAAAAAAAAAAACCAACATATTAATGAAAATAATATAAACTCCTTTTACTGAATAGGTACTACAAATTACAATCTTGCTATCGCTCTCACCTTTTGTTTTCTTAACATTATTACTTCTACCTTCGTGCTTCGTCTCAAGCTGCAGTGCTCTCGGTTCTCTACTAAGTAGTTCACTCTCCCTCTCAGTTCTCCATCTACCTGTTCTTCATTCGGCTAAAACCGAGTTACCAAACTTGCAGTTCATCAAAAACTTGTAATTTTCATATGATAGAAACTAATTGTTTAAATCTTATTTGATAACCATTTTGTTTTTCAAAATTAAGTTTATAAACACCACTATCATCTATAGGTTTCTTTATCTACTTTTTAGTTTTATAAATGTTTTCAAAATTCAAGCTAATTTTCTTTTATTGTTTTTCTAAATTTGGCTTAACATTTCAATGTTTCCTTAGAAAAGACAAAATCATGGCAAGAAAAATGTGGGGAAAAAAAAAAAACATAATTTTCAAAAATTACAAACCAAATGATTGAACACTGATGGAATGATATGCACCCATATATCCTGGTTCAACTCATTTGTATGTGGTTGCTAAGTTCTATTCATATATTGGTTTGAAAAATTATTAATTTATACTTTTTTTTTTTAACTTATTAATTTATACTTTTAGATTAGTTCAGTTGCTTTGCTATAATAAAATAAAACTATGTACGCGAGATAGATATAAACCAATACGTGTTAAATAAATTAGGGGTTAGTTTTTTTAAAAAAAAAAGTTATATAAATGAGGGGTTTCAAATACACATGCATAGACTATTCTTTGTGAAGGAAATAGCTGAAAAAGACATCCTCGTCATTTGTTGATTTGAGCACAAGTGCACAACTCAATGATAAAGTATCGAAACTCAGAAAGAAAGAAAAAAAAAAAGTATCTATTAACTTTTCTAAGGTTGAAAGTTCGATTTTCCAACTCGAACATTTGTTGAACTGAATAAAAAGTATATACGGTGGTCGGTGGTCCTAGACAAACAACTTCTGCAGCCCAAGAATAACAAAAAGAAATACTAGTACCTCAAAGGAAAAAAGTAACTGGCCAAATCAAATTTTGGATGGAGAAGCAAGCATATAGAAAAGAAGCAACTTAAATAACGAACAGACGACAATCTGTATTTGTAACACATTAAATAAGACCCTCAGTTAACATATTTATACATCATTATGATTGATCCCTTCTATTATGGGATAAGATGTAGATAACTGCATTAAAAGAAATAATCAAATGCTCATATCACTTGAAACATATACAATATAACATTTCAAATCAATATATTCTATTCACCGTGGCAGCATGAAAAACAAGAACCATTTATCAGAGATATCAAAGCTAATAGTCATTTATATATTATTTCGAAATACAATAGCAATATAGCAACTAACCTTATCTTTTTCTTGTGGGAAAAAAATGCAGGTAACTGCTTCTGAAGATTCAGGTTACCATTGCTCAAATTTTTCACATATGAATTTTCGTCTCCGTAAATCATATAAATTGCAACAAGAATATGATTTCCCAATTATGCGTCTTTGCAATATGGAAAAATGATGTAAATTTCTTACCAAAAGCCACTCTTTATTTAAATCTTGAATGGTACACTTCAGAAGCATGGATCTGCATCTTCCAATGCACGTTGATGAACTTCGAGGGTCCTCATCCATGCTTCTTATTTTACAAATTAATTCTCTTCTTCACTGTTGGCCACAAAAGTTCAGCAAGAAAATCTACACAACAAAAGCAGAATGTTCCGAGAGTTACATATCATCAAGACGCTCACAGTTTGCAATTAAATGATAGAGGACTCTAGATCAAAAGAACCAACTTTTGCAAGAAAAAGTTTACGTTATCACTTTTATGTTTGGCCGCAAATAACTTTTGCCAAGAGAAACAACTAATTTGTAGCTTCCATGTTTGGCCGCAAATAACTAGATGTCACATTCTTTTAATTCAGGCTGATAAAATCTCTTGGCAAGAACTTCCCTTGATGAAAAGTTATACCAGAAATAATGTACGGTTTGTTTAAGGAGGTGATAGTTTAATTGAAGTTGATGGTCAACATCTCAACTCACACTCAATTCAAAAGTTCAATAAAGCACAAGAGAAAATAAGATGCGCAGAAGAAAGCATTATTTTTCATTCTTTATGACATGAGTTAGATGAATTGTTTTTGCTTTCTTTTCTTTCTTCTTTATAGCTCCAGGTTAAAATAGTTTACTTTGTGTATTTCAGCAATTAAAAGTGAAGATATTACCACAGCAATGATCTTTGAATAGAGTAAAATCCATCATTAACAGAACTTGAACTCTCTGTGCCACCACCTCCAGAACCAGCAACAACTTTCCCTTCAGAATCTGCTGCTCCATGGCCTTCCTCTTTGCTTTTATCCACATCTTGACCTAAATCAGAGGGGTTGGAGGAACAGTACTTCTCCAGCCATCTATCAGTTTCCCAGAGAACATGCATGATACTCTCTCGTGCAGAATAACCATGGCTCTCAAAGGGAAGAACCACAAGGCGACATAATGCTCCATGGCCTTTCAAGGCATTGAAAAATCGATCGGACTGAAAAATATGCAAAAGAATGATGAGTTTCCGAGCAAGTTATAAGAATGAAATTGTAAGCATTCTATTGCTTGAAGCTTCAGCAAGGTGAAACGAACAAGAGAATAATTTTTTTTTGCTGTCTATTATTTCATTATTTGTTGGTTCAAGAACTTGCAAGCAAACAAACCAAACAGTTAAAAATTCCAGACCAAACCTGCATGGGTAAAGTTCCTGGGTTATTGTCTTCTTCACCATGAATAAGTAAAATTGGCTTCTTGATTTTATTTGCTGATATAAATGGACTCATCTCCACGTATGTGTTGGTTGCCTCCCAAAGAGTTCTATCCTCATTCTATGACAATAAAGTATAGCTGGTCAGATTAGCAGAACAAATGATAGGTAGAGCAGAAATGTGTGGAAAGGTTGTAACCACTTTTAAGCATAGAAATTTTAGCCATTTCACTTTCGCATGGTCAATGTTTAGAGGAAAATTGAGCATTTGAATATGCAACTACCTGAAAGCCAAAAGGGGTCAGTGTTCTGTTATAGGCACCGGAACGAGCAATTCCACAGCAAAAAAGATGAGGAGCATGAGCCAGAAGGTTTGCAGTCATAAATGCACCGTATGAATGTCCACCAACGGCAATCTTACCGGGATGAGCAACCTAGTCATGGTGGCATATGAACATGGTTAACTATTTTATATACCAAGAAAATATTATTAGAAAACACAACACTCACCCCCCGTCTAATGACCTCCTCCACAGCGGCCTCTGCACTCGCTACCAATTGCTCCACATATCTAATAAAATATGTATGTTTTAGTATTTTAACAACATTGGATTGTTTAAAGAAATCGCCGAGTGAAAATATAACTAAAACCTTATAAAGGTTCAGTTTCCAAAAAAGGCCTAAACACTAAATCGTACGTTGCAAGATACTTTAAAGATATAAATAAATTGGTGTGGGGAAAAAAATAGTAGTAAAACGTGCTGCTGAAGCTCCATTAGTCTATAACCTCAGGTCCTCAATTTTGAGAACGATCCATACTATATCAATCTTTTTACAATATTGCAATAATTGCATGTACCTATTTCCATGGTGAGACACTCAGAAACTGCAAGTATGTAGAACCGATTTTCAGGATATATAAAGCAACTTATACAACGGTAAAGTAGTTTATGGTCGATCATACTAGACCCCATTATAGAGCAGGAGCTCGATAAACCAATTTTCATTTATAGGATATTTCTAAGCTATGTAAAACCTATCTCTAGTGTTACCATTACTATGGTAAGACACAACTTTAATGCACCTCAGTCACATCCAAACATCCAAGAACTTACTCATTGCTACCAAGTTTGTAGTAAATATGCTACCAATTACCTATCATTTGCCTCCTCGTTACCTTCACCAATGATTGGTATTGTCGGTCCAGCCAAAATAGCAAACCTGAAAGACTTGAAGAACTACGTCAAGAACAAAATAGAGTATGATCCAAAATAATGTAAAGGCAATAATCTGGACGTGGCACTCCTACCTGCGAGCCAACCAAAGAAGAGCAGATGTTGGACCTATACTAGCAAACTCATTAGGGGAACCACGAACTTGTCCAGCGGCATCTTTGCTTTTGAACTCCCCAGGGTAAGACCAGATCAAGCAGGGAAGAGGGCCATCTTTTGCTGGATCATACTTTGGTGGCAGATATAGTGTGGCTGTCAATTGAACTCCATCTTTCCTCTCGTATCTGATCATCTCTTTCTGCAGTGATTCTAGTTGTGGATATGGATGAGGAAAATTTGTAATTTGAGTTGCTTTCTTATCAGGCCACCCCAGTATGTAGTACTGAGTATTTTCAGTCTTGGATTCTTTGGAAGTCAAAAATTTCAGCTGATCAATACTTAAATCTCCTTCTTTCTCATCAGACATTAAAGCCACAACACTCTCATAATACGTTTCTTTGTCGCTCTTCCATATTCTTTCTTTGCTGCCTGTGTTTCTGAAGGAATATTTTCAGAACCGGTGTTGCATTAATGGCACTAACGAAAGGGTCTAAACAATATAATTAAATTAAAACACTTACATGTGAAATAAATCAATAAAAGGGATGTTCCCTTCCGGAGTAGCACCACTACCATTTAGTAGAACATATGTGCCATCATCATTTTTCTTCTTTAACTTTGCAATTACGTAAGTACCAAGAGGAGTCCTCCGCAGCATCGGTGAGCCCGGGTCTGAATACACATCTTCTGATGACCTATCAAATAGAATGCGAGGATTGTCCTCTTTGGATCCAGGAGAGATAACCCAAGTTCGTATTTTGCGCGTCTTGTACCAAGATTCATAAACAAGAGCCAGTGAGTCATCACACCAAGATATTCCTCTGCAGCAATAAACAGGACAAACGTATTAAAACAAAGTTTCGAGGTTGACCATTTGAGTTAGAAGATCTGTAAAAGAAAACCCAAAACTATAATTACTCTATATCATTTTAAGATAGATATAGCAGGCAACCTCTAAAAAAAGAAAATGATATATGGAACTTAGAAGAAGTAGTAGTTATGGTATGAAAAGTTATAGGAGTAATCGATGCAAAAGTTGGAAATAAAAATTATAGAGACTTTGTCAAAATTATGTGATGAGAGAATTAATATGGATAAGCATAGGCAAGACCATGTATGATTTGTATTCCCGAAGGTGGATCACTTTCCACCTTGAATATACTATCAGTTTTTGCGGACATCTTCAGGTTCTATATCGTCAAAGAACATGTTTAACGGAATACGTGATTGAGATACAAATAAAACAAGGTTCTGTTAAAAAGTTGAAAAATGTCATAGTAAAAAGCCACTTTCACCTTTCTAAGCGGCTACCTAAACTAATGACCAGGATAAATAACGGAGGAAGGAAGAAGAAACATACCCATAACGAAGATCAAGTTTATGTAATATCTCTGGCTGTTCACCTTCTAGTGGTTCAGCAGATTGTGCATAAACAATATCACGAGGAGAAACCTCTATTCTGGCATCTCCACCATCCTGAGTTTCCACCCTAAAAATTTAGACAAAGTAAACAAATAAATATAAACGAGCACATTGAGACAAGTGTTGATGATAACAGTAATTAGTAAGCATGAACTGATTATCTTTCTTAAATGGTATAATATACATATTTAAAATTTTAAATATAGAAAAGGGATGTCCATATATATATAATATATATGCAAAGATATGTAAAGATTGATTTTAGGAACTCAAATGCATACCAGTAGAGCGTCGATGGCTTATCTGCTCTCCAGTTGATGGAACGCATCCCCTTTCTTACACTGTTGAATGCAATGGGGATATCCTCAGCAAGAGGCAAATCACAAAGCTCCCTGACAAATTTTCCATCAGTCGTCCATACAGCTACCTTTTTAGGAAATCTTCCACATGGAACAATAAAAGAATACGGCCTGTGAATAGTGCTAATCAAAATATATTTGTGATCAGGGGAAGGGTCCAGCGATGTATATACAGCTGGTGTGCCAAACTCCTTAACTTGTCCATCCAATGAACCCAAAACAAGCTGGGTAGTGGCATAGTAGTCGAACAAATCTTCATCATATTTGTCTTTTAGCAAATCCTGAAATGTTCTAGCTTGAATAATGTTCTTCTGCTCATTAGATTGAACTTTTGGACCATGAGGAACTAAAGGTTTCTTTGGTGGATCTCCACGAGAGGAGGGAATGGTGCAAACTAACAAAGTAGAATCGTTTACCCAAACAAAATTCTCAAAAACTGCATTTACATAGATTTCTGTATTCTGAAACAAGGGTCTGGCTTTCCCAGTTTCTACATCAGCAACCCAAACTCTAAGCTTACCGCTACTGCCATCTTCCTCATCAACTCGCACACTGAAAGATAAATGACGGCCATCAGGTGACCAGGTAATGAAATTGATCTTAGCACCATCTGGTAAACCATGTACCTCCTTCTCTGGACCTAAGGAATTATCAGGCATCAACTGATGAATCCCTATTCCAGTGTAAAACGACATTCGACTTCTGCAATTGCACTGTCCATCAATACGAATACCAGCCAGCTTTTCTTCTGGTTTTGCAAGTTCTGATATTGGAGGCAACGACCTCCGCTTGAGGAACAATATTTTATCCCTGTAAGGCGAGAATGACAATATGGGAAGCGGTGGAGCATCAACAATGTCTCTGATTTCAGTGGGAGGAAGACGATACCCGACCCCCATAACTGAATTCTCTGAATAAACATATTATCATGAGTCAGAAACACCATTACAAGCGTCAAATAAAACTTCGAGCAATGTTGAGAAGGGATTAGATTTCACTAGGCAAGCCGCGAACAAACTCAGTTTCAAAGCTCAACAGTCACGTATGGGAAAAAAAAAAAGAAAAGCACCACCAAACATACTGAATTTCAACAAAGCACTTCTTAATACAGGTAGCACGTGGAATGGAAATACATATTTTATATAGAGAACAACTAAATTGCTTCCAAAAGAGAAAAGGCGCGAAACGATCATAATACGATCGCAGAAGAGCATTATAATCCAATACGATTAAAAAAAATACACCCAACCAACTCAAAACGACGCCAAAGTCCATAACCTAAGAATAATAAAATCACTCCCAGTCCCACCAATTCCATGACCAATTCAGCCAAACATTATCAAAGCACCAAATTAAATAAACAATCGGAGCTAGACAACAACAGGCGAACAAACAAAAGTGTTTTCCAGTACCATCATCTTCAGTAGAGACTGAAGCTGAAGAGGACGAAACGGAGCCATTGGAAGCTCCGCCTCCGCCACCGCCACCGCCGTCCTCGGAGACGATCGCGTTGAGAGGAACGAGGTTGCGGAACCTAGAAGAGGCCATGAGGGAGGGAGTTGAGAGTGCTGCAGCGTGCAATCTGCGGGCGGTGCTGAGAGAAAGAGGAGGAGGGAGAGAAATGGAGAAGAGAGAGATTGAGGAGGAGAGAGGAGAGAGAGAGAGAGGGAGGAGAGAGAAAGGGCGAGAGAGTTTGTGAAAGCGCATCATCTTCATCGACATCGACGGTGAGAAGAAGAAAGCAGTTGGATTGGCGGACCAGTTGCAATTGCACAAAACTACTGCCACTGCTCTCGACCATATCCAATCAATTCCCCACAGCTTATCAATAATTACTTTCTTTTTTATTTAACGATTTCAAAAAAACAAAAAAAAATAAACCATCTCTTTTATATTCGAATATTAGTTTTTCTTTACACTCGAATATTAAAAAATGTTAAATTATTCTTTTCAAAAAAAAATAAAAAACATATTAAATTATTAAAAATATCAGGTTAAAGTTATATCTCATCTTTTGAAAAGTTTAATCTTGAAGTTTGAAGTCTATTTTAAAGCAACTTTTTAGGACTTCTATATCATTAAATTATTTGATTAAAAATGATATAAAATAATATATTTAAAGACAGGGAAAAAAAATGGAAAAAATTAACGTTATTGGAAAAAATCATAAACGAAGATAATGCAGAAGTGGAGGGCATGAAGTTTTGTAAGGAGTGAGAAAACCGAATGTGAGGTCTAAAGTTTTGGGGTTTAGACATGTTATTTTTCTTTTATAATTTATGTCTAAAAGTAAGCACTTGTATGTCAATAACAATTAAATTTGTATTTTATTTATATGAATTGATTCTAAAGTACACACTTGTATGTTTTGGACTTTACTCCTTATTTTTTAAGTGTTTTAAAAAGAATAACTAACTTTTTTCTTTTTCTTTTGATCGAATTACCAACTGTTTTGATATTGAAACTCCTGAAAGTTTCACTTCAAATCTAGAGCTTGTAAAAGGGAAAAATAATAATGATGATAACTATATGTTGTTTTTATTTTTTCGATAATAAAAAGTAACTATCTTAACTATTACATTTTTTTTATTATTAGAGGTTCATTCAAGTATCCAAATAACTTATAAAGTTGGATTATGACTATATCGATTTCAACATATTAATACCAAAAGAAATTATTGGTTTTTAAAAAATATTCATGGATCATTTCCAAAAAAAAAAAATCATGGATTGAAATAAACATTGCATTGAAAATATAGATATCAAATATATATCTCTAAAAAATCGAAGACCATAATAGAACTTTGAAAAGTTACTGAAAAATCTCAAAAGTTTATAATTTAAAATATGATTTAAACTGATTAATTAATCAGACTAAAAAAGAGAACAAACAAAACGAAAATAAAAGATGGGGAAAAAAATAGAAAGATTCACTTTTTTTTTTTTTTGACACAAAAAAACGAAAACCCAAAAATATCTTTGCATTTAATAATACTTCGATGTGATGTGGTCCGCTCGTTACTCGTAAGGCACGGCGCAAGGATTCCTTTTTCATTGTTGATTTTTGGCATACATTTTTTTTTTAATTATATATATATATATATAATCCTTACTAAAGTGTTTCAAATAAAGTTTGGAATATGCACAATGATTGTTCTTTTGTATATAAATTTACTTTTTTCATCCAGTGTTAAATGAAATGGATAATTAGCTTGTTTGAGTCGAGTAATTGAGATAGATACCATCAATCTAAAAAAAGTTTGATTATTTTCACTCTCTGTGTTAAACAATTGTCGATTTAATTGTGGTCAATCAAAACACATCAGCATTGATTATAATAGACTCAATAGTTGTAATCGAGACATTGTAATTTTGAATTTTTCAGGATCATCAACGACATCAAATTTATATAAGTTAATTATTTCACGATTACATTCTATCTTCAATTTTGCATGGTCATGCTTTATGATAGAGTAGTAGGGGGGACTTTACGATATTTCAAAATGTTATCGTTTTTTATCAAATTACTTGTCATTGTCTTCGCCGTTATTATTATTATGTTAAAACTACAAATTTAGTCTTTGATTTTTCACGAAGATATGTAATGTGTGTCCTAAATCTAAAAAAATGTTTAATGAGTTTTCAAAATTGCATAGGTTAACGTTATTGGAGTTTGAAAACATACAATAAAACCCTAAACTACCTATTAGGTATGTGGAATTAAAGAATGTCATACCAATGGGTATATGAATTTTAAATTTGTCAACTATGACAGGAATCTATTATACATATTAATGTCGTGAACATAAATACCGATTGCAACAAATGATTTGGAAATACTAGGACTTTATAAACGGTATACAAAAAAGTTAAATATTTGTTTGTTAGTTAATCTTTATACATAGGCCTTTTTCCATTATAAAATCCTCATAAATATTCCATCAATATTAACAACATGTTATCAATAATTCAATCAACGCATATGTTAGATTGGGATCTTGATGTTTTTCCAAGATCTACATTTTAAATCATGCTCTCATTAGACTTAGTTGGGGACATACACTTAATTGTTCACTATTGAATAATGCTAACAACGAGTATTTGTTTCTAAATGCAATTAACTATCTTCATTATCATTTTCAATCAATTCAAGTATGTCCTAGACAGACTTGCGTAGTCTATCGCTACACCAATTTCTTTAAATATGCAACTTTCGTCTATACACTACTACAAAAACAGCCTTTAATGACGGCAAAAAAAAAGGGCGGGACCTTTAATGACGGACGGGAAACGCGCGCCACTTTTAATGTCGGACGCGCGTTTTTCCGAAAAAAAATTGACTTTTAATGACGGACAATGCCCGTCATTAAAAATAACATTTAATGGCATGCTATGCACGCCATTAAAGACCCATTTTAATTTTAATTTTTTTTTTTAATTTTTCAAAAGGGTAAAAAGTAACCTTAGTTTTCTCTCTCTCCAAAGGCACATCCTATACCCAAACTTCTTCTACCTTCAGCCGCCACACTCCCTTCTTCAACATTCTTCTTCAACGAATTTCGCCCGTCGCTTCTTTCGTCCTCCGTTCTTCAACCGTCGACCGCCCCACTTAGTTCTTCCCTTATTCAACCTTCGGCCGTCGGAGCTCTCCTTCCCCTTGTCTTCAACCCACAACGACGAACAAACCTCAGCGACGATGCAAGATCTTCACCGGCGGCGACTGGACGGCGACCAAAAGCATCCGACTCGTGTGTGTTTCGACCGAAGGCGTCTGGACAACGACTGGACGGGTTTCACCTTCTTTCCCGCATTTCGACCGAAGGGGCGTCTGGACGGCTACCGAAGGTGTTTCGACCAAAAGCATCCGACTGGAGTTGCTACTATTTTCAGGTATGTTCTGTACAAATTTTATTTAACATATGTAGGCATTTGGAAAAGTATGCCGACAATCAACTTCGATTACGATTCCTATGAATACGAGGAGTCCAGAAGAAATTGTCGTTTATTAAAAGTAATATCTTTTAAGCACTTCTTTCTGGAGGTTCTGTCTCAACATTGTGGTGCAAATATTTAACGATTGAGTCACTATTCATCACACGAGGATAAAGAACAAGAAGCGATTCTAGTAGAATTCATGATATGCTATGCAAAAATCCACAGGGTTCGAGAGCTTCGCATTGATATCCAAAACATCTCTTACTTTGACTGGCACTGTTGTTTATCAAAGTGTAAATGGCTCACCGTGCTAAAGTTGTCGTGTGGGTTTGTGGATGACTGGGGATCCTTGAAGCTACCATCTTTAACAACATTGGAGATTAAAAGTAGTTCATGGGATTATGAATCTGCAGATTTTGGAGGAAACATGTTTGAAGGGTGTCCAAATTTGGAATCTTTGGTTCTAGAAAATTACCCTTGTGAGAATTTTTGTATTTCTGCTCCAAAGCTTGAAAATTTGGAGTTAGGTTGGTGTTCAGAAGGTCAATTATTAGATGTTGTAGAGCTTGAATTGTTGACTCCAAACCTCAGATGTGTCACATTTACAAACATTTTAGCGATTGTCAGTAATTTCAACCAAATTTTCTACAGATCTTTAAATTACTTCATTCTTTCATGTGTGGTAATATCCTTTCCCTCATATGCATTCATGGAGTTTTATATTAAAGGCAATGGACAAAAGAGGAAGTCGATGACTAGATGGCAGTACAGGCCTGTTAAAAACAATGGAACAGGAACTGTTGTTACAACTTCCATGGAGATGAAATAATAGTAATTATTTAGAAAATTTTCCGTGTAATTTTAGCTCATTTTAATGCTTATATAGTTTTGTGAAATTTGAAAACCATGTTTAGTTTTTATAACTTAGAGCATTACAGGTTCTCTGAAGGGGTTAAACTTAATATCTTTATCGTTTGTAAGCTTTTGGAGTTTATTAAGTTTTCTAACAATTTTTTCCGATATTCACCGAGATTGATTTTTTTTTGTGTGTATTTTATTGTTAACTAAATTTGTTTTTCTTAGGTTCTTCGAGTTGTTGGACATATGTTTGTTATACGAGTTCTTGTTTTGGCTTTGTATCGAACCTAATTACAATTTCTTTTTCTTAGGTTCTTCAAGTTTGATGTACGAGCAAGATTATGGTGACAGGAATGAAAGCGGCATGTACGAGAATTTTTGTTTTTTAGTGTAGGTGTAGACTTTAAATCATAGGTGTTTAGTAATTTTGAGGCTTTTAAGTGTGAGTGTTTGTAATTTTATTTTTATATCAAACTTATGAATAAAAATTGTATGAACAAATTTGGTTCATTGGCTTATTGGAATGAAATTTGACAAATATTTGATTTCTATACAATTTTGCACATTTAAGATTAAGATTACTTTCTTTATAGGTTGACAAATGAAAAAAATATTGTTCATATGCCCACCCGGCAACCAACAATTTTTTTTATTAAATTATGAACAAAATGATGACGGACAATGCCTGTCATTAAAAAATATATTTAATGACGGACACCTTTAATGACGGACATTTGGTTGGAAAATACACTTTCGATGACGGACTTTTAATGATGGACGCCTTTTAATGAGGGGCAATGCCCGTCATTAAAATTGTCCGTCATTGTAACTTTTCATGGCGGTCGACTTTTAATGACGGGCAATGCCCGTCATTAAAAGTCGCCCGTCATGAAAAGTTACCATGACACTCGTATAGATCACGGCTGCCGCCCATCATGAAAAGTCTTTAATGACGGGCATTGTCCGTCATTAAAAGTGATTTTTGTTGTAGTGATAAAGTGACTTGTGTCTATATTTTGTGGGTTGAGAGCTCTAGGACATGTTTAATTTATTGTGAAATCCCAAGCTACCATTGTTGTGGCACATAGACCAATATTACTACTGTCGTGGGTTTATTGGAAGGCGACTGATAGTGCGAGTGTAAGGATCGTGAGTAATATTAGGTATAGGAGAAGAGCCAACATAAATAGTTATGAGCTTGGGTGTATATTTTTTGTGTTGTCTATCTTTTCCTATTATGTTTACTTATGTGTTCTTATTTACTATTTTTGTCTTATTGGATTGCTCTCGGTTGTATAGAATCTAGTACTCTCTCAATTGTATAGAGACAAAAAATGAACAAAAATTGGAAGTGAAATAACCAAAATGAAATTTAGATCCGTTAATAATAGACTTTTGACTAGTTTTGTAATACTTTATTTGGAAAAAAAAATATATAATACTTTTTTAAACCAAGCTAAATATGTTTGAATGATCATAATGGCCATTTTTTATTAATAAAGTACTTAATATCTTCTTTAGATCATTCACCACCACAATTGTTATAACTAAAGAAATGTTTCATTCTCTCACCTTATCAACTGCTCATGTATTCGATAAATTAAAAAATCCCTCAAATTTAGTTGCAAATGTTGAGGATACCACATTGAAAAGATAAGCTACAATTGATCAAACAATTGTATTTCCTAACTCAAAATGTTTTTTAACTAAAAAAAGAAAGAAAGAATAAAGATTACTCAAATTAAAAACTAAATAACACCCTAATCACGAAAAAACTCCACAAATAAATACGACAAAACCACCTACGTGGACATTTCTGATTGGCCACCATCCGATAAGAAATATGTGCTCCGAAACCCATAGCACATCCCAATTATATATCCCAAACAAAATAAAAAAATCTCACTTATCCAAATCCACCGCTCCGCTCTCAGATCACTCCTCCAAAAAAATGGCAGCAATCTCCGGCGCGACCACGGCGGCCTCAAAAGCGGTGGCTGACTCTCCGAAACCCGAGTCGCCGGTCCCCCGATCCGCCAGGCTCAGCTACCCATGGAAGCGTTGGACCGCCGGTCGAATGATCGCGGTTGGACCGGTGTCTGCCGCACCGGACCGGATATCGGAGAAGGTTGTTGAGAGCATAAAGAACGCGGAGGAGACGTGCTCGGAGGATCCGGCGAGCGGCGAGTGCGCGGCTGCGTGGGATGAGGTGGAGGAGCTGAGCGCCGCCGCTAGCCACGCACGTGACCGGCTGAAGGATGCGGACCCGCTTGAGGATTTTTGTAAGGATAATCCGGAGACGGAGGAGTGTCGCACGTATGAGGACTGAGTAATTTCTGTCTATTTCGATTTTATTTTGGACACTTTTCCTTTTTTCTTTTTGCCTTATTTCCTTTAGAAAGATCGTGTGCGCTTTTTTATTTTAAGTTAGGAAAGTTTGGTTTTGTGTTTGGTTTGTGAAATAATAATTACTAAAAAAATTAGTTTGTTAATGTGGATGGTATGAAATTTTGAATCTAAAAGGTCAGTACTCTCTTAATCTCATCCCTACATTTTTGTAGTTTGAGTTGGGTAGGATGATAACCAATTGAAGTATGTTTATTTTTTATTTTTTGTTCTATATTATAATATATTTGACACGCAATGTTTCATTAAGGTTGAAAATTTGAGTCTCATACATTTATTGTACTAAAAAATGTTATTTAAGTCTATGATTAGCTATTTTCTAACCTTTATTTATGATGATGATAATTAAAAAATATAAAAACATATGCGATTACATTGAATTTTTTTAAACATATGTAACATTATAAACTAAAATTACATTTTCTTTTAGTTTGATTTATAAGAGTAGATTTTTGAACTTTTAACTTTTTCGTTAAATTATTTTAATCATTGAGTTATGCTCATGTTGAGAAAGGAAACTAACTTCGTCAATTCGTACTCCCCTCTCTATCTATTCAATCAAAACGAAGAGTTAACGTATTGTTAAATCTTTATTAGAAAATAACTTATAATTACAAAATTAAACCAACAAATGTCAATTACCACTGAGTTCGTTTTTTTTCAGTCCAACAATATTTGGGAATGAAGAGATTCGAGACCTCTTGGTCATATACACACCAGTTGAGTTATGTTCTTATTGGCGAGCTATGCTTGCTTTGGCTCATATATGTACCGTATAATCTTAAAATAAGTTTATTAGACACGATATACAATAAATTTATCTGAACAAAATGTCTATTTTATTTTATTTTTATTTCAATTCTCTCATATTTCTATCCTAATTTCTAACCGAGCTAATTTGACCTAAGAGAATATTCTACATGTAAAAATTTCATCAAGTAACAAATCAAGATCAAACCAGAAACATATCGTAATCCGCCGCCGACGGCTGCATTGGCAGGTTGAATTGCCAAGGTTCCAACAGAGGATCGTGAACATCAAGAACATCATCCGCAAGCGCATTCGCATTCGCATCATCGACGATCTGAAGCACCAGATTTTGGGCTCTGAGCCGGTAAGTCATTTCCATTGCTTCAACTCTCAAGAGATTGTTCACCGATTCAATTTCAATACGTGCCTGTTCCTTGCCATAGATACTTTCTACAAGTCGACTGTTCACAATCTGTAAACGGCTAACTTCGTTTGCTAGATCTTCCAATCGCTTCTGCTTTTTCATTCGCGATCGTCGAGCGGATTCGCGATTCGATTCCATCCTCTTCCTCTTCCTCTCGTCGATCATCGTGTTTCGCGAATCGGATCCCATACCTGAGATCTTGATTTGCCCTAGGAACGCGGCCATTTCCATTTGAGTTGTGAATTCACTGTGTTTGTATCGGTATTTGACAAATCGATAAGTGATTGGACTTTGATTGAAGAGTTCGGTTTAAATAGGACGGTGTTTCGAAGTCACAGAAACGAATAAACATAGTACTAAATACCAATACGGTAACGAAACAGAGATCGTGTGGAGAGGGCGAATTCGACGCGTAAGGCAGAGTAAACGCCATGAGAAAACAACAAAAAAAAAATGGATGTCGACTGTCAAACTCATGGATTTCCCCAATCTGGAGTAGAAACGGTGAATCAAGCAAGATTGAATCATCGAGCACTTGGAAGATTTGCAGAAAAACGGAAAATGTAGATGGCCAAACCTGCTGGTAACCGAGAATCGACTGTTGATGCCGAACAATAAGTTAATTAACAATCAAATCAAGAGAAATGAGCGATGAGAAAACGAACCAACGTAAAAGAACGCCTGGATGGATAATCGGAAGGCATAGATCAACGATGCGACTGAAGGGCGGGAGGGAATGAGCAGATGGCAGCCATGAATTCGATTTTCCAGTTTTCATGGTAACGATGGCCTACACGTTATGTGCTTCTGTTTGGAGTTTAGATCAAATTCTTACCGTCGCAATGTATGATGTGTCACACTCAATTTTCATTCACGTAAACTTTTACCTAAGTTCAATTTATTGATTTTTTTCTTTAATATATATATATATATATATATATATAGATGTTTAGAAATAGCATAAATTAAACCCAATAATCTCTTTTATTTGTCAACGTGAGCATAGCTAATATTTACGAGATTTGTGGTTCGAATCTTCTCACTCAATGTGTTGTCCAATTAAAGAAAAAAAAAACTCTATCATCTAAAACAATTGTTTGACCCAACTTTTAAAAAAAAAAAAAAAAATTAAATAAATTTTAAAGAAAGATGCATAAGTAATGTTAATATGGAGCAAATGCTCTCAAAGGAAATCACCAGTGGGACAGAATCTCCCATAAGTAGAGTACCCAATACAAGAAAATAATTAATCCATGACTCGGTTAAATTTAAAACAACAGCTCTTCAGGCTAGATGATGGGTCATTCCATTATAACGTTTGGAAAATATTCCTTCAAGAGACTAGGGCTTTGGCTTCCTTTATGAAATTAGAGAGTTCCATGACATCCTCCCCTTTGTTGGTCGACATTTTTGAATTTCATGAAAATTTAAGATTTGTTTGGTATGATTTATTAAGTGCATAAAAACTTGTTTTTAACATTTAAATGGTCATTTCAAGCAAGTTCTTGTATAGTTGGGTAAAAGCATAGAAACAAAAAGATTTCAGAGAAAAAAACAAATCAAATATGAATTGTGTTATTCAAAGACAATATCGACTCCTCATAGAGAATACAATAATCGTTAATTTTTTTGTCTAGTCAAATAAAAATAAACTTACTAATTTTTAGATTTACAGAAAGTAATATGACTGTGGTGGGGTGAAAGAAGAATGGAACAAATGTGTTTTTTTTTTTTAATAATAGAATGAAATAAATATTATTTACGTAAATAGTTGGCAAATTAACAACAAAGTGGCTGTAGTTTAGTGGTGAGAATTCCACGTTGTGGCCGTGGAGACCTGGGCTCGAATCCCAGCAGCCACAGTTGTTTTCTATTTTATTTTTGGGAGGAGTTTTATTAGGGCATTTATTTATTTGTTATTTTAATATTTTTCTCCGATCTTTATTTTCCCGCCAAAAGAACGCTTCCTTTTATCATTTGCCGCCAAATCCTTTGCTCTCTCATTCGCATCCTTAGAATCTCCATTTCCCTCTCTCCGCTTCTCCGTCTTCTTCCGAGAATGTCAGCCATGAAAGATACCGGAGCTCTGGACTTCACCGCCGACAAAGGTAAACAACAATATCTATGGTTTCTCCTCTCGCCCACTTTTGCCTGAAAATTTCATTTCAACGCTAGTCGTGGTTCCTTTTCAGTGCTCGCAAAGGAGTTCCTCGCGAACTTCGCCGACGCAAATGGCGAAGCGAAGTACTTAAACATCCTGGTAATACCTCCACCTCTTTCATTAGCGTTTCTCTACTATGACTTTAAATTTGTTCAGTGATTTAGTTTGAAAACCCTAAAATTGCGATTACTTCCCGTCTTGTATACGCTTTTCTGTCTGTTGGTTTCTTTCGACGTTGTTTTAGGCTTTGATTTGATTTGATTTGTTTTTTAGCAAGAGGTTGCAAATCGCAGAGTTCGTGCAATTCAAATCGATCTCGAGGACGTCTTTAATGTACGGTTTCCTTACCCTCCACTTCTTTTCGATCGCGTCTCTTTGTTTATTTAAATGACGTAGTTTTTTATGCAATTGGATTTCAGTATAAGGACTTGGACGAGGATTTCCTCAGACGTATTACAGAAAACACTCGGCGATATATTGGAATTTTTGCCGATGCTATTGATGAGCTCATGCCTGAGCCAACAGAGGCGTTTATAGATGACGATCATGACATATTAATGACACAACGGTCTGATGATGGACCGGACACTGTTGATAACACTGACCCACGCCAAAAGATGCCTCCGGAAATTAAACGATACTTGTGAGCTCATTGCTGCGCTTCTTTTTTCAGAGTCATATAAAAAACTAGTCGCATGATTGGTCACTTTTCAGTTCATTACAAAACTGCATTTACTTTTTTCTTATGAATTACATGTTGTATGTACCGTGCATTATGATAAGTGTACCATGTTTTCTATGCTTTTTTAAGAAAAGTTTGTTGAAAACTTGTCCAGTTGTCTGGGTTTAGGATTACTATTTGGGCGATGTTCCAGTTCTCACGCTTAGTGGTTCCCAAGAATGCTATCTCGTTATTACTTCTCTGGCTTATTACGACTTTACTCATGTCTTGAGTTGTAAACGCGTTCATGAACAAACAAGAATCTAGTTGATAGGAATCCTGACAGAAGTATGTGGTGGTGCATTTTCATCAAGTGTATCCATTTGGATTCATAATACATACCTCAGCTGATAGATTGGTATTTGTACCAATACTTTTGTTTAAGCTTTAAAGGGATTCTGTCATTTCCAAATCGCCTTATGCTTGATCATTCTTCGTGCAGTGAAGTTTATATTAGAGCACCTTCAAAGGGTCGTCCATTTACCATAAGAGAGGTCAAGGCATCATATATTGGTCAACTTGTGAGGATATCTGGTATCGTGACACGCTGTTCAGATGTTAAGCCATTGATGCAAGTGGCAGTTTATACATGCGAAGACTGTGGTTTTGAGATATACCAGGTCATCTAAATTGTAAAGTTGTTTTTATCATTTCTTTTTAACAATTTAGAAAATTGATGAAATGAATCATTTCTCCGTGATAAATCATGGTTTTATTTGGTGCATCAATATCACTTATGTCATTGGTGTGGCCCTTCTCTCAGCTTGATTTCTTGGAACGGTTTAGATTTTACAATGGCCACCTAACTTTAACTTCTTTTTCCACCTCTTGGACACTTCGTTTCTTCGCTATCTCTGATTTGTTGACTCATGTAGTCACCTTTCTGCTTCACAGGAGGTAACAGCTCGAGTCTTCATGCCCTTGTTTGAGTGTCCATCTCAGCGTTGTAGAACGAACCAAACGAAAGGCAACTTAATTCTTCAACTTAGAGCGTCCAAATTTCTGAAGTTTCAGGAGGTTTTCAATTAACTTCTTCAAAGACATTGCTGGAAAAATATTTCTATTACAATTTCATATCTTGATTAATGATTGATTTTGGTCTAAGGCATGCCATTGCATTTGGGTTGCAGGCCAAAATTCAAGAGTTAGCTGAGCATGTCCCAAAAGGTCATATTCCTCGGACAATGACTGTTCATCTTAGGGGTGAATTAACTAGGAAGGTTAGTTTTCTTCTAGTGAATTCTCTCTGGTATTTCTGAGGGTGAATGCGATTTTTGTTTGGTGTGGCTGATTGATCTATATCTATCCTCAGTAGCTAAGACTTGTGAACTTGAAATGCTTACTGGATTTGGCCATCATGCCTAAATAATCTTTTTTTTTTCATAGCTATGCCATATTGAAACTTCAAGGGACTACTTTTGATTTCTGTTTCTAATCCAGAAAATGTTAAAATTTAATCTGACGCCTATTCATTATGTGTAGAGGCAATCCTTTTGCTCTATGAGCAATGGTTATATGAGAATAATTTTTTCACACCCGTCCTCTTTTTGAGCATTATCAGGTAGCTCCAGGTGATGTTGTTGAACTATCAGGGATTTTTCTTCCTATTCCTTATACGGGTTTCAGGGCAATGCGTGCTGGTTTGGTTGCTGATACATTCTTAGAGGCCATGTCTATCACCCATTTCAAGAAAAAATATGAGGAGTATGCCATTCTTCAACCATCACCTTTTACTTGAACAAATTTCATCTATAATCTGCTTTTTGCGATCTTTTGTCTGCTTTATTCTCAGCTTTCTTTCCCTATGAACATTCTCTTTTAAAGTGAACTATTGTGATAACTTGGTTGAGGATGGAGCTTACTTGTTTAGATGTTCTGTACTGTAGATATGAACTTAGAGGAGATGAGGAGGAACTAATTGCACGTTTGGCTGAGGATGGTGATATTTACAATAAACTGGCACGATCTTTGGCACCTGAAATTTTTGGGCATGAAGATATTAAAAAAGCTTTATTGCTTCTCCTTGTTGGTGCTCCTCATAGAAAGTTGAAAGATGGGATGAAGGTAAGAACATTAAATCATCCGAGTATGTTTGATGCGTACAATCTTTTTTTTTTTTTTTGGTTAATTTTTTATGCTGCATAGGGCACCTTGAAAGTTTTTCTTCTTCCCTCCTTTTTTCTTTAACTGGTGCATTTTATATTGATATTTAAGATAATTGAAAGCTGTGATATTTAAGATAATTTTCTCTGAACTTTTTTAAGATGGAATAATTCACAATTCTGACCTCATTGCAGATTAGAGGAGACTTGCACATATGTTTGATGGGCGATCCTGGAGTTGCAAAAAGTCAACTTCTAAAACACATCATCAATGTTGCTCCCAGGGGAGTCTACACGACTGGCAAAGGTAGCAGTGGTGTTGGTCTAACTGCTGCTGTTCAGAAGGATCCTGTCACAAATGAGATGGTCCTTGAAGGAGGGGCATTGGTGAGGCACATCATGTCTCAATACAAAATTTGGTCTTTGCTTGCCCTATATTTCGTCATAGCTTGTGATGTATCAATGTTTCACCGAATGTGAAATTGACTCTTATCTCAGGTGTTGGCTGATATGGGAATATGTGCAATTGATGAATTTGACAAGATGGAAGAATCTGATCGTACAGCAATACATGAAGTCATGGAGCAACAGACCGTGAGTATTGCCAAGGCTGGGATCACCACGTCTCTAAATGCCAGGACTGCTGTCCTTGCTGCAGCCAATCCAGCATGGTACTTAACTCTTGATCTCTTTAGGCCATTTTCTAATTGTCTCGTTATATTGGGTTTCCATTTCAATACTCTAAGCAACTTTTCTTTGAATTTTATGGGAGTGCTAAGTGTGCTTATATGCATCTCTATAGGGGAAGATATGATCTACGCAGAACTCCAGCTGAAAACATTAACCTTCCTCCAGCTCTATTATCAAGATTTGATCTTCTTTGGTTGATCCTAGATCGAGCTGACATGGATAATGATCTTGAAATGGCTAGACATGTTGTTTATGTCCATCAGAATAGAGAATCTCCAGCTCTTGGCTTCACTCCACTTGAATCATCCGTTCTTCGGTAAATGTTACCAATTTTTTTCTTTCATGCATAGCAGAATAGGAGGTGGATGATTTCAGATTAGGGTTTGCTTGACTTTATTTACAAAATCAAACAATTGGAACCCTCATACATGCTCTTATTTATGCTTGGGACTACATTAAAAATATTCTTGTTTTGATAAGAAACATCAAAGGAGAATATATTGATCTCAAAAAAGAACCAAGGAACAACCTAAAGGTCGGGGTGAAGATCACCCCTCCCAAAACTATCTCAAAAGGGCTTGCCAATCTCT
Organism: Luffa acutangula; assembly: GCA_036850905.1. NCBI lineage: Eukaryota > Viridiplantae > Streptophyta > Magnoliopsida > Cucurbitales > Cucurbitaceae > Luffa > Luffa acutangula. The sequence continues at coordinate 51,152,162 of CM072090.1, forward strand.
AATAACCACAAGCAAGCTATAATTACAAAAGAACTTTTTGTGTGAAGTAATCCACCAAGAGGCTGTATTTTGTACAGTATTACAAAAAGAATCAAAAGAAGTTGACTTATCTCCAAAGGTTCTAGCATTCCTTTCTTTCCACAAAAGCCAAATAGTAGCTCTAAATGCACAACCCCCTATCACCTTGGCCTTCTTTCTCAATTTCTGCACAATCAATCAGTAAAATATAATTCAGTGTTTCTTTTGTTTTCTTATCAATTTCTGCACAATCAATCAGTATGCGATGTATTTCTGTTTCAAGGATTCCCAGAGTTCTGTTGATTATTTAAGACTAGCATTATTCCTCAACATTTGCACCAATGAAAGAGAACCCTCCTAACAGAGAGCTATCGGTTCCATAGACGTTCTTTTCAATTATCATGTCTCAGATTATAGTAAACCTGTGTATTTAATGCATGCATCAGGACCTGAATATCTTAAATTCTCACATTTAAAATTTGTACTTGTTTTGGTGGCTGGATCAGAGCTTATATTTCAGCGGCAAGAAGATTGTCCCCTTACGTTCCCAAGGATCTGGAGGAGTACATTGCCAGTGCCTATTCCAGTATTCGACAGGAAGAAGCTAAATCTAACACTCCCCATTCATATACCACAGTCAGAACTCTACTAAGCATTCTTCGGATATCAGCTGTAAGTCTCATCTTGCATTTATTTATATGAACAACCTATATAATTTTCCATATGTGCCCCCATAGACAAATGGCAAGTAGAGACAAAGATATCGTTCCTCCCCACATATTTAATATTTCAATTATGTTGAAACGTTTTTTCCCAAGCTGAACCCTTCTGTCCTGCTTAGTTGGATTGGTAGCCAAAAAAGTGCTGACCACGCAGGTTAGGTATCCGTAGATGTATTTATTATTTTTGAACTCATGAAACTCTGAATTGAACTCATCCTTCACAGGCTCTAGCAAGGCTTAGATTCTCTGAGACTGTGGTTCAGAGTGATGTCGATGAGGCTCTAAGGTTAATGCAAATGTCAAAATTCTCTCTATACTCGGATGACCGTCAAAAATCTGGTCTAGATTCTATCTCAGATATTTATTCAATCCTGCGTGATGAAGCTGCCAGAACCAATAAAATGGATGTGAGCTATGCACACGCCCTGAACTGGATTTCTAGGAAGGTCAGTTGTAATTCTTATTCTTATAGTTGTTTACACTTGGCAATCCTATATCATGCTCGACCCAGTTGAACACGTTTTATAGACTGAACATATAAGAGGAGATACTCTGTTATATTTAAAGGAGAAGGTTCATATAGAAACTCGATAAAGTTTCTTTATCTTCCCTGTATAAGAAACAGCTCTGAAATTTCCAAGGCCTTTTTTTTTGCTTGCTAATCAAAAGTATGATTGTCTAGTCTAGAGAGATGCTTGTTACTAAATACTATACTTGCAATCTCATCATGGTGATATTTAGCTTAGTTGGTAGCAACAACTATGCTTCAAACCAAAGTATGTACTAAGTCTGCTCAAATCCATAATTTGTGGATTTTGATCTAAAAATCCATTCGTGATATCTATTCTTTTGTCAAAACTGCATCCAACGACGGGAAATTGAAATGGTTGCTTTTTTTTTTTTTTTTTTCTCAGGGATACAGCGAAGCGCAACTAAAAGAATGTTTGGAGGAGTATGCAGCCTTGAATGTGTGGCAAATACATCCACACACCTTTGACATTCGGTTTATAGATGCTTGATGTGTTGTTATTTGCATTATTGAGTTGGTGACTGAGAGGGTAGTTTAAATTGTCTTAGGATGGGTTTTGACCGATAATCGTTTAGAATACAGACGAGTATAAGCTCTAAAATCTTGGAGGGTTAAATGTTGTATCTATAGTGTAGCTGTGGATGTTAGCACCATTTGTACAAGTGTATTCTAATTTTTAAGCTTTAAGGGATTATTTATTTGGATCTATTTGTTTCTTGTTTCTTGTGTTGTAAATGTGTTCTTATGCTTGTTTTTTTTTAATTTAATATTTATTTATTCGAAGATAAGTGATGATTTTTTTGAGAACAATAATATTTGGTTGCATAGCGGATTTCTATACCTTCCATTAAAATCTTGACAACTATAAGAGAGAATGATAATAAATGAAAACTTTTTTTAATCCCATTGTTGATATTTTAATGGTGTAAGATAGATATTTACACTAGTACGTAATCAAGTATTGTCCTTTCATTGAGTTAAGTTACAAAAGGAACAAAGTAGTTGATAATAAGATTATGGTTAAAAATCACTTTTGGTTCCTAAACTTTCATGAAAGTAACAATTTGGTTCTTGAACTTTGATTTGTAATGATTTAGTCTTTGTACTTTCAATTTTGTAACAATTTAGTTCTTATACTCTCAAATTTATAACAATTTAATCATTGTCGCAAAAAAAAAAAAAATAAATAAATAAATGTCGATTTTTATTATTTAATGATAAAACTTTGTAGCTTATAAACATATTGGATCTCAAATTAATTTATTAATCTATCTAGGTAAGAAATTTCATTAAATCTTTACATTAATTTTTCACGATAGATATTAAATCGCAAAATTGGAAGTACAATGACTAAATCATTACAAATTAAAGTTCAAGAACTAAATTGTTACTTTCATGAAAGTTTAGGGACGAAAAATGATTTTTAATCTAAGATTATTTAGTTTAGTTAACGTGTTTAGTGATGAGAGTTGTGGTTTGAATATTGATATATATTCTATTTCAATTCAACTACACTTAACAAAAAAATTTTGCCCTCTTAACTTCTAGCGTTTTCTTTTTTTTTTTTTTTTTTTTGGTGAAAAGACTTAACTTCTTTTGCCATTTTCTCACTTGATTAATCAAATATTTGTAACTTCTTTTGTGGCTAGAACTAGAAGTTAAGAAAAACACTATTTGGATTTTGGACATATATAATCCGAAAACAACACAATTCTTTTTTTTTTTTTTTTTTTTTTTGTGTTCATAACAACACAATTCTTTTTTATTGATTTAAAAACACATCTATGAAATGCATATTCATCTAAGTCAATTAATTTAAAAACATAAAATAGAATCCATATAGAAAGCCCTCTATTTCCTACTAGGAAACCGAATTTCTCTTCCCGCTATAAAAATTACCACCAAACTCACACAACCATCTTTTTTGCTCCCTCTTTACCTCCGCCGCTTCTCTTCCCGCCGGCCGCCGCCCAAATTTCCTCTCTCTCTCTCTCTCTTGCAATGACGAACTGGGTTCCATTGAAGATCTTAGGCGAAGGTTCTTACGGCGTAGTATTCTTAGCAAAACCAACAACCGGAACCACCCACCTCGACAACTTCTTCGCCATCAAAGCAACTCACCTTCAACACTACTCTTCACTCTCCAAAGAAAAACAGATTCTAAAACATTTCATCGGATGCCCCGAAATCGTCCAATGTTTCGGTAGCGAAATTACCATAGAAAAACACTCCCCCGACGACATGGCCTTTTACAATCTGAAACTGGAGTACGCCGCCGGCGGAACTCTAGCCGACCTGATCAAACAAAACCAGAAGCTACCGGAGAAGGAAGTGAAGCAGTACCTCAAAATGATCCTCAGAGGACTCTCCTGCATTCATCGCAAAGGGTTCGTCCACGTCGATCTCAAGCCCAGCAACATCCTCGCATTCCCTCAAACCGACGGCGAGACGAAGCTGAAGATCGCCGACTTCGGGCTTTCGAGGAGACGCGGCGAGGACGACGGCGGAGTTCCGACGTTTAAAGGGACGCCGAAATACATGTCGCCGGAATCGGTTATTTTCAGCGAGGTGAAGAGTTCGATGGATATCTGGTCGCTGGGCTGCATTTTGGCTGAAATGGTTTCGGGAAGATCGGTGTGGGATGATTGTTTGAGTCGCAGAGAGTTTGTTTCGAAACTTGTGTGTAGCGAGGAAATGCCGGAGATTCCTGAGGAATTGTCGGAAGAAGGGAAGGATTTCGTTGGAAGATGCTTTGATCGGGACCATGAACGGCGGTGGACGGCGGATATGTTGCTCCGGCATCCGTATGTTAGAGAAGAAGAAAAGGAGGAAGGGATGAGAGGTAGAGTACTTCCGGGGAGACCAAAATTTCCGAAAGGGATTGATTTGCCTCATCTACAATGCAAGCTTCGATCGTGTATTCAAATTGCTTCATAATCTTTCATTTTCTTTTTCTTCTTTTTAAAACGAATTAATGTAATTGACTATATCTTATTCTACTGTTTATGATATTCAATATTCCTTTCAAAATATATATATATATATATATTTTAACATTATGGGGTGGGGTTCGAACCACGTATCTTATGCTTACCAATACATTTTCAAAACAGAGGTGGTACGAATAATTTGGATCCGTTTGATTTTTTTTTTAAATAATAATCATTTGATTTTCGCTTTTTGGTTTTTGTATTTTGAAAATTAAACTTACAAACACCACTTTAAACACCACTTTAATAAGTTTAATTGTTATGTTATCTATTTCTTCTCATGATTTCAAAAATCAATTTAAATTTTGAAAATTAAAAAAAAATAATTTTCAAAAACTTGTTTATTCTTTTTTTGAAATTTATGTCTTTGACAAATATGAAAATCATGGTAAGGAAATTAAAAGAAAACATATATGATTTTCAAAAACAAAAAACAAAAAACTAAGAATCCGTTTGATAACCATTTTGTTTTTTGTTTTTGTTTTTTATTTTTTTAAAAAACAAGTCGTTCGATAACTATTTCTATTTTTCAAAAATTCATTTTTATTCTAATGCTTATTCCCCTCTTCAGGGGCTAAATTGTTGAGTTTGAAAAATTAGGGACCAAAATAAAACCTAATCCAAACCTCAGGGACCAAAAATGTATTTTTTCCTAATTTTATTTTTTGCAAGGGTTAAAAATTAACTTTTATGAAAGTAACAATTTGGTGCATGAACTTTGATTTTGTAACGATTTAGTCCTGTACTATCAATTTTGTAATAATTTAATCATTGTTGTAAAAAAAATCATCAAAATTAAATGTCGATTTTTATTATTTAATGATTAAACTTCATAGCTAATAGCTAAAGTGAGTTTAGCTTGGGGATAATTGACATGTATCTTCGACCACGAGGTCAGAAGTTCGAATTTCCCCACCCCCAAATGTTGATGTACTTTTTTTTTAATATATATATTAAAATACTACAACAAGAGATATGTGGTTCAAATCTCCAACTCCACATGTAGTAAAAAACAAAAAAAACACATAAATTGAAGATAACGAGTAAAGGAACTTAAAAAAGTTATTACTAGATATTTGTTGGAGCTTAAAAACTTATTAAAAACAAAATTAAAAGTTCAAGAATTTATTGAACACAAACTTAAAATTAACTTCAACCACTTGTTTACCCCTTTTAAACTTCACCAAATTTGACACAACCTATAAGTTTAGCACTTTAAATTTGTAAGGCTAAATTATAAAGAATACCCCTGAACTATGGGGTTTATTTAAAAAATGCCCATGAACTTTGAAAAGTTTCAAAAATACCCTTGAACTTTGAAAAATGTTTCAATAATACCCCTGTTGTTAATTTTTGGATGAAAATCGTTAGAATTTACGGTGAGAGGAGAAAAAAAGAAGAAACATTTTGTGTATTTTTTAAACTGAAACTTTAACGGTTTCCATAAAAAAAAATTAATGGCAAAGGTATTTTGAAACATTTTTCAAAGTTTAGGAATATTTTTGAAACTTTTCAAAGTTTAGGGTCATTTTTGAAACAAACCCATAGTTAAGGGGTATTTTTTTTATATAATTTAGCCTATTTGTAATTGAATTTAAAAAAGTTTTCAAAAAATTAAAAAAAAAAAAAAATCAAATAACATTTACGCTTTACTCCCTATAAAATTTAAAAAAAAAAAAAAAAAAAAAAAAAAAAAAAAAAAAAAAATCCACCGATCTCAAACCCATCAAATTTCTCCAGATTCATCAATCTTCTCAACTTCTAAGTTCTAACCCTTTAACAACAATGGCGAACTGGGTTCCAGTAAAGATCTTAGGCGAAGGCTCTTACGGCGTAGTGTTCTTAGCAGAGCCCAAAACCGGATCACTCGACAATACGAAGTTCGCCGTCAAAGTAACCCACCTCCACAATCATTCTTCAATCTCCAACGAAGAAAAAATCCTGCAAAATTTCATCGGATGCCCAGAAATCGTCCAGTGTTTAGGCAGCGAGATAACCATTCAACGAACAGATTCCTATTCTCCCATGGCCTTCTACATTCTCAAGCTCGAGTACGCCGCCGGCGGAACCTTAGCCGACTTGATCCGCCGGCGAACGAAGCTGCCGGAGAGCGAAGTGAAGGAGTATCTCCGAATGATCCTCAGAGGCCTCTCCTGCATTCACCGCAAAGGGTTCGTCCACGTCGATCTGAAGCCGGAGAACATTCTCGTCTTCCCTGAGAGCGACGGCAGGGTCCGGTTGAAGATCGCCGACTTCGGGCTGTCGAGGAGAAGCGGGGAGATGGACGAGGAGGGTGCGACGGCGTCGTTTCGAGGAACGCCGAGGTACATGTCGCCGGAGTCGGTGGTGTTCAGTGAGGTGAAGAGCGCGCTGGATATTTGGTCGCTGGGTTGTGTTGTGGTGAAGATGGTGAGTGGAAGATCGGCGTGGAGTGAGTGTAAGAGTGCCGGAGAGTTGACGAGGAGGCTTTTGGAGGAGATGGAGATACCGGAGATACCGGAGGAGTTGTGTGAGGAAGGGAAGGATTTTGTTCGGAGATGCTTTGAACGGCGGTATGAACGGCGGTGGACGGCGGAGATGTTGCTTCAACATCCGTATGTTTGTGAAGAGAAGGGAGCTGTGAAGAAAGGTTATGATATGGCTCAACTTTTGCCTCATCTATTGTATGGGATTAAGTCAAATCTTTGAACTACAAAAAAAAAAAAATGATATTGAAGTTTGTGTTTTGTAATGAAATTGTGAGTTTTTGTAGAGTTGTTTTCTGTTAGATTTGTGTATTAATCCGCACTATTGTAGTGATTAAAATAATGGTTATGAATTGTGATTTAAATAAAATCAATTACAGTACAGTGTTGGGTAAGTTTTATGTGTTTAATACTAAATTATTGCAACTTACATATAACATAATGTTAGGTTGTTATATGATTTCAAAGGTCTAATAAGACAATTAATTTAAATTCTATATGATTTAAATTATAACACTGTGTTGGATATTTCTATATTTTGATTATAAAAAAACAAAAAAAAAATGTTATTTTAGTTTAAATTAAAAAAAATAATAATAATAATAAATGAATTCAATCCTATTGAAATAAGATAACTGAAGTATGGGAGGGATAAATAGTTAGTTAGAGAATCGACCTAAATCAATAGGCTATTATTAGTGACGTTTGCAAATCAACTAATTAAAAAAATACTTTTATATAAATTAATTTATAATCATATTTACCAAACACTAAAAATAAGTAAAATTATTTTGTAATCACTTTGATTACCTTCAAAATCAGTGTCAAAACGCAACTTTAATTTCATAGGAAGTTTGTTGAACTAGGTAACTCTTACTAGTTAGTTATAATACAAGAATTATGACAGTTGATACCGTTGCAAAATTATTTAAAATTATTTGTTAGATTAGGCTCCTAAGTCCTAAATGATTGGAGCTCGATAAGTTTAAGTGTCCCTTCACATGATCCTTGAATTCTACTTTTTAGAGATATATTGACAGCCAATATGATTAACATTTTTAAGTATTTCGAAAAAGCAAAAACATTCTTCATCTCCAAATTTTGCAACTTAACCGATTAAATAATTTAATTTCTTCTCCTGTATCATTTTTTTAAGTAACATTACAACTCAAGTATTTAATTACCCACAAAAAATAAAAACACATTTATTACGTCCAAACTTCATTGGGTAAGTCAAATCTAACCTTAATTTGAAGCTAATAATTACCGGAAACATTATTAAACAAAGATAGAAACAACTTGGGTAACATTAAATTCAACTATTTGTTCTACTTTCACTGTTTAGTTAACGACTAAGTCCATATTCTTCATTTCTTCCCAGCTGCAAAATTTTGAACATTCCAAATCCATAATGATATAAGTACTAAAGAAAAAGGGAAGGGAGATAAGAAAATTTCTCTATGTACTTAAAAATTGGGTAGCATCATAACAAATGGCTATGGGCACTTAGAACAGATTCAAAAACATTTCTTCCATCAACGTCTCTGCAAGTATATCTATCTATCTATCTAGGTTCGTTTAAAATGTGCAGAGAATTAATGAACAAAATGCAAACAGAGCTAAAAGCTAGAGATTTGATGCTGAGAATCTAGCAGGTAGTTTCTGTTAACTGCTCCTGAATTGCTTTGTAACACACAAGACTGCAAAGAGGAAGGTTCGACTTTGAATCCCGGTACTTGTATGGATTTGAACACGATGGACCTGCGCAGTTTTCACGCCGAGGTGGATAGCTGAAATGCACATTGTATAGGGATTTTTTCAGACAGTTAACAAACGAATAATGCAATTTTTTTACTGTGTTTGGGATAAGTTGAGAGGCATGAAAGAAGATCATACCTGTAGGGTCGAGGATCGAATATGCTTGGAAGACCCATGTCGTTCGGAAAGGTCACCACGGTACCAGAAGGACCCATGACCCATCTGATGGTGTTTGATAAGAGCTTCTGAGCATTTGCAGCTTTCTCCTGTGGAGGATTGAGGGAACAAAATCAAACTGATGGTCTTGTACTAGATATAACACCAACACTATTAGAAGTTATATGGTTGACCCTTTATGGTACCTGTGCTAATTCTTCCTGGCGCTTCTTCATTTTATCTTCCCGCTTCTTCCGGCTCGAATCTTGACCGAGTATCTTCCTGATTGCCTCAGCCTACAAGATTCGTGTATTACAAACTTAGATCCAATCAGGAATGATGTACAAGGATGAGAATGCATCATAATGTAAATAATATGGTGAGGAGAACAAACCTCAGATTCCCTAGCAGCCTTCTCAACTTGCATTCTCCGCCTCTGTGCAGCTTCCGCCTTCTTAAGTTGTTGTTCCACATCGGTAAGCTTCTCTTTTTGCTCTATGAACAAACAAAATGAAAATAATTAGAAATGGTAACGATAGATTTTACAACAGATAGATTAAATGAAAAGCCGGCACTAATGAAAATGTAAATATGGATTAGAAGTTGCTTACTTCTGGGCGGAGCAGGCGGTAAACCATTTGGGAATTCGATTAAAGTAGAACCTCGAGCAGATGATGCATCTTTGCTAGACTGAAGAGCTCTTTGACGTGTGGTAAGAGTCATTTCTCGCTTACCATCCATCAATGCGTCAATGGATTCCTTCCTCTGCTTCTTATGATTAGTTTCAACATCACCGTCAGATGCTGAGTCTTCTTCTTCCTCATAATCTTTGTCATCAGACCCCATATCTGATCTAGCCTTCTTCCCATCTTTGTCATGCTTCGGTGCACCATAATTCTCCATGTTAGAAATGCTAGAAAGTTTCCGCTGCTTCTTGCTTGGTCCTTCACCATCATCACGGTACCCTAAAGAAGCCTTCGAAGTTTTGAGCTTCTCCAAATACCGTATCTCATCATCTTCATCATCATCAAAATCCCCATCAAGAACACGCTTCTTTGAGGCTCTTTTACTCTTCCGAAGTGACTCTGCTCCATGCTTCCCAACAGAATTCCTCCCTGACATCTTCCCTGTCAAAGACTCCTCCTTTTCGAGACCAAAACCACCTCTTGAGAAGTCTCTCCATGGAACTCCATGCAATCCGCTCCTTTCTGAAGGGGAATGATTTCCGTTATGGTTTTCCTGCATTGGGACCACATTAGAGAGGATACTATATCAGTCTCAAGTATACTAACTTATTTGGTTATAAGCTACACAATAACACTAATATAAACTTCCAAACGAGTAAAGTTTATAAGTGCAAGCGCTAGTGCTACCAGTCGATCCAGTCTTATCAAACAAAACAGTGACAAATGCTCGTAGCTCAGGTAATTGATAAATGAATTTAGTCATCAAATCCACTATCAATATAATTTTATAACTTGATTACTCAAAATCAATCACATAAGCTGCACATGACCATGAGGAGAGAATAAAATAGATGCAGACAGAGCAAAGGGTCAGGATAATATCGGTGCATCAACTAGCAAACAGAGTCTAGTACCTGAAAGTTATTTTTGTGTTGCTGCCTATGAATATCTGATTGTTGAGAACTCTTTGAAGAACTGCCTTTAGATGTGCCATTGGGAGGGGAAGTGGCTTGAATAGTGCGAGTGACCCCACCAACCTTTAGTTTAACCTTCTTAACCTTGTTATCATTTCCTAATCCTTCAACATAAAGTCCTTTCTGTCCAGAACTTGAACTTTCACCACCATACCTTCCACCATATGGATCGATGCTGCTCGACTCCAATTCAATACCATCTAATGCCTTGCTCATGCTTCTCCAATTAGCAGGGGCAAGGACACCTTCGCTACTGCGTTTATTATCATTAGCACCCCGTCCTGATTCACTGTGGTAATATGAATTATAACTTCCATCCTTTTTGCTTCTTTTAAGAAAATGTTCACTTTCAGCCCCACTAGCAGATGAGCCTCTAGATACACATTGATTGAGGCTTAATTCTTTTCTCCTGGAAGTACCATCACCACCACCATTCTCATCACTGGAGAACTTGACTGCATCATCAGAAGGTGGCGTTGACGACGAAGGTGAAGGATCAAGACCTTCAGCAAATTGCTGTGACTCGAGTCGAGGTCGACGAGAAGTTCGACTCCTTTTCCTCCTCATAGTAGAGTTTGCATAAATCCCCGGAGTCCCCAACTCTTCCATAACTAATTTATCTCAATTGGCGGTAAAGACCACACAACACTAAGCCTTCAAAAAACCAAATCACGATCAAAATAGCAGGTTATTTCAGCACCCCTGAAAAGAACCACAAAAGTATACCTTCAGAAGGAAGTCTTGTAAAATAACAATAACCACCACAAGAACTTAAATTGCTCAACTTTAGACATGATAAATCCACAGCCATTCACAAAACACGATACAGGAAAGAAAAATTACATATACAACACTTGAACTCAGAAAAAAAAAAAAAAAAAAACACCACATTAACAAACAACCAAACGAAAACTTCAGAATAAGAATAAAGGGAGAGACCAAATGAAAGCAACAATTCAAGGAATCAAAACAGGGGAAAAAACACAAAACCAACACAACACATAACTCAATCCAGGATCAATTGCAGCCTCAACAATGACAAATCAAAAGAAACCTCAGATTAATTTGAGAAAGGGAAACGAATCGATTAGCAACACCTCCGAATCAAAAGCCAAAAACACAACCCCCATACAAATCGCTCATTAAAAAGAAACCCAAACATGCATCGTTCCTCACAAAGCAACAAAACCAAAGACAACCCACCAAGCCAAAACCTCAAAAAAGGGCAAAAATCAACAAACCCAGAAGCCAAAACCCAAAATAAACAAAAACTCAACAAACACCAAAACGAAATTACCCCATTACCTGGAGAAGAAACACGAACACCACGAACAAATCGCCGAACCCAGAAACCAACAAGGGAAAAGAGAGACACCCAGATGGAAAAACTGGAGAAAGAACAAGAGATAGGGAAAAGAAAACAAGGGAAGAATCGATTGAAGAAGGGAAGCGAGAAGGGTAGAAGAAGAAGACGAAGAAGAAAAGGGAAGTCGTAGTTAGAAAAGGGAACTAGGGTTAGAGAGGAAGAAGAATTGGGAAAAATAATGGGAATGAGAGAGAAAAAAGAAGAAAGAAAGGAGAGGGAGTGGTGGTGGTGATGGTAAAGGAGAGAAGGACTAATAATCTCCCTCTTGTTCACCATTTTTTGGCTAATTCCACTCCACCCCCTCCCTCAAACACAACCCAAAATCCCACGCTGTGATTTTTTTTGGGTTCACACGACTCACTGAGCCAACTCGAACAGACCCATCTCTCTCTTTCTCTCTTCGCCTTTGTTTTTGGTTTGCCCCTCTTTTTATTTTCCCCTCTCCCTTTCTTCTCTACTTCTCTACTCGCGCTGCAAGTATGTGCGCACGTTAGTTTCCCTGCGCCGATGTTTGGCGCATTTTAGAGTTCGAGCTAATTCGTTACACGTGCGGTCTGTCATTTGAATGGATAATGACGAAAATGCCCTTGAGGTTTGGGGTTTTACGGAAATGCCACTTGAAGAGTTCAGCTTTTTCTAAATGCGTCTCTTTTGGCAGGTTCCAAGAATCCGACAGGTCGTTTATTGGAGGATTCTTTGTTTTCATTAAATTCGTTGATTTGCTTTTTTTAGTCGTTGGGTTTTAATTTAAATTTGATTTTAAATTGTCTTTTTTATTTTTTTATTCGGATAAATACTTGTTTGAGTATATATATATATATATATATATATATATATATTGGACCATCCGATGCACAAGGAACTGGTGAGGACAAAATCGGACTGGGAGATGGACTCAAGAGGCGAAACCGGCAAGTGGGACGGGCCAAGACCGAAGAGGTCGGACGTTTGGCCCAACCCTCGGTCCGCTTGCGCGGGTCGAGCCCGTCCTGCTCCGTTTGGCCCCCACCGCCTCTACTGCCCCGGTTTCGTCTGGTTTCTCCCAAAACGCTTCTGAATTCCTAAAAAGCCTAGGAGGATGAGCATGTATTTATACCCCTCTTCGCCACTCAATAAGAGGACCCAAACTCTCTACTCTCTTACTCTCTAGCCCTCCTACCTCCGTTTTCTAACTTAAGCATCGGAGTCGGTGTGGCTAGCACCACACCGGTGTGCAGGTTTTCCGTCTTGCAGGCCACATCTTCCCCCCTCATCTACAAATTTACCGTTGGTGGCACGTGAAGGTCAGGTGAGTTCCCTCTAACCAAAATCGACCATCAACAATATATATTTTAATTTAGTGTATTTCAAAAAGTTTTGATTTAATGATTTGTATTTTGACCCTTGCCAATTTATATATATCAGCTACATAAGTTTGTTATCCGTCAAGTTTAACAATCACCGCCAACAAGAATATAGCTCAACTGGCATAAAATTGTAATGATAACCACGAAGCCAGTGGTTCAAATCCCCTCACCCCATATGGTAAAAAAAAAAAAAGTAGTTTACCAGTCACCTCTAAAATAAATATAATTGAAACATATTAAAATGCATAGAAAGTAATGAAAATCTATAGAGTATCATCTATAGTACCATAACACTTAGCTAAATTGAAAAGAATAGGGAATAGAAAGTGTGTTGACTTTTCTTTTCTTTTTTCCTTTTTTGGAAATAATGTACAAAATAGGTTAATGAAAAGAAATCAAACAAGGACAGAAAGAAAGACTTCAAACTTATAATTTCAAATGAGCTATGTAATATGTTTTCTATTTTGTTAGAATATTTCATTACATATATAAAGATGAAAATTCCAACTTACATCAGTAACTATTGACTCCATAACCTTGGATGCATCGAAATGCAACAAGAATAAACACAACCCAGTAGAATCCTGGTGCAATCAAGAGACTTATGTGAGAACTCAGCTGTATCAGAAGGCAAACTATCTTTGGTATAAGCAAATTCAGAGATGTCGAAGGCAATCGATTCAAAGTTCCAGCTTATCCAACACGATCCCGAGCTCGTCGAAGGCTGGTCGGTCTATGCTTTAGGACACTGCGTTGAACTCATCTTAGCTGAAACTTCTCTTCTTCTTGTGGCATTAGGACATATCTCCAAGCAAGGCTCTCTGAGTATGCTGTCTTCTTCAGGCAGAGGAGGAAGAATGCCAAATTTGAACTGTCAATTCAGTTGCCCCACAAGAAAAAAGGAAATTAAAGTTGATTAGACTCATGAAAGGCGCAGATATGGGTATCATTAAACAGGTGGATTATAGCTGCTATGTATATTTCACTCCCAACTCAGTTAAGTTCAACCACCATTTGATCAAAATTACAGACAGCAACAGCGATGGCAAGTTCCATGCACTAGTCCCAAAAGCATTTCCAAACTAATTATGGATTTATTCGAATCGATTTCATAGGGAATCTCTAATGAAATCTTCATAGAACTAGAGTCTAGATGTCAGTAGCATTGTTTGTTAAACTTAAAAAGAGAATCCACACTACATTCAGTAATTTCATTTCAATCAAATCACAATAATCCGAGTCAAAAGATTCCTGGAGATCGATACAACATCATGTAACAGGAGTTATATATTCTAGCCACAATGTTATCCAATAGTATAACAGAAATGTTGAGCTAAGTGATAGAATTACTTGACAACTATAGTCATTGAAGTTTGGCTCCATTAATAGAGGAACTCCCATCTGCTCCTTGAAGAAACTCTACATCAGAATCAAGACTGTCAAGATCAGTTCGAGTCAAGTCAAATGAATAGTGTATACGAAGTCAAGATGATAGAACCTGCCATATAAAATATAACGAAACTAAAAGATAACTCAAGTAATTCGAGGTATTTAGACTCTCCTCTATTGAGCACTCTCACTCAAGCCTAAGTCAACCAAATCAATCCTTGCCTTCGTCCTTTCTAACCCACTCTATTCATAACAAACTCCGTAGCTATTTGCTACCATACCCTTAATCTCCCAATAACACTCCTAATTTTATTCTAATAGCACTCCTATCACAAGATACTGGAAAGAACAAGATGCTCCCAGATAACCAGTGATGTAAAGAAAGAGCTTGATATATAGGTTGGAAAGAACAAACCTGAGTTGGAAACTTGCAAGTGTTGATACAAATTCCTATGCATTTGCTTTCTTCCAAGTACTTGCATTTTTCAACGAAGACCTGCATCAATGACCACAAAAATGAAAAACAAGCTTTGACTATTCGATTGACATTTAAAAAATCCAAAATATAAGCAACACCCACTTCATCGAAACATGGTAATCAATAATTCATACCCCACTTTGACAAGACGATCCATCAGGTAAGTCAATTGAATTTACTGTACAAGTTCCCATAAGCCATTGACAAGTCAGCGCAGTCACCCTTGCTTTGAACACAGAAAAAAAGGGGCAGAACAGTTCAACTAATCTTCAAAATCTCACACCAGACAGATCAAAGTCAAACAAATAAAAAGCAATTGATTCCCCAATAAAAAAGGAATAAGATCCTAATTAAAGATACAGATAAAGATTGAAGGCACAACTCACCGACCATAATGGCAGCCACTTTGCCGCCAGCAATAGGTGATACCAGCATTCGATAGAGTTCCAACAGAAGAGGAGGAAATAAAGCTGTTAAAATTCGAACCTGCAGAATAACCACAAGATTTTCATAATGTAATCTACGAACATAACTTAGTCTATTACAATTTCCATTACACTCGGATGTTCAAAGAGTACAAAAGAATAAGATGTTCTGTTCTGTCTCTACAAATCTATCTTAAAATAGAAATACCGACGCTTCTATGGTATCAGAATTGGTTTTGCCCTTCATCGTGAGCCTGTTAGCGACTTCAATTAGTCCATCATATCCAGGTTTTTCTGAATCCCAGCCCACTTCCTGCAGTCAAATCAGTCATTAAAGTAACTACAAATGAATTCCATCAATTTGTTTTCTCAGAAACCCAATTGGTGATACCATGAAAGAAAACTCTCGAATTAAACAACCTGAACCATTTTGCTTCGGAAGAGGTTGAGGAAGAAATCATCGAGAATTCCAGGTTTGTACTCGGGCTTCGAAGATGTTTCACCCTTTATGTATGGATGCAAACACGATGAAGAAAATGGAGAAACAGAATTGAGCTGAAGTTGAATTGCAAGACGGCGAGGGGAAGATTGAAATCTTACCGATTGAGATTGAAGAGCGGAACAGGAGAAGTTAAAGTGACGATTTCGAAGGTGGGATTTGGAGGAGAAGTGGAGAGGAGCAGAAGAGATGGCTGGAGGATGAAGAAGAGCCAGTGGCTTCATTTTCACTTCCCTCAACTTTTTGGGGATTTTGGAACCAATATTCAATTTCTGTAAACTGTGAACCAATTACATAATTTGGCGCTGTTTTCTTTAAATTTAATCCATATTATTAGTTATTTCAAAAAAAAAAAAAAAAACCATATTATTAGTTATTTTGAAAATCGGTCGATGATAAAACTTTACGAGATATTCTTTAAAAATAAAAAATAAAAAATAAAACTTTACGAAATGAGGGTGTTAAATTATTATTTCAAACTTCTAACAAGTTTGATATTAACATTTTTTTCTAACTTAATTCATCTTCTTTTAATTCGAACATGGTTTTTATTGGATAACGATCGTAGTATTGTTAAACTCAATGATAATAATAACTAATTCAACCTCTCAATTTTAGTCGGTCCACTGTGTGTTATATTATGTAAGCACACAATACCTTACAAATAGATACAATGTGATTGAAAAATGTTAAACTGCTTCATGACTTAAACCCATTGAAAATTAAGAAAAATATATAAATATAAAAACAATTAAATGCTTTTTAAAATTTTATGTCAGTACCTAAAGTTCTTTATATTTAAAGTCATTATCGTTAAATACACATTTTACTTAAATCTTATAGGAATCAATAATCATCTAGGCTTCTATATGTTGAATCTTACAGGAATCCAATACACTTCTTTATGTTGCCTCAAATATCAAATTTAAGGTAATTTTTTTTTTCCTCGTAGCTTCCAATTTTAGAAAGTTAACACCCGGAGGAAAAAAATGTTAAGTTCTCAAAATCTAAAAAAAAAAAAGTCAAAGTTTTAAAAATTAGGAACTAATGTAATATTTGAATCCAAGCTCAAACTTTTTTTCTTCCAATTCATTAATCTACTCTATTCTAATTTGACTATGGCTGAAATAGAAAATTTAAACATCATTATAATGCTCCAAGCCAAGTCATATGCTCATCCCTCATACAATAATTCTCATCTTTGCTTGCCCAATGAGTCTATAGTAACCCTAACTCAAGAAGCCTTTATGCTCGACTTAGGTTAAGACATATACCCTCAACTATCAAATCGGTTAAAATCTCCCCTATGTGAACCCCCCCCCCCCCAAAAAAAACCTATTCTTTGGACAAGCCCAACTGCGCCATTCTCATCAACAAACTCCTCTTCAACTAAAGATTCAATCATCATGAGTTGACATATCTCAAACCCTTGAAATCTAAAGATTCAATATTCATCAGTCATAAGACAATCTTCAAAAGTCCCATCTCATCACTAAAACATTCTTAAATCAAATAATCTCAATCATCTGAAAGTCTACTAAATTGTCAAGTTCATTTACAATGGCCATCGCTCAAAACAAATTCCAATAATGAATATATAAAAGTTTTGATATATCAATTAATATCCATTCGCCAATGTGATGTATTAGCGCACCAAAGAGAAGTGAAAGAATCTCCCTAATTGAATTCCAGTGGCTACTCAAAAACCCAATAACCAGCTGTATAACATTTCGACGTTTATAAAACAAGTAATGTTACTAAATCAAGTTCCCAAATAAAGCATATTACACAAAGAGAAAAGGAATTCGATAAGCTATTCTCTCTCCCGGCCCAGCCACCAGAGGCTAACACCACGGTAGCATGGACGAACACTTGAATGAATATTCCAAGCCACATCTCATCTGAAAAATTATCCTACGATAACTGATATGTCAGTTAGGAGAAGAGGAAAACAATTACTTGAAAGGAAGGAGCCCAACATGCCAAATGCTCTCCGATTTGCAAGGCAACCTTTCATATTTTTATTCTCAGGGTTATGTCGTTTATTTTAATTGTAGATTTGGGTCGATAATGCTCATCGGTGTCCACCTCTTCAATCTCCTGAGAAATAAAATGCTTAGAGGTTCAGTTAGGTCTGAAATTTGAATTTGAAATTTCTCACTCACTATACTCAACTAGAAGTGAAAACAAAGTACTTCCGAACGTAAAACAGAAACCAAAGTTATTATCACCTGTACAACGTTTTCTCCCTTGATTACTCGCCCAAAGATAATCAGCTTCTCACTAAGATCTGGAATTGGTGCTGTTGTAATGAAAATTTCAAATCCTTTGTTCTTAGGTTTCCCCCTTGGGGTCCCAACTAAAAAGGCGTCATGTTTTAAACTGATTGACCATAAAATGCAAACTATCAGCTAATTTGAAATTGAAAAACTGTACAATATCAACCATCAACAATAAATGAATTAAAAGGCAACAACCTTGCATCAGGTTGAATGTGATGCTTTCCTCCCAGAATCCAATCTTCTGCGACTCCAAGATCTTGGCTGTTGCCCACTTGAATTGAATAGTGTTTTATCACATGGTGAAACAGCATTCCACTAAAACGATTCTTTTGACTGAAAATCCAATATTTCAAAGAAGAATGTTTAATGCCATGGGAAATTGTGACATAATTAGAAAAATAAAAGCCCCTGGAAATTATTAAATTATAGTTTCGAATGAACACTATGCGATGCAAGAGTAAAATGCAAAATGCAACACCTTTCAGAACTGCGTGTCTGGGAAGGGGTGTTGAATTGAAAACATTCAATTTGAGATGTTTTCCTTTAATCACTACTAAATAGAAATGAAATGCAGACCCTCCACAGCATAGACAATGGTATATTTTGTTTTTGTAATGCTCACCATAAATCAATAAATTCATCAACGACTTCAGGGGCACTTTCTTTGTAAAGTTCCACAACAATTGTGCCCTTTGAAGTACTGAAAACCTATTAACAGCGAGAAAACATGAAAATTAAAATCAATTCACGAGTTCATATGGCAATAGAAGAGGAGAATGCTATTTTTTAGGTAACACCTAAAGATTCATAAAGCAAAGTGGAGAGATTATGGGAAAACCTACAGCATATCCAGGTAGATCTGTTTTTTTTGCATCCAACAGGGCAGCTTCAGTCTGTAAAACAAGTAATGAGCAGACTCAGAAAGTAGAGATCAATCAGGAAACAATACCAAGCTCTTCAGATGTGATGAAAACCTTTTGTTATGAAGATAAACTTGCACTGAGATGTGCAAAATTTTATCAAGGATTATCGGTTAGAACATTAAAAATGAAGAAGAGAAGTGACTCCGCGTAAGAGTAACTTAGAAATCATCAAATTCATTCTAAAATAATAATCAAAATGGACCTACATACCTCAGAACCTGAAAAACCATTGTCTGCTTGTAATTTCGACCTGAATTGGGTACGGGAGAAAAGTTAAGCCACTAGATGATATTTCAATGCAGCTTCAATTCCATATAAACAGACCAAAAAATTATCACACGAAAAAAGGTTGAATTACGTTCAAGTTCCAACCAAGGTACGAGTATTGAATTTCTCATAAATTTCATGAGAATATGAAGTCGGGAACATAACGGCACTGTTACTGACCTGTGAGACCAATGTCTGTATGTGGTATGCAGGAAAAACACAAATAAAGCAACAATCAAGCTGCATGTGACAATAGTTGTAAGACTAATCCGCGAAGGCCCTTTCTTCTTTTTGCTTTGTTGAAGCAAAGTTGCGGGCTTGATCCTTGCCATCGAATAGAGGCTTCAGTTTCAAGTTGGAGAGAGATCCTGCAGTATGCAAAGAGCTTGAATCAGCAATCCATGAAAACGTTACTCAACTGAAAGAAGAATAAGAGCCCTTGGAGCTTCATAATTGCTCCAAATCATTCCCATCCCAAATTTACAGAATCAGTAATACTATTCCACTTCACAAAATTCTTCCGATCCTGAAGTTGCAAATTCATGCAGCGCCATCAACGAGTATATGAAGGTAGGTGGCAGTTCTTTTTGAACTTACAGGTTCGTTCAGAACCAAGAAACGCACGATTCACAAGTATATGGAAAAAGTAAATCAAGAAAATCATCCAACAATTACAAAAAGAAAGCACATCCCTCGTCTAAACACCAGCAATTTTGAACTATCTTATAATAATCAACTGAAATCTACAAACAAATTCTGAACTACGATCGAACAATCAAACCATCAATCAAGACCCATCATCCATGGCCTCGCAGGATACTGATTGAATCAAACAGATCAAAGTTAACTAATCCAATTATCTAAACTACACCCCAAACAAGGAGATTTTCCGGCAAACTAGATGCCGAATTATGCAACAAACTGTGGGGATGACTTCGATGAAACCTTATGGATTTCTAGATTAAAGAATTACAAAAAGTACCTGAAATTTCTTAAAGCGCCGCGAATTTCTCTGCAGAGGCAATAATTCTGGCAGTTGGAAAGCTTTCCTGAACTCGGTGGCCCTCTTGTTCGAAACAGAAAGAATCTCGAGTTCGAGGTTTTTGTTTGAATTTTTTTCTTCTTTTTTCTTTGTTTCCTTTTCCAGGTAGAAGACTAGTCTTGATACCGGAGAGTGAAAATGGGCCGAGTTTGGTAATACCCAAGGGCCCGGCCCAAAGTATGATGACTGATTTTCATAACTTTTCTATTTTTTTTTTTTAATAGAAGTTTTAATTCTACGGGAGCGATTTGAACTTCTTACTTTCTTTATTGTAGAAAAAATTTGAACTTTCAGCTTCTTGATCGAGAGTTAATCAATTAAGCTGTTCTGTGGTTAATAGTTGTTTGTTTCTTGTTCTAAAAAATATAAATTTATTATGGGTTAAAAATCATTTTTGGTCCCTAAACTTTCATGAAAGTGACAATTTAGTCATTGAACTTTGATTTGTAATGATTTAGTCTTTGTACTTTCAATTTTATAACGATTTAGTCCCTATACTTTTAATTTTGTAACAATTTAGTCCCTAGACTTTAATAAATAATGATTTAGTCCCTGAACTTTCAAATTTGTAACGATTTAGTCCCTATCGTGAAAAATTAATGTAAAGATTTAATGAAATTTCTTACCTAGATAGATTAAAAAACTAATTTGGGACCCAAAATGTTAATAAGCTACAAAGTTTAATCATTAAATAATAAAAATCGACATTTGATTTTGATGATTTTTTTGGCAACAGGGATTAAGTTGTTACAAATTTTAAAGTACATGAACTAAATTGTTACAAATTTGAAAGTATAGGGACTAAATTGTCACTTATTAAAATTCAGGGACTAAATTGTTGCAAAATTGAAAGTACAGGGACTAAATCTTTACAAGTTCATGGATCGAATTGTTACCTTTCATGAAAATTTAGGGACAAAAAGTGATTTTTAACCATTTTATTAGGTATATGCATGTGTGTGTATATGAAACCAATTACAAAACTGGTATAGAATCTAATATGGGGCAACAAGAAAAATGGCTACAAATAAAAAGATGGCTTGAAAAATGGCTACAAATGTTTGTAAATTAAATAGATGGCTAAACCATTTATTAATTAATAATTCCCTAATTATACAAGACAAAAATGCCCCTCAACAAACTTCCTAACGTGTTGTTAACGTTTAAAACCAAAATCATTTAAGAGAGATAAAAAAAACACCCCTAAAAATAGTTGGAGACATTTTAGGAGGTTTAAAAATACGAAAATAAAAAAGACACACAACTATTTTGAAACCCAAATGTACCAGACCCTAGTTGTTCCCCGAGAATAGGAGTAAATACCTTGTCGGACAATGAGTACAAAGTTCAACCACCCCGTCAGTAGAGAGAAACACCTCTGAACTCCATTGAGAACCTCTGAAAAATTAAGAAACCGGAATTATGACACATCTGCTGAAAAATTAAGAAACCGAAATTATGACACACCAATGAGTACAAAGACCCTAGTTGTTCCCCGGGAATAGGAGTAAATACCTTGTCGGACAATGAGTACAAAGTTCAACCACGCCGTCAGTAGAGAGAAACAC
Source organism: Luffa acutangula (assembly GCA_036850905.1). Classification (NCBI taxonomy): domain Eukaryota; kingdom Viridiplantae; phylum Streptophyta; class Magnoliopsida; order Cucurbitales; family Cucurbitaceae; genus Luffa; species Luffa acutangula. The sequence goes on from CM072090.1 coordinate 51,174,045, forward strand.
CTCTGAACTCCATTGATCAGGAACAACATCCCTGTCCATCTGCATATTTACTACCTGCACCTAAAACCTGTCCATCTGCATATTTACTACCTGCACCTAAGAACCTTGAACTTTGTACTCCTTCCCCAATAAAGGTATTTACTCCTTTATTTATTTATAGTCATTTTTCTTGTCAAAGTTCAACCCCCTTCAGTAGAGAGAAACACCTTCGAACTCCATTAATCGGAAACAACAGTCCTGTCAATAGGAAGATTTACTACCTGCAACTAAGAATACCTGAAAATTTTTAAAAACAAATAAGAACACAGTAATTATGATACCTTAGCTGCTGCAATTATGAGTTGTCATAACACCGCCCACCCTCCCACCAGAACCGCCTTCATGCACCAGCCCGTCCGTCCATCTTCATCTTCCACAACCCTCCCTTCCCACCATTGCCCCCCTTGAAAGACTTAATACTCCATTTCCCACCATTTTCCACCCCCCAACACAGAGTGTATCCCAATCCCTACCTCTCGCATCGCGCCGGCGACCCACATCCGCCGTGCCGACGACCTTCTTCCGCCGTGCCGTCGAGACTCTTGCTTGCCCCACATCCTCCATCAATTCTCCTTCTGCACGAGGACTGTACAATTTCTCAGAAATTCAAACCAAGGTAACAACTTCATTCTCATTCCCTTATATTAGCAACAAACTGATACATTCCCCCAAGATTTTAGGGATTTCGTTATTACATTCCCCCGAGTGGTATGTACTGATAAATACCATTTCTATTAGACATGAACAACTTCATTCCGATTCCCTTATATTAGCAACAAGCTGATACGTTCCCCCGAGATTTTAGGATTTCGTTATTACATTCCCCCGAGTGGTATGTACTGATAAATACCATTTCATCGTTATTACAACTTCTCTGGAAAAAGTGTGCTTGTGGTATACTCATATGTATGTGTGCGTACACATTGACATGTCTAATAGAAAAAATGCTTTGATTTGTCTGTACTATTATATACATCCATAGAATGGTCTAATGTGTCTACTTGTGTGTGTATACACTTAATCCCCCCTGTATTTGAGTTAATCACCCCTGTATCGTGTATGTCTGGAATGCCCAATAAAAATACATTTTGTCTTTGTCTGTGTTGCTATATGCAACCATAATAACCCCCGTACCATGTTCACCTGAATGCAAATACCTGATGAAATGCCATAACTAATATCTGTATATAGTATTACATACATACGTGTTCCGCATGCATCCTGTGTGTATGCATACTTACCCTAGTCCCACCCCCATATGAGTTATATATACGCTGTAGTTTATATGTACTGTCATCTGTCTGTATGTACTGCTACTTACGACTTTTATTGTTGTTCTTTTGTAACATGGATAATGAGGGGCAAAATGTGAGAGATAAAATCTTTTTTTTATCGTTGGAAACGCTGAACCTAAGCCTAAAAAATAGGTAGATCTTTTTATACACTTGAACACAAACCGCCAACTGAACTCCCTATAAATCGGGATTCATCCATCCCGAAAAAAGGGGGGAGAAACTGAATGAAAATAAAAAAAAATCTGTTAACGGCGTTTGTCTATAGTCGTATATACTAGGGGTAAAAATGTCAAAAAAAAATCTAGAAAACAGTTCCTACTATTCCGGTAGCCACGCCTGCAAAGACCAAACTTCCGTAGCCAAAAATCAAGACCGCTTTTTTTTGTAGCCATTTAACACAATTCCCCATCTAATATTTCATGTTAGGATGATTTTCATGATATATTTTTCTTAAACTCAATATAAATTCGTCATATACCCATTTAAATTTGTGAAAATTTTGTAGAGACATGACAGGAAAAGCATCGTTTGATTTTGGTTAGTGTGTAGGTTGTAAATGGATAGTGATTGCTTACCCATCATTGTGGCAAACATATAAGTTTCCTTTTCAAACATATATAATTTCAATAATTGAACGAAATTAAAAAAAAAAAAAAAAAAAGAAAAATACTTTTTAGTGGTTAATTAATCATATGCTTCCTTGAGGTAGAAACTTAAACTAACCTTAATGCGTTTGATAAAATATTAAATCAATGTTGTTGTAGTCATTAATCTCACATACACAAATCGTTAGCTCGTATTGTATAGTTGAGTTGGTTATGGTTAAAGTAGTTAAACATTAATAAAGGTTCTTTTAATTGTATATTCAATTCTCTTTCTAGACATTTTTCCTTCTTAGATAACTCTAGCAATACACTTTAAAATAGCATACAAAAGACATAAAAAAATACAAATTATTAATATTAGGAAAACAGCTCACCTACGGATGGAGATTTGTTTGTTTTTCAAACAATACTTAGTTGCTTAAGAGTGTAGGGAGATACTTACACACCGATCCAAGTACTGTCCTTGTTTTTTGACCAGCGTCCTACTTTTAAGAATTTTATTTCTCTCTACAATTAGTTTAAGATTCTTCACCACTATAAGATAATAAATACTATTGATCATATTTATAAATTTATTATATGAAAAAAAGAAAAAAAAATGACTATGATTTTTTTTTTTTTTTTGCATGATCGATGAAGCGAATCATTGATATGCTTAATATAAATTACATCACTAATTCATTTTATAACTTCAATGGTTATGTCTGGTTATGTCCATCTCATTTATGAACTTTAAAAAACTTCAATCACAATTGAACTAGAAAAAAAGAAGCTCAATACATCTACAAATGTTGAATTGTAATTTTAAGAAGTTGTCTTATCATTAGTAACTACAACAATACAACATAACCCTTTTGATTGAGATTATAATGCTTTGACCAATTGAACTATATTCAATTAACAATGTCACATACTTATTAAATATCCCCTTATTTGACAAAACACAATAAATTAGACAACCAAACAAAACATAATTTGATGCAAAACAAGAGTTTTACACATATCGTTACACCATCATCTGTCTATCATGTCATATTTGTCCCATAAAATCATGAAAAAAAGTGTTCATTGATTTATTTTTAATTTATTGGTTCATTCGATAAAAAATTATCTATTAGTTAAAGTCTAGAGTCCAGCTTAATGAAACCAAAATGGGAGGTTATAACAAATTCAATGAAGTATTTTTTAAAATAATGAAATTTTCCCTAAAAACAACACAATTTCCCCCTAGTACTTCCAAGTTTCTAACATGGCTACACAAATTTCATGTAATTCTGTTTCTTTTTCATTATAAACGCTTTAGTTTACATCAAAAAAGCAAAAGAAAAGAAGATGAAAAAGGAAAAGAATCACAGTATCATCACAATATCAATCCATGCACTATGTTTCTTTCAATATCTAATCTAACTACAGCCTAGCCACATGGCATAACCCAAAGTGGACATCTTATAATAAACTAACAATTGAAACCTTTAAATAAAATAACAGCTAGCCCATAAAGAACTGCAGAAAGTGGAAAGTTTTGTTTGGAAGTACATCAGCTGTGAAGTACAATGTTGATCAATAGTACAATCCAAAAGCACTCACTAAAGATGGTTGTTGTTGTCCATGGAAGTAAGAGCCACATTCTGAGGTCTGAGAACTCTGTACTCAACAGCCACATTCTGAGGTCTGAAAAGTTTGTACATCACAAGAACAGAGAGGCACAAAGAGAATACAGAGATCAGAAGAGCAAACATACTTGCAGTGCTCCCTGAGCCACCCCCAGGTGATGTGATCCATTTTGAACTACTGGAATAGAAATCCAAGGATGTCCAATCACAGTTAATGGAGTAGTGTCCAGAGCCATGCCATGACTTCCCATCAACAGGATACCAAAATGCAGCTGACATCTTGCTTGTTCCACCAATGACAAACTGAGCATCCTGCAGTTTTCAGGTGACAATAATTTTAAATGCTGCAATCATGGGTGTTTACCTTTGGTTGTGTAGATGATATGCAGGCGACATTCAGAAACAAATGGAATCTCACTAGACAAGTGTTTGTGGCAAGAATAGCCAAGATGCCATTTGATAACAATTTTGTATGAAAACTACTCCGTTCTAGTTTTTTCACTTCTTGTTTTTAGTTTTCACATTTTGGTGGACTTTTAAAATCTTTTTGAAATTGGATTACAAAACAGAAAAAGAACTTTTCCCCATTTTTTAATCAATGCTAACCGGTAAAAACAGTATAAAACTTGGTCTTTAGTAAAATTGGTGGATTGGTTATTTGTGAAATCTTGAGAATATAACCCAGTTGGCCAACTTTGAGCCATTTCCTTTGGTTCCTTTAGTATACATGGATTGTCTAAAAACATGTGCATTATAAGGCTTTCTAACCTGTTGAAGGCGATCTGAGGTTCTTAGAGGCCTAGCGAATTCAAAATAATAAGTGCCCTTTTGGTTAACTGATGAATATGGACTATCTTCCACCACGAAACCTGCAAATAACTCTCTCAGTTTGATACTGAAGACAATGAAATTAATCTCTATAAAGTTGAAATGAATACTAGGATCAATAAAAAACTCGTGTACTACAATAAAGATTGTTGATGATTACGGTGAAGTTATGTATTGTACATCTCACATCAGGTTTGACACGGAAAAGATTAATATCATTGAAATAGCAAACTTATAGGGGCCCATGGTTGAAATATATAAACAGTCTTCAACGTGCCTCCATTGTCAGGATATAAAATTATGTATATAAAAAGTTAGAATTTGTAGTTTAGTTTCTGCTTCACTACATACTTTTTGTGTGAATAAATAAACAGATTCCGGTATGAATAAATAAACAGATTCTATCACAAACGTTAACTACACAGCTAGTAGTTAATTCATTCTTGTATCAACTTCATAGTCAAATCAATGGCTTCTCCTACTCATACAGACTACAACATCCTTTCCTTTCAGTCACACTTTACATTCCCCAGGGCAATATTAAAGCTACAAAATAAGCATTCAACTTCTTTCATTTTACAAAGCTAAATTTTCTTATTAATTCCACACTGAAGTTAATTACCTGAATGATGGGAAAAGCTGCTGTGCCACCATGCACCTTTCCAGTCATTATGTGCACTAGAATCATTTCCTGAAATTAGAGGATGGTCATCTCTTGCAAGTTATAAGATCAAGTGGAACATTAAACAGATGGCTTCCAGAAAATAGAGATAAAATGAGAATGATTGTAACAATTTAACATTAACATGAAATTTGGTAGAAAGCAGCCTTAGTGATGGAACAGGGAAAGGTCGAATATGGTGAACAGTGTGACTGGTTAGAAACAAAAAGAATAACAGTGTTAGTTTATGACCAACTTGATTGTGTCTACAGTAAAACAGTGTTTTCCTTTTCTTCTCCAGCTCCTCTTAGAGAATTTTACTGTTCAAATATTTACATTTGAAAAAAAAAAAAGAGAATAGTTTCCTAATTAAAATAGAAAATAATTAACATAAGAATAGAAGGATAAAGCGTAGTCTTGGATACAAAATTGTCTGTCTTGAACACATAGGCAAAAGAGATTTCTATTGGACTGGCTATAAGTAAAATATTTAACTTCATCCCTAACAATTTTTAAGAAATACAAAATACATCCATCCATCCACACACAAACATATATCATTCAAATACACATTAGATATGTCACAATCAAGCTGGCTCAAAGTGGCGATGACAGAAAATTCTCATTTAAGAGCAAATAAGTTATTTTAAGGCGCATTGGATCATATAGATTTTTTAATAGTTAAATGGCAGATAAGTAACAACTGCGAATAAATAGCATCTGCTTGGTACAGGATAAGTGAAGTTCGACTTAAATTACTAGTATTGTGAACAAAAAGAATTTCAGAACTAAGTAAACTTGAAATGTATTTGAAACACAAGAAAATATAAATTGGAATGTGCAATAAAAATTTGCCTATAGGTTTGCACTTTGCAGCTTAATATTAATATAAAACATGGTAACAGAATCATACAAGAAGCTAGAAAGTAAGTCCATGATTTGACAGCAAAGTTAGGTAACTGCCAGAAATTGCAGTCCACAAGATGAATTATAAATGATTAAAAAAAATGTCAGATTACAAGTTTAGTCCTTGAGCTCTCAAATTTGTATCAATTTGATACCTTAACTTTAAAAAGTGACAGATAGGTTTATGAATTTTCAATCTTGTGTCCAATAGGTCTCTAAACTTTAAAAGTGTTTAATAGGTCCTTAAATTTTCAATTTTGCATCAATAGATCTTTAAAGTTTCAATTTTGTGTCTAATACGTACTTGACCTAATACTTTTTTTTTTTAAATCCGTGTGTCCGGGCCAGCTTACACGCACCTTGACTAATCTCACGAGACAACCGCCTGACCCTACTACATTTGGTTGCCAAGGAAACTCGTAGGATATTAAATATCCTAGGTAGGTGGCCACCATGGATTGAACCCATTCCATCTAAGCCCTTTATTTTTTCTATGGCCCTTATTGACCATTAGGGCCAACCCATGATGGTTACTTGACCTAACACTTTTAAGATTTCATGGGCCTACTAAACACAAAATTAAAAATTTAGGATCTTGACTTAAAATTCTATTTCATATCTAAAAGATCGATTATTTTTTTTAAATTACGACTATCTCAAGGACCTATTAGACACAAGATTGAAAGTTGAGGGATTTATTAGACATTTGGAAAGTTTAGAAACCTTTTAGACACTTTCTAAAGTTCAAAGACCTAATAGACACACACTTGAAAACTCAATGACTAAAACTTATAATTTAATAAAATTAAAAAGAGAGAGAGAGAGAAAGAGAATATGTGTGTGTGTGTGTGTTAAATTTTTTTTTTAAAAAAACAATTTAATTAGAACGCTCAGTTTGATAGACGTATCGTAGAGGGTAAAAAATACCAGCACTATCTAAAAACTGCAATATCCAGTCCTCACCTGCAGTTATTCTACTAATGCCATATTGAACACACCTATCATATCATTGATCATTCAATAAATTTAAGAACACCCATCAATTTTTCCCTCTATCAGGGGTTGTCTCCTGAGGCCTCATTTCTTCACTCTTAAGGGATGCCAAACACCTCTGAAGGTTCCACGTCTAAGTGACGATATTAGGTCTCTACTAAGAAAATGGAATACTTCTCCAATGTCACTGTGTTGTGCTCGTTGCTAAACTTGTTTGTAATCTTTTAACACCAGCTCTGAATCTAATACTTGCTTATAGCATGAGCTATAGGTTCAAGATTTGTTTGTGTCATTTTCAAAATACACTAGCCTCTAATAATCTATTCATAATACAAGCATACATTGATAGGCCAACTTTGTTTCTATAAGAGAGGGAAAAATAATTATTCTGTAATTCAGTTTGCATAATCACCTGATGGGCCAATTCCATCTACGTATCTACAATGAGGATTCCAGGCATACACATCCACCAGGTGTCCAAATCTGTTTGCATAAAGGGGTAATTAAATACATCAGCATGGAAGTTCTTTATGATATTCTTTTAAAAAAGTTGTGCACTAGTGCTGCTTGTAGTTGTGAAAGTGTGACCAGAAGATGATTTCATGCACCTGTCACCTCCATTTCCAATGTCTACAGTGTTGCCACCATACAACCGTCCTGGAATAGCATTTCCAATGGAAAAATGCATGAGGTCAACTTCAAATCCCTTGCAAGTTCTGTTCGTGCAAGTTTTCTTTCCTTCCTTACAGCCACCCATCTTAAGACAAACAGGAACCGTTCTCTTAGTTTAAATCTCAAAGCAACAAAGCAACTGTCAAAAAGAGTCATGAAAAATAGCCCAATAACTCACATTGTGATAGGTGGCATTCTCACCAATCTGAAACATGAGAGCAACCGATGGACATTTGGAACTGTCCCTGTACCCATAACCAATATTTACATTGATATTTTGTTCAAGCTTTTAACGTGCAGACAGATTTAAACAAACCATGCAATTCAGTTGCATATGTATAGACCAAAAAATTTGCTAAAGAAATATTATTCATGAAACTCGCAGAGCAGTCATCATGGGAACAGTGTTGCATTGCAAACGTACGATATAAAGATTGCTTAAACTCCAAAAATAGAATCAGAAACGAGATGAGTTCCAAATAAGTTTCCACCTTGGAAATCAAAAACTAAAACATGGGTACAATAAGCTGTCTCATATTTAATCTCCATTCACTTTAACATGCTAAAAGGAGAAATCAAGATCAATCATGATTTCCCAAAAAAAAAACCCATTAATCCATATTCAAACTAACCCTTTTGAGTATCGATATTCCCCATCAACCTGCAGCAAGAAGAACACGTCTCTACCATCATGTAAAGCCTGCAAAACATTCCCCAACGCCATAAAAACTCCAAACGAACAAAAACACAGCAAAATGCGCACAAAGGGTCAAAAACCCATCGAACGAAATTTGAAAGAAAAAGCACCTTAACGGTCATCTTCCCACCACTGTATTCTTTGTCGTCGTCAGGGTCGAGAGCCGGCAAGAGAGAAAACTCGAATCCATCAATGTCCTTCCAATCATCAGCGTGTCCATCAAGGGTAATGACACCGGGGCGAAATTCGGCGACAATCCCGATCTCGGAGTCCGATTCGCAGCTCCACTCGCCGGTTTCATTGTGGGATTTGACCGGCCTGATCGGCGCGAGATCAGAGAGAAGCAGAAGAGCAAGAAGAAGAAGAGGAAGCATTTCTTGCTGGTGATGATTCATCTGGGTTCGACTCTGGAGATGGATTGGTTCTGTTGTTCGGACTGTGGTCTTCGGCTGACCCGGACCTAAAGCAACGGCTGCTGCCGTGGTCGACTATAAATGGCGTCATTTTCTCTTCTGTGTGAGGTTTTTGCAAAAACAAATTTCACCGCTTTTGGCCATTTCCAGGAACGATCATCGCGATTTGCGAGAGGGAACCGTCGTTGTTCGATTCAACCCCATTTTCCCTAATTTACCCTTTGTTTACAACCCAATTACTTTGTCAAATGAGGACGTGACCGGTAAATTCTAGGCCTTTAGCCATTTGGTCTTTTGTTTTTTAAAATTAAACTTATTTTCTTTTCTTTTTTTTTTTTTTTTTTTGAATGGTTGTCATTCTTGCAAAGGACATATTTTAATTTCTAGTTAAAATCCGTTGAAAACTACTTTTTTTTTCTTTTTTTTTCTTTTTTTTTTTAGTTTTTACCTTATTGATTTAACTATGCTCAATTTTCCATTTTCAACGTGCATGTAAGTGATTATTTGATATGTGATTACCAACCTCAATTAGTATAAAGTTTGAACCCTGGACTATGAGATCGAAGGTTCAAATTTACTATCCCACTCGTTGTAAAAGGAAAAAAAAAAAAAAAGACATTCGTATTTCAAGTTATTTGCATCTATTAGTTGTTGAGTAGCACATTGTGATCTTATTGTCATTTTATTAATTGATTTTTTAGGACGATTACAAGGTGAGGAACAAAAGTGGTAATAAATGCATTGTCCATTGGGCTATACTTAGATTTTTTTTTTTTTTTGAATAATTGTCCATTGGGCTATACTTAGATTGACACGAAATAAGTGGTAAAAGTCGTGTGAAATAAGTTTTTGAACTTTAAATTATTTCTAATAAGTTCGTAAACTCTAAAATCAAGTGTATAGTAAGTCATCGTTTCAAAAAAAAAAAAAAAACAAATGTATAATAAGTCATTGCACTCTTAATTTTATATCTATTACATCCCTTACATTTTTTTAAATCGTCAAACATAATATATACATATATTAGACATAATTTTAAAGTTGGATGGTATGTTGATGCAAAAATGAGAGTTGGTATGTTGATGCACGAATGAGAGTTTGGAGAGATATCAAACATTTTTTTTTTTAAAGTTTGATGAGCTTATTAGATAACTCTCTATGTACTTTGTATACTAAACTTCTAATTTAACATTTTTATTTTATTTTCTAACATAATGAATGTTAAATTTGGTCAATTAACTTTAAAAATGGTATATATTAATACCTAAATCTTGACGTTGTGTTTATATGATTATTTATTTGGTATTAATTAATTGTGTACTCTATTATTTAACCACATTTATTTACCGTTCCCCAAACACTTCGAACATGTCGAAATCATCTCTCTAAATGTGATATGACACGTAAATGTTAAACTTATAGTATAGTGACATTGACTAATTACTTGAAACTGTATTTAGGGTTCATAGGCATCTCCCTCATTTTTTGTTTTCTTATACCTTTTGATGAAGGTTTGTATTTTACTTTCTCGTGACGATGGTTTGATTTTTGTAAACATTGTTATGATTAGGAGTAGTATTATTTATAAGATTGCATATTATAGTGACATTAAAATAAAATCACAGCAAAGTGTGAATGTAACGAGCAGATATATAAGTTAGAGTAGTGAACATAGCTGAGCGACAATTAACATATATCATTGATCAAGATATTCAAAGTTTGAATCTCTCACTCCCAAATGTTATTGAACTAAAAAAAAAAAAACAACAGATATGTGGATTTAGTGTGATATGTGGATTTAGTGTTTTTTTAGTATATACACATTTGGGGGTTGGAAAGATTCGAATCTCTGACCTCATGGTCAAAAGTACACATGTCAATTATCGCTCAACTAAGCTCGCTTTGGCATGTGAATTTAGTGTGTTGGGGTGATTATATTGATCTTTATTTATATATTAACTATTAGCTACCTAAATTATTGATTGCCATGTACGCTATTTAGGGTCTATTTGATAATCACCTTGTTTTTTGTTTGACATGTACCATCGACCAAGATGTTAGAAGGTTTTGAAAACTAAAAGAAATGATTGTAAATAACTTATTTTTGTTTTTTGAATTTGACTAATAATTCAAGTGTTTCCTTACAAAACAAGATATTAATTGTAAAAATTGTTAGAAAAAGTCGCACTTTAAAAAAAAAAAAAACAAGAAACCAAATAGTTATCAAACGAAAGCTTGAGATTGCATTCTACGCCAAAGCGACCAAAGCGATGTTGTAATTGATATGTGTTCAATTGATACGTACTCTTTATCTTGAGGTAAGAGGTTCAAATCTCAATGACTTCCTGATCAATACTATTTTTTTTTTCATTTTATTTTTTGATAATATCGGAGTGAGAGGATTTGAACACAAACCTCTTGGTCAATAGTACAACTTTTTGTCAGTCGAACTATGCTCTTGTTGACATGATGTGGATTTCCTTAATCCAACAATGCGTAGAGGGTGAACATTTGAGCACTTTGATTGAAAATACATTGCCTTAACCAAGTTGAGCTATGATTACATTCCAATCAAATGTGTTAGATTCACAAATTTAGATTTGTTTTTTTGTCTTATTTGAATTGCGTGTCTACATATATGTGAAAATACTAAAATACATTTTTAATATATATTTAATTTTATTACATCGTATGATTAATTTTTTTAAAGAAAAATGTATGATTAAAATGCCAATTTGATTGCACTGTCATTGGCTAATTATGTATTTAATTTAAACCACATTCTTAACATCACATCAAAGCATACTAGTTAAGATTTATAATATTTAAATTTCTAAAAAAATAAAAAAACAATTGTATAGTTTATGGTTAAAATACGAATGATGAAATTGTTTTGTTTTTGTTTTTTAAAATTAAAATTGTAGAGTTTATGTCAAAAAAATAAAAAAATAAAAAAATAATATTGTAGACAATTGACATGCTTGGTAGGCTTGTGGCTCGAATAAATAACATCGCCGAAAACAATTGGATCGAGCACGAGGAGATCACATGGTTACATTTTCGATTGAGCATTCTTAATTTCGAAAACCATAAACCCTGTCACCGCAAGGCCTAGAGTCTCTACTCTCTGAGGCCACTTCTTCTTCCACTCTCTCTTTCCATGCCAGTTACCAGATCTGCTCTTCCCGGTCTGACAGTAGCGTGAAGCTCCAATCGTTCCCAAAATGGCGCTCAAAGCAACTGCAATTTGCTTTGCGATCCTAATCTATTCAATTTCAGTCGCTTCCGCCGATTCAATCAACGGTTGCGGCGGATTCGTCGAGGTAAATGGATTTGCTTATCTGAGTTGTTAAACATGACCAATCGGAGAATTCGTGGGAGTTCTATTTGGAGCTTGGAGTTTCGCTGGAGATATTAACTGTTAGATGATGTAGGCTTCGAGTGAGAATGATTGAGTGTGAACTATGAAGCATCTTAGTAATATTGAGCCTGCTGATGGGGCTCCTGATCTGGGTTTACGATGAATTTTAATGGCTGTGCTCTGGATTTGAAGTACTGCTTGACCTCGTAAATTGCCAGTATTAGATTTATGGAAGCGGGAGCTTTATTTACGTTCTTCTTTGTCCTAACTCAATCAAGATCTTCCATGTTGCAGGCCAGTTCGTCGTTAATCAAGTCCAGGAAGCCGAATGACGGAAAGTTGGATTATTCTCATATTACGGTATTTACCACTTTTTCTTTTTGCCTCTTTTGTTACTATTTCAGCTCGACGTCCGTTTCTGGTTAAAAGTTTATGACATAATTCCCTGAACTTAGAATATCCAATCAAGTCCGGGAAGCTGAATGACAGAAATTTGGATATACTTCACTTGAGGTTCTATATCCAAATATCTGCTCAGGCAACATTGTATGTAACTGATACCTAAATTTTATTCTCGTTCCTTACAATGTAGGTTGAGCTTCGAACAGTGGATGGACTAGTTAAGGACAGAACTCAGTGTGCTCCTAATGGCTACTACTTCATTCCGGTGTATGACAAGGTGATTTTTTGTGGAAATGCTAATGTCAATATTTACAAAATACAATTCTTACAAAGGGCTGGACAAGATCTCCACTCTTTCAATGGTCGATCAGCCTAGCTATTTTACTATCGGAGAATATTGTTTTATTTTCTTCTGTGTTGATCACCTCCATTTACAGGGTTCCTTTGTAATCACGATAAATGGACCAGAAGGGTGGTCTTGGAACCCGGACAAGGTTTATCACTTGCCTCTTTGTTCTAATATTACTTTCAAGCACCTCAAATTTTCTTCACTTGGATATGTGGTTAATTTGTTATAAAATATTGACTTTCCTTGAGTTCCATGACGGACCAAAATTTGTAGGTTCCTGTTATTGTTGATGACTCTGGCTGCAATGGGAATGAAGATATAAATTTTCGTTTCACAGGGTTTGTCTTTTTCTTCTTCTTCTTCTTCTTCTTCTCCTTCTCTTTTTTATTTTTTATTTTTTGAGTTTTACGAATAATTTTATACAGCTCGATGCTTTTAGTTGTATATAATAAAATCTACTTTTGAAAATCTTTTACTGCAGGTTTACATTATCTGGTAGAGTTACAGGGGCTGTTGGGGGAGAGAGCTGTTCAAATTTGAATGGTGGTCCGGCAAATGTAAAGGTTGAACTTTTGTCTTCTAGTGGTGATGTTGTATCTTCGGCATTAACTTCATTTGAAGGGAATTATGACTTCTCAAATATCATTCCAGGTTTGAAGTATTTTTTTTTTTTTTTTGTTTAAATTTTTATTTAATTGGCTTGTTATAGTTTGATCTGATCACATTTTCTCCAAGTGCTAGTTGATTTTTCATTTTTCAAATTAATGTGTAGACCTTTTTCCAACTTGAAGTGAAAAATGATCTGGAACTGGATATACTGGGTAAGGTTAATGTATGACCAGTAAATTGCAGAGTTAGTGTTATAAGATGCTGTTGTACTCTTGTCTATTTTGAAAGACAGTTCCATTTGTTATAAAGAACAGCTACGGGAAGTTGGTAGGAATTTGGCTATTGTTAGATTTGCTGCTCAAAGAAAAGGAATAGCTAAAATTATAAGCATTTTCTAATGAAATTCATCTTCCTATCAAGTATCATGAAAATGCCCTCCCATTCCATGGAGAATTCCCTCCATTATTTTCCTATCTTTCCTGAACTTGCTTCAAACTTTTCTGCTAGCCAGTCATGTTCCTTGATTAGAGTTGCTTGGTAGGTAGAGGAGGATATGAAGGTGCTAGCAGTGTGCAAGTGTAGGATATAAAATAAGGTTTTCGCTTTTCTCCTATTCCTCAATCTTTTTTCTTACATTCCTGTTTCTTCCTTCAAACCTTTTTTTTTTTGCCTGGTAGCCGTGTTTCTAGTTTTGAGTTGCTCGGTAGGAAGAATAGGAAATGAAAGTGCTGGGATCTTGCAAGTATAGGAAGAAACTAAGGTTTTCACTATTGGCTTTGACTGCCTCCATAAAGGCAAGGACTCTTTGGTGCAATACTATTTGAACCATCTTTTAGTGTAATTAATTTGGCTTGGATGACATTGTGAGATTTTTGGTAGTGGAAAGATCTTTGGAAAGAGTTTGGGATATTATAATATTTCTATCTTCTAGTTGGTCCAGCCTTTCCAAATTCTATAGTAGTTACTCCATTTATTCCCTTATGTCCAGTTAGAAAGCCTTTTTGTAATCCTTTTGCTTGGGCTTTGCCTTCCTTCTGTATTCTTTTAACAAAATATCTATGGCCACCAAGATGGAAAAATTGATTGTGAAGATGATTCTGAAAGAGAGATCCATGAAAAAGTCAAGTTCATTTTGTTGTCTCTCGCCTATATGAATGAACACTCAAGTTGGAATCAACATCAACCTCTTCCCTCCTCAAATTTTATTAAACCTTGAGATGGGAAGGAAACTATAGACCACAACCACTTGCTGATTCATTGCGGCCTTGCTTAAAGGTGCTAGAATTTTTTCTGTGCAGAGTTTGGGATGGTCTAGTGCAGTCTGAAGACACTTATGGTTGCTTCTGGAAGTTCTACTGGAATTGTGGTTGAAGGGTAAACCTAAATTGCTAAGAATTTTTTCCACGGCCACTCTATGTCTTCTTTAGGTGGAGAGGAACAAAAAGATCTTTTAGGATACCGCACATGGAGCTTTGTATTTTTTTTTGGTTTTGGACCAGCCATATATAGCCTCAAGTTAGAGCACTTTACTATAGGCTTTTTGTAACTATTCTACCTTTCTTATTATTGTAGATTGGAGACGTTTCTTTTAAATCTCCTTTAGGAGGCTGGAAGAGGTCATATCCCCCTACCCTCTCTTTTTTGTGATATTGGTTTGATTTCAATTGCATCGTTTTGTTTCTTATCATCCAGGAAAAAGAAAAAAAAAAGATGTTACTAGATTTTTTTGTTTAAAAAGCTGAATGCCTTAGGCAGACCTGCTCAATAATCTATATGTAGTATCTGTATTATGTTGGTCCCTCAGATTGCGATATTTTACCCTTTAGACCACATTCCTTGAAAAACGATTGTCAAAATTTTTGACACATTAGAATTCTGTTTTGCATGTACATTTGATGGTGCAGGGAGATATAACTTACGTGCTTCACATCCTGACTTAAACATTGAAGCTAGAGGTTCCACAGAGGTTTGGTGCTTTCATCCCTTGCCTCGTAATTCAATTTTACTTTAAGGTTTACCTTGCCCCCTCTATTAGTCAAATGTTAATATGATCATTGACAGGATTGTGATTTATGGGTCATTAATAATGAGGGTTCTTTTATGCAGGTGGAATTGGGCTTTGGAAACAGTATTGTTAATGATATTTTTTATGCCCCAGGTTATGATGTTCGTGGATTTGTTGTTGCTCAGGTAAACAGTCCTTTGGGAAACAACACTCACAGCGATTCCTCCATTCTTTTCTCTGAAAAGTTTACTCTCGCTTCCATGATTTTTTTTTTCTTGAGATCATTGTGATCAGAACACAATTTAATCATGACCTCCACATGTAGCCTTCGGAGTAAAATTTTCAGAAGCCTTATTCCTTTTGCTGTTGTTGTTGAGATAATTGAACTGGAAATCCATTAACGAACCCTATTCCCATAAGATGAGATTGTTGTTGTCAGCTTTTGAATTTCCACTTTGAGCAAGCTTTCTTTTTACCCTCTTTTGTGTGTAGACAGTAAGTTTGTGTGTTTGTTTTGGTAGGGAAACCCAATATTGGGAGTTCATTTTTATTTATTCTCAGACGATGTCAAAGAGGTTGATTGCCCACAAGGTCCTGGTAATGCTCCTGGACAAAGAAAAGCTCTGTGTCATGCTGTATCTGATGCTGATGGGATGTTCAGATTCCAAGCGATACCCTGCGGTAATTATCTAGTTGATGGTTGTCAGCGACTCAGCCATTTTAGTTATCGAAGTTCTTATGTGGAGTTGAATTAGTGCTGCTTGTTCCTCTGGACTATTATTGCAATGGCTAATTGTTGGAAGTTTTGTGTATTATGTTTTTAACCTTTTCTTTTGATGTCATTTTAAATTTGTTCCTCCGAGTTTTAGTTTTAAACTTTTCCTGATCTTTTTTTTTTTTTTTTTTTTTTTTTGGATAAGAAACGATAATGAGATATCTATTAACAAAAAAAAGCAAATTCAGCCTAAGGGCCAAGGGAAGGAGGATCTTTCACAACAATTATCTGAATTTACAATTTCTTTTGTCTTAAATTTACAACAATTATCAGCAGCTGTAGCATCTTTCACATGGCTAATCTTAATTGGTTAATTTTCCTACAGGCCGTTATGAGCTTTTGCCATACTACAAGGGTGAAAATACTATTTTTGATGTTTCACCTAGCATCATCTCTGTGAATGTTGAGCATCAACACGTTACAATTTCTCAAAAATTTCAGGTACCGTTTGTTATTTCCACTATTTACTGCGAGCAGTTTATTGTATAAGTATTTGATCTAGCATGATCTCTATGTCATGCTATCAAAGTTTCTTGTCATGGTGCACGTTCACTTTTTTATTCATGCTTAATAATTTGAACGATGAAAAAAGTCTTTGTGAAAAACTTTAAAGCTTCGTACAGTATACAAGTATCATAGAAGTCCATTTATATCTTGTAGGCTAGACTGACTTGAAAGTAGGTGAAACTAGGGCCAAAGCAATTAATTTGGTCTTCTGTATTCCCTGGTGGCTATATTCTCTCTTTCTCTCTGATATACATATAGGGTATGTTTGGTTTAACTTTTCAAGTGATTAATTTTGAAAAAAAATCATTTTGAAAAAAGTTTTTGTGTTTGGCAACCACTAAAAATGACTTATTAAAAAATGAGATAGAAACACTTCAAAGCAATTTTTTTTTAAAAAGTTTTTAGTATATAATAAGTTGTGTATAAAAACACTTTTGAGGAAATGTAACCAAACATATGAGTGTTTAAACTCTAAACAATTTTTATACAAAATGTTTAAAATAAAATGCACTCTTGAAAAACATTTAAACTAAAAAGTATCACAAATGGGCCCATAATTTTGTTTCCATTCTGACTCATATCTATAATTGAGTTGGATAGTAGCCTTTTATATAGTTTATCGTAATCCTTGTTTATCTTTATACAGAGTCTGGTGTTTTTTATTTTTTTTATTTTTTTTTTGTTCCTAAGGAAAATAAGGTTTTAAAAACGTTCATTTATTAAACAACATCATGGTCATGATTGTTACTATTTTAAGTTACAATCATCTTAACTCCTCTTTTAGTTATTATTATTCTGATGCTAGTGAAGAACAATGTTGATGTAGCTTTTCACTAATTTAATGAAAACTTCAATCTCCTTATTTTTTTGTTAAAAAAAAAGTGTCATTGGGTTAAGCTAGCAATTAGGAGATCATTTTTGTTGTTATTTTATCGTCTTTAATCTTGTACCTTCTTTAAGCAGTTGCTTAAGAGTGAAATAAGTTGGAAGTTATCATGTATAATTGTAATTTAATTAGTTTTCGGTCTGATTTTTAAAATAAATCAAAAGTTTATTCTTGATTCTTGCTGGTTTGCTTAGGTTACTGGATTTTCTGTTGGGGGCCGTGTTGTTGATGCAAATGATGCAGGAGTTGAAGGCGTCAAAATTATAGTGGATGGTCATGAAAGAGCTGTCACTGACAAGGAAGGGTTCTACAAACTTGATCAGGTATAATATTTTGTTACACGTCTCACTAATTAATAAAGAAAAAGACAAGTTGTACTCCTCAAGAATTGCATTCTTGTTTTGTGCACACTGGAATTGCTATTTGAGCTATTGAGGAAATGGTTAGTGGTAAAGCAATCCTTTCTGTTCAGATATTTTTGTTCCTTGAGATTCTGAGAATGGTTAGTGGCAGGCTAGAATTAGGGAATTTGTTAGTTACCAACTTACCATGGTATAATTTGGAGGTCAAATGCCTGAAAGATAATTGTAAATTCTTGTTGGAGTTAGATAATAGTTTATTTTAGGTTTACTCTTAATTATGGCTTTTCAAAAAATTGTTATTATAGATTAAACTAGTTTTTTCATTATTGTATTTATAATTTTGATAATTGTGATCATTATTTTAATCGGTGTCAGTCTTTTGATCATTTTTTTTTTCCATTTTAATGTTTTAGGTAACTTCTAACCATTATACAATTGAAGCTAGAAAGGAGCACTTCAAATTCAACAAATTGGAGAACTATTTGGTACGGTATCAATTAAAAAAATATCTTCATGCTTTTGCTTTGAAGCTTCAGTAATATTACTCTTGCTGCGACACTGAAGTCTATTTTATATTAATTCCTGTGTAGGAATTAGTAATCATCAATTCTATATAAAGGAAGTGTTATTTTTTTTGTCCTTTCTTATTCCAACTCTCTTTGTGTGTTCAGGTGCTGCCAAACATGGTTTCTGTTGCTGATATTAAAGCAACTTTTTATGACGTCTGTGGTGTTGTTCAGACTATTGGAGACGGTTACAAGACCAAGGTAAAAATTCACATACTTTAATCTCATTTTGTGAATGTACTTTGCATGTCAAATGATTTGTTTCCGTATTCTGTTCTAAACTTTAGGTAGCATTGACTCATGGACCAGAAAATGTTAAACCTCAAGTCAAACAAACAGATGAAAGTGGCAAGTTCTGTTTCAAGGTATGTTACCCTGAAGGCCTGAAGTAATGACAATACTTTCACGTTTATCCTATTTGCTAAAGTTGGAAGAAGGAGATTTAAAAATGTGAAGAAGAGGCTTTGGAGTTTTTTGTGGTGTTTGATTCCTTATTAGGTGAATGGAAGATTAAAAAATGTCTGTATGATAAATATTTGCTGTGTCTTGAATTTCATTTGAAATTGCAGTTACTATCTGAGTTCACTTAAATGGAATATAATGTGGTTAGAAGAGATGTAGGAAGATTCTTGAGAATATTGAGGATTTTCGGATTAGGTTTAAGATTTAGCCCACTTCAATGCTTTGCTTTGTGTCCATGTGACTAAGTCTTCTTTTTTTATATATATATATATATATATATATATATTTATTTATCCTTTATTATGCTAACTAACTCTTGGAGCCTTTTCTTGTAATTTTATCAATGTCTCCAGTTAATGGTTCTAGCCTGTATTTTTGTGTGACCTTTTGGTTGATACTTTCATCTAATAAGATATAAGGGAGTGATTAATCACAAGTTGGGAGGAAGGGCATTGGTTTAGATAATCTAAAAAGGGGAACATAGCTCGGGTGTCTAAAGAGTGTGCAGATTTGTACATTCGGAAAAGAGTCATTGTGGTACAAGGGGTGATTCCCGGGTAAATATGGGTTGGACACTTTTGGACTGTGGACTTTGGTGGCTAAGACTTTTTGTAATTATCATCTAGGTTTTTATTATTTGAGATGAAAGTCCATTCTTGTAGCTCCTTGGACTCTATTTTTTTGGTCTTTTTTTGGTATGCCAGTACATTATTTCATTTCTCTTAATGAAAGCTTGATTTCTTATATTAAAAAAAAAGGCTTGTTGTCAGTTTTGGGAAACTTGTAATAGGAAGAAAATGTCCATAGAAATTCATAGTAAAGTGAGAAATAACTCGTGAAGATTACCAGACTAATATTGGCAATGGAAGAAATTTAAGCTTCTGAAATGTGTGTTGGGCCTATAATCTTATAGATCAGGAACTCTAAACTCTCAATTGCCTCTGCCAAGCGCTAGTTAATTCTCTGTGCTAATTAAGAATTGCCTCTCTCAAGTGCAAGTTAATTCTCTTTGCTAATTAAGAAACCGGTATTCGTAGCTGGTTCCAATAACATGTAAAGGCTTTAACAGACAAGCCCTTTAATGACTTCTAAAATAATTCTAAGTCTCCTAATCTATAAAAACCCCTTCAATTATAAATTTTAGTTGACTTTAAATCACCACTCCAAAGCGCAAGAATTAAAGTGTTTCCTTTGTTTTGGATTTTGGTATCTTGGCACTTCAGCAAATTATTTTTGTTGATGAGATCCTTTTACCTTCTTACGTCATCTATCTAGCTACCCCTCTTACTATGTTATGCATCTTTCAGGTCCCACCTGGTGAATATCGCCTATCTGCTATGGCAATTTCTCCAGAAAGTGCTCCTGGACTATTGTTCTCGCCATCTTATGTTGATGTTACAGTCAAAAGCCCCCTATTGAATGTTGCTTTTTCACAGGTAATATTCTGAATTTCTGTGGACCTCTTAGTCTTTGGTACTCTTACTGCCAGTAGACTATTTGTGAAGCCGTTTATAATTATAAAAAGCATATTCCCATGTTCCTGATTTTAGACTATTTGTTAGATTTCTTCAATCTTCACATGATAAGGTTCTCTTTATCTGCTTCCATTGATTTATTTTATTTCTTACTATTGATTAGGCACTAGTCAATATACTCGGTTCTGTAACATGCAAAGAAAGGTGTGGTGCATCAGTATCTATTACCCTTCAGAGATTGGCTGGTAATCTTATTAGTGAGAAGAAGACTATCAGTTTGACAGATGAGAGTAATGAGTTTCAATTTCAAGATGTCCTCCCTGGAAAATACAGGATAGAGGTATAGCTGTTTTACCTTGTCGTTTATATTTTACAACTGGTTACTTCTGAGTTTGTGCCTTTGCTTAATATGGTCATTGAAAATTACAGAATTTGGTTGTTGATGGAATTGATACATTGTTGTCCTCCACCCTTTATATTTTTGCATCAGTTGCATCTGAGTTACAGCATTTTTGTTGTTATGGGGGTCTGGAAATGATATACATCAGTTGCATCATCCCTAAATTTTATTTGTTAATATCAGGTTTGTTTTCCACATTAAAAAGGATAAACGTTTTGGTGTAATTATTAGCACCATATCCTTTGGCATTTGAATGTTGAACATAAATATACATATACTTGCTGAGTAGTTATCTTTTTTTTTGAAAAGAGCTGAGTAGTTATCTTTTAATAGGCTAAACACTCATCCATTCAAGGCGTGGATGGTAAAGATGATTGGTGCTGGGAGCGAAACTCAATTGAAGTGGATGTTGGTATTGATGATGTACACGGAATTGAATTTATTCAAAAAGGTTACTGGGTTAATGTTATATCTACTCATGATGTGGATGCTTACATTTCTCAAATGGATGGGCCACCTATGAACTTGAAAATCAAGGTTAGGTCTACTTGAAGTCCCAAAATTTTGTTTTACTCTCTATGGATGTATCAGGCAGGAGACTGTAATTGATTCCCTGTGTATTGCAGAAAGGTTCTCAGTACATATGTATGGAATCTCCCGGAGTGCATGAAGTTCAGTTTTCCAACTCTTGTATCTCTTTTGGGAGCTCATCAACTAAAATAGATACATCAAACCTAGAGGTATTGTAATTTTTCAGATTTGTAGTTGATGATTATACTTGTGTACATTATTTCTGTGAGACTAATTTTTTCCTCTCGTATTTTGTCAAAAATTCGTCAGCCCATCTATTTGAAAGGAGAAAAATATCTACTGAAGGGGAAAATTAATGTTGATCCAGTCTCACTTGGTGTACATGAATTACCTGAAAGTATTCTGTTGAACATTGTGGGTGCGGAAGGCAGTGTGATTGATAATACTGAAGCCAAACTTATCTCTGATGCCAAGGATCAGTTAAATCCTGCCTTGTACGAGTACTCTGTCTGGGCTAGCTCTGGAGAGGAACTCACCTTTGTTCCTGTGGATACTAGGTCTGCATACTGGAACGTTATCTTGGTGGCCTGAACTTATAGCATTAATTGTTCCTTTTGTTAAATATATAAGGAGACATAGTCTTATCTTATCACTCTGATTGAAACTTACTTGCCCTTCACATGCATATTGAACACCCATCTTTACGTTTGGTGTCACAAATACTATAATGGATGATTACTTTATCTTTGTTAGGTTTCTGGGAGTGATATGGGATGTTCTTATGTTGGTCTTTATTTCAATTTGGAACCTGTTTTTACTCCTGAATAGATTTTAGATGTGATCATAGTAACTTTGTAGGCTGTTTGTAGCTTTCCATAATTCCAATAAAAAATCTTGAAAAGAATATTGTCAATTTACTATGCCTAGACTTCCATTTTTAGTCCTTTTACCATTCTCGGAGCAAGAAATCATTATCAATACTTGTGGGGATTTGTGCTATTCTTTGGGGGTTGTGGGGTGAGAGGAATAATAGAATCTTCAGAGGGGTCGAGAGATTTCCTTGTGATGTTCGATCTAATGTTGGGTTCTAGTTTCACTTTGGGCATCAGTGTCTAAGGCTTCTAGTAATTATCCGTTAGGTCTCATTTTGCTTGATTAGAGCCCCTTTATGTAGTTGGAATCTTTTTTTGGGGCTTGGGTTTTTTGGATACCCTTGTATTCTTTAATTTTTTCTTTATGAAAGCTCGGTTTTTTGTCCAAAAAAAAAAAAAAAAAATCATTATAAATAGTTTGGAGAATTAGTTGTGAGCTTTTCTGAATAAAGAGTGGCTGATATTTTCCTCAAGCTGTTACTGCACCATGATGTTCTGACTTAAAACTGCGGTGGTTGTAGGAATCAAGAGAGGAAGATCTTGTTTTATCCTAGACAGCATCATGTGAGTTTTACCTTTTCGTTTCTTTTCAAGTTTAAGAAGTATTGTATGATCCATTATTGCGAGCTTAACGTCCAGTATGTCTTCTGTCTTCATCAGGTCTTGGTGAAAAATGATGGATGTCAAGATACTATTCCTACATTTTTTGGTCGGTTAGGTTTATACATTGAAGGATCAGTTTCTCCCTCTCTTTCTGGGGTCCATATCAGGATTATTGCTGCTGGAGATAGTTCCATTGCTTCCCTCAAGAATGGGGAGGTGGTACTTCAAACTGCCACTGATATCGATGGCTCATTTGTTGGGGGACCTTTATATGATGACATAACTTACAGAGTTGAGGCTATGAAGGTGTGGAATGTTTAGTTTGACAGTCATTTTGCATTCTCTCCGTTATATACCTAATCTAGTCTAGATTTCATAACTTATCTCATTTGTTGTACTTCACTATTTACTATTGTTACTGTATTTTTTGCCTCTCAAGTTGTTTAGCTGATCAGCCATGTTTTGTATGTGATGATCAACAAAGTTTCTTCGAATAGGAAAAATTACAATAATGGGAGAGGAGCACTCTCACCCAACCCAAGCAAAGGGGTTACTAAAGAACCTCCCGAGTTATCAACTATATCAGAGATTGAATAATTACAGAATATTCTGAAAGAAAACTGCAAGGAGCCCAAAAAAAGGGAAAAAAAAATAGAATTATCTCAATGTTCTTTGCTTAAGTTATGAGCATCCTAGAAAAGTATATAATTCCTTTCCAACTACACCTCTCGAAATAGATCCCTAATAGCTTTCATCCAAAGAACTTTGGATTGCTTCTTGAGCCGACAACCACCTAAAATATGAGAAAAGCTGTTTCCACACAGATAGAAAATGTGAAATATGAGTATCCTATACATGAGTTGCAGTTTATTATACTTGACCAATAATGGTAGCAACTTTATGCAGGATACACTTGACTGTTACTTGTATTTCACATGCTGTTTAGTTAATATCTTGTTGTTGTATTAGCTACCCTCAGATGGTTTCAGTTTTGTTTACTGGACTGTTGCTGCTTTTCTTAGTTAGTTTAGTTATTAGTTAATTAGTTGGTTCAGTCACTCTGGTAGTTAGCTCGTTGGCTAGAGGCAACCTATGAATGGGTTGCTAGATCATGTAGTCACGACTCTTGGTATTGATTATTGAATAAAGAATTGTGAGTACTCTTGAGAATTCCAATTCTAGGTTGCACCACACTCTATGTTGATTACCGCGACTAGGGATTATTCAACTTTATTCTGGTTTCACTCTTACCATGTGTATAAAACAAATTTACTTTAGATTGTTCACGTTTGATAAATTATCTATCAGTGAGCCACCATGTAGTTCACTACCTCCAGGACTTTGTACTATTTTCATTGCATGTGCACACTGTGCTTTGCTGTCTTATCTCTCAACTCCATTTCTTTTTGTGAAAAAGAGAGATTGTAAGTTGATCATAAGAATATCGTGTTATTTCTTTGAAATGAGAATCTGGAGAGTTTTACATCTTTATTTTTTTTTCCTGTTCAGGCATAATATCTGTTTCCCACCTTTGCCATTTTTTCTCATTTTTGCTAACATTTCCATTTGCAGCCCGGCTTTCATCTGGAGCGTGTTGGACCTTATTCATTTTCATGTCAGAAGCTTGGTCAAATTTCTGTGAAAATTTATTCTAGAGATAATAGTGAAGAACCAATTCCTTCCGTTCTATTATCTCTGAGTGGTGACAATGGTTATAGAAATAATTCAGTGTCTAGTGCTGGTGGAGTATTCCTTTTCAATGATCTTTTCCCTGGAACTTTCTATTTGCGTCCGCTACTGAAGGTACGTAAAGAATTTAATTAAAAAGATCTGTTTGTTTTTCCCCTGGTCATCTTTTCCATTTTTACATGCTTGATTAGTCTTATTATCTTATACAAAGCTTGACACTACACTTTGGATCCTAAGATTCATTTGTGGACTATTCAGATTAATATCTGTAGTAGTTTAACTCAATCGCCGGGGGCCTGGGGCATATTGGTGGTACGAAGCTTCAGCATGAACCAAATTGATATTTATTTTAAAATTCCTTCCATCCCCTATTTAGATGTTAAATGTTTTTCCTTGATAATTTGTCCTCATTCAAAAGAATCTATCATATTTGCTTAAAACAATTTGGTAATTTGGAATTTTTTCGGGAAAGAGCCTACTTTTGGCATTTGATTTTCTTTGTATATTAGATGGTTTAAATTGCTGTACTTTCCCCTTTTATTTTTTTGGAGATCTCAATGCCTTGTAATATTTCTCAAACGTAATTGTCCCTTTAAAAAAATAGGAGTTTTTTCCCACAATGATTTAATTTGCACTTCTTAATCTCAGGTAATTGATATATACTTTCATCTTGATGCAAAGATGATTACAATAGAGTTGGGGGGGGGGGGGGGGGAGGATATTGCCTGGACTATGGAAAAAAAGAAGATTGCTGAAGTATCCTTCGAATTGTCAAAAGGGAAAAAGACATAATACCACAAGACTCTTGTAACATAATAATTCTGGGAAGTTGTAAGAATACTAATGCAGAGGACTGCATTATTGGTATCCAGCTGTGAGAATACTATAAATTTGGAGGCTTTTTGGTGTTCACTATTCAGGATGCTTGATAATAATAATATTACTTGGATTTGTCATTTATCCTGCTGAAAACAAAATACAGGCAAATCTGACAGTTCTGAAACTAATGTTTTTTTAGAAGTGTTTTGAAACTAATGTTGTAATTTCTACTCTGTGAAGTTGATAATTTGCTTTATTTTGTAGGAGTATGCTTTCTCACCTGCAGCTCAGACAATAGAACTTGATTCTGGGGAATCCAAAGAAGTTAATTTCCAGGCTACCCGTGTGGCTTACAGGTTTTTTATTGGCTTATTGCCTCTATCATGAATTTTTTCTTCTATATTTAATGTGTGTTTTTTGGGATTAAGTTTTCGGAGTACTTTGAAGGTGGTGTCTATTTTTGTATTTTTCACAATTTTAAAAACACATTTTTATATACAGTCAAAGATGCTCAAAATTTGAGGAGTGTTTTTAATTAGTTAAATCATTTCTAGGATATTGAAGAATACTTCCAGGCGTTTTAAGAGTATATAGCCAAAGAACTTGACATACTCGTCTCTAAAATTTCTTTTTTGCAATATTATTACGAGTGAGGGAACGATAGCTGATTGTGTAACACCAAACCTACATGGTAGTCCCTGTTAATGATGGCCTTCAATTTTTTGTTTGATCTATCTTTTCTGACTTCAAATCATACTTCATCAGACTTGAATTGGGACATAGGATACATGGACACGGCCTTTGCCACACATGGCATGGCACGGACATGCCGAATTACTATATTCTGAAGAATTAGAACATGGGCATGGTTGTTCGACAAAATACATTTTAAAAAAATTATCTGACATTTCTACACATATGAAGGCTTTCATATACTTTGAAATATATGATATAAATGAATTAGAGATATGTACCCAACAAAAAAGTTCTCACTTTTAAATGTTTTTCTCTAATTTCTCTATAAACGTGTCCTCAACATCTCTGACTGAGTCCTAACATGTCCCTAATATGCTTGCATCATAGATTTCAAAAACTACACACAAAATGAAAAAGACACTCTGAATCACAAGTCGGATGCCAACACTTCCCTTAAAATAGTGTACATGCTTCTTAGATTAAAACCCTAGGTGAAACCCTTAAACTATTCCATCCTCTAGAAGGGGAGGGAAAACCATTTTGAAGTAAAATACATATGACTTTAGTCAAATTTTGTGGTATTGCAAGATGCTAAAGTAGTTTCTTTAAACTTCTTCAGTGCTACAGGTGTGGTAACGCTATTATCTGGCCAACCAAAAGAAGGTGTTTCAGTTGAAGCCAGATCAGAAACAAAGGGGTATTATGAGGAAACAAAGACAGATGCATCCGGTAGTTATCGTTTGAGGGGACTGCTCCCTGAGACAACTTACACCATAAGAGTAGTTCAAAGAGAGGATCAAGGTAGTGCCAGAATTGAGCGTGCATCTCCTGGAGCAATAACTGTCGAGGTCTGACATAGTCGATTTATATGGGAACTTCATAAAGTGCATGCAAATGTACCCATTTCTAATGCTGTTGCTTTCTGTATCTGAAATCTTTGTATTGATCAATTTTTGTAGGTTGGGTTAGAGGATATCAAGGGATTGGATTTTCTGGTCTTTGAACGCCCTGAATTGACCATTTTGAGTGGCCATGTTGAAGGAAAGAAAATTGATGGACTAAAGTCAGGTTTGCAAGTGGAAATCAAGTCAGCGAGTGAGACTTCTAAAGTCGAGTCCGTATTCCCCCTGCCACTTTCAAACTTTTTTCAGGTGAAGGGCTTACCTAAGGGTAAGTACCTTGTGCAGCTACGATCAAGTGAACCGTTAAGCACCATCAAATTTGAGTCTAGCATAATTGAGGCTGATCTGGAGGAGAATAGTCAAATTAACGTGGGCCCATTAAAATACAAATTTGAAGAATATCACCACAAACAGGTTAGTGTTACTCTCTGCCAGATAGTACTTCTGTTCTAATCTTTAGAAAACGAGCTTTACAGTGTGGGAGACTGGGAGTCTGTTTCATTTGGTTCTAGAATTAGCCATCACACGGATTAACTCATGCTGAAGAGCTGAAGTTCATCTCAATTTTGTTGTACTTCCACTTGGCTAGTTTCATAACTAAAGTGCTCTCTCTCTCCTTCCCTCCTTGTTCTGCAGGACTTGACTCCAGCACCAGTACTCCCACTCGTTAGTGGAATCTTCGTGATTGTCCTTTTTGTCAGCATCCCAAGGTAACATGAACAATTTTTCTTGAAGTCATTATGCTAGACAGCCTGTGCAAATATGCAGATGATAATTCTTCTAACCCATCCTTTGTTTTAAAAGACTTAAAGATTTCTACCAAGCCACGGTGGGCTCATCAACATCTGGATTCACTGTAACTACAAAGAAAGAAGCACGGAAACCAGTTTTGAGAAAAAAGACATACTAAGAAGTAAGGACCATATGCTCTTCAGTGTCAAGAATGCAAGCAACTTCCATTTGGTCAAATTTGTGATTAGCTCAATTGGCAACCTAACGCAGCTGGGGACAATTTCACGGTAGGCACACAATTTTATGATGTAAACTTAGAGGTCAATGTTTGTTATAAAATTTTGACGTGTAGATCAATGACTGGTCAAGGTGGGAGTCCTCGTACACAATTTTGATCTCTAGGCTTGCTGCAATGTTTATTTGCCACCATGTCAGTATCATTCTTCTAGGAATTACTCAGGTTTTAGTCAACTCATTTCCACATTTGGAACATAGTCAGAAATAGAAAGACAAGTTGTTTTTAATAATTTACCAGTCAATGTGCTTCAACTCGGCTCTTTTTGCTTCAAAATTTACAAGATTCTGAAAACAATTTCTTCATGAATATGGAAAGTGCTGTTATTTTGTAGTAAGTTTAGTGATGTACCCATCCTAGTTTCATCGTTTACTAGTAGTAGACTTGTTACCGTCTCCACGGTTTCCCTCTCTGTTTTCTCACTTTTCTGCATATCCTTTTTTTTCCTTCGTCCCTCTCAACGTTCTTCAAATGCGCACGCGTACACGCACACAAGCGCTTGCGGGCTGCCATTTTGAGTGTTTGATTTGTTTTTTCATTAACATTACAGTTGATGATTTATTGATTTCTGTTCAACAATATTAATGACAATGAAAAAAATATATAAAATAGTTATAAAAATTTAGCATTTTTTCATTCATCAACAATCTTTTTAACGTGTCAAAGTGAGGTTAGCTCAGCCATAATTGACATGTATCCTCGACCATGAGGTCAGAGGTTCGAATTCACTCACCTCCAAATGTTGATGTACTAAAAAAACAATCTTTTTAACCTCTATTTATAAAACAAAAAGGTAGAATATAGTTTAAAAGTTGTGTATGTTCTCTAGTATTTTCTCTTGGAGGATGATAAACGTTCTTCCGAAACTAAACAAAAAGACTTCGCATTTTA
This sequence comes from Luffa acutangula, assembly GCA_036850905.1. Taxonomy (NCBI): domain Eukaryota; kingdom Viridiplantae; phylum Streptophyta; class Magnoliopsida; order Cucurbitales; family Cucurbitaceae; genus Luffa; species Luffa acutangula. The sequence continues at coordinate 51,202,956 of CM072090.1, forward strand.
CTAGTAACTGTGCTACACTAATTTGTTTGATTCATATATTTAATTTTTAGAGCTATTGTATAGGAATGTAATGTAAAAATACTCCTTACTATTATGTGTATGTGTTTTTTCACTCGTGTTTTGGTGTATAACCTTCAAATGTACCAATGATATTTGTGAAATTTTAGTTGTGCTTTTTTTTTTCTTTCTTTCATTCAGAATCTTTGTTATTGACTTAAATGATAGTGTAACAAATCTATTAAACTAATATTAATTGTTTGGTATATAAAACAAATGAATAAATATTAACAAATATCCAACTTACCTCATTCCATTACAAATAATTGTTTGACATTTATTAAGTTAAACAATCTAATAGAGATTTTTAATGCGATTCAAACATATCTCAAATTTTCTTCAAACAAATATATTTGTATGACTTAGATACCAATAACTCTTTAATACCTAAAATTCTCCAATGAGAGTCATGGTCAAATGTTGAATTCTTGATCTCGTGATAGATTCAATTGCATTTGTCTAGCTTGTCGACTACTTTTGCATTGTTCACATTTTGGTGCATACCATCAATGAGAGAGCACATTTGAAGTGTGTCAAGAAAACTAAAAAAAACTTAACCGAGCTAGACTGTTTAGTTTGGTCTCATTTAAAATACAATTTTTTTCAAGTTTTTCTAATAAAAAAAATCATAATTTAAGTTTTAGTTTGGTTTTTTTTTTAAAAAAACTAATGTCTATGCACAAGTCAATTTGTTCTTCACCATGCCTTTCTTAATCCTTTGCAATCTTTTTCTTTGATGACTTGAAGGCCACTCCATTATATTTTAAGTCAAAGCCAATTCAAACTAAATGCAAACCATTTAAGATGAACTTTTGAATAAATTTTTTTTAACTTTTATAAAGGGGGAGATTTTCAACTATAGTTAGAAAAAAAAAAGAAAAAGAAGCCAAGTCAAACCAAACTAAAACTCAGACAGCCATGGCTAGAAAAGAGTCAACATGAGTCACTTGTAATAAACTAATAATGCTATGAACAAATCTTGTTTAGGCCATTCATGTAAGAAAAAAAGGACCCACAAAGAATCCAACGGCTCAGTATTTGATCAATCTCCAAAATGGAAAAATCAAATAGATTGAGCTGATGAGAGGGTGGATATTTCGATATTGAACAATCCAGTTCCCATTTCTCATTTCAGCTCATTCTACAGTGACCCATCTCTCTCTTATCTGTAGGTCTTTACTCTCTTTCTCTCTCTGAATTCTGACCCATTTCCAGAATTTCATCTGGGTAGTCCGCCAGCCATTAATGGCTATCATGACCTTCATCAATGTTTTTGCCCTTCAATCGCTGTAAGCTTTCCTCTCTTTGGTGCTTTTTAGCTTTTGTTTTTTCTTGTTTCTCTTTCGTTGAGGTGTTGCAATGGCTTCTACTCCACCACACTGTTCAATCACCACGGCGAAGCCCTATCAAACTCATCAATACCCACAAAATAACCTGAAAAACCATCGTCAAAATCCCCGCCAGAATGGCTCTTGGACGACGACCCACAAGGTTTCTCTTGTCAAGCCATTACCCCCAACTCCCAGTCATAATGCGACTAAATCGACTTCTACTTCTACTTCTACTCCGCTTTCTCAAAGCCCTAATTTCCCATCTCTTTGCTCTCTCCCCACCTCGAAATCCGAGCTCGCTTCCAACTTTTCTGGCCGCCGATCAACTCGTTTCGTCTCTAAGTTTCACTTTGGACGACCCAAATCCTCCATGGCCACTCGTCACACTGCGATTGCTGAGGAGGTTTTGCACCAGGCGCTGCAGTTTGGTAAGGACGATGGGAGTTTGGATAATATTTTGCTTAATTTCGAGTCTAAGCTTTGTGGGTCGGAAGATTATACGTTTTTGCTTCGGGAACTTGGGAATAGAGGTGAATGTTGGAAAGCGATTCGATGCTTTGAGTTTGCGCTTGTTAGAGAGGGAAGGAAAAATGAGCGCGGTAAATTGGCTAGTGCGATGATTAGTACGCTTGGTAGGCTTGGGAAAGTGGAACTTGCTAAGGGGGTTTTTGAGACAGCCTTGAGTGAGGGGTATGGGAACACTGTTTTTGCATTCTCAGCTTTGATAAGTGCTTATGGGAAAAGTGGTTACTTTGATCAGGCTATTAAGGTGTTTGAATCGATGAAAGATTCAGGATTGAAGCCAAATTTGGTTACTTATAATGCAGTGATTGATGCATGTGGAAAAGGAGGAGTAGAATTTAAGAGAGTGGTCGAGATTTTTGAAGAAATGTTGAGGAATGGGGTCCAACCTGATAGAATTACATATAACTCACTTCTTGCTGTGTGTAGTCGAGGAGGGTTGTGGGAGGCAGCTCAAAACTTGTTTAATGAGATGATAGATAGAGGGATTGATCAGGATATATTTACTTATAATACACTTTTGGATGCGGTTTGCAAAGGTGGACAGATGGATTTGGCCTTTGAGATTATGTTAGAAATGCCTGCAAAGAAAATACTGCCTAATGTGGTTACTTACAGTACAATGGCTGATGGATATGCCAAGGCTGGTAGATTGGAAGATGCACTAAACTTGTACAATGAAATGAAGTTTCTGGGAATTGGGTTGGATAGGGTTTCATATAATACATTGCTTTCGATCTATGCCAAGCTTGGCAGGTTTGAAGATGCTCTTAATGTTTGCAGAGAGATGGGGAGTTCTGGTGTTAAAAAGGATGTTGTTACTTACAATGCACTTCTAGATGGATATGGAAAGCAGGGGAAGTTTAATGAAGTGATTAGAGTATTTAAGGAGATGAAAAAAGACCGTGTATCCCCTAATTTGTTGACGTATTCTACCTTAATTGATGTATACTCTAAAGGTAGTCTATATGAGGAGGCAATGGAGGTCTTTCGTGAATTCAAGCAGGCTGGATTGAAGGCTGATGTAGTTCTCTATAGTGAACTCATCAATGCTTTATGTAAAAATGGTTTAGTGGATTCTGCTGTATCCTTGCTTGATGAGATGATAAAAGAAGGGATTAGGCCTAATGTTGTCACTTACAATTCCATAATTGATGCCTTTGGTCGTTCTTCAACAGCAGAATCTCTAGTTAATGCTGTTGGTGTGTCTAGTGAAAGGCAAAGTGAATCCCCATCCTTCATGTTGATTGAGGGAGTGGATGAGAGTGAGATTGAAAATTGGGATGATGATCATGTCTTCAAATTTTATCAGCAGCTTGTTTCTGAAAAAGAAGGACCTGCGAAGAAAGAAAGACTAGGCAAAGAAGAGATCAGGTCCATCTTGAGTGTCTTCAAGAAGATGCATGAGCTGGAAATAAAACCAAATGTTGTCACCTTTTCAGCGATTCTAAATGCATGCAGGTAACAATCTTTGACCATTATTTTCCCTTAAGATTTTTCTATTTAAACTTATTTTCTGTTATTTGTTCAAAACCTCCATCAAATATCTGCCAAATTAAGTTATTTTAGCCATGTGTGTTTTTTTATCAAAGCTCTTTTTGTAATTGATTCTCTTTATCAATAGCAGCCATGAACTTACAAAACTAGCATTTTGACCTGTTATTAGGATGCAGAATGAAGTTTTTCCACAAAAACAAGTTCTATCAAGATTGGAGATTTAGCGAAGACTATCTGTGCACATATTCTTTTTCTTCTATCATCCTTTACTAATTATCTCTTATAAAGTGATGTGCATTGAAATTTTTTATCATTCTGGTACATCTAGATGGCATTGGCAAGTTTTCCCTAAAAGTCAAATATTTAGTATAAATAATCCTTTGTCACATTTTGTCACATTTTCAAGTCAAATATACCTCAAATCTCATTGTGCAATAGTTGGTGACCTCTTTTTGTCACATTTTCGATAATCCTTCCCTTGAACTATGGCCATTGAGCCTGAGCTTCACTTCAAAAATCTTTCTACCTGGTATAGTTTTGCACTTCAAAGCCTCTTTTGTGTTACACTCTCACTTCATTATTTTTGAGAAGCATTCAATATTTACCCCTAAACTTGTCTTGTTGTATCAATTTTCACCCTAAATTTTCACTTTCATCAAATTGGACCTTAGACTTGGTTATATGTTGAAATTTCTACCATCTATTAAATTTATGCCAATTCACCCACTAATTTTAACAAAAAGCAATGTAAAAATCTCCATAAACTCATTGATTTTTTGCAAGTTTAAGTTTGATTAATGCACAAATGAAGAATAATTTTGTCAAAACTCACAAATTTTAACCCCAAAAAAAAGATCTAATGTTTTTCATTAAAATATTATCAATTGTATACCTTAGACATTTTATAATTCATTGAAAGCATATAAAAATACCTTTTCTTTAACGAATTTTCAAATGAAAATTTATTAGGGGTAAAAATTGCCACACATTTTCAAGTTTAAGGTTAAGATTGCAACACTTATCTGAGGTGTAATTTGTTGGAATTGAAAGTTTAGGATAAAAATGAATACAATATGAGAAGTTTAGGGGTAAAAATTATTTTTTCTAAAAAATTATTATTATTATTATTTTTATCTATTCTAATTAGAGGAACTTGTTCTTTCCACTTTCCAGCATATTTTCTGAGATTTATTATGTTAGTCCTGGTTGCTTGCTTTGGTCTTATCCCTTATTATTCATTAGAATCTCAAGCTGAAAATGCATACGATCTCAATTGTGGAATTTGGGTTTTGGGTGCAGCCGCTGCAAATCGATTGAAGATGCTTCAATGTTATTGGAAGAGCTCCGGTTATTTGATAATCAAGTCTATGGTGTAGCTCACGGACTCCTTATGGGCTTTAGCGAAAATGTGTGGATTCAAGCACAATATCTGTTTGATGAAGTGAAGCAGATGGACTCTTCCACTGCATCTGCTTTCTACAATGCTTTGACAGATATGCTGTGGCATTTTGGTCAGGTGAAGTCTAGGAAATTTCAAGCCTGTTTAGTGATATTCTTGGGCCCGTTTGATAACGTTCTCGTTTCCTGTTTCTCGTTTCTCGTTTCTTGTTTCCTGTTTCTTGTTTCTTGTTTTTTAAGAACTAGAAACAGAAACATGTTTGATAACTATTTCTGTTCCTTGTTTCTCTAAAAAAAGAAACAGAAACACAAATGTGTTTGATAACCGATTCTTGTTTCTTGTTTTTTAGTTAAAATAAAATTTAGTACATACAATATAAAAATATATTAATTTTCTACGATTATTTTTTTATTTCTCCTTCTTCCTCATCACTACCACCATGGTTACCGATCACCCGCCGTCGTTGATCATCGACCATCGCTACTAACCTCCGACCACTGAGCGAATGCTGATAGTCAGCGGAAAATGCTGGAAAGGTCGTCGGAGGTCGACAATAGCGATCGGTCGTCGAAAATAAGAAAAAAAAGGAAAACGTTTCGGTCGACGACGATAGTGGCGGCCGGTAGTCGGAGGTCGACGGTGACATCTGATAGTCAGAGGTCGACTGTAGTAGCTGGTTGACGGAGGTCGATGGCGGTCAGTCGGCGAAAACCGATCAACAGAGGTCGACGACGATCGATAGTCAGTGGTCGACGGTGGCGATCGGTCAACAGAGGTCGGAAGCTCTCGATAGTCAGAGGTCGAGTATAGCGGCTGGTCGACGGCGCCCGGTAGTCGGAGGTTGACAGTAGTCCGAAATCGACGGTGGCAGTCGGCCGACGAAGGCCGGTAGTCAGAGGTCGACGGTGGCGGTTGGTCGGTGGCAGTCGGTAGTCGAAGGTCGACGGTAACGATCGATCGACATATGAAGATCAACGGAGGTCGACGACACCCGGTAGTCAGAGGTCGATGGTGGCAGTCGTTCGGTGGAGGTCGACGGCTGCCGGTAGTGACAGGTCGACGGTAGTGACTGGTCGGCGGCGCCCGATAGTCTGAGGTCGATGGTAGCGGTTAGTCGGCGGATCTGGTCAGCAGGGGTCAACGACGCCCGGTAGTTGGAGGTCGACGATGGTTGTTAGTCGACGGCGCCGGTAGTCGGAGCTCAACGGTAGCAGTCGACCGCGACTGGTTATTAGAGGTCGACAGAGGTCGGCGACGACCGGTAGTCAGAGGAGGACAGTGGCGGTTAGTCGGTGGAGGCCGATTAGTGGATAGCGGCTAGTTGTCGGAGGTCAACAGTAGCGATCGACTGCAACCGGTAGCCAGAGGTCGACGACGACCGACCGATAGTTAGAGGTGTACGGTGGCAGTCGGTCAGTAGAGGTCGACGGCGGCCGATCGACGGTTACGGTCGGTCGTGGCCGGTAGTCGGAGGTTGACGATAGCGGTCGGTCGACGGAGGTCGGCGGTGACCGGTAGTTGGAGGTGGACGGTGGCGGTGGCGATCGGTCGGTGTAGGTCGTCGACAACCATTAGTCAAAGGCCGACAGTGGTGTTCGGTCAGCAGAGGTCGACAGCGGCTGGTAGTCAAAGGTCGACAATGGTGGCCGGTCGACGAAGATCGACGACAACCAGTAGTCGAAGGTGGTCGGTGGCTGTCGGTCGGCAGAGGTCGACGACGGCCGGTCGTTAGAGTTCGACGTAACGGTCGGTCGCGGGCGGTATTTGGAGGTCGACGATGACGGTTATCGGTGGAGGCCGGTAGTCGAAGGTTGACGGTGACGGTCGATCGCAACCGGTAGTCGGAGGTCGGCGAAGATCGGTAGTAGGAGGTGGACTGTGGCGGTCGGTCGGTGGAGGTCGACGACGATCGATAGTCGGAGGTCAACGGTAGTGGTTGGTCGTCGGAGGTCGACGGTAGCGGTCGACCACGGCTAGTATTCGAATGTCGACGAAAGTCGACGACGGTCGATAGTCCGAGGTCGACTGTGGCGGTCGATCGGTGGAGGTCGGCGGCGGCCGGTAGTCGAAGGTCGAAGGAGGCGGTCGGTCGGCGATTGATGATAGTCGGATGTTGACAGTGGCGACTTGTCGGCGACGATTGATAGTCGGATGTCAACGATGGTGGCCGGTAGTTTGAGATCGTGGAGGTGATAATAAAAGGAAAAAAGGAAATAAATAAAATAAATAATAAAAAAAATGAAAGAGAAAGAAATAACGAAAAAAGAAAAAAAAAGAAAAAAAAAAGAAAGAGAACGAAATAACGAAAAAAAAATAAAAAAAAAAGACGAGGAAGTGGTTAAAAAAATAGAGGAAGAGAAGAAATTGGTGTAGGAATGGGAGGGAGAGATAGATACATGCATGAAAGATGGAGAAAAAAAAAACAGAAACAGAATTTGAGAAACAACATTTTGTAGTTTCTCAAATTTGGACTCTTTTTTAGAAACGTTTCTAGAAATTTAGAAACAAGAAACAGGGATGAGTTATCAAACAAGCCTGTTTCTTAAAAAAGGAGAAACGGGAACAAGAAACAGGAAACGGGAACGTTATCAAACGAGCCCCTTATATCCCATTTCTCATTGTTGTGTTTCTTTTTTCCAAGAAAGAGAAAAGAAAAGGTATTTAATCATCATTCTTGTTTTTTTGTTCTCCTTCATACTAAAATATGAAAGAGAAATGAAAGTCTAGGAAATTTCAAGCCTGTTTAGTGACATTCTCATTGTTCATTTCATGTTTTGTACGTTTTTTTTCCTTCTTCTTTGTGTGTGTGTTTTTTTTTTTTATTTATTATTATTATTTTTTTTTTATTTTTTTAATGACAAATAGAAAAAGAAGGTAGTTGGTTATCATTCTTGTTTTTTTTCCTCGGCAAGCGGGGATGTGTGCTTTGATGTGGAGTATTTAGGGGGAGAGAGAGGGACGACCCAGATAATGTGTGGTCTTTCTCTAGATTTTATGTTTCTCTTTGGGGTCGGTTTCTAAGGTGTTTTGTAATTATCCGTTAGGTCTTATTTTGCTTGATTGGGATCCCTTTCTTTAGTTGGATCCCTTTTGGTGGGCTTGTTTTTTGTATGCCCGTGTATTCTTTCATTTTTTCTCAATGAAAGTTGGTTCTTTATCCAAAAAAAAAAAAAAAAAAAAGAAAGAAAGAAAGAAAGGGCATGTCATCAAGTGCACGTTCCTGAAACAAAAAGAAAAGGAAACATAAATGTTACAAAATGGGCCCATTTTTTTTGCTGGTTCTGATATCTGGAAATTGTATCTTATTTATAGAAACGAGGGGCCCAATTGGTCGTACTTGAAGGAAAAAGACGCAAAGTATGGGAAAATTTATGGTCCGATTCTTGTTTAGATTTGCACCTCATGTCTTCTGGAGCTGCTCGCGCCATGGTTCATGCTTGGTTGCTGGGTATTCATTCTGTTGTATTTAATGGCCATCAGTTGCCAAAGTTATTAAGGTAAGTTCTTTCCCCCATTCACTCTTTGTTAGTATTTTGTTATGCGTATCATTAGTTATTGTTACTTTTTCAGTTTACTTCTAATTGTCAGTTTGATCTATGGTTATTTAATTCTGTTTTCCTTAGTTACTCAGGAATTTACTCATGTCTTCATGGACTTGTTTGTATATAATGCTGTATATACCTTTTCTTAAATAATGAAGCCTTGTTTTATTCACTAAGGCATAATATGGTATCTCGCTTCAACAGCATGCCAACTTTCTCTCCATTAAGATTGAGTGGCCAATTGGCACAAGGGGAAGTAAGACTGTGCTGCAAGGAGCATAAAATTTATACCAAAAAAAAAAAAAAAAAAGAAAACAAAAGAACAGATCCAAGAAGCTCCTGGTTTTCTATTTGCCTATTGAATACCCTGTTCCGTTCTAGCCATAAAAGTCAATGGAAATCCCTCACAAATTTAAGCCACAAGACATTCTATTTCTCTCTTTTTTTAAAAGGATAATCTTCAAGAATAAGGAGAGTAGATTGTGGTGGTACTGAGAGGAAGGGCCGTCTGCCCTCCAAAAGAGTGCAGCAGATGCAGAGGATGAGACCACAGAAAACCACAAAGGAGTACTTGAGCACAAACACAACCCTGGAGAAATGACAACATGTGTTAATATACCATTCGGACTGATTGTTGCAATAATGAAATTTTGTTTTCTCAGGGAGAGCCGTCTATTGGTATCATATATGAGATCAAAAGACTTAGTCAAGAGTCAAGGTTCAAGTGATCTTTAACTCTTTGGAAAGTGTTAGACCTTCGGTTACTTCTGTTTACACTAGGAGGGATAGAAAGGGACTATCACCTCTGACATTTAGTGAGGGAATGTTCTCTCTGAGCGTCTCGTGCATTAAGGGGAGGAAAAAGTTGTGAGGTCATTACGTCTGTTTTTGGCAAGTAGTTGCATAGGGAGAGGCTGGAGGGTGAGCCAGCCGAATTACTTGAGCAGTTGTATAATACCTTCAGCATCCTTCTTCTTCGTTACTTTGGGTAAATATCAGTTGGATACCTCAAAGAAAGCTAGTGATTATCTATCTCCCGAAAGAGAGTTTCAGAGTGCTTAGTAGTGCATAAATTGAGTAGCTCCATGGCAACACTAATCCCTGGGCCCTGGCTGTAGGTTTCTTTCCTACCGAACCACGGGCCGTTTAAATTCATGAACCAATGAGCAATGGTAACTATGCCTCGTGCACAATTTGACTTCTCCCTTGTTGAATAAGAAACTTGTTTTTGTTGGTTCACATGACGTGGATCTGCAATAGTATTACGGTCATGACACGGATCCTGAACTTAGTGTCGGAGGAGGTCTTTTCGGAGTGTAATTTACTCGCAATTTACTTGAGAAATCTGGCTAGATCCCGTGAGCAATATATGCATGAGAATCAGACCTCTTACTATCAATTGAGGCATGAACTGAATAATCTCCTTATCTATCTTATCTGCCCAAGCCCCACCCCCTGATTCCAAAATCCCCGCTTCCTTTTCCTGGGTTTTCATTCTCTTCCCTTGTTTAGGCCCTCTTCTTCTTCACACACTCCGTTTTCCCTCACCCTTTAACTCCTTCACTTCCCCCTTTTCTTCTTTTGGCCTTTTGCCCACTGTTTTCGCAAACCCTTTTGCCGACTCCTGCAATTTCCCTTCCCTCTTCCATGGAGGAAGGCCTTGAACGGCCTAATTTCGCCCCCTTTTAGTTGCCTTCTCTCTGACCCACATTCCCTTTTCCAGGCTTACACAGATTGGCCTACATTTTCTACGTTATTTCTGCAAAAAAGTCATCCAAATCAATGGGTGGTACATTCAATCCACAGATTTTGGTGGACAAGCTAGCCAGGCTCAACAATTCACAGGCGAGCATTGAGAGTATCCTCTTAGAAATTTATAGTCTGTTTGGTCCAAGTTATGTTCAATTATTATTCTCTTCTTCCTAGAGAAGACTTTGGTTTCCTTGGGCTTCCTTTCCGATGAGTCTCCGATAGCTTCCGGTGAGCATTCTGACTGGGTTTCTGAGTGTTTGGTGAGGGAGCGCAGGGTGTTCTGGGTCCCGGAGATCTTTCCGGGGGGGAGGGTGGGGTTTTCTTTCCTTTTATTATTTTCCGGAGGAGGCTCATGGACAGGCTAGCAAAGATCTAAAGACGTTCCTATGGCAGCCCAAGGGGGCAATCGTATTCGAATTGAGAACAAGTTCTTTTCATGTGGTTTTGACAGAAATTATAAGGGTAGAGTGATTAGGATCCAAGAAGAAAACAGGAAAAGAAAATATGCCTTATCTGCTGAAGAGATAGTGATTGTTTGGCTCGTAGACTCCATAGAAGACCTTCTTCTTGCGCCTGTAACCCAGAAGTTCTTCAGGAAAACAGATTGCAACAATGGTTTTATCTGGATACAAAAGATTTCGAACAAGCGTGGAAGCTTCCTAGAAATCACGAAAGTGGTGAACTCTGGTGGAAAAAACAATCTAGTTGTCCCTGCAGGGTATGAATTTAGCGGCTGGAAAAAGTTCTCAGACCTTATTTTAGGCTTCATCAATGGCAAAGACGTTAACATAGAAAGTGGAAGACAAGAAGTTGTGAACAGAGAAAGATTTGGCAAACGATCCTTCGCCGACATGGTCAAGAGCAAAAAGAATTCTAACCCCCCAGCTGAGCTTGCGAGAGGTTTGCCCCAGCTTCGAGAGAACATAAGAGAGGAAAAGTTTGCTACAAACCCAAAAGGATGTAATGAAGAAGTGAGAAGCATAGACTGGGAGCAAGTAATAGTGATAACCAAAAGAGATTTCCATGATGATTGGGGACGTATCCTAGATATTTTACAACATCAGATGGAAGAACCCTTTATTATAAACCCATTCCAGCCTGACAAGGCCCTTCTTAAATGCCCATCAAAAGATTTGGCTGAATTGTTGACTAAAAACAGAGGATGGGTTAGCTTTGGTCCAATCATATTAAAGGTTGAGAAGTGGGATAGAATGAAGCACAACCGTATTATGTGTGTTCCTAGTTATGGTGGCTGGATTAAAATCAGAAACATCCCCCTGCATTTATGGCAATTAAGTCTTCTTAAAGCGGTTGGTGACAGGCTAGGAGGCTTCATTGAATACGAGGAAGAGAACTCCTTGTTGTTGGACTGTGTAGAGATAAGGATGAAGATCAGAGAGAATTACTGTGGATTTATCCCAGCAGAGGTCCGAATTATAGATGGAGAAGATGCCTTCAATGTGCAGGTTGTCACATATCAAGAGGGGCAAATGCTGATTGACAAAGTGGCCGGAATCCATGGCTGTTTCTCCCTGTCGGCAGCACATGCTTTTCACAGAGGACCTCACGACCCAGAGTTTAGCCCAACAGATATTTGGAGAATCGAAAATGGGTCTGATTACCCAGAGGTTAATATCCGAGCATTAATGGTTGAAAAGAAAAAATATCAAGGACAGCTGGACAACTTTATGGAAAATTTTGAATTATCCCGCCAGAAAGGTAAAAATCTGATTTCTGAGGAAGCTGGCCCATCAAAGTCTGAGTCTACTAAGGCCCAATGGAATATTAAAAAGAAAGCCCAGGATGCTTTAAGTGAGGAAGATGGGGAAGCCCAACAAGCCAAGGAAAAGAAAAGAAAATGGGTTACTTTCGCCAACAAAGCCCAAGTGAAAACTTTTAAACGGGGAACATTCAAAGTACAGATAGGCCCGAAAGCCCTCAACCAGCGACAAACAAAAGTAATATCTGGAGCGAAATCCCAGGTATGGAATCTGATCTTTCCCTCTCCAGCCCTGCTAGTCAAGAGAATGAAAACGAAGAAAATGGGAGCCTTAGATCTTACGCGGATAGTGACGTGGAAATTCCGGAAGGATATCACCATTGTTTCGAGGACTACTATGAATCGGATAGAGTGGCGCAAACTCAAGAGGCAGTGCAAATAAATTCTCCTACTCATGATAACAATATAAATACTCCCGACAGAAATGATAGTTTTTTTGGGAAAGAAAATGAACCTCCTAGAATAAAGGGCAGCGAGGAGGACTCTCCTAAGGCTTTAGCGATCCTTAAACCCCATAAAGATGAGGGAAAGTCAGGGCGTCAGCAAGCTTTAGAAGGCTTTGCCATTAGTAAGGAGATTGTTATAACTCTGCGGAAAAACAACCTCTGTATTAGACCTATAATGGGATCCAATAATAAGAAGGGGAGCACCGCCCAGAAAAGGAGAAACCGTGAGATGACTAACCTCCTGCGATCGTGGGAAAAGGAGGAGGATTGCATTACAGAAATGGAAAACGAAGGGGAAGATGTTTTAGAAGTAGGTGATAGAATTTCTATGGGCGAAAAAGGTTTTCTATGAAGATTTTATCCTGGAATGTTAGAGGACTAGGGGCGAGGTCAAAAAGAGTCCTCATTAAAGACCTCAGTAGATCCAATAATCCCGATGTGGTTATTCTGCAGGAATCGAGACTGAATATTGTTGATAGAAGATTGGTCAAATCCATTTGGAGCTCGAGGCATGTGGAGTGGTTGTCCTTGGATGCTCTGAATTCGGCAGGGGGTATTATTATCATGTGGAAACGGCCTGCGGTTGAAGTTAGCAACTCTCTGTTAGGTGCGTTCTCCATTTCCATTGAGTGCAATTTTAATGGGCAGGTTGAAGGCTGGATCACAGGGGTCTACGGTCCTTGTAACTATAGGGAGAGGTCTCATTTTTTGCAGGAGCTTCATGATATTCAGGGCCTGTGCCAGGGGAATTGGTGTATTGCTGGGGATTTTAACATGGTCAGATGGTCTGAGGAGAGATTAAATGCAACAAATTCGGTTAGAGGCATGAGAAAATTCAACAGCTTCATAGAGTCGATCTCATCGACCCCCCTATGAGCAATGGGACTTTTTCATGGTCGAGAATGGGCACTAGAGCCGCCGCCTCTAGAATCGATAGGTTCCTTATTTCGCAGATGTGGAACAATACCTTCCCGGAGCTTAGAGTTGAGAGATTGCAGAGACCTACGTCGGACCACTTCCCTATCTTGATGGTCATGGGGGTGGTGAAATGGGGGCCTACTCCCTTCAGATTTGAAAATCTATGGATCGATATTCCAGAGTTTAAGGAGAAAATAGAAAAGTGGTGGGGTGACTTAAAACCAATAGGCTGGGCTGGTTTCAGATTGATGGAAAAACTTAAGGGGCTGAAAGTCTTAATAAAAGACTGGAACAAAGAGCGTATGGATACGACCATCAACAAGAAAGCGACTATCTTGAGGAAAATTGAGGTTATTGATAAGATGGAGGATCAAAATGCCATAGATGCTTCCCTGATTGAGGAAAGGAAAATTCTGAAGGCAGAGCTCTTAGATCTGACCGTAGCTGAGCAGAGAAGCATAAACCAAAAGTGTAAACTTAAATGGATTCAGGAGGGGGATGAAAATTCTAGCTTCTTTCATAAGTGGGCCTCGGCCATGAAATCCAAAGCCTTCATTTCTATGATTGAGAAAGAGAACGGGGAGATCCTTACCAAGAAAGATGAGATTGAATCTGAGATTTTGAGCTTTTATAGCAAGCTTTATGAGAAAGACCACAATCACAAATTTGTGATTGAAGGGCCGGACTGGGCTCCTATTGATGATATCAGTAGTAGTAAGCTGGAAGAGGCTTTCACTGAAGAGGAAATCTACAAAGCAGTTATGGATATGGGAAACCAAAAGTCCCCAGGTCCGGATGGCATGACGGGAGAATTTTGGAAAAATTATTGGAACATTTTGAAGCCCGACATAGTAGAAGTGTTCCAAGAATTTTTCCAACAAGGTATTATCAATAAAAGGACCAACGAAACGTATATTTGCCTTATTCCCAAGAAGAAAAAAGCTTCCAAAGTCAGGGATTTTAGGCCTATAAGCCTAGTTACTTCCCCCTATAAATTGATAGCCAAAGTGCTAGCCAATCGTTTGAAAAAGGCCCTCCCGAATACCATAAGTGATTGCCAAGCAGCCTTCGTGCAAGGGAGACAAATTCTCGATGCCATTTTAGTTGCGACCGAGGCTGTGGAAGACATAAGGCTGAGAAAAGAGAAAGGTTTTCTCCTCAAACTAGATCTAGAGAAGGCTTATGATATGGTGAACTGGGACTTCCTTGATGGGATTTTAGAGTTGAAGGGATTCGGTCGAAAATGGAGAAGGTGGATTAAAGGTTGTCTCTATAACACAAACTTCTCCATCCTCATTAATGGGCGGCCAAGAGGTAAGATCATGGCTTCTAGAGGTTTGAGGCAAGGGGATCCCCTCTCCCCGTTCCTATTCACGTTGGTGGGGGATGCTATCAGTAAGTCTATTCATTACTGTATAGAGAAAAAGATTTTAAAAGGCTGGGAGATTGGGCAACACAAATGTACTGTTTCGATTTTACAGTATGCAGATGACACCCTCCTTTTTTGCCCGGATAATGATCGTGATGTGATTAATTGGTGGGATATTCTCAGGATGATTTTGAGGGGCTCGGGCTTGGCTTTGAATCTGGCCAAATCTGTGTTGATCGGTATAAATGTGACCTCCTCCCAGACGAATAACTTGCCCAACTTGCTAGGCTGCCAAGCGGACTCTTTGCCTATAAACTACCTTGGCTTTCCATTGGGAGGCAAATACCACAGGATCTCGTTTTGGGAGCCTTTAATTGAAAGATTTAATCACAAGCTGGATTCGTGGAGGAAATTTCCCATATCCAAAGGGGGAAGAGTGACCCTCGCCCAATCGGTCCTCAATAGTCTCCCCCTCTACTTATTCTCCTTGCTCAAAGCTCCTAAGTCTACCATCAATTCCATGGAGAAAATTGTTAGAAACTTTGTGTGGAATGGTGGCTGCTATAAACAGGGTA
Source organism: Luffa acutangula (assembly GCA_036850905.1). NCBI lineage: Eukaryota > Viridiplantae > Streptophyta > Magnoliopsida > Cucurbitales > Cucurbitaceae > Luffa > Luffa acutangula. The sequence continues at coordinate 51,218,144 of CM072090.1, forward strand.
CTAATTTGGTTAAATGGGAGTGGTCCTCGTTACCGCGCGTCCATGGTGGGTTAGGAGTTGGATCTCTAGCTCATAGAAACTTCTCCCTTATGACCAAATGGCTGTGGAGATTTACCCAAGAGAAAAACTCTATGTGGAGACAAATCATTATAAGCATTTATGGAGCTTCACCTGAAGGTTGGTCGACTACCCCCTTTAGAGGTAAAAAAGGAAACAGAATATGGGTTGATATAGCTGCGAATTTCCCGACTTTTGCCAAATTTGCTAAGTTTGTGGTTCATAATGGCACGAGTATTAAATTTTGGAAGGACTCTTGGTGTGACAACCAAACTCTCCAAGTCCTATTTCCAGACCTTTACTTGATTTCTGAGAGGAAAAGTGCGACTATTGTTGAATGTTGGGAGGGTAGGAACCAAGCTTGGAATTTGGCTTTTAGAAGAGGATTGTTTGATAGGGAAGTCTCCAGCTGGATGACCCTTGTGGAGAAGTTGAGCTCGATTAGGTTGAATAGTGATCAAGATGAAATAAGGTGGACTCTTGAAGGCTCTGGCAACTATACAGCAAGCTCTTTATTCCAGAAAATGACCAAAATCTCGCCCAAAGTCAGCCAGAAGTTATGCAGCCTGATCTGGAAACATAGAAGCCCGAAAAAAGTTAAAATTTTCCTTTGGTCTCTAGCTTATCGCAGCCTTAATACAGATGATATGGTTCAAAGGAAATTCAAGAGCTGGAGCTTATCCCCCTCGGCTTGTAGGCTCTGTTTTCTCTCGGGGGAAGATTTAGATCATTTATTCCTTCATTGTGATTTTGCTAAGAAGGTTTGGTTTTTTGTGGCTAATCTCTTTGGTATGTCCTTCTGTCTTCCTAACAAAATTGAAGATTGGCTCAATGAAGGGTTGGCAGCTTGGAACCTAAAGAAAAAAGCCAAGATTATGGCTGGGTGCGTGTTCAGGGCTGCTGTTTGGCTCTTATGGAAGGAGAGAAACTCTAGAACTTTTGAAGACAAATCGACTAACCTTGAGTTCTTTCGTGAGAATGTTCAGAATACTGCTTCGTGGTGGATTTCTTTGCATAAACATTCTTTTTGTAATTACAGCTTGCTGACTATTATTAAAGATTGGCAAGCGTTTTTGTATTAGCTCTTGGGCAAGGGCGATCTCCACCCTTGGCCCATAGGTTGTCTCCTTCTTTTGTGATTAATATATTCCATTGATGTCTCTTATCAAAAAAAAAAAAAAAAAGAACTGAATAATCTCCTTGCATGGCCACCATTTTGTTAGTTCACACTTTATCAAAGCTCAATCTACTTTCACCATTATTATTCATCTTGCTCTCGCCTTGGTGGGATATTTGCTTTCAGTCTCCTAGTCCATCTAGGGAATTAGCTCTTTTTTCTCTCGTGTGGGTCCGACCCACGGTGTCTTGGTTCTCGCTTTGGAAGGTTCAAATCCCAAGGTCAGATTTTTTGCCTGACGAACTCCCATGGGGAAATTAACACCATGGATCGTATCCAGAGATCGTCTTTTGCTGTGCTTGGTCCTCAATGGGTAGAGTGTGTAGTCTAGACCATGTTTGATGGGACTGCCAATTTCCTATAGCGATTTAGGAGAGATTCTTGGAGACTTTTGGTATTTGGATGGCTCACAACAAGTAGTGCAAGGCTATGATGGAGGTGTTATTCCACCCCCTTTTCGTGATAGAGGGGCGCAACATTCTTTGCGTCTTTATGAGATATTTAGCTTGAGAGAAATAGGGTAGGGGAGTTTTCAACAATAAGGAAAGTGCTTGGGAGGAGGTTTGGGGTTTAGTTTTGTTCAATGCTTCACTTTCGGCTTCTATCACTAAGGACTTTAGTGATTACCCTTTTATCTTTAATTATTTTGAATTAGAGCCTCTTTGTGCAGTTTTCTTGTGTTTTTTCTGTTTTTTTTTGGCTCCTTCTGGGTCGGCTTTTCCTTTTTCGTACAACCCTTTTTTTTTTGGTTTGCCCTTCGCTTTTCTTTCATTCATTCTTAATGACAGTCGTTCTTTTCATTAAGAAAGAAAATGTATTGTTGCAAATTTCTTACATCTTAGTCATTGTGCAGTATTCTGACTGGATGGGGAAAACACAGCAAAGTTGTTGGTGACGGAGCTCTAAGACGGGCGATCGAGGCACTTCTAACTAGCATGGGGGCGCCATTTCGGGTTGCAAAATGTAATATAGGTAGGTATGTATCAACAGGCTCTGTGGTGGCTGCCTGGTTGAAAGAGTCTGGTACCTTAAAATTGCTTGTTCTTCATGATGACAGAACTCATCCAGATAGTGAAAATGTGGATCTAATTTCCAAACTGCAAATGATTTCCTTGTAGCAGCAGTATTTGTATAAATTATTACACATCAGAGATATGAGAAAATGTGGCTTAGAGAAAAGTTTACTAAACATTGGAACACAACTGGCAATGCCTTCCAAAATCACTCTCTTTTGTGCCCCATATTTGATCATCCTCAACTCCAAATAGTTCAACTGCTAAGGGTTTCTTGCAATCCCTATTTATATATACATATAGAGAGAGTTTATTTAGTATCAAGTGCTTTTGAATAATTAACATCTTTTTTCCAATGAAATTGATATTCTAGGAATTTATTTATTTGAAAAGGAATATATATGTTATATTATTCATGAAGATGAAACTTTCTTTTTTTAACAAGTAATGAAATACAATTCATTTAGATGGAATTTATTTATTTATTCTATCAAATAAAACCATGAATATGAATGGGTGATCAAAAAAATTAAAAAAAAAAAAAGAATTCATCCTTTAAAATGAAGTTTAAAAAATGTTCAATTCTAATGTGCTACTCAACAGTGAAACGTATGTCAATGAGCTTAGCAATTAAGACATCATTCCCTTAAAATTAGAGGTATAAATATCCATCTCACATTTTTGCTAAAAAAAACATGAGTGAGAACTGTACGAAACGATTCGAATAAACTTACTTTGTAAAAAAGTTGTAAGGATAAGTTTTGCTCATATACTTATCATCGCCATTCACCATCGAACCATTGCTTCGAACAATATACCATACCCGACGTGTGAGATTTAAGATGCATACAATGGCTTGGATAAGGACACCTGGATACACCAATAATAGTTGAGAACCTGCTAGATTTTTTCCTTATTCTTGTAGGTTGTTAAATATTTAACAAAAATTATCCCAAATTCTATATTCTAATTGAATAGTATGATGTTCTTTGGATTTAGAATCCATACAATTAGAATGGTTACATAAGAAAAATAAAAAAATTGTATATAGGTTTTGTCAAATTGTGAAGAAACCCAAAAAGTGAAAAGAATGAATATAAGAAAAGCAAGTGAATATAAAAAGGAGATGCTAATTAAAGAGAAATTCTTGCAACATTTTGAGGAAGAAAACATACAAAATAAAAAGATTGATAAAGAGAAGAAAAAGCAAAAGGATCAAATAGTGTTATTCATTGCTTTGGAATATTGAAGCCAAAAGCCAATTTGGCCCTCTTGCCAGAATCTCACCGCCAACCAAATATACTCAATTAAATTCAGTGAATTTTTTGAGAGCTACATAATTTATTTCTTTATTTACTTTTTACCTTCTATTGACAAACTTCTTTGGCTAAATTATAAAAAATATTCCTGAACTGTGAGGTTTGTTTCAAAAATGCCTCTAACTTTGAAAAGTTTCAAAAGTACCCATGAACTTTGAAAAATGTTTCAAAAATACCCTTGCCATTAATTTTTGGATAGAAATTATTAGAATTTACGGTGAGAGGAGGAAAAAAGAAGAAACATTTTTCAATAGGGGTATTTTTTTAATTTTTTTTTAAAGTTCAAGAGTATTTTTGAAACTAAAACTTTAACGGTTTCCATCCAAAAATTAACGGCAAGGGTATTTTTGAAACATTTTTCAAAATTCAAGGGTATTTTTTAAAATTTTCAAAGTTTAGGGGCATTTTTGAAACAAACCCCATAATTCAAGGGTATTTTTTTATAATTTAGCCAACATCTTTATAATTATAGTATTTTGAGAAGTTAGTTCCGTACATGGTTTTAAATCTCCGTTCACATATTCACATTTTTATATGTTTGGATTCAACATCGACATGAGGGATAGATCAACATTTCCATTATATCATAGGAAAATTGAAATGTCTTAGTTTTGACAATTTGACGTTTTTTTTTTTTTTTTTTTTTTTTTTTTTTTTTTTTTAGTTTAATAGCGGTAGGAATGAAGATTTGAATCTTTGACCTCTTGGTCAATGATATGTGTTTTGACTGGTTGAACTATTTTCGGGTAAGACATTTTGAGGTTGTTAGATGATTGTATATGTTCTATGATTTTGTATTAATTGAAGTTTAGATTATAAGTCCATAGAATGTATGTCCAAAATTTAACTCTGATAATAAGAATATTTTTGAGATAGCCAATTTGGATCAATGTTATTATCTGTACGAATGGATTGAAATTGTGAAAGATTTTTATTTTAAATAATTCATAAAGCTTATTTACAAAAAAATCAATCAATAGCCTAACTTTCTAAAATATTTGTATATATATATTTGTAAAATCGTTTTCCTGAACAATTTCCCAGATCCACTCTAATTTTTTACCCAAAATGGAATAACCTCTTATAGTGTATTTGAAATAGCTTTCGAAAAAAAAGCTTTTTAAATAAAATCATTTTTTAATAATCTCCTTTGAAATTTTACTAATTTAAAGTGTATTTAGTTTAGTAATATTGATCTTAATCTACGTAAATTTTCGATCTGTCATGAAAAATTCTCCATTTCTCAATAACAACTTTACAGTTTAAGGTCAATTTGACACTTTGCAAAGCTTCAAGGCATAATTGAAATCTACTACAAAGTTTAGTGGTCTTTTATATATGTATGTGTTTCTTTTTTTAAAAGGCCAAAATCCAAAAATTTGAAACAAAGAAAAGTACATCAATCTATACATTATTCAAAAAACATCAAGTCATAGGTTCAAATCTTCGCAACTTATTTGAATAGTAATATTTAGAAAAAAAAAAAAAAAAAACAAACAAATAGTCAAAGTATGAGATTTATACGAAGCTTCTTGATTAAGACATGTAAAAGCAACTTAGATTTATCCATTAAATTCGTAATTTCGGGGATTTGTGGGTCCAAATAGCGACTTAAAGGAAATGTGAAAAAGAAAAAAAAAAAAAAAAATTAAAGTGAGACCACCGACTAACATAACTAACTTAACCAACCCCTCATCTAATTTAATTAAGGCCCTTTATCACTTTTTGGTCAACAAGAAATTTGGACTCCATTCTACTTTTCAATTCTGTTTTCTTTTTTTTTGAATTAATTTAATTTATATTAAATTGTTATTATTATTATTTTTTCCACATCTCATAGAACATTCATGTATATGCAGGTGGCATCCATCAACCTAAATTCTTTTACTTTTCAGCTTTTGGATTTGAATAAATTCCAGTGTCCACCCAAACAATTTGTTGATTGTTTTCTCTTGCTGTGACACTATTTTCAGTTACTAAATTTAGCTTCTCATCAATCAAGATAAGATTTTTTTTTTTTTTCTTCTCTTTTTACCTATTCATATCCTTCATACATAAACATTACTTAATTGATTCTGTCTTATTTTCCATTGATACATAAAACATACTTTTATAACTTAAAGTTCTGTTAAACTGTAAAAATTTAACTTAGAATTATCAATGAGGTGAAGTTTTCTCTTTTCTCTTTTCTTTTTTTCCCATTTGAACTTTTCCTCCTTTAATTTGGATAGCTTCTTTGATTCTACTTTGTGCAACTGTTTGTCAACCGCCTTCTTCATTCTTTTCCCTATAAATCCTTTTGATGGTTTCCATGGTTTCTCTATAAAACCCATCAAGGATTTAGCTCTCTCTGCAACTCATTCTTCTCTTTCTTCTACCTACACTAGATTACAAAACAGAAAGAACCAACCTTGTTTTGTTCTTCTCATTACAAGTGTAAACATTTTGTTTGAGCTTACCACCTGGCTTTGAAATTGTCCTTGTATGGCAGCATAGGTTGTTTGTCTTCCATTGAAATTTGTTAGAAAGCTTCCAAAAGTTCTAAGTGATTAGATCTTTCTCTCTTGGTTTATCTTCTTCCCAAGCTCTCTGTTAACCATCTGCTATGGCACCTCCAAATGACCCAGCTACCTTAACTTCTTCTGTTCTGAAATCTGAGGGTTTGGAGAATCTTATTGATTTTTCAGATGGGAAGATCAGTGTCAAAGGAGTTCCATTGCTGTCAGAAGTTCCAAGCAATGTCTTCTTTACCCCTTTCTCATCAATATACCAATCCTCCGATGCACCACTTCCTTTGCTCCAAAGAGTGCATAGTCTGTCCCATAAGGGCGGATTTCTCGGTTTCGACCAAACACGGCCTTCTGATAGGCTGACGAATTCTTTGGGAGAATTCAAGGGTAGGGAGTTTGTGAGTGTCTTTAGGTTCAAAACATGGTGGTCGACCATGTGGGTTGGGAATTCTGGGTCAGATTTACAAATGGAAACTCAATGGTTCATGCTAAATGTCCCTGAAATAAAGTCATATGTCGTTTTCATTCCCATTATTGAAGGTAGTTTCAGGTCTGCCCTTCATCCTGGGACTGATGGGCAAGTTTTGATTTGTGCTGAAAGTGGCTCAACTCATGTGAAAGCATCGAGTTTTGATGCCATAACCTACGTTCATGTGTCTGATAACCCTTACAAGTTAATGAAAGAGGCCTATGCTGCCATTAGAGTCCATTTGAATACTTTTAGACTCTTGGAAGAGAAGCCTGTCACTCATCTGGTGGACAAATTCGGTTGGTGCACTTGGGATGCTTTTTACTTGACAGTAGACCCTGTTGGAATTTGGCATGGTGTTAATGATTTTGTTGAAGGCGGCATCTCGCCAAGGTTTCTCATCATTGACGATGGGTGGCAAAGCATCAACATGGACGGCGAAGACCCGACTCGAGATGCAAAGAATCTTGTTCTGGGTGGGACTCAAATGACTGCCAGGCTCTACAGATTTGAAGAGTGTGAAAAGTTCAGAAAGTACAAAGGTGGGTCTTTGTTGGGTCCAAATGCTCCATCCTTTGATCCAAAGAAGCCGAAGCTATTGATCGCAAAGGCAATCGAGATTGAGCATGCTGAGAAAGACAGAGACAAGGCTCTTGGATCTGGAGTCACTGATGTGTCCAAGTTTGAAACCAAAATTCAGAAACTAACGAGAGAGTTGAATGAGATTTTTGGGAAAGAAGAAGAAGAAAGTAGTGTTGTAAGCAAAGGTTGTGCAAGCTGTTCTTGCAAGGCCGATGACTCTGGAATGAAAGCTTTCACAAAGGACTTGCGGACCAAATTCAAAGGTTTGGATGATGTATTTGTTTGGCATGCTCTTGCTGGTGCTTGGGGTGGTGTAAGGCCTGGCTCTACCCATCTGAGTTCCAAGATAATCCCCTGCAAGCTCTCCCCTGGGCTTGATGGCACAATGACTGATCTTGCTGTTGTGAAGATTGTCGAAGGCAGCATTGGACTTGTTCATCCTGATCAAGCTGACGATTTCTTTGATTCCATGCATTCCTATCTTTCTAAAGTTGGGATTTCAGGAGTGAAAGTTGATGTGATGCACGTAAGTATCTATAAAACAAAACCTTCAGTTTGATTTTGAACTTAGTGTTATGAATATATAACTAATCTATCAACGGTTTCGTCGTATTGTTTGTTCTATTCAGACTCTAGAGTATGTCTCAGAGGAATATGGAGGAAGAGTTGATCTTGCAAAGGCCTACTATAAGGGTCTGACCAACTCTCTTCTTAAGAACTTCAAAGGGACTGGCCTTTTCTCTAGTATGCAACAATGCAATGATTTCTTCTACCTTGGCACAAAGCAAAACTCCATTGGAAGAGTTGGTAAGAATTTCAACCTTTTCCATCTCTCTGTTCTCCAGTCGTTTGAATTTCACAGAAGGGTCGATCAAAATGAAACAAAAAGAACAAAAGAGACATTTTCATTAAAATTTAACTACATCAAATCTTTTTGGAACAGGTGATGATTTTTGGTTTCAAGATCCAAATGGTGATCCCATGGGTGTTTACTGGTTACAAGGTGTCCATATGATCCACTGTGCATACAACAGCATGTGGATGGGGCAGATCATACAACCTGATTGGGACATGTTCCAATCAGACCATCTATGTGCCAAATTCCATGCAGGATCAAGAGCCATCTGTGGAGGTCCTGTCTATGTGAGTGACTCTGTGAGCGGCCATAATTTTGACCTCATAAAGCAGCTCGTGTATCCAGATGGAACTATTCCTAGGTGCCAACATTTTGCCCTCCCCACTAGAGACTGCCTCTTCAAGAATCCTTTATTTGACAGCAAAACTGTTCTCAAGATCTGGAACCTCAACAAGGTACCATCTAATTTCATCTTTTACCAATTGAAACACCCAAATGTTTATATCTTTCCAAGACATGACATTTATTTCATCTTCTTGGTTGGAATTTAATGACAGTATTGTGGTGTAATTGGAGCTTTCAACTGCCAAGGAGCAGGGTGGGACCCTAAAGAACAAAGAATCAAGGGACATCCAGAATGCTACAAGCCAATGTCTACAACAGTACATGTCAGTGATGTGGAATGGGACCAAAAACCAGAAGCAGCCCCAATGGGGAATTTCATCGAATACATTGTGTACCTGAATCAAGCAGAGCAAATTCTCCACACGACCCCAAAATCTGAACCGCTAAAAGTGACGCTTCAACCATCTACATTCGAGCTCTTCAGCTTCATTCCCCTTAGAAAACTCAATTCCAACATCAAATTCGCCCCCATTGGCCTGACGAACATGTTCAACAGTTCTGGAACCATTCAACATTTGAAGTATAACGACAATGGAGCGGAATTGAAAGTGAAAGGAGGGGGAAGTTTCTTGGCTTACTCAAGTGGGTCGCCGAAGAAATGCCTTTCGAACGGAATTGAAGTGGAATTCGAATGGGATTCCGATGGAAAGCTGAGTTTCGATCTTCCATGGATTGAAGCAGCCGGTGGAGTTTCTAATTTGGATATTTTCTTTTGAGCAATTTTATCTAAAGTAATTTTTATTTATTTTATGCATTTTGTTGTCTTGTGTTAAGTGACATGTGTGCTAAGGGATAGCCATGTCAATTAAATAAAGGCTTTTATTATTATTATTATTATTATTATTATTATTATTATATTTTGAACTTTTTTTTTTTCTTTTTTCCTTTTTCTTTCCATTGAGATTGCTTGAGGATTTGTCCTTTGAAAGAGGACATTATGTTTTGAATTTGAACAAAACTTCCCTGCATACCGGTATGTAGGGATCTCCCTACATACCCCATTAAAATCTTGAGAAAAAATGAGAAAAAATTTTTATCTCTCCTAGTTGTCAACATTTTAATGGTGGTATGCAGGGAGATTCCTACATACCGGTATGCAGGGAAGTTTTTTCCTTTGAATTTTGTTTCTACAAAATAAATGTGATGGTGACTTTTATGGCCATTTTATTTTTGGTCCTAATTCTAATTCCAAGTTTGTGTTATTTTGGCAGTTGTAATTTTAATTTGTTTTTCGCCTGCTTTAATCCCAATATTTTTGAAACATCTATTTTAGTTTGACTCAATACATAATCTATATTTTATAAAATATATGAGTCAAACTAAGAATAAACATTATGTTAGGAAAAAAAAGTATATGCATATGATAAAAATTCAAATGAGAGTAACAATGATGATAAAGAGTAGGAACTTATACTGATAAGTTTTGTCTAACTATTCATGATCAAAATATTCATGCCCTCATACTTAGAGACAAAAATACACCATACGTATCATGTAATAGATGCATTGTCACATCTCGAGTAAGGACAAAATTTAATACTAGGTATGCAACTCATGTGTCAAGCTTAAGACACCTCATCTTGAACGTGTCATTGCTCCTCCATATCATGATACCACCTTAACATTTCAAATCATACACCATTACTATTGTCCTAATAACCCTTTTTAACTTGAGTCAGGAAGTTTCACCGACTTATATATCATGCATGTCATTTCAAAAATTGCAAGCGCTTCTCTCGAGGTCCAACCATCAATAGATCGTTGTTAACTTTTTCTTGAATTGTTGGAGGTTCATGTCTATCACGATTCTTCAATAAGATAAAGTCAAAAAAAATTTAAGACACATGGGTATCAATTAAACTTCTCAAATATCTTTCTTTCAATGTTAAGATAACTCAAAATGTTTTAACATAAGGTCGTTTTGACCTTTACTACATTATTTATGAAATGTTATTCCAAATGGCAAATACATCACTATAGTCTAATAAAATATTAGATGCAATTTCGATTCAAAATCCAAATGGTTAGAATGGTATAGTGTAGGAAAGAAATATAAAAGTTATTCTTCAAGAAAGACCCAAAAAGTAAAATTAAATAAAAGAAATTGAATATAACAAAAAAAAAAAGTGAATATAAAAAGGAGAGGCTAATTAATGAGAAATTCTTGTGGAAAAAAAACAACCAAACTTTGAAAGGTTGAAAAGAGAGGCAATAAAAAATCAATCGTGTCACTGGAATATTGAATCCAATGCCCAATTTGCTTTATCTTGCAAGAATTTTACTGCCAAAAAAATATACCAAAATTTTTCAGAGCTACATGTGAATCCAATTAATATAATTTTTTTTTGAAATATATTATAAAGACATAGATTATCTATGATTATTTTTTAAATATCTCTAACATTGGTCGATGAAAAGAAGAATATACTTTTCGATACCTTATCTTTGAGAATTATTCTTTCTGATTTTAAGAAGAAAAATATTTAAAAGAAGTTTCAAATTTTCAAGTATTCAAAAATGCAAATCGAGGAAAGTTCTATCCATAGTCTTCTTTTACAAAATATTTATCCATTATATATTTATAAAATTGGTTCTAGATTTTGACTACTCTAGACTAATTAGAGCATATTGTTCAACTAGTTAAGTCATTGGTGATATATGTATGAAATTTATATTTGTACGCCAAAGCTTCTAAATTAAGTTATCGAAAAGAAAAAAAAAAAAAAACCTACTTAGATTATCCATTAGTTTTTTTTTTTGGGGGGGGGGGGGGGGGGGAATTTGTGGCTTAGCAACTTAAAAAGAAAAGGGAAAAAAAAAAATAATCCAAAGTGTGACCAGGACCAGCATACATTCATGGCATGCATGTCTGGACACCTTCATTTAGAAAATAAAAAATCTAAAATAGTGAATCAACTTTTTTTGTTTTTATATTACCATTGACTTTATTTTCTTGTATGTTCAAACTTTTCAACTTTTGGGTTTGAACAAATTCAATCTCTCCACTCAAACAATTTGGTCTATACTTCCTATAATTGATCAACTAGACATATACCTGTTCAAATCTTTCTTATCTATGGAACTTAAAATGCTACTTCAAGATTAAACCCTTACGAACAAACACACTAAATAGAGGAAACTAGAGAGAGTATCTTGTTTAGCTTCCAAATCTTGAGAACAATTTTGTTGTCAAAAAAAGAATTTTTGAAGAGGCCAATCTCTAGTAGGGAGGGCAAAATGTTGGCATCTGGGATTTTCGAAGAGACAATCTCTACGAGCCCCACGAAACCTAAGATTGTAAAGGATGAGAAATTTTCAAGTTCACCTGTCCTACGGTACGTCCCTTTATCTCGATGTAAAAAAGGTGAAGAATCACCTTTCACAGAATGTTCGGAAAACATAAAGGTTTGTGACATTGAAATTTTGAAAGAAAGTTTCACTACGCCTCTTACAAAGATCACAAAGCAAGAGGTAAGGAGACCTGAGAATGACCAAATGAAGATGGCTTTGCTTGAGAGGCGGATGAAAGATGGGTTTGACCCTAAGACATACAAACTTCTAGCGAAAGCGGGTTATGACTTCACAACTCATACTGAGTTTAAAATTCTAAGGATCTTTGATGGAAGACCTGAGCTTTCTTCGACACAAAAGAAGCTTCTAATGGAAGGTTATACTCTTCCTACATCGAGAAAAGGCCTTAGATATAAATCACTTGAGCCAGTTCACATAACAAAAATAGGGAAATTGAAAGTGACATACACAAATCATATAACGGTAGAGGAAGCTGACGACTCGAAAGAAGAACAAAGTTCGACCAACGAACTTCTGTTTTTAGGCACATCAGAGCGCCGGTTGCTCATGCCTTAGTCTTTCAGAGTTTAGGTGTAAATGAAACGAAAGGAGAAAACACACAACCTACATCGGCCGATTACTCTGTCTTAGCCTTTCAAAGGCTAGTCTTCATTTTCTTCATCTTCTCCACACTTCTTCTTATTCTCCAAACCCTCCTTCTTCCATAACCCTGACTGTTAGCGAGCGGCAGCAACCGACGAGCGACGTCTGGGACGTGCGGTCTTCACGACAAAACTATTTTACTCTTCTACTCTTTTATCTTGTAATGTTATGATGAGATATTATATATGTTTTGCTCGTAATTTAGAGATCATGAGTAGCTAATTTCATATCTTAGGGCCTTGATGTAGCCATTAGTTTATATGGATTGATTTATGGACTATTGTGATTGTTTTCAGTTATTTCATATATGCAATTGAGAACTTAATGCTTTTAATCTCTTGATCACGGATTAATTGTTGTATTGTCTAAATTAGATGCTGGGGAGAGGTTAATTTAGACTAGATCTATAATTGCATGCCTTAGGTTGTTCTAAGATCGGGAGACTTAAGATCGCTTGAGAAGTCGTTAAAAGAATTGAACTTTCATGCTTCGGTCTGCTATTGAAATTAGATAGAGACACCAATTTCTTAACTTGGTGTAAAGAATTAATTGTGCTCGAGAGAGAGAGTTGATAATTAGAAATTCTTGATTTATGGAATATTTGCATGTTCAATCATAATCAATCAATAAATTAATTCATACATATAATTGGTGAAATCAATTCCTTGGCTTTTCTCCACTAAGTTTTCACACTTTATTCGTTTTGAGTAATTTTTTATTAATTCACATCTTATTCGAATCTTTTCTCTAAATAAAATTGGACAATTACACTTATCTTATGGTAATTAAGTGAACTAGAAAACCAGTCCAGAGGACAATACTTGATTTTTCACTATATTAAAACTTAATCTGTACACTTGCAGTGAGCAACCACATGAGCTTAAAAGGTGAATGATCCAAAAAAAGAAAAATATTTTCCCCTTGAACTACATTATGATTTGATCCCTCCACACTCAAATGGACATAGACAACTTAAGGAAAAAAAAAGAAAAAAAAAACTTAAGTTCAGTCAAAGCAATTAGAAAAGAGAGTTCTCTGCAAACAAAAAAAAATGATGCAACAAATATTGAAACATGACAATACAAATTGAAGAAATTCATCATCACTGAGGACAACATACCAAATTGAAGATATGCACAACTATGAATGAGATGCTACAAGTTGGATGAATAAAAAAAGACTTCATTAAAGGCAAGGGATCAAATAGTGATCCATTCATTTGGAATATTGAAACCAATGCCAATTTGACCCTCTTGCCGGAATCCTACTGAATTTTTTGAGAGCTACATATAATCCAATTGCTAGATTTTTTTTTTTTTTTTTTTAATATTCTATTGACAAACTGCATTATACTTATATGTATTTTGAGAAGTTAGTTTGGTAGATGGTTTTAAATCTCCCTTTTACATATTGACATTTTCGTATGTTTGGATTCGCGATAGATCAACATTTCCATTATATCATAGAAAAATTGAAATGTCTTGATTATTATTATTATTATTATTATTAAGTTTATCCGCGGTAGGAATGAAGATTTGAATTTGACCTATTGACCAAGGATGTGTTTTGACTAATTGAGCTATATTCAGATTGATATTTTGAAGTTTATGATATAACTCCTTAGAATCTATGTCCAAAATTCAACTCTGATAATAAGAACATTTTTTAGATAGCCAATTTGGATCGATGTTATTATCTGTATTGAAATTATGAAATATTTTTCTTTTAAATAATGCATAAAGCTTATCTACCCCAAAAAAAAGCCTAATTTTCTAAAATATTTGTGTATATATATATATATATATATATTGTAAAATTGTTTTCCCGAACAATTTCCCAGATCCGCTCTAATTTTTGACTCCAAAATGGAATAACCACTTATATTGAGGTTAATAGTGTGTTTGAAATAGCTTTTGGAAAAAATGCTTTTTAAGTAAAATCATTTTTTTAATAATCACCTTCTAAATTATGTGTATTTAGTTTAGTTTTTCCAAAGTGATTTTAGATGATAAAAAGTGTTTTTAAACAAAAAAAAAAAATCTTAATAAATAAAAAGCATTTTGAAAAAATTGGATAAATTTAACATTTCTTTTTGAAGAAATACTTGAGAGATGAATTGTCCAAAAAATGACTTTAAATTGATTGATTGAAAATCTTCAAAATAATAGTAAGAAATCAAAACACATTTGCACTAAGTAGAATCACTTTTAAATGTAGTATCCAAATAAATTTGTTATTTGAAATACTTTTAGAAACATAATAAAAGACAATTTTTATTAAAAGTATTAAAAATAAATATATATATTTTTTTAAAAAAAAAAGTGCTTAAAATGGAAGGTAGCATACCCTAAATCATATAAAATATCTAGACTTTAAAATGGAAGGTAGCATACCCTAAATCATATAAAATATCTAGACTTTGAAAAGTTCCATTTTTTAACCTTTAAACTTCGATATTATTCCAAATTGACCCTTTGAGAGTTTTTTTTTTAATTTTTTTTTAAATTTAAATATTGAATGATTGTTCATGTATAAGAATTGAAATCATTTACAAACTTAATTAATGTTGACTGATTTTTTTTTTTTTTTTAATATAGTTAACCTAGCATATGACAACTAGCGTATAAAATTTGATTTTGAAATAATATCAACAAAATCTTTTGAGATCGTTGAAACAAATAGTAATAATGATCTTAATCTATGTTAACTTCCATCCATCATAAAAAAATCTTCATTTCTTAATAACAACTTTAAAGTTTAAGGTCAAACTTACATTTTGCAAAGTCAAAAAGTATAATTGAAATCTACCCAAAAGTTTAATGGTTATATATGTGTTGCTTAAAAAAGCTAAAATCCAAGAATTTAAAACAAAGAAAAGTGTGTTAATCTATACATTATTCAACTCGTCAAAGCATTAAGTCATATGTTCAAATATTAGAAAATAATAAATAAAAAATACTTATAAAAGAAAAAAAACAAATAGTCAAAGTATGAGCTTTATACAAAGCTTCTTGATAAAAGACAAATAAAAGCTACTTAGATTATCCATTACATTCGTAAATTTGGGGATTTGTGGGTCCAATGGCAACTTAAAGGAAATATGAAAAAAATAATAATAATTAAAGTGAGACCACCGACTAACATAACTAACTTAACTAACCCCACATTAAAGTATGAGATTTATACAAAGCTTCTTTATCTCTTTTTGGTCAACAAGACATTTGGACTCCATTCTGTTTCTGTTTTTGTTTTGTTTTTTTTGTTTTGTTTTTTTTTGTTTTTGTTTTTGTTTTTGTTTTTTTTCCAACATCTTATAGACATTTGTATTCAGGTGGCATCCATGAATCATCTTGCTTGATGAACCTCAACCAAAATTCTTCTTAGGCTTTCAATTCCTTGTATTCTTCAAAGGCTTTTACTTTTATATCATCAAAATTATTCCTTGTACATTTCAGCTTTTCAATCTGAATAAATTCCAGTGTCCACTCAAACAATTTGTTGATTGTTTTCTCTTGCTGTGACACTATTTTCAGTTACTATATTTGGATTCTCATCGATCAAGATAAGATTTTTTTTTTTCTTTCTCTTTTTACCTGTTCATATCCTTCATATATAAACATATATTACTTAATTGATTCTGTCTTATTTTCCATTGATACATAAGAGTTTATAGAATTAAAGTTACTATACATACTTTTATAACTTAAAAGTTTTGTTGAAGTGTACAAATTTAACTTAGAATTATCAACGAGGTGAAGTTTTGTCTTTTGTCTTTTCTCTTTTCCTTTTTCCCACGTGAACTTTTCCTCCTTCAATTTGGATAGCTTCTTTGATTCTACTTTGTGCAACTGTTTGTCAACTACCTTCTTCATTTTGCATGGTTTCTCTATAAAACCCATCAAGGTTTTAGCTCTCTCTGCAACTCATTCTTCTCTTTCTTCTACCTACACTAGATTACAAAACAGAAAGAACCAACCTTGTTTTGTTCTTCTCATTACAAGTGTAGGCTTTTTGTTTGAGCTTACCACCTGGCTTTGAAATTGTCCTTGTATGGAAGCATAGGTTGTTTGTCTTCCATTGAAATTTGTTAGAAAGCTTCCAAAAGTTCTAAGTCACAACATCTTTCTCTTGGTTTATCTTCTTTCCAAGCTCTCTGTTAACCATCTGCTATGGCACCTCCAAATGTCCCAGCTACCTTAACTTCTTCTGTTCTGAAACCTGAGAGTTTGGAGAATCTTATTGATTTTTCAGATGGGAAGATCAGTGTCAAAGGAGTTCCATTGCTGTCAGAAGTTCCAAGCAATGTCTTTTTTAGCCCTTTCTCTTCAATATACCAATCCTCCGATGCACCACTTCCTTTGCTCCAAAGAGTGCATAGTCTGTCCCATAAGGGTGGATTCCTCGGTTTCGACCAAACACGGCCTTCTGATAGGCTGATGAATTCTTTGGGAAAATTCAAGGGTAGGGAGTTTGTGAGTATCTTTAGGTTCAAAACATGGTGGTCGACCATGTGGGTTGGGAATTCTGGGTCAGATTTACAAATGGAAACTCAATGGTTCATGCTAAATGTCCCTGAAATAAAGTCATATGTCGTTTTCATTCCCATTATTGAAGGAAGTTTCAGGTCTGCCTTTCATCCTGGGACTGATGGGCAAGTTTTGATTTGTGCTGAAAGTGGCTCAACTCATGTGAAAGCATCGAGTTTTGATGCCATAACCTACGTTCATGTGTCTGATAACCCTTACAAGTTAATGAAAGAGGCCTATGCTGCCATTAGAGTCCATTTGAATACTTTTAGACTCTTGGAAGAGAAGCCTGTCACACATCTGGTGGACAAATTCGGTTGGTGCACTTGGGATGCTTTTTACTTGACGGTAGACACTGTTGGAATTTGGCATGGTCTTACTGATTTTGTTGAAGGTGGCATCTCGCCAAGGTTTCTCATCATTGACGATGGGTGGCAAAGCATCAACATGGATGGCGAAGACCCGACACGAGATGTAAAGAATCTTGTTCTGTGTGGGAGTCAAATGAATGCCAGGCTCTACAGATTTGAAGAGTGTGAAAAGTTCAGAAAGTACAAAGGTGGGTCTTTGTTGGGTCCAAATGTTCCATCCTTTGATCCAAAGAAGCCGAAGCTGTTGATCGTGAAGGCAGACGAGATTGAGGATGCTAAGAACGACAGAGACAGGGCTCTTGGATCTGGAGTCACCGATGTGTCTAAGTTTGAAACAAAAATTAAGAAACTAACGCAAGAGTTGAATGAGATTTTTGGGAAAAAGGAAGAAGAAAGTAGTGTTGTAAGCAAAGGTTGTGCAAGCTATTCTTGCAAGGCCGACGACACTGGAATGAAGGCTTTCACAAGGGACTTGCGAACAAAATTCAAAGGTTTGGATGATATATTTGTTTGGCATGCTCTTGCGGGTGCTTGGGGTGGTGTAAGGCCTGGCTCTACCCATCTGAGTTCCAAGTTAGTTCCCTGCAATCTCTCCCCTGGGCTTGATGGCACAATGTCTGATCTTGCTGTCGTGAGGATCATTGAAGGTAGCATTGGACTTGTTCATCCTGATCAAGCTGACGATTTCTTTGATTCCATGCATTCCTATCTTTCTAAAGTTGGGATTTCAGGAGTGAAAGTTGATGTGATGCACGTAAGTATCTATAAAACAAAACCTTCAGTTTGATTTTGAACTTGTGTTATGAATATATAACTAATCTATCAACGGTTTCGTCATATTGTTTGTTCAATTCAGACTCTAGAGTATGTCTCAGAGGAATATGGAGGAAGAGTTGATCTTGCAAAGGCCTACTATAAGGGTCTGACCAACTCTATTCTTAAGAACTTCAAAGGGACTGGCCTTTTCTCTAGTATGCAACAATGCAATGATTTCTTCTACCTTGGCACAAAGCAAAACTCCATAGGAAGAGTTGGTAAGAATTTCAACCTTCTCCTTCTCTCTGTTTTTCAATCGTTTGAATTTCACGGAAGGGTCGATCAAAATGAAACAAAAAGAACAAAAGAGACATTTTCATTAAAATTTGACTACATCAAATCTTTTTGGGACAGGTGACGATTTTTGGTTTCAAGATCCAAATGGCGATCCCATGGGTATTTACTGGTTACAAGGTGTCCATATGATCCACTGTGCATACAACAGCATGTGGATAGGGCAGATCATACAGCCTGATTGGGACATGTTCCAATCAGACCATCTATGTGCCAAATTCCATGCAGGATCAAGAGCCATCTGTGGAGGTCCTGTGTATGTGAGTGACTCTGTGAGCGGCCATAATTTTGACCTCATAAAGCAGCTCGTGTATCCAGATGGAACTATTCCTAGGTGCCAACATTTTGCCCTCCCCACTAGAGACTGCCTCTTCAAGAATCCTTTATTTGACAGCAAAACTGTTCTCAAGATATGGAACCTCAACAAGGTACCATCTAATTTCATCTTTTACTAATTGAAACACCCAAATGTTTATATCTTTCCAAGACATGACATTTATTTCATCTTCTTGGTTGGAATTTAATGACAGTATTGTGGTGTAATTGGAGCTTTCAACTGTCAAGGAGCAGGGTGGGACCCTAAAGAACAAAGAATCAAGGGACATCCAGAATGCTACAAGCCAATGTCTACAACAATACATGTCAGTGATGTGGAATGGGACCAAAAACCAGAAGCAGCCCCAATGGGGAATTTCGTCGAATACATTGTGTACCTGAATCAAGCAGAGCAAATTCTCCACACGACCCCAAAATCTGAACCGCTAAAAGTGACGCTTCAACCATCTACATTTGAGATCTTCAGCTTGATACCCCTCAGAAAGCTATACTCCAACGTCAAATTTGCTCCCATCGGCCTGACGAACATGTTCAATAGCTCTGGAACTATTCAGCATTTGAAGTATAACGAAAATGGAGTTGAGTTGAAGGTGAAAGGAGGAGGAAGTTTCTTGGCTTACTCAAGTGGGTCGCCGAAGAAATGCCTTTCGAACGGAATCGAAGTGGAATTTGAATGGGATTCCGATGGAAAGCTGAGTTTCGATCTTCCATGGATTGAAGCAGCCGGTGGAGTTTCTAATTTGGATATTTTCTTTTAAAGCAATTATATCTAAAGTAATTTTTATTTATTTTATGCATTTTGTTGTCTTTTGTTAAGTTCCATGTGTGCTCGTTTCAAGAAAAAAAAAAAAAAAAAATGTAACGTGTGTGCTAAGGGATAGCCATGTCAATTAAATAAAGGCTTTTATTATTATTATTATTATTGTATTTTGATTTTTTTTTTCTTTTTTCATTTTTCTAATTTCCATTGAGATTGCTTGAGGATTTGTGTCCTTTGAGAGAGGGCATTATGTTTTGATTTTGTTTCTACTAAATAAATGTGATGGTGACTTTTATGGCCACTAGTTTGAAATTACGTGCGTTGCACGTGTTATAATACCTTTTTAAATATAGGTAGTTAATTAGAAAATTTGAAATATGATTGGATAATGTGCCAAAAAAAATATAAAAATGAATAAATACACGTGAATTTATAATTATTGCAAAAATTGATATGTATATAACCAAATTGAATCATTCTCATAAAAATGGTTTATAACCAAATATCATAGATATAAATCAAATATAAAAAATCTCACCCGCTTAAACATTTTTTTAAGATTGAAGATAACGAAAGCTCTTTAAAAAAACTATACCAACGTGAGAATGATGTGTGAACCTAAATGTGGGAATCAAGATTTTGTTTTAAACGAATTCTTAATCTTATCATAGATGAGATTTATTTAAAAAAAAAAAAAAAAAAAAAAACACAAACGTGGGAATGAAGATGTTTTTTTTAAAACCAATTCTTAATCTCATCAAATATGAGATTTTTTTAAAACCAATTCTTAATTTTATCAAATAGATTTTTTTAAAAAAATAACAACCTAAACGTGGCAATGTTTTTTTTTTAACTAATTCTTAATCTTATCAAAGATGAGATTTTTTTTTTTTTAAAAAAAAAAACTAAACGTGATAATGAAGATGTGAGAATTTGAATAATAAAATATTTAATAATTAAATAGGAAGGACAAATAAGGAATTTGAAGATTAAAAAGGGGCTTAAAAGGAAATCAAAAGTTTCTCCCCCTTTTAATATAGTATAGATTAAAAAATTATTAATCTCATCAAATATGTTTTTTTTAAAAAAAAAAAAAATCAATTCTTATACTTATGAAAGATGAGATTTTTTTTTTTAAAAAAAAAA
Organism: Luffa acutangula; assembly: GCA_036850905.1. Lineage (NCBI taxonomy): Eukaryota > Viridiplantae > Streptophyta > Magnoliopsida > Cucurbitales > Cucurbitaceae > Luffa > Luffa acutangula. The sequence continues at coordinate 51,238,735 of CM072090.1, forward strand.
ACAATGATAATGAAGATTTTTTCTTAAAACCAATTCTTAATCTTAAACGTGGGAATGATTTACCCTATGGAATTTGAATAATACCAATTATCAATCTTACCTAATCGTGAGAATGAGTTTTTTTTGAACCAATCTTCTTTTTTTTTTAAAAAAAAAAACAATATCTAAACGTAAATTAACCAATTTTTTAAACATTTTTATTTAAAAAAAAAAACAATATCTAAATGTAAATGAGATTTAACCAATTCTAAATCATATGATTTTTTTTAAAAAAAAAACAATACCTAAACGTGATAATGAGATTTTTTTTTAACCCCTATATATATATTTTAAAAAAAAAAACAATATCTAAAGGTAAATGAGATTTAACCTTTTTTTTTTACAATATCTAAACGTGATAATGAACTTTTTATTAAAACAATTCTAATAAAATATTCTTTTTTTTTAAAAAAAAAAACAATACGTAAATGTGATAATGAGATTTTTTTTAACCTATATATTTTTTTTCTAAAAGAAATAATATCTTAAATGAGATTTAACCAATTTTTTTAACTTTTTTTTTTTACAATATCTAAACTTGATAATGAATTTTTTTAAAACAATTCTAATAAAATATATATTTTTAAAAAAAAAAACAATACATAAACATGATAATGAGATTTTTTTAACCATTGTTTATTTTTTTTTTAAAAAAAAAAAAATATCTAAACGTAAATGAGATTTAACCAATTTTTTAACCATTTTTTTTTTACAATATCTAAACTTGATAATGAATTTTTTTAAAACAATTCTAATAAAATATATATTTTTTAAAAAAAAACAATACCTAAACATGATAATGAGATTTTTTTTAACCAGTATTTATTTTAAAAAAAAAAAAACAATATCTAAACGTAAATGAGATTTAACCAATTTTTTAACCATTTTTTTTACAATATCTAAATGTGATAATTAACTTTTTTTTTAAACAATTCTAATAAAATATTTGTATTTAAAAAAAAAAAAAACAATACCTAAATGTGATAATGAGATTTTTTTAACCAATATATATATATTTTTTTCAAAAAAAAAAAAATCATAACGTAAATGAGATTAAACGTGGTAATTAACTTTTTTTTAAAACAATTCTAATCAAATATATATATATATTTAAAAAAAAAAAGTACCTAAATGTGATAATGAGATTTTTTTAAACCAATATATATATATATATATATATATATATTAAAAAAAAACAATATCTAAACGTAAATGAGATTTAACCAATTTTTTAACCAATTTTTTTTTTACCATATCTAAACGTGATAATGAACTTTTTTTTTTAAAAAAAAATCTAATAAAATATTGAAGAATTAAATAGGAAGGACAAATAAGGAATTTGAAGATTAAACAGGGGCGTAAAAGGAAATCAAAAGTTTCTCCTCTTAAGCGCCTTTTAATATAGTATAGATATAGATATAGATATAGATATAGATTTTATTATCGGTACTAATTCTAGTTCCAAGTTTGGGTTATTTTGGTAGTTGTAATTTTAACCCTTTTATATTTTAGTTTATGTAAATTAAAAATTACGTGTGTTTTTTTTTTTAATATTTGTGAACTCTCAACACATATTGTATATACTACAAAGATTCATTAATATGTAAGATTGTGAGTATGTGACAATATTTAGAGAATTTTATCAAATGTGAAACATTGTATTTTGAATCACTTTCTAAAAGGTATATGAATTCAAAGTAGATGTTTTTTTTGGGATGACAATAAAGATAGCTGGCAATGAGGAGTAAGGCAACCATGATGGAGAAAGAATCATATTCACAAAAAAAAAAAAAAAAAAATTATTATTAAAATAATGTGTTATTGGCTAATGCGTTATTATAGTTATTAATTTAACTACTCTAAGCTAACTAGATCATATTGTTCAACTAGTTAAACCATTAATAATAATGGTGTAAAAAAATACTTAGATTATATATCCATTAATTCTTTTGTTGTTTTGGAAGAATTTGTGGCTCTAACAACTGAAAAAGAAAAGAAAAGAGAAAAAAAAGAATTAAAGTTAGACCAGGAACCAACATACATTTTTATGCATGTCCACCTTCATTTAGAAAATAAAAAATCTAAAATTTTGAATCATTTTTTTTTTCAATTTGGTCTCTATTTTCTTATTTATGCAATATAAGCATAATTGATCAACTAGACCATGTACTTCCTTAGGGTTTAAGTTCAAACCTCTCATACCCATTGTGACCTTAAAAAAAAATACTAATTAATTTTTCATGGTAAATTTTGACTTATATTACTTAAACCATCAATATAAAAATCTTCTCTCTTATTTAGATATTTAAAAAAAATTAATAATATTTAATTGGTTCTCTCCTTATAAAATTTTAAATAGTGTGATGGTTTGCATTGTTTTTCCTATGAAAAAACATCAAGTAATTTTTAAGCTTTTTCTGTTCAAAATAATTTCTCTCTAACTCTCAATTCAAACTTTCCATAGAGAAATATCAAGTCCTCTCTAACTTTATATTTCAAGTGTAGATTTTGCTTGAGCCACACATGGCTTTCAATTTGTCATAGGGCAACTTACTTTTTCTTTTGTTGAAAGTTATTGGCATGTTTTCAATAATGTTCTGAAAAACAATTAGAGATTCATCTTTTTTGTTCTTAAATCTAAAATTTGAAATTTATATATATATTTTTTTCGAATGGAAGTATCTCATATTTAAAAAGGAGTTCTTTCCAATATGATTCTCATAATTGAGTTTCAATTTGATCTCTATGATTTTAAAAGTTTCAATTTAGTTTTTTAATATAAGCTTGGTTTGAATTTGATCTCTGTAGTTTAGAAGTTTCATGTGGTCGTTTGATCAAATCTTATAAATGGTTTTGTTACATGATTTCAACAAATACTAGATACTACAAGTGTATGAGTCAAGGTTTAATATAGTGTAAGTAAATTATAATTAAAACCATGCATGTGTCAAGTTTTATGTCTTTTTACTCACTAATTTGAACAAAATTAAAGCCATGTATGTGTTTATAAAACTTAAATGATAAAACCTTCTTTATTTATTTTTCTTTGTAATGTATAGGATATAATTAAAACCTTTTTTATTAAGAGTATAATACTTTTACGTTGAGCTATGTTCAAATTTATGTGATGGGATGAAATATTGATATCAAAATTCAAAATCATGGTCAAAAGAGCATAACTCAACTGACATCAAGTTGTACCGATAACCATAAAGTCTTTGGTTCGAATCTCCCACCCCACATATTGTCCAAAAAAAAAAAAAAAAAAAAAAAAATCAATGGAAGTTTTGAAAATTACCATAAAGGATAGAGTTACAATCTCATTTATTCTTTTAATAATTGACATGTCTATCTCTAGCAAACTTGTCAATTAAACACCAGACAGAATACATATATAAATAAAAACAACTTTAGATAGAATTTCTCAAAAGAAAATATCCAAATTAGAAACTCCACCGGCTGCTTCAATCCATGGAAGATCGAAACTCAGCTTTCCATCGGAATCCCATTCAAATTCCACTTCGATTCCGTTCGAAAGGCATTTCTTCGGCGACCCACTTGAGTAAGCCAAGAAACTTCCTCCTCCTTTCACTTTCAATTCCGCTCCATTGTCGTTATACTTTAAATGTTGAATGGTTCCAGAACTGTTGAACATGTTCGTCAGGCCAATGGGGGCGAATTTGATGTTGGAATTGAGTTTTCTAAGGGGAATGAAGCTGAAGAGCTCGAATGTAGATGGTTGAAGCATCACTTTTAGCGGCTCGGATTTTGGGGTCGTGAGGAGAATTTGCTCTGCTTGGTTCAGGTACACAAGGTATTCGACGAAATTCCCCATTGGGGCTGCTTCTGGTTTTTGGTCCCATTCTACATCGTTGACATGTACTGTTGTGGACATTGGCTTGTAGCATTCTAGACGCCCTTTGATTCTTTTCTCTTTTCGATCCCAACCTGCTCCTTGGCAGTTGAAAGCTCCAATTACACCTCCATACTGTAATTAAATTCCAGCCAGGAAGATGAAATGAATGTCATGATTTGGAAAAAATAATAAGGCTTGGTTATGTTTTAATCAGTAAATGATAAAGGTTAAAGAAACATTTTTGGCTCTGAAGTAATGATTTAGTTCTTGAACTTATATATGTAACTATTTAGTCCATGTAGTTTTTATCGTGAAAAATCTCATGAAGATGTAATGTGGGTTAGACGTAGCAGCCATGTTGATCATCCTAATTGTTACTTCAAGATTAAACCCTTATGAACAAACACCAAAAACACAAAAACAAGAGAGAGTACCTTGTTAAGGTTCCAAATCTTGAGAACAGTTTTGTTGTCAAATAAAGGATTTTTGAAGAGGCAATCTCTAGTAGGGAGGGCAAAATGCTGGCATCTGGGAATTGTTCCATCAGGATATGCAAGTTTCTTTATGAGATCAAAATCATGACCACCCACTGAGTCGCTCACATACACAGGACCCCCACAGATGGCTCTTGATCCTGCATGGAATTTGGCACACTTATGATCTGATTGGAACATGTCCCAATCAGGCTGTATGATCTGCCCCATCCACATGCTGTTGAATGCACAATGGACCATATGAACACCTTGTAACCAGTACACACCCATGGGATCACCATGTGGATCATGGAACCAAAAGTCATCACCTGCTCCACAAAGCATATGGTAGTAGTCAAACTTACTTTGTATTTGAATTTTCTTTGTTATTAACAAGTTTTGATTCCTTTCGTTTTCGTTTTGGCCAACTCTTCAGTGAACTTCAAATGACCAGAGGATGCAGAGAGAGGAAAAAGTTGAGATTCTTACTGACTCTTCCTATGGAGTTTTGCTTTGTGCCAAGAAAGAAGAAATCGTTGCATTGTTGCATACTGGAGATAAGGTTAGTCCCTTTGAAGTTCTTTACAATAGAGTCGGTCAGACCCCTATAATATGCTTTTGCAAGATCAACTCTTCCTCCATATTCCTCTGAGACGTATTCTAGAGTCTATATTGAACAAACAATATGACAAGAAGGTTGATAGATTAGACTTTAGTTAATTAGTTAAAGAAGAAAAAAACAAACTGAAGTTTTCGTTTGGAAGAAACTTACATGTATAACATCAACTTTCACTCCTGTAATCCCAACTTTAGAAAGGTATGAATGCATGGAATCAAACAAATCAGAGGCCTGATCAGGATGAACGAGTCCAATTTTCCCTTCAATGACCTTCACGACAGCAAGATCCGTCATCGTCCCGTCGAGTCCAGGGGAGGATTTGCAAGGAGTTATCTTGGAACTCAGATGGGTAGAGCCAGGCCTTACACCACCCCAAGCACCAGCAAGAGCATGCCAAACATATATATCATCCAAACCTTTGAATTTTGTCCTCAAGTCTCTTGTGAAAGCCTTCATTCCAAAGTCATCAGCCTTGTAAGAACAGTTTCCACTACCATTGCTTACAACACTGCTTTCTTCTTCCCCAAAAATATCAATCAACTCTTGCTTCAGTTGCTGAACTTTGGCTTCAAACTGAGACACATCATTGACTCCAGATTGAATGGCATTGTCTCTATCTTTTTCAGCTTGAACAATCTCTATCGCCTTTGAGATCAACAACTTCGGCTTCTTCGGATCAAATGGTGGAGCATTTGGACCCAACAAACTCCCACCTTTGTACTTTCTGAACTTGTCACACTCTTCAAATTTGTAGAGCCTAGCAGTCATCTGATTTGCACCCAGAACAATATATTTCATATCCTGATTCGGGTCTTCGCCATCTATGTTGATGCTTTGCCAGCCATCATCAATGATGAGAAACCTCAGCGAGATTCCGCCTTCAGCAAAATCATTCACACCGTTCCAAACTCCCACAGGATTTACATTCAAGAAAAAAGCATTCCAAGTGCACCAACCAAATCTATCCACCAGATTTGGGACAGTCTTCTCTTCCAAGAGTCTAAAAGTATTCAAATGGACTCTAATAGCAGCATAGGCCTCTTTCATTAGATTGTAAGGGTTATCAGACACATGAATATAGGCTATGGCATCAAAACTTGATGCTTTCACTTGAGTTGAGCCACTCTCAGCCCAAATCATGACATGCCCATCAGTCCCAGGATGAAGGGCAGACCTGAAACTGCCTTCTATTATTGGTATGATAACGACATATGACCTTATTTCAGGGACATTCAAGATGACCAATTGGGTTTCCATCTGTAGATCTGATCCAGAATTCCCAACCCACATGGTCGACCACCATGTTTTGAACCTGAAGATGCTTACAAACTCCCTACCCTCGAACTTTCCCAGAGAATTCATCAGTCTATCTGAAGGTTGTTTTTGGTCGAAACCGAGCAATCCTCCCTTATGGGACAGACCACAAACTCGTTGGAGCAAAGGAAGTGGCGCATCGGAGGATTGGTGTATCGAAGAAAAGGGAGTGAAAAAGACGTTGCTTGGGACTTCGGATATCAAGGGAACTCCTTTGACATTGATCTTCCCATTTGAAAGATAAAAATGGTTTTCCAAACTCTTATGTTTCAGAAGGGAAGACATCAAGCTAGCTGGCCGAACAGAGAGTTCGAACAAAGGAAAAAAAAAAACGAAACCTCAACTGCTCCGAAAACTTTCAGACAACTTTCAACAGAAGACAAGCAATCTAAGTTGCCATATGGGAATGGTTTCAGAAACAGTTGATGAGCTCAAACAGAACCCACACTTGTAATGGGAAGACCAAAACAAGGATAGTGTTAAGACCCAAATAGAAAGACTTGCAAAGAAAGTTAGAGAAGTATGATTTGTAGGGAAAGCTTAAAAACTTTATGAGTTTTATGGAGAAACCATGCAAACAATCAGAAAAATTTATAGTTGCAGAGAAGTAGAGCCAGATAAGCTATCCAAAGTAAATAAGGAAAATATATTTATTCTTTTGAGCAAATTTCACACCTTGATATCTTAAAATATGAAATTTATGCATTAATGAAAAAGAAGTCAAGAGAATCAATTAACAAGTGAAGAAGATGATTGATCATAAGCCAAAATTTGTCACCTGACAATGGAGACCATATGACAAATCATATATATATATATATATAATCGACGAAGTGTTTGAGTGGATGGAGACTTTGAATTTATTCGAATTCAAAAGCTGAAATATACAAGGGATAAGGTGGAAAGTATAAAAACGAAGAAATGATTACCAATTTTATAATTTATTCCATAAAAAAGATGAATGTCTTCTTGGCATTTTATGCATTAATATGGCCACATATTCAAGTCTTTTGAGCTAGAAGCCCATCCTCATGATCTTCATTGAATATGTTCTTGGGGTGCCCTAGAAAAGTAACTTTATATCGCATCCACATTACCATTTCGGGTAAAGAATATGTGCAAGTATCACTTCTTCGAGAAGAATGTTATATTCTTAGGTGTTAAAAGGTATTCAATTTTCATTGACATGTTAATATTTTTATCAAATATGTTCATATGTCCACAGGTTCAACACTGGCATACAAAGTTAATTGATATTTTCGTTACATTGTAACAATACCAATAGAATATAAAAAATCAATAAAATATTACCAATATGAACCTAATAAAAACAATGAGGTTTTTTTAACTTAGTATGAACAGCTTATTTATTAGGTTACATACTTTTTTTTTTTTTTTTATGAATTTTTATTTCTATTATTTTTCTAGAAATATCGATTTACATAGATGTTTTATCAACATTTTCGTCACCATCACTATTTAAAATCTTCAATGTGAATTTCATTCTCAATAAGCATTTAGTATTTATCAATCATTATTGAAAATCTTAAAACTGAAAATGATTACTTTTGTGTATTATCAACTCCATTTTTAAAAAAGAAAGTCACCATATTCCAAAGTGAGCATAGCTCAGCGGTAATTGACATGTATCTTCGACCAAGAGGTTAGAGGTTTGAATCCCTCCACCTTTAATCGTTGTTGACCTCTCGGTGAATTTTACAAAATAAAATCATAAATGTTTAGTTATGTGTATAGATATTAATAAAGAGGGTAGGTAGTATCGTACAACAAGATTTATATAAAGTATGAACTTTTTACTTTTTTGTGGAGTTTACGATAAAGTAAATCTAATGATGGATGATTAGCACAATGTAATACCATAAAGTATTTCCTTGGACTAGTATAAATAAAAGAGTAGAGTAGACTCTGCCTAATAAAATAATTTATTTATTAATCACATGGTTGAATATTAATGGAAGGACTAAAATTTTTGTAGCATTTGCAAATTTACTAGTGGGAATTCGTAAATGTCTTCTTCCACAAGATTTCATCTTTTTTAAAAGAAAAATCATAATATATTCCTAACGAATCTCAATAATACGTGTTGTTTGTAAATAACTTGGAATCACCTTTTGAATATTATTAAATATTTCATCCACTATTTCGAATATACTTTTGATTAAAATATACTATTGCTTTATGTAGTTTAACTTTTACGGTTTACCACATATTGATATCATATATATATATTTTGGAAAAATACATTTTGGATTCCTAAAATTTGGATTCCTAAAATTTGGGTTTAATTGCATTTAAGCTTCGGAGTTTTCGAACTTGACCTTTTAATTCACGAGGTTTAGGAAAATGGTTTTTTGGTCCTTACTATCGACACTTCTGGTCATTCTATTAATTTTCCATAGGGATGATTGATTATTTTTTTTTTAGACTTATGTTGCAAAAATATATTAATCTTATTATTTCTTAATATTAAAAATCATGAATTTTAAAAATTTTACTTCACCACCACTCGTTGCCACCGGTTTTTTCTTCTTCTTCTTCTTCTTTCTCTTCTTGTTATTTCTTCTTTTTCCTTTTTCTCTTCTTTCTTCTTCTTTCTCTCTTATACCGTTGGTCACTATTCTGAAATGAAGTAAGGAGACTCCTCCTTCATTTCAGATCTGAAATGAGGAAGGAGCACTTTCCTTCCTTCTTCATTTTAGAGCTCATTAGAAACGAAGAAGAATAAGAAAAATTAAGATGGAATAAGAAGAGAAAGAAAGAAGAAGATGGTGGTGGCAAGTGGTGACAATGGTGATGGCTAGCGATTAGAATGGAAAAAAGGTGACAAGAAGTAAAGAGAAGGATGGAGAGGAGAGAGAGGAAAGAGAGCGAGTATATACACACACATAAAAAGAGAAAAATACACTTTTAGTCCCTGAGGTTTGAGTTAGGTTTCATTTTGGTCCCTGAGTTTTCAAACTCGACAATTTAGCTCTTGAGGTTTGGATTTTGTTTTATTTTGGTCCCTCCATCCATTTTTCTGTTAAATATATATATTGGGAAAAATACACTTTTGGTCCCTGAGGTTTGGTTTAGGTTTCGTTTTGGTCCCTGAGGTTTCAAACGCAACATTTTAGTCCCTGAGGTTTGCATTTAGTAGCATTTTGGTCCCTCCATCCATTTTTCCGTTAAAAACTAACGGTTTGCTGACGTGGCACCTATTTTTTTTTTATTAAAAATGTATCTTTAATTTTTTTAAATATAAATATATTAATAACAATAATATATTATTATTCTTTTTTATATTACTTTGTCTCCCCTCATCATCATCATCGTTTTCTTCTTTTCTACTTCCGGCCACCGTTCGACAAAGTTTTTCTCTCTCTCTCTCTCTCTCCCTTTTTTACTCTAACTCTTTGTTCCGTCTCTCTAACTCTTTGTTCCCTCTCTATCTCTCAGCTTAACGAAACCCACGCTTGAAAACTCCTCCAAATCTCAAACCCAGCTTGCCGAACGAAACCCACAACCTGAACACCAGCTTGCCGTCGAACGAAACCTAGTTTGCCGCCGATTGTCGAACGAAACCTTAGCCTGAAACGAGCTGCGGCGTTTTTATACCGAAACGAAACCCTCGCCTAAAACCCACGAGTTGTGGCGTTTTTATACCGGAACGAAGCCAAATCTTGAACGAAATTCGAGCAGCGGCATCGAGGGTTTGAAATCGAACGGACCTGCGGCGGCATCGTGGGTTTGAAATTGAACCTCGTGCGGTGGACCATCAGCTCCACGGCGAACGAACCTGCAGCTTCGACGGAAGGGGCGGTGGATTCCCTTCGTTTTTTCTTTTTAACTTTGCAACAATGGGCGTGACCGGCTGGAAGAACGTAAGGGGCGGTGGGTTTCATGATCGGAGGGAAGAACGAAGAACGAGAGGGAGGGAGGCGTTGCGACGTGGGTATGCTCGCCGGAAAACACACATACGAGGGGGAGAAGTGGGTTTGCCGGCGGTCGGAAAACACATAGAGGAGGGGGAAGAAAAGAAGGAGAAAAGGAAAAAAAAAAAAAAAAAAAAAAAGAAAAATGGCTCGCCGGTGGCTGGAAGAAGAAGAGAGGTGGTTGGTGGAAGAAGAAGAAGGTGGGGGGAGAGAGAAAGAAATAAAAGAAATATAAATAAAAAGTATTAATATATTATTATTTTTAATATATTATATTTAAAAAATTAGAAATAAATGTTTAATAAAAAAAATAGGTGCCACATCAGCAAACCGTTAGTTTTTAACGGAAAAATGGATGGAGGGACCAAAATGCTACTAAATGCAAACCTCAAGGACTAAAATGTTGGGTTTGAAACCTCAGGGACCAAAACGAAACCTAAACCAAACTTCAGGGACTAAAAGTGTATTTTTCCCTTTTTTTTATCATTTCTTTGTTTTAAATTTATTTTTACTATTTTTTATTATTTTCTTTTTTTCTCTCACGTGCTTCCTTCTCCATTCCTTCTCTTCCTTTCCAACTTCTTTCACCTTCTCCCTCTTCCCAGTATACCACCACATCCTCCTCCATCGTCTGTCGCCTCTTCCACCGCTCGTCGTCGTCTTTCTTCTTCCCTTCTTCTTCTCTCTTTCCCTTTTCTTCCATTTTCTTTTCTCCCTCTTCTTTCTTTCTTCCTTCCCGAATACTTAGGGAAAAAAAGTCAGCCCTTCCTCCATCTTCACACTGTCTGCATCTCGCTCTGATTGCTCTAGTACTTCGGATCTGAAATCGAGGGTCCTTGCGTGGGTTCTGGCGTGGGTTTCGTTTCTTCGTTTCAGTCCATGGTTTATGGCGTGGGTTTTCGAGGCTCCAGTACTTCAGATCTGGAACGAAACTTGGTTTTTACACCTTTGTTTAATGATTTGGGGTTGAAATTTCAGTTTTACAGCTTTTTACAACTTCAAATCTGAACGAAATTTTGGAAGGAAGAAAGAAAGAAGAGGGAGAAAGGAAAAGGAAACAAGAAAAGGGAAAAAGAGAAGATGAGAGGAAGAAAGACCGCCACAAGCGGTGGAGGAGGCAGTAGACGGTGGAAGAGGGAGAAAGAAGTTGTGACGCCCGAGGATAGGAGGGGTACATGAATGAACCGAGATCACATCCGAATGAGAGGACATGAAAATATGGTCAAGATAAGTTTAAAAGAATTGATAGATACTACTTATACTAACAAGGTACACCTTCCTTTTCGATGGCTCAATCATAGGAACTTTAAAGTTAAGCGTGCTTAGTTTGGAGAAGTTCTATGTTGGGTGACCTCATGAGTATTTTCCCAGGAAGCATGTGAGTGAGGACCAAACATGCTAAAAGGATCTTATGTTAGTTTGTGAGGATAGTCTTCACTCTTAGAAAGTATGGTGACGTCGCCAGATTTGAAATTGGTATGTAAACATCCTACTATTTAAAATTAAATTTGGTTCAATTATTTATACACTAGTATGTCTAATTTACTACTACTACTACTACTACGAAAAAAAAAAAAAGAAAGAAAAATCGCTTGGAGATATTAAACTTGATTCCAATGGCTTATGTGTTTTCTAATTCTTTTTTACGTTTCTTCCTTTTTCTTTCCTTTTTTATTTTTTATTTTTTTTCTTTATCTACAACTTTAATTGAGAAAACGACAAGTAAAAAATAAAAGTAGAAAGATTTATGTCATGATTTGAAAATGCCTAGTGAAAAAAGAAAAACTGAATCAATACCTCCCCCCCCCCCCCCCAAAAAAAAAAAAGCAAACAACAATATATTCTTACACATTATCGAACAAGGAGAGGAAAAAAAAAAACTTACACAGAATGTTTTTTTTTTTTTTGAACACTTACACGTAAATTACTCTATTTTTTTCTTTCCAAAGTTTAATCAAAGAACGAAAAAACATATCATAGAAAATGTTAAAATAAAATTCTTATCCCTCCTTTTAGTGCAAAATTTCTTATCCCTTTACTTTAGTTCACATATTGTTTGAATGACTTTTGTTTCGCAAAACCAATCAGAATAATAGGTCTAAGGTTCAAATCCTTTATTTCCACGTATAGAACTCTAGAATAGAAAATTTGTTCTGCAAACTATTTTCCAAACTGTATTTCCCCCCCCCCCCCCCTCCATATCAAATATGATTTCCAAACTATTATTTGCAAACCTTTAAATTGCAATATTGTGATTCAACGACCAAACATGCAACTTTTATATTTTCTTTTCATGAGTTTTTATTATGATTCATAATTCACATAATATTCGGTATTATTGTACATGAATATGCTTTCTTTAATCATTATATTCTTTCAAGTATATATGAATTTAACAGTCATGGGAAAACCAGCTCGAACATAACTTTGTAGTTAAGGCATATACCTTCTTTAAGATTGAAGCTTCGACCCACACCTCCACATTTTTTGTAATTAAAATAAAATGCTTAAATCACATGTTTAATTTTAAATTTATGTCTAATAGGTATTTGAACTTTAAAAAATTTCTAATATAATAGGTCTATAAATTTTCAATTTTATGTCTAGTATATTCCCAAACTTTAAAAATGTCTAATAAATCTCTGAACTTTCAATCTTGTATCTAATAGGTTTTCAACCTTTTTTAAAATTAACAAATCTATTAAACATAAAATATGAATTTTGTATCCAATAGAACTTTACGTTTTCAATTTTGTATACAATAGACAACAACGCATAATGAGGTTGATCCTAAGGGATCGAGCTAACTACTAAGGTGGGATGAAAATCCTTTATTCATATTTCTTTTTAATAAAAGAAAAGATAAAATTTAAAATAAAATAAAAAGAAGAACAAACCAAGGATCATTCAATAACATGATACAAATTCACATGTCTAAAAAGTTCAAATAAATAAATTCCAAGTTTTCGAAAAATAAATTCAATTTTTTAAAAAATAAATAATTTTTCTTAAATTTTCATATGTATATTGGTATTATTCCCATGTGATCAACCACATCATCCATCAAATAAAGTCAAGAACCCACGTGGACTTTAATTAAGATCATATTTATTATTAATTAGCACTAAGTGCAAAAATTATAATAAACTCTTTTTTATTAGATCCATAATTTCCCAAAAAATTAAAAGAAAATAAAAGAAGTAAAAAGTTTGGTCATAACATGATATAATTATATATATAGTGTATATCCATATGGTTTTAGCCAAGTGGCTTCACCAATTAAATGTAAAAATGTGTTTTATATATGTCACCCTAGATGACATGTGCTGAGATAAACACATTATTAATTCTTTAAATAATAATAATTAAGGAATTAATATACTTTCACCAATTAAAAGCAAACATGTGTTTATATATAGCCTTATCACATGTGCTTAGATGATTCTTTTTTTTTTCTTTTTTTTTTTACTAAAAATGCCTTTTTTTCTCTATAAATAATAATAATAATAATTAAGGAATTGATGGTTACAACAATAAAATAAAATAGATATTTATATTCAACTAGTTTATATTTTCTCTAGTTTCCAGAATTAATTTTTATTTTCTTTTTTATAATGTGAGATGAGAATTAATTCTCAGTGGATGATGTTTGAGTTGTGTCATTAGTGGGGTGACCTATGATCTTTCTTATCGAGGTTATAATTTCTTAATTAATTGAGTCAAGTTCAAGTTGTTAATTTTATTGGGACAATTTAATTGAAATGGTAGGAACTAGAAAGGCCAAGGATATTGTAAATATTGATTTTTAACTTCATAATTTTGTTACCTTGGCACATTTTCTATAAAAAAAAAAAAGAAAAAGAAACGAAAATATCATTACTCAATAAGTCTATTTTGATTAAAAAAAAATTAATTTCATCCAATTAAACTTTAAATTTGAGTGATAATTATAAGTATTTCTTCGAAACAAACTCTAAAAGATTATTCTTCAAGAACTTACTAATAAGCCTCATGCAAAATTAACTAACAAAACAATTATAAAAATACTTTAAGATGAAGCGAATATATAACTCTCTAATTTAGTAAACAAAACCCTCAAATCCAACTAATTAAAAGTATTCTACACTACACAATTAGAAGAATTACATCCAACGACCTATAAACATGTCCTCATCTAGTCACAAATCTTTTTAAAAAAAAAAATAAAGAAAAGAAAAGAAAACTTAACTAAATGATAATATTAATTGTTTCACTCATCTAAGTGTAAAATTTAAAAATAAAATTGATACAATAGTTGGCTGAAAAGATTACACAAAACAACTATCGAATAAAGATAATCAATTTATGATGCATATTTTGTTATTGAAAACATGGAATAATATGTTTCAAAAAAAAAAAAAAAAAAGAATAAACTGTAGATTATTACTTGGTTACAGTAAAAAGGCATTGGATATCATAAGAATGTAATTTTTTTTTTTTTAATATGTGGGGAAGGGGATTCGAACCACAGATCTTGTGGTTATCAGTACAACTTTATACCATCAACAAATTAATGGATGATAAAGACTATTATTAATTTAGAAGAGACATTTCCAAAACATAACCATTTTTCTTTTTCACCTACGAGAAAAAATAGTATTTACCGTCAACGTGAGTATGGGTCAATAGTTAATAAGACATTGTCATTAACTTTTCTTATGGAAGATGGACAGTTCGAATGTTGACCTGATAATTACAATGTTATATTTTAAAAAATAAATTCATGATGATGATATCTACCTTTCACTATTAACTTCATAAGGATATGGACACCTTTTTACATGAAAAATATAGGACACCAAAGTACAATTGTTTCAATAATTCAACACTCTATCTATTCACACACTTACAAAAATAGGGTCATTTTTAACTTTTACCTTTAAACTTGATAAGATATATCAATCTTTCACATTAAACTTTCAATTCCAACAAATTGAATACTATACTAAGACATTGAAATTCTTACCTTCTATTCATAACTTTTAGTTTTCGTACTACATCAACCCAACAAAAGTTGCAAAATGCAGCAGACGAAAAACCTCTCTCAAAATTCACTAATTTTGATGATGAAAGTCGTCTCAAAGCCTTACACAAAATTAAGTCTGAATACCTAAATTTTTTGCTATTATATCAAATAACCTCAAAAAAAAAAAAATCACAAATTTAAGCAAAATTCATGCCATTAAGCCAACTATGCAAGAACCCTAATCATGTTAGATTTTTCAATTAATTAGTTGACAAATTAACCCTATTAAAGCATGAAAATGGCCACCCTAGAAGTACTCTATCTTAAAATAAAGAACTTGATCAATTTTTTCATAACATACCCCTCTCTATCTCTCTCTTTTAACACCACATCCTCCACAAACTACAAAATTTAAAAACAATCCCCATTATTAACCTTTCAATAATTCTTTCTCTGATTTCATTGATGAGTAATCCATGTGACCCCCTTTTAGCAGCTTCCTTTAACCCCATCTATAGCCAACTATATGATAGCTACTTTGCCCTAATAATCAATATATAAATTAAACACAACCCACTTTAAACTCTGGCTCAAAATAGAGAATTCACCAATAAAATTATTCTTTCTCAATGTAAAGTTTATATAGATCAAGACAACAAGTTTAGAATCTCTTACATGGAGATGATGAAATCAATAATTAGAATTTAATCTGTATTTTTATTTTCTCTCATGAACATAGAAATTAAAAATGAATGCATTATCTTTGTCTTTGGAAAGAAATCTGAGTCTATAATGTTTGATGAAAAATATGCATATCCGTACAATGAATGAACCAGACATGTCCAAGCATGTACACAAAATGAAAAGTCTCTTCCTTCCCCAAAAGAGAAAGAAAAAAAAAAAAAAAAAAAAAAAACCCTAAATAATTTTGACTGAAAACTTGGAGATTCATGAATGTCAGAACCAAAATCCCAACACATAATATCCACATTGTCCACTTTTGTTGCCACAAATATTGACAACTCACACACATACATTCGTCAACCTCCCTAAAATAACACCCTTTTCTTCTTTTTTTTTTTTTTTTCATGTACTTTAATTTGTTGTTTATCTCAAATTAATCCAATTCTATTTTTAACTTGTAGTGCCAAGTTTGCAAGTTCGAACATGGGATTCTCGTGCTTTCGAGCTGTAATCGCTTTACGAACCTGGTTGGTTGTATTGTATGTTTTGGTTCTGATACCATGTTAAATGATGGTGGAATGAAAAATGAACTCGTGGGTATTGTTGGTTTAAGTAATAATAATGTTTTGTATGTGAGATTGAATTGAAAATGAAATGTTATAATGTTTTTTGTGTTTGTAAATGATATCCATTGAACTTGGAAAGTGGGAGAGGAATAATCCAGGGTGTGATTAGTGGTTTATATGAGGGGGGGCTGGGGAAGAGGGTGGTGGTGGTGTGATGGTGAGAAAATCATGTGGATGCATGTGCTTTGAGTTGGACAACATGCCCCAAAGCAAACCGCCACCATTCTTAGACTACACTTAATACCCTCTCTCTTTCTCTCTCTTTCTTTTCTCTCTCTTCTTTTCATTTTTCTTCCTTTTTTTTCGACTTTCTCAGTGTGATGTGGCTATCTCTTTCTAACTCTGTCAGATGCACGGTTAAAATTATAGTTTTAGTTTCTCTCTCGTACCTTTGATGGTTTAAAACGTCATTTGATGTGACTGACTTTCTTCTAACTACTGAATGGTGGTCAATCTAGTTTTTCTCTTGTATATCCAACAGTGTAAAATCATTTAATGTGAATGCTACAGTATAGATGTCTCAGGTTAAAATTAAAGTGTTTGTGGCTTCTATCACACCTCCAACATTATAAAAACTATTTGATATGGTTGGTCTCCCCTAACCATTGGACTTATAGTCAAAATTAAATGTTTAGCCCTTTTTTACATCCACGCAAGTATAAAATCATTCAATGTGGTTATTGCTGCCTTGAACTATTGGATGTGCAGGGTCAAAACACGATTTTTAATTTCCCTCACACGTATTCTGGCCACTATAATAATCTAATTATTCATTAGAACGATTCATATCAGGCCAAAACTAAGTTACTAATTTATCTCTCATGCATTCAACAGTACAAAATTATTACTAGTCTCATTATTCCAACCTCTTCCCAAATCATTCATCCTCTTTCTTGCCCCTTCTTCCCTTTCCCTTTTCCTTTTTTGCAATCTTATTCTAACTTATCCTCTCTTTCCTCACCAACCCATTTCACAAATTCCCCCAATATAAAAACCCCTCTAGCTCCCCATTGCCTTCATCATCCAAATCTCTCTCTCTCACAAGAAAAAAGGAAACAAAACAAAGCCATGGGAGTTTTCCCTGAAACCCTTTTGCTAGTTCAACTCAACATGAAAGAAACAACACAAAACACCATCATCAAAGAGAGAAACAACAACAAGAACAACAACTCAAATAATGAATCCATATGGGAAGAAGAAGAAGAAGCTGCCGCAAAAGCCAAAAGCTGCAACAGATCAAGAAGAAGATCAAGCAACAACAACTCATTGATGAAGAAGAGAAGAAGAAGAAGATCATCAGCTAGAATCGAGCAAAGGGTCAGCACTTTGAGAAACCTCGTACCAAACACCAACAACAACAACAACAACAATGAGGGCTGCTCTGTTGGATCATTGGAACAGCTTTTCACTCAGACAGCTGATTACATATTGTCGTTGCAAACAAGAGTCAGATTGATGAAGACTTTGGTTGATGTCTTGTCTTCTTCTTCTTCTTCTAATGATCATGAGTGAGAGAATTTTAAAAAGTTTTCATTTTTTTTTTTATATATTTTACTTTATATTTATATATGTATATGTGTTTCTGTAAAACTCATATCATTATAATCTCTCTCTGTAAAGATTGATATATATGTGCTTTTATATATATCATTCTTTTGCCTTTTTTTTTCCCTCTTCTCTCTCTCCCTTTTGCTTTATTTGTATTTGTAAGTCTCTTCTCTGTTGTTTTAGAGAGAGAGACTTAACTTTGATCTTCTTCTTCTTTTTGGTGTGGAAAAAGTTTGACTTTTTTTTATTAGAATTTGTTTAGGGATATGGGGAGGTAGTTTATTAAGAGTTTCTTTTGTTATTTTCTTCTTTGTAATATTATTGTGTATTATTATTATCATTATTATTATTGTCTTTTTTTTTTTAATTATTGATATAGATTTTTTAGTTGGGTTTGGCTTTTTTTTTCTCTCAAAACCAATGTTTTTTTTCCTCCAACATTAGTTCAACTAATATAAAACTAGTACTAATAACTAATAGATTTGTGGTTCTAATCTTCCACCCCACATGATTAAAAAAAATGATTTTTTTTCTCGTGTTAGAATGATGGATGACTGGGAGGAGGATATATATAAATGGTCTATATGATGGAGATCAGTATAAAGTTTTTCGATGTGTGAATTAAAGGAATCTTTATTTAGAGCTTTCAAATAATATATCTAGGTTTTCACTTTTAAAAAATTATGGATTAAATTTATAATTTAAACTCAAAATGATAATTAAATGTCTACGTAGTTTAACCTAATTGTCAGGTATGTTTGGTTTAGCTTTTCAAGTGTTTAATTTTGAAAAAAAAAATCATTTTGAAAAAATTTCTAGTGTTTGGCAACCACTAAAAATGACTTATTAAAAAATGAGATTGAGAAATAAACTATCTTGAGACAAACACTCGAAACCAACTTCTCTAAAAAAAAGTTTTTAAGTATACAATAACTTGTGCATGAAAACACTTATGAAGGTAATGTAACCAAACATAGGAGTATTTAAATTATAAACAATTTTTATACAAAATGTTTTTTAAAAAATTCATTCTAGAAAAACATTTAAATTAATTAAAATGTGTTCCAAACGGACTCGTAGTCTCAGTCAACAAGAGACGATAAAAAAAATAATAAAATTAAAAGGTTTTATATTGTGGAGCAAAATGAAATTGGGCTTTAAGGCCCAATATTTATTCCCTCAAGTAATTAAGCTCATTTGCAGTGGAACTCTTACTATAATTATTATTATTGTTATTTGTTTTTTTTTTTTTAAAAAAATCTTGCTATAACTAAATTTATAGAGGATAATATTATTGATCAATAATCCATTTGATAGAAGAAATTACATATTATATTTAGTTTTTTTGTTCAAAATTATTATTTACTTGCTAATGTTTGTCTTAGCGTTCTATAATTTACTTTCAAAACTATCTTTGAAATGTAGGTTGAATTTTGAATACTAGAGTTTAGTATGGAATTCTGGTAACTTTTCAAATAATTGTTGGGAACTGTGTTTTTTTTTTTTAAAAAAAAAAAGTAATAAGTTATAATAAGTTATAATAAGAACTAAATTAGCCTTCATTAAATTTCAATTTTTAACCTAAAAATAAACAGGCTACGATTTTATGTAAATTAATACTAAATTGTTGTGATTTATCTATTAATGACCAAAGTAGACATATTATTTCAAAAAAATAGTTAATATGTTGTTATAAGACATCTATTTAAAAGTTTATATGAATAAAAATTGCAAATTATTTTTTACTCAAAATTATTTGATAAAATATTGGGAATAAATATTTTTTATTAATTGAATCTATCAACATTTTGATACAATTTAAATACAAAATAGTATAAGAAAAATATAGGAGAGAAATACAGGTAAGATTAAAAAAAGGAAAAAATTTGACTGCATACATACCTTAAATTTATTTGGTCTATCTATAATGTTTTGGTTTTGACAAGAAGATTTAAATTCGTCATCAAATCTTAAACATGAGATCCAATTAAAATATTATGCTTTTACTCACTAAAAATTGATAAAGATTTTGGACGAATAAATTTGTTTCCAAATAATATAATATTTTTCAAAAATACCATTACCAAAACACTCAAAAATGGTAAAATTTTATTCTTATATTTTTAAAAAGAATCAGCAAAAGTATTTCGATTTAAATTGGTGTGAATTTTACTAATTATAAAGTAACAACCAATTAGATTGACAATAAAAATGAATGAGTTTTGTTACTTTAAAAAATCAATTTGATTTTGTTTTAAGTTAAAAAAAATGTGGGGTGGAAGGAACTAAAAAAAACAGGCTAGAATATTTGCTCTGAATCTTGGCTTCTAAGATTGAGATCGAGTCAGATTCGACTATGGCTATTAATGCCTTGCAAAAACCTCAAAATTATAGAAATGAGTTGGGAACCCTAATTGAGGAGATTTCTTCATTGTCACTCAAAGGTTTTGAAAGATTCAGGTTGTTACACATCGAAAGAAGTTGCAATACCGTGGCTAACTCTTTAGCTTCTTTGTCTTTTTCCACAAATGCCCCTATAGAATGGAGGCCCCACATTCCTTTGTGGCTTTCCGATTTGGCTAGGCATGATTCTGACTGTATCAATCCTCTAATTCAATAAAGGCTTCTGTTTAAATTTCAAAAAAAAAAAAAAGCAAAAATAAAACAATCAATTAAATTAAATATAATTTAAAAATCACAAGATTAACCAATAAAATATTTTTCTAAACACGTCCAATTACTTTTTAGTCTTCAAAACGTGTCCATATTTTCCATCATAAATGTCAATCACAATCATAATTTAGGATGAAAAAAAAAAAAAAAGATGAAAATGAAAATTTTAAAAGAATTTTTAAATAAAAATGGAGTTAAATACTTAAATAAAATTTAAAAATTAAATTATAGATTGACCATGAAAATTAGTTTTGTTTTTTTTTTTTTTTTTAATTTTCCATTCTCTAAAAAAAAATGCATGATTTATTGTCGAGTGGTGTGGGATTATATTGGAGAGAGTAGGCGAGAAATGGGCCGACATCGTGGTTCAAATATGTTTAGTTGTCGACTCTTCAATAAGGTGTCGGCACCTACCATTTTCAATTAATTCTATTCTCCACAATTTTCAGTCGGTATTATTATTCATTCTCATTTCTCAATTAATTAGTTCAAATCTTTATTTTTCTTTTCTTTTTTTCAAAGATTTTCATACCTATTTTGTTATATTTTCTAGATGTTTTTTTTTTAATTATATAAAATACAATTGAACTTTGAATTGGGGTTCAATTATATCATGAAGACTTTGAAATATTTCATTTTAACTTTTAAACTTTGACATTGTTCTTAAAAAAGAATACTTTAGAGAGTTTTTTCATGGTTAAAATGATGGATGAAAATTGATTGGGTGAGTGAGATGTTGTAAAAGATGTGAATACAATATATCTTTTGAGTTTAAATTAATTGTAACGATGGTCATAATCTTAGTTGAAATTGAATTGTAAATCCTATCATATATTTTCCAATTTTTACATATTTTTTTTCATTACAACTTCTTTCATCATTTTAGCCTATATATATATATCCAAGTGTTTTTTTTTTAATAATTTCAAACTTTAGGAGTTAAAATGAAACTTTACCAAGTTTTAATTTACGAGCGTGATTTTTTTATACAAAGGCGATAAGCAGAAAGAAACACATTAAGCAACGTTTTGGTCTCGATGTCTTTTCTTTAATTTGGTCCCTTAAGCGACGAGATGACTGTTGGATCCAACAACTATTTCATTTAATTTCACGCATCGATAATGCATCGTTTGGCTCGATTTGCTTTGGAACACCCTGCTAGTTTTGTCTAGATTGACAGGCTATCAGAGATTATTGCTTCTGCAGTTCAGTCTGACGAGTCTGGTTTATTAAGTCACCCATTTTTATGATCTTATTAACTAATTGGGATAGTATTAATTGCAATACTCATTTAAATTTAGGCTTTAAATCAATAAAATTGAAAATTATAAAGTCATTACCCAACCTAAATGATGAAACAAACTCAACCCAACTACAAAAGTAGTATCTAAACGTATTATCAGAATTCGACTAATATTTTTAACATAGACATGTCACGTTATCATTTAGTTAACGTGTGTATATAGTTCAACTATTTCGAAAATGAATTGAACCATCGACCTTTGTGACAATAACGATATTGATCTATGTTGAGAAAGTTGCCAATTTAGGTAAAGTTGATCCTATTATTATTTGCAACAATCATTTAAGTTTAGGGTTCGTATCAATTTGACAAAAACTCATATACAAATATCCAAATTTTTAGAAGGTTTCCAAATGTCGCACGTGTATTTGATATTTTGATCAGGACACATTTTTCAATGAGACTCTGATAATGTGATTGCCTCTTTAAAATCGTTAGATGTATATATCTTCATCTTTGTTTGCCCTCTAATAATCATTAGATAAAAAATTGAGGTACTTTTACGGTTTCTATTTCTTATACCCAACGATGTAAAGTTATCAGCTTCATCGTAGTGGATTTATCGAATAGTTTCTTAGTGACGAGATGTCGGAGTTTTCTTTTGAATTCAAATGAAACAATAGAGATTGGGCACGTGTGAATCGTACAGACACGTCGATTTGATGAGTGCAGGCCAACGCCTTCCGTCGTGGAACGGCGGCCAACCTTTCGGATCCAACTAGGATCCAGATGCTGACGTGGATCCGTACACTTTTTTTTCTTTTACAAAATAATTTTGATTCTGAAATCTTAAAATTAAAATTTCTCGTGAATTTTGCCCGTTGCTTTTGTTTTGCTCGGCGACTGGGTCCCACATCGGCTACCTTTCGGTCCGATGCCCTTTTGGTCCATTCAATTTCAACGAAATTTTCCTTTTTCTTTATATTCATATTTTCCATATTCCTCCACGATTTTTTTTTTTTTTTTGAAGAATTTTTTTTCATAATTTATATTATAATTTTAGACCGTCAATGTATCAATTCTTATTCTAATTATATGAAATATGATTTTCAATACTAATGTAATTTTTTAAAAAAAGTTTAAAGAAAGAATCATAGAGACTATTTGGATTTTTTTATAACTGTTTTCGATTTTTTACAAAAAGTTTTTTTTTTTTTTTTTTTTCTTTTCATTTGTTCCCACACGTGGTCTCTTCTAGAAAATAATTGAAGTTATCTGTTCTCTATTTGAAAATAATAAAATTTTAAATAATTATTCAATCATTTTCAAATTAACAAGTCACTATTTATAGTTCTTACAACTATAGTTTAGGTCAGCAAACCATCTTTACATATATATTATATCTAATTGTTGTCATATACTTTGTTCAAATTCAATTAATATAATGTGTAGACAATAGAAAAGATTTTTAGTCTGCGATAATACAAAACTATCATTTATTTTACATTCTAATGTAGTATGGAATAAAATCTATCTTTTGATAGGGGATATAAACGAAATGAAAATTTATGCTAAACTTAGTGTGAGCTTCAAAGAAACAGTTGGCAAAGCAACGATTGTCTCGATTTCTCACTCTTAGGCCCTGTTTGATAACCATTTTCGATTTTTGTTTTTTGGTTTTTGAAAATTATGTTTGTTTTCTTCTAATTTGCTTATCATGATTTTCATCTTTGTTGAGCATACATTTGAATTCTTAGCCAAATTTCAAAAACAAAAACAAGTTTTTGAATTTTTTTTTCTTTTTAGTTTTCAAAACTTGAGTTGGATTTTGAAAATATGAAAAGAAGGTAGCTAACAAACAAAAAAACGTGGTGTTTAATAGGCTTAATTTTCAAAAACAAAAGACAAATGGTTATCAAACGAGACCTTAATTTTTAGGTTTAATTATTGTTCTAGTCCAAAAGATTTTAGGTTTATTATTTATGTTTTCATTCCTTATAATAATGTTCATCTTTGTCAATGATACATTTGAGTTATTAACAAAATTCTTAAAAAAAAAAATAGTTTTCAAAACTTGACTTGATTTTTGAAAACATGGAAAGAAAATTGATTACAAAACAAAGAAAATTATAGATGGAAATAGTGGTTAATAAGCTTAATTTTCAAAATCAAATGGTTTCAAACGGGATCCTAGTTTTTTTCTAGTTTTTTAAATTTATGCTGTTTTTTTTTTCTCAATTTACTTGTCATGGTTTTTATATTTGTTAAATACACATTTGAATCCTCAACAAACTTTCATAAAAAAAATAAAAAAAATAAAAAATAAAAAAATAAAATTGAAAACTACTTTTCTTGATTTTCAAAACTTGACTCAGTTTTTCGAGACAAAAAATTAAATGAATTTTGAGATGTTCACGAGCAAAAATGAGATTTAATCTATGTGGTGCATAATTATTATTGTTTAAATGTGTGAAATGATATTAAAAAACTGTAACCATGTGATAAACTCGAAGAAAATGAAATTAATTTGAATAGGTAAGTAGGGGAGGGAAAGGACATTAATAAATGGAATTTGGCCTTTAAAAAAAAAAAAGATTGAATTCGAAAATGCAATAATCAGAACTCAGCACGAAACTTCAGAATCACACGTGCGAATTTTTCTTGGGATTATATCCACAAAAAAAGCCGAAGAAAAAGGAAAATAATAATTTTTTTAAATTCTTTTTATTGGGATTTTCGGATCATGTCTGTCCAAAAAGAAATTTGCTCCACCAATAATCACATCACCGAATAATGAATATACCAATCTTCCTTCCATTTTCAATAAAAAAAAAAAAAAAAAAATCTTCCAACCAAAGTTTTTTTCCCTTTTTCTTTTATTTTTATTTTTTCACATATTATATATTTATGTGAAAAGACGAGAATAAATTATTGAATGCGACTAGTACAATTTGACGAATCAAAGTAGATAAAGATGAGTGGATAACTATTATTTATGTAAAATGAAAAACAATAAAAAAATAATATTATTTTGAGGAAATAAATTAATAGTATGGGAACAAATTATTAAGTTCTTGAAATATGAACATTTTTGAAATTTTTGGTTTAAAATATTTTGTAGATTTCAATTTTGTTTCATATGTTTTAATTATATTTTTGAAAATACATTCTTTTATATGAGTGGGAAATTTTTATAACATTAAAAAATTTATCTAAAATATATTTATTGTAATTTAAATATATTTATTTTATAATTTAATTTGCATAAAACTTGCACTCTTGACTAAAAGATCAAATCCTCCATCTTTCTAGTGAAAAAAATATATGTTGTTCATGGATCATGTACATCACCCACTTAATTAATGGCCTAATTAATGATGAAGTAAACTTATAATTTATGGATGAATTTAAATTGAAATTATACAAAAATAATAATAATAAGTTGACATAAAGAGAATTAAAAATTGATGTACATGCAATATATAGAGTTAGTTTTACTAGTTTGGGAACCAAAGTACATTATTTAATTTTAATTGTCTCAATTAATTTTGAGTTGGGCTTAAAAACATCACTGATTTTTTTTTATTCATTTAAATAAGTAGATAAAGTATTAAAACACTTTGTCTCTATGTCAAAGTGAGCATAGTTCAATGGTAATGGCCAATTAGCATGTATCCTTAATCAAAAGGTCAAATGTTCGAATCCTCTAAAAATACCTCTATCTATATGTATTATTCAATCTTTTTAAAATTAAAACATTTGAAAACAATTCTTCCAAACCGAATGACTTGACAAGTTTCTTATAGATTCAAAGACAAAAGAGAATTATTCATCTTTTAAGCCCACTACGAAAAAAGAAAGAAAGAAAGGGAAGAATGAATTTAATTTTTATATTTAAAATGAAATAACCAGAAGTCATAAAACTGTCAAAATGAGTGACTCCAAAAATTTCAAACTTCAAACTCATTTTCACATTTGGAACCTTTTTTGATAAAGTAAAAAAAGCATACAAAATAATTCAAACTTTTCTATCTTCTAGCAATATAAAATAAGAGAGCAAGTGTTTAAAATCAAGATCAAAATGATGGATCATGTTCCTAAAGATTAAAGGCAATTGATTAAAAAATAGGAAAAAGACAAAATATTTCAAAGAAAAAATGTTGAGGGGAAGAAATCACATGGATTATAGTAGTAAAATTTTGGGTATGTTATTTGGTTGTTTCTAAGTTTTATAATCAATGGAATGAGAGAATATATATATATTTTTGGCTTTAAATTTAATGTGATACTTTGCATTTAATTTAATTACCTGTTTGACAAAATGACAAGACTTCTCATTGCCCTCACCTATATTCAGCTCATCTTTCCCATCATATTATATTAGGTTAGCCACCCCACCCAAATAAACAAATAATAAACAAATAAATAAATAAATATATATATACATTGTATTTAATTTAATACTAAAAAAACATGTTATAATATAATCCTTAACACTTCATTTAGTTTGGAAAAAAAAAATCATTTTTCTGTACGCTAGCTCAATTTTTCAACTTTAAATCTTTGGATATTTCATCCAGTAAACTTCGAATTTGATTAAGTGGTGCAACTAATATGCTAATTAGTTCGTAGGTTAAAACATTTTTATCTTTCGTAAAGGAAAGAATGGTCATTAATTAAGTTCAAATCTCCCAGTGTAATGTAATGTTTCTTTTTAAAAATTTATCATCACTATACTATTTTTAATTGTTAAAAATATTAATATGATACCGACTATTTTTTATTTCAAAAAACTAAATATTAAGAAAATTAAAACAAACAAAGTGAATATTTCATTTTAGAGATTATTAGTTCAAATCTTCATTTTTTTTTTTTTTATTACAATATGTGAGGTGGGAGATTCGAATTATAGGTCTTGTAGTACAGTTGAGCTAAGTTCTTGTTGACTTATCTTCTATACTTAAGATAATATATAAAAAAATGAAGATGAAACATAAAATATGTAAATGTTATTAGTAAATAAGATTACGATTTTTAAAATAAAACTAGTACCCAACCGAATCTATACACGACTTTTTGAAAAGATGAATTGAATTCGTCCAATATCTATCTCAATTACAATGATTTTGATGCATTATAATAATAATAAACACAAAAACATTAATTTTCGTAAAGATTTGAATATCTTTTATTAAATCCATTTTCTTTAAAAGCAAAAAAAAAAAAAAAAAAAGGAAAAGATTGAAAGAGATTGTGAAAGATGGAGGAGACAATGAAGCAATTTCGGGATTGAGTAAAGCAAAAAGCAAAAAAGAAAAAAGAAAAAAGAAATTATATTTATTACGCATGCTTACAAAACGACGGCGTATCATGATTTAAGCCGCATATACTTCACGTGGGTCAAAACCCCGTTCAGACCGACCGGCTACCGGCCAAGTACGACGTTTCACACCTTCTGTTCTGTCGGTCCACGTACTTGTTTACACTCCCACTGTCTCGTCCGTACAAAACTATGACCTACAATTGCCGGTCACCACCCCCTAAAAGAACACCCTCCTCCTCTCCCCCAATCCCCATTTCCCATTATTCCCCAAATCCCAACCCCCAAATTTCTCTCTCTATAAAAAATCCCATTCTCTCTCTAGGTTTTTGCAAGGAGATGGAGGAGCTGGCGGCATCCGATTCGTCGCGATGTCCATTTCCCAACGCTTTTGAATGCGCTGAGGACGGTAAGAATCGTCTAGGGTTTATGGAACTTCTAAGCATCGATCAAGATTTTTCGTCACAATTTGATATGTTTTCAACATCGTCTTTATCGTCTTCCCTTATTCCAAATCTCAATATAGACTCCGATAATTTGGAGATTTGGAATCGATGGCCTGCGACGCCAAATTCGTCGTCGATCTCGTCGACGTCGAGCGAGGTTGTTAATGATGAGTTGACAGAGCTGAATTTAGAGGGAGGACAGAAACAACATCAGCAAGAAACTGTAAAAACTGACAAGCAGTAAGTGTTTCTTTTGATTATTTAATTTCCTTTTTTTTTTTCATTCTCACTTATTATTTTCTGATTAAAAATTATGGGAATTATATGAAAATTTGGGAAATTAGATAATATTTAAGCAGGAGAATTGGAGTTTAATTTGGATTTTTTTTTTTTTTGGGGGAGTTGTTTCATAGACAAGGGAGTCTTGTTTCTAAAAATAACCAGAATCTGGGTTTTTTTTTTCTTTAAATTTTTCTATAAAATAACTGTTTTTTCCTTTCTCTTTTTATTAAAAAAAAAAATCTAAGAACTCTATTTTAGATTATTATGATTTTGTTTTTATCTGGTTCTAAGTTGAAGTTTACAGGTTTTTTCTTTTTAATTTATTTTAGTTGTTGCCAGATTTAAAAGTAGAATCAAACTAAAATACACAGTTTTTCAGTTTGATTATATATATATTTCTGAAAAGAGTTGGATTATCGGCGCACTTTTAGCTAGCAGATCACCAAATGAAATATTTAATTAATTATAGTTTCATTTATTATGATTTGATGTTTTGTTAAATAGAATGGAAGTGTTCAATAATTATTGAGTATTGTTTATGTATTTTTATTTTTATTTTTTGATTAACGAGTATTGTTTATGCATTTATAACATTAAATTTTGTATTTTCATATTATTTTTGGATGTTAAATCTATAGATCAAAAACAAAGAAGACGAATCATAAGAAGAAAGAGCAAGAACCACGATTCGCCTTCATGACGAAGAGCGAGGTTGATCATTTAGAAGATGGATATAGATGGAGAAAGTACGGCCAAAAAGCAGTGAAAAACAGCCCTTATCCTAGGTAAAAAGTTTGAACATACATTTTCTCGTCTACATCTTTGTTTGGTTTTTAAATTTTCAAAATATTAGTTTGGGTTTTTTTATTATTTCAAAACAATTTTAAAACTTTAGGATTTATGGGACAACATGCTTTTTTGAATTATTTTTGTTGACGATCATTTTTTGTTTTCACTGCATTCTAAAAAGAAGGGAAAAAAAAATCTAAAACATAATCAGTTACTGGCTAAGTTATTTTAAAAAGAAATCCAAAATCCAATAAGATAACATTATTGGACAAACCTTAGAAGGCCAACTTATAAAAAATAAAAATATTTTTAAGTTTTCAAGATTTTAATTAAAATTTGAAAACATTTTAAATAAATATATTTTAAATAAAAAAATAATGGACAATAAATGAACTTAACAATAATAAATAAATAAAGAGGAAAAACTAAAAGAACGAAACACTCATTAAATGAATGAGTGTTTTTATTATTATTATTTTTTTTTTGTTTTTTGTTTGAGAACGATGAGTGTTTTTATTATTATTATTATCATTCCTATTGAATGAAATAATTTTTTTTCCTAATGGAAATGGAATATAACTAAAATACGCAAAAGAAATATCATAACAAAATATATGTGAAGAGGAAAAAAAACGTTTTTTGAAGGGGAAAAGAAATATTCTTTCACATCTAATATTTCCGTTCAAGTATATAATAATTAATAAATCATGGAAATTTTCCAATATAAGAAATTGTCAAATTGGTATATAGTAATAATACTCACCAAACTTATCATTGTCATTGCATCCACCAATAATATATGTTCATATGTTTGTCCTTTTTTCCTTTAATTAGTTGATCAACTTTGTGAAGTAGTATTAATTTTGGACTAATTAATATCTAAAATTGATTAATATAATTTTCTATTTTATAGTAAGGCAATAAATATTATCTTTTGAATTGTATCTAGCAAACTGTTAGAGAAGTTTTTCTTTTATTTCAAAGAGTTCCCTTAATATTATATAAATAATTTGTTGCACCACTTTTATTTGATTAAAATTTTTTCTAATAAGTTATTGAACATTTAAAGGTTGCGTCTATTTAGTACCTATACTTTTAAAATTAATATTGTACCAAATTCTAAAACTTAATTAGAATTTTGTGTCTAATACCACGAGTTTAAATTTACGCCATCAAATTGTTAAATCTACTCAAAATCAGCTACCCACATCATTTTTAAATCACATAGTGAAGTTAATTACCAAACTCATAAACTTTTTGCAAATCAATTTAAAATAATTATATTATTCACTAAATCCTATGTTGCACACAAATTTCTCTAACATGTTTTTTTTTTTTTTTTGGTTGTAGGAGCTATTATCGTTGTACTAGTGTGGCATGCAATGTAAAGAAACGAGTGGAGAGATGTTTGAAAGATCCAAGCATTGTCGTTACAACCTACGAAGGCCAACACACTCATCCTAGCCCTGTCATGGCCCGATCAACCTTCTTTCCTCCGCCCATCTCGGCCGCCCTCTACGGCGGCTCTCCAACGTTCACCACCGCAACCCCGTCTCTCTTCCACTACCAAAATGCTCATAATTCAGATTTTATTAGCCACCCGAATGGCTTCATGGCATCGTCGTTTCATCACGAGCGAAGACCGTGGAGCGTTGCCTCCTACGATCGAGCTACTCATTTGCTTGCTGCAGCTACCGACCATGGGCTGCTTCAAGATGTCGTCCCTACCAATATGATGAGTTGGCATGGAGAGATGGTTTGATCCGATCCGATCCAACCCAACCCGACCTAGCTATATATTGGTCATCACTTGTGTTTAGAAGTAATTATATATATATAATATATAAGGTGGATATGTATACATATTGGACTCATCCAATGTTTTCTAAATGGATTCAAGTAGCCATGTGTTATAGTCTTTGTAGATTTTTCATTCATTTCTTGGGTTGTTATTATTATTCGGATTCACTAAAAATAAAATGAGTCGTCGGATTTTGAAGATTTAGCTAAATCTTTAAATTTGTTTTATAAAAAATGAAAAATGGATACAGAAGGTTTTGATGAGCAATAAGAGATAAGAAAAAACTACAAAGAAAAAAAAAATAAAGAAGCATGATGAAGAATCGACACCATTTTTATTCCGATCATTTAAGAAACAACAATGTATTTATTTTTTGGAAAAGATACCTTTTTGGTCCTTGAATTTTGATTTGACCACTTCCTCTAAACCTTTTATTTTTTTCAATAACCTTTATTGACCACTATGACCAACTCAGGATGATTATATTTAATTCTAGCTTGATAACTATTTTGTTTTTTGTTTTTAAAAATTAAGCCTATAAAACATTACTTCTGTATAATTTGTTTTGTTATCTACATTATTTTCATGATAATTGACACGTACTCATTTAGTTGAATTAACGGAATTATAATTATAGGTAGAGAACATTTGATGAATATTTTGATAAGACATGTAGATATGATTTGGGTTGCGGAAAAAGTGGTGAGTGGCAGTGGGGTGGTGGAAACTGGAAATGAAAAAGAGAGTGGACAATGGGTGACCATCTTTAATGAAGGTTGTCTATGGACATGACGTTTTCATCAGAGAGTCTCTGATTTCTGAAGTGAAGACTCACACACATTTGGGATTCCATACATTGAATTTGGAACCCTCCTTTATTACCCTTTGGAAACCAACTTCATCCTTTCACTTTTCTTTTTTTTTTTTTCTTCCTCATCTTTCTCTTCTTCTTTCTACTAACTTCCTCATATTTCTCTTTACACTTTTCTCCAACACTATCCATAAATATTAGGGGTGTCCATTTACTTTACGAGAACCCGCCCCAAATGAGAAATAGGGAAGAGAGTGGGGAGAAAATTTTTCATTTTCTCTAAATGTGGTGAAGACGGGGATTATTATATTCTCCGTCCTCGTCCCTGACCCCGACCTTGTCCCGCTCTTTTTATAATAATATATATGTTATGACGAAAACAGTAACAACGTAACAAGAACGAAAGGGCGAAGAGAAACAACACACAGATATACGTGGTTCACTAACGGTGTGTTAGCTACGTCCACGGACAGAGGGAGAGAACGATCTTATTATGTGAGGAGTATTCAGAATACAGAGAGATTAGGGCAAATAATAGGTTAAGAGGGTTTATATATGACACCACTCTTAACCCTAACATAATAGGCCCAAAATAAAAGCCCAAAACGGAAATATCATATCTAATCCCTATACATAATTTAGCGAGACCCCCGTACTGGGTCGTTCGGAGCGCTTCATATCAGATTCAAGGCATATCAACAATATATAATATAATATACTTTAATTTATATTATTATAATATTATGATGTAATTTGTAAGTATAAATAATAAACTCCAAGCTTTGTTATTGTTGTAATTTTAAATTTTAGACTTTGTTAGGATTTGTTATATTTGAGATTGTTGTAATTGTATAATATTTAAGTTGAAAACCATATTGTAATATTGAAATTTAAACTTTTAGAAATGGTGTTGGAAGATTTTAAACTCTATCCTGAAATAGTATATATTGTTCTTTTCATTAAGGTATTTCATAGATCTTTTAAAAAGAATTGCAATGGATTGACATTTAATAAAAACTAAAAAAAAAAAATGGAGAACCCGATCCCCGCAAATTCTCCGTGGGGAATCCCCGCAAAATTAAATGGAAAATTTTACGAGGACAGGGGGAATGATTTAGGGGGTGGGGACGAGGAATGATTTAGACTAGCACACAAGTGCGTAAAGATATTCAAGATTGAAGTATACTTGGATTGAACTGAATATTCATTTTGGTTTTATGGACATTGGTACCGTATTAAATTAACATGAAGTTTCATCTAAAAACTAAAGAAAATGAAGATATAGTAATGGAGATAGAAAATCCACATGGAAAATATTCAAAAAAATCTCTCCCTTAAGGACAAGGTATCCTTTGGGTGAGGGATGTTATGATCGTGATATTTTATTATTATTATTATTTTTTTAGATTTAGATTTCTTTCATTTTAGTTTAACTGTAATTTAGTTAGTGAATTTCTTATGACACTAGAATCCAAATAGTGACTTAGGGTCCGTTTGGAATACATTTTAATTTAAATGTTTTTCAAGAATGCATTTTTTAAGAAACATTTTGTATAAAAATGTTTATAATTTAAACACTCACATGTTTGGTTCATTTCCTCATAGGTGTTTTTATACACAAGGTATTGTATACTAAAGATTCTTCTTAAAAAAAAGTTGGTTTCAAGTGTTTCTCTCAAAATGGTTTATTTATCAATCTCATTTTCTAATAAGTCATTTTTATTGGTTACCAAACACTGAAATTTTTTCAAAATTAAACACTTGAAAAGTTAAATCAAACACACCCATAAATTTAAGGATTCTCTGTTATGAAAAAACATATCAAAAAGAGGTATATAGAATTTTTACTTGAACTCGTGAGTCCGAGGTTAGGATTCTTAAAAAATCATAAATGGAGATATGTTGACACTCTCAAATGTGTCTGTAATTTATTTTATTTATCCCCTTAATTTCTATCCTTCTTTTCTTTTATTTTTTATTAGAAAATTGGGTCTATATCATTTTTCTTGTTAAAATTTACGTAACATATACAAAAATAGTTTATAACCGTTCTATATGTAGTTTTCAATCTTATGAAATTCTAAATTTTAAGTTTAGTGTATACAAAGTTTTTTAGTTTCACATACTATTCTCTTTCTTATTTTTATTGTTGCTTTAATTTACTAATTGATTGGCAGTATTTGCAGTATTTATAACCCTTTAATTTATTTCCAAAACATGCTCATACATCCACATATGTT
The DNA here is from genome assembly GCA_036850905.1 of Luffa acutangula. Classification (NCBI taxonomy): domain Eukaryota; kingdom Viridiplantae; phylum Streptophyta; class Magnoliopsida; order Cucurbitales; family Cucurbitaceae; genus Luffa; species Luffa acutangula. The sequence goes on from CM072090.1 coordinate 51,272,439, forward strand.
GATAAAACAATAATTTAACGACACGTAAATATTGACATCATCATAAATTTTCAATATATTATACTCCAAATTAAACCCTAAATCCGATATATTAAAAAAAATCGAGAGATCAAGACCAAATTGATAATTGGTTGAACCCAATTTTAATCACTTCGAACTTTTAACCCTCACATAATAGTTTTTCAAATGTAAGATGGATTGTTGTTTATTCAAGCTTTCACAAAAATTTCTTTTCTTGAAATACATTCATTAAGGAAGAATACTATTTGATGAAATTTTATTAAATTCTTATTTAGGTGGATAAAGACTTCAATCTTCTATAATGCATTTTCTTCCCCACATTGTAAGAACCACTCACCATAAAATTGGGCACACATTCAATTCATAAAATTTAAAATATCTCATTGAATAGCCCAGTACCAACTTGGGCCACAATTTTGATAAATTATTTCATAAAATATAATTTCTTCTTCCAACCTTATACTAATGTCTTTTTTCTGTTTAAAAGATTATTCTTTTTACCTCAAGATTTGAGAATTAAGCATGTGATATTATCTCAGAAATACATGCCAAATTAGAAATATTAGACATTGAACTAAGAGTTATTTGAGAATTAAGCATTTATAGATATATGTTCATTTATTACTAGTGCTTCTTTTGAAATTGTTTAGAGAAGAAGTGTTTCTACGGAATATTTTCTAGGTTAAGGGTGTATTTGGTTTAATTTTTCAAGTGTTTAATTTTGAAAAAAAAAAAAAAAACCATTTTGAAAAAATTTATAGTGTTTGACAACCATTAAAAATGACTTATTAAAAAATGAGATCGATAAATAAACCATTTTGAGAGAAACACACTTTGAAATCAACTTTTTTAAAAAGACTACTCTTTAAACATACAATAACTTTTGTATAAAAAAAACTTTTATGAACAAATTCTAAACTATTTTTATACAAAATGTTTTTTAAAAACTGCATTCTTGAAAAACATTTAAATTGAAATGTATTCCAAACGGACCCTAAATGTTTTTCAAGAATACATTTTTTAAAAACATTTTGTATAAAAATTGTTTAAAATTTAAACACTCATAGCTCATATATGTTTAGTTATATTTTCTCATGAGTATTTTTATACATAAGTTATTCTATACTTTAAAACTCTTTTAAAAAATTTGTTTTCAAGTGTTTATCTCAAAATGATTTATTTCTCAATTTCATTTTTTAATAAGTCATTTTTAGTGGTTGTCAATCACTAGAATTTTTTTCAAAATGATTTTTTTTTTCAAAATTAAACACTTGAAAAGTTAAATCAAACATACGTCCTAAGTCATCTCAAACGTACTATACCATGTTGAGGATCCCACATTGAAAAGATTGGTGGATACCTCACAATATATAAGCTACAAGGGTCACTTCACTCATTGCCAATTGGTTTTGAGATGAAAACCCATATAATCTAATATGGTATCAAACCCAAACGGATATTCGGTCCTATACAAAAAAAAAATTGGAATCTCATTCAAGAATGGTGAACCCAAGGTAGAAGCTCATATAATCTAATATAAAAAAATTGAACAACTTGCAAATATAGAAATAGATATTGATAACAAAATTATTGGCTTGTTGCATTTTCCCCAGCTGGATGATAGGAAGATTGGCTTCTACTCCATTCCCATTTTGGCTTTTCCTTGCTTCCCACTAGATCAATCAATTTCAAGTCAAATAGGAAAAGACTTTCAAAGATTCTATCTTATGCTTTTCTTCTTTACCCTAATAAAATTGGAGAACTTTCAAACTAGATAATAAGAAATAGATAGTAGATAAAAAGTTCTCTCTTTCTTGTAAAATACCTTTTTTTGGAAAAAAAGAAAGATTTTTAACCTATATGATCTCGAGATTTTTTCATATGCATGTATGTAGTTCCTACGTTCGTTAATATAATGTGAGAGAATGTTTATTTTTTATGTTAACAAAATTGATCAATCAATTAACAAAAATCATATTGACGTTGATTAGAATAGTACACTCTCCAAAGTATACTAATTAATGTAAAAAATATTTGTGAATATACAAGCAAGGACATTCTAGAAGTTTGTGTAATTGTATTGGTATGATGCACTAAGCTAACGTTATTTTACTTTGCAATTTGTACTTGGACAATTACTCTACCAAATCGCACTAGTTAAATCTTCGATCTTGTTGTCGAAGATATGATACTTTAATCAGTTGAGTTATGCTCCGACAAATTTTCATTCCTATTTAAATCATTAGAAAATGTTATCATTGTGTGTAGCACTTCGTTCAAGATGTACCATTGAATAGTAATGAAATTGAATTGGTTGACAATAATTGAATCACAATATTTTCTTGTAAATATGAAATGACGTTTTCATTTAAAACTTTTGATTGTACAACAACAAAGGCATGGTGATGTAATTTTTGCTCTTTATTATTCCATCATTTTCAAAAGCAACATACTCAAATTTCGCCGCAACTCTAGCATATGGATCTTTCCCAAATCAGATAGCATTGGGAAATGACATATGATAACAAATATTACATAATCCAAATAGTGCATTACATTTATAATCATCTATTTTTAATTTTTCTACAATGTCATTATTTGTCACATTTTGAATGGAGGTGAGAGAATTTGGATAGACAAAATCTATGCTATCAGGGTGGTAATTAGGATTTTCTTTCGCTTACAAAAGCGATTGACATAAAACTCATATCCTTAACTAAGAGGTTAGATATTTAAATCTCTCACTCCATATGTTGTCAAAGAAAACATTTACATTTTTTTTTCATGAATATCAAATAGAATGGTGAATCTCAAACTATAAAAATAATATATTTATTAATTATGTGGTTGAGAGTTAAAGGAAATGAGTACCTACTACTACAGTGATGAATTCTTTTCCAAATTTGAATATATAATGTTATAGATAATTTTGGACCACACTGACGCACAGGGAGCTGACGAGGACAATTGGAGAGGTGGGGCTAGAAAGTCGACCCAGAGGAAGACCGGACCAAAGGGTCGGGCCAAATATGGTTGGCCTCGGCATAAGGTCGAGGCCAACCATTCGGCCCGCGGGCGCAGGCTGAGTTTTGTCACCTCCCTTTCGGTCCCTGATGTCCCTGACCGCCCCGGTTTCACCTGGTTCATCCTGAAACACCTCTGAATTCTTAAAGACCCTAGGAGGATAAGGTCGGCCTTGGCCCATTGCCGAGGCCGACCAGGGCCAAAGGCCCGGAGATCATTTGAAGGCTGGCGTCGACGAAAACCCTAAGGGGAAGTCTATAAAAAGGGAGACCGCACACGTATTCAGGTATGCAAACATCAATCCCTAAATACATTCTACGTGTTTTTCGGCCAAGGCTCACTTAAGCATCGGAGTGTGTGTGATCTACACCACACCGATGTGCAGCGTTTGCTCGTCGAGATCGAGTTGGAATGAGAGAGAATGAGGGAGAATTATTAACGAGAGACAGAGGGAAAAAAATTTTGGGGCAAAAAGATTAACAAAGAGACTAATTCTTCTCTTTTGCCACTCCAAATTTGGGATTTTCTCAAAAGCTTTCAAATTCCTCATTCTCTCTCCTTCACTAATAGCTACAATTTTTTCTTCCAATATTCTCTCTTCCTCTAGAATCCCTCTCTATCCCTTTCTCAACTAAACCCTAACCTTTTTAATATGTATATATATGTTTTAGTCTTCAATGTTTGAGTGCCTTTTCAATTTAGTCATTTGTTTAAAATTTTAATTTATTCCCTTAGGTTTAAAATCTTCAATTAAGTTAAATTGTAATTATTCTAGTGACTAAGAATTTGATTGTAACAATCTTATAACTTAGGAGTTAGGAGTACTTTGTGCCTTTTGTAATATCTAAGACCTTGTTTGATAACCATTTCGTTATTTGTTTTTGGTTTTTGAAAATCGTGTTTGTTTTCTCTCAATTACTATAATGGTTTTCATTTTTGTTAATGAGACATTTGAGTTCCTAGCCAAATTTCAAAAACAAAAACAAGTTTTTGAAAACTTTTTTTTTCCCCAAAATTTGACTTGTTTTTTAAAACATGGGAAATGATGTAGATAAAAAAAAAGAAGCTTGTGGGTTTGTGTTTATAGATGCTAAACAAAATAGTTTTATAGGCTTAATTTTCAAAAATCAAAAACCAAAAACAAAATGGTTGTCAAACGGGGTCTCAGTAAACCATTATAGATTTTAGGTGGTTTTCAATAGGGGTGAAAAAAACTGAACCAAACCGATAAACCGAACCGATCCGATTCGGTCCAGTTCGGTTTTTGAGTTTATCCAGCCTGAATCGAACCGAACTGGTTTGGTTCGGTTCGATTCTCACTTTTGATATAAATGGAAATTTTATCTAGGGTTTCACTTTCAGTCACCAGCGCTGTTGTCTTGTTTTTGGCCCCTTTCTCTCTCTCTCAAAGCACGATCTCATCTCCTTTTTCGTCCCTGTTTTCGCCGCCTCCTCCACCACGAGTGTCGCCTCCTTATCGCCGTTGCCTCCTCCACCACGAGCGTTGACTCCTTCCCGCCGCCACAGCCTCCTCCACCACGAGCATCGGCTCCTTCCCGCCGCTGCCTCCTCCACCACGAGCGTCGACTCCTTCCCACCGCCGCCTCCTCCACGAACGATGTCAATCTCCCGCAGTTCTTGATTTTCGATTTTGTTTCTTCTTATTTTCGCATCTGGGGTTTCTTCTGATTTTTGCATCTAGGGTTTCTTCTGATTTTTATTGTACTTTTTCGATTTGGGAGTATTGCATGAGGATAGAATAAAGGAATCTAATTTTCGATAAGTTTCTATTCTAATTTTCTTTTGTTTTTTTCTTTTCTCTTTGATTTCTAGCGTATTTCTAGCATTACACGTCAAACTGACCCGAACCGATCCGATTCTAGTCGAGTCGAGTCGGTTTACTCATATTCAGAACCACCCCGACTCGTTTTCACCCCTAATTTTCAGTTTTTTGGTCTCTCTCCCTTTCTCTTTTTGTAAAAATACAAAATATAGCCTTAACCTTCTATTTGGAATCAAGAAAGTTAAATAAATTATTTAAATTTTGATAAATAATTTAAAATTCTATATCTGGTTTAGAATGAGAAAAAAAATTGAAGTGTATATCATTAAAATTTTGTGTTTCAATAGTAGTAAAAAAGAAGAGAAAATAAAATGTTTACTAAACTAAAATTTTAATTATCTTAAAAAAGAAAAACTAAAATTTTAATTTTTTAGTATAGAGCTAGAGTTTTAATCTTGACTTATTAATTATTAAACATTAAAATGTGACAAAGTTAAATAAATCATTTATCTCGTCAAAGCGAGCATAACTCAAGACAAAAAAATATATATATATATATCCTCAAGAGGTTCGAATCTCCCACCTCAATGTTGAACTAAAGGAAATTTTTGTAATTGAAATCAAATCTCAAATCATTCGCATTCTCTATCATACAATAACAAACAAACGATAAAATTCATTTCAGATCCGTTACTCGAAAGGTTTGAGCAACCAAACTGATGGTGCCTAATTTTGAGAAAAAAAATCTAGGGGCGAGTGAGAGAGAATCAAAACTAAATCCATTTTCTCTTGCTACAAAAAGCCTATCTTTTCGCTAAAAGAGAGATCTTTCTTCCAATTTATGAAACTGATTTTTAATTCAACAAAACAATTAACCTAAAAAACCATATTTCCCCATCAAAATCCAAGTAATCCCCTCAGAAGGAAAAGGTAGGAACCTTTTACCGGTTCCAGAAATTTCCTAATGCGGCCGACGATTTCAAAATCAAATTTAATAAGAGTTACTGTTTCCTTTGGTTTTTGACTCGTTTGAAGCGAATATGAATATCATCTAAGGATTGACTCAGCCGTCGGTCGCCGTCTCCGATTAGGACAAATTCTCACGCTCGATTTCGATAAAGAAAGGTTTACTTTCATTATTTTACGATGACCCATTTCATTAATCTATTGTTTCTTTTAGCAATACTGCTTGTTTTTCTTCCCCCCGCAGATGATCAGGAGAACAGTATCGAAATCGATTTGGATTTTGTCGGTCTGAGCAGGAAAACGCTTGAATTTGTGTATGTTTGTACTGAATCCTTGCTATTGGGTTTCTGGGTTATTCGATTAGACTCATTCTAGGTTATTTTGCGACTTATTTGTTCCATTTCCCGTTTGTGTTTAGTGGGATTCTTTTGAATTTCTGATTGGTTGGATCCTCTGTTTAGCTTTTGATCATTTTTGAGCTGATGGGTTTTTGGGGATTTTGGTGTTGTTGCTGTTGTTGTTTGTGTATTCTTGTTTTTCTCATTTTTATTTTTGTGTGTGCTTTGCTAAATTTGTTTTGGCATTACCAAAGTTGTTGCTGTTTGGTTATTAGTATTGAAATATTGGCGTTGGCTTATTTACTGTGTTGTTGTTTTCTTCTTCTTCTTCAACTAGTGCTTTCATGGGGTGAATTTTTACCAATACTATGTTGATTATGATGTTCACTTTCTTACATGTTTGGAAGTTCGTATGTTTTCTTTGGAGTGTTTTGATTATTTTGATGTAATTTTACCCTTTGATGTCCTTGAGATTGACTTTCTGAGGATGATTCAGTTATTTTAAGACTTTTGAAGTTTTGCCTTTGCAATAAGTTGTAAATTTCCTTTTCTTGTTGTCGAAGTGGGAGTGTTTTTCTTTTTCTTTTTGTCATTGCTTTAAGGCCATTTTTATGTTACAGTGATTTGGAGGACGGAAATTCCCGAATCAGACGTTCATCGGGTTCAACTTTCTTTTTTCTCTGTTCTTTTGTGGTGTGGAGTGAATTTTGGATTTTATAATCAAAAGGCTATGAGATTGAGTACATGGCTTTAAGAGAAAGGGACCTCACATTTGATCTTGAAAGTGGGGGGAAGATCTTTGAAGAGGTTGGGAGTGTGGAACCAAGTTCAATCAAAAGAGAGGTAAAGAATATTTGGAGTAGGTTGACAGAGGATACACTGCTAAAAGACGAACGAGCTGTGGACTCAAACAGTAATTTTGCTAATTCTGTTTCCAACATCATTTCTGATGAGAACATAGAATTGCTGGTAGACAAGAATTTGGAAGGAGAAGATGGTCATAAAGTTGTTGCACATGTGGAGAAGAATAATGCTAGAGGGAAGCATAAGAATAAGAAAAAGGCTCTGAAGCCACCTCGGCCGCCCAAAGGTCCTTCACTTGATGCTGCAGACAGAATGCTGGTGAAGGAAATTGCAGTGCTTGCCATGAAAAAGCGTGCAAGGGTCGAGCGAATGAAAGCATTGAAGAAGGCAAAAGCAGAGAAAACATCTTCTTTGAATAGTTGCATACCTGCCTTGATTATCACATTCCTCTTCTTCCTTGTGATAATCATTCAAGGTAAGCTTATTGTAGGTTCTATTACACAATCACTTTTACTCTTGCGAAGCTTGGTATTAAAAATTTGAACCGCTTCGATTTTTCGCTCTGCTATATCTGAGCTGCAGTTTAGGAAGGTGTTCGTCTTGTCGGGTCCTTTAGTCTGTTTATCAATTTATGTCACCTTTTAGCATTATGTTTTTAAGGGCATTTTGTTTGACTGCGTTTACAGGAATAAGCTCCAGAAGCAGTTCAATGTTGCAGGGGTCGCCCGAACCTGCTGTTGGTGGTAGTAGTGGTTTCATTTCCGTTCAGTACATTAAAAGCTTTCCCCTAAATGAAAGCAATATACCCAATCTCCCCTCTGTTAAGTGCGTATTTTTCGCTGAATGGTTATGATTGATGAAATACAAGTTTGTATTCCTCTAGTCTAACTTTGTACTATCTTGTTGATGCAGTTCTGCTGCATAGCTCGTTTCTGGTTTTGTTCCTCTGAAGTAAAAATGGTGGCTGATTTGAGGAGTTTTGAAGTTGAGATCCTATGTGCCAGCTAGGTGGCTCGCCCGTATGGCCTTGATTTTTGAATAGTTATTTTGATATGTGGTTGCGTCAGACGGTTTTTGTAAATAAAGACAAAGAAATATCGGATTTTTGTAATCAAACGCTTTTATATTTTAATTTTATGTTGATAATTTATATTGAAATGTTCATGGTGAGTTTTTAGGATGTAGCTTTGTGCTGAACTTACTTAAAGCAGACAATCCTGCTTGCTTCCAGGCTTTCTTTTGATGAATTGAATCATGAACCTCTTCGTTTTCAATTTAGATATCAAACCTGCAGAATTATGATGGTATGATTGGCAGATGCCTAACCCTCAACACTTTTGCTTGGCTGCTGGTAGATGATGATTGATGTCCAATCCATTTTCCGAGGAACAAACAGGTACGGCCACTGTCCAAATGGTTCTTAAATTTGTTAGATTTACAGGCAAATATCTCAACTTTCAAATCAATGAAGCATTAGAACTGCAAAATGATTGGCTTGTTCTTGTGAACTGTTCTTGGAAGGCAGAGTTGTTGCCTCTTATAAACCGAATCAACTCGATCTTCTAGACAAGATGTCGGGTTCTCCAGTTATGTCACTGGTTTGGAAAGCTAAAAGACACATTGAATGTGAAAGATATTGAGTTCATGAGATGATTTAGAGTATCTTTTCTTTTCTTTACTTGAGATTTTTCATCATTCAAATATAAATTTGAAGCATTTTTGTTGGCATTAAGTAGCAATTATGGAGGGATCCAAAAATCACTACCATAAATCTAGACTGGTGCAGATCTGGACATTATATTTCTTTAGCTTGTGTTATTTCAGTTATTGAAGAATATCATCTTTGGTGACATGTTTTCTTTCATTTATTGAACTCTACTTAATGGGATTTTTTTATTTTTTAAAATTTTATGTAGTTTAGAATTTCCTTTTAATTCTGAGTTTGAACTTTACAAATAGGCTTGTGTCTTGCAGAGAAACACTTTCTGTCTTCTTTCCATCTGTTAACCAAATCTTCATCTTTGGTTGCAGCCATTCTCATTACAGATACGTGCATGAAAACATCCCATGTCGACCACTGCATTTCGAGCCTCGGGGCTGATCCTTGCAGCACAACAGCCGACACGAAAGGGTATTGCCGAAATCATTCTTGAAGAAACTTTAGCGAATGACAAAAGACATTCTAGCTCATAGAGTTGAGAGCTTCATCAACTGGAGCATTGACCCTGCAGTGAAGAAATAACATCTAACTGCCTGTGACGTGCTGTATCGACTCGTAATTGATTAGACGATCCTAAGCGCAATGTGGCATCCTTCGATGAAAGAAAACAAAGATTGCAGCTGGAAACGCCATGGATGCGGCTCGGGAGAGTTGAGTCTGTGGGGTTGCCAATGACCTTATGGAGCTCTGCTGTGATTTAGCTTTGCTGAAATCTCTGCTAGTATTGTTTCTATTCTCAAATGATCATCTGTGTGGGTTGATGGCGAAATGGTAATTGCACAATTTGAAAAGGGTTTTTTTTTTTTTTTTTTTGTTTTTTTTCCTTTGTATGACATCTAATCCTATAAACGAAAGTAAATATTTGTATTTAATTACACAATAATTTTTCTTGGAAAATGACATCCAACCCCAAGTGTGAAAAAACATACCAAATACATCCTTGGTCAAAATCAAAGCGTTAGTTTTTTCCTCTTCATTCCATTGCCCCTCGTTTCAAAAATTAATTTTCAGACAAAACAAGAACATAAATAAAAGAACATCAACATGAGCATAGTTCAATTAGCATCAAGTCGAGTTATCCACCTCAACATGTTGTCAAAGAAAAAAAAGAAAAACATGTTTTCTCTTTCTAGAAAACCAAAGTTAACATAATTTGCATAAATAATTAAGGGCCCGTTTGATAACCATTTCGTTTTCTATTTTCTGTTTTTATTTTCATTTTTAAAAAACAGGAGTGTTTGATAACTATTTCTGTTTTCTGTTTTTTAAAAACGTTTTTGAAATTATAAGTAAATTTCAAAAAAAAAAAATAGTTTTTAAAAACAGATTTCTGTTTTTCAAAAACTTATTTTTCTTCTAATGCTTACTTTTCTCCTCTTTTACTTCTCTCTCCAACAAATTCATTTCTTTTTTTTCTCTCTCTCTAAAATTTACTTTTCTCTCTCAAAACTTTTTTTTCTCTCTATAACTTGTCTATTTCTAAAAACTTTTCAATACCGTTTCTCTTCTCATAAACATGTTCTAATTTTTCTTTTGAAAAAAAAAAATCACCAAAATTTTCTATCGCTACAACTTTTTTTTTTATTTTTCTAATTTATCGTTATTTTTTTAGCATATCTTTTACTCTTAACCTTACTATCTCTCTAAAGTTTTTTTTATTTAATTTTTTTAATCTAAAATTTATCACTTTTACTCTATTTCTATTTTTTTTTCTCTAACTAATATCTTTTCTCGAGTCTAACTAATATTCTTTCTCTAAATATTTTCTTTCATCTCTCTAAATATCTATGTTATACTTTTCTCTCGTCTTTTCAAAAAAAAAAATCTCTTGAAAACATTTATATTTGTGTCTCTAAATTTTTGTTTCAACGTCTTTACACATTTTTCTCTCTCTAAAATGTCCTTTCATCTTTCTAATTTTTTAAAAACTGAAAACCAAAAACTGTTATCAAACAAGGTTGGTTTTTTGTTTTTAAAAAACAGAAAACAAAAAACAGTTATCAAACATATATGGTTTTTGTTTTTAAAAAACAGGAAACCAAAAACCAAAATCCAAAAACAAAAAAACCAAAAACCAAAAATTGAAATGGTTATCAACAGGTCCTAAATGTCCACTATTTAATCTCAATTGCCCATTCTTTCAAATTTATAAACCCACCCGTCAACATGGGCATAGTTCTACTGACAAAACTTACTAATGATCACGAAGTCTATAGTTTGAATCTTCTTACCTTCACATGTCGTCGAAAAAAAGAAAAATATGAAAACTATAGAGGGACAAAAAATGTAGAGTTTTTCCTCCTTCACTCTAAATTGACAAGTCACCCTTTTGACAAAAAAGAAAAATAAAAATTTTAAGAGAATTTGCAATGGGTGGCAAATAAGAATTATATAATTGCAAATATAGAACAATGTAAAAAAATTGCAAATATAGCAAAGTCTATCAGAGTATATCAACACGGATAGAATCTGACGACAACTTTTTTTGTACGATTAATTTTGCTATATATGCAGTTAGTTTGCAACTGTGTTATATTTACTATTAATTTGGTCCAATTTGTCATCTATGCAACCGTCCCAAGCTTTAAACGCTATATGGGCAATGTAAATTCGATTGTCATAATCATTCACACACAGTTCTCGCTATTTTTTTAAAACAAAAAGAAGAAGAAGAAGGAGGAAAAAAAAAACACTGTTGATATTAGTCATACATATGAACGTGTCTCACGAATTTGGTCGGAGAAATTATTAACAATCGGCTGGCTGGCCTTGCTGTTTCATAACTGTGTGTTTTTTTTGAAGTGCATGTGTGCGCAATTCCGGCTCTTAAAGTTTACTACCCAGATAATATGGTATGAGGAGGTTTCCATTTAACACTCTATTTTTGCTATCTTATTTAGATTCAATTTCTTCAACTTTTTAGTAAATTTATGTTTTATTATTTTTTTTTTTTTAGTACATCAACCTTTGGGGGTGAGAGGATTCAAACTTTTGATCTCGTTATCGAAGGTACATGTCAATTGTTGAGCTATGCTCGCTTTGGCGGGTGAGTTTGTTTTAACGAGCTTAAATTTAGATATAGTTTTTGAATTTATTTATCAAACACATGTTAAAAGATGGTGAGCATATGAAATACAACTCAATTCTTCGTTAATAATCTTGTTTCCAAATTTCTATATTCAAACTCCAAATTTCTCTCTCTTGTCTCGTTATAGTAATCCACATGTTGGGTCTTGTTTTGATATTTGAGCTCATATATCATTTTGAGTTTCGAGTTTAATATAATAGTGATCGATTTAACATATAATATAATTATAGCAAATATCACTTTTTTTTTTTTTTTTAAAGAGAGTTAGCATTATAAATATGAGATGAGAATTCAAATCTTGACCTATACCAGAGAGGTTATTAATATTTTGATTAGTTGAGTTCTGTTTATATTAGTTTTTTCTTCTCTAATTAAGATTGATAGTGTCCATTTTTTTTTTTTTTTACCACTTCCACTTTTTGACTTAATTTTTTAAGCTAATGAGTAAAATGAAGTATTAGGTATATATTAAAAATATCATATATTGATATAATTCAACACCCAAACCAGCAAGCAACAGAACAAACTCCAGCAATATAGATAGCAAACTCACCTCAAAATAATCAGCAAGCAAACTCACACTGATTAAACCAGACTATCGCACATAATCCTTAACTCAATCACAAATAGCAGCAAGCACAATATCCACAAAACCAGAGAAGTAAAGAGATAAGGAAAGGGAATGCACAGAGTTTTTATAGTGGTTCATTCCATAAAGGAACTATATCCACTCTTAGGCCATTTCACTAGATTATCACCAAGGTTACAAAATACATCAGAGATAATACTCTTTCAAGGATTAATACAGACACTTAACAAGAATGATCTCACCTGGACCATATCAGTCTGCATATACAACCTTCCATTCAAACAGAGAAGAAGAAAACGAAGACTCTCACAGCAACACCCAGTGCATCAGCTTTTTTCTTCCGCCTCTCTCAACAATCTCAGCCTCTCAGCTTCCCTCGATTGTTCTCACAGCTTATTCCATTGCTAGGGATGGAATATATCGACCTCTAAATGCTAAATGGAGCCCACACCATCTTCTAGAAGGAGCCTTGCCTGAATAACGGATTTCGCCTGGCAATAACCAACTTGTACGGCCATGTGCGAAATTCCCTTCTTCTTAATTTTTACCCTTCTTCTTTTAATTAACCGATACAGAAAAATAAGGAGGGCTTAAGACTTCAGCTGAATCAGCATACCTAGTTGAGTCATGTTAACAAGGCTAACATGGAAAAATAATACAGGTGGCTCTTAATCATTTGGCAAAGGATAGCAAAGATTTTAACATATATGATATCGAGATGTCCTAAATTCAGTTCCAATTAATATTGACATTATTCTGATGGTTGATTTTTAACAGTTGAGCCAACGAGTGGAAGGAAATATTTCCTCAAAAAAAAAAAAAAAGTGAAAGGAAATATTCATGATAAATTAATAATATTAAATATAACCTAACCTATTTCACTTAAAATTTTGAGTAATAGTAATGATTTAAGAGAATATATGGGGGAACAGTGAAATTTATTATAAGGAATCGATATATATATATATATTTTTTTACTTTTAAGTATATTTAGGTAGATGATTTAACAATCTTTTTTTTGTTGGCTTTGACTTGTATTGTTCAATATTTATTATGATAAGGAATTGATATGCTTAAGTTTGAAAAATGTATTTTGGTTTCGGATCATTTTTCAATGGGATGGATAGGCATTTATAATTTGTAGGAAAAATTAACTTTGACAAATTTGCAGGTTAGAGATATTTAAGTTGATGCCATAAGATTCCAATATTCCAATATTTTGAAAATTACAATTAAGATGTTGATTTATAGCCCCTACAATTTCGAAATACTTTTATTATTATTTTTCGTTTTTATTATATATATATAATTCAATATTTCGATAACGACTTTAACTAAATATTTAAAATTTAAAAAATTTGAAGTGATAATGAAATATGGACTATTTAACGTGGAAGGAAAGAGGTATAAATTATAATGTATCTTGATTTTTTTTTCTTTGAAATATAATGTATCTTGATTTAAATTCAAGAGACATTTTTTATAATGAAATAACATGAGAGTAGATATTTATACAAAAAAAAAAAAAAAAAAAAAAAAATCCTTAAAGATTTTCTTAAAAAATAATTCCTTATAGATAAAAATAGTGTTTTGTTTTTCTTGGTTCTTTTTCCCTTTTTGCGGAAGTCAAATAAAATTGAGGACATTTTCAGAAACCATGATGATTTTTTAAAAATGAAAAAAAATTTAATTTACATTTTTTTTTTTTTGGTAATGAACAGATAAAAAATTCAAATAGATATGATATGAGAATAGCTTATTTAATAGAAAAGGAATGGTGATGTTTAAAATTGTAAATCAACTCAACAAAAATATCTTCTTTCTTTCTAATTTCAAATATTTACATTTTAGTTAAAAAAGTAAAAAAGAAATTAAATTAGCAATAAATGGCTTGGACAAGGTTTTTTTTTTTTTTTTTTTTTTTTTTTTTTTTTTTTTTTGAAACAGACAAAGGGGTATTTGGTACGTGCGAATTGTGAGTGTAAAGCCTCAAAATGTAATGGTAGAAAGATGATTTTGTTTGGTATGTTAAAATAAGATTGGCAAATCATATGCAAACCATTTAAACTATTTTTTTAGTTCAACAAATATGAAGATGAGAGATTTAATCGATTGTTAGTTTGGTTTAACCTTATTTTGAAATTGTGATCGGAAATGAATAAAAGCTTAAGTGCATAGACCAAAAAGTATTTAAACCTATTTTATTTTACTTCATGTACTAAATAAAAAGTTGATTATTTTGAATTAAAAGTGAATAAATAACATCAACATAACACAACTAGTTAATACACTGTATCTTTGATCAAAAGATTAGATGTTTAAATTTCTACCTACGTATCCTTTAAAAAAAAATTAAAAGTGAATAGTTAAAAGTAAAGAAATTGGATTGAAGGATTAATTTGAATATTAATTATTTGTAATATTATAATGTCAATTCCCATTAATAACCTAGGTTAGGACGGTCATTTCTTATCCTCCTTTACCACAATATCAAATGCTTCTTTTTTTTTTCTTTCAATTTTTTAATTTTTTTTTTCTATTGATGGGTAAATGTAGTTTTGGACCTTTGTTTGGTAAGCTTTATCCATTAATTTGTTTTAGTTCTTTTATCCACTAATTCAAATCTTAATAATTTTACCCACTTTTCCTTTTGGGTTTTTAGAATTTAAAATCTCAATTAAGACTTTCCAAGTCCTAATTAATTATTCGGTTTTAATTTGGGGCAACTAGATAAATGGCCAAATAAAAATAGCTGTTTTGAAAAAGGACCATTCGAATTTTCAATTTGATAAATAGCCAAAAGCTATTTTTAGTAAACTCTTTTGGCAACAAAGTGGACAAAAATACCCCTATCCAAATCTCAATTCAGAAAATAAAATAAACCAAATACACTATAATAAGGGAGAGAATCTAGCTTACTTACGGATTACTACATCTAGCAAATCAATAACAGAAATTCAAACTAAATGGAATAGAAATTCAAACTAAATGGAATATAAATCTGGCAACCTAAATTTAAAACAAAGATTTGAATTAAAAAATAGAGAGAAAAATAGGAGGACTTAAATTTAAACACTGTAATTTCTGGCCATATCTGAGAATTTCCATAACAAATAAGATAACAAATATCAACCGAAACTACCCTGTAATTTCTAGCCATATCTGAGGATTTCCCTACAAATAAGATAACAAACATCAACCAATTAGCACAAACTAAGGGGAGAGTCGTAGACTTTTTTTTTAAAAAAAAATTGTTAACTCGTACCAAAATAGGGAGTGCACGAAAATGATTGAATCGGTTAACTAGTGTCTATTTAAATTACTAAATTCACTTACACACAAAAACCCTATTTTCTTTTCCAAGCCCTCAATAACCTAACTTCAAAGTGTAATCACTAAACTTGTAAATGATTTCAATCTTGAACAACGGAAAGAAACCATTACTCACAAATGGTTACTAGAACAATAAAAAACATTGTTTATAAAAAGAAAAATTATGCAAATACAGTATATTCAGTAAAAAAAATTATGCAAATACAGTGTATATAATAAACTAACATATTAGACAACATGCAAATAATTTACTATGGTAAAAATCAAATCATTTAAAAAACGAGAAAAATCATTACTCACTATTTCCCTTCAACTTAATTCGAAAATTGGGATTTAGTATTCACCTTATTTTTAAAAAAAATCTGAAACCCTTAGATTCTTCCCAATTTTCTTCGATTTGCGGTCTTTCCCATTCTCATATTCTTTCAACCATTACAAAGAAATTCTTGAGAAACCTTCGATTTTCTTTCGGACACTTTTCTCCATTTTATTCTTCCTCCAAAAGCTTTCATTTGGAAACCATTGAAGACTATGAAAAAAAAATTAAAAAAAATATACTTTGTGTTGAAAAATAAGGTACAGGGAGGAAAATAATGATAGATAAATACAAAATACAATATTTAACATACCTATGATGTAAATCAATAACCCTTACAATGGTGATATGAATGACAGAGCAAACAATCGATAGATGACAAGAAGTTGGGAAAAACGATGAAGAAGCTGATTAGATAATTAAAATATAAGAATCTAATCGAAAATTAAAAATGAAAACCTAATTTCTATGTAATCTTTCACTTTTAATAAAAATAAAATCTGATTTTGATTTTTGAGTGGTATGAGAGAGAAGATAGATATCGTAATTCCTTGATTTAAGGATAATTTTTTTGAACGTGAAACTTGACTCAAGCACGAAAATAGGTTAAAAAACGATTTAGCCATTTTTCATTGAAAAAATCTGTTTGACCATTTTTCAAAAATACAACGTAAATCTGGCCATTTTTCAAAAATACAGTGTAAATCTAACCATTTTTAAAAAATACAGTGTAAATCTGACCATTTTTCTATGGTCGCCCAACAGTGTTCAATCAACCTTGTTCAGATAGATGATGAAGAGAGAGAATTGATGCTGTATAAATCTTCTGGAAAACAAAAAAAGTATATTTTTCGAAGAAAAGAGGAAGAGAGAGAAATTGCACAGTGAAAATCTTCTAGAAAATAGATTGTAGATGGAAGAGGGAGAAAATTGATCATGTAACTATTAGTTGCTTGATTCATGGAATTAGAGGTTATAGATTTATTAAAAAAAAAAATAATAAGATACGGCTGCACAAATATAGGAGAGACGTGTGGGGATGACTGAAGGGTAAAAATGGTATTTGGTATCACACGAAAATAGGTTAGAAAATCCGGTTTGGCCATTTTTCATTAAAAAATACGATTTGACCATTTTTCAAAAGTACCCTGTAATTTTTTGCCATTTCTAAGGATTTCCCTTGAATTTATCCCTCTTTATTAAAAAGTCTATTTATACATATACGAAAATAAACTTTTAATCTAAACTAAAAAAAAAAAAAAAATCTAATTGATGCCTAGTTCTTATTATAATAAAACTTTTATTAACCTTCTAAAAAAAAAAAAAAAACTTTCATTAAATATGAATTTTAAGAAAAGTTTGAGAATTAAGATTAAGATTTTGAATTTAGCTAAAAAAGAAAAAGTAAAGATTAAGATATTGAAAATTAAATGACAAAAATAGGGAGTGGATAAAAATTCAAAAGATTGAAAATATAGTATTCGAAAGAGGGAGAAAAGGGAAAAAAAAAAAAAAAAAGTAAAAGATCCAACTATAGTTAAACCTCACTTCAAAGGAAAAAAGAAAACTAAAGTTAAACCTATCATTATCATTACCATTACCATATATATTAAAAGGTAATGTTGGATATAATAATTTTGAACAATTTTTAAGAAGATTAATTTGAACAATTTTATCCCAATGGTTTAATTGATATTTCGATAATGTCATTGATTGATTTTTTTAAACTTTTATTTTGATTAATCAATTATATAATTTATCTCTTTTCTATTAAATATTAAAATATATATAGAATAGTTGAGACTTATTTATCTTTTATATAATTTTAAATTTTCAAATATGCACCTAATAGTTGAAGTTTCTATTTGACTTGTTCCATCATATTTGTTAATATTAGAAAAAATATTTATCTTATAAAATTAAAATAAACCCCATAAAGTATAGATTTTATTGAAATCTAAATGAAATTCTAAAATTGAAAATTTAAATTTCAAAACCCTAGTTTTTTTTTTTTTTTTTCGAAGTTGGTCAAAATTTTCAAAATATTAAACCATTTTCAATTGAAGCTTTAAAAATGTTTTAAAATTCTAAAACATAAAAAAGAAAAAAAAAATATAGTATATCAACATGCAAACATAAGTGAAATTTTTCTAGTTTTAGAAAAAGTAATATATTTCAGTCAAAAAAAAAAGAAAAAAAAAAAGAAAAAGTCATATATTTAGTTTCAAAAAAAAAAAGAAAAAAGAAAAAGTCATATATTCGAGGATAAGTAGAAACTAGGAAGGTTCATTTAAAGAAAACGTGCATAAAGTCCTAAAACTCGACACTATACACTTGCAGTTGTAGCTAGCTAACTATTTAAGCAAACATCAAACACCAAATAGAAGATTACAATATCTGTTTTATTGCCCTTTGTACCTACAATTTACTGTGAAACCCTTCCAATTCTTTTTCATAATATCCCAAATAAAGATATACTAAAAATATTGTGCTATAATTAAGTTAATATAATTTATATGCATTGTTCATAATTAAAATGCCAATATATTTATTAATGTTGTAAGCTTGAAAGCCAAATAAATGTAATAAAACTCATGATTAAATGAATTGTGTATATATTTTAGTTTCTCATTAATTGATACCAACCCTCATCTTAGAAAATAGAAGATTTGGTATCTAAAATTTTGATAGATTCACTTGAACTCAATATATCTGAACATGGTACAACAGTTTGCAAAAATAATCACAATATCTTAACCTTATGGGTTTTTTTTATTTATTTATTTTTAATATATTAAGATTATGTTTTCTTGATTTTTGGCCGACGTTGGACTAAAATAAAGTGTTAAATATTCAAGTTAAATGGAGAGTTATTCGGTCTTCAAAGCAATATTCTATATTATATACAAATTACAAGTTTACTCCTTTAAATTTGAACTTTAAAAAAAAATAAATCTTTTGAATTTCAAAATCATGTTTAATAGCTCCCCAAACTTTTAAAAATTTTATAATATTAAAGTTTCTATTTGAAAAAAAAAATCAATTAATGAATAGGTTTCTAATCTATTATGAATCAAAAAAAGGTTTCTAATCTATTAGACATTATATATATATATATATATATATATATATATATATATATATATATATTTTGTGTCTAATAGATTCGTAATTTTTTTTTAAAAAAATGTCAAATGGTTAAGGGACACGTTAGACATGAAATTAAAAATTCAAAGACCCGTTAGACACAAAATTAAAAGTTAGGACCTATCAAATACAAAACTTAAATTTTAGAAACCAATCAAATACAAAATCAAAAGTTTAGAGAGGTCCTATTAAATATAAAATATAATTTAAAATATAAAAACGTACCAGATACAAAATTATGATGTTTATAGAACATATTAGATACTTTTAATGTTTTTTTTTTTTTTTTTTTTTTTTTTTACAATAAGTGGTGGTGGGAAGATTCGAACCACAGATCTCATAATCATCAATACAACTTTATGCCAGTTGAGTTAGAGTCTGGTTGACAAATACTTTTAATGTTCGTGGACTTATTATTTGAAAATCCATATATCACACTTGTAATTTAACCTAAAAGTAAATGTATGAGTAAGAAATTGAAAGTCAAACCTCCCACTCAATATGTTATTAATACTCATGCCACGTATGTCTATAAAGTGTAGAAATCTAATGTCGACTCAACATATCAATTAAAAAAGAAAATCAAAACACATTATAATCAAAATTGACCAAAGTCGAATCCATCACAATGTTTTAAAACTTTGCAATTGTATGAAACCGAACCGATCGATATTGACAAAACCGAATCGAAAAGACTTGTTGGGTTTTTTTTCCCTTTGATAGCTAAATATAAACCCCATAACGTACAATCTGAAAAGTGTACTTTCCTAGCAACATACTTCAATGAAGAAATGGTCAGCGGCCTTTCTTTTAAATTCTCATTGTATCCATGTCCCACTATTAAGTGTTCTTCAAAATTTTAGTCAAACTTTTAAAAAATTGATTGCAATTACCCTACATCTAATTATTATTTCTTTGCTTTTTTCAATATATACAATATACACAATTGATATTTGGGTTTTTTTTTTCTTAACGCAAAATTGAATTTTCAAAACTATTTTTTAGAAATGGGTCCATCCAATTAATTTTACAGCTATATTTCAACCAATCTATGCTACCGTGTGACTTCTTATACACGTTTTATGAGTAACACCTCTTGTTAATTATAAGATAGAGATGACAACTTAAGGTGGCTATTTGGTAACTTTGGCATTAGAGACATTCCAAAAATGGGGTAATAATTAAGTTGGTAATATTACAGAGAAGCTTGATATATTGTCGACATACATCACCATAGCTCAATGGTTAAAACATCTAGTCATCAACGTATGCATAGCTGAGCCAACAAGAGCATAGTTCAACTGGCATAATGCTTGTACCCAGACCAAGAGGTCAGAGGTTTAATCCCCACCTCTACATGTTGTAAAAAAAAACGTAAGCATAGCTTGCTTGGTTAAAGGGTTTATAATTTTGACTAAAAGATCAGAAGTTTGAATTTTCACACTTCCATATATTGTTCAATTCAAAAAAGAAAAAAAAAAACAAATAAATATTTCTTCCTTCGAGGTTAGAGGTTTAAATCTAACGAGAATATCTAGTTTTTTTTTTTTTTGGAGAGTTTAATAGAAGATGCACATAGTAAATGACTTTAAACCATAAACCTAAAAGAAAATTTTAACAAATGTCTTATATATCCACTAAACTATACTTAAATAAACAACACTCTTTTAATCTTTCATTTAATTTTCACTTTTTTTTTTTTTTTTCAAAAAAGAGAATCCAATATTTTTAAGTATCCAAATAGAACAAGTTATCTTGTATAGTTTGCATCAAACAAACTAATTATATATATATATACACACAATCAAGTCTCTTCAAATTTTACACTTTGCATACCCATGAAATTTCTATATCTCTACAACACTCTTCTACTTGCTTTTTTTAATTTAACATCTCGTGAAATTAACGAGGATTTGAGTTTCTAATCTTTTAGTCGAATGACGTAACGTCATGCCAGTAGACTATTTTGTTTTGTTTTTCTTTTTGAAAAGTATATACAAATGATTAATTAGTATGATTTTCCACATCCACTTCAAAATTACTTGGCCTTCATTTTTTCTCTTAGCGAAAATATTGACTCAAATAGTCAAACTACGTGTGACATTAATTACACATAGAAAAGACAGACCCAGTAAAAGGCTGGCTCCTCTTAAGAAGCCAAAGCAGCCAGCAACAACAATGGCAAAATACGTAATTTAAACCTTTGACCAAGGGCAATAACAAATCAAAATTCCTATAAATAAACCCTCCCTCAATGCCTCAAGGCTCAATCTATGTTTTTTCAGACAGTTTCAGAAACAAAAACCCAAAACACAACAACAAAAAACATGACATTATCCACTTGTTCCTTCTTCTTCCTCAAAGCCCTCTTCCTCTTTCTCCACCAAACTTTCTCCAAAAAATTCCGGCTCGCCGCCACCGCCGTTCACCGGAAATACCAAAAGCACCCATCTCCGGCGAAGCTCCTCCCCGGCGCCGGCGACGGCAAAGTTCTGATCTTTAACGTGGAAGAGGCTTTATTAAAGCCCTCATCGCCATTTTTCTTCTCGTATTTCATGTTGGTGGCTTTCGAAGCCGGTGGGATCCTCCGTGCGACAGCTCTGTTGATGTCGTATCCTTTGGTCCGACTTGTCGGCCGAGAAATGGGGTTGAAGATTATGGTGATGATTTCCTTTTTTGGGGTTAAAAAAGAGAGCTTTAGAGTTGGGTCATCAGTTTTGCCAAAGTTCTTCCTAAACGACGTCGGATTGGAGGCCTTTGAGGCTTTGAAAAGAGGACGGAAGAGAATTGGGTTTAGTAATTTTTTCCCCCAAGTCATGATTGAGAGCTTTTTGAGAGACTATTTGGAAGTTGAGGTGGTTGTTGGGAGGGATTTGAAGGTTTTTTGTGGGTATTTTGTGGGTTTGATGGATGAAAAAGTGAAAGTTTCTTCATTGTCTAATTTGGTTCATGAAGAAGAAGAAGAAAAAGAAAAAGAGAGTAATGGGTTTCAAAAGAATGGCAATTTGATTGGAATTTGTGGTTCTCAAAAGGGTTATGATTTCCAGCTCCTCTCCTCCATTTGCAAAGTAAGTACCTTTTCTAACCCTAATTTATCGTGTCCTTTAATTTGAAAATTATATTTTCTTTCCGAGCGTTGGAAGAGATTTGAACTTTTGACCTCTTCGTTGAACGTGTTTCAATTAGTAGAACTATGCATGGGTTGACAAAAAAATTTAGCTATCATTTTTAACTTAGGCTCAGTTTGATAACCATTTGGTTTTTGGTTTTTGAAAATTAAGCTTATACACGCATACTTCCACCTATAAATTTCTTGGTTTTATAGTATCAATCTTCTACCTTGTTTTCAAAAACCAAATTCAATTTTGAAAAAAAAAAAAAAGTAGTTTTCAAAAACTTGTTTTTGTTTTTAAAATTTGGCTAGAAATTCAAATACAACATTAACTAGGATGAAAGTCATGGTAGAAAATTTAGGAAAAAACAAACATAATTTTCAAAAACCAAATGGTTATCAAACGTGACTTAGTTTTTTTTATTTAATTTTTACTTGCACCGTGTTAAGAAAAAAGAGATCGAAATACTTATCGCTTAAGGAAAACTATTTGATATATTTATCATCTTTTTGATTTGTTGGTTCATACATGTCTTAATTGTAATTTTGAAATTCTGGTTTAGCTTTTGAATTTTGGTTTGGGAATAAAGAAAAATATTAGTATGGTTTTTCAAAATAGAAAATGAAATGCAAAGACATTACCAACATAGGTTCGAAAAATCTCGATTTATATGATACGTTGTATGGAAAAATATTGATTTTGATATATATTTGAATAGTTTTTTTGACTTCTCAAAGAGAAAATACATAAATTATATCTATTTAAATAGTTATATTGACTAAAAAACTTCTTTTGGATTGATTTTGATGTTTATTTGTTCAATTATTTTTGGTTTCAAACTTCAGAATTATCATTTCTTTTGGCAAACTGAGTTTTTTTTTTTTTTTTTTCTCTCTCTCTCACCCATCTAATTTATTATAAGATAACACGTAGGGATAATATTTGATTTTCTTTTTCTTTTTCTTTGAAAGGAGGATATTATATTTTAGTTTAGGTAGCTAATAAAGTCAAATAATTGTTTCCTTCATTAAATGAGTTAATTAAACAAGTGGATATATAGGAATTGAAAGATATAAAAAATTACAATTTCCTTTGGAAAAAAAAAAAAATAATAATAATAATAATAAAATTTAATTATGCATATAAAAAAAAGGCTGTATCGATACACGTGTTAAATAAATCATTATCATGCATTAATCATTAATGTGAATAGTTTTTCTTTTCTTTTACATTTTTTTTTTCAAAAAAGACATTTAATAGTTTTTTTTTTTTAAAAAAAAAAAGACATTTAATAGTTTTCATGAATGATTAAGTTGAATTGGGTTATGATTATTAGTCTAAGTTCAACAGCTCATAAATTGAAGTTTAATTATTAAATTTCTAAAAATATTTTTTTAAAAAAAATATTGTATGAGTGAATTTCTTATTATATAGTTAATAACTACCAGTCTAAAAAAAAATGATGAAATAATATATTAAAATATATTTAGAACATTCCTTTATATTTTAACGGTCTAGTTAGAAAATCGATTACATTTAATAAGTTGATACATCAAAAGAAATTATACAAAGAATAATCAAATCATTCACACCCTATTATCTAATATTTAATAGTTTAGCTATACATTCACATCCTACAAGTCTTATCATAAATAATAAACATGCATAATGGATTTATATGGATGGATTAATTTTTATGTTCTAGAACTGTTTCAAATTGGTTATAATTTTAAAATAAATATATATATTAAAATAGATTAGAAAACTACAAACAAACATTTATTATTCATAATTTCTCTATTATATAAAACATTTTAAAGATATATTTTGAAATTTTAGTTATTGTTATTGTTTTTTTTTTTTAAAAAAAAAAGAAGTCTTTTGCAGATTTATTTCCGTTTTTCAAAACAAATCAGAGGAGAACTTTGATTAAAATTTTTAAAAAAAAATTGTGAGTAAACAAACTTAATTCTTAAAGAACAAAATCCTTATCATCTAGTTTCTTCTTCTTTCATATTTAAATGGGTAAGATTGTTAATTGGCGAAAGAATCTATCATATCTTTCTTATCTCTTATCATAAATAGTTTAGATATACATTTACATCTTAAAGTCATATCAAACATTAATGAACATCCAGAAAGCATTTTCATTTATATAAGTTTCTATGTTGTAAATCAAACTCCAAAAATCATTAATAGGGTAAAAATCCATGCATATTTAATGATCATTTTGAATTCTCGATCTTTCAACAAATATTTTTCAAAGCTAGACAAGGTATAAAAAACTCATCTTGTCAAAGCATATAATAATATGTTTTAAAAAAAAATTAATTTCTAAGAACAAAATTGTTATTAGACGAACCGTTGTATTGACCTTGGCCTTTGTGAACAGGAAATCTACACGATGAGCGAAGTCGAGAAAAAAAGATGGAAGAGGCTCCCTAGAGACAAATTTCCAAAGCCATTGGTCTTCCATGATGGAAGGCTTGCTTTAAACCCAACTCCTTTGGACACTCTTGTCCTTTTCATGTGGCTCCCTTTTGCCCTAATTCTTGCCCTCTTTAGAATTTTTGCTACTATTTTTTTGCCTTATAATCTATGCATTCCTATCAACGCCTTTAGTGGAATGCACCTCACTTTATCCATCCCCACCAACAAAACCAATTACAACAACAACCAAGATCATAACCAAGGCATTTTATACGCTTGCAACCATAGAACACTCCTTGACCCTCTCTACGTCTCAGTAGCATTGAGAATCAACAACCCTTCAGCAGTCACCTATAGTCTAAGTCCAGTCTCGGAATTCTTCTCACCGATTCGAACTGTCCGATTGACTCGAAACCGCGATCGAGATGCGGCCTTGATGACGAAGATGTTGTCAGATGGAAATTTGATTGTTTGTCCCGAAGGAACCACTTGTAGAGAGCCTTATCTCCTTAGGTTTAGCCCTTTATTCTCAGAGGTCGGTACCAAAATAGTCCCCATAGCAAATGACACACATGTTTCTATGTTTTATGGCACAACTGCAAGTGGGTTCAAGTGCTTTGACCCAATATTCTTTTTGATGAATCCTTCACCATCTTACAATATTAAGAAGTTGGTCATGGTTGATGGATTGTTTGCATCACATGATGATAAAAAATCCACAAGGTTTGATGTGGCCAATTGTGTGCAAAGTGAGATTGGTAAGGCCTTGAAATTTGAGTGCACAAAGCTTACTAGGAGAGACAAGTACTTGATTTTGGCTGGCAATGAAGGGATTGTACATTCAAAATAGTGAGGGAAATATTTGTAAGAGAGGATTAATTAATTAGTTAATTATTTGATGTACTTATATGAGATATTTTATATATTTATACATTGTATTTATTGGTGCTTTACATGTATATAAGATATGCAAGCATTGTTCAAGAATAATGTTAGATGATCATTCTATTGATATTCAAAATAGTGAGAAGTTGCATTATATTGTTAAGGCTTTACTCATCTTAATAACTTGTTGAGAGTGTATGATTTTAATATAGCTAATGAAATTATTCGAAGTAGAGAGGACACAAGACTAGTCCGCTTTTACCTTTGAACTATAAAAATTTAAAAATTAAAACTAAAATATAACTGATACTAACTCAATAAATTGCCTTCATTGGCCAGCCTCAACCGTACTATCGTTCTCAAGATTGCATTGTGTATAATTGTCGAAAAGACTGAAAAAAGAAAAAGTAAGTTTTTTTTTTTTACTTGTGATTTGAAAGAGATTGAGATTAAGGATGCCTTGAGAAATCAAGTCGTTTGTCATCCAATTGAATTAGGAAAGTTCAATAAATGTTTTTCAATCTTGTAATTCAAAATCCGAGAAATTATTTTATTTTATTTTATTTTGTTTGGAACTATATAGAATTTGAAATGAAAGCATTTAAAATCTCAGGAAAACAAACAATCTTGTCAAAGGTCGTTTGGTTTAAGGTTTTATAGGTGCCTAGAAATAAATGATACTTGAGAATACTATATCTGAGAATAAGATGGCTAGGAATCAAAGATAACTGTGTTTGGTTGTGCATGAGAATGTCATCAACATTTTATGAGAACGAATTATGTTTTAATTTATTTTTTAGAATTAATCATGTAACCTTCGTGGAATTTTAATAAATTAATCAATAAAATTTCATGGGTAATCGGGACATGCTAATAGAGAAGGGCTCCAATTGGACCCTTTTCCTTTTATTGGGCCGTAATAAAGCCCATAAAATTGGGCCAGACCGTAAGCAATTTAAGCGGCCCAAAGTTCTGTCGGCGAAGGTAAAGTCCAACTCTAATTAATCAGAAATTGGGGGACTGATTGTGAAATTCAGGAAAGTTTCATTTTCCTCTTTAATTTTTATTTATCTGTACTATATAATATAACCAAACCAAGTATTATAGTCTTTCTCTTCTTCCCTCGAATTAGGGTTTCTGAATTTTGCAGTGCCAAAACCAGGCCCCTTCAATCGCTTTTCCGAGAAAGCAAGCTTCGACTAGGTCCTGTCTTGCTCTTGAGGTAGAGTCCAACACTTTTTCTTCGGTTCTTTCTGTAGTTCTGTGCCGGCAAGGGCTTTGATGGGTGCGGAGAGGAAGAGGAAGGTCAGTTTATTTGATGTGGTGGACGAGACCTCGGTCTCCGCAAAGATTAACAAATCGAACGGTGGAGGGGCGGCGTTAAACAATGGCGGTGGCAATGCAGGCAATAGTCTGATCAACAGGTGGACTGGGAGGCAGTTCTCGCAGAGATACTATGAGATTTTGGAGAAGAGGAAGACTCTACCCGTTTGGCATCAGAAAGAGGAGTTTTTCCAGGCTTTGAAGGGCAGTCAGACTTTGATTTTGGTTGGTGAGACTGGAAGTGGTAAAACAACTCAGGTTAGTTGGGGATGGGTTGTTGTTAAGAGGACAAGTAACTTCTGAATTATTTTTAACTTGCCTTTTCTCTTGGATGCACGCAGTTAGTTTTTTCTTTTATTTTGATTATAGGGGACAATTGTTTTGTTTATTTTCAGTCTTTAGATATCATACCGTGTGTTTGTCAAGCCATTATCAGAATTTATTAGGGGTGATTTGGATAGAATGACCTTTAGCTTGATTGTGGGTTATTGCCCTTTAGGTAAGGATTTACAAATTTCATCAACCTACAGAATTTATTAGGGGTGATTTGGATAGAATGACCTTTAGCTTGATTGTGGGTTATTGCCCTTTAGGTAAGGATTTACAAATTTCATCAACCTAGGCAAAAAATATACCAAAAATGTAAATCTATGTTATTGTGGTTTGCCCTCTCTTTTTTAAAGGCTCGGATTATATCGTATTTTAGTCCCGAACTTTCATTTTAACCTGTTTTAGTTCTGCTTTTTTTCTTTTGGGGGATGAAAACATGTTTTATTTCTTAATTTGCGAATATTCTATTGCACGAGAATATTTGAACTTGTCCCGTCCTTGAGAAGGAAACATAATATGGACGTCAAATTTTGCATAAAAAGATTTAGTTTTTGTTTGATTTCTTTAATATTAAAAAAATCTAGCAGGGCACCGACTAAATATATATTTGAGCCACATATGTTGTATGGTATTTTGGTTAAGGTTTATGTTTAATACGATTTGGATAGTTAACTGGTATAAGCTCTTAGATCACTTGAGGATGGGACCGAGTGGCTACTGGTGTTTACTTATTATCATTGTTCTGTTAATAGGGTTTCTATAAGGTCTTCAATTCTGTTAATAGGGTTTGCCAATTAATTTCTTGGTTGTTTTCAATGGTGTTCGTGCTCAGAAATTTATTTCTTTGTGAAAATCATTGGACTTGTCTTATAAAAAAAATTATTGGACTTGTGGAAGTAGGTGTAGGTGTGATATGGTATAATTTTTTTTTGAAACAAGTGTGAAATGGTATAGTTTCATGTTCATGGTTTTTTTTTGGTTGTGTTATTGCTTGAATATTGTTTAACTTGGTTTTGAAAATCTGGGCTTGGAGTCTTTATAAAATTTGTTTGCATTCCAGTTGAACTCTTTGTTTGATGGGTATTCGGTTTGAGATATTCTCTCTTTTTTTTTTTTGGGGGGGGGGGGGGGGGGAAGCGGTTTGAGATATTCTCTTTCTTATTCTGATTTCTATTGTGATGATTATGCCTGTTGCAGATTCCTCAATTTGTTTTGGAAGCTGTAGACTTGGATAGTCCAGATAAACGCAAGAAGATGATGATTGCATGCACTCAGCCTCGTAGGGTGGCAGCAATGTCAGTTTCTCGACGTGTTGCTGAAGAGATGGATGTGACTATTGGAGAAGAGGTTGGTTACAGCATCCGTTTTGAAGACTGCAGTAGTGCCAGAACAGTTTTGAAGTAAGCTCATTCTTTCTAGTACCTGCTCGTCAGTGTTATTACTATCTTTCCAATCAGATTATTGGAAATTTTATTCTTTACTTGATTGTAAATTCGTTGTACTTTTTATGGGTGGCAGGTATCTGACTGATGGTATGCTTTTAAGAGAAGCAATGACTGATCCTCTTTTAGAAAGGTATAAGGTAATTATTCTTGATGAGGCTCATGAGAGAACACTAGCAACGGATGTTCTTTTTGGGCTTTTGAAAGAAGTTTTGAAAAATAGGCCTGACCTAAAGCTGGTTGTCATGAGTGCTACACTTGAGGCCGAAAAGTTCCAGGGTTATTTTAATGGTGCTCCACTTATGAAAGTTCCTGGTAGGCTTCATCCAGTGGAAATATTTTACACACAGGAACCTGAAAGGGACTATCTTGAAGCTGCTATCCGGACTGTTGTACAGATTCATCTGTGTGAACCTCCAGGTGATATACTTGTTTTCCTCACTGGTGAGGAAGAAATTGAAGATGCATGTCGTAAGATAAATAAAGAAATTGCAAATCTTGGGGACCAGGTAGGGCCTGTGAAAGTGGTGCCTTTATATTCAACTCTTCCCCCGGCTATGCAACAGAAGATATTTGAACCTGCTCCTCCTCCAGTAAAAGATGATGGACCTCCTGGAAGGAAGATTGTGGTCTCCACGAACATTGCAGAGACTTCATTGACCATCGATGGCATTGTTTATGTTATTGACCCTGGCTTTTCAAAACAGAAAGTTTATAACCCTCGAGTACGTGTTGAATCATTATTGGTATCTCCTATATCAAAGGCTAGTGCACATCAGAGATCAGGTCGTGCTGGAAGAACTCAGCCTGGAAAATGCTTTAGGCTTTACACGGAAAAGAGTTTCCAAAATGATTTGCAGCCACAGACATATCCTGAAATTTTGAGGTCAAACCTTGCAAATACTGTTCTCACCTTGAAGAAGTTGGGGATTGATGACCTTGTGCATTTTGATTTTATGGATCCACCTGCTCCCGAGACGTTGATGCGAGCTTTAGAAGTTCTGAATTACTTGGGTGCATTGGATGATGATGGGAACCTAACAAAGCTTGGGGAAATTATGAGTGAATTTCCATTAGATCCTCAGATGTCAAAGATGCTCGTTGTTAGTCCAGAATTCAAATGTTCAAATGAAATACTATCAGTTTCTGCTATGCTTTCAGGTACTTCTGCCTTCTCTTTTGCAGTTCTTTTTCTTTCCCAATTCTATCGAGTTGTAGTGTGTACGCCAGATGCCCATGGGTGTTGAACACTGGGCAGCAGGATGCATCAAAGTTTGATGCATTTTTATTGGCGTGGCATGTGTGCAGTATATCTGCCATGTCTTCTAACTAGTAGACATGTACGTGATTTCACGTGCATGTTGTTAGAGCACAATTCTGTCAAATTAGGTTGTCATCAGCAACTATCTTCTCTGGTTCCATGCCCTCAGGTGGCATGCACCATAAGATTTCTCAGTCAGTGCTGATGTAGTTAGTTGCAGTTTCTCAGTATTATCTCATGAAGCAAATGGTCTCGTCTTGCATTGCATCTATGCATCTGCTGACCTTCCCTGGGCCTCCTCTGTGTGTGATTACCAATTTCTTTCTTAGTACCCAATTGCTTTGTCCGGCCTAGGGAGGCTCAAAAGGCTGCTGACGAAGCAAAAGCTAGGTTTGGCCACATTGATGGAGATCATCTAACACTCCTGAACGTGTACCATGCTTACAAGCAAAACAGTAAGTATTTGCGGTTCTTCCTTTTTGCTGTTCCATTGAGTACATCCAATTTTGGAAGTATTCCTAATTCAATTCTTGTGTTCCAGATGAGGATCAATCATGGTGCTACGAAAACTTTATCAATCACAGGGCAATGAAAGCTGCAGATAATGTCAGGGAGCAACTAGTCCGCATCATGGCTAGGTTTAACCTCAAATTATGCAGCACAGATTTCAACAGCCGTGACTACTACGTTAACATTAGGAAGGCTATGCTTTCTGGGTATTTCATGCAAGTAGCTCATTTGGAGCGGACTGGACACTACTTGACAGTGAAGGACAACCAGGTATGGAGATGTTGTTCCTTTTCTATTCTATTTACATATTGGTTTGTATTTTTGGGTATATGCTTTTTCTTGGTCTGCTAACTCAGTAAATCCTGCTCTTCCCAACCCCCTATTTGGGGTTACAACAAATCTGTTCTACAGGTGGTACACTTGCATCCATCAAATTGCTTGGACCATAAACCAGAGTGGGTAATTTATAACGAGTACGTCTTAACAAGTAGGAATTTCATCCGTACAGTGACAGATATCCGGGGTGAATGGTTAGTTCTTCCTCTTGCTATAATGTTTAATACCTGGATCCAAAAGCTTTTGTATAATAGTCTTATGCATTCTTTGTCACACATGATGCGGGTTTCTTTTTTTCTTTACTGGTTAAATTTCTTGTCCCAACAGGCTGGTGGACATTGCAGCACATTATTATGATCTGGCGAACTTCCCTCAATGTGAGGCCAAGCGTGTTCTCGAAAGGCTTTACAAGAAGCGGGAAAAGGATCGTGAAGAAAGCAGGAATAGAAAATGAGTTTTTGTCAGCTTGTACCATCCTCGGAGATTCCAACTTAGTGTTCTTTTTCTTCTGAGGTGATGAGTGGGGGGCGGCCAAGAACCTTAATTGTTCTTTATCCCAAGTTCGTCCATGGCTGATTAATATCAGCTGAGGAGCGGAAGAAATTGGTTGTATTTCTATACTGTTAAACTAGGACTGTTTTTAGGGTTCATATAGTCTTGAAACAATCAATATACTTGCTAGGTTTTGATTTTCCAACGCAATGGTGTTTTATTGCTTTTGTGTTATCTGAATGTATGAAAGCTAAAAAGTTAGAAGTGATCATAGCCCACGTTTCAACGCTGCAGCACAGTTTTCATAAATGTATACCTGTCTTTATTGAAGCAGTGTTAATCTTGATTTCCCTACCTACATTGCATTGGCACATCTTTATAGACAACTAAATCATGATCTAAGATTTTATACTCACAGAAACTCAACGTTTGTCCAAATGGGGGCAGGTTACTGTTAGGTCTCCTATTGTGAATGTTTTCAAGTAATGTGAAACTACCCATTGTAAAGTTAAAGAGAAAATTGCTGGAAAGTTAGGATGGGGGATCGTGCTGCCTTTTATAGCTCTGTAGCTACATCATTTTTGGGAGAGAAACGACCCTCTCGAATTGGTTGGATGCTTATATGGTGTGACAGTATCACTTTATTACGCAAGGAAAGAGGAAGGGAATGGCTCGAGTAGAAGAGGATTCGGAGTTGGAAAGAGATATACTCCAACAATTGCAACATGATCCAAACAGTGTTCCAAGGTACTATTTACAGTGGAATAATCTTTTATATAGAGGTTGCCTTGTTCACCTTTCCCACTACATTGCATACATATGACAACTCACAAACACTTGACAGGTGAGCTTTTTTGCCATGGAATGGAAATTGATGTAAACCAGTTTGGTGGAGGATTGCGTAGTTTGCCAACAAAACAAGACCCAAGCTTTGTCACCACTCGC
Source organism: Luffa acutangula (assembly GCA_036850905.1). Classification (NCBI taxonomy): domain Eukaryota; kingdom Viridiplantae; phylum Streptophyta; class Magnoliopsida; order Cucurbitales; family Cucurbitaceae; genus Luffa; species Luffa acutangula. Next base: position 51,304,635 of record CM072090.1, read on the forward strand.
ACCATTTTACCTATTCCAAAGGATTTGGGAAGACATATCGATGGATTTCCAGCAAGTATGTTCATTTCACTGCAATTAGTCATCCATGTACAGTGCCGTTGCTATTTTTGTGAGGACAATATTGGTGAGTAATTTCTGGATTGAACATTTTTAGTTACAAACGAAACTCAATTGAAGAGGAGTACTACATACCATCCCTAGACGAACAGTCAGATTGATGGAGGTAGTCAATCGATGCTTAGCCTGGACCTATTGGACAATAGGTCTTTGCATTCAGTGACTAATACTACTTTTCAAGCTTTTAAAGCAAGCCACCACCTCTGTTAGTCTTGTATGGACAACAGAAGATAGCCAATGTCCAGTTGGATCAGCGGCTTCTTGAAAGGGATCAAATTATTAATTATTTGAAGGCCCAATTGCAAAGAACCCAAGCTCGAATCAAGCACTTTGCAGACAAGAACAGAAGTGAATTAGACTTGGCAGTGGGCGAATTTGTGTACATTAAACGAGAAATTGGCTCCAAAATTTTTTGGTCTCTTCAAAATCATCCAGAAGGCGTGGTGGCCTTATAAATTGGAGTTACTCCCTGATGCAGCTATCAATAATGTGTTTCATGATTCTCAACTACGAAAAGCCATGGATCAAAGTCATAACCAGTCTCTTACCTATTGTGCTGGAGGCTAACTGCTAGAGTATGATCAAATTTAGGGGGATACGTAAGGTCGAGGACCAAGCAATGTGGGATATCCTAGTCAAAGATGTATCATGGGATGTTCTCACTTCTCATGACAATTTCCTCAATTCAACCTTGGGGACAAGGCTTCGTTCGAACAATCGTGAATGTTTATACTAGAAAAAGTAATGTGAAACTACCCATTGTAAATGTTCATAATTTAAAGGGTGAAAGAAAAAATTGGGGAAGAGTTAGTTAGGATGGGGATTGTAAAGCATTTTTGAAAGATAAACAACCCTCTCGAATTGGCTAGATGCTATGTATGGCGACATTGTCACTGTCTCTACTGTTACAAACAAAATTTCCCAGATGCATATTACTTACACATAAATGTCAAACTAAAGGTGATGGGTTGTTATCATTAACTTCTAGCCTAGAACTACCATTCACAAAATGATCAAGAACATGGCTAGCTGAGCCTTGCTGAGTTGTAGGATCATATTCACAACCGAATTGTCAAACTAGTTACAAAGGAAGGGCAGCCTGCTGTTCAAAATGTAACCTAGTATCCTTGGTACGTTCTCTGATGGTCTCTACCTGTGATTGTAGCATCGCGATAGCGAGATCTTTAGCCTCCATTTCGAGTTTGATTGATGACTGTCTCTTCTGCAGCTCTGCTATCTTCTGTTCAATATCCTTGCTTTCTTCTGCAAGCTTAGTTTTATTTTCGCTATGCTCCAATATTTTGTTCTCTGCTTCTTTTGTTTCCTCTAGATATCGCATTTGAGTATCTTTGATAAATAGCAGCTCGTTCACTCGATTGCAGAGCATTGAAATATCGAACCCATGTTGCTCCAATTCAAATAGACTGGCTAACATGCTTTCAAAGACGTGTCTCGGATTATCAAACTGTAGTTTGGGTATCCTTTCAACCAAACTTGCAAAAGTTACCAAGCAACCAATTGCCAATCCTTCACGACATTCCTCCTTGTATGTACTTAAAGGGTGGAAATGAGGCGTTTGCGGAATTAGCTTTAAGACTTCTAAAGAATCAATGGCACTCCAGACGGGCGAATTCTTTACAAAAGGCCAACCTTGATTCTTGACTGGCTCATGGTCTGGCATTCCATTAACTGTTCTCACATCATTCATAGCATCTATTTCTTCACACCCTTTTGTCCGCTTGGCAGTAGAAGCAGGCGTTTGTCCTAATTCTAAAATGGAAACAAAGACAATCAAAATCTCCATAAACCGTACTACTCAATTACGATGTGTTGGTGTAAGTTTTGTATACATACTCGAATTGTTGCTTGCTGAACCTTGCATTCCCCCAAGCCACATTAAAAGAGGTCGGTCATCATCATCGATATTGCTTGATGTGCTTTTAGCTCCGAGGTTATTTGTCTTGTACGCTGAGAGTTCATTCGTGTTCTTGCTGTTCAGGTCTTGAAAATCTACAATATACATAAACATTTTCCTAAAGTCTTTTTTCTTTTTCGTTCTTTTGAATAGTGAAATACCGTATGGGTTCAACATTATCTGAGATTAAATAACTGCAGCCTCACCAGTTACACAGCTTTTTATAGTTGCTTTGCCGGGCTTCCATCCAATTCCATTTTGCTCCTTATCTGTAACATAAAACTTGCAATTTTAACCACAGCTATTTGTAATATTAAAAAAAAAACCCACGACCCCAGGCATGAGAATAGGGTACCTTCTGCAGTTGTTGGAACTATCATCAATTTTCGAGGTCGTCCCCTCTTTCTTTTGTAACTGTTTTTACTAGCTTGTTGCTGGTGAGGTTCCTGACAAAGAATACACATCATCAATCCTATCAAACTCTAAGCACACTGAAGAAGCGGTAAATTAAAACATATGCCAAATCTCACAAATTGGTGAAAGACCTGAGTAATGAAGGATAAGTTTGTAAACTTTAGAGTTCAGAGGTTTGAGTATCATTCATTTCTTTCATGCCCCACCCTAAAAATGACTAACTTCTTCAAATTTTCCAGTTTGAAGCAATATATCATTTGAATGAATCTCTTAATTATTAGCACTGAATCTTGTGGTTCCAGTTCTCATCTTTTTCTGATTCCACAGCCTTTTGAGAGGTACCTTGTGGTTAGAAAGTGAAAGTAAGTTACAGGGATAAGATCTGACTCTTCAAGGAAAATTGAGATGAGTGCAGATTAGAGCTCAGATGGATATGATATTCCATCAATAACAAAGATACGGTACTCTCTCTTCAAGCTTTTTTCTTAAGAGATATGAAAGGTAAGTTTGTAAACTTCACAGATTTTAGTATCAATCATTTCTTTCATGCTCCACCCCACAATGACTTGAACTTCTTTAATTTTCCCAGTTTGAAGCAATATTCAATAGCAGTGAATCGGGTGGTTCCAGTTTTATCTTTTTCCTCCTCCACAGCCTTCTGAAGGGTACTTCGTAGTTACTGGTTAGGAAGTGAAAGTAAGAATTACAGAGGTAAGCTCTAACTACGTAGAATCAAAATCCATGAGAATTTTCTTTTCTTCAGGGAGCTGGCCAGCTGGGAATAGTGGACTAGGGATTATTTTCCTTTCCTTTGAGAAAAATATTGTATTAGGTTAAAAGAATCTATAAGAGAGATGATTTTGTGTCTTCCTACATTATCTAAGAAAGACCACAAAAAGGATCCTTAGTTGATAGAATTGAAAAAGAAAAGGAGAGTTGCAAAAGTTTTAGTGGAAGCTGCTCAACTAGCAACCTTGAAACCAATTAGATCCCATGCCTTCACTTTTTCTTCCTATCATTTTTTTTCTGATAATCCTCAAATCTCCTTCAATATGGAAAATTAGTCCAAGGAATTTTTGCTGTCTTGAAGGATGCGCCCAAGATAATTGCAGGAAGAAGTTCCAAAATCTTTTAGAAACATACCATGAGAAGATCCTTGCGACAGAGTTCTAGGGTCCTTAGATATGAAATTTCAAGGACGACCAACATGTTAAAAAAAACATTGAAGAACTTTTTAGTTCTGTGGCCTTGATACTTAGAAGCTCAAATAGCTCTGAAGAGTTCTCAACCCTATTACTTACATTCTCTGTGGCAAGGCAGGTCAAGATCTTCATCATATTTCTCATTGCTTCTTTTCCCGAGTCTAGGTTCCTGATTTATGAGACATTTTTTTAAGTTCAAAGATCTTCTTTACCTAGAGTCTACAGGGGAACCTCTAGCACATCATCCTTTTATCTTGGCCGACCTCAACACTGTTTGATGATCTACTGCTCCAACTTACTGTCAGTCTGTACCATATGAAGAGGCCTAAAATCATTGGTTTCTGAACACTTTTTACCAATTTTGCGGGATATTTGGTATATTCACAACAGGGAGGTTTCCTCGGACATTAGTGGCTTTTTTATGAGGTTCAAATAAACTGAAGATCGATGTACCTCTTCGGCATCTTACCTGCATGAACTTAGGAGGCCTTCCCCTCCTTCTTTTAGAACTGTTTTCAGTAGCTTGTTGCTGCTCAGGTTCCTGATAAAGAATAGACATCATCAATCCTAGCAAACTTCAAGCACACTGAAGAAAGAGGCAAATCAAAACATATGCCAAATCTCGGAACTGGTCAAAGACCTGAACTACGGAGCAGGTTAACCTTATTGAGTTACCAGTGAAAGGCTGAAACCTGAGACATGATAAGTGGACCGTACATGACACCAACAATATTGCTAAATTTTGGATGATATTCCTCTCACCAATATTAAATACTAAAAGCATTCAAGTATTACCACAAAATAGTATTTCCATTGGAACGATTTTTTTAATAAGCAAACACAATTTTCATTAAAATGTGTGAAAGAAGAAATATTAGAAACAAGGGGTCAGAACACACCAAAAACCCAACCCATTTTGCCACCATATCTGAAAGGGCATATGGGTACAACAAGAACTCCAAATATGTTGAAAGCCTTGCAAGTATAGGAGTGGAGTCGATATTAGAACCAATGCAGGTTTCAACAATGATAGAAGAAACATAGGACGAGTAGTTGGAGGATAAATTATTGCTGATAAGCCACCTATTTCATGTGGCTCATGATGAGAAAAGGTCAATAATCCAGAGTAAATTTTAAGTTGCGAGGACTTGACAGTAAACATGGACAACAAGGTTGCAACTTAAAATTAAAACATATCCCACACATTAAATTGAATATTACATTTAAGTCATTTGAAGCTGTATCTCTCTAAAACCTAGTCTATTGAGGAAAGGGGACAGATTGTGCAATTACATTGAATAATGGAAGGAGGTAATCTTCCATAGAGTAGCTGAAATGGAGTTGCCCAAGTGAACACATCGTAAGCTATGTTAGAATCAACTAAAACAGGTAATATATTGCTAGCTCTTCCTCTTCATCGAAACTGCCCTCAGTCCGGCAGTATGACCACCTTATTTTCTCACTTGCATCTAATATAGATAGTTTCTTCTAATCAACATGAATACTACCAGGTGCCAAGTAATTGCGACCATTGCATTTATAGCCCAATTTCAGGGGTAAACAGCCCTCTATGATTTCAATTTTCAACCTTTGACACAGTTAGACCCTTTCTCAACTCCCACCTACCACCACACTAAATGCCTCAGTTTTCTCAATAGGCAAGCTTAATCCACAATTCATTTGAAATGAAATTTTAAGTTGCTCCAGTCTCCACAATCAATTATTACCATAATTAGTTCGCCTTGACCTTTATTATGTGGGGGAAAGTTATATCTACCCCTAAATTCAATGATAATTGCATCCCTTGAAACTCTTTCGCTTGCTCCAATTCTTGCTCATTGTCTCCCACATCCAACTCAACCTCTAGCCTGCCCTCTTAGACCACCAATGCTTATATGTCCTTAATCTTGCATAGATGCCCTAGGAAAGTTTCTCTTCATAATGAAAACACAAACGTGCTTCCCTCGAAATTTTGCATCGATTAGACATTTTAAAGTATCCATCTTGTAAATTTATAATGATTATTTTTTATATAAGAATTTTCTATAAGGATCTTATATATCACTGTTTCTCACAATATAGTGTTTTCACCGGGATGACCACATATCCAGATGACATGAATGACCACCAATCATCTATTCCATTGCATCTTTCTTATCTTGTCAGTAAATTTTAGAGTGATTCAGACAAATAAACTAAGTCCATATCTTGTATATAAATATATTGTTTTTATAAGAATGGTGTATAGTAATTAATTAGTAACAAGGTTTAATCGCCATAAAAAATACCTAGATATCATGACAAGAGATGCTCATTATTAAAATCCATTCAATTTATATCAAGTTAGTTGTCTTTAGTTTGCTTACCAGGCCCTTCTCTTTTGTCTGATTCTTTGAATTTTTCTCCCCACCTTTAACATCATCAGGAAGGTGAAGAGAATTTTTAGCCAGTGGCGGTGTCATTGGTTTTTCTTTTGATGCTAAATGTTTATTCCTTTCAGATTCGTTGCGCGTACCCACTTCCGTAGGAATGATCTCTAAGACATCATGATCTTTTTTCCCTTCCTTATCTGCCAAGTCTGATGCAGAATAAGAAATTACTCAAGCAAGAAATGAAAACCTATGTCCATCAAAAGCTGTGTATACCTGTAACTTGAGTCCATTGGCTTCGTTCAAATGTGTTTCTGTTACCATTTATGAATCTTGCCCCTTGCTCTTTCAACTTATCACTTCCATCAACATCTTCCTTGTTTCTCTGCACATGAAATGAAAAGTATTATGTTCAATAATTTAAAATCATAGTACTAAGAAAAATAGAGAAGAGCAGAATGCCCTACAATAGTTTTAACTGATTTAATGGAACATATTATAGGTGAAGGCAAATAGAAAAACCCAAGGAAAGGAGGAGGAACTTCACATACATACTGCCGAAGGAAATTTTGGGACATCCAAGTCAATGACTGCAGTTCAGTTGTTAGCAAGTTTACTTTTGATATATACAAACATAAGTAAATGACAAGGGGGCAGGTAATTGGCATGCTTTCTTTCAAGAATGATACGATAATTTAGATAGATTTCCTTTAATTAAAATATGATAGTTTCCCAGGTGATGTTCAGACTGCTATAATTCTAAGTAATGCAGGATTCAAAGAACAGAGACAAATTACCGCTTTCTTGCCTCCTTTGGAACTCTCAAATTTATCAGGTGAATCACTGTCATCATCACAATGAAAATTGTGGTAGATTCTTCTTTTACGGTATCTGTTCGGTGTTGCATTTTTACTGCATGCTTTTCCCCTTGATGTTTTTCTTTCTGTCCTCTTCAACCCATCTGCTGCTGGGGTCCCAAGAACAATTCCTTCTCCTAACTTCTTTACAGGATTTGAAACTCTTGACTTAGAACTCAGACTTCTTCTCCTCTTGCTAGAGGTCAAGGTAAATGAGGCAGAATTTTCATCACAAATATTTGGCTGTTCCATTAAATCATTCCTTGAGTTTATGGAATAAGAGTTTTCCTTTTCATTGTTAGTTTCAGTATTTTTTACACTTTCAGGCTGAACATCCCCAGGTATATTAGCATCCTTCAACTGATCTCTCAAGATTGATGCATCCTGAAGCGGAAGAAATTGTTTCAACCTCAAATAAAATGTATTTAACTTTCAACATGATATCAAAAGTTCTCAATGAGAATCTAGGTAAAGCAATGGAAAAAATTACGTAACAATTAACATGGACTACACAGTTAGCAGAACTGTTGCACACCAAGAGATATCAGATGTTACCTTTCTACATAACAACTCCCATAAGAAGTTAGAATGAACGGTTTTGTGGTGAATGATCACCAAAAAATGAGGAAAATTAGAAGAGAATCACATAATGGTAAAGAAGGTTAATTTATCAAAGATGAAACCCAGTTACGCGATGGAAACTAACTGCTCATTATAAAAAGTGGGACTTTGTCAAAGAGAGTGTGATTGATGTTGATTCAGCATTTCGGAGAAATACAACTAGTAAGACAAGTTTATGTGCTCCTAAAAATTTTAACATACCAGCAATAGCATAATATCAGAAATTGCATATTTCAGGGTGCATGCTTCACAGATACGAAGCTTTAGGACGGATGTAACTTGTAAATCACACAACAATGAAATCTTAGGCCTTCCAACTCTGATATGTCAATATACACAACTTTTTACTGTTAAAGACTCTTCTGTTTCACACACACACACACATCCAGTTTCACAATTACACGAGCTAAATGATTATTGGTCTTGGGCCAATCAGCAGCCTAAAAGTCTACCGTCAGCAGTTATAACTGGACAAAATAAATTATCAGAAATAAAACTAACCAGGCTAACTGCTAATCCTACAGGAGTTTTGGGCGCTAATCCTACAGGAGTTTTGCTTCCCATTAAAAGACAACTTGTCCTCAATTTGACGTGTCTGCTCTGAACTCTCAAAGAAAAATATGCCTATCGATACTGGAGATGTTTCCCTCAGATTGGCAAATCAATCACATATGTTTTTCATGAGTATATCCTTAGAACTCAAGGACGCAGTTGTACTCAAGTAAGGTCGTTGTTTTTCATCAATAAAATCTCTGTCCGTTCCCACATTCCAACAACAAAGGGTACAAAGTATTCCTTAAGATACCCTGCAAAGTCTTCCAGAAAATCTTAATCTAGCAAATGCCTAAGACAAGACGTAAACTTTGCACTAAACCCCAACCAAGGAATATTCTTTCATTTCAAACTGATGGATTATTCTTCAATTAAAGGGATGTGTTGTTGGAGTTTAAACTACAGCTTCAAACTTACCACGGGTGGCAACACAATCACCAGACACTCTTAGTAACCAAAAAGAAGACCCAGAATCGGGTGCTCCGATTCCATTTTAACTTAAGAGTACAGTGGTTAGGAATCTTCAACCAAACCAACCCAAAACAGAAAAGAAGAAAAAAAGAAAAACCCCATCCAACTACGAAGCTGGACCGCACTTATAGTCTTCGTCAATCAGTTTTCTACAAGTCTAACAGAACCTAACAGACTGACCGAGAAAAACCCATCGACCTTGTAACTGAACAAACACTCATCTCTACTTATAATTCACAAAATGAGCAGCATTAAAGACCTACAGAACACAGAGAAGAAGAAAAAATCCTCCTAAGGCATTTCTGATCCTAACAACCGAATAATTCTAAGCATAAAAAGTAACCCAGATAAGTTACCATCTTTTGAGGCACAACCCACTTGCCATCTACCCAGTCCTGATGCAATCTCAACTCGTTCCGCTGAAAAGCCATGACATGCAGTGGATGCTTGAAGAAAACAGAGTACCCACCATCTTTCAAAACCCCACAGACCACGCCAGTCCACCATCCATCTTTATCAACCGCATCAACAATGTCGCCTTCCTCGAAACCGCTATGGGCAGTGTCAGGCGGAAGAGGCCTCAGACTAAGGGCATCAACTTGCTCCTTCAAAGGGCAAGATCCGTCTTCAGTGACAAGGGTTTTGTACTCAACTAAGGCCTTCTTCTTCTTCAAAGGAGAAAAGCTAGTGGGGAGCTTCAGAATGGTGGCTCTGAATAAGGCGCCCTTGAACCCTTCTTCGTCAATGGAGACTTCAATTTCAGAGCCGACGGTGAAGGGCTTTTGATGATGGTTGTCCTTGTGGATCGAAGGGGAACCGAATTCACCCATTTTGCGGTGGCGGTACTAAAATAAAAACCCTGGATTTTTGGATTGGGTCAGTGTGAAAACTTAAAACCCATTGTTGTCCATTTTTGGAAAAGGAAATGGAAATTACAAGCCTTTTGTTTTGGGGACTGGTGGAGATGGAAATATCCCTGCAAAGCTTCTTTTTTTTTTTGTGGTTTTAAAGCTACTGCAGTTGAAATGGTAGTGACAATGAAACAATTTCAATAAGTTTTTGAGGTCCTCAGTCAGACTGTGAGAACTCTCTGTCATGCCATTTCTTTAAGTTAAAGTAAATGTTTAATTTATACCTATAAACTTTAAAGGTGTTATAAATTTCCAACAAGCTCAACTGGCATAAAGTATATCTTTATAAACAAGAGGTCATGAGATATCGATTTAGACAATCAGTAAATTTTTATAACTATTTTTCAATCTATTTGATTATGACATTTTTTTTTATAATATTTTGTTAATTACTACATTTAAAGAAGTTGAATACATGTTTGAGAATTATGTATTGACGGTTTTAAAATGAAATCCTAAAAGATGTTAATTGGTTCTCTTAGGAACGTTTGGGGTTTCAATTAGTTTACTCTTTTTTTTTTTTTTTTGATTGATCAATTAGTTTACTTATGATGTCTGATTTGTTTTGGGGTTTCAATCGATACAACCCTCGAAGTTTAGGGGTATAAGTTGATTTTTATTATCCTTTATAAAATAACCTAAAATTTTAACTATATTTTAATTATGCTATTGAATTTTCAAAGTTTATTTCTTACCTTTAAGCATTACATTTGTTTCATCAACATTTTATATAAAATGAAGATAGGAAATGCAACTTGGCAATAAGTTGTAAAATAGCGGTATAATGACATAGCTCTTATTGTTTCAAAAGTTTTATTTCAGCCTTGTTTCGAAGCAACCATTTCATATCCTCCATTAAAATAGAGATGAAAAGTGTGATTTGGTAATTCGTTGAAAAGTTGAGTTACGCATGAGTATACTTTCACAATGAGTTGTAAAAAAACTAAAGAGTTTTAATCAAGTTCAAAATGATCTTGGTTAGTGGGAGAATAGAGTTAGGAGATAGAGTCATAGTCAAAATGGTGGAGAAGAAGCTACGTATTGTGAGAAAAGTCATGCACTTGTAAAAATTAAACAGCATGTTTGACAATGAGAAGCCAAACACTAGAAAAGTTGAACAAGAGATGAATCAATAGAGAAAGCTTCATGAGAGAAGGTATTAACACACTGTGGCACTCGTTCAAAAAACAAATACCAAATTTTCTACGTAACTGAAGTTGTTTTGTTTGTAAGAGATGACATTTTATTTAAAAAAAAAAAAACATGTCTATGTTAGTTTTTAAAAATGTTCTCATACATACTTTATTAATCATTATTCTTAAGAAAGATAATAACCAATGACATAAAGTCATTCACAATTTATTGAAATTCAATTTCACATTCCAAAATAAATTCCTCTATTAGAAAATTTACTTGTGAACTTTCCAATTTTCATGGTAGGAATTAGGAATTCTTAACAAAAAAAATAAAAAAAAATAAAAAAAAATTAGTATATTAACTTAAAGGAAAAGGTGTGGAAGTAAAGAAATCTTAAAAAATTGGTTTTAAAAAAAAAAAAGAAATCTTAAAAAATCAGGTTTTCTTTAAGGATTTTATGAAATCAATTTTATTAGTTAATTTGATATACCTTTAAAAAAGAATTAAAAAGATTTTAGAAGATAATAATTTTTGCATTAAGCTTTCCTTATAATCAAAGTAGCTAAAAATTCCCAAACAACAATACAAAAAAAAAAAAAAAAAAAGAGACTTTTTTCTTTTTTTCAATGTCGAAGAGCACAAAAGAAAAGATTAGGGTTTTTTTTTTTTTTTTTTTTTTTTTTTTAATAAAGGGGCAAGATAGTAATTTCGTACACTGAAAAGTGCTATTAATACAAAATGAAAAACCTTTCGTTAAGTCCCATATATTTATGTAATATTAGGCAATTACCCAAATTCCTGTTCGTGTTCGTTTCTTCCTCATCGATGGCGTCTTTAACTACCTCCGGCCTGCTCAAAACCCCTCACTTTGCAAATTATCGCCAATACCCACCTTCTGCTTATCGGCAACATCAAGGATCCATTTCCCTGAAAAGGGCTTTTCCCAGAAGAGCCATTAGAGCTTCAGCTTCGAATTCGGGTCCATCCACAAGCTCGTCGCCAGGGTTGTACTCAGCCCAGAAATTTGAACTGACCATTGGAAACGTGGACTTGGTTCTCGAGGATGTGAGGCCATATCTAATCGCCGATGGAGGAAATGTCGATGTTGTATCTGTCGAGGACGGTGTGGTTTCTCTCAAACTCGTTGGTGGGTGGATTTCTCATCTCATTTAATCGAATGGGTTTTTTTTTTAGTCTGCTTTCTAATTTAACTTGATTAAATTACCAAGTATAGTATTGGAAGTTTTTAAGTTTGTGTACTTGTTTGAATAACTTTCCAAGCTTTTAAAAAAGTGTTTTTTGTGCAAAAAAAAACTGACGGTTAGTTTTTTAACTTTAAAAAGCTGTCAAATATGTCTAATAGAACCATGAATTTTGATTCACGATTTGTATCTAATAAGTTACTGTTTTATTCAATATTGTCCTAAGAAATAGGAAATTCAAAGTTTTTGAGTCTTATTAGATATGTGCTAAAAACCGAGCTTTACTGGAAATAAAATTCAACTTTATATCCCATAGATAGATTAATTTTTTAAAAATTTCAAATATGTCGAACCTATTAAACACTTTCCAGGGAGATGTTAGACATAGGGCCAAATAGACACTTCAAAGTTTAGCAACTAAGCTTGTAATTTAACCATTCTATTGAATTTTCTGTTATTGAATAATTGGTTGTTGTTGCTCATGTGAGGAAACGTTGGTAAACAAACGCCAAAGCGAGCTTAGTTCAGCGGTAATTGGCATTGGCGTGTACCCTTGACCAAGAGAAGAATTTAAGCCTGAGGGAATTCTTGAGTTTGTGAGTTGTACTTTTTGGTTTTCATGGTGTTTCTATAGCTAGCAAATGCTCTTGAATATCCGTTACACATTATGGTATTTAATGGTCTCTAGAGCTTTTGTCTTAAGAGAGTTACGGAGGGCCAGTTTGCAAACTTCAGAGATTGAGTATCGTTCATTTCTTACATGCCCTACCCCACCAAAAAAGAAGAAGAAGAAGAAGAAAAATGGAAAAGACCTCCAAAGAGAAATGCCAAGTTCAAGACTTGTGTATTTCTGTTTACAATGACTGGAAATTCTTCCAACTTTTTCAGTTTGAAGCAATATATATCCTTAGAAGAAGAATCTTTCCTCCATTAGCAATGAATCTGGTGGTTTCAGTTTATCTTTTTCCTCTTTGACAACTTTTGAGGTGTAATTTGTGGTTAGGAAATGAAAGTAACAGTTACAGTCTTAGAGAAGCTCTGACTATGTAGAGAAACAAGATGCTCGAGAATCTTGTCTTTTCTTCAGGGAAATTGGGAATAGTGTAGACTTGGGCTCAAATGGATATGATTTTCCTTTCCTTCGATTAGAAATTTGTTTAAATTCTACAAATTTTACAAGAGAAGAGATGATCAGGTATCTTCGTATATAAGACCAAAGGAAGTCCTTAACAAGCCTTCTTATTTGTTAGAATAAAAAAAATGGATGCTTCTCAACTAGCAACGTTGAAACTGATTAGATCCCGTATCTCCTTCAAGCTATTGATCCAAAGACTTTTTGTTGTATGGTCTGATGCTATGAAGCCAATTCAAGTAAGAAGTTCACAAATGTTTTGGGAGCATACCATGAGAAAACCGAAGAGCGTTTATGCCTCATAGAAACTTAGTAGCTCAAATACTCCTGCAAGGATTCACAAAAGATACGCTTCCATGGTCCAGTCCTCAACACCAGTGCGTATATTGTTTGTGGGAAGGCAAGTCAAGATCTTGATTATATTTTTGCTCATTGCTTCATTTTCTACAGCCTTTTGGAGAGCCTCTAGGGTAGGGTGTCATTGTTTTGTCTTGGTTGGCTCCTTCATTGTCTGAAGATGTGCTGCTCCAACTTACTTTGAGTTTGACCTTATGAAGAGGCCTATAAGCATTTGTCTATGAACATTTTTTACCAATTTTGTGGGAGATGTGTTATATTTGGAATAGAGGGGTTTCCTAGGACATGGCATTGGTGGAGCTTTTATGAGGTTACAGATTGCAGATCAATGTAGCTCTTCGGCATCTTACCTGCAAATGCTTTTGTAATTATTTGAATTCCTTTACTGCCTACATTTTTTTTTTGTGAGCTTATCTATTTCTTTTCCCAGGACCGAAAAAAAAAAGTCTCCTTGAATGTGGAAAAGGCAATGAGTGAGATATTCTCACTGTCTTTGTTAGACATCTTGCAGCAGGCATGCAAAGAAAAGGCTGAGATAGGTATTAGGGTTCCTTTTGGACTCTTGACCCAATTTTTCTGAGGGATCTTGGTCTTCCAGATTTTATAATTGGTCACATGCATTAGTGGATGTACGGTACATCATGTACCTTAGCTAAGAAACAGAAAGAAGGTGCAAGTAAAAGTGCCCAATATTTTCCACTCTTCATGTTCTACTTGGAAATAAGTTTCCTACCCAAGAAAATATTGCAGCCTACTCATCATCCTCTCGATTGAAGTACGATGTTCATTTAGATGAATCACCTCTACCAAAAAGTTGCAGCTTATATGAGGGAGCTTAGCTATCCCTATGCTTCACTCAGGACCTCGTTCAAGAGTTCATCCTCCAAGCCTACTTGATTTGGACCCATCTCTCTCGAGGCATCTCAAACAAACCTGATTAATAGCACTTGACAAGTGGGAGGATAAACTCCAGGTAGGTGCATCCCCATGTTCAAGTAATTCTCCTCTCCTTGGAAAAGTCCTCCATCAAGGGGCTTGGAAATGGTGACATCTAGCAGTATACTAGGTTTTTGTTTTTATTTTTATAACAACACGTGGGGTGGGGGGATTTGAATCTCTAACCTTTTGGTCAAAGGTATATGCCTTGACAATTGCGTTATACTTAAATTGGTAGTATGATACTAGTTAATATAAGATAGATATACTGTTTGAAGGATTGGTGAGATAATTCATTATATAATGTTTAAATCTTGAAATTCTTCTATATAACAGGAATATGTTTCCAAATTCCAAGATGTTAACTACTATGTAATTCTCTGTTTATATATTGTTCTCAAGTGTAACTATTTACATGCACAATGCATTATCCTACACGGTTCCCATATCAATCTTTTGAAACATGAGTACATAATCAATGCTTCCTTTCAACTAATGATGCAAATAACGAAATCTTTTAATTTGATGTTTAACTGCATTGTATTCCCACGAACAAAAAATAATATAATGATAAACTTTTTCAACTAAAGACAGCATGATTTGAATCGATCCCCAGGAGCATGCGGTAGCTGCCCTAGTTCAACAACCACCATGAAAATGGGAATTGAACGGGTATTGAAGGAAAAGTTTGGAGATTCAGTGAAGGAAATATGCCAAGTATATGATGAAGAGCCAAAGGAGACAACACCTGAGGTGAGTACGAACAAATATGAAACGAGTTCAACAATCTTTGCTATGTTGTGATGCCTTCATCCTTGTGTTGACTACTGATGTTAAGTTTAAACAAAAACAGAATGAGCTCAATTAGTCAGGCATTTAGTATTAATGCTGGATGTTGCACTAATGCAGGCAGTAAATAGTCACCTTGACATATTGAGGCCAGCCATAAGGAACTACGGTGGGAGCGTGGAAGTAATATCGATCAACGGTGGCGGTTGCCTTGTGAAGTATGAGGGTCCTGAATCTATTGGTACAGGGATTAAAGCAGCCATCAAGGAGAGATTCCCAGATATTACCAACGTTGTGTTTTCAAGCTAGCCTTTTCCCAAGTTTCTTGAAGCAAAGAGAGTATGTATAGGTGCTATATTTATTGAAAAGCTGGTGCCCATTTTATCAGATTAGCAATGTAAAGATCTCTTGTTCAATAAATGATACATCATTGATGACCATAATCTTATGCAACATGGAAAGAAAGTTCTGAAACAAAAAAGGGAAACATTGTTCTGATCAAAACTCTATTTCTAAAATCAGATTCATATGATTTAATATTATTTTTAATTCAACAATAAATGGTGGTAGAATTCGAACATTTGATCTCTTGATCAAGATTATGCTTTCACTAGTTGAATTATGCTTTAGATGAGTAGAATTGCCTGAACTTTATATCCTTATATCTAAATTCCTTTCAATAATTATTTTATTAGATAACGAATGTGTTGGGAACCGCCAACACATTCCTACTAATATGTAGCAAATTATTGTAAAAACTAGTCCCAACTCAAATAAAATTATGTGAATTGGTCAGGTCATAAAAATAATAAAATTTTGCATCATTCTTTTAAATTTATTAGAAGTGAGATCGAAGAATGCACAAAAATGAAAGTAACTAAAAAAAAAAAAGTAACTTTTCCTCATTTCTGGTTAGATTTACATAAAATACACCATGATAATAGAACTATCCAGCTAGCTCTGCCAACAGAAGAGATGATGAAATAGCTAATAGATGTACAAAACCAGAGCTTTGGCTTCATGACGAAGAGATAAAGTAAACAGATCATCGTGAAGCCGATTGCACAGAATACCAAGAAAATCGTATCTCTTAAACGGCCATCAACGTTCATCACAACAGCCTTAACCAAAGTTCAGTTTAGATGATGATGCTCCAGAGGGCATAACTAGCACACAGAATGTTCTCCAGTGAAAGGCACCTGTTCGAGTATCAGCCGTTTAGATTCATATGAAACCATTAACAGCCAACATAGATTTACATATATTAAAATACCATCAATATCTCCATTCAAAAACAGCACTCGAATGGAGAAAATGAGGTTCTACTGCATGGGAAAAAAGTGGGAAAAAAGCAAAAAAGAAAAGGATTTAGAGATACAACCATATGTACGAAATTTCTTACACACCTGGAGGATCACAAATCGGATCCCTTCTGTTTTCTTGGCCTTTTAGATTGAGCTGGTGATGACGGAGCTTCAGATAATCTTCCAGTGGCCTAACAATAACCGATGCAAGAAAAATAATAAGAAAAAGAATTTGACAAACAAAATACAGAGCGAAGTAAACTCAAGAAGTAACAAGATAATAGTTGACAAAACATACCTTACGTTTCTGATCCCGTTTGCCAAACCTTTCCCCTAGTAGAAGAAAAACATACATGTAAATGAACTTCCACGAGTGCAACAAAAACAATCAAATTCCTTTCAAGGGGAATAACATAAACTTCATTTCTAATCCTTGAACTGAACTTAAACCTGAATATAAACATACGTTCCAATTTTCATCTTTTCCTTTCTTTTTTTTTTTTTTAAAGATAGAAACTAATTTCACTGTAGAATTAATTTACAAAATAGCGGAAAGAAAGTCCAGACTAAAGGAGTTGCAGGAAAAAGAAAAAAAACCTCTCCAATTGCCTAAAATAGAGAATATAGATTAGTTATAGATGGATTTGGATACTACGACAAGAAGAGGTATAAGGAAAGTGATCTCCCAGATTTTCTCCCATTGTCTTCTGAAAGCATCTAGCATTATTTTAAAAGAGTATAAATAGAACTACAATCAAAGGACCAAAATCTTCATCTAAAGTTGTTGGCCTTCTTTTGTCTTTCCTTTTGTACATTATATATATCAGGGAAATAGTTACTTATCTTCAGAAAAAATATATATATAAATGACTTTGTTCTTTACATCCTTCAACTTTAAGGTGTCATGCTTCATGTACTCGAAAAAAAAAGGGTGTCATGCTTCAGCCGGCTGATGCTTTGTGCATCTCACCGCTTGGCAAGTTAGAAGCATGGTGCAAATATGAATTTTACACTTTTAAAACACTAATTGCAACTAGATAGCTTCAAATAACTTGAATTAAATGTAGCACTCGAAAGAGATGCATGCGGAAGGCAAATATAGAAGTTCAATTAGAGAATACATTTACCTCCAAAAGTCATGGAATCAGGAATAAAACTGCGATCCTGCACCAGATCATGACAAGAATGCTGTTAGCAGAGGAAGAGTTATAGATTTACAGACATGAGAGAATTACGGCACTCATGTAAGTGAGTTAATTTACTGACCTTGGGTGTGCCAGGTGCCTCGTTGTATGGATTGTCACGGAAAGATGAACCTTCTGCCTCCTTATTTTGCAACTGTTCGAAAGATACAGGAAATGACGACGAAAATTAGACTTAACTACGTTAAAGGCATATGCCATTTGATTTAAGCCAATTCCATCAACAAAGCATTCCCTTAATGAGAATTCTCTCTGAATGAGAAGAAAAAAAAATTATTGAACCCACGGTTTATGAACAAGTTTGATGCACATAAATTTGCTACCACTGGGACATGCATATGGATAAAAGATAATTATACCTGCTTCTGAAGATTCAGAAGAGTCAGTATTTCTTTTCTTAATTCAAGATGCTCTGCACAGACTGCTTTTGTTGGAACCCTCGGCTTTAGATTAACCTATTTACAAATAATAATAATAAAAATAAAATAAAATCCTTTGTGAGTGAATTATACAACTATGTAACACTAGAACATGAGGAGCAGTCGGGGAAATGACTACTGAAGAAATTCTAACAGGTTGACAAAAAACACAATATGGTTGATTCAAGTCATGAAATAGGTATAGGTGTTCTCGGAATCCAAAGAGTTTTGTAATTTTCACCCTCTATACTTGCTTTGAATTGGAAATATTTTTTGATAAGAAAAGGAAAAAAAGAACATATACGGTACCAACAATATTAACTAGGTGCTCCTGATAGTAAAGGGTATAAATTCAAAAACATAGAGAAAGGTTTCTAATTTGCTTTGTTTTCTCTTTCTTCTCACGAGCTGCTATGTAGTAGATAATTATTATTAAATCTTCCAATCACTTTATGAGAAAACAAGTATTTGCATTAAACAAAACTGGAGAGTTAACTAACCGAAAGATCTTGTAATGTTTGTTCAACTCGCTTGATAGTCCGAAGCCCAGCAGATGAGCTTGCAGCTTGTACCA
This sequence comes from Luffa acutangula, assembly GCA_036850905.1. Classification (NCBI taxonomy): domain Eukaryota; kingdom Viridiplantae; phylum Streptophyta; class Magnoliopsida; order Cucurbitales; family Cucurbitaceae; genus Luffa; species Luffa acutangula. The sequence goes on from CM072090.1 coordinate 51,323,116, forward strand.
TTTGCTCAAGTGCATACGTTCTCAAGTATACAGGAAGCTGAAATGTAGGAATCAGTCATCAGACCACATTCTCAAATTTTATATTTAGGCATAGATCAATTAAGCTTCGAGAGAAAAATCCAGCACAAAAACCCTCTTTGACAGAAGTATCAAAATAAAATTGAAAAAAAAAATGAAGCTATAGAAGGGCTTCTAAAAATTTATAGGCAAAGGCTAAATATGATTCCTTTGCGCCATATACCATGCGAAGAGAAGCAAGAGTAGAAGCATTATCTGCCACAACAGTTGAAGGTGCAGCTGCTGGAGGAGGGGGCTGCACATTGGATACAGATGGTACAGAATCTCCAGGAACGACAGCCCTTTCAGTAACTTCTGGAACAGCATTTGAAGTGACAGGCAACTCAGATTCTTCAGCCACCTAAAATGAATAAAACCAATATCATAAACCAGCTCTACATATAGCATGATGATGCAATTATTATAAAAAATCATTCACAAGATTCTTCAGAATAGGGCTAAATTGTGATCCACTTTGAAACTGCAAATGGAACTATATAAAAGATAGAAGAAAAGAGAGAGAGTAGATACCGGAAGGGGACAGTATTCCTAAACTTAAAATTATTTTAAAGCATGGCTATAGGCCTCATTCCAAAAGATAATGCGTGGACATACTTTAAGAGGAAAAGGCTTAATAGCAAAGAAGAGGTAAAGTTTTAGCTTTGGAGTTTCGTACCTTAAAGATTAAGTAGTGCAATACTTCGATGGACTGTTTCCGTACACCATGACATATATATTACTAACATGTTTATGGCACAATAACTAAAAGTCTATAGGTTAATAATGGAATTTCTTTCAACCATGAAATCCTGTAATGCTAATCCAAAGTGAACATGTATTCTGCTTTGTGCGTTGCCTAAAAAAAATAAGCATATATGACTTGAACTCACTCTTTCAGCTCTACGCGATTCAGTTATCTTTTTCGCTTCAGCAAGGACCTGAAACAACAAATAGTAAAAAATAACATATAAGGACTTCAACTTAACAATATATATAAACATTAATTCGTTATCGGGTATTTATTAAAACATAAAAGAATCAAGACCTCTGCATCTTTTCGTTCTTGCTGTTTTGTTTGGGAGAGGACCATGGACAATGCCCTTTTGCGTTCAATCTCTTGTGAGACATTGTAAGGATCCTACAGATAAAGAATAAATAAGAAAATCATACAGAATGTTACTTTTCCAAGCAACCTCGACTATAGGTAGCTTCATTGATCTTTTAGAGGAAAACGTAACATTGCAAATAGACCTAATTCAAGAACTACCTTGGCAAGAGGATTCCCTGAACTTTCTCGAGATGCTGGTCCTCTAGCAACCGAAATGGCTTTTGACGCTATAAGTATATAATATTATAGTATAAGTTTTCAATAATCACAAGTGCATTTGAAAATGATCCAAAACAAGTATATTAAAAAATGAACAACACAAATTGGCAACATAAGAGTAAACAAGAAGTGTTTGCCATAATAGACCAAAAAAAGTTGCATGTACCACGGTAATATCGCTCCTTCAGTTCCTCCACTGTCCTTGTTGATGGAAACCTGTCAGCTATCACAATGAAGCGAAGATCGAACCGTTCACACAAGTCAAATAATTGATCTGTCTCCTCCTTTGTCCATGACTGAAAACATCTTAAAAAGGGTATATCTCAATTTTCAACCACAAAACAATAAAAAAGAATTAAGAAATATGCTAGAGAAAGCAAGATAGAACAGCAATTGAGTCTTGAACACGAGTCGACTTCCAACTGAACATTTTCCATCCCAACGTCGACTTCCAAACGACATCAAATCGATGCCTACTCATTTGATTATTGACCAGTAAAGCCTTTGTTAGGCCCCCAGTTGTTATTACATATGCTAGGAGGGGTAGAAATGTAAATTCTCCTTCCCCTTAGTTAATCAGTGTTCTGTTGTATGTTATATTTAAGCTGCTGTTTGGTTCTGTTAAGTTTTTATGCTTTATGTGATTTTGGTTCTCTGTCCTGTGTGATAGAGTAAGGGAGAGCGCCATCCTCTCGAAAGGTGGTAAGTTTGTACGCTTTTGTATTCTCCTTTTGGAACACTGATAGTTGAATGGAACTGTCCATAACGAACTTATGCTATTAAGATTGTTGCTTATTGTTAAGATTTACCAGAAATTGCGTTTAGGAGCGAAGTTAGAATCAGGAACCTAACAGCCTTCTTCCAATAATGACACAAAACTGTTTAGGAGAAAAGGCGGCTGACTGACAAAATACTGAATAATAGATATGCTCCAATTTCATAAGTTGGTAGAAAAGACTTGATGCAACCAAGGTAATAGGTATTGGAACTTTGAAATTCAAGTCTTACGTAGGTCTTGTAGAAGCTCAAAGAGCCTCTACAGTTAAGATTAATTAAGAGGGAGATTGATTACAAAAGATTTTTTTTTTTTTTTTTTTTAATAAGAAACTGAACTTTCATTGAAAAACATGAAAGAATACATACAGGGCATACAAAAAAAAAAAAAAAAAAACAGCCTGTAAAAGAAGAGCCCAAGACTATAAAAAAAAAGGCCTCAAATTCAAAAGAATAACACCTGAGACTTAATTAAAAAAGAGAGATGGATATACCCACAGGGTCATTCAAATACTTCTCGTACTCCTCATCCGTGTATTTGACAATTTCAACAGACTGCAGCACATTCAAAGTAGAAAATAACATTTGATTAATGATAATAAATTTCGATATTGGTGCTTAATTATTCAATAAATGGTTACAATTTTTGAAAAAAATAAAATTATCAGCGAGTACTAGGAAACATTCTAATTCCAAAAAAATCAAAAGAATCGACAAATACTGTTTAAAAAATTAATATTTAAGAATGAGAAGCTTTAAGGCCAGGGATTCTACCAAACAAAACCAATATTTTACCATAAAATTGAAACTTCAGAATTTTTTCAACATCGACATTTAATTTCTTGCTCACGACCATAGAGGAGTGCTTCAACCACATATATCTTGTAAACTGACCAATATATGAACAAGAAAATAATTGGTATGTTGGAATCACGCACAAAGCAAAGGATGTTAATGGATATATCAAACTTTCCGTTTCCATCTAAGCATGAAAAGACATTTTAAATTTCAAATTTTAACTTAAAAAAACACAAAACAACAAATCAATAAATAAAAAGGACTTGGCGTTACCTTGTTATACTTTGCAAAGGAGTAGTCACCTGTTGGTGGAATGCCGTTTACAACTCTAACCTACAAAGGAAAGAATTGGGAGGGAAGGAGAGAAAGGTGACTTTGAACAACAACAAAAATCAATTGAAATATCCACACGATTCATAAAGGTGCCAAAGCCTACCCAATGGTAAAGCTGCAAATTATCTTTTCTAGCAGAATTTGTGAACGGAAGCCATTGCCACGTAATCTGAAGGAAAATCACAAGACAATTATAAGAATGGTCTCAATTCATTTATTTTTTTTAAGAAACCAAACTTTCATCGAGAAACATGAAAGAATATACAAGGGCAATACAAAAACAACCCTTCAAGAGGAGTCCACTCAAAGGGGGGACTCCAATCCAAAAGAATCAAACCAAGTTGATAAATACAATAATTTTTTTAGTAGAAGCCACAACAAGGCATTAAATCTAACACTATCCCACACCTCAACCCAAGACCGCTCGACACCTCTAAATATTCTACTATTTCTCCTGAGCCAAACACCCTATACAACATAAAGCAACAAGCTTGCCAAAGAACCCCAGCCTTTCCCCAAAAGGGAGTGCATCAGCACTCCTCTAGCATAGAGCGATAGTCTGACAAACATAATCTAAAAAACTCCAAGACCTGATCCCACATAAATTCATTAAATACACGATCAATATATATTTTAAAATCAATAGCATGTAAGATACCCAATTATTAGCCAAACACTCGAGTAACAAATAGAAAAGCAACAGAGTAGCTGAAAATACATATCAATTCAATACTACATTAAGCTTTCAAATACAATGGGCTACCTAATTTTCTGACACCAGTACACAGGACTATAAAAAACAGAGTCCTCAACTTCGATATTCAATTCACCATTTTCCTCACTTCTACTACATACTATCAGATGATATCACGTATTGCACAAGAAGAAAAAACCTTCTCATCTGATGGAGGTCGCTTCTTCAGCTCAGATGTATCGATTGCCGGCATAATAGGCGCCAGACCACCAGTAAGCGCATAAACCTACAATTCAAAAACCCCACCATGATAATGTAAGCAATAAAACCAAGCAAAAACAATCATACAAACATACACGCACAGAGAAGACATTACCTCGCGGGAAATTCCATCTCGCTTTCTCTGGGCATCCTTCTGAGCCCTAGGTTTCTTCTCTTGGAGTATAGGCAGCGTATTTTTGGGCAAGCCCAAGATATCCTTGGCATCCATATCCGACTTCCCCCGAATTCTAGGGCTTCTTTGTACTTCGCAATGCCGGATAACTCGAGTTCAAAGAGTCGAATTTTTCACAGAGTAATGTTGCTAGATCGTAATTTCATCAAACGTACACCATACGAACAGGATTTCGATACAATTGATTCGAAGAAGATCGTTCTTGTTTCATTTTTTGAGCATTATTCGAGCGCGAAAGCACAGTGGAGCAGAGGAAGAAGACTTATTATCGGGTTTTCTTAATTCACGTGTAAGTGACGAACAGCATAGTCATGGAAGTGGTTTTTTTATTTAATTTTTATTTATTTTATTTATTTTTTTAGTTAATATAAGTGAGAAAATTTACTATTAACCATGTAAGTGAATTTTATTTTATTTTACGACATATGAGGTGGGAGTCTCGAACCACAAACCTCAAACCTCTTGATCGCTAGTACAAAATTTATGCCAGTTGATTATGTTCATGTTTGAAAATTTACGAGTTGATTTCTTCTCTATTTAATATACTTGATTTGATTTAGTTTCCATTAGTACTCATTTTGTAAGGAGTTATTTTAACTTCCATAACTCAAATTTAATCTCAATTTAGTCTTTATGATTTTAAAGATTTTAATTTGACCTTTTTTTAAAAAAAATTAATTTGACCTTTATCATTTGGTCAAATTTCATCCATCATTATTGTCATTACATTCCTATCATTTTTATTACATAAAATTTGTACTAAAAATAACCTGAAATATTGTGGTAATGAATTTAGTGTCTTCTATTTGATCAAAGAAAAAGCAAAATCGAAAAAAAAAAAAAAGTGAAACTGGAGATGCGGGGGATCGAACCCCGTGCCTCTCGCATGCAAAGCGAGCGCTCTACCATTTGAGCTACATCCCCATTTGAAAGTTGAAATCAAATTTATTTTACTTGTAAGATATATATTTAATTTGTCGCCAACTGCCATAAGCTCCTTTTTCAAAAAATAAATAATATTAATAACAATAATGCTATAAGCTGAAAATATTTGGACAAACAAAACATTTTTAAAAAGAGCCAAACAAAACCATATGGTTTGAGTTGGGTTGGAAACTAATTTGGTTTAGATTGAGTCAATTTTTTCCCTAATTTGGTTGGATTTGATTTTTGAGTCTACAAAGTTAAACCGTCTCAATGCAACCCAATCTGAATCATAATTAATATATTATTTTATTGGTTAACTTAAAATTCACTTCTACTTTAGTCGAACTCATTTCTATTTTAACCAAAATCTAAGTTGAATGGGTTGGGTTAGTTGTTTAAAATTTTTGGGTAATATGCTCTTATGTACATCTTTCATTAAAGCTTCATTTGAGAATCACATAGTTCTAACTAACCAATCTGATGAAACCCAACTCAACTCAATTTTTATTGGTTTGACTTTTTAACTTAAATAAAAATGGTTCAGGTTATAAAAATCTACAACCCGAACAATTGAATTGAGTGTAAAATATCATTTCTTATTGGGCAATGATCTTCACATTTTGGTTGTAGCAACTTTTTTGTTTGCTTTCTTATGTTAAGGCTCTTTTTTATCTTGCTTTCTTATTTTATATTTTGGGCTATTTTTCTTCTTCAACACTAGCTAATTAAGCAGCAAATTCTTGAACTTATAGAAAAAAAAGAAAAAGAAAAAAAGGACATATTGTACCTTTGGTAACAATGTTTTCATATGTATGGTTTCCCTTTTGGTGGTTCCAAAAAAAGATCTTCATAATGCACCAAAGTATGATATTCTCTCCATTATGAGTAACACCCCTCAAAGAACATTCCAAGTTTCTTTTTTACCCTTGACAACCATAATTTGTAACATAAAGTACAAATATTTTTTTATTCCCAGAAGATTGAAAGGAACTTAATTATAGTATAAAACTTAATATTTTTATGAAGAATATTTTATTTTGAAAACGCATTTACATTGTGTACGTAGTTCTACATTTAAAAGGAAAGAAAGTGTAAAAGAGATTGTGTTGCTAAGATAATGATCGAATTTCTAACCAAATGTTGTCTAAGAGCTAAGACTAAAGGTGTCCAAAGTGATAAAACAAGACAACCACTAAAGAAGGAAAGAAGTGACATTAAAGGTTTATTGTAGCAAAACATGAAGAACAATAAACAAATATTCATAATTCTAATAGATAATCATTCTTTCATGTTTCATTTTATATTTTGAGATAGACTAGATGTGACAAGAGTGCTAAGATTATGTCAACCTAATTAGAATACTAGGTGCACCTATTGATTTATATCACAAATTACAATCTCTTAATGAATATGGTTTGAGACTGAGTTGATTGGAGCATTGGACAAGAGTTGACCTAATCCCATCATTAATCTCATCTGTGTAAAAAAGTACGAATAGGTTAACTCAACTATTAAGAGTCTTTAATAAAAAAAAAAGTATATATTAATTAATAAATGAACTTTCAATTTTAAAAATTTCATTTAATTATATAAAAGTTTCAAATATATATAATATATTACCATTAAAACTCTATAATGAAGGATTTGACAATTGCAATCAAATATGCTGAATGAGATGAAGACATGATCATTCATGTTCTTGAAAAATTAGTTTTTCTTAATTATTTCATTAATCTCAAACATGTCTATGACTTCAATATGTGTTGCCTTGCTATCCATGATATAAGTCAAAATCCACATCATCTCATCTCAAAAGAAGGTAGAAATGATAGCTTTAATGAAATCTTTTATAATTAATAGAGAATTAATTAAGTGTTGACCATACCATTTTCTTCTTTTTTTTCTTTTTTCAAATTTCGAAAGCATTCGTGGGTGTGAAGATTCAACATCCTTTGGTCTCTTGGTGGAACATATATAATATTTTAATCAACTAGAGTTATACTTCGATTGACTTTAGTATAAATTATCTCTATTCTTTCAACACAAGGTGCAATAACAAGTTCGGAAAGATTTGAACATAAAAAAAAAACATTCAACCATCTAGATTTTATTGGTTGTTAGGATACTTCTTATTCAAATATATTTATCTAGTCTTACATTGTTTTTCAACTAAATTAGAAGGTCAAACTATGAAAATTTCTTCATATCCTCTTTACTTTATATAATGATATTGTCTACTTTGGACGTAAACCCTTATGGGTTTGCTTTTGTTCCACCCAATCAAACTTATACCAATGGAGATATTCCTCTTATCTAGACAATGTGGAACTTTGGTTAGACTTCCAACATTTTATAAACTAACAAAGGTTTAAAATCTCTTGCAAAACCAGAGTCAAAAGAATCAATAGATATATATGTTATAGTCCAAAATGAGAATGGGTTGGGGTTACAAAGTTATAATATATAATTTGATGATTGATAAGTTGATTCTATGATTGTAAGTTCATTTACATACTGAGCCAAGATTGACATAAGGCTAGGGGTATATATACATTCTAATTATGAGAAAGGGATCATCCCAAACATATTTAAATAGATACCATGTTTACGTATAGGTACCTATACATGTCCTTATATGTTCCATTTAGAATTAGGAATAGGTCTAATCAAACATGTTATTAACATATCTCTCTTGTTATTTGGGATCTTATTATCTCTTTGCTGGGCTTCTATTGAGTTGAGAAACATGGTTGATTTCATGGGTACCTTTTATAACTTGGTGGGCCTGAATTCATCTTCGTCTCAACTCATTTTCTTTTCTGCACTCATATGTCCCTCCCCACTTTATTAATTGGTATGAACACTTGTAAGGAGAAAAATAATACATGTTTTCCTAGACACATTACCCCCATTGGATTCAATTAACTTTTTTTTTTTTTTGAGAAAGTTTCTATTACCCTTTATGTGTAAAATGAAAGAGAATAAGAGAAAATATTCTCAATAATAATAAAGAATTGACATATTTCTTCTTTGCTTTCTAATTCAATTTCAAAAAGCACTACAATTTGTCACCCTCTAATTGGACAACATACAACAAAAACTAGCACCTACCCTCCAATCCTCACCTTTTTTGCCTAGCAGGGCTTTGCATGGTTGAGATTTGGTGCTGTATTTTCATGTGTCCTTTTGAAAGGATCAAACACAATAATTTTCTTTTTCTTTTTCTTGTTTTTAATCAGGGGTCATGTGTCATTTCCAATATGTAAAAATAAAAATAAAAATAAAAAATTCTAGTGATGTGCAGCCAAAAAGTGCCTCAATTTGTTTTTAAGCATATTATTGAGAGAGATATAGGGCTTGCTATTGGAATTGGGGGGTTAAATCTTTAAAAAGTTTGTGAAAAAATGAGAAAAAGAAGAAAATGATAGGTTACCCAAAGTTGCATTTCTTCCCATCTTGGATGTATGAAGAATCTTAAGTTTTGGAGATCCCAAATCTTTATATTTTTTTAATGCTATCATTTCATTTCACTGTTTTGGAGTTTTATGGGTAAATTAGGTAGGTTTTCTCTTTTTAACCAACTAAGTTTTTCCAATAGTTTAGTTCCTTTTCGGTGCTATCTTGTTTTTGAATGATTTATATTAAGAGAGATAGCTATACTTATTCCGTCCCTAGAAAGACAAGATTTCTAGAAGTTGTTCATCACTTGAGACGTTTGAACATATAGGTAGACGATGAAGACAACAAGTCGATAGTCAATGGTCGATGTAAAGGGACAACGGACATGACAACAGGTCACCACAATAGTATGATATTATCCACTTTGGACATAAACCCTCATGACTTTGCTTTTGGTTTATCTCAAAAGGTCTCAGATACTTGTCCTCCTTTATAAACCCATGATATCCTACCCTTATCTAGCCAATGTGGGACTTTGGTCGCACTCCCCATAGTCGAGATAAGAATAAGTTCAATGATGTATTAATTTTATCCCTCTAATCCGTTGCCACACCACATATTATAGAAATGAAACCAAAGTCGTACTATAATTAATCAAACCCATTTTGTATGACATTTTGACCTTACAAAGATTTAAAAAAATAATAATAATCAATTTCAATTTTAACCATTAGAAATATCATAAATAAATAACCAAGTGCATGCCAAATATAAATGAAAGTTCCTTAATTAGTTGTTTATGGCATTATTTTGATTCTTAATAATGAGCTGTTTAAAGTTAGTGTTTTCTAAGATAGATTTAACTTTTTGGTTATGTGGCTCTAGAAATTAATATACAGTAATTTGGCTGTTACTCTCACTTGGCACATCTCATCACAATTTCACAATTGAAAGGACATTGTTGAAGACAAACTTTATATTCCAAAAATTGTATACAGTTTAGGAACTCAAAACTAGCAGTCTTTATTGCAATTATTAGAATTTTGAACTTTTGGCCAACTTTTGCAGTTATGTCCCCAAAAGCATTATAATTATTTGGACATTTAAAAAAAAAAGGTTGGAAAAATCTCAACTGCCAAAAAGACAGGAGGGTAATCTCAATCTTATCAATGATGCAAAAATAGTTCATAGCAAAGAAACAGCTAGCAAGAAATCCCTATATAGAAATCCATGGGTATCATAATTATTACTTGTATAAGCAAGGTTTTTCAAATGGAGAGACAATTAAGTTACATTTATGACTATAAATTAAGAGTTTAGGGATGATTCTCAAAAAAAAGAAAAAATGTTTAGGGATGCAAGGGACAATAAACGAGTAAGAAAAGACTCATTCCTATCGATCTAGATAAGCTAAAGGATCTTTTATATTATATTCTAGTTCGATACCTTTTTTTAATAGAGTCTAAAAGCTAAACCACATATAGACTTGACTTAAAGTCAAATGGTTATAACACTATATATTGTGAAGACATAAAGAGACTCGTTATTATCTTTTTTTTTTTTTTTTTTTTTGACAATATGGAGGTGGGAGCTAGGATTTGATCAACTACAGACCTTTTGGCCATTAATACAACTTTATGTCAGTTGAGCTATGCTCTTGTTGGTAGACTCATTATTATCTTAATTCATGAGCCTTACAATGAACATGTATATTTTTCAACCATGTATTATACATTGTAAGAATGTAGAAGAAGCTCATCATTTTCATTCAACATCTGAAAACTTCTAGAGACCAGAGTATATATTTCATCCATTATATGATTTCCATATAGTAGTAGAATGATATTGTGATATTATCCGTTTTAGACCTCAACCGGCCCACATGAATCTTTTTAACCCTAAAAACGAAGATCACGTTGATCTTAACTCTTACACGTATAGTAGACTATGACTTTGAATTGAAACCGTCAACGAAAGGTAACATCCTTACACAAACATTTAACATGAGGTGATTGAAGACATTGAGGATACATACAAATATATATATATAGGTGAAAAAGCAAAGGGGAGAAGTAGTAGAGAGAGCTGTTTGTGAAGTGATGTTGAAGAAAAGAGAGACCACAAAAAAGAGTTGGGAGTATATAGGAAAGAGTTAAAGTTAAGGGTCTTTTCAAAGGCATATTTTTGTGTGTAAGAGAATTGATTTTCAGGCCCCCACTTATCAATTAAGTTGTTTCATGGCTGAACTACATTTGGATTTTAGGACTGGACAACATATTCTTCAATTATTGTCGTCGGTGAAACCCTAAATTAATTTACCCTAAATATATATGCACAATTTTGCCTTATCAATGTCGGCCAAAACCTTATAAATAAAAGTTGCTCTAAATTATTAACTTTATTGTTTTTTTTTAATTACAACAAATATGATCGAATAAAAAAAATAGGTATATTAGGAAGGAATCGAAGAGGGCTAGAAGCGATAAGTTAAGAACACATTTGAGCATATTTCAACCGATTAAAACATATGTCATCGATCAAGAGAGATTACGTTCGAATCTTCACTTATCATATATTGGGTGAAGATTTGAACCTCCAACCTTAAAATTAAATAAGGAGTAGATATTTATTTAATTGTAAAGTTAGACTCATGTTGACAAATATGATTAGTATCGAAATAGAAACAATGGGTCTAATTAATATATCTTTTTAAGTTCAATAACATCTAGAGGTGGAGACTTGGATATAAGATCTTTTAACTAATTAATCTTTAAACTTTGAAAGTTTATGCTAAGTTTTCAATATTGTTAATGAAGCTGTCACATGACATATGTCGACCTATAAATTTGTTGATAATTTGTTAAATTATATCAATTCAATCCAAATTTATTTGATAGTATATCAACCTTCTTTATAAACCGTGTTAAATAGTAAAGACTAAAGGTGTGTTTGGTTTAACTTTTCAAGTGTTTAGTTTTGAAAAAAAAATTCATTTTGAACAAATTTCTAATGTTTGGCAAGCACTAAAAATAAATTATTAGAAAATGAGATTGATAAATAAACTATTTTGAGAGAAACACTTGAAACCAACTTTTTTAAGTAAACAATAACTTGTGTATAAAAATATTTATAGGAAATGCAACCAAACATATGATCAGTGTTTAAATTGTAAATAATTTTTATACAATTTTTTTTTTAAAAATGCATTTTTAAACAATATTTAAATTAAAATGTAATCCAAACGGACCCAAGTTTAAAGTTGTGGGATAAGTTTTTAAAGTTGAGGGATTTTTTAAAATTTTCTTTCAAAAAGAAAATGATGAATTTAGAGTTTAAAAATAATTAAATAATAAGATGATTTGATCCAAAACCAGATTTGCCTACCTAACTGACATGTCGGCTGGATGTTTTAAGCTAATCCAACTTTGATCATAGTGCTAATCCAACTTTGATCATAGTGCCTAATTAACTTTTAATCACAGTGACACATCTGTCTTCTATTTAAACATTTTGCAGTTAGGGTTACAGCTTTTTTGCAGGTATATATATTCACTTTATATATATACATATATATAATTAAAAAAATCTATAACTCGAAAACATATAATATATTATAAAGGAATGAAAAGTTCAAATTTCTCCCCTTTGTGGAAGAAATTATTAATTTCTTAACTAATTGAACTACGGACGGTTAGACAACTAGCCCTCTAAATAACAAAACTAACCAATCATTAATTATTAGAGTTTTGAAATTGAATTTTGTTCAATATTTTATTTTAATACAATGAGAATGATACCCTATTTTAAAAGAAAAAGACTCAACTATATATTAGGAAAATAGGATTCTTAAATCATACTTCTAAATATATCCTATTTTAATTAAAATAATGAATCTACATATCATCATTAACTAAAATATAGTAGATTATTATAAGAGAAACTAAAATAAAAATAGTTAGTACTAAATCTATAGATAACCACTACTAGTACTAGCAAAGTATAGGAGGAACATTTATCAATTTGTGGGTTTTGGATATTTTGTCACAAATGGGTAGAACTAGAAGATCTCCATTAGATTGCAAAGCTATACAAAATGGCAATTCTACTTGAAATATAGAAGTTTCTATGAATGTCTTTTCAAATGTTCCTTTCCCCTTTGTCTTTTCTCAATTTCAAGCCTACCTTTATTAACCTAAATAGATATTGCACTAATTTTTCCGTTTGTGGATCACTTTTTAAATTCTCTAGCTACCTCCTACTCATATTGTCATATTATCTACTAATGTCGATACGACCTATTGAGTAACATAAAAGTCTAATGAAATATCATCGATTGAGATTTTATTATCTGATGTTTTATTTTTGTGTTTTGTAAGTTAAATAATTGTCATAAAACTTGACCTATAATGTTTTCAACTGTTATGATATATATCAAATCTTGTCATGTTATGTTGTTTGTCTATAACACTTTTTGTTATAATATGTTGGACATATCTATATTCTTTGCTCTCTAATGCTAGAGATATCTATTAAGCTTTGCTGAAAAGATTATCGAGACCATGTACAATGAAATATTCAAACGTCGTCTAGGAACCAATTATTCTAATTCTTTGTCATGGAAAGCGACTGGTACATAATCTTACATAGATACATGTATCTATATGTGTGGGAAAGTGGATCAAACGAGACATGATAATTGTGAAATGTACTGGCCTATATGGTCTAAGAAATTCTTTTGATTAGGATACTTTTCCTTCCCCATTTTTCTGATGCAATGAAGGTTGACAACCTTCTTTCATTTTCTTTGTTATGAAGATTCAATTTGATATTCTTTTTTGAAACTTACCAAAAATATTCTTCTTCCAAGAAGAGTAGGAACACAACACATCACTCTCAACCATGCATCATTTAGATATTATAGGATTTGATACTTCATTAATTTTATTTAATATTTTCTTCTTCTTTAGTTTTCTTGGCTTTGGTATTTTTTTTTTTCCAAATTTGAAAAACAACAATATTTTGATGGGTAGGAATTGGATTTGGAGGGTGGACATCACTCTCAAGATGGGAAATCTTAGGATCCTTAGATTTGATCATAATCTTAGGTTCATCTTCTATTAGATCCTTTCTCTTGAACCTACATTAAATAGATTGTGATTGAGAGAGAGAAGATATCCAATTGTGTACAAGAAGCTAGTTTAATAAACCTAGACTTAAAAAAAAAAAAAGAAGATAATACTCTATATATGGTTATGAGCATGAATAGTATGATAAAACATTGAAAAGAAAGGAAAATGATTTAAGAGGATGAAAATTTGAAAAGTAGTGGTATCACATAATTTTCTTCTAAGTAAATTTTATTTCTCGTTATGTTACAAATTAGATTGGCATCTACTCTTTAAAATATAATAAAAATAGTGAGATATTTTGATAAATTAATTTGTGATCGACTTAAATTAACTCTCTAACTATTGTATATTTATCTTAATACTAAAGAGGAAATTGAGAAAAATCATGAGAGAAAGAATAATCGAGGGAAAATATGTGTTATGGAATTATGATATTAAATTCTTATAATTAATTTTGTAATTTGGATTAGTTTCATAACTACTCCCTACAAAGTGAAACAATATATAATAGTATCTTTTCAACTTTTAAGTTTTTAATAATTTTATGGGGTACATTTTGTTAAAAAGAAACATATATTTTTTTTTCTATATATTAACTAAAATATACATAATCTTTATCTTTGTTAATATTTTTTGAAATAAAAAAGAGAGAGAAGACTTTATCTTGTTAAATTAAGGGGTGGGATAGTTGAGAATATCATTATTGGACATATATCATTCTAAAATTTCAAACCTAATCCTAATAATAATAGTTTTTTACTTTATTTATTTCAGTGCTTTCATTAAAATTGAAATAATATTCATATTTTAAAACCAAAATAAACCACATTAAGTTAAAATTTTTCTTGATATCATAATCAAAATTTAAAACTAATTAGTTTATTAAAAAAATAGTTTTAAAAACCTACGTTTTCTTGGTTTATTTTTCTTTTTTTAAAAAAACAAAATATAAAATCTCATCTTGAGATCATCAATAACTATTTTGAAAGAACAAAATATATGAACACAAAATAAATAAGCAATATTGATTGTTATTATTATAATTTATCATTTGTTAAGACCTATATCTTCGATCTACAGAGTTCGGTCCTTTTTATAGAAAAAAGAAAATTATGCCAAAACTTAATTTATTAGGGTAACATGTCAATTGGCATATTGAGAGAGCGTGGACAATTCTAAGGGTGCCACGTGGCAAAATATTTGAGATTTAGGACCCACATAATTTTTTTCCAATATTTAAAATGAAAGTAAAATGGGTGTCTCATTTTCTTTGTAATTTATATCCAACTATTTATATGCTTTGTCTTCTCCTTAATGTTTGGTAATGGTGTTGGCCGGCCTTCTCTATTCTTTTAAAAAATATAATATAATTAATTATAATTAATTTCAATAATTGTTCTGATTAATTAATTAGGAGACACCTTTTCCAATTAATGATGTAATTCTGTTTAATTATTTTATTAATCCGAACATGCAACCCCTCTTTGAGTAAGTTGATTTAACTATTTAAGTAGTTATGATTCTTTTTGTAGATTATTTGAAACAACTTTAATGGTTAGAATAGATGGAATGTTTTTTTTTTTTGGAAAATTTAAATTTGTGAATATTAGTGAACGACCACCATGATCGATGGTTCGACAACTACTTGTGAAGTAACTAAAACGTTTTTAAAAAAGATGAATAGATATTGATGTGATGTTTGTCAAAGCTCAAGTCAAAATTGGCTTATAGACAGAAGTAAAGTAGAAAATTAAAGAGTAGATATTTTGTATGCAATCGTGGGAAGAATACATATCACAAATGGTTTTGAAAATCTCTCCATCTAAAAAACGACTTTGTTGTTTGATTGATGTTGAAATGAGATGTTTTCATAAACATAAATTCCTTATCAAAGTAAGACACTACAAGAAAACTATAGGAAGGTTGAATCAATTTTCAAAACCTTTGTAGGGGTTGAATCAATTTTCACCCTAAGCTTTCAATTTCATCAAATTGGACCTCTTAAATCTTAGTTAAAGATTGCAAATTTTACCCTCTATTCAATTTCCGCTAATTCACTACTAACCTTAACCAGAAGTAATGTAAAAATCTCCACAAAGTCATCAATTTCAATAATATCAAGTTTTGTACAAATATAAATTTGAATAATGAACAAATTAATCATTGAATAACTATCAAAGCTTACAAAGTTTAACCAAAAAAATGGTTCTAATATCTTTTTTTCTTTGAAATTTTATCAAGATTATGTATCATACCAGCTATATGTTTTATAGTTCATCGAAAACAATTAAAATACCATTTTTTTTACTTATCGAATGGATGAATGAAAAGTGTCCATACATATAAACAGGAGTTGGATTATTTTTATACAAATAAAAGTTAGCAACTTATAATTATGAATTTGGGTAGGCTAGAGCTTAGAACATAAAAAATGTTGGCATGTTGGTTTTTGCTTTTTCTTTATCCTTGTAAATTTTATTTTAAAGAAATGATTCTAGACAGCATTTGAACAACAAAACAACCTTTATTTATTTATTTATTGAATATTTTTGCGATGTCCTAGGGAGGATTGGGAAATGAAAAAGGGAAACGAAAAGTCAATTAATTTAAATTAGAAAAATGTGTTAATGTTGTTTAATTATATATAATGAATTAATTTAAAGGGAAAAGAAAGGGGGAAACAATTGCTGTCCATACCACGTTGGAACTCCATATTAACCTTGACTTCTTACTGTTCAATGTCTCTAAAGTAGGTGACCAAACCCATTATTAAACATACCTTAATTCACTTTCACACTCTCCTACGTGTCACTGATCAAAAATTCAAAGATGTTTGTCCATCACAATATAACTCAAATAATTTTAAAAAATTGTAAGTTCAAACCAAATATGTTAGGTATGAAAACAATCTAAGAGAGAAAAAGAGGGAAGACAATCTTTTCTTAGAAAAAAAATTATTTTTATTTTGATCTATGAAGTTTTAGAATATTTATTTTGGTTTTTATCATTAGAACAATACTTGGCTGTATACATGAATTTTCCTTCCTACCCCATTAAATTCTCAACACAACTAGGAAAGAGAAAGGTAGAAAATGAAAAAAATATATATATATCTCCTAGTTGTTAACATTTTAATGGTGATCGGTAAGGAGATCTCTATATATGGTATGTAGCCAAGTTTTTTCCTTATCATTATTCTGGTGTTGATTAGTCGTTTAACAAATAGATAATATATGATTTCAAAGGTGTAATAACATGATGATATGAGAATATGTTGAAATCATGTTAAGTTGGCTAAGGGTTAGTATTATATTGGGTATTGTTAGGGACAATAGACTTTTACATATATCTCAATAATGATATGATATTGTCCACTGTAAACATATACACTCGTGGTTTTGTTTTTGGAATCACCCAAAAGACCTCATATTAATTAAGATATTGTCTCTAACTAGATATCCATATATAGAAGTGAAAATTTAAATCTTCAACCTTAAGAGAAAAAAAAAAAAAAAAGGAATAAATGTCTTAACTATTAAATTATGCTCATGTTGACAAATTTAAAAATAAATTCTTAAAGGTTAGGTCAAAACTGAAATGAAACATATAGGGATCGTTTGGAATACTTTTTAGTTTAGATAATTTTAAGAAAATGTATTCTTTTAAAAACATTTTGTATAAAAATTGTCAAATTCTAGAATTTTTCTTTTTCAAAATTAAACACTTAAAAAGTTAAAAGCAAACGTACCCATAATTGGAATGGGTTATTTTTAAAGTTTAGGTTAAAGTTTTGATGTGGATAAGGGAATAGGGAAAGACCTAAGAAAGTAGGGAAGAGGTGGTGGTGCACGTGCAAGGGAGTCAAAAGGAAAGAAAAAGTCAAACATTACAGGCAACGTGGAGGAGACTTTAGGTTCAACAAAATAAAATAATAATAAAGACACACGGTTTTCGTGACAAGAATCCAAGCACGGGAGACAAACAGCCGCGACCAGGTTGTCTCTTTCTCTCTCTACTTTCTCTCTCTTACACAATTTCCCAGTCAATTACTTTGGTAAAATATAATCTTACCAAATCATTTTTAATTTTCACCACAATTTCCCCCTAGATTCGTTTACTTTTTTCAATTTTTAAGCCCTTGTATTATTGACTAAATATACTCTATGGTTTTTAATTAATCTCGTGTGGTTGTAGGTGTAGCTAATTCTATCTCTATTATATTTTCGTAGCAGTGAAATTTGCTACAACTTGAATATAAGAAAAAAGTTGATGTATCGTTAAATTATTGTTTTATTGATATATTTGGAACTGTTAACACTTGAATACTATTTGATATATGAAACTCAATGTGTCTTTTAGCAAAATTTGATGCACGTTTTAGCGATAATATCTTTTTTTAGTTGATGAGATGTCTAAATAATATCAATTTTTTCAGATAATATATATATATTAGATGACTTAATTGAAAATTTAAAAAACTTTAGGATAAAGTTGAAAATTTTAAAACATTAAAGGACCAAATTGAAAGTTATCTATAAGATTATGAATCATTTAGTATATTTAGCCTGTATTATTCACCAACTTTGATATATGAACCCCAACTTTTTTTTTTTTTTTTTTTTGAAGAAAACGAGAACAAGAAACTTAAGAGGCCATAAATGCCACAATAATATCTCTTGAATCCCTAAATTAGACAAAGTTTGTGAGGTTCCCAAACGCGTCGCATGTTGGCCTAAAAAATAAGTAAGATTGTGTTTAGAAGAGTTAATATGAACCGTTAATTTGAATATAATTCAATAGGTTTAAGATATTTAATAATGACTTTCTTCAAGACTATGAGTCTAAATTTTCACTCTATTATCAACTAATATGAATATTTTAGAAGTCGACTACTAAACAAAATAACTCAAGTACTGCCAATCTGAACATATCTGAATCAATTAAAATAATAGTTACCTCTTGTTAAGGTAATTGGTTGGAATCACATCATATCTTCTTATTTTAATTGTAATGTAATAATGCTCTTGAAAAAAAAAATAAGACAAGTGGCAAAATGTATAAATGTATACATCTAGGCTTCATAATAAAACGTGTATATATATTTCACTAGTTTTTAGATTTTAAATTAGAATACTAGAACACTATTTTATTTTATTTTATTTTCCATCCATGATAAAATAATGTTGAGACAATATTGATAGAAAAAGAAAATTACTCTCGCAAATTTGGTCAAATTAAATAGAAGTTCAACCAAGTTTCCATTTTCCTTGTTCAATTTTGGCATGTTGATTTGTTAATTAGAATATAAATTTGTCAATTTCATTGGATAAAACCCAAATTATTTAAATTTACGTCTTAGACTACACTTTTATAAATCGCGAACCATAAACAATACTATAATATCTAGACTTTCAATATTTTTTTATTTTATTATATGATTGAAATTCAAAATATAAACTACATAGGTTAATTTAAATATAGTTCATTAGGTTGAAATTTTATGAATCTCTACCCTATATCTATGATGTTATATTATTAAAATATTATTTAAATTATAAATTTGTTTTTTTTTTTTTTTTTTGAGAAAATATAAATTTGGTTCGTTGTTTAACTTGTGTCTACTTAATCTCGGCATATACTTCGAAAAATTTCTAGCTAATTGATCTCTAAACTTAAGATTTTAATTATTTAATTGAGAACTTTGAAAAGTTTCTAATAATGATCATTTGACTTTTAACCTTATGTCTAACAAGTTCATGTCATTAACATAGTTAGTTAATGTTTATGTAACACACATTAGTTGCATTATATTTTCAAAGATTATAGATTCATAAAAATAAACTTACCACAAAATCGATGAATAAGTAAATAATACATAATAAACATGTCATGTGCAAATGTTAAATGAATTAACAACATAGAATTATTAAACTCAAATCTAAAATTTTAGGTCCTAGTTCAATAAGCAATTTGGTTTTTAGTTTTCGATTTTTGAAAATTATGCTTGTTTTCTTCTAATTTTTTTATCATGATTTTCATATTTGTTAAGGGTACATTTAAATTCTTAGCTAAATTCTAAAAACAAAAACAAGTTTTGAAAACTATTTTTTTTTTTTTTTAATTTTTAATTTAGTTTTCAAAACGTGAGTTGGTTTTTGAAAATACGGAAAGAAAGTTCTTAACAAAACAAAGAAACTTATGGGTAAAAATTGTGTTTCTAAGCTTAATTTTAAAAAATGAAAAACAAAATGGTTATCAAATGAGAGATCTAAGAGATTGTATAGAATCCAAAAGCTTTTTCAAATATAGGAACACAATACACATAATTTAACCCTAAAAAAGGACCATACTTGCCAACACATAGTTGATAGGATCTCTTTATTGACTTTTTGAGATGTTGTGAATTTTTATTTGTCTATATATCTATCCTACTTCATAGATAAATAGACCAACTAAAATTTGTCAGCCACTAACAATATATCACACATCCAATAAGTTAGCAAGAATTCCTATTTACAGCCAACATTAGCATAATTCAATTGACATAAAATTTGTACTAAGGAATATCAAGAGGTCTGTAGTTCGAATATCCTACCTCCATATGTTGTTCAAAAGAGAATTCCTATTTACAATAGTGAATCTATGCTAAATTGTGTTCCATCTTTTATATTTCTTTTAATTTTTAAAAGATTTATGTAAGAATATTAGGGGAAAAAAAAGCCTTTAAAGTTTTAACATTTTCATATGACTTTGAAAAATGAAATCCATCCTTCTCCACTCCACACGAGAAAATTTCTAGTACTACGGTAGTACCTACTCCCTTCATTCAACATTTGACACGTCATTTAATGAACATTTAATGATATAGTATTTTATTTCATGGGTCCCACACTATTTTTAAATACTTCTCTAATGGCAAACAATGAATGAAAGTAGTATGTAAAAATTTTTATACTATCGTGATACTAGAAATTTTCCCCACCTATCTACTCATCGGTGTGTGCAAATTCAAATCTATAAATCTCCCTAGAAGATAAATTTGATTTTTTTAAAAAAAGGAGTAAAAATAAAAATAAATAAATAAAATGAACATCCTCCTAATATATTCTCAAAAAAGGAAAAAAAAAAAATTTTTGTCCCAAGTTGTCTTTTAAATTTAATTAACTCACAATCAGCATTACTATAATAACAAAAAACAATCACAAGTCTCTTCTCTCTCTCATCCCTTTTTCTCTCTCTAAAAGTCTTGTATAAATACGAGGTTGCTCCCCTTCTAACATGGATACAACTTCAAACCAAAACCAAAACTTTCATCAAAATCTTCTTCATCCTTAATAATTTGTTCAAACATCTAACCATGCCTTGTCCGACAGCCATGAGAACCAAGAAGACAAAGCCTGTCGGAATTCCGACCATAGATCTCTCCGAAAGCAGAGCAAGAACTTCCAAATCCATTGTTGAGGCCTGCCAGGACTTTGGCTTCTTCAAGCTCATCAACCATGGCGTTTCTGCTCGTGCCATTGCCGGACTCGAGCGCCAAGGCTTTGATTTCTTTGCAAAGACGGCGCCGGAGAAGCGCCGTGCCGGCCCTGCCAACCCCTTCGGCTACGGCTGCAAAGCCATCGGCCCCAATGGCGACATGGGCGACCTCGAGTATCTCCTTCTTCGCTCCGACCTTGTTTCCATTGCCGAAAGCTCCGCCTCCATCTCTAACGACCCTCCTACTTTCAGGTACTTATCTAAGATATTCTATCTCAACAAAATAATTCACGGGCTTCACTTGAAATTATAAATTTAGTCCTTCAACTTTTAAACTCGAGTTAGTTTAGTTCTTATATTTTAAATACTTTAATGGGTTGTTGACTATTTAAAATTTTGACAGGAATTTATTTAGTTTTTTTTTAAAAAAAGAAATAAAATATCTTTTTGTCATTTTCATTCTAAATTTCTCTCTTTTACTCGTCAAAAAACTCAATGATAGAGACGGTTTAAGTATTTTTAAAATTTTTTAATAGATTAAACATTCAAAGTTTTACTTTGGTAGTTTAAAAAGCTTTTAACTAAATCATTGGTAGATTCAAGAGTTCAATGATGTAGTACCAGATGGCCAATGAAATTATCGTTGAGGACTCGTTAAGTATTTAAATTGAAAGTCAAAAGGCTTATTAATTTTTTTTAGAATATAGAAGTTAAACTCATAATTTAGACTCTATTGGATATCCATTTGGTTTTTGGTTTTTGGTTTTTAGTTTTTGAAAATTAAGCTTGTTTTCTATGAATTTCCTTACCATGATTTTCATCTTTGTTGATGGCACATTTGAAATCCTACTCAAATTTCAAAAACAAAAAGAAGTTTTTGAAAAATATTTTTTTTTTAGTTTTCAAAACTTGACTTGGTTTTTGAAAACATGGGAACGAGGTACATAACAAAAACAAGGAACTTAATGGTGAGAGTAGTATTTTTAAGCTTAATTTTCAAAACCTAAAAACAAAAAACCAAATGGTTATCAAACGAAACTTAATAATAAATATTCAATTATGTTTTAAAAATTATATTGACTTTTCAAGTGTTTTGAAGTAGAGAATATAAACAAAGAAGAAGACAACTTCCTTGTGGGTTTTCTTATTGTTATATAATTTCCATATGAATGCTTCAATTTGCTTCGTTGGAGAATGCATTTTCATTGTTGGGTCAAACCACTTGGCTTTAAAAGCTGCAAAGATTCATTTTGTTTTTTAATTTTTATTTATGGAAAAAGGACAATATTTTATCTAATAATACCATATTTTATAAGAATATATAGTACACATTTGGTCGTTATCGATTGGGAAAATATATCATATTATTAGAAAATATTAGTTTACTGTTTAATAAACACATATGGGGAAAGGGACAACTATTGACTCTAGATATGATGTAATTTAGCCGTCAATATTTTTTATTTTGTAAAAAGTTTTGCATACGTTTTCATAATCATTTTTGTATTTAATATTTGTGATTGAAAAGAGAAATTTGTTTTTACATAACTTCCTTTATGTTTTAATTTTTAAAGGCAAGTTGTAGCTTGGGAAACACTAAAAAAGAGTTGGAAACATTTTTTTAAAAAACATTTAAAGGAATAATTGGCTTTTATTCTTAGTTGGAATTACTATTTTTTTTTTGTTCAATAACATGTGATGATTTAAATTTTAGTCGAGATCTATGTTGTAACCAATTGAGCTATGCTCACAAATTGACGCAAGTTTATGCTAGCTAGCTGCGTTGACTTGCAAGATACACAAAAGGGTTTATATAGAACCAAAAGGTTAGACACGTTCAAGTTCAACAATATGTTGAGTGGGAACATTCGAACCTCTTTTGACCTTTTGGTCGAGTATATATAATTTAAGTAGTTGAGCTATCTTCAAGTTTAACTACTTGAGTTATATTCAAGTTATAAAATAAAAACATTAATGTACATTCTGTAAAAAAAATATTTCACAATATTTTGAATATGCTACCCATGTTTAATATTTGTAAAGATATTTTTGTTGACATTTTTAAAAATATTTTGTCGATACCTCTACGGTATTTTGAAAATATCGATTTAGCTTTCATACCGATGTTGAATATTTTGATTTATAAAAATATTGACATATCGATTGATATTTTAATTTGATGTAGCCACATCGTGAATGAGTATGTCAAAAGTGTGAGAGAATTAGCATGTGAGATTCTTGATCTGGTGGGTGAGGGTCTATGGTTACCAAACAAGTCCGTCTTCAGTAATCTCATCAGAGACGTCCAAAGTGATTCAGTTTTGAGGATCAATTACTACCCTGCAGTCAAACACACTGAAAATTGGGAACTTTCATCAAAATCACACCCTTCAACCAACAAGATTGGATTTGGAGAGCATTCTGACCCTCAAATCTTGACCATCTTGAGATCCAACGATGTCGATGGCCTCCAAATCTCCTTGCAGGACGGGTTGTGGGTGCCCGTTTGCCCCGACCCGTCTGCGTTCTACGTCTTGATTGGTGATGCTTTTCAGGTAAATCTATGTCATTCATTTTTTTTTTTAATGTTGTCTTTGAAATTAAATTATGATCTAATCCCTAAAGTTAATTATCTGGTTAAGTCGTGACAAAAAGTTGACATAATACGATAGAGAAGCTAACATGAAAGTTTTTGTATCATATAAAAACATAACACAATGAGGTAATACATTAACTTGCTCATGATGCTTGCATCGGCTTTTCTCTTATTTCTTAAGTAAAAAACTAATCTTAATGACTAAATCTATACCCTAAAATAAAAGTACAAAACTTATAAATGAAAGATTTAAATCTTATTTTAGTGGGTGAACTTTGCATAGAAAACCATTATAGTCATTCTCACTAATTTCTTATAAATTATTCAACAAAACTCCACCAGAAGTACATATTCTATTCGTTTGTCTGATTAGTATATGCATACGACAGACAAGTATTTGAAGCTCTACACAATAGGTTAGTTTCATCTTTCTTATTAGTAAATGACAGACAAGTATTTGAAGCCACATGTAATAGGTCAGATGTTGAGTTTCAAAATAATCGCTTCAAACTTAAAAACTGGAACACCTATATAAGTACAGAGATCACAAACATTAAAAGTAAATACATTTATAAAATGGGTTATTGAGATTTGTTGTTATGTTTTTGATTAGGCAATGACAAATGGGAGGTTTGTAAGTGTGAGGCATAGGGCAATGGCAAACAACTCAAAGAAGGCAAGAATGTCAACCATGTACTTTGGGGCTCCACCATTGAATGCATGGATTGCACCTCTATCAGAGATGATGCTCCCCAATGAACAATCTCTATATAAACCTTTCACTTGGGCTCAATACAAGAAGGCTGCTTACTCTCTTAGATTAGCAGACTCTCGTCTTGATCTCTTCAAAGCTTCATAACAACTACTAGTAATTTGTGATTAGGTTAATGATCATGTTCGTTAGGGTTTAAAATAGCACATCCTAGAGATTAGGGATAATGATTATATGATCTCGAGTTCTCTCCTAAATTTTGTACATAATTTATGTATTTGAATTGTTGTAATTTACTTTATGTACAGTGAAAATATCATGTTGATCAGAAAAAGAAACAGTTTAGGTCCCACAATGAACTATTTGTCCCTAAAGTTTCAAATCCGTTCACTAATTGTTTGTCCTATGAATAATGTAACTTTGAAGGTATATTAACATGTTGATGTGAGACTTAGAGATATACATTTTCTTTATATAACATGTGGGGTGGAGGATTTGAATCTCAAACATCATGGTCATTAGTACAAACTTTCATGTCGGATGAAACTCATGTTAGCAGACATACACTTTAGTTGAGGTAAGAATTGAGTGGATGGATATATAATAACAATTGGCCAACCTAAACATATGTCAAACGTTCAAATCCCTACTTCCCCCGTTGAACTCAAAATATAGGGTGGATTGAAATTTTAAAAATGAAACTTCATAGATATAAATAAGAATTAAAAAAAAAAAAAAAAAAAGTTGTGAAAATCATTATTGGTTTTAATTTCTTGTTTGTCTTCCTTATAATATGCACTATTTTGTGGACGCCCAAAAATTGAACTGTTGTGGCGGCAAAATGTATACAAAAAATTAGGTACACCTACACAAGAATGACTTGCTACCAAACAATGCCAAAACTTAGCTTTATCTTCTAGTTGGTTACTTAGTTTCCATCACATCTTTAATGTATCAATTTATTTCCATCAAATCATTCTATAAACAAAGTGCTAAAGTTGTAATCGTTCATCTCCTACTCATGTAATAAAGAAAGAGGGATACACATATACACACATGCATACATATTATATTTATGAATATGGATATATTAAAACTAGGGATTAGAGTAAATAAGTTAGGTTTAAAGAATAAACAACAATCATCAAAAGGGTGAAAAAGACTTGTATTTGGTTACAATATGAAGTTGAGATAAGAGAACTGATTAGCCTAATGATAATGACATATAGTACAGAATTATGAATGAATGAATACCAATTTGTATCAGTACCAAAATGGAATGTTGACCTCAGGAATCTTCTTCGACCTCGGCTTCGGCCTCAGCATCGGCATCCCCCGAACCATCCCACCAAGAAACAGGGCCCAATCCATCATAATCAATTGTTGCCTACACCACAAGAAAACCAAATCCCATTAATAGAGTAGTTGCTATGTAATGCAATGGATATAATATTGTGCTACAAATTAGGGATAGCAACATGATGGGACTGCGGTCGAGCAGTCCTTGTCACCCTATTGAATTGGAAAGTCTAAGTCCTGTTAGGCATGGATTTTCGTAGGACTCGTCTTCGTGGAGAAAATTGACATCCCTACTGCAAATCAATCGCCCTTTGGCTAATGCTATATACACATATATCAATAAGATAAGTAGAACAAATGGTAGAAGTTGAAAGTGAGTGACATACAGTAACAATCATGGGGGCAAATGCTTTTACATTAGTACTCTCTTTGGGTTGCTCCTCCATTGGGAATTTTGAATTGCTCTCTTTTGGCTGCTCCACTGGGATTGCAGGGTACTCTATGCTGTGTATTCTAAATTTTATCTGCCATTTCCAAAAACCAAAACTAAGCATATGCACTATCTCCAAAATTCCAACAATATACATCATACATTTGCCTCCATTTTTGTGCTTAGTTTCTTTAAATTCTTAGAAAGTATCAAGTTTTCAAATAGATTTGAGTTATGTTTGAATGGCTAAGAAAACAAAATAGGTCTTTTGCAAAGTTTAGGGATTGAAATGAAATATTTCAAAGTTGAAGCACCCAAATGAAATAAGTATAAAAGTTAAGAACCAACACTGGATTTAAACCTAAGACTAAAAAAAGAAAAAAAGTACCACTATCATAACTGACAAACCTCATCAGTTTCATATATGTCGTATGGTTGACCATCATAGTCCCATACCCATCTGCGTTTTCCACTGCAATCCTCGCAAACGAATAATCATCGATAATACTTTAGATAAATGAACAATACAAAGATTACCATTTAACAGAAGCACCATTTATATTTTTATTATTTATACAGTGGCTGTGAGGTGCACAGGGGGCATTACCCATTTTTCGGATCGGGCTTGAATTCAGATGGAGAGGGCAGAAGATGGATGGGAACATAAATGTCCTCGAAAAATCCAAGTGATACTGCAAAATTAGTATATTTCCATCATCATCATGCTCAAATTATCATATGTTATGTTCATAAACCAAGAATGAGAAAGTAGGAATATTTCTAAAGCCTTCAAACAGAATTGACCAAATCTAAATATTCCATTACTTTCACCTCAGACTTAAGCTGACATAAACCAAACCAAATTTTCAAGTATATTAACTATCTGACTTAAAAACCTAACAAAATGTTTGTTTCTTATATATATAATAGTTTGAAAAATTAAAGTTCTTATAACAATAGTATTGTATGGTACAAACTCCTCTAGATACAATTAACCACCAACATTTGGATTGGTACTGAAATAAACCCACAAAAGATTTGACAAAGTTGATAGGAAACCGATCTTGACATCACAAATAAGATTAAAAGTGCGAGACTAAGTGACACTCAGATCAAAGGAAAAAAATAACTGTGATAGATAAATATACATTCTCAAAGAAAGTTTGAAAAAAAAAAAGATTAACATACTTCGCAAACCATTTGCATCTGATTCTTTAACTTTTCCAATAATTATCTCCCCCACGAATGGACGAAACACAATCAATGTGAAAACAACCTGCCAAAATATCCAAATCTAACACTCAAAACCTCATATTTCCCATGAATAAGTAACCCTGATGTGGTTTTGACAAAAACATCGGATTTGAAATGACAAGACAAATAGTTCCTAAGATACATGGAGGAAGAAGATGCCAAATTTTATTGATTATTTGATTCTGATTTTATATGTTGAAGCACAAAAGGATATTCCTTTTATACTCCGTAATGCAAGAGTACCTAATATGTTGATAACAGAAGTAGAATATATCATACATGAACTGACACCAGATAACGAAGAAACTTCAATGTAATGGTTCAATCTTGTAGAAGAAACGAAAAAAAAATGCAAGAATACCTTGTATGTTGCAGCGCCATCGCTGGGAAAGATAAAGCCCCCATCAACTGATCTTATATCATAAACAGAAATACAGAGCCCCAAGTTTGCAACCACCTTCATGACAAAGCTCATCTTAGTACAAGTGTTGCCTATGAAAGGTTGGTCCCGGGGCACAGAGTAAACTGAAAAGGGTTAATCAACAAGTTAACATACAAAGTTTACACAAACCTTATCCAGGAATAGTTTCTCTAGCTCGCCCTTAATAGCATCAAGGATAGGTAGGTGAAGCATGCTCGGAGGCACACGTAAGGTGTGCTCAATTCGGCTAAGGTAGAACATTTGGATATTCTTCGAGTCTAATGCCAACCAAAATACATTCTTGGAGGCTCTGTATTGAAGAAATCAATGCAAAACATCAAAGAAGATCGAGGTGAAGCACTTCAAATTTGAATCAAGCATAAACGGACATGGGCGAAGGCAACTTTAAACCACCGCACCTAATATGCAGAATATTAACCACATTACAACTGGGCTTTGACAAAACTGTATAGTCAAATCTATTGAGGTGAGTTCAACATGAACTTCGAAGAATGATACTTGTTTTAGCCAACTAAAATCACTTCTCAAAATATTTTGTGGTGTTTGATTAAATTGTTAAAAAGTGCTTTCAAGTGTTCAGGGCAAGTAATTAACTAGTGTTTTTCCTATAATACTTATAGACAAATTATTCTCAGTATCATATCAAACTCACCCTAAATGGTGAAAGGTAAACCAGGAGAGACAACTAACAATTACTGAAGAACTTTCTAAAAAATGTAGCAAACGAAGATCTATGTGAGAATGAAGTAATGAACAAACAAAAAAGCAGGAAAATAAATTCAACAAAAACAGAGTTTATACCCAAGAACAAAAACAATGGTGAACCATACAAAAGATGACAATCAAATAAACAGAGGAACCAAGGATTGAAAAAACCCAGCAACTCTGAAGATTTAATCTTCTAACATGATCATGCAAGACTGCAAGTACTACTTTTTTAATCTTCACAATTACTCAACTCAACACAAAGACAATTCAACACTTCTATTATCCAAGCATAACTCTAACAACTCAAACCTCTTTTTGACATATAACCAAAACAATACGTCCCATTCTTTAGAACTCAAGGATACATTTGTACAACCCATAGAACAGGTCCTGTTCAAGTAAGGTCATACAATATGTCCTATTCTCAATTAATCCAAACTATCAATAACATACATCAATCATAAGAATCATGCATTTCAGGATGCTAACACACCCATCCATAGCCAAGATTCAATATCAAGAACCCATAAATACACAAGTATACAAGTATGTAATCCAATACATACATCGCAGCTCGTATCATAATCATACATAATCACATCAGCAATTTCCTGTAGTTTCTTAACATACTTGGCATGCTTTTACAATAGGTCATAACACATCCCATCCAGACACATGTATTCAAGCAAACAAAAATGTTATTTACATAAGCACGTTCTTCAACAATTTTATGCATAAACAAATCAAGTTTTATAATTCAAGAGTCATAATTTCGATAATAATCAAACATACTAAATCAACCTAATAGACCCTAAAGGACTAGATTAACACGATCTTGCCGCCTAAATTTAGTGTTTTCTTGCTAGTTCGTGCTCGAAGAGGTTCGATGCTTCTGAACTGGTATTGATAGGGCACTCAAGTCTTATCACTGCTGAAGGTTGTGTTGTAGCTGGATGTGGGTCACGACTTATGGTTCGAAGAAGGTGCACACGCCAGAGTTATCATACTGCTGTGGATTTTGAACTCACCGATGTGAGGAGATTCGCGTGGGGGAGCTCGTGCAACAGTGGTCTTGTGATCCTGTCGTTAGACGAAAAGGGTTGCACCGTCGTGTTGTGGGCTTGTCGAAGGAGGCGTTGTTGAACTGCTACCGTCGGAGGGCGAGGGGTCACGCTGGCGTCAGAGAGGTGAGGAAGAAAAACGAGTAGGTGGCTGCTACAAAGTGGGGACAATGGAGGGTTTATCTATATCCTAAGAAGCACGGACACTTTAGTTTGGCTAGCGTGTCCGTGTCGGACACTTGGACACTCCAACACTTGTTGGACACGTATGGGACACTTGTTAGCACAATTGATATGTGACAAACACTAGTTGTAGGTTCATTTCGAACCCTTGTTAAGTATACCAAATAAACACAATGCTTAAATGACAAAAATAATAAATTTTACGAGTAAAATACATTAAATTCGTTTTGTCAAGCATACAAATGCATAAACTTATTGATTTTGAATTTTCTTCTTGTATAAAAAGGATATACATTTTAAGAA
Source organism: Luffa acutangula (assembly GCA_036850905.1). Classification (NCBI taxonomy): domain Eukaryota; kingdom Viridiplantae; phylum Streptophyta; class Magnoliopsida; order Cucurbitales; family Cucurbitaceae; genus Luffa; species Luffa acutangula. The sequence continues at coordinate 51,353,475 of CM072090.1, forward strand.
ATGTATATTTTTCTAAACATGTTTGTGTCATGTCCGTGTCCTAGATTTTGAAAAAATGACGTGCCCCATGTCCGTGTCGTGTCGTATCCGTGTCTCGTGTCCGCATCCATGCTTCTTAGTCTATATCTATACTATATATAAAAGTGGCTATAGGAAGAAATTTTGTCTCCCCATTTTGCACTTCAAATTTTAAATATATGCCTATTTTACCTTGTTCTTTTAAGTACATCCATTGAATATATTGGAATAGGAACAAAATATTGGGAAAGGGAAAGTGGGTCGGTTCAAGATAGTGAACCACTAAGTTGGCTTTTTAATTTTCAATTTCCTATATGCTATTAATGATCGTACCCCTCTATTTTTATTAAAAAAAAACCTATGAACTCTTACATTCCAAGTACGTTCATGAGAGAATTTTAAGCGACTAACTTCAATTCTAAAAAATTGGCTCATCAGCTTCCTACCAACGATTTTAATTAAATAACTCATCAAAATCCACTATAATCTACAATTATAAATATTTGGAGCTTGTTCAGTCGATCAAAGCAAGTCTATCAAACTAAGTCCTAATTTGAGTTGTACAAGGGAAGGAAGGGAGGACAATTTATAATTAAAAGACATTACCTTCGATCTGGTTTGGTTCTTTTTTTCAATCCAATTCCTTTTCTCCCTGTCAGAATGCAGTGGCAATATCTCTTAATCCGAGTATTGCATCCTCCACAATATCCGTCTCAAAACCATCTCTCTGCCACAATTGCGTCCTCGAAAACAGTTTCTCCCGTTTCTGTCCCCTTTTTTCAGTTGCTATTCGTCTAATGTTATTATTAAAAAAAAAAAAATCATACAACTCCTCCACTCTTTCCTTAGACAAGTTCTAATTTTTTTTGTTTTCAATTGAAAAGAAAGACATAGATTGAGATTGAGAGAATACCTCAGAGGAGTAGAAAATCAGTGCAAAATCGCTAGGACGGAGGCTGCACGCGGGACGAAAGGGAGAAATACGACGGTGGCAGCGGCACGAGTGGAAGAAAGATGATAGCGGCGACAGCAGTGGACGGGAGAGAGGCGGCGGCAACAAGGATCTGCCGACGTAAAGAAGAAGATGAAGACAGTGGTGGCGGCAACAAGGAAACGGCGTAATGAAGAAGAAGAGGGAAAAAAAGTGGGGTGGAAACGCATGTTTAAATTTAGGTTTTCCTTCTTTTCAAAAAAAAAAAAAAAGTTTTTTTTTTTAATAATTATATTCATTTTTATTTTATTTTACAAATGTTGTATTAATTTTTTTTTTAGAATACAAATGTTGTATTAATTTAGTTTTTATTTAGTTAAAGTTTTTATTTTCTTCTTTTTTAAATTTAACTCCTACGTCCTACTTTAAAAAAAAAAAAAATTGCTCCTCTTATAATAGATTATTAAAGTTTAAATTAATTATTGATTATTGATAAATATAATAAACTTGTAATGTTTACCAAAATGATTTTCTTTTTTCGAGTTCAATGGGGTGAAAGATTCGAACCTCTGACCTTTCGGTCGAAGGTATATGTTAATTATCGTTGAACTATGCTCGGTTACCAAATGAAATTAGTTTTACTTAAAAATTTTAAATGATATTAATTATTTACCTTGTGACATTCATTTTTATAAACTTATAATACATTCACGATCTTTTATGATATATTCATTTTAGTGGTTCACTTATTCTCATATTATTATAATAATTTTATTTTTTTAATTGAAAAATACACATATTAACAATGTTACGGACAAAATTAGCCAACATTTTTTTTAATATAGAAAAGCTTGGGTTCATCAGGCCCAAATGCAAAAATGATCAACCCAAGACCCACAGGAGAAGGGTCGGAGCTCATTCCGGCCCATACTCGCCTCCCTCGGCCTCGGTCCAATGTCGAGGTTGACCAGGGCTTCAAGCCCAAATGCTGATAACAGGTTGAAGGTGGTGGAAACCCTACGAGAAAATCTATAAAAGCACCAGAAGCTACCCTGAGCGGGGCATTGAAAAACAGAGATTACAACACACACACGTATTTAGCAAATCCCTAGAAACATTATGTGATTTCTTCGTCCAGTGCTAACTTAAGCATCGGAGTGTGTGTGGTCTACACCACACCCGGTGTGCAGCGTTTGCTTGTCTTGCAGGTCACGTCTTTTCCGTTATCCTACAAATTCATTGTTGATCGTCACGTGGAGCGAAAGGAGTTTTCGGAGCAAAATTTGACCATTAACAAACAATGTATTTTGTTGTTAACTTGAACATAGTTCTAAGGTTTAGGTATGTATAGGAATAACTTGGAGCAAGAGATTTAAAATCTACCCATTCTCCAAATAATAACAATAATAATAATTTAAAAAAATCTACCCTAGCACTTCACCCAAATAATAATAATAATAAAAATGAAGCAGTCCAACGCTCATTGACCCCTTGAAAAAGTTGGCATGGAGATGAACAACTCCTCACCATAAAAAACACAACACAACAAAGTTATAATAATGCACACACAACCAACCAATCAGATTTATTTCTCTCCCAAACACATTTGGTTTCTGTTTGGAAGACAAGAAAGTTTGCATGTAAAAAAGCTGCCATTAAAATTCAATTTCTTGTGTCTAAAAAAGAAACTTTAGTTTGCATCAAACTATATGACTGCCTAGTCTGCCTTTATTTATATTCCACCATGAAAATATCATCTCTCTTCCCTCCAAGCTTTCGAATTCTCATCAAAGATCGAGTTTGCCGTTTCATTCGACGTTCGCTCGACGAAAATGGCGTCGTTGTTGGTGCTATTGAAGGCTTTGATGGGAGTGTATGGACATGATGATGATCTTGAAGGGCTTGGTGGTTTTGAGAGGAAGCTTTATGAGTCCAAAAATGGGAGTGGACTTGAGTTTGAGTTTTTGAAATTTGAAACAATGGAGGGTGGTGGTGATGAGGTTGCAGAGGAGTTGAAGAAGACATGGAAGATCCTTGGAGAGACCTGCCTTTGGCCTTGAAACATTCATCTGCCAAAGTGTGTGTGTGTGTTTTTTTTTTGGTATCTTTCTTCCTTTGTGTTTCATCACAAGAATCTCCCCCATAAGATAAATATATGTGTTTCTTTCAATTTTATGCTCTTTCCCACTTTCTTTGAGGTCAAACTATCCTTCCAATTATGTATCTTCATATATATATATATATATATCAATTTCTATCTTTTGAACTTTTAAAATTTTCTAAAATTTGATGTCAATCCAAACATAACTCAATGGATAAAATACCAACTACTCAAAGGTTGATAGTTCGATCTCTCTCCCCACCTGTCCACGATTTATTGAACTAAAAGAAAGGCTTCAAATTCTGATTTCTAAGCTCAATAGTCATTATTGTCGATGGAATTTTGTGTTTTAAAAAAAATCCAACTCATTAAGTGTAAAAAAGTTCAGGTAAATTTATTTTTAATCAATTTTAACCTTCACTAATGAAAATGATATTCAAGATTTTTAAATGTTAGGAATATAATTATAATTCTTTTTTATAAAACATTTAAATATTAGAGACTGATAAACCTATATTATTCGGCCTAAATTCAACTTTAAAGGAAAAAAAAAATAGAAATTTCAAAGTACGTGTACAAAATTGAAACAATTATCAAAGTACAAATTCAACATTGTTTTAATAGTGAATCCATTTCAACATGGGTTCCTCTTCATTAAATGGAATACATCTAGAACACATCACAATAAGCTATAGATTTTTATATAATTTAGTTCAAAATTATCCATATTTTTCTAAACATTTGGACAAATATATATCCAAAAGGATTATGTAATGTAAAGAGCATAAATTTAGGACAAAAAAGAAGAAAGGGTTGATAAAATTAAATATTTAAGAGTTATAAGGACTAAGAAGCCAAGTATCAGCCTCAACATAGTGAGTCCCAATGAAAGGTTGAGCCTCTTCATCTGTTAAGTTGTGTGCCCATTGCACTCTTCCTGTTAGGTCTGCACCTGGTCCACTGCACTTGTACTCTCCATAATACACAGTCCTGCAAATACAAACATTTTCTCTTAAAATTTCAAGATTTTGAGTGGTTTTTTCACAATAAGTTTTCTTGTAACTTTTAGGAAGAAATTTGGTAAGAATATATAATGTTAGGTTGGTTCGACTTTTAAAAGTTGTTTCGTGAATGATTGCATGTGATATAACTTTAGCCTTTTACAAAGTATATATATTGAGGTGTGAATTGAACGACCTAAGTATAGTTCAACTAGTTTAGACACTATATCTTTGACCAAAATGTGTCGAGTTTTGTATTCTCACTCCCACATGCTGTGTTGAACAAAAAAAAGAATCCGGGGTTTTCTATTCTTGAAAAAAAAGGCTAATTTAGTTACAAATTAGGTCTCTCTAGTTTTAAACTTTTCAATTTAGTCTCTGTGATTTTAAAATTAAAGTTTCAATTTGGTCCTTATACTTTAGTCAAACTTCACAAACTAGCTTGTGAGCCAAAAATTTCAATAATTTGGTCCCTATAGTTGAATAAAACTTCACAAATCACCCATGTCATTATCATATTGACAATTTTTATTTTTGTATATATGTAGTAGTTTTCTATTTGGATACCTATGTTAGTTTTTGTCTGTATTAAGGCTTAAAGTTGAGTATTTCAAGTGGGCATAACAAAATTTATGAGACAACTTGGCAAGATTTAATCAAATCATAAGAACCAAATTGTAACTAAGGTCAAACCACGGAGACTAAATCAAAAATTTTAAAACCATAACAAAGGAACTGAAACACTACCCAAATCATAAAAGACCAAATTTGTAATTTGGCTCCCAAGAATAGAAAAACCATTCAATCAATTTCAAGCACACTTTAATCTTTACAAACCAACATAACCTTCTCTTGAAAGAAAGATATAACTTTTCTTTTTGGTTTTCCAAGCCATACCCTTTTTCATAGGCTTTTAAGATGTGGATAATTACACAAATTACCCTTTTCTCTTTGCCTAGCTAATAATTAGATTAAAGCATACCTCATATGCTTTTAAAAAAATGTTTCTAGAGACACACCCTAGAGAGTTTGTGAAACCTAGCTAAGTCATATATCCCTTCTATTAAATTTTACCCTCATGACTTATTCTTCTACATGTACCAATAACACTAATTTTCTCCCAAAAAAAAAAATGCAATAACAAAAAAGCAAAATATGGAGCTTACGAATGGCGTTTTTGGGAGCCCCAATCATTCCAACCCTGAGGAAGAACAATCTTATCCATGAAAGTGTAGGAAAAAACAACTCTTGAATAATCTCCCCAAGCTCTTCCCAAATAGATATGTCCACTTCCTGTCACAACACTGTCTTTAAACGAAAACCCACTTGCCATTGAAGATTTTGATCGCTTTTGAGCAGTCACAGAAGCCACTTTCTTGGTTATGGAGTTCAAATAACACTTCTGCACCCATTTCCAACAACAATGGAAGCTTAAAGGTGAGAACTTTTTAATGGGGTTTGTGAGTTTATTGTGAAAATGAATTGATTTCACCTCGTAGAAGGACCTCCCATAGCCAAATATGAAGTCCACTGAGCCTTGGATGTAGCAATTGTTGAAGTAATGAAGACCCTTGTGATCATATAGTGTGTCTTGATCCCCATAAAAGCTGCAGTTGTGGAATGCAGCCTTTGTCCCTGAGATTCTCAAGGCCACTCCTTGTCCTCGAACCGATCCGATCTCGTGCGTTGCCGTATTCTGCAAAAGTTACGTTCACGGGCGCTTTTTAGAATGATGCTATTGTTTGTAACAGAAGATCTTGTATCAATGGAGGATGTTGTTTTGATTGTATTAATTGTATTAAGGCCAAAAAGAAACATTATGTTATATTCTTTGTTCATTTTTGGATTTCTAGGTTTTGATTTTTTCTTATGTCCCCAATTGCTTAGGATTGGAATTGTGGAAGTTTGTGTTGTTTGTTGTTTTCTCTTTGAGAGACCCGTGAGTGATACTCTAAATGATAGTGAATTTAATATCAGGAGTTCTTTTGGAACGTTTCTAGCAGTAGCAAAAAGAATCTTTTACCTCAAACTTTATATTGATAGCTACAAAGTAATTGGCATTTACAGCCACCGTTGCACTCTTCAAAGTCCCCAATGGCATACCGTCTCCTCCGGTCCCCGACGCCGTGTCGTTTCCCGTGATGGTCGGCGGGTTGCTGCCGTTTCCAAGAAACGTCACGAATGGTAGAGTTTTAGGAATGTTGATTTTCTCACTACATGCAGTTCACATTATTTTACACCATTAGACGGTATCTCGTTTCAAAAACTAAGTTCAGTTTTCAAAACTAAAAAAAGTTTTCAAAAACTTGTTTTTTTTTAGAATTTAGATAAGAATTCAAACATTTTTGGAATAAAAGAAAATCTGGGAAAAACAAGCATAATTTTCAAAAACCAAAAACAAAAAACCAGATGGTTATCAAATGAGACCTACGTACCTGTAAATTCCAGAACTGATGTCCAAAATGACTCTTTTACTATTAGGTTTAGGAATGCTGTTGAGAGCTTCTCCAATGGTCATGAAGTCGCCCGTCCCGTCTTGACTAACAATTATCCTCACTTTGTTGGTCTCAGCCTTTTTCAATTTATCGTCAAAAACTCCGCCACCAATGCCACCCCCACCCTTAGACCGGCCACCGAGTTTGGCTGCCGACCGGGCTTCCAAACCGGTTTTCTTCTTGTAATCTTGAAGGTTCCATGACAACCAGTTCTTGTAGTCCCTTTCCTCCTCAGCATTCAGTGAACAAGATTCTAGGAACAAATTACATACAAAAAGGAGAAGTAGAATAACTTTGAAGAAGCCATTCTTTGTAGCCATGAGAATATAGTGCCCCCTGTTTTTTTGGCTACATACCAAGAAAACCAAGAAGATTATCAATATATATGTGTGTGTAAGAGAGAGATTTTGAATTATAGGACCCAATTGGCAGACCAATCACATGGCTCTCCAAAGAATAATATAAAGATTCCACTATATAGGGACTAGAGGACCCAATTAGCAAGGGCTATTTTGTTTGGGTACAAATTGTCCCCAACTGAGTCAATAGTGTTCCTCTTATCTTTGATTGATATATGCACACTATAATGGAGAAGGCATGGCTGTATTCCATATTAAAACCACAAAGTGCTGATCTGATTGATATGCCATAGGGTCACCACCCCTACATATGTGGGGCAATGCTATAGGGAATTGAACTGATCTTTCATGGCCTTTACTTTTGTGGTCACCTATGAACCCCTTGAAATATTTTTCCACATCCAACTCAAGTAGGGTGGTTGGAAGGGCTGACTTTGTTTGAGTGCTTGCACATCAAAATGGTTTGTGTGACCCCTTCTCTAATAGTATTGGTCCCATTGGAAGTCAATTGCATAGTTTCTTATACGACAATAATGTGTTATATCTTTTTGTATTTATATAATAGGATAATATTATTTGCTTTAGATTTAAGCTCAGCTCACACATATATTCTCTATTTAAATACTTAAAGAATTAGATGTATACTAACCTGTCGAAGACCATCAAACTAGGTCTTCCATTAAACAAAGATCCAACATACCAAGATAATAATGCCTTATCATCACTTTTATGTTCATTATAAAAGAAAACGGTTTATATGACTATTTTTAGAGAAGAGATATGATTATGGTACCACTATTTGAGATAGCGGGTTAGTTCATGTCTCTATAATTGTATAATATTATCCACTCTTCTCGTATGGATCTATTTTTAAAACTCTAACTAAAAAAGCTTGCAACAGAGGAGATCTATGCTAAAATTGTAATATAATAATAATAATAATATATTAATTTTCTCCCATTTGTATTGCAATATTCTTAAAAAAAAAAAGAAAAAAAGAAAATAGTATCTAATATCTTAAGTAATTTTTTTTAAAAAATTTGGTTTTCAATCTTTTAAAATTCCTAATTTTACTCCTAATATATAAAAATTATCAATCAATTAGTTTTTTTTTTTAAATATTAAATTACATGTGAACAAAAAGTTGGTGGATTGGATTATTAAATTGTTATTTTATTAATATATCTAAACACGTGTACATAACACCAAATAACCCTTGTCCTGTTGTCCATCAACAAAATTCCTTCCACACCCATCAATAAGATCTATTTCTTTCGGGTTTCAACTAGCATGCATGCCTATAAGTTTAAATATATTAATAAAATAATAATTTAATGACACACATTAGGTTTTGATTAACAAATTTTAACCCTTTTTTTAAAATGACCTAAATGTGAATTTTCACTGCATTACAGGTAAAATTAAAAATTCTAAGAAGTTAATTAAAAACCAAATTTTTAATTATTAAAAAAAAAGTACATCTTTATTATCATTATTTTTTTAAGTTGAAAAGGAGTGGGGGGATTTAAAGTTTCCAAGTTTTAAGCAGGGAAATGATGCTTTGAGCTTCACCAATTGACGAAAAATAGAGAATATTTGTAATGTTTAGCAAAAACTATTAATATTTTGATGTGTATGTGACGTGAAAATCCATTAGTATAGAAAAAATATATATTGAGATTAATATAAAATATTTTATTTTATTATTGGTGTTGAGTGGAAATGGTGGTCATGACGAGGTAAGGATGAGGTCATGTACCCCTTTGTACGAAGTCATCTCTTATTTTTGTCCCATTTTTTATTTTTGAAAAATATTTTTGTCAGTTTTTTTTTAAAACTTATTTTTGTCAGATTTTCTTAATTGGAAATAAAAAATTAAATATTTTTTTATTCCATCATTCGTATGGGAGAAATGAGTCCGTCAAAACGAGCATAGTTCAGCGGTAATTGATATGTACCTTCGATCAAGAGATAAGAGGTTCAAATCTCTCACCCACAAATTTTGTTGTACTAAAAAAAAGAGAAATAGAGTCTTTAATTTCAACCCTACAGCCACGTTCCATAGAAAATTATGTTTCAAAACAATTACTTCTAGGGTAAAATTTCTTATGAACTTAAATAATTAAATAATTGAATTCTGGACTTGGATGTTATATTAAAGTTAACTTATCAATATATATCGTCAAGGTGAACATAATTCAGTGATGATTGGCATGCATATATTCTCGATCAGAAGGTCAGAGGTTCAAATCACCCCTCCAAATGTTGTTGAACTAAAAAAAAAAATCTGTCTTATCCCATAAAATTTTATTCCTTCACTACCTCTCTTTGGAACATAAAATGTTTTTGATTGATTGTTTGGCTTAGATTAGTAGAATGACTTCAACGAGAGCTAGCAGTAGCATCACATTAGCTTCAATATTAATTTTTTTTGCGGTTTTCTACTCTTTGCTTTCAAGTTTGATATTTCGGATCCATAAAATATAATGAAGAAAAATATATGAACATAAGGGAATTCCTTCACACCATGTCTAAACTATATAAAGTATTTTATACGGATCAGTAAAAATGATCCCTCCATATTGACATCATGATTATGTCACAACATGTTGTTCATAATCAACATAGATTATTGAAGTTGTAGAACAAGACATGGGTTTCTTTGAGTGGAGAAAAAAAAAAAAGATATATGGTTGAATTTCTATGGAGATGTTCTTATTAATTATTTGCATGGAAAATTTTATTAGAAAATGAAGTTTTCTAATGTATGTATGTAATGGACAAACTAATCTACAAAGATAATTATTATGGTTTCCATTATATAATAATCTAGAAAGTAAGGCATTAAAAAGGAAGCTAGGCAATATTTTTCAAAGGGTTGGAAGGAGAATTTCCATTATGTTATTATCATTAAATATTAAGCTTAAAATGAGTTGACTGAATTAAGAATCTAAAAGGGGTGACTGATAATTAATTGATTTTAATTTGCTAGCAAAACCAAAACAAGACTTTAATTTGGTTTCAAGGATTGCGGCAGTTTGTGGCAACCAAGGCAGAGTTGACCTCATCTCTCATCTAATTCCTTTCTTTCCCATCTTTACAATCCTTTAATAAATTAAATTTGTTTATTATTATTCTTTTTTCACAACGTCGGGTGAGGATTTGAACCACGGACCTCTCGGTCATTAGTACGAGCTTTTATGCCCGTTGAATTTGGCTCATGTTGACAAATTTGTTTATTTTATATCTACTTTAGTAGTAGGAGTTTAACTACTTAGGGGCCGTTTGTTTGACGGTAATCCAAGATGTCCATGGAATGGGCATCTGGATTACCTCGTTTGTTTTGTGGTAATGTTGGATACCTAGAAAATTCGGGATGCCCGGGCATCCTAGGATGCCCATACGGGAGGCATCCGAGGAGTTTTTGATGCCCTCGTGAGAGATGAGTTTCAAAGATTCCCATGTTGAGGGCATCTTCGGATGACACTTTTACCCCTCCATTTTACAATTTGTATTTTTATTTAAAAATAAATTAATTTATTCGTACACTAAGAAATAACCATTTATTTTTTAAATTTTACATTAAGATGTAAACTAAATGATAGTTATATTGAATAATATTTTAATTTATTTTTTAATTTATTCTCTTAATAATAATACTAAACTATATTAAACTAATAGCTAAATTAGCTAAAAATTAGTAAGGACATTATTGGTATTATACATAATCTAAGAACTTTCCCGTACAAAAAATCCTGCAAAACAAACATAGTTATTTGAATATTCCCATATATTCTTATAAATTATTCTTTCAAACCAAACACGGTTATCTAAAATGCCGGGCATCTATATTTCCGAGTATCTATAATTTCAGGCATCTGAATATTCAAGTTATCTAGATTCCCAAAAAACAAACGGTCCCTTAGTGGAGATCGAATGTCAAACAAGGTTCGATTATATTTGATTTATTTTTAGGTCAAATGGGGTCGAACTAATTTATTGATCAGGGATGTAGGGGTTGAATTGAACTAATTCAATAATTAGAGTTGATGGATCCAATCTTATTGAAAAGATGTGATTGAGAGAGAGCTAATTAAGATTGGGAATTAGGGTTTGTAAATATACAAATTCGATCGTCACAATAGCAACAAGACATGATATGGAGAGAGCGAACAATATTAAAACAAAAAGATTGGATATACATATACCTTAATTTACATATTAGCTTAAGAATTTTGAGTATATGGAACTAAAGCAAGAACTCTTGCATTCAAGCTTTTTGCAATGTTGTCAATCCGAATACGATCCATCGAAGAATGGGAGAGTGAGCTGAGGGAAACAATTCTTCGTCCCTACTCCGTTTATTATTATTATTATTTTTAAAACTTTTGATTATTGAATTGTTATATTTAAATTTAACATTTTATTAATTTCTAATGACTTTATGAGATATTGCTGGATTAAGTTGATATGTTTGAAAAAATTTAAACGCTTATGTATAGATAACTTAATAGGAAATATCGTTTTTTTTTCCTTTTAATAGTTTTAATTTTAATTTTTTTTTTAATTATCCATTTAAATGAGGATTCACGGTAAAAAAAAAAAAAAACTAATTAATTGGGAATTTTCTTTTAAAAAAAATCATGTAATTGATTTTTTTAAAAAAATTAAATGGAAAATAATTCCTCATGGCGAAACCGACCTTCGATACTTCCCGTGGAGAATCTCCATCTCTATCCCTGCAAAAATAAATAGGGAATTTCACGAGGATGAGGAAGGAAAAATAGGGAAGGGAGGGGAGGGGGAGGGTGGAGATGGGACGGGGAAGTCATCCCCGTCCTTCACCTCACCCAACCATGAACATCCCTACCATCTTTAAGGTTAATGGTTCAATCACTCACCACACAGTCGATCAACTCAGAAAGAAAGAAAAAAAAAAAAAGCTTATGCAATGTTAATATTTATCCTCACATGATATTAATAGTCAACTTGTTTGGTTTTGAACAAATTTCAACCTACACAAATTTTCATTTCCCGTTGACTCTTTCTCTCAGTTATCTTTCTTACACGTCCAATTCTTTTTCTCTTTCTAACCTCTTCCCTTTATAAGTATCCTCTTATAAAAATTCTCTTTTTTAATATATATCGATATCTTACCCATTATAAATAAATTTCCATACCAAAGATGAACAATACATTAAAAGATAGTAAAATGACACATCTAGTATTTTTCATCAAAAAAAAAAAAAAAAAAAAAAAAAAAAAGAAGAAGAAGAAGAAAAGAAAAGAAAAGAAAGAAACATACATATATAGTATTTTCATTTATCTTTTTGGAGTTTAAACACATATAGTATTGAATATCTTACTATATAGTATTCTTTTATTCTTCATAATGATATAATCAACTGGGTATACAACATTTCCAAAAATGAAGATGGGGCAAAAAGGTAAACAAATGCCTTAAAAGGCTATATACAAATTAATTTGTATGTTTTGATTTAAGATAGTGACATTTGTAAAAAGAAAAGAAAAGATAGTGTTTTTCAAAAAAAAAAAAAGAAAAAAAAGAAAAGATAGTGATACAACAAAATGGCTTTCATTCATTCTTTCTCATTTTAGATTATCTACAAGATTTTCAATTCATCATTACATCATAGGAATACTTATCTTTCTTAAGAAATTAAGACTATCTAACCACTTTTTTAATTAAAGAAACTTGAACTCTCTTAATTTACTATTTATTAAGTTAACCCTAAAGCATCATTTAAGTCTATTTATTAAGAGGAAAGGGAAGCCACAAAAAAAAAAACACATATTTGCCATATACTTTTTTTCCCCTTAATTACAATCACATGTCTTAATTTAGAGAAAAGTGGGAAAAAATGGACAAGAGTTCTATTTCAATAAAATACTTAACCTAAAAAATAATGGAACAATGTATTTATATTGCTAAATATAACTGTAAGACTAATATATTGTTTTAAAAAAGATAAACCTTAAATCAAATCTTAAATGAGATGAATAGGGAAAAAAAAACCCTAATAAAATAAAAGTCATAATCCAGTATCCACCAAGTGTTATGTGATGAATCAAAGCATTGTTGATGAACAAGATTTTAAATAATTAATTGGCTAATTAGCTTCTCAAAATGCAAGATTAAAAAGTGAAACAACACATGATGTCATGTATGACATATTTTTAGTTTATATTTTATAGGTTGACTCCTACCTATTCTACACATTTATAAGATGTGTAATATATATTACAATCTTAGACTGAATTATGCAATTGCTTGTTTATCAGTAAACGATAAACTAATAAGAATCACGACAACAAAGTATAACTCAACTGACATAAAGTTATACTAATGATCAAGAGGTATGTGATTCGAATTACTCGTAAAAAAAAAAAAAAAATACCATGGCCTATTTTTTATTTTTTCAAAATAAATAAAGAAATAGCAACTTGAGGTCATGTTTGAATAAAAGAAAAAAAATCTCATTTGTTTCTTAAAAAAACTCATTTGTTGAATAAATCATTTTCTATATTATAAAATAATTCTTTTTCGAATGTGATACATAATAATTATGTTTTTCATAATGAAAATTTTCTGGCTGTGGGAGATTAGAAGTGTACAGTTCTTTTTTTTTTTTTTTTTTGGGAAACTGATTAGAAGTGTACAGTTGATTGGACTATCCCATAAGGCTAAAATCATTTAACTTTATCTTAGATTTAAATAATAAATTTAAGGAATAAAACACTTTTGTTCTAAAAGAAAAGAAAAAAGGGGGTGGGGGGAGGGAAAGAACACTTTTTAGGGTCCTTTAGTTTCACCAATATTTTTCTCATTAGCCCTACCTTTTAAACCTCCATCAAACTTTGAGGCCTTTGAAATAATTTTAATTAAATAGTTTCAAATCATCTTTTCATTAGCTATATATATGTTAATAAAAAAAAAATGTTTTTATTTATTTATCTTTTAAAATATAGCATATTGTAATTATAGGGTTAGGATTCACGATCTTCGACCAATAAAAAGATGGTTAATATCTCTACCACCTAGCTATGTTAATTTGACCATCATTTTTATTTCTTTGTGGTTTTAATAATATATTTGCTTTACGTGATAAACTTTAATAGCAAATGCTTATTCTTTTCTCTATGCATTCTTCTCCCCTTTTCTCCGCTCATCCCTAGTTTTCCCGACCTCTTTTCTCTCTCTTCTCACCCTCTTCTTCCAATCTTTCCTTCTTTTGCCCCTCTTTTCAAAATTCCTCATTAGATTAACGAGATATTGATGAGATTATCATTTCTCAATCAATGATAGAGACCATTGTTATTAAAAGTCAATTCATACCAATGGAATCAAAAACTCGAAAAGTATAGATAAAAAATTGACATAAATTAAACATAATAATAAAATTAGCAAAGGGACCAAAGTGTGTAATTTAACATAAAACTTTAATGTATAAACTTACAAAACTAAATGTTACCAAGCTAGTGGACATCATAAGCTGTCAATGTTGCTTGTGTGTTTGTCATCATGTATTTTTTAGCCTACACTTCTAATTTGTCAAGTCATTCATTCCCCAATCTATAACATTTGCCGTCACGTAAGCAAATTCAAATTGGAGGTTCTAATCTAAATTTTCTCCCTCTCTTCTTTCTTTTCTTCTCAAACATCATCACCAAATTGTTGCTGCAAGAACCACATGTCTTCTTCATTCCAAAACCCACAGTCCAATAATTCTCCGCCACCTGTCCATCCATCCGTCACCTCCCCATCACAGCCCTGTTCCATTAGCATCACCATCCTCTCCTCCTCGCTCGTATGGACTACGTTGAAGTTCTCTGTCATGTCTGAAACAGGCGAAACTTGAAGTTGAACCTGTGTCAAAAAATATATCAGAAACATATATTAGATACAAAATTGAAAGTTTAGGAATCTATTAGAAAAAAAAAAATTAATACAGTAACCTATCGGCTTAAACTTTTAATAGTATCTTCTGTTTTTAAAGTTTAGTGGTGGTTTAACAACCTGATTAGATATTGAATTTGACGAAGAAGTTGCAGAAGCCACATGGGAGTTGACCCAACTAGAGTCAGAAGCTGACGGGTGGGTCGGGTCAAGATGTGCGTGTGGTGGTTGGATGACGTCGGAGATGGTGGCGACGGCGGCGATAGAGTCGGTTGAAGCTTGGATCCGTTCGAGCAAACGAGGCATCCACACGTATCGCATGGTGTCTCGAAATTTCTTGCTGTTTACGTCACACTTGAGTTGTTTGGCTTGCTTTTGGACCCTTGTTCTCCAATAGTTTTTTATCTCATTGTCTGTTCTTCCCGGTAAAAATTGTGCTATTTTGGACCACCTGTTCCAATTCCCAATTCCATCAATTTCTTTTCCTCCACTGGAGTTATTAGAGGGGAAAAAAAAAAGTTAAAGTTCCCTTCTTGACCCATTAAGAAAATATTCTCATTTTGAGCTTTTTCTTTATTAAAGACTCCATTTTTTTAATCTGGGTCATTAGAAAAAACTCCATTTTAATCTGGGTTATTAACAAAAACTCCATTTTTTTATGGGGGTTTTTGAGAAACTCCATTTTCAACCAATACCCAGATGAAGAAAAGAGGAGAAAAATTTCAAAACTTGGATCACCCACCTGTTACCCCAGCGAAAATGAAGCTCAAGAATCAAGAGCTGTTCTTGGAGAGTGATATTTCCACGCCTAACACTCGGCCTCAAGTAATTTAACCATCTCAATCTGCAACTTTTCCCAGTTCGTTTCAAACCTACAAGAAAAATTCACAACTCTCAAAATCAAAATTAGAAAATTGAACGAAAATAAAATAAAAAAATTTGTCTCTTCCTATGAAAATTTCTAGTTCGACCCCTGGACGAGGGGAGAATTAGATATACACGAACCGGTGCAACGAGCGACGGCGTTCCAGCGACCTTCGCCGTGGGAGTTAATGTAATTGAACAGAACGGAATCCTCCTCCGCCGTCCAGGGGCCTTTCCGGACGTCCATCTCCTCCTCCTCTTTCCTCAGAGGATCTGCAGACCTAAAACCTCTCATTTTAACATCCATGGACAAGCACAAGAAAAAAGAAAAAAAAAAAAGGAAACCCTTTTCTTTTATCCAATTCAGAAGGGAAAAAGAGAGTAAAAGGATGGATTTTGGTTTTAGAATCCAAGTGGGATTTTTGTTAAGACAAAGAGAAAATGAAAAGAGAAAGAAAGGAAAGGCTATGAAGAGACAATCTAGCCATCTATGTTTATATATATATATATAAGAGATTCTATGCAAAAAAAGATGTGATGGGAGTGCTGATCCAAGAAATGGTGATGTAAAATAAAAGTTTAATTACTTACTTACATTAACATGTTAATTAAATAAGTGATTAATATA
Organism: Luffa acutangula; assembly: GCA_036850905.1. Taxonomy (NCBI): domain Eukaryota; kingdom Viridiplantae; phylum Streptophyta; class Magnoliopsida; order Cucurbitales; family Cucurbitaceae; genus Luffa; species Luffa acutangula. The sequence continues at coordinate 51,369,790 of CM072090.1, forward strand.
ATGTGATAATGATAATATTAGAGTTTAATTTATGTGTTTAGTTAATTGGAAAAAAAGGGGTATGTGGTTTGTTTTAATGGAGTTGACCCTTTGACTTGTGATTTCCATTTGGCAACTTGGGCAAGAGACTAATAATGGGATATTATTATAGAATGGGGGGAAAAAGGCGAGTCCAAGTCTTCTTTCCTTCTCCATTTGATCAACTTATCAACTTTTTTTATTTTTTATTTTTATTCTTATTTTATTTTTGCCTTTTTTTGAAGATATATATATATATATTTTTTTTTTTGATTTGGTAGTTTGTTTGGAAGTCAGGTTTGCTGTATGTTTTAGACCATGTGTGTTTGTGTGTGTGTCAAATAATGGTGGCTATAGTTTAAAGGTTTTCACAACCCAATAACAATACTATGAATTACAAAATATTAATATTGGATTTCTCTCTAATTTTTGTGTTGTTTTTTATTTTTTAATAGATATTACCTTTTTGTTAAGATGATAGTGTTTTTATCACATTGTTATTTAATAGTTGAAATTTAAAACTATTAACCAATTGATATGTGATATAAAATACATTTCCATTAATCATTTTGACACGACCCATGTGTTTGATTTAATGAAATGAAACATTTTTTTTGCAAGATATTTCAAAAAGAAATTTAGTTGTGTAAAATTAACTTTATTTTATTTATATTTGGTGAATTACAATATCATCTTTAATATGTATTCCTCTTATTCTTTCTCTCTCAATGTAAAATTAATTTGAGGACTTCTTCCCATCTTATTCGAGGGCTACAAAATTATGTATTTAGTCCCAAGAAAAATGAACTTTATATGCTTTTAATTAAACTCCAATTTTTCTAAAAAGTAAGGATTGATTTATTTATTATTATTACTTTTTTCAGTTCAACAAATGTGTGGAGTATGAAGATTTAAATCTCAAACCTCAAAGAAAAAGTAACTCCATGTCAATTATCGCTGGGTTATGCTCATTTTAACATATGACTAATTGATTTATTCGTATTTGGTTTTATTTTAATAACAAACCTCTCAAGTGTGTGAGTAAATGTTACAAGTGACTTGAATTCTTCATAACTCCACTTGAAAAGACTATGATACAAATGAAAAGACCTCCAATCCATGGCTTTAAAATAAAATCTATGCTAGCAAAAAGTTGAAGCCTTTAGAATAAAATTTGTTATATACCAAAATTTTATTATAATTAATTCTTTTCCTCTAATAATATGCATATTCTATGTTGATTTGTCATCTAATCTCATGTTTTCATAGTTAGTAACTAATTTGAATTTTCTTCTATTCACAACAAAGTTTGTTAACTAGTCTAATATTATATGAATTTCTAAAAGAAGTGGAGAACTCATTCTTACGTAGATATATCTCTTTTATAGATCATATCATTCATAGGTGCTCGACTTTGGAAACAACCAAATTAAATATAAAAAGAGGAAAATTGAAGTAAATTGGGTATTGATCTTCCTCTACATAAGTAAAATGTTCAAACCTTTGATGAACAAATTTTTGGACAAAAGATTCAAAATTGGTGTTAGGTGAGCTAGAAAAAAAGTTGTAAGAAATTGTGTAATTGTAGTGGAAAACATAAACAAGTCAATAACTGGCTGGTGCAACTTTGACTGTTGGGGCCAAATTTTCTCATACCCTCCACTGAGAAAATATAGCAAGAGCAATTAACTCTTCAAGTTCAATTTAAAGGATGGGCAATTAAAGAAGTATTTGGTGGCTACTCAAAAGAAAAATATTGGCAAGGTTATATTGTAAAGAAGTAATAAATTGTGTCATTGGATAGCTAGGTTGAAGTATCGACTTGATTGAAGTTAAATGATCCGAGTCAAGCCTTGATGACTATCAATAGTTACTAACATTAAAGTGGAAAACATTTAGACTCATGAAATGGTCGTTGGACATATTATCATGCCATGTCCAAGATTTTAAGGTGTTCTCGGCTTCTATATATACAATAAATAAGTGTTAATCAATTTGTACGTGCCTTGATAGTATCAATTGTTACCTAAATGGAAAACAGTTGGACTCGTGAAATGGTCGGTGTGTTGTGTCATCATGTCAAGTTGCTTTGGTTTTGATGTGAAAATAAGCATTAATTATTAATTATAAACGTGCCCTGATGAGTATCGATTTTGTTACCCTAAGTGGAAAATCTTTAGACTCGTGAAATAATGGTGGACATGTGTTATCATCACATCATATCTATGATGCCAAGTTGTTCGACTTCGATATAAAAATAAGTATTAATTGATTAAAATTCCTATATGATATATCTAATCACGGAAAAGTAGCATATATTATATAAATTAGTATACAAAACCTTCCATCAGAAATTAAAATTATTCGATATAACCACACAACATAGCTGTCATGTTAACTATTAAATGTATAGTATTTTTCTTTTATTTTGAGTTAAAAAAAACATGAGAGGGAGATCAAAACATCTCTCCTTAACAAATATATATATATATATATATATATATATAGAACAATTAGATAGTTTAAAAAAAATTCATAGGATGATGGGAATATATTTTAATTTTCTCCCTTCTCCAATGGGGAATATCCAAAAAATTCCATTCTCTCTCATGAAAGACCATTGGATGGCAAAAGTAAAAGCTCTAGAACTTTAGGAAAACAATAGTCAATTGAAGACTTGGCAAGAATAATTCTTTAGTGGCCCTTTAATTTAATTTAATTCACGTTTTACACCCAAAAGAGAGACTAGAAGGAAAATATGCCAACATTATTTGTGGTAGAAAAATTTTTCCTTTTTGACACTTGGACCCTCTAATTTTTCTTGGCTTCCAAACACTATCTTTAAATTAAACAAAGAAAATTAATTATTCCCCTATATTAGTTTAATGTATGTGGAAACCATGGACCAATATTAAAATATGTTATAACAACATAAGAATCAATGGACCACTTCACATTGTGTACGGAATTCACATGTTTGGTTAATGTTAATTATTGGTAAATTGCTATTATATTTGCCTGATCTAAGCATATTACTTTTGTTGGTTAAGTTTAAAATTTTTATGTAAGGATATTTTCTTTAATAAATGCTCTTTATAATTTATAATTTCTATTTAGCTAGTTGATCAATTTAAATATTGAGTTTTGGTTTAAGACACTATTCGGCCATAAACTTTTTTACTGATTTATTGTATTGTGATGCCTAAACATTCAAATAGTTTTTTTTTTTTTGTTTGTTTGTTTTTTTTTAATCTATAAACTTTAGATGATGAAACATTAATCTAGGCTTTGTCGTTAATTAATATTAATGATTTAACATGATTTTGAATCAACATCAAACATTCAACCTATTTCATTTGATTTCAAATATTTATCTATATAAATATTTAACTCGACGGGTAAAAGTATGAAATATACTACTCATGTCAAATTTCTATAAAATATAATTAAAAATAATAATGGTGAGTATTAGAATATTTTTATATGATATCCATGAATTAAAACAAAATATTTGAAAGTTCAGAGAGATTAATACCAAATAAACATAAAGAATATTTCACACATCCATCACAAACTTCTTGAATGAAAAATACTCTTCTAGGGAAATTCGGAAATATACAAATCAATATTATATCCATCAAAATTTGGCCAAAAAATACCCTAAATTATTAATTAATTTTTAAAATGCCTAAATTAAAAAAAATATGAAGAAATCTTATAATGATTATACCCTAAATTTAGCTAAAATGCCAAAGAATATTTTAATATTCAAATACATGTTATGAGAAAGAATAATGTAATAATTAAAAAGAATCCATTTTTATCCTTAATCTTTGAGAATTGTATCAATTTTTACCTTAAATTTACAGTTTCATCTGATTGTACGTACGTGTTTAATTTTTGCTATTTCACTCTCTAGTTTTAACCAAAAAAAAAAAAAAAAAAAATGAAAACTCACTAAAATCAAACTTTGCACAAATTTAAATTTAATTAATGTATAAAATTAAATATTTATTTACTCCAAAAGAAACTCAAATTTCAACCAAATAATCCTACCAGTTTTGTACCATAGATTTGTTTTATAATTAATTACACACATGAGAATATTTTTTTAATGATCCTTTGGACAAAAAATTATCATCAAAGATAAATTTGCAACATACTTGTTTTTAGGTTTTGATAACAATAAGTACAATTTAATGAAATTAAAAATTTAATTAAGGTAAATATTGATACTAACTCTCTCCTAAATTAAAAATGTACAAATTAATTGTTTTTATTCATATTTCTTTTCACGTGGTATTATCAGGCAAAGCCACATGGCAGGTCAGTCGACCTAATTAAGCCACCTTGGTGCATCCATCCGGTCGGAAGTGGAGCCACCTCCGTAGTTGATGACTTACGACGATGAGGCTTAGTAACGATGTCCAAACACCCTATGGACGTGTTTATAGTTACATGACACTAAGTCAACGTGCAAACTAATCAAGTGGCAGAATTGTTCTTACAAGTTCCCTAATGAATAGTAGAATTCACTTTTTTTCTTGGGTAAACGACATTGCTCTTGTTCAACTTGATACAAGCCACCTCAATTTAAATACTAATTTAAACATTAGAGTTGGGCACAACACCACACCAGTACATGATCTTTGTGTAGGACTACCACGGCCTACTACCACCACAACTGAGACATTCCACGTCGAAACGCGGATGTCAAAGATTGACATGTGCCATAATTTCACATCAACTATTCATATATTCAAACACGACATAACTTAATGATATTAAAAAAAAAAAACGACATAACTACTAAAATAAAAATGTGTGAACAATCTAGGAATCAATAGACTTAGAATAAATTCCTAAACATCACTCAACTTGGTGGATTGGTAATCTAATTCTGTAAATTTGGTCAAAGAAAGAGAGCCAGAAATTAGATTTCCATTACCATTGCCACATGTAGTCTCAGCAGATGATGTCAAATTACACTTCTAAACAATTTAGAATATCATTCCTTTGATTTTGTTCCTTTTTTTTTATTTATATTTTTTCATCATCAATGATCATTTAAAAAAAAAAAAAAACACACACATTCCCATGATCTTCAAAAGATTTCCCATTATACAAATGATTTCCTATTAGTATTGTTTTATATAGTTTTTTTTTGGGTCTATACTTTGTAAATATTTTAAAATTTATGATAATTTTGTTAAAATATTTGTTCGATAAACAATTTTAAATCATCCTTTGAATAAGTTCGTTCTTTCAATTGCATACTTTTACAAAAAATTTTGCAAAAAATTTTCGATTGTAAATATTGTTTGTCAAACAGATTATTTTTATTTTTTATTTTTTAATCTCGTGTTCGCTATATCGAGTTTTATCTTTATTAATTACTACTTAATCGAAATAATGATAATATTGAATTTGAATCTTTGATTGATTGTTGGTGTGAAATCATCTTTTAAACAAACTATCTCAGAGAAAGCGAAGTCTAATTTTTTCAAAAAAAAAAGTCAACTTCCTTCATTGACGAGCAGCATTAACTAAACATTTATTATATTTAACTATTTTGACAAGAATCGTAATTTTAAAATTTTATTAAAATTAAAGAAAAACTCCCCATAAAGCTTTGTGTTTGTCAACAAAATTAGGTTGAAATATGTAATAATTTTGAATTGAGATTCAAATTGTTACTTAATTGCCCTTTAACTTTTTTTTTTTATTATTTTAATCTCGTTTGTCATTTGTCACTAAATAATAAAATTAATCTTTTTATTAAAAAAAAACTAATGAAATTAATCCCTATTGTCAATAAACATAGGAGTAGAATAACAAAAAGAGGTTTGCCTTTTTCTGTAAGCATTAATGTTATACTAATTTAAGTCTTTAGACTGATGCACCATAAGCCAAATCAACAAAAATATTTTTAATATTTTAATTTGGATAAGACCACATATCTTTTCACATGATTCTAAAATTAAAATATATCAATTTGAATGTCGTCCACAATGAGATTAAGTTCGTATTAATTTATTGTAATATGTAATTGTTACGGCAAAGAATATTAATCCAACCTTTAAACTAAGTTTTGTTTGATTCCATATAATTTTTAGAATAGGGTTTGAAAAAACCTACTGATATGGAAACTATTTTATGGATTATTTTGTTAGAAAACACATAGAAAGGAACAAGATGCATATGGGACAATGTTATCATCACGGTTTCCACATGAACTCTCAGATCGTTCTTTGTTTTTGTGATTACAATTAAACCAATATTTTGTAGAGGAATAATTATGAAACTTGAATTAATGTTAGTTATATTTTCTCATTTTGTGGGATTAAAATTGATACAAATTAATTAGTTTCGAAAACTAAATAAACTTTCACACAATTTCAACTCAGGATATTACTTCAGGTATAAAGTGTATATAAACAAAACTCAAATGATATATATAGATTTGATTTCTCAAACTTTAGATTAGATAACAAATATAAATCTTTTGCCTTCCTTATTGTAATTAAAAAGGCCAAATTGGTTGGAGATATGCAAATTGGTGCATGACCATTTTTGACCATATCTTTGAATAAAAAGCTTTTTCTAATTTTACCCACCATTCAAAGCAATATGTAAAATAATTGTTCTTTTATAATCTACCATTGGATTATATTCTCCATCTATCCATTGAAATCTATTTGGTTTAAAAGAAGATAATAATAGAATTAACCAATCTTCGTATCTCCATAATATACGATATTATTCACTAATTTAAATCTAATTCATACGATTTTATTTCTAGGTTCTACCGAAAAATTGTTTCTCACCAATATAAAAAATATTCTAACTTATTAATTATATACCTAAAATCTTTCTCTTTCAACATAAACATACTAATGACTCTCATACCTTTTAGTTTCACTCTTCTATACCTAACATAGTAGAAAACGGTCAGTCACACTTAAATTATACTATGTCTCTTTGAGTAATTTCTCTTCATAGTGTTGTGATCTTTCTAAACGATGTATTAGCATCCAAATCTTGATTTTTGAGTAAAGTTAGGGATATGCATTAAACTTAATTGGATGGTGGGAGGGTTGATTTGAAATCTTGAAATGATAGAAAAGAAATTGAACTATCACTATCATCTCTTGAATGGTAAAGATTGGTGGTTTGTGCTGTAGAAATTAAAGGCCATGGCATCCGGAGGCAATGCCAACGCAAAAGCCTCTTTTCTCACTTGGGAAACTAGCATTTGATGGGACTTACAAGTTGAACTTTTGAACCCTTCAAATTTGTCTTTAATTTGATTCGTTTAGCAGCCTTAGCTTGCTTAGGTTATAATTATTAAAGCAACCAAAGAAAAAGCCTATTGGAGTAGAAGCTAGACCTAGGGTTAGGTTAATTTGATGGTATGTATATAAAATGGATTAGCTTTAATTTTCTAGATTCCTTTTAAGTTAGCAAAGTTGAGAAGTAAATTGGATATTGGATGTGTATGTCATTTGAAGTGATATGAATCTAGCTGGTAGCTATATATGTTCCAAATCTTTATCACACTTGATAATAATGATATATAGATAAGGCTTATTTTAACTTTGGACTGTTTTGAAGTAGCTAGGGTTTCATATTAGGGGTAAGAGTTATTTACAAGGAATCATTGTCTTGAACATTTGAAATTAGTTAGAGTTTTTGGTAGCCATGTATATAAAAAGGGTTGGTGATAATTGAAAGAAATTGAAGTATATGTAGTAATTAGTGCATGTTATCTTACAATGTGATTCTAGGATCAAGCTCAAAGAAAATAATGAGGAAGTTCACCTTAATTATTGCCCATAATTAATGGATATTTAACCTCTTTATATGAATAAAATAAATTGGCAAAAAAAAAAAAGAAAAAATAAAAAAAGTTGACCTAGAATGATGGAATCTAGTATATATATATAATGGTAGAATGGTTAAAAGAGAAATTAAAATATTCCATATTCACTAGAACTCGAGTTTTAATTTTTTTTACAACATGTAGGGCTAGAGAGATTTGAACCTCTCTGACATCTTGATCGAGGATATAAGTTTTTGTTGGGTTTTTGACAAAATATTAGAAGTAAATAGTCTCATATTGGAAATGTTCAAGGAAGTAAAGAGCTGTAAGTCCTATAAAAGGAGCCTATGGTTTTGGTTTCAAATCATCCTATAAATTAGAATCATTTTAAGCCTGATAGACTAACTCTAGTTTTGTGAGTAGTATAAAACTTTAAAGAGTGCTTTTTATAATTGGGGTCAAGGAGAGAATTTTATGTGATTGTAAAATATTTTCACATAGTGGATTCTTTATGTGGGCTGTGGGTTTTCTTCAGTTTTGGAGTTTCCACGTAAATTCTTGTGTTTCTTATTTTGTTGCTTTATTTTAATTTCTTTGTTATTTTTCTACTTATTTTCCTGCATGCACAGAATTATATTTGGGCTTTTTCCAAACCACTTTATGTTAATTGAGCTATTCTCTTAATGACAGTTATAAGTCAAGCTTAGACCATTTAGACTTCTAAGAAAAGAAAATAAATGTCATAATATCTTTTCGATAACGTCTAAATTAATATAAATTCATATACGATTTTACTCTTCTTGATAGAATGATGGTCAAACTTTTAACAATCTAATCTTTTGATGAACAATCCATAAACAATTATTAATCAAAAGTCTCAATACAATAGTTTGTTTGTTCAATAATTAGAGAAAATTTACGAATACACAAATAGAGATTAAAAACAAATGCATGTACCAACTTAAATATATGACGATACATATATACCATATATATATCATTTGTGTAAAGACAAAATCCGTCATTCTCACACACGCAGTCTATTTTTATAAAGAGAGATTGAAAAGATATATAAAAATAAAATGTATAAAAAATTGCCACGTTGATTAGAAAAAAAAAAAAGTTAAAGACAAAGAGAGAAGAGAGATCCTCAACGATTTAAGAACCAAATCTCTTAGCTCAACTTTGAACCAAATCTCTTAGCTCAACCGCCCAAAGTTGCGTTTGTTTGTTGTAAACTCAGCTTATTTGAAGCTGTCTACTTCAAAATGACACTTTTCTTTTTTCCTTCTATTACCTTCTAAGAGCCTTACACCTATCATTAGAAAAAAAAATATATATAAAAAACTTATGCCAAACTAAGTTTTAGGGTGAAATTATATACCAAATACCCCTAAACTTTAGGGCAGGTTTTCATGATGTTTTTAAACTTTGAAACGTTTTGTTTTAACCTTTGAACCTTCGAATTGTTCCACAAATTAAAATATATAGGAAGGTTTTTTCATTAAAGTAATCAATCAAAATAGATATTGTAACGCCCCAGGTCCAAGATTTGGAATCCGGATTCGGCCCTTAACGACCCCATAAACCAACATGGGGTCCTTTTAGCATGTTTTGTCCCCACTCACATGCTTCCTAGTAAAATTCCCAGGTGGTCACCCAACATAGAACTTCTCCAAGCCAAACACGCTTAACTTCAAAGTTCCTATGATTGAGCCATCGAAAAGGAAGGGACACCTTGTTGGTATAGGTAGTATCTATCAATTCTTTTAAGTTTATCTTGATCATACTTTCATGTCCTCAGGATCCCTCTCATTCGGATGTGGTCTCGGTTCATTCATGTAGCCCTCCTAACTCGGGTGTTACAGATACAACAGTCGACGTATAAAAATTGAAAGACATACATGATATCATTGACAATATCATTTTTAATTTTGTGAATAATGTCGCAAATGAAGTCAATGATATTTTTTTTAGTTGAAATAAATGGTAAGTAATGATCTTCTGTAGAGTTGAATTGAGTTATAAATGGTATTATGTACACCATTCCAAATTTTTACAAATTAATTGTCTTGTCAATTTTCGTCTTTTTATTTTGACAGAAAAACTCAATATTGTTTGGAACAATCTCAAAAGTTCAATCCAAATTGATTAGAAACTTTTCAAAATCTAGGAACATATAAATCCCAAGTTTAGCTATATTCATTATCATTTTTTCTTTTTCCTTTTTTTTTTTTCGAGTACATCAACATGTAGAGGTGGGGGATTCAAACCTCTAACCTCTTGGTCGAAGGTATATGCCAATTACCGCTGAGCTAAGCTCACTTTGACATCATTTTTCCCATTTAGATGCTTGATTAATTTCAATAAAAGTTTAATTAAACCCTCTTATTTTGTTTAGTTCAATAATGGCATGAGATCATTTTTCCAAAAGAATTTAATTTGGAAAAGGTCCAAATTACATTATGAAAAACATTTCTGGGGAAAAAGAAAGTGAAAGTGACAAATCATTCAAAGTGATAATTCATCATTTCCATTTCTTTTTATATATCAAATCATCGCACACCAAATGGTAGTAAAGAGCTTTAGAATGTTTCAAGGCAAATTTCTCATTTTGGATTATTTATTAAAAGCCTATATGTATGGGTGAAATAAACGTTTTGTTTTTTGCTATGATAATTTTAAAATCCTACTTATTTGTTTTCTTTAATATATTTTGGAAAACATGATTGGATTCAAAATTGAAATGAGTAGCTTTCAAGATTTTTTATGGTAAGATATCAAAAGTACTTAAAAGAAAAGTGGAAAACTAAACAATGAAAACATAGGCATAAATAGTTTCAAAGATTATGTTTTTTGGGTTTTTGAAATTTATCCAAGATTTCAAAAGTGTTTTTCAAAAGTAACAATAAATCAAGAAAAAAAAAAGTAAATATGAGTTTAATTAACAAATTAGATAAGAAAATAAAATAAAAAACAAAACATTATCATATAAGATCTTATTAAGTACTGAAATCCACTTACGTCATTAAAACTCGTGTTGAAGAGTGCAAAGTTGATCTCTCTCCAATCCTATGATAATGGATAGTACTAAATGCTGAAGATAAAAGAAACTATAATCCAAATCATGAATAAATTAGTTATTATAGCAACACATTTAAGAAAGTAAAATTTATATTGTTTTCATAATCAAGAAGATAGTTGAATCAAAAGAAATTCAAATTCTCTTTTGTTAAATGAAATAGACAAGCACCATTGATTAAAAAAAAAAAAAAAAAAAAAAAAAGTTGGTATAAGAATTTATACAAACAATTAATATTGTTAAGAAAAGTAGATTAGCATAGCTAAAAGGTAAAATTAGCTATGGTCAATTCAAAATTTTCAACATTCAAATGTTGAAATAATAAAATATAAATAAGAAGTAGGCCTAACATTCTTTGAATCATTTATATATACCCAAAAAAAAAAAAAAATTGTGGGGATTTTACTTGTAAGGACTCCCAACTGGGAAAATAAACAAATAGAGGGTCTACATTCAGTGGCACTTGTAAGTGACTGAGGCCCACATTCTAAAAGGACCTCTTTCCATTTTCATCTATGACTTATGAGTCCATATCCTCCTATGACTCGTGGTTTAGTCCATTAAACGTTCTTAATCTTATCATTTAGGGTATGTTCGAGAGTGTTTTTAAATGATAAAAGTGTTTCAGATAAAAAAATTAGTTTGACGTCAGTTTAGGAAGCAATTCTTCACAAAAGTTAGAAAACATTTGGAATTGTACATTTTTAGAGTACAAATAGCTAAACCTAAACTTAGAGTCATCCCTATTCATTTCATGATTTTGTATGGCATTTTTGTATTTAGTTCGAGAAAATGACCATGTTGTATGTAGTCGAGTTTGTTTTCATGAGGACTTGAAAAATAAAAATAAAAATGATTGTACTAACAATTTTTTTTTAATCTACTTTTTGTAAATGGTTTTGAAATCTTAGTCAACATTTGAAATCTAAAAAAAATTCTTTAGCATTTGTTTCATTTTAAAAATTGGCTAAAGTTTGCAGACACTCTAGGTTAATATTAACTAGAGAAAATTAAGGTTAAATTGAGCATAATTTAATTGGTTAAAACATATATCCTCAACTATTTTAATGAAATTTTGAATATATTTAACCAAACTTTGAAAATAAATCTATTTTATAAAGCTATTTTTATGTTCAACTTTGGTAAATTTTTTTTTAAAAAGTAAATTAATTTTATATATATTTTGCAAGTAAATAAATTGTTTTCAAAAGAAAAAAACACAAAGCTACCAAACAACCATTAAATATTATTATTACTACTTTTGCTATCATATTATATTGGGCAAAGATAAGAACGGAAACTAGAACACAATTAAAAAGTTTTATAAAAACATGTCTTTAGAATCATCATTGGAAACCATAAAAGGATTTGATTATTCAGATTAATCCATATAAAACAAAGGAAAATTTTGTGGCTCTTGGTGTGAAAATGGTTACCCAATCACTCCTTAATTAAAATGTATTATATTTAAATAAACCAAAGTTTGATTTGGTCCATCATATTCTATATTCTATATAGTTAGAAAATACATATAATTTCATTTTACAGCGGACACCTCCACTAGTACTCTTATTTTAATGGATAATCACATTAATGTTACAACTATATATTATAACTTGAATATTTTAATTTTCCCCTCTTTTTAAAGTCAAATTAGAAGCTTCTCCCATTATGATTATCTACATGCTAACCCTATATTTGGTTAGTCTACAAAAGTTAATCTCTTGTTTATTGGCTAACTGATTTTATCCCGACCAATGGATTAATTGGATTGAGTTGAGTGACGTTTCGATCTGATTCAAATTATATACAAGTTATTGGATTGCATAGTTGATCCTTCAAAGTTTTTTTTGATCAACCTAACCTTATTCAATGAAATTTATAGGCTAAAAGTTTTTGGGTCAGCAAAGGGCAAATCAAGTTTGATTTGGTTAGGTTAATGATATTATTTGTTAGGCTAGTTGCCTTGTGCCTGTATAGTTCAACCCAAATTCAGAAGGAAAAGGGTCTATATCCAATGTAATATATGGATGAGTGTAAGCCAAATGTTAAATTTGGGTAACATAAACTTGGTTCAAAACTGGCCTTGGATTGACTTGTGGGCCATGAGCTAAATATTTTTGGTGGTTGAACTTAACATATAGATCTATTATTTGTAGAGACTTAAAAAAAAATCTCTTTTAGATGAAAAAATTATTGAATCCCTCATACTTAGGTATGTTAATCAAATTTTAATCTTCGAAGTTGATATAGGTAAGCACGATTTTATGACTAGTTGATGATAAGTGTAAAGAATTCAAAACATGGAAAGTGATAGGAATGTGCCAAAAGTGTAATTAGGAGTATAATTGGTAAGGGTGATATTAGCTACTCTTTGGTGTTCTCAAGAGAGCTGGGAGCTGAGGGTCCAAGTACCTCGAACATTAGGGTCTATTCCGACTCTTATTAGAAAGTAACTCATGATATGTACTCATAAAGGATCTTGTATATGCATTGAAGTGGGGGTGATGAGAGAGATATATATGGATGGAGGGATGAATTGAAACACGGGACGAGGATATAATTTATATTTCTAGTTTGAGCTCAAACGCAATCAAATTGATGATTTTTCTCACCCTGATTGGGTGTTAAGGATCAACTCGCAAGGTTTTTGCATCGTCTTAAATGTGTGTGCACACACAAATCACTATTATAGGATTAAATTTAGAGAAATTATGTGATGTGATAATGAAAACACCAACACACCACCAAAGGAGGGATTCCCAAAGTCACCATGAACGAGGCATCGCTTGAGGATCTTTTTTTGCTATATCCTTGTAACTAGAAATAGCTGAAATCTTGTTTATTTGCATGCCCATGCTGCCTATGAATGTTCCAAACCTGTTGCATACGTCTATATGGTTCCAATCTTCGCATTAGCGCTAACCTTACAAGGATGTGCATCGTGTGACCAAGATTATTTATTTTATTGCCTTTTAGTTTAGGTAGAGTATTTCCTTTAATTGTTTTGAAAATGATCGAATCTTATTTTATTCCTTTTAAGATTTGATTATATCTTTTCATATTAGAAATTAGGGTTTTGTTTTTCTTTTTCAGAGTCATCCCTTGTGTGATAAATAGTCAAGTTATGGATCATTATAAGTCAGGCAATACATTTTGATGGCAAAAGAGAAATTTGAGTTTTTACTTTCTTTTCAATTGTGTGAGCATAGAACCATCTTATGCAATTCTTTTTTCAGTCTTGTATGTCTCAGAAGCATTGAAACTTGCTTGATCACCAAACTTATGAAGTATTTCCACTTGGAATATGGAATAAATTTCTTTACTTGTAGGTGATTGACTCAAAAGTAATATGAATCTAACTCCATCATCTTTTGAGTTGATTCAAACGGATATGTGATTTTTAGGACCCGTTTGATAGCATTCTCGTTTCCTGTTTCTCGTTTCTCGTTTCTTGTTGTCTGTTTCCTGTTTCTTGTTTTTTAAGAACTAGAAATAGAAACATGTTTGATAACTATTTTTGTTCCTTGTTTCTCTGAAAAAAGAAACAGAAACACAAATGTGTTTGATAACCGGTTCTTGTTTCTTGTTTTTTTAGTTAAAATAAAATTTAGTACATATAATATAAAAATATATTAATTTTCAACGATTATTTTTTTATTTCTCATTCTTCTTCCTCATCACTACCACCATTTTACCAATCACCCGCCATCGTTGATCATCGGCCATCGCTACCGACCTCCGACCACTAAGCGAATGCTGATAGTCAGAAGCGAATGTTGGAAAAATCGTCGGCAGGTGGCGGCGGTCGTCGAAAATAAGAAAAAAAAAAGAAAATTGGGAGGTGGATGGTGGCGGTCGGTCAGCGGAGGCCGACAGTGGTCGGTCGTCGAAGGTCGACGGTTGTGGTTGGCGACGACAGGTAGTTGGAGGTGGACAGTGGCGGTCGGTCGTCGGAGGTCGACAGTGGTGATCGGTCGACGATGACGGCCTGTCGGCAAAGGCCGGTAGTCGAAGGTTGACGGTAGCGGTCAGCCGCAACCGGTAGTCAGAGGTCGACGATGGTGGCCGGTCAACGGAGGTCAGAGACGATCGGTAGTAGGAGGTGGACTGTGGAGGTCGACGAAGGTCGATAGTCGGAGGTCAACGGTAGTGGTCGGTCGGTGGAAGTCGACAGCGGCCAATATTCGAAGGTCGACAAAAGTCGGGACAGTCGGTAGTCCGAGGTTGAATGTGGAGGTTGATCGAATGAGGTTGGCGGCGACCGACGATAGCTGATAGTCGGAGGTTGATAGTGGCGGCTGGTCGGCGGCGATCGATAGTCGGATGTCAACGATGGTGGACGGTAGTCTGAGATCGTGGAGGTGATAATAAAAGGAAAAAAAGAAATAAATAACATAAATAATTAAAAAAATGAAAGAGAAAGAAATAACGAAAAAAGAAAAAAAATTAAAAAAAAAAAGAAAGAGAATGAAATAACAGAAAAAGATTAAAAAATACGAGGAAGTGGTTAAAAAAAATTGAGGAAGGGAAGAGATTGGTATAGGAATGGAAGGAAGAGATGGATATATGCATAAAAGATAGAAAAAAAAAAAACAGAAACAGAATTTGAGAAACAACATTTTATAGTTTCTCAAATTTTGCATCTTTTTTAGAAACGTTTCTAGAAATTTAGAAACAAGAAACATGGATGAGTTATCAAACAAGTCTGTTTCTTAAAAAATGAGAAACATAAACAAGAAACAGAAAACGGAAACGTTATCATGTGTGGCCATAATTTATTTGTTTTTTCTCTTTGGATTTGGATATTTTTCTGTCTAGTTGTCCTCCATTCTTTAGCCCAAGTTGTAATTTGGCCCACCTTTAGCACAGTTTTTTTTTTTTTTTTTAATTATTATTATTATTGTGAGAAAAAGGTAAATTCATTAAAGAGAAATAAAATCAGTACAACTACCCTCAGATCGAAGGGCGATAAACCAACTTGGGAAGTCAGAGATCCAAAAAACACATCCTTCTCCCCGTGAGGGAGAAAGTCTTTGATCCCGCGAAACAAAAATTCTCGATGCATAACGAAAAGCACAGTGGGCTACTATATTTTGTGTTCTAGGGCAATGCTGAAAATGGGAAGATATGGCGTCAATGACATTTTTTGTCTCTGGTCCTTCCCCAGTAGAAATTCAATCACTTCCAAGGCGTTTGCTTCGACGATCAGGTGAGGTCGGTCCTACTAAGGTTTGATCAACATTCTTAAGACCTTCCCATATTGCATAGGCCTCCATGGTTTTGATTTGCGATTTCCTCTCGATCTTTTTTAGGCCAACAGATATCGGGGATCCCACTTGAATCATGAATAACCCATCTGATACCTCCCGCATTGTCTTTCTCAAACCAGGCTGCATCAGTGTTCATTTTCCAGCAACTTCTTCTAACTTTCATGATTCAGGGAGCTCCCAGTAGGGGTGTTCATCGAACCCGATGACTCAAAAAACTCAGACAACCCAACCCAAATTATAAGGTTTGGGTTGGGTTAGAATGAATTTTGTGTTGGGTTGGGTTGGGTTAGAATGAATTTTGGGTTGGGTTGGGTTGGGTTGAAAATTCTTGGAACCGGTCGGGTCGGGTCGGGTAGCGGGTTCAACAAATTAATTTTCGGTTCAACCCGAACCGACCCGCTAATATTAATATATATATATATATATATAGGGCAACTCATCAAGTCGTCATTTTCATTTATCCTTTCATTCGTCTGAAATTCACGCCGCCTGTGTCTAAACCCTCCTTCATTTTAACGATTGACGCCTCTGCCTCAGTTCTTCAACTTCTTCTTCCCTCAGTTCACGTCGCCCACGATCTCTTCTTATTTTTCTTCTTCTTTTTCTTCACGACTCCCACCGCTCAGCTCTGGTTTTTCTTCATCTTCTTCATTGTCTTCAACCTTTCCCTCCCAACTCCCGTTGAGATTTGCAGCAACCCGTGATGCAACTCCCCGCCTCAAGCCAACAAGGTCAGTTTAATTTTTTTTAACTTTCTCCTTTCTTTTTTTTTCTTTTTTGAAACTCTGTTTTTTTGGTCATTTTTACTTCGGAATTTCAAGCTTTTACATCGCCAGTGGAAAAAAAGAAGAAGAAAGAAACCAGTTGTTTTTCCAGATTTTACATCGTCTTCAATCTGCTTGTTTTTCCAGATTTTACATCACCAGTGGAATTTTAATTTCAACAGGAATGATGTTTTTATTAAAAAAAAAAAAAAAAACCAGGTGACCCAACTCGAACAAATTGGGTTGGGTTGGATTGGGTTACCTTCATAAATGGAATCGATTGGGTTGGGAGTTTTACCAATCTGAATTTTGCCATATTTACAAATATTTTAAAAAATTACTAAATTTGTCATTATTTATCCTAATTTTGTCATCCATTACAATTATTTTAAAAAAACTTAAACTACTGATATGAAAAATTAGACCTCTTTATCTTCATCTCCTTTCTTTTCCCCTCTTCTTGTCATCCTCTCAACAGCATGACCCTGATTTTCTACTGCTATCTATCTAATCAAAATTACCCGCTAAGAATCGTGATGTCCAGTCCTGGCTCAATGCACTTAGTGAAAGCAACTCTATAGAGCATATAAGTCCATTATTCGGTTAAGCTCACTGTTATTATGGAAGCAGAAGAGACTGATACAATGAAGTTCCAAACTCATTTTCTTTTCAGCAACAATCCATTACAAATAACAAACATGGTTCGTACAAATACATCTATTTAAGAACATCATTAATTCATTACATAAAAACAATGCTATTGAGTCGATAACATGAGAAAAAAAAAAAAAAAAAACTTCAAAATTTCTTTAATTATTCAGAATCCAAAGGCAACAAAACCTAGGAATCACATCGACTAGGAACATTGTATAGATCAGGGTAATGCAACAAAAATGCCCGAAAACAAGGCACAAATGACATAAATTTCAATTTCCAGAAGCAATCCAAGCTCAAAGAAAGCCATCTAAGCCTGCAAATCAGGAAAAATAAACAATCGTATCAGAAATCGAACTAATATAAATTTGATTGAAACAAACCCACCCTTTATCTCTCTTGTTATTCTTTTGAATAAAGTCTTTTCAGCAAAAAGTTTGCATTTTAAAAACAAAAGCAAAACTTATACTATCAAGAACTTGACTGTTCAAATTCAGTTATTCTAAGACAAAATAAAATTAACCGTCCAAGACAATGCAAATGATTAAAGTGTTGTACCATGTTCTGCAGTGAACATGTGCATTAGATTCAACAAAGAACATTGTTATTTTACCTTGTTGGCAATATTGTTTGAGAGCCAGTCAAGTCCTTCATACAGCCCTTCACCGGATGTGGCACATGTGCTCTGAATGTACCTGAAACAGGATTTCAAGACATCACATTATTATCTTAAAGTTTAAGCCTGTGCAAGAATTTGCAAGTGTTAAGAGTCTGATCATAAAATGTACCAGTGACGTTGTCGGAGGGAGTGAAGACCAAGCTTGTCAGTGATCTCAGCAGCATTCATGGCATTGGGAAGATCTTGCTTGTTGGCAAATACCAAAAGCACTGCATCCCTCAGCTCATCCTGTAAGTGCAATGTATGTTATTATCTAGATAACAAACTAACATGAACAATTATTTGTGGTAGCTTTTGCAAAAGCTATTGAAGTCTGATAAACAGTTTTTATTATGAGTACCTCATTCAACATTCTGTGCAGCTCATCCCTAGCTTCAACAACACGGTCTCTGTCATTGCTATCCACCACAAAAATAAGTCCTTGGGTGTTTTGGAAATAATGCCTCCACAATGGTCGGATCTTGGCACAGAACAAACATCAAATCAGTAAAGAGAGAACCCATGTGTAGATATTGGCTAGCAACTATGAGTCCGTGGAAGCACAAGTGTCAAATAATTTAAGCATGCTACAGGAAAATTCTAACTCCCAAACCCCCAAGAAAGTTGAAAAGTTGCAAAGGGATTGGCTAGTAAAATCTATGCTTATGACTAAAAAGCCAGGTAAGACAAGGAAAATGAAAAAGGCCATATGTGAAACCAGATTTATCAACATATTACTCTTTATCAATCAACATTGACCGAGTAACCAATGTACCTTGTCTTGACCCCCAACATCCCAGACAGTGAAGCTGATGTTCTTGTATTCCACAGTCTCAACATTAAAACCTGCACAGTCATATGCAAGTCAGTTATGCTTCTGTTATCACTTTCTCCTTTTTCATCAACAGTGATCACTAAATAAGATCGTGTGAAGTTAAAAACATAAGCACAAAAAGTTTCTTTTACAGAAATCAGAATAACAATATGCAGTCCAGTCGAAGTATTTAGTCTATGAACAGATCACTGTTTCTATCAGCCCACTTTTTCCAAAATTGCATGCCTGGAATCTTGTTGTGGCTAACTATAAGAGAAAGTTATGATTGTATGGGTTCACTCATAGACCCTATTTAATCAAAAATTATAAAAGAAATATTCCCCCTTTTTCTATTGATAACAATTGGAGGCATACTAATCAGATATGCGAGCCCTTACAGGGCCTAGGTTTCTAATTAGATTAATCATCCAATCTTCATCAATAAATTCATCTCCTCAAGGATAATACAACAGTTCAACATAATGACTTTGATTCTTTGTGATGATGATGATGATGATGATGCAAACAAACAGGGAACTACCAAGTTAAATAAACACGTCCAATGGATACGATCAAGACACAAAGCATCAGAGAAAAAATAATTTCCACCATTCATTATTCAATAGAATCAATAGTTGAATATAAGGAAAAACAACTTACCAATGGTGGGAATGGTGGTAACAATCTCTCCCAGCTTGAGCTTGTAAAGGATCGTTGTCTTACCAGCTGCGTCAAGACCCACCATGAGAATACGCATCTCCTTCTTGGCAAAGAGCCGGCTGAAAAGCTTGGTGAAAGACAGCCCCATTTTTCACGTAAACTGAACACAATTAACAACAAACCCACATCACTAAAAACAGAACGAGTATAAATCAGCCATCAGATACTTATAAATCAGCCAAAAATGTAAAGAATCCCCAGGAGAAGAGGATCCGGTGTTACAATTCAAAAATTGAAATAGCCCAGATTCAAAAGGACACTGCAATCCAATCAAGACCATAATAACGTCAATTTCATCCACAATTCAAACCAAAAACAAGCAATCGTTATAGCACAAAACAAATCAATAAAAAAAAAAAAAAAAAAATCCGAATAAGACCACCCGATCCAGCATCAATGAACCGCATCCTCCAACCAATCGGTCAAACACGGTCATCCCACAAACGCATGCACCAATACAAATCCAGGTACAAACATGCCCAACGCAATTCAAAGCAAAGAAGGGTCAGATCAGATCCAAAACAAAACGCCAAGCCAGAGCATCAGAAACCCAGATCAGAGAATTGAAATCAATCAAAACCCACATCAGAAAAATCAATTCCAAAATCAACCGAAGATCAAAAAGAGCAAAATAGGGAATCACCCAGATCCAAGCAGGAGGGATCGAAATTAAGAGCAAAATTCACAGGATTGTTGACAGATCTTGGAGAGAAATGAGAGAAGAGGTTGAATGAAAAAACTTACAAGAATTGAAGAGAGTAGATTTGAACGATCGGCCCCAAATAGAATGATAGATCTCTCTTGTGCTGCAAGAGAGAAGCTGTCCTTCACAATCAAATGCGCATTCGCGAATTATGAGGACTCTATTTTTATAAGGCGGAAATAAAATTTTAAAAAGAAAAAAAATGAATATTGTCATGACGTGAGAAAACGTTTGTTTATCTCCGTTATTTTTTTTTTCTTTTGCAATTTTTCCGTTTGGTTCGGTGACGCCGTTATAACGTTGCTTAGACTGTAAGTGCTGTTTGGGAAGAAAATATTCGAATCTCGGGTCGGTTTCTTTATCCGGAATCGGGATGGTATTGATCCGGTTCCCAAAACCCAAACGTGATTCCATCTGATTCCAAGCAAATTGATATGAAAATTGATTTTTTTTTTTTTTTTTTTGTTGAAATTTCTGAATTTAGACAAATTTGTTCTGTGATCAATCTTTTGTATGAATTTGTTTTGGACTTCACTTAATTTTATGCAAGGTATGATTTGTTTTGGCTACTCTGCATGTTGAAAGATTTTTACTTACCTTTTAAATTAGTGGATGAATTTATTGAAGATTAAATTATAGGTAAAAATTGAAACATTCATTCAATTTTTTTTATAACAACGTTTAAATGATGTACTGAAAATAATAATAATAATAGAATTTAAATGGATGAAATTGTAAGTTTATGATATAAATTTTTCTAAAAAAAAAGTTTAGGATATAAATTAATACATCATGGTAAGTTTGTGTATAAACGATTTTCTTTTTGCTTTCATTTTTTAGTAGCTGAGGTAGAAATTTGACATTTAAAAACAACTGGGAAATAAGTCTTTTTCACACCTTCGTTTTTAGAGTATCATTCAATTTTTTTATTTTTATTTTATTTTATTTTTAAATATGAGTATCATTCATCTATATAAGATAATGCAGTTGGATTGAATAATTCTACCTGCCCTAAATCTTAGAAGCTTGTTTGGTTCAAGATTTATGCACGATTATGTTTAAATTACACGTTCAAGAATTTTATTTTCAAAATTACATCCTTTTAAAAAAGTTCAAATTTTTATTTAGAATTTCGTTAAAGTAACGTTTTATAGCCCTAGACTCTAATTTCAATTTAATAAGTTTGATAACATAATTCACCACTTGGCATATGTCATTCATTATTTATGAATATCTCAAATCAACTTATAAATTCAAATTTTAAAATTTTATCAAATATCGATATTTCCATTAACATTTTCATATATATGTGGATTCAATCTCGATATGAGGAATAAATCAACATTTTCATCCTATCATAGAAAAAACGATAAAATATGACAAAAATATCACTAATGTGAACCTAATATCAATAATAAGAAATTTAAACCTATTTAAAAGGATTTTTTTTACAAGGAAATCTATTTGAAAGGATGAAGACTTATTTGTTAATTTAAATATTCTTAGAAATATCCATCTATTTGACATTGTATTGATACTTCCATCAACATTGCCGTAAAATTAAAACATTGACATTTTCGTCAACGTCTACATTAAAATCATAGCTTATAATGTCATTTGATTTGAATTGTTATGACAAAAATGTGAATCAACAAATCAAGAACGAAATGGAGAAGAAACAACACAAAATTTACATGGTTCACTAATGGTGTGTTAGTTGCGTCCACGGGCAGAGGGAGGGAACAATCTTGTTAGTGAGGAAAATTTGTATGTTAGAGCATATCAGGTTAGGAGGGTTTATTTATAGCACCACTCTTAACCCTAACAGAATAGCCCCAATATAAAACCTAAAGCGTAAATATCATATGGAGCGCTTCATAACATATTCAAGATATATCAACATTAATAATGGAGACGTATTGTTTTGACCAAAAGGAGGGAGGGAGGGAGTTAGATTTCAATGCAACAAATAATAATGTTTCTTAGATTTATGCAGACTTGTTTTCAAGAATAAATTATAAGGCTATCCTTTTAACTTTCGTGTCAAATAAATCCCTCAATTTTAAAGAATATTTAATTTAAAAATAATAAGCCTCTAAACTTTAAAAAGTATTCAATAAGTTTCCACACTTTTAATTGTTCTTAGACTTTTATATTTGTGTCCAATATGTGATTAACATATTCAACATTTTTCAAAATTCTCAAATCTATCAAATAAAAATTTGAAAGTTTAGAATCCTATTAGACATAAAATTCAATCCGTTATTTTTAAATATATAAAAGATCTCTAAACTTACAATTTCATGGCTAATAGGTTTCTAAAAGTTTAAACTTGCATCCAATATGTAATTGACTTATTCGACCTCTATTAAAATTCATGGATACTATTAAATAAAAAAAGTTAACCCATTAACTATAAAAATGTCAAATATACTAGAGAACTAGTAGAAATGAAATTGAAAATTCACAAACTTGTTACACAACTCATTAGATACGAAATTGAAAGTTCAACAACATAAAGTTCAGGAACAGGATCAGGAACGTAATAGACACAACCTTGAAAAATAACTGAACTTGTAATGTAACTTATTTTCATATACAATTGCATACAGAAAACTTGAAACAAAAGTCACAACATGACAAGCCTAGTTAAATATGGTAACAACAAGACAACTCCCATCCTTGGATTCACCATCAAATCAGAGCTTCATTTAGGAAATGGTATGGTAGCTTGCTAGATTATTGCCGAATATGATTCAATTTTATGACAACATGAGGATGTTACATATTTACATGTCCGATGCTTTCAAGAGAAATAAACTTATCTGACTTTCAAGTTACAAGTTACAACTTACAATTTCTTTTATTTTTCTCCACGAGACCAATCTGAGGAGGGCAGCGGCAAGACCATGGAAAAAAGGTGCTAACATTTTCTCTTCTTACTGTGTTACTTGATTGACATACATGTCGTATCGCCCTCCGGTCATCCTCTCGGCTTTTTCTCCACGTTCACCTGTGAATTAGACATCATATAAGGCATGTCAAGTGAATGTGAAATAAAATGAATTTAATGTTTTTTATTTTAAAAAGGAAGTAACTAGAGATTTTGATTGTTAGCAAAAGTTAACAAGGTACCTGTACGAATTCTAATCACGTCTGAAACTGGTGTAACTGTGAAAAATGAAGAATTTGTCAGCAGAAGTTTGGTAGGAGCCTAAAAGGACTTCATTAGACAAAGAAATTGAATTCAGAGCTTCGTTTTTCTTTAATGTATGTGCAATTAAATACGTGCTCCAGATTGCAAGCATTGGGCATGATAGCTCAAACAATGAACTCTATTAAAGTCCATGTGCTTTGCAATAAAAATCAACTAACAGTCAGCTATAGGGTGGCAATTTAAAACTACCCGTCAGCCAACAAGTTCACATGATATGAGTCCATTAAAGCAACAATTATAAGTTAAAATATCTAGAGAATCCAATACTCGGGAGTTATTCCACGTATGGTGGGGGCATAAAATTGATCTACTTGTCATGAGCACACAAAAATTAAGATTCTGACATGATGCAAACCAAACCAACTTCTCCGGGATTAGGAAATTTCACGCTAAAGCCAGCTCCTTACCAAAACATGATGCCACATGGCACATTTATACCCAACCATTTCCAAATAAGAAATCCAGAAAATCTAGTGACTTGTCTACTCTCATATTGTTAGAACTAAGAAGTTTCATTACCAATCTTATAAAAACAAACAGTATATCTCAAATTGCATTACTAATACTTACCATATAAGGTAATACAGTAGGCATACTGATCCACTTAACACAGGGAACTAGTATTAACGATAATGCATGAAAAAAGAAAAATTGAACAAGTAAAATAAAAAGACAACAGGAATGAACCGCATAACAAACAAGACTGTAGATTCAGAGAATAGAAATTAAGTGAACAATTACGAAACGAGCAGATAAGGAGCTGAGCTATTAATTACGAAAAAAAAGAGTTATGTTTTACCAAAAATTTTGCCATCACCAATTTCACCAGTTCTTGCCTCCTCAATTATCTTGTCTATGACAGCTTCAACCTGATAGGTACTTAAATTTAATCACATTACCATGTGCAACAAATTTGAATTTCTTCTCCCAATGGCAAAGCACATGCATTCATTTTACCTGGTCTTTAATGACCACAATCTCGATCTTAACTTTAGCAACAAAGTTATCTTCAGAAAATTCAGACCCTGAACAGTAAATTAAAGAGAATAAAAGTTATATGGAATCATAAGCAAACATCACTAATAACTGATGATAAGGATATGAGTCTAGAAACAGAATAACATGTACAAATAGATTCTCCTCACCACGCACCCAGACAGAGAGAATCATGAAAGATATGAACTTACCACCCTGCCTCTCAGTGGATCCTCCTTGAGAACCAAAGCCCCTCACATCAGATACTGTTACACCTCGAATACCCATTTTCAGCAATGCCTTCATTTTTTTTCCAAGAAACAAAAGAACAATTTTAATACCAACGTTTTGTAAAATAGGATCTTTAAAACAACAAAAAATTTGCATAATTTCGACCCTTTTGCTACCATACAAACATGTAAAATGTATACTATGCTCTCAGTTGGACGGTAAATACACGTCTTTGTCAGATAGGACAGATTAAAGTATAAAAGGTTCTTAACAAAATATGAGTCGCTACTGTTAGCATATATCTTTATTTGATTCTTTTAACCTGTGGCCGAGCACCAAAGCTAGATTTCATAAAGTTGATTAACCTTTTTTATTCTATATGACATTGACAAGATAGTACGCAACCAATCTAGAAATGCAAGTAGCCAACCAGACCGTAGCTCCACTAGTTAAGATAGAAAAAAAAAAATGCAAGTATGAAAACAAATGGTAATTTTCCCTCCCTTAAATGGCCTTAATATTATGGTTCTAAACTACGCTTCCTCTGATGGCAAAAAGTCAAAGTTTACATAATTACGTTCCCACTTAGTCTCTCAATGTATCCTAATTTTACCATATCGACCATCCATTCAGTACTATAACACAACTATTTCATATTTGACAATAAAACCAAAGGAGATTTTGGATTTTTCAAATTGGAAACGAATGACATGTTCAAGGTTAACTAGCTCTTACCGAAGAAACATTTTGGATTCTCCACGGCCTATCCCGTCCAAACACAGAACACAGATAAATACGTATCAGATGCAACAAACTCAGCAAGGTTACTCAAAAAAGACTTCAAAAGATCAATACACTACAAACTAAAGAAAATGACAAAATCTAAACTCCCAAACTCCAATGCAACAGTGCAAAGCACCACGGAACACGTCCGTACCTGAGGATCGCCTCCACTTTGTAAAATTTGGAATCAGGCACATAATCTACAAGAAAAGCACAGGTTGCAAATTGAGAACACACAAAATCAACGCCGATCGAGCGAAGAAGAGTACGAAATGCGAGGCGAGGGACACATACCGGGAGAGGCTTGGGCTTTGAGCAGAGGAAAGATTGGGCGGTTGGAAGGCTTGCTGGCGAGGTTGAAGTGAGGGAATCTGACGGCGGTGAAGTTGGAGGCGGTGGAAGAAGTGAAGAGAGGAAGTTGTGGAAGAGGAGAATGGAAAGGAAGAAGGGCGGTGGGGTTTGTTGGTGTGGCCGCCATGGGAGTAGGATTGGAGAATCGGAGATGGAGCAGAGTTACGAGCCGATCGGAAGCCTCGTAGTTCACGTTGGAATTTCGGCTTCGAAAGGACGCGGAAAAAAAGGGTAAAAGAAATTAATAATTAATAATGATGATGGAGGATTTCTGTCTTTTTGTCCATTTTTTTTTTCTCTAAAAGCAAAAGCCCATTTATTTGAACTCTTCACGCTCACCAAAGGCCCATAATATTAATAAGAAAATAAAAATACGAAATAGAAACGCGTTTAGTTGATATGGTTTAAAAATCACTTTTCATCTCTAAATTTTGTATGTAACAATTTAGTCTCTAAACTTTGATTTGTAACGATTTAGTAATTGCACTTTTAATTTTGTAACGACTTAGTCTTTATATTTTCGATTTTGTAACAATTTAGTCTCTATACTTCCGAATTTGTAACGATTTAGTCCCTATTATGAAAATTAAATGTAAGATTTAATGAAATTTCTTACCTACATTGGGTAATAAACTAATTTGGGACCCAATATGTTAATAAACTAAGAAGTTTAATCATTAAATAATAAAAATCGACATTTAATTTTGATAATTTTTTTTGCAACCAGGATTAAATTGTTACAAATTTGAAAGTATAAAAACTAAATTGTTACTTACCAAAGTTTATGGACTAAATTGTTACAAAATTGAAAGTACATGGACTAAATTGTTACAAATCAAAGTTCATGGACCAAATTGTTACTTTCATGAAAGTTTACCGACCAAAAGTGATTTTTAACCTTTCATTAAAATAATGATTCAGTCCGTGGGCTTATTTGGTATTGATTTAATATATTTAAAATAATTTAGTCTTTAAACTTCGATATGTGAAATAGTTTTGTTTTTGTAACTTTAATTTCGGTTAAAAAACGCTTTTGATACCTGAATTTTTATAGAAGTAACAATTTATTTTATGAATTTTGGTTTGTAATGATTTAGTCATTGTATTTTCAAATTTGTAACAATTTAATTTTTGAACTTTAGTATGTAAGAACTTAGTCATTGTTTCCGTATTCTCAATTTTTTCTAGAGTAAAATCGTTATTCGATCATACTCGATTAAATCTTAACATCTATATTACATAAACTAAAAAAGATTCACTCAAGTCAAAATGAAGATATTAATCAATAATCATAAGAGCCAAGAGGAATGTGATTCGTTCAAAAAGCAAAAGATGGAATATTTAATTAAATGATACTTTTAGGTTGAAAAGCATCCACATGAGAATTAATTTAATATGCACTTTTGCACCAATTATTAGGGAACATAAGGATGACAATGAGTTACTACATTTAGAAAAGATAATACCGTTGCTTGTTTCAAAACAATCTCGAGGGGATGTATTCGTATCGTGAAATGAATCTTTGTGGATTGGAGGTGAAATAAAAAAGGAAAGGTAGTTAGGCACGAGTAAGGAGACCATTGACTATAATAGAGAATACGGTGGACCTCCACTAGGCAAACAAAGTACTACTATTATTCTATTATTCCACCAGGGCCTCTGCAGACAGTTCCCCCGACAATTATGTCTTGCTTTGGGCACAAGTTTTCTCAAACAGAAGAGAATGAAAACTAATATTTCACTATTTTTGTTCTAACTTTTGAAGCATAAGTCGCTTGCACAAATTGATGTTTTCTTACTTCATGCAAGGAATCAACAAGTTGTTGACATTCAAAGAGCAACAACTCCCTGATCAAGAAAGAGTTGGGAGTCAAAGTCATCCTTCTCCCTAAACCCACATATGGACCCATTTTCAAGCAGAGGCAGCCACACCTAGCTAGATCATCGCAACATTAGAAAGGTCACCAACAACCTTACGAAACTATTATAGTCATATTGTGCTAGTTTTTGTTCGTTTTGGTACCTATACTTTTAGTACTTATTTATTTTCATCCCAGTACTTTCAAAACATTGGTTTTGGTTCTTGCACTATTAAAAAGTGATCATTTTGGTCTCAATTAACAACGTTTTAACACTAATTCTTAGAAACTCTTTAATTCAAAATCATGAATACATTTCAAAAAAAAAAACCTATTGAGTGTAGTGTCATGTTAAAAACGGGGAACAAAAAATGAGATAAAAAAAATAAAATGAAGGGATCAAAATGGCCACTTTTTAAAAGTATAGAGATCAAAACATATGTTTCAAAAGTACAATGACTAAAATAGATAAAAGTTGAG
This sequence comes from Luffa acutangula, assembly GCA_036850905.1. Classification (NCBI taxonomy): domain Eukaryota; kingdom Viridiplantae; phylum Streptophyta; class Magnoliopsida; order Cucurbitales; family Cucurbitaceae; genus Luffa; species Luffa acutangula. The sequence continues at coordinate 51,398,194 of CM072090.1, forward strand.
AGTAAAAAACTAAAATTGATGTTTTGAAATTATATAAACCAAAATGAACAAAATTAAGAGTATACCAACCAAAATAGTAATTAAATCAAATAAATTTAAAAAACAAAAGTTCCGTTGCGACTATTTCTTTTTTTAAATTATTGGAATTGTTAGGTATGGTATGGACACCCAAGAAAAAGTGCCCCCTCGATACCAAATTAAAACGATACTCTCAACTAAATTAAATCCAATGTTTTTTTTTTTTTAACAATAAAGTGACACCAGCCATCATTAACTTGTTAAAGGCATTGAATCTTAGCCAAAGGAATTATCCAAGTATCTAACTTGTTTAAAATTCTTGAACTCTTTGCAATAAGTCATTGTTTTTTTAACTAAAAGAAATGGGCTGCACAATTTAAAAATTATTGAGAAAAAAAAAACTTTAATGAAAAGAAACAAGTTGAGGATAGTGAATATAAGTGATAAAGATGAGGACCAATATTATTTTTTCTCAAGTTGCTTGAAAAGAACTTGCCAAGTTTGGATAATAGATAAATAAAAATATTTATAAGGAACAAAATTAAAAAGGTTTGACAAGTGGTTTGTGGAGACAATCTTTGGCCCATTTCTTAAAATTAAAGGCTCACAAATTGGTTTTATCTTCACTTAGGCTCTTGAGTTGTGTATTCAAATCATTATGTGTTTGCTTCTATCTCAAGCTACCACTTTTTGTTGTTAGAAAAGGAGCTTCCATCTTCACACTTTTCCTTCTTCGGTAGGTTTATTACTATTTCATCAAAGCTAAACAAAATCTTTCAATCATTCCAACAATACATTATTTTTTTTTTACAATTTCACTTTCTTTTTTATATATCTTCATGGTTATCTCATTATCCACTTGACAAGTTGGCAATCCGACTTAGAGTTGTTGGTGAGGACATAGGCATTCAAGGAGTCTCAATCCCAAGGTCATGCCCTCAACTCAAAGGAATTGTCTTGACATGGGGTCGACCTGATTACATTTGACTTAAGATTTTGCTTAGTGTATGGTCGCACAACACCTCATGCCAAGGACGAGAAACAAGTGTGTAAACTTAGGTATGGATCGACACAAGAACAACATTATATTGATGTGCATATGCATATATAACATAGTCTTGGCTCAATACCAGTACTTCAATCTAAGTACTAATATCAAAATATGTTGATTTATACTTTTGTGCATGACCTTAACCTAAACTCATAACTCTCCCCATCATATTGAATTTAATTAGGCTCACATATCACAATTTTGCATCAACATCAACGATTTTAAATTAAATTTCTATTAATTTTTGTATTAGTATTATAATTCAAACATTAGTTTTTTTTTTTTGGACAACACGTGGGGTGCGGGTATTCAAACCACATACGTCTTGTGTCAGTTGAGTCATGTTTATTTTGACATTCAAACATGTAGCTAGGCATTTGAATCTACAACTTTTAAAAAGTAGTACGCTATATTCAAGTCAACTATTGTTTACTCTAGTTGTCTAAAATGAATATATAACGATATGATGATGGCATGGTATTGATATAATTAATTTTTACTTAGACATTATTCTTTAAATAACCAATTTCCATATCACCTTTGTCCAATTTAAAATTTCAAATATACTTTTTTCCAATTAAAAACACCACCAAATAAGTTATTGCGACACAAAACATGTCAAATCTTGTCTAAAAAAAAAAAACCATAGGTGAACCTTGGACTAAAGGGTGGTTGGAGATTTGAACCTTGGACTTCGAGAGAAGATGTATATTTCAATTGCTAAGTTATACTCACTTTGATATTGTTGAAAATCCCACATTGAAAAGATTAGTGGATATCTTACCATTTATAAGATACTTGAATTACTCCACTTATTACCAATTGATTTTGAGATAGAATCTCATTGTTTTATATTTAATATGGTATTAGAGTCTATGAAATCCAAACGTGTATTTTGTCCCAACAAAATAATTTGATCCAAGAATAGAATAATATCATCATTATATATAATTGATTTATACATTATTATTGTTTTTTTTTTTTTTTTGGGGGGGGGGGGGGAAGTAATGAAATTGAACAATAATGCACAATTTTATAAATATCATAGGTCATTCACCGACTACCTAGCTACAACAATTCAAAATTCACCTACTAGATGTCACAATTCAACGATTAATATTCATTAAAAAGATCAAATTACAATATGATATAAATATTATTGTGGTAAATCGTACGCTAAATATATTTTATTGGGTCTCTACGGTATACCCCACCAAATATAATAATAATAATAATATAGTGATGGTAAAAAAAAATAACCAAGTCGCCTCTTAATAATATTATTAAAAATTAACTAGTTTAAATTCAATTTGGATTCTTAAACTTTCAAAGCCAATTTTATTATAGTTTATGGGTCTATTTTGGTCTCCAAACTTTTAGCTTTATTCCACTTTGATTCTTAAATTTTTAAAATATTTATTCTCTTTAGTTGAATAATTGAGAGATGGGATCAAATTAAACTTAACGATAACAATATCTTATTCATTGAGTTATATTTGAACGGGATCTAAAATGTTTATTTTAACTCACTCAACGACTTGAAAATAAATTGAAAAATTATTAATCTATTAAACAAAAAAATTATAGTAAATATCAAAATCTATTCCTAAAAGGCCGATAACAAAAGAATAATAACAACAACGACGATTAAAAACAAAATCTTAAACTAGAAAATTCAATTACTAAAATGGACATTTCTAAACCTTTTTTTTTTCTTTTCATAAGAGAGCAAAATTCATAAAAATATCTAATATTTTTCCAACAATTTTAATTTATCTAATAAATTTTTGATATATTCAAAAAAATTCAAAATTATTTGAATTATTAGATATAAATTTCTTTTTTAGAAGGAAAAAAAGTTAAATAAATGAAATAGCTATTAGATGCAAAATTGAAAATCTAAAAATCTATTGGTGGGAACTTAAAAATTTTAAATTCTGATTGCTTGAAAGGAAAAAAAAAAATTAAAAGTTGATAAACTATAATAATTTTTGTTTCAGGATGAAGATTAATGATATATGTCATTTACGGTTAAGTTAGACTCACTTTAGCTAATAATCTTTTGATTGATGATATATGCCAATTACTATTGAGTTATGCACCGTTATCAATGGTGTATAGTTATTATAATTTTTTTAGTCCATGAGTGATGATGAGAGATTAAACAATCTTTAGAAACGTTACCCATTTCACAGTTGCGTTACTTCGAAAAGAAACAAAAACAAGACGTCAAAATTTCCCCTGAAAATAGAAATTCTCTTTTCCATTCATCAATTCTTTCTGATAAAAGTTTCTTTACAAAATTGCAACCAAAAAAAAAAAAAAAAAAACTACAAAGTGAGATTAAGATCCAAACAATCCTCTCCAATTTTCACCTTCTTCTTCTTCATCATCGCCGTCGCCGTCGCTGTTGCCGACGTCTCTTCCTTAAGAAGATTACAAGGCTTCGGAAGCACCAGAGCCGCCGGTCCTCTCACCTGAAAATCCTCATCGAAATCCTCCCTCTCGAACCTCGGAATCCACGTCGACCGATTCTGCACCGGCTCCACCGTCTTCATCTTCTTCCTCTTCTTCTCCGCCGCGGCTTCCTCGCCTTCTCCGATCATCAACTCCTTCCTCCGCCGCTCACGCATTTCCTTGAAATTCCTCACCAGAGCGAAAAACGTCTCCATCTTCATCTCCTCCTCCTCCTCCTCCGCCTCCTTCTCCTCGCCGTCCACGGCGGCGACTCTCTCCCGCTGGTTCTGGTTTTCCATTAGCGTTCGAAACAAAAATCTCTCTTCGACGCGTCGTCGTCGTTTACCAAGTCTCCGTGTTTAAAATTTACCAAAAAAGGCTTCTCACGCTCTTTGCGTTGTTTGGTTGGACTGGCGATATTTATAAGGCGTTGGATGTCAGAGGTGAAAGACGAAAATGCCCTCGAACTAGCGGCGGAGTTTGCGTGAGAATTGGGAGTATTCAAGTAAATTAATAATGAGAGTCGTTGTGGTCATAATTTTTTTTTTTTTTTTTAAGAAGTTCGACACAAAAAGTGTGAAGAGCTGACAAGGTTCTTGTGACGTACGCATGATGACGTCAGAGTTCTGCTCGCGTTACATGCTAGTCACGTTGGGCCCACAGCATTCATTCCACGTATGCTGACTCCACCGCCATTAAAGTTGGAAACTCGAACTCAATTCGAACATAGCTTATTGGATCATACTTTAATTATCGATTCAAAAGTAAGTCTAAATATACTTTAATTATCAAGGTATATAGTCAACAAAAGCTTAGCCTAACTGGCATAATAATCACAATGTCTATGGTTCAAATATGATTGGATAATGTATGTAATCTGAACTAAAAAAAATTGGTGACTTCTAGTTACTTTTTAAGTATTGGATTTATTATGTAAAAGTAACAATTATTTTGGTGTCTTTATTTTTATACACACACGTTAGGTTAGCATATTAATATGCAAAGTAATGGACAAAGGTCAATTCCAAACATAGTTCATTATATAAAACATCAATCACGATTCTAAAGTTTGTTGATTCGATTCTTATTCCTGCAAATTGAACTAAAATAAGAATAATATTGACTAGAGCAAAAAGGATTTATATATATATATATATATATATATATATATATATATATATTTTTAGAGTTTAGGAACTTAACATAGATATTTTGACCATTTGGATACCAAAATAAAATAAACCAAGGTGAGATTAAACCATTTTAGTTTGAGGACTAGGTAATAACTGGTGAAATATTTTTTTACTTTTTCAAGTAAAGTTGAAGGCTGTTCCTTTTTTTAGTTCAACAAAAGGTTGAATTCTCACGAAAAATCAAAAGCATTATGTGGCCACAATATAATATAATATTTTATATTTTCTTTCAAAAAAAATACATAGTATTTTATATTCATTCAAAAAGAATATTTTATACATATTAAAAAAGAGAAAAAAAAAAATAAGAAAACTGTTCAGAAGCCCAAACAGAAAGGATGGGAAAAATTAAATGAATATCTTGTTCTACATTTATTGCCAACTGATCGAAATGGTTATTAGTTGTACCTTGTATGATTAATTATTATTTATTTATTTTTAAGAAATTACATGTGTCTATATATATATATATATTATCGGTAATAATTTCATATTTTTTTTTAACAAAACATGAATGATTGCATATCAATATTATTCATTTATTCTCTATTTGTTTTGAGAAATTTTTTATGTTGTCGAATGAATGCCCTATTTGTTATAATCATGCTGAAAGTACATATCATAGTCTATTTGGTTGTTTCCGAGCAAGAGAAATTTGGAGGCTTACCTTTAATTAGGTTTTTTTGGATGAGAACTTCAATCGAAACTTCATAGACAGATGGATGAAGATTGATTCAAATTTGTCATTGACAAGCTTGGAACTTGTAGTTGTTACCTGCTGGTCAATATATGGAAACGATAGAAACAATATTATCCAAGAAAAAGCAGTCCTTGATGTTAATAATATTCGAAGTCGTTGGATAATCAAACACTCGGAGGATCTTTTGTTGACAAATTTGAAGAACTCTCCAGATGAAGCTTCGTCTTCCGTTCAAAGTACTTTTCTCCAAGGCCTATGATTGAATGTTGGCATCCTCCACCTACTAGTTTTTGGAAAGTAAAGGGTCTTATTCCTTTATTCGGTGAGATTGTTTTTTCTTAGTCTCCTAGAAGTTGTAATAACGTTGCAGATTGTGTTGCTAAGCCTAGAGTATTGAGATTATGTGAGATATGGATGAGTGATATTTCAGATTGAATTTGTATGTTAACGTCGATTCTGACCAGTTTTCTCTTGTCCAAATGACACTTTAATAATATTTTTCTTTTAAAAAAAAAGGAATTTGAAATTTTGGTAGGAGATTTGAAAAATGAATCAAGTATGATGAAGAGCCCTGATTATTATATCTATGGATTCACTTGTTTGTATTTTTTTCCCTATATTAATAATTAAAAAAAAAAACTATTTTGCAATGAAAAAAAAAAATGCGTTCGGTAAGTTCCTATTATCAAAATTAAAAAAGATTTAAAATTTCACTTGAAGATTAATTATAAAAAATATTTAAAATGTACAGGTTACTTTTCAACTAAACAATTTGAAATTTTGTTTTCTAATCCTAAGTAATTACTAAATGTACAAGACTTAGGATAAGAAGATTTGAAATTTAAACGAAAAAATTTCTATAAATTGCACTTAATTTAACTCAATTTTGAGTCCAATGAAACAAAAAATCAACTAGTTGAAAATTTTAGAATTAAATGTTAAATTTATGTGACACAAAGTAAACTAATAGTATGATAGGTGAAGTTACTTATCGATAAGTTTACTAATCTCATAGACTATATAAACTCAAATTAAATAAACCTGCATTTTATACTTCATTTCTAAAGTTTTTATAAATCACAAACTTACTATCCAAACATATATTACATAAATCCATAATTTATTTATTTGTCCTTCGAGACAAACAAAAATGACACAAATTCAAATTTTATAAATGTAGACTTATTTGTTCCATAAGTCAACACATATTTTTCTAATATCTAAGGCATATGAATTATATGTCGATTTGTAACTATTGAAGAGGTGGACTTCATGGGAAAAGTCTTTGAAGGGGCACAAATAATTCAACATTGAAACTTTATTATAATACAACAATTAAAAAATAATTATGAAGAATAAACGTCATAGACTTTAAGTCTCAATCGTCATAGCTATTTTAAAATAAATATATCTTTACGAGACGCGTAAATAATAGTCATTTCTCACTTTCTAAGATTGTGATCTATATATGATGTTGGGTGGAGAAAAAAAATAATTGACATGGGTTTGTGAATTTTCTTTTAGAAAAAATTATTATTTTTAATCGCGAAGCTATTTTAATCTCTAAATTTTATAAAAATAATCATTTTAAACATTGTGATTGTTTTATCATTTAATATAAATAGTGGGGTTTGTGATTTTTTTTAAGGTTATCTTGAGCGTTGAGCTTTCCAAATTTTATTTTAGTATGTAATTTTAAAAAAGTAATCATGTTTACATTGTTATTATTTTTTGTCGTTTAATATTTGGGTCAATGACTTGTAATGAAGGTGTAATATATATATATATATTTATGCACAAACCAAAATACATAGTCAAAGTGAGCATAGCTTAAAGATAATTGGCATGTATCATTGATCAAAAGGTTATAATCGGAGTCTATCAGTGATAGTCACGGATAGAATTCGATTAATCGGAGTCTACCAGTGATAGACACGGATAGAATCTGACGACAATTTTTTTGTTTTCTACAATTAATTTTGCTATATATGCAATTAGTTTGTAATTGTACTATATTTGCTATTAATTTGGTCCAATTTGCCATCTATGCAACTGCCCCTAATTCTAACCATCTTATTTTTTATTTCTAAAATTTATGTTAGTTTTGTTTTTCTAAATCTTGAGATTTTAAAGGGTTCAAATTGCAATGATGTAATTTTGCAGAAATAGTGGAAAATTGAAACATAATAATTGGTGTTTCCCATTTTCTAGCACTTAATTCTTGTCCAAAGCCAGTTTCCCACACATATAATTCCTTTTTGTTAGGGAAAAAAAAAAAAAAAAAGATGATGGCTAAGTGAGTGGATGGTAACGATCTAGTACAAATATTATTGGAAAACTTTTGAAAGGTCAAAATTTGGATTAAAATTGAAATTGAAAATTCAAAATGTAATCAAAGGTTCTTTGACTATTAGAGTGTATTTCTTTTAAAAGAATAGTTTTTTAGATTAAACATTTTTTAAAAAGTCTATTTATTTATTTATTTCAAGGGTTGTTAGAAACACATCTTCTGTGATTTTGGTTTTTATGATTATATTTTTAAAAATAATTATTATTCTTTTTATCAAACCATGAAAGAAAAATACATTAGAACAACATAACATTGTTTTCATTTTCAAAAAAAAAAAAAAAAACATAACATTGTTTTCAATTTATTAAATCTAATGTTGTAGGTAATTTCGAACCACCTCGGTATGCAAGGAGCTGAGAAGGACAGTACAATACCCCCAAGGAGACAACCAGGAAACGGACCCCGGAGGAAGAACATGCTAGAGGTTCGGGCCTTGACCCAACCCATATGGTCGGCCTCGACCTCGTGGGCCAAGTCCTTCTGCCTCCTTTCGGTCCATGTTGTCCTTGTCCGCCTCAACTCCACTCGATTCATCCCTGGATCGCCTCCAAACGCCTAGAAAATCCTAACTAAAGACACATGTATAAATGGGGAGTCTCCCACACCCGGAGGAGGGTTCGAAGAACTAACTACAAAAATACTTTTTACTGTTGATCTGACTTAGGCATCGGAGTGCAGGTGCCCTACACCACACCGGTGTGTAGCGGTTTTTACTGGTTTTGCAGGTCACGTCTTTCCCGTCTTCAACAAATTCACTGCTAGTGTCACGTGAAGGTCAGATGAGTAACTTGGCAAGATTTTGGCATCAACATCTAACAACCATTTTTAAAACAATTTTATGATACAAGCTTTATGCATAAAAAAAAATATAAATTTTCTTTTGAATTTAATGATGGTCGTTGGATTAAACTATCCACCTTTGTGGTAGTACGTAATTGGTGTCATATCAATTGAATCAATATAAAAAAAAAGTTATTTAACTTTAACAACAAACAACTATGGTTAATTACAGTTTCCATTTTCCAAACAAAACCTTTATTTTTTTTTTTCAAAAAATCATGCTTATTTATTAAAAAAATTGCATTTAAAATTTCTTAAAAAGAAAAAAAGAAAAACAAGGGAATAGTTTTCAATTTTTTTTTTTTTTTTAATTTGAAATTAGTAATGATTTTCTAGAATTGGGCTATGGGCTGAAGAAAGATTGGGAAAGTCCACATAGAGGCCCATGAGAGCAATCTGCATTTAGACATCCAACATTATCAGGTTGTTCATAGGAATAAAGCCCAAATTTTGTGTTGAGATTCCATGACTTTGATGGATTTTTTTTGGGATAAAGTTCATCACTTTAAAGTCAAAAACATGATTGAAGCTACAAGCTAGGGTTTGATTTAAGTGACAAATCACTCAGTTTTTCAATTATTTTTTTAGGTCAAATCCCTCAATTGAAATAATTATTGATTTAGTAACTAATATTATTGACTTAGGGAGCCAAACTTCTGTCACTTGAAGTTAAGAGAGGCCAAATTTTAATGGGAATTTTGTGATGTGAGTTTACTTCTCCTTTGTTCTAAGTTATAAATTTGTTGTTCTAGATATCAATTACCAGTTTAAAGATCGTTGATTATTCAATCATCCACTCCTGCTATTGTTGAATTAAAAAAAAAAAAAATTGTTGTTCCGAATTCTTAGTAACACATATCTTTATACAATAAGATACTAACTATACAAACTCCAAATACTTATAATAGGTTACATGTTAAATTACCTTAATATGTTATATAAAAATAATTAATTTCAAATTCAAAAACAAAACCCATAAAACAAAATGAAGTCATTTAACTCCCATACAATAATCATCCTACTATCCAATTACATTCATTATCTCAGACATTTACCTTCCATATATTTAATATCCTCTATTTGGACGCTGCTTGGTTCGACGCTTCGAATTCGGGTGGCATCGATTGGGTCATCCGTGACTTGGATGGATCTTGATAGAAATAGGGTGTAAAGCCATCAGAAACAAGCTATTAAGATCCTGGAAACAAAAGCCATTATTGAAGGGCTTAGATTGCTTACCGGTAGTTCCCTCGGCGATGAAAGTCGTCTCAACCCTCCAGTGGAGGTCGAGTCGGATTTTGCAGAGGTGGTGAAGCTTCTGAATAGGGATGCGAAGGATTTGTCGGAAATTTCCTTTCTGATTGAGGAAGTTTTGATGTTGGCGGAGCAATCTCGAGTTGCCTTTTTCTTCGTTTGTCCAAGATCATGCAAATTTTTGGCGCACAGTCTAGCGTGCATAGCTGCTACTTTTGGGGACTATGTATTTTGTAAATCCCCCAAATCAGTTTTTGAATTCTGTAGTTGAGGGGAGATCGTTGTTTCCTCAATGGTTTCACTTGATCTTGAGTGAAAATATAGGTGTACCTAACGCTTTTCCTTTTTAATGATATTTGTTTTATTCTAAAAAAAAAAAACCAAAAAAGCACTTTGTTCTAAAAAAAAAAAAGAAAAAAAGCACTCCAACATTAAGCACCAAAACATATAATTAGAAAACAAAAAAAAGTTTTTTTTTTAGTACATCAAGATTTGAAGTGGGGATTCGAACTTTAGACTTTTTAGTCGAGATACATACCAATTACGGGATGGTTGTAGTTGGAAAATTGGTTAAGAATATCTGGTGCACGTGCACGAGCACGGGCGTGTGCAACTGGCGGTTTAAAAAGAGGACTTTGGTGTTGTTGATGGTCGCGCATGCTACAGCAACACTAAAAGGGTTGACCCCTCCACTTGCCCCACGCCATCCCTTCTTTACAACCTTCCACTCAAATTCCACCTTCCTAATTTTATTCCATCTTTAAAATATAGTTTTAGTTCCTAAGATTTAATCTCGGGTCTAATTTGTTCTTAGAATTCGAGTTTTTGTACCCGAAGAAATTTGAATTATGAATTTTTGTGACAATGGTATCATCTATTTCAACTTATTAGAAACACACACGTATGATCTCATTGTTGTACTTTTATTGGTAAAGTAACAAATTAGTCTCTAAAATATTTTAGTATGTAATGATTTCGCGATATATGATGATTTAGTCTACATTGTGAAAAATCTCACCAAGATTGTTGATGTGCGCGTCTCCATCTGTTTTAGTGAGATTATATATGGTGTTTGAGTTGGATCTTCATCAGCACTACAAGTCTACTTGTAAATAGAAACTTGCATTGATGTGGTGCTCTACCCCATACACTCGAAAGGTTAAGTTGGTATTCAATTGGAATTGATGACGAGGAGAGTGAGAGTGAATTATGTACCTCTCACAAGGAGTAAAATCTTATCTCATATAGAGGATTAATTCATGATAGGGGATTTCTGTCAGGTCAATTTCATCATGTCTGGAAGATTAACGTATCGTTGTTGGTATTGGCTTCGCTCATCGATTAGGTCGACATAGTGTAGCTTCCTTGAGTCAAGATTGACCTTGACGCTGCTTAACCCTCACCTCGACATTATTGTTTGAGCTATGGCTTGGGCATGGGCCTTCCAGTTGTTGGGTCATGTGGCAAGCCACAATTTGACTCATTATAATGATGTAGTATCGATTTTTATTATGTAACAATTTAGTCATTGTAGTTTATGTGTTTTATTTATTGTTATAGCGTTAAACCTTAACGAAATTTTACTTGGTAGTAATTAAGTTTTTACAAACGTTAACTATATAGGGACTAAATTGTTGTTGATTAAAGTTCAAAGACTATATTGTTATAAAATTGGAATTACATAAACTAAATTGTCACATATTAAAAAGTTTAGGGATGAAATAATTACTTTAATTAAAGCATAAAGACCAATAGTAATTTTTTTTTTTTTTAACTTCTCTTATATTATGAGGTTAATTAACAATATTCTCATATGATTGATAATTCATGACATGTGTGGACGTGTTCTGTTATAGGTGATTTTGGACCACACAGATGGACAAGGAGCTGACGAGGACAATCGGGCAGAGGTAGGATCAAGAGACCGACCCAGAGGAAGACCGGACCAAAGGGTCGGGCCAAAATGGCCCGACCCATATGGTCGGCCTCGGCCTTTTGCCGAGCCCGACCATTCGGCCCGTTTGCACGGGCCGAGCCCGGTGACCTCTTTTCAGTCCCTAATGCCCCGAATCGCCCCGGTTTCGCCTGGTTCGCCCCGAAACGCCACCGAATTCCTAAAAAACCCTAGGAGGACAAACAGGTATAAAATCCCCTCTTCACCACGTAAGAAGGGTTCGAAAACTCGATTCTGGACTCTCCCCTTTACTATCTGTAGCTTCTCCTCAGTTTTCTGACTTAGGCATCGGAGGCGGTGTGGCCTACACCACGCCGGTGTGCAGCGGTTTTTGCTGGTCTTGCAGGTCACGTCTTCCCCAGTTCCTACAAATTCACTGTTGGTGTCACATGAAGGTTGGGTGAGTCTTCTGTCCGGATTTTGGCATCAACATGTTCTATGCAGCACCTAGGAATTGCGAAACCATCTTAGTTGTTATGGCATGTTCAAGCTCAATGGTCAAATAAAAAGGAAAGAGGGTTAGAAATGCTTATAAAAAAAAAATCTATAGGGATTTTTTCTGAGTATTTTCAAATTATAAAGCACAGAAAATAAGAAAAACAAGTCATGCCACTTTTTTAATTGGTTAAAGATCAACAAAATCTTGATCTCGAAGGATTAAAATAATACCAAATGAACAACATTTCTAGTCTAAAAGCTTGAAAACGATATCTCGTCTGAAAACACATTCTTTGTATGTTTCGCTATCAAACCCAAATTTTCTCTGTTAGGCATTGTGGGGGCGAGTATGAGAAAGTCATTTTCTCAACTCCTCGAACTTATTGACACGCTTAAACAATAAGTAAAAATAGAGTAGCATAATGGAAATAATAGCTATATTGACTCAATCTACTCATCCAAAAAGTTAAGATCATTGTTTAGAGAGAAAAGGACTAACACCATCATGAATGCATGCCAAATTGAAAAAAGATATTTACTTTGTTAACTAAAAGACATATATGTTGATGGGTGAGTGCAAATTTTTTGTGCATACATTGCAATGCACAATCAACCACTTTGTTGAACCAAAAAAGGGGAGACCCAAAAGCCAAACATACATCTTTGAAGTTTGAAGATAAAATGATATTACCTTTTCACTCTTTTTGGACATCTTTAAACATGACTACTTTAACACAATCATGTAAAATTATATCAATAAAGAGACATTATTCCACCCTTTGATTATTATACCTATGTCATTATTGTTGGAGTGCAAATATTGTCCTTGTTGCATGTTAGGAATGCTTTTAGCTAAAGTTTCATGTTAGTCTTAAGTGGACAAATTATTATGACATAGTGCAATCATAAATCAACAATTAACATAACAAAGAGTGAGTCGATACTTAATAGTCGTCCTGAAGGAGGGTGGTATTGTGACATCATATAAAAGTCTAATCTAAGCATATTTCAAATACATCCGTAATTATTCTATATACATATATGACAATCACATATGTTGTTATAAATGTGTATAGTAAGGAAAATGATCAACAATACTCATTGTCATAGTTTAAGTCAATAGAAGAAGGAAGCCCTTCTTGTAAGCATGAGACGGGTGGAATGGTAATTGTTTGAAGATCTCCATAGGCATTCCAACAAAAAGGGTCCAACACTATGTCTCCTTGAGCAGGAAGGAGCTCGATCTCCGACAGCGTTAGATTGGTACACGGGACGGAGTCGCTGCAGGCGAAGTGCATTGGCGGGCTCCGAATGTCGTATGTTCCTTTGATGTTTGTGTATTGAATGTCTGATATCGAGACAGCTGAGGTTTGGTTTGTGCAATCTTTGGTTAGGCAGTAATATTGATCTATAATGATTGGATTTCTAACATTGTCCATGTGAATGTTGCTAAATGTCAATCCTCTTACTGCTCCATAGCCACCTTGCCATGTCTTGATTCGAACCCCATTGTCTGAGACTTTGATTACCGAGTCCCTAACTGTTATGTTCGTAACGCAGGCTCTCGAGTTGCGAACACCGAGACTTCCAATGCTGGACAAAAGAGAGGGGAAAAAGTTAGAAAAGATTATTTAATATCTTAATCAGTTGAGTTACAAAATTACTAATAAACATAATACCTAATACCATGACTTGGTCCACATGTGATGTTTCTGATATCTACATCATATGAACCTGACCCAATTGATACACAATCATCCCCTACATAAACATAGATAATCAGAATGTATTATATGATTCACTCCCTTAACAATGTGATTAGCCCTTTCTTGGTTCATGGGTACTGACCATTGAAAATGACTGAATTATATATCTCGACACCGTTTGTGTTCTCGATGTGGATACCGTCTGTGTTGGGACTAAGACCAGGAGATTTTATGTGAATCGAGTCGATATGAACATTCTTGCAACCGTCGAATCTGAAGTGGAATTGAGGGCTGTTTGTGATTTTAAGACCTTGGACAGTCAAATTGGAGCTCATGAAGAACCTTATAGCCTAAAATCATTAGAATGGGATGCCTAAGTTTCTTTACATATCTTAACAGAAAAGTATATCACATCAGCAGACATTTTTTGAGGTAATATGAACTTACAATTGGACTATCACATGGTCCCGGTAAAGTAGTTCCATTTAGTCCCTAAAGTTTCAAAAATATCATGTGTTAGAACTTGTAGAAGAGATGGAAATTGCAGGCATTTGCATAAACATGGAAGAAGGATTGAATAACCTTATGTGGTTTGCATGGAAGATCCCACCACTTTTGACCTCTCCCATCAATCACACCTCCTCCCTCTAAAGACATTCCATCAATTCTGTAAAAGACCAACCACTGGCGACGACTAGCGTTCTTCGGCCAGGCGTCGGGGCCGTCCGGTGGCATCAACGTGCCGTCGACCCTTAACATGAGGTGACCATGACAAGGGCCAGTGAAGATTGTTGATTGAATCATAAACGAGAAGCCATACGGAACAAGCATGACCGCAGAGTCGTCACTCTGGCACGCCGTGTCCCAAGCCATCTTGAACGCCTCGGTGTCGTCTACAACTCCATTGCCGATGGCACCGAAAGCCCTAACGTCGAACATATTCGTTTCGCCAATGTAATCTCCGTCGTCGGGTGATGAATCAGAAGGAGAAGGAGAAGGGGAAGGTGGGTGTGAAATGTAGCTATGTTTATGGTGGTGGGAGTGTTTTTGCTTGGTGTGATGGTGCCATCTAGCTTGAGAAGAAGAAGAAAGAAGGCAAAAAACAAAGGAAAACCAAAATGCAATGGACAACACAAAATTACTAGACATTTTTTGAGCTCAAACTTTTGTTTAACAGCTTGGATTCCTCCTGAAACCAAGAGAGCCTATATTTTGACTTGGGAATGAACACACAAAACAAGAAAGGCTGAATCTTTGTGTTATATAATGAGAAAAAAACCAACTTTAAGTGAAAGTGGAAGGTGAATCAAAGCTTGATCTGCAAAATTATTACTTTTGGATTGATTATTTAAGCAGTGGAACCGACCAAATTCATGTAGGCATTGACCTTTAATACAGAAAATGGAGACTGCAATTGATTGTTTGAGAAAAAGAGAAGAAAAGGCTGAATGTTATAAGTAGAAAATCATCCCACTGGGATTGGAGATAAGCCTCCCATGTTCTTCCCATAACCATGCCTCAGTTTTGGTCCCAAATCTAGTTTCAATAATCTGACAAAATTTGTATATTTAAAAAATAGGGCAGAAAGTAAAAAAGGATAAAACAAAAACCCTAAAGTTTCAATTAATTTTATTCCTTACTTTTGTAAGGTATATAAAACTTTATGGGTCTGCCTATTTATGAGGTCATTAGTGTTCAAAAAAGCCTAAATCATTGTCAATTATAAGATGATTATTGTAACATGTTTCACAACTTTTAAGATAAATTTTGGAAAAAGATCAAGAAGCTTACATTGTAGTGCTTGCAATGAGTGTGTGTTTGTACTGTTGGGATACTAAAGAGATTATTTTGAATGATGTTTCTTACCCAAATGAAATGGAAAATTATCATTTTCTTGAGAAGAAAAGAATCAAACTAATCACTATTGAAGAAATAGCAAAATCAAAAAATCTATAGAGATGGGTACTTCAACATACATATAAGCTACGAAAAGTCCTAATTAAACCCAAATCCCTCCGCCACTTATACAAACCCTAATTTTTCTCGGTTTAAGAACTGTAAATACTATATTGACTCAATCTCTCCGCTACTAACACAAACCCTAATTTTTCTCACTTGAAAAAGTCACACATGGGAATTTTATCGGGTTGCCAACATGAGCATAACTCTAACTCATGACATAAAGGTTGTACAAATGATCAAGAGGTTTGTGATTCAAATCCCTCACCCTACATATTGTTAAAAAAATGGGATTCTTCGGGTTGAGCCGAAAATTCAACGTATGCATTTATAACCATTTGGATGCAAATAAAAGCCATAAAGATGGGAGGGTATTGGGAAAATGAGGCACAATAATATTTTAAGCAACCAAAAGAGAATTAAAGAGAGGAGAGAGAGATGTCTTAAGGGTTGGGCATCAAAGTGTTTTTATCAGTCAAATCTGCAACTTAAAATGCTGATATAGTTTCGCTCTTGGAGAGTTTCAAAAGCTGTTTAACTTAAAAAGAACACTTTTTTTTTTTTTTCCCTCTCAGCTTTAAGCTCAAAAGTGAGAATTTAAGGTTATTAATTGGTGCAAACAGTCTTTTGATTCTTGTAAATTGCAGAATGTTTTATAATAGACAAATACAAGTGGGAGTGACTGTAAAAACCTGCTTTAAAAGCAAAAGCAAAGAACCCCATAAGAGAATTTTGGCAATTGTTTAATGAGGAAATTCATCCAAACAAGAACAATTTTTTTTTTTTTTTTTTTTTTTTTGGCTTTCTCCTTTTTGCAGTTTGTGGAAACATAGTCTGTGAGAGTGGTGGCAAAACGACATGACAAAGGGCAGTGGAGGTTTGGTGGTGGCTTCTGCATCTCTCCATGGAACTTATTACTAACCATTTACTCTCTCATCTCAAAAAGAAAAAAGGGTCTAAATAATTATGTTAACACTACCTCACATGCCTCTAACACACACAAAAGCTATTTCAACTTTTATAAAGAGGCTCAAAGTTTTATTCATTTTGTTTCGATCTTATTCTATTGAGACACCAACATGAATATAACTCAACTGACATCAAAACATGTACTAATGACTAAGACGTCTGTTGTTCAAATCCCTCCATCTCACATGTTGTCAAAAAAAAAAAAAAAATCTATTGAGACGACCTTTCAAAAAAAGTACTTTCAAGTGAAAACATTTGTTTGATAAGTACTTTTGAAAGAATAATATTATGCCTTAATCAGTTTAGAGCTTAAAGTGGGTGAATTCATACTCCTAGTTCAATTAAAGATTTATCTTGAATTTTTAGAGTTATCTAGTTAAGAATATGCTAGGGTGGGATTGGAAATTGTTTGGTCCATGGACTATAGTAATTAAAAGGTGTTCTAAACAAATTTTAAGGGAAGTACAAAGTTGGAAGAATAAAACACTTAGAATATAAAATGAAATGATAAATTCTTTCTCCATGACTTTTATATTACCCACAATACATAATCTACTCATAAAGTTATAAATTTACACTTCATTCATCAAAACTCTATTATACAAATCCACCTTTTGATGATAACTAGAATACTTTTTTTAGTGCATTAATTAACACAATTCTTACATGTCATGCCAATGCAAATAGGTGGGATTTGGCAAAGAATACAAAAAGATAAAGAGTAAGATTCCCAAAGTATAAAGAGTGAGATATTTTAAAGAATGACAAAGTGGGGTTTGAGGGGCAAAGGAGAAAGTTTGTAATGTGCAAAGAGGAAGACAAATTTAGAGATAGGCAATGCCAAATTGCCAATGGTACTGATCTTTTTAGTTGTTTTGTAGTGTTGAGCTAATGAGTATTACTATTATTATTCTTTTGCTTCCCATCACCTATCAAAAAAAACTTGCCAATTTTGACTTAGGGATCAAATTTGCAAAATATAAACCCCTTTGTTTGTTTGTTGGTTTGTTTTTGCTTCTTTTTTTGAATTTTGTTTGGTGTTGAAAGGCAAAAATAATCCCACGCCTTGGGCCACTATTCATATCCATTTCTCAAAGTGGTGGGCATATATTAAAATGGAGCCTAGAAGCCTAATATAATCTCAAACCCACGCCTAATTCTTACAACTTGGAAGTTTGATTGTGCCCATTTTCCCCCATTTTTCTAACATTTTATTTGCTTAAATGTAAGAAATATTTATTTGATTATGTTCATTATGAAGTTTAGGTAGACTTTTATTAATCGATACCATTGTTGAAATGATTAAATAAATTTTAGTTGAGTTGGGTGAGATACGACAAATAATTGAACAATAATAATGAGCATATATCTTGTTCTTATATTTTTGTTGATGATACTATGGACAAAAATTAAATACTAGTATAGCATTCCAAAGTTTAGGGACATAATTTCAAACTTTGAAAATTTTATGACTATATTTAGATACTATTCAAAGTTAAGAGACTAAATTTGTATATTCTTTCTAAATTGCTAAAATGTATAAAGATGTATTTAGAGATCACTATATGAGGTGAGATTCAAACATTCAACTATACAAGGAATGTTGACGATGTTTCAATTTTTATGTGTTGACATTAAAATTTGAGCATACCTATTTATTTATGAGTTCAATAATACGTGGCGGTGGAGATTCAAACTTTTGACCTTTAGGTCAAGACTATAATACTTTATCTCGTTAAATAATATTCAAGTTATCAATTTTTTTTTTTAAAAAAAATGGAATGGATAACTTTAGTTTTTAAAATATTTGTATGCATGTTTATTTATAAATGTAAGAAATATAATATTGTTAAGACATTCATCAATGTAACAAATATAGCTCAACTAGTTAATATATTATATTTTTAACAAAT
Organism: Luffa acutangula; assembly: GCA_036850905.1. Classification (NCBI taxonomy): domain Eukaryota; kingdom Viridiplantae; phylum Streptophyta; class Magnoliopsida; order Cucurbitales; family Cucurbitaceae; genus Luffa; species Luffa acutangula. The sequence goes on from CM072090.1 coordinate 51,416,996, forward strand.
ATAGTTCAACTAGTTAATATATTGTATTTTTTACCAAAAGGTTTAGACGTTGAATTCGAATCTCCTAAATATTGATTGACTCTAATAATAGCAGTCATCAATTTACACAAATTTGTACTAAAAAAACACAAATTATATATATATATATATATATATATATATATATATATGAGTTCCTATTTTTATTATATTTAAAACTATTTTTCCTTTACTATTTTTGTGAGTTTTTAATTGGGTTAAATTTAGAGAATTTGTAGTGGGTGACAAATTGGACTAAATTAATAGCAAATATAGCACAATGTAAAAAAAATTGCAAATATAACAAAATCTATCGGAGTATACACGGATAGACTCTGGTTAATTAGAATCTATCTGATAGACTTCGATTATCAGAGTTTATCACCGATAGACTCTGATTAATCAGAATCTATCAGTCTACTGATAGACTCCGATTAATTAGAATCTATCAGTCTACTAATAGACTCCGATTATTCAGAGCCTATCAGTGTCCATCGTTGATAAACTCTGGTTAATCAAAATCTATCAGTGACAATCATTGATAGAATTTGATTAACCGAAGTCTATCAACGATAGTCACTCGTGGATTTTGATTAATCGAAGTCTATCAACGATAGATACTGATATACTTTGAATAATCAGAGTCTATCAACGATAGACATAGATAGAATCTGACAATAACTTTTTGGTCTTGTATAATTAATTTTGCTATATTTACAATTAGTTTACAATTGTGCTAGGTATTAGTTTGGTCCAATTTGTCATCTATGCAACTGCCCCTTATTTACAGTTATCTTGAGACTAAGTTCTAGATAAATTTGATTTTTGGGCCTAGATTGCGGCCTGGTTACTTAACTGGTTGCTGGGCTTAAAAACTCCCGTTTTCTTGGCCCAAAGTGGAATCTAAAAGGGCCTATACATAAAAGAGAAATTTTGGTAGATAAACCGTTTTGGAGACATATTTTCACATATGTCCAAAATTTTCGATATTTACAAGATTAGATTTTCAGATATATTTTCTTACCTTTATACCCTTGTTCTTATCATGTATTCTCAAATAATATTAAAAATGATAATAATATATTCCATAGATAGCCAACCGAATATGCTTCATTTTAGGAAAGTTAGTTTTCACCAAATCCCCTAAATTAAGGAATGTTCATTCGCGTATCTCCTTCATTCCCCGTATGTCCTTCGTTATGTCCTTCGTTTTGGTTTTATTTCCAGCCTTTTCCCATTTATTTTCTTCTTTTTTCTGGCAAAATTTTCTTTCACTTTCGGTTGCCCATTATCGATGGTTTTCATATTTTTTTTTCCCTCCTCTGTTTCTGTGGTTTCGGACTGCATACTGTTCATCGGAACTTTGCTTGTTCGTGGTATTTTTTCCAGTGGTTTCCCTGTTGTATTTATGTTTTTTCTATAGGTTTCCGGCAATTTGTATTCAGTTTTTACGTTCCGTTTTCCAGTCATTTGAACATGGGTACGTTTTCAGTTTTTATATTTTATATATTCCAGGAGACATATCGTTTTAGTCAATGTAAGTTTCGTATACAGTACACATTATAAACATGTTTTTATATTTTATATATTATGAGGGATATATCGTTTTAGTCAAGGTAAGTTTCGTATATATTTCGTACACATTATAAACATTTTTTTATAGTACATTTTCAAATTTAATATTTAATATATTCCAAGGGATATCTCATTTCAGTCAATATAATAATTAAAAAAAAAAAAAAGAAAATAAGGAAACGTTTCATTCCAAATATGATTTTTAAGGATGGATTTTTTTTTAAAAAAAATTCTCTCTCCCGCACCTCAAAAAAAAAGAAACTCTCCAACTTGTACCCAAAAAGAAATCGTGCGTGATATATATATTTTTAAAAAAAAACTTCCTCACTCCTCATAACCACACCTCAAAAAAAGGAAAACATATCTCCTTCTAATCGTGCAGATATATATATATATATATATATATATATATATATATATATATATATGAACTGGTATATATATGTACCGTCTGTTATATAGTATATTTCTATTCATTATTAATTATCCCTAAATATATATATAATATACTTAGAAATGATATAAATATACAGGACTCTCACTCAATTGATTGTAGAATGTAATAATTCTCCAAATAATAAATATATATCATGCATTATAATATATAATCAATATACATAATCTATTATATATTATATATTCATCATTGTGTATTCAATTTATAAGTAAAACGCCAAAATGATAAATATATATCAGACTGTATATTGTATCGTAAATATATACTTATAATTATATTATATAAACCTTATTATTTTTTATAGGTAATAAATCGTGGGTTTTTTTTCGTTCACTCTCTCTCATACCAAAAATCATGGATATTTTCCCGATTGCACGCCCTTTCCTTCCTCGTTCACCCTCTCTCACCCACGGTTTGGAAAATGCAATTTGAAAGGAAACAGTTTGTTTCCTTTTTTGGTTTTATTTTATTTATTATTCTTGTTTAAATAGTCAGTAGTGTATATGAGGGCTGAATCGTAAAAGGACCCTGATTTTTATGAAAAAAATTGAGTCATTAGGCCTTTTGTGTAAAAAATGGAAAACGTGGACATTTATGAAATATAGGGTCCATATTTGGACTATCTATGTACTTTACCCTACATAAAAATCACCATTTAGGCCGTATATAATTCTCAAATTCACCATATCGTATATTTTATAAGGGTCAATGAAAAGTATATAATATATTTTCAATTTTAAGATTTGAAAATAATGCAAGATTAACGTGTAATATGCTTGAGAATTATAGTCAAATTACTTTAGAATTTTAAACCCATTCTAATCCTTAAGGTTCACTCCAAATCAAGAATTAGATTCTTCCCCGTCAAAAGATTTATTTTTTTGCAAAAGAAATGAATTCAATTGATCTAACTTCAAAATTTCATCCTTTTATTATTCAGAATATTCTCTACTTCAAGTTTTCTACCTACGAGTTTTGAATTTTGAGGTTGCTTGATAGTGCTTCTAAAATAAGTGCTTTTAGTAAAAGTTCTTGAACCACAAACAATAGTAGTAAATGTTTGATGAAAAATCCTTTTTTAAAAGTATTTCTCATTCAATTCACCTAAGTAACAATGTAATACACACGTGCTTTTTCCTATATCACTAATTTAAAAGCTTTTTAAGTCAAAGTATTTTTAGTTAGGTCGAGAAGATTCTTGAATATTACTAAACAAAATGGATTGTTGTACACTCTTCTTTTTACTTCAATTCCAAAACTATTTTAGTCAATGCAACATTTTAAAAAATATATATTCGAACTCTTTTAGCTTCTATATTTTCAATTGATGATTATTCTTTTTCGATCAAAATTTCAATTTCATAGCGTAAAAGGAAATATGTGAATATATTTCATAAATAATAAGTTTGTGTGGTTGGAGAGAATCATTTTCCCAACACTCAACCATTAGGAATTGTCACCAACCCAACCAAATAACTTTGAAACACGTGTGAGATTCTTTTTTCATTCACTATTTCACCAATTATTGCATATTCTCCAATGTTCAATAATAAATTTAAATTCATTCATATTATCCATTATTTATTACTTTGTTTTTTTAATTAGAAAATAGAATGAAGTGTTTTTAATCTATGAGAAGATCAATCACTAGTACTACCTATTTTTCCATTTTAAAAATAATATAAGGTCCACACCAAATAATTAAAGTAACAAGAATCATTTATCACATGACTAAATGTTAATGGATGTACTATAATATCATAGTACTAGACTCTTACTTTGGTTTATTATTATTATTTTTATAATCTTTGTTCTTAAATTCTATCTAATTAAAAATATCTTGAAAGTTGAAACTATCCATTTATGATAATATAGTTTAGGTGCTTAAAACTTTGATGCTTGTTTAGGTGGCTTCTTTTTCTTGTTTTGATCTACTTGGGATGTGAGTTTTTAGCATTTCTTTATTTTGTTTCTCTTTTTCTTATTTTTGTTTCTAGGACATTTATATGGTTGGATGTTTTATGGTTTAATTTTTAATTGGAAAATACTTACTTAACGATTGGTCAGCAACAAGAACTTCTTATTACTCATCGGGTTAAGTTTTTGACAAGTAAGAGAGAAAAATATAGAAAGTGAATGAAGAAAAAAATCTTTTTTTTTTTTTTTCTAAAAACACTAAATAGTTGTCAAATTTTTAATGAAGTCTTGAGAGTTTTTATTTTCTTCTAATTGTGTCCTTTATTGTCTTGATATTAGATTTTTTTTTTTTTTTTTTTTTTTGTAATGTACATAACGTTTTTAAAATATATATATGTTATAGGTAATTTTGGACCATTCTGAAACGTAAAGAATTGACGAGGACAACACAACACCCAACTCAAAGACACAACCAGGAATCGGACCCTGAAGGGGAGATAGGCCGACATCGGCCCACTTGTGTGGGTCGAGTTCCTCTCCTTCCGCTCGGTTCCTGGTACCTTGGGTCAACCTAGTTCGACTTGGTTTAGCCTCAATTGTCTTCAAACGCCTAGAAACCTTAAAAAGGGAAAGAGTATATAGACCCTTCTTCAATAGAGAGGATCCGAAAACTCTATTCTCCGAACTCTTTACTCTTCCTCTAGCTCTCTTATTTTACTTCCAATTTATCTTCTTGCTAACTTAAGCTTCGGAGGCAATGTGACAAACACCACACTGTTGTACAGTTCTTGCTGGTTTTTGCAGGTCACATTTTTTCCACATCTACAAATTCACTCCCACGGTCAAGATCAGATGAGTCGTCTGTTTAGATTTTGGCATCAACTATTTATCTGACAAATATTTCCACTCATATTTATATAAACATAAAGATTTTATTATCTATAGAAAAAAAAAAGTTGAATTAACAAATATAGATGTAACAAATAACTCAACAATAATGTTCTCAAACATTCGAATTCTTATCTCATCTCCCTAATCATGGTACTACATTCAAGAACAAATACAATAATCTTGATGTAATAAAAGGTTTTAAAAATTGTCATATGATATAAATATTCTTTTTTAAAAAAAACAAAAGTATAAATATGATGTGGACAGAAAACCAGTTAAAGGTGCCACGTGGTTGATGGAAATAGACACGTCTCTGGTTTCCTCCACGCCTGTCTAGAAAAAGATCTCTCTCACAATCTCACACACACATATCCCACAAACCCTACTTTTTATTTTTTCTTAGCTTATTTAAACAAACATCTTTTTCTTTTTCTTTTTTCTTTTTTCTTTTTTCTTTTTTCTTTTTTCTTTTTTCACTTCAAAATGCCAAAATAGAAAACAAACCATTGAATTTTTCCTTTTGTTTTCTTCTTCTTCTAGAATCTTTCTTCCTACTCTCAAATGCTAGTGTTTATTAATTACATAATTTTTTTATTGTATGAACTTTGATTTGAAAATTAACTACATAGACACCAACAAGAGTTTAGTTCAATTGACATAATCTTGTATTGATAACCACAAAATCTGTGGTTCAAATTCTCCTCTCCACATATTGTCAATAAAATAAAATAATTAGATAGACTAATTAATATATTTCTTATAAGTATCTCATTTATATCATTAAGGTGGAATATGTGTTTTAGTCATTAATGTTATTCTTTTCAATAATGTTTCATTGTTTAAACATTTTCAATTTAGTACTTTCTGTAACTACGATAGGTTTATGATAAACTTATATGACATATTACTTTGTGGACTGACAAAATTTTGATAAAGAAAAAAAAGTAGTCTAAGAGAAAAAAACTCAAATTTAAAAAATTTCATAAAATTTTGGAGGAGAAATTAGAAAATTTCCTCTCTTCAACGACATTGTTCTCCCTCTAAACTTCTATCAATTCATTAAATGTTTACTTTAAATTAAAATTTTTTAAATTGATTAACTTAACACAATATACTAGGCAACACAATTTTTAGTATTATAATTCAAATATGGAGTTGAAATCAAGGTTATTAAATTATGGTTAAGTTGGCCACCTGTCATTAAATCTATAAAGAATGCAATGTGTAATAAGAAAATTAGATGAAAGTAGAGAGAGAAAGAATCCATTATTTTGATGTCATCAACTAGGATAAACATGACACAAAACCAAATTTACTTTAATATATATTATAAGTTTTTAGAATAATAAAAAGGCAAAATGTAACAAAGATTATATACACATATGATTTTATTAAGATAAAAAAAGAAAAAAAAAAGGGAAAGTAAAATATTGAGTCATATTTTTACATATATGTGTGATTTTAATGTATTATTGTATTAATGAGTGGGTTGCCGAATTAGACCACCGAAACCAAATCCATCGGCTACTTGTCGTTTTGGAAGAAAACCCAATTTCTAAAACGACCTTTTTGTATTTATTTTTTACTCTTATTGCTTAACACCTAATCTTTTATTTATTTATTTATTTATTATTATTCTTTTTTAGATAAGCTTTAAGTTCTCCCTTTTCCCAATGCCCTATTTTAGGTTTCATTTTTTTAATCTTATTCTTATTAGCAATTAATTGTACTTCTAATGTTTTAGGGAAATTATAACAGAGCAAAAATAATTTCTATAATATATCAATTTTATTTTAATTTTTCGCCTTGATATACTCTCTTTTATATATTAGTTTGACAATATCTAAGAATAGAGGAGATTCTAACCCATGATTTCATGGACACGAACTCACATTTTATGTCAATCAAGCTATGCTCTTTATTGTATTTTTGTGATTATCTATTAGAAGAATACATTACATATATCATCGATAAACGGATAGATCTAAATCAACAATAAATATCTGTCATTGATAGATGTGCAAGGTTAAGATACCTTGATCGCTCTCTTCAACCTTTCCAAACTTTTTATTTGAGTTGTGCTTAAATTTGTGCCTTATTAATTTTTTTTTATCTCATGTTAAATTTGCTATTATTTGGAACAAATTACTATATATGCATGTTTTAATAGTATACCTTAATTTATTATTCAGTTAATGATTTTTATTTAGCTAGAAATATATTTTTCTTGTATGGTTAATTATGTGATTTTAGTTGAACAATTGATTCGACCATACATAAGTGACAATACGTACTAAAGTAATGACAAAGAATACAATTGAAAGTTACATACAGAGAGAGGAGAAGAGAGGACGATTGGTGTAGGTTACTAATCGAGTCATGTTAACTAATCATTGTTTGTAGTAGCTTGATATAGGTATCAATCATAATTTTAGTTTTTCATTCAACGTCTAAAAGTATCGTGTGATTAGTAATGATATGATATTGTTGCAATTATGTAGGATAAATTAGTGTTGCAACAAGGCAAGTGAAGAGTACGGATAACACTACGATCATGTCATCAATCATGGTAATTTTACGATCTTATATATGATTCAATCTTATCAAACTTTCTGATAATTAGATTCGCTTCACACTTGTTGGTTGCACTCTTGCGCTAGATCCATTATTTTGGTGATTTCTCAATTGATCTTTAGACTATGACCCATTCAGATCATATGACATTTTGGATTCACTTAATTTCAATTGTAGCTCCAAAATATCTTCAAATTGGTCTTGGCGTATCCTTTTTGCAGCCTAGCTAGTTGGTGCATGTTGGCAAGGTTTATGTGAATTATCCTAATTATAATAATAATAATAATAATTATTATTATTATTTTTTGAGTATGTGAATTATCTTTTTTTTTTTTTTTTTTGACAAGAGTATGTGAATTATCTTTCAAAGTAATGTAAATCATCCACTTTTTAATATTTTTGAAAGAAGTTGTCATTTGGTTTAAATCTTATCACATCTCTTTCTTAAAAAAAAAAAAAAAAAAAAATCTTTTATCATGTCTCATAAACATCTACACCTACTTTATTTTAGTTTCTTTTGGAGAAATTTTATCCTTTTAGCTTAAAATTTCATATTATGTTTACTAGAAAATATAGTTTAGATTAAATTATGAATATAGTTTTCGAATTTTTCAAGTTGGTTTCTTTTTTATCTATGTGTCAAATAGGTCTCTGAGTCTTTAATTTTGTGTTTAATAGGTCTTCGAACTTCATAAGTTGAAAAAATGTATAAAATTTAGCCAAAATAACTCAATGAAAATTAAAATAATTTTTTTAAAAAAATATAAATTTATTGAAAAAAAAGAGGAAATATAAAATTATTATAATTATTATTATTTTTTATATCAGACTGAAGAGAATTAAAAACTAAAAACATCAACATTCACTGAACTCTCCAGCCAAAAATAGGATATATTTTTATAGAAATTTAATTTAATTAATAGTCATATCTTACAATTTAATTGCCCAATAATGAGGTACACTATTCCAAAAACTGGAGCAAGGGACTGTACAACTGTGGGGCCACTCGTTTGATGACACGTGGCCGTGTATCCCACAATTTTATTCTAACCGCGTCTAAAAGCCATCGACTCGGCCAACTCCGAGTCCTTATTCCACCATACTCTTTAAATAATTGCTTGCGTAATCTCAATTCTCAATCCATATATTTTTTTTTTTTTTAAATCTCACTAATTTTTTTTGTAACATATTTTCATAAGATAAGACTAAATGTATGTATAGTATAAGTTTAATTCAAATAATAAGGAATTTAATGAATAATAGAGGCTTATTATCAACCACTTATTTGAAGACTTTTCTTTTTCCAATCTTTTCTCCTTTTTCTTTTTTTTTTTTATTATTATTATTTTAGTATTTTTTTAGCTCATTTGATATGATAAGGATCAATTATTATCCCATAGGTCTGATGGTTTGATTTCCTACCCACGATTGTTGAATTAAAAAAAAATTATCTTTTTATCTTTAATACATATTATCTCTCTAACTTATCTATCTCCAATCTATCTATTTCTTTCTTTAAAAAAAAATTCCTCCTCTAAAACTGATATCCAACTTACTTTCAGATTTAGTTAAATTACAAATTTAAATCATAAATTTCAGATTATGTGTTTTAGGTATATAAACTTTAAAATATATTTAATAAGTTCATGAATTTTTAATTTTGTATCTAATAAAATTTTTTTTTTTTAAAAAAAAATCTAGTAGTTATCTCAATTTTCAATTTTTTATTAAACGATTTGGCCCATCTAACAAATTTAAAAATTCACGAATCTATTAGACACCAAATTGAAAATTAATTTTTTTATTAAATTTACAATTCAACCCTTCCCTCTCGTAAATTTTATTTTTAAAACTCTTTCACAAAGTCGCTATAATTCAACTCTCACTCTTATACAATTTAATTGGATTAAGAAATAACCAACAAACATTTTCTTACAAAAAAAAATAAAAATAAAACATAATTTCCACGTCGGTGGGGGGTTTTAGAAAATAAAATAAAAAAGAAAGACCTTCCACAGAGTCACTAGAAAATTCTACGGGTACCCACGGTCCTACGTCACTCCAACCCATACCCGCTCCCCTTTTAAAAAATAAATAAATAAAAAATACAAAGTCAACGCAATTCAAAGAAAGGGTATTTCAGTAATTTCAGGGAGAATGCCACGCGTCAACGTGGAAACGTTAACGTGTCTTCACAGGCAAGTCCCGATAACGGCGTTACGTGCTCCGTCTCCTTCCACGAATTTACTCTCACCCGCGGCGGCTCCACTATATATCCTTCTTCATCGCCGACTTGTCTCAAAAAAATTTCCTAATCAACATTCTCAAATTTTCAGAGCAAAGAAAGAAAAGAAAAAAGAAACCCAATTCCAATTCCAATTCCAACTTACCCTTCTTCTGATTATATAGCGGTTTTGATCTCTCTGTTGAAGAATCTGATTCTTTGGTAAATGTAATAATGGTGGCTGAAGCTGAGGTTGTTGTTTGTTCTAAGAGCCTCCCTGTTTTGGAGGTGACTTATTTTGGTAAAGAGACTCATCTTGTTGATGAAATTCAGTCCATCGATGCTGGGATTTCGGTTGATCCCACTCTCGATCGTGTTCGTGCTTCTGAATCTGTTTGTTCCAGCTCTCAATCGGTATCTTCTTCTTCTTCTTCTTCTTCTTCTTATGGGTTTTTGTTCGTCTGAAATTCAGTCTTGGATTTATGGAAAGAAACAGTCGTTCGTTATGTACTCGTTTCTGTAGCGATTGGTTTTGAATTGGGGCGGTGGTGATGGTTTTGGAATTTGTAATAGTTTGTGATGTTGGGGTTTAGTCTCTTGGAGATGTTTAAGTGTAGGGTGGAATGGGATTTATTGGATGATCTTGACTTTGTTTGTACTTTGTGTGAAAATGATCTGTTGTTGGATTTTTAGCTTTTCTTTGAGTTCTTCTGTATGTGTGCGTTTTGAGTTTTATGATATTTCTTTCTTCAGGATATTAAACCCATGAAGAAAATTCCAGATTCCGACGCCGATTCGGCCAACGGTTGGGAATTTCCAAGCCTCCGGTCGGGGAGTTTTGCTGATATTGGGCCTAGGAGATATATGGAAGATGAACATATAAGGATAGATGATCTGTCTTCACATTTAGGATCGCTCTTTAAGTTTCCCAAGCCAAGTGGTTTCTATGGGGTGAGTTGTTGAGTTCCTTTGTTTTGTGGGTTGCCTTGTTTGTGTGTACTGTGGATGTTAATGTGATCTGAGTGGTGTTTTTATGTGTTGATCAGGTGTTTGATGGACATGGAGGACCTGAAGCAGCAGCTTTTATCAGAAAGAATATTCTTAGACTCTTTTTTGAGGATGTTAGGTTTCCTCAAATGCCAGATGTCGATGAAGTCTTGCCGGAGGAGATAGAAAGTTTTCTCAGGAAGGCATTTCTTCTGGCTGATCAGGCTCTGGCCGATGATTCCGGTGTCAGTAATTCGTCCGGGACGACTGCCCTGACTGCTCTTGTACTTGGAAGGTGTGTTTTTTCCAACCCAATGTAATGATCCTTCATACCTGATAGCAATCTAGTCTGGTGTTATTGGTTTCATTGACTCGCCAATACGAAGTTGCTGGTCTGTTTTGATTATCATCTCGAACCAACTTGTAGAGTGGGACTGCATTGTTCATATGATTAGGAGAATCACAAATAGGTGGTAGTTTTGTGGCTGATCAGGTTTTTCTGTTCTACTGTTTTCAGGCTTTTAATGGTGGCTAATGTTGGAGATTGCCGGGCTGTTCTCAGCCGGAATGGGGAGGCGGTAGATATGTCTCAAGACCACAGGCCGATTTATTCTCCAGAGAAGCAACGGGTAGAAGAGTTGGGTGGCTTTGTTGATGGTGGCTATCTTAACGGCGTTTTATCGGTTTCCAGGGCCTTGGGGGATTGGGACATGAAGCTCCCCCATGGTTCTCCTTCACCTCTCATCGCAGAACCAGAATGCAGGCAAGTGGTTCTTACGGAGGAGGATGAGTTCTTGATCATAGCTTGCGACGGGATTTGGGATGTGATATCAAGCCAGCAAGCAGTTGATGTAGTTCGACAGGGACTTCAGCGACATGATGACCCTGAGCGATGCGCTCGAGATCTCGTCCTTAAGGCTTTGCGATTAGACTCGTTTGATAATCTCACTGTTGTTATTGTTTGCTTCTCTAGTTTCCATCGTGACAACCCTCCACTACCCCAGCAGCGAAAATTGAGATACTGCAGCCTCTCTGCTCAGGCCCTTTGTAGCTTGCAGAGATGGTTGGATAAAAGTGGATGCCAATGAGTGTAACTACTTCCTGTAAAACCTCTCATTTGTAACAACAGATTGAAGAGTTCAGCACTGTAATACCATTTATTGTGATGTAAATAATTGTCTGATATCATCCCTTCTTCAGGTTGCAGATTATGAACATATATAACGCAATAAATCAGCTGAACTCAGCATATTTTTGTAAAGTACATTGAAATTTTTAGTAAAACAGATGATTGTATTCAAGTGTATTCTGTTCAAGATTTTACATTTGTCAATAAGAGTATTTGGTAAAAAATAGTAATGTATGGTACCATATGACACAAATAACTCAGCCTTCAAGCCGTTTGGTATTTCTTAGCAAATGTAGCAAAGCTTTTAAGACCCCGTTCAAGTAATCTCTCGAGCAAAGGTTGCAGTGCCTGCGTTCGCAAACATCATACAAGCTTAACTAAAACAGCATCAAAACAATTTGAGAATCTCGGATTATGCTTTTCATGATTGATTACAAGCTAATAATAGCATAGAAAGCAGGTTAAAGGCTTGGAATGCTTACAGATGCCACTGGAGACAAAAGAGGAGGAACTTCATAAGAGACTGTCAGCTGAAAACAACCAAAAATGAAAATGCAGAAATGTCAAAGAACTAGAATAAGATTGTAATGGAATAATAATGAGGATGAATCGATATATATTTCAATTCTCTGAATTACAACATCCCTCTAAAATCATATATGTTTCAACTTTCTGAATCATAATATCCCTCTTAGAATTTTTAGTGGACTTCTCCATCAATACTAGAGAAGGATTGAGACTGGCACGTTAAAATAACAAGTACAAGATGCAAATAGTACTCTTTTAACTCGTGCACAGATACTACCCCTGACACATCAGCTTTTCTGTTGGTTTTTATGGAAAAGGTGACTGCAAAACTAATTTGTCTATATATTTTTTTAAAGTGCATGAGTTTCTAATGCGGCGGATTAAAATATAAAGGTATATACTGTAATTTACCCAAAAAAGAAATGAACATGTTAATAATGGGATGTTATAGGCTTACTTCTACAAGGCATGATGAGGGGCCTTTTGGATAAAATCGTACAACACCTCTGCAACAAGATTAAAAGCCATCAAGATTCGAACTCAAAAAAGGAAAAAAGAAAAAAACTATGAAGATTCTGTTATGAACCCAATACACAAAGGCCCAGAAGTATAAAAACGACCACCAAATCCTATGGAAATGGAAAAAGCCAATGAAACAATTGACAGGATATTAAAAATGCTTTTGAAATAAACTTGGGGAGGTACCTGTTTGGAAGACCTTCGAGAGACCGCCAATGGATTTTTTGATTGAGGGTCGGCTGCAATATTATCAGATAACACTTTAAGAACAGAAAGAATTTGCGGAGCATTTCTAAAATATCAAGGGAAAAAGATAATATATTGGAATGATGAATGTTAAATGGAAGGATAAAGGATGAGAATTGTTTGCCTGCAAGTTCCGAGCAAGCCAAGAGTACTCAATATCTTGACCAAAAGCATTATATTTTAATGACCACCGTGATAAAGTAGGATTATCTTCCAAAACCTATAAAGAGTATCGAACAAGTCTGTCAAATAGCACAATCTTTTCTGACAACTAAAAAATGCTTAACTTGACCAAAATCAAAATGTTGGCAGTAAACTAACATGGCATCGTGACTTGAGATTCGCATCTTGAATTCACACATTATATTTTTCATATGTTATAAAGTGGATAATGATAACCTACATCTAAAAAGCACATACACTTTAGTTTAGGTAATGTGTCTATATTAGACATGTGTGGAACACTCTGATACTTGTTGGACACATATCATATACTTATTAGCATGATAGACGCATGTTGGACATAGTTGTACAAAGTGAATATGTCTCCAACATTTGTTAGGCATATATCAAACACTAGTTAAATATATTGAATATACCTAAATAATAATATATGTGAAAAGTAATAAAATTTGAGAGCAAAATACATCAAATCCACATCTTAAGCATATAAATGCAGAACTTTTTTACTTTAAATTTTCATATGGTATAAAAATGATGTATATTTATTTATCTGAAATCTCTGTGTCTATGTCATGTGGTATTCCATATTCGTGTCTCGTATCCATATTTGTACTTGATAACGTCGACTGAAGTGACTTATCTACCTCACCATAAATGCTCTACACAACTAATTCTTTATTCTTCACAATCCAAATGATAGATAAACATAAAGCTCATCATTTCCATTTCACAGTACGCTCTCATTCATACATTATATTGCAGTCTTGCAGAATCATTATAGATCCCTTCCTGAAAGTACCAATTACAATTGATTGAGGAAGAGAATAACTAGACTTTCCAGAGGTCTGATGCTCTCCCAAAATATATCATCTTCCGTTCTTCTATTACTTCTCTCATAAACATATGCCTGCCCTTCACTTGCATTCACTCACATAAGAGACTTGCAAAACAAACCTACTCCCTAGGCTCACAAACTTCTCTCCTAATATAAGCAAAACAAATTGGAGGTTTCCCTCCCTTACCATATTGCAAGAATGCATCTTCAAGTAAACATGGAAGATGTTTTCAAGTTAAGCATTATTAATAAAGGGTATCAGCTAACAACCTACTTCAGAGTGTGTGCTATATAGCTCACCTTCACAGATGAAATGAAGGGCATCCATTTGGGGATGGCTTCACGATCTGAGTAGCATTTATAAGCAACCGAGGCAGGTATGTCAACTTCCATCTTGGCCCTGCATTCATCACATTTCCTGGTTATTGCAACAAACCTATAACATTCTAAGAAACTCAGAATCCATCCTCCTGGAAGAACTGCACCGCAATCAACATCAAATTAGTAAACCAAACCGCAACAACCGAACCGATCCAGCGAAGAATTAGGAACTTTCTGAAGGGACGACGAGATTGAAATTCAAAACAAACCAATGCAAATAGAGAATCAATAAACGGAAATGAAACAGAGAATCGGGAAAGAGATGCTGGATTTACGTGCAATTTTGCCATTCCATCACAGGGGAGACGAATTTAAGTGGAGGGCAAATGGGATTTCTGCTGCGCTTCGAAGAGCCGCGTGGGATTCTGAAGACAAGCTCGGGAAGAGACGGCGACCTCGAATTGATGCTTCTGCGAGTGGAAATCGCCATGAATAAGACGCCATTTCTCCTTCTGATGGATCGATGAGTGAGATTGAGAGAGTTTAGATTCGAATTACAGGTGAGTGGTGCAATTGACATAGTCGGAATTGAAATCAGTGAAGAAGAAGGAAGCAAAGGGACATTAAAGGGAGTGGTGAGCAGAGATTCGGCGGCACCAAATGCAAGAACAGCCTCTGAAAATCTCTCTTTGCAGACCCACAATAATATCAGGGCCGTCAGAGGAGACGAATGAAGACCGGAAACTAGTTACTGAAAGGGTGAAAAAAAAAAAAAAAAAAAAAAACTTCTGGCAAAAAATCATAATTAGTGATGATTACTTCATAATTTGATTGAAATAATTATTTGATATATATATATTTGGAAAATGAAAAACCATATATGTATGCATGTATGGTTTTTGATTTCTGAAAACAAATTCAACTTTCATTTTTTTTTTTTTTTGAAATTATAACAATAAAAAAAAGTTTCTAAAAACAGATTTTCCTTTGAATGCATTTTCTTTTTTCTCCCTTTCATATTCTTAAGTACAAAATATTCTTCCTAATTTTGTTACTTTGTCGGCTTTAAATTTCTCTCTAAAAAGAATTCACTTTTTCGCTCAAAAATTTTCATATTTATATAAATTTTAATATTTTTCTCTGGGAAAACTCACATGACAATAATAGTTAATTTTGACCGACAAAATAAAAAGATTTACATACTAATGTGGTGTTTGCCACACAGGTTCATATATATATATGCTTAAGTTAACAATGTATAGGTTAAAAGTGAATCAAATCGGATTGAACCAGAATCTACGGTAGGTTGAGGCCAAGGAGGGGAGTTTAGGCTTTGTTCCAGGTCCAGGATTCGGAACCCGGCTTCGACCCTTAATGTCCAGGAGGTCACCCAACATAGAACTTCTCCAAGCCAAGCACGCTTAACTTCAAAGTTCCTATGATTGAGCCACCGAAAAGGAAGGTGCACCTTGTTGGTATAGGTAGTATCTATCAATTCTTTTAAGCTTATCTTGAACATACTTTCATGTCCACAGAATCCCTCTCATTCGGATGTGGCCTCGGTTCATTCATGTACCTCTCCTAACTCGGGTGTTACACTATGATTTTGGAAAAATTACCTCTTTGGTTGCTTCCCCTCTTCTCTCTTTCCACTAAATGTGATTTTTCTTAAATCTAAATGAAGGCACATTTAAATATGGAAAAATGGAGGTGCAACGATGGGCGAAGGGTTGGGGGTAGCACATTTAGATCTGAATGCATACACAACGATGAGCACAGAGGTAGGACAAGTTGAGAGTCCAAGTTAGGGATGCGAGCTAGAAAGCTAAAAGAAGAGTAAAAGAACTAGAACAACAAAAGAAGATCAAAGGAGTCAAAAGAACACATAATCATAAGGATAATCCAAGAAGATCAAAGGAGCCAAAGGATCATCAAGCTTAAAAATTGAAAGCGTTTTTGTTTATCGTTTTAGATTACCTACTTGGAGGAAAAAAATAAACACTAGAGATTATATAAATTCAATAATACTATATTTGATTAAGGAATGATTATTTATTTTTATTTTTGGAAATATTGTGTGAATAGGGCTATATAACCAAAGCTTTTTAAAAGCTAAAGACTAAATTTGAGCCATAGAGTTATTAATATTTCAAATCTATACCCTATGTGTAATGTTTCTTCGGAGAACACATACCATTGTCTTTTTTCTTGTAGTTGCGCTAAAGAAATATGAAAACTTAGATATAATCATGTTTTTTTGGACAAGAATATCTGTGGTTGCTTTGTGGACAGATGGACTTTGATTGACTCAAGCTCGTCCATGGAAGCTCTTGGATTGGTAGCGATTACCTGTTGGTCTATCTAGAATGACAGGAACAAAATCATCCATGGTGGAGCGATTCCAACAATTCAAATTAGGAGCACAAATTTATTGGTTGAATCTAATTGTCAGTTAGGCCATCAAATTCACAAAGGAGCTGCGGGTCTGGTGGGATGTTGAGGCTTTAGTAGAATCAATTTGGAGTTTATTACCTGCCTTTAGGAAAATTTCTTTTAATTACATTCCAAGAACATGTAATAGAGTAGAGCTCTTCAGTTAGCAAATTTTGGTAAATCTATGATTTATCAAGAGACTTGGGTTAATAATTACCCAAGTTGGCTGAGTATGTGAATCGAGTTCGACCGTTCAAATTTTGGCCAACTGGTCTGACCCTTTGGTCTAGTCTTCTGGGGTCAGTTTCATAGTTCTATCTCTGTCTGATTGTCTTCTCCTTGTGCATCAGAGTGGTCCAAAATTACCTATAACATCCATCAATATTGTTATTTTATTGATATGTCCATCAATATATTGTAAACTTGAAATCCCGATATCAATATTTACATTAATATGTTAATCGTCATTGAATAGAGTGTTTCTTCAAAAAAAAAAAAAAATCATTAAATAGAGTGTCTTTCGTATGAGTCACACGCAAACACAAAATTAAATGAAGGAAAACAACCGCTTTAATTGGCATGGAAGATCGTCAAAGGCCAATTATTTGATTAGAAAAGTCTACACGGAATTTATTGTCCATTAAATAACATCTTTGTGAGTCTACCATAAATTTATTGTCAATGAAGTCACTTTTTTAAGGTTGAAATACCATAAGTATAATTCAGTGGATAAGATACAAATTATCATTTCAAATGTGAATGATTCAATTCTGTTTATGCAATAATTATTGTATTAAAAAAAACAAAGGAAAGTTTCCTTTTGATTACCTGGTGTTGATTGTATGGACTAAACCATAATTTTTTTTGTTCTTTTCTTTTGCTTTATTTACTTCACTCTATTTCAAAAAATATATAAAACTCTTCGACTTTTCTTGTAGCATTAAGTATATTGACAACTTGATTGGGTATCTTACACTTTGATACATCTATAAATCAAAATATCTTTCGAAACATACATTTTAAATATCAAGATATTTTTTAAAGAGCTTATATATGTCTGGTACAAATTTGATGATATTCAAGTGCTTAGTTTGAAGACGAGATCTCAACAATGTCGAAACCAAGGTAACAATATCTTTACTCTCTTTATATCCATTATTACAATGACCAGATTTTTATACACATTCTTCACAAGCACACTTGGGCTATATATATATACAAAATTTCTCAAACAGGCGGCTGGATGGGAAGTGGCTCTCATAACGGTTGCGGCCAGTGGCATCGGCGAGGAGACTGCAAGGCTGTTTGCAGCCAATGGTTCTTTCGTCGTCGTAGCCGACATCGACGACGAACTCGGCCAGAAAGTGATAGCCTCCATCGGCACCGACCAGGCTAGCTTTCATCACTGCAATGTGAGAGACGAGAAGCAAGTGGAAGAGACAATGAATTACACTGTCGAAAAGCATGGCCGTCTCGACATTCTTTTCAGCAATGCCGGCATTTTTGGTTCTTTCACTTCGATTCTAGAGCTTGACATGTCCGAATTCGACGACATAATGTCGACCAACGTTCGTGGGGTATGTTATATCATTGCACTTAACGTAATAGGGCTTGAGCCGGGAGGTTACAATTTATTTAACTTTTTAGTTTTATTATAAGTTTAGTCCTTGAATGGGTTATATGATCAATTAAGTCTTTTAACTTTAAAAGTGTCTAACAAGGTCCATAAAATTTCAATTTTATGTCTATAAATTCTTCAATTTTCGATTTTGAGTTAATGGGTTCCTAGTACATTTGAAATATTTAAAAATTAACCAATCTATTAATATAAAATTGAATTTTTATGCCTACCGGGACAAGAAAATTTCATATCTAATAGACCTGTGGATTCTAAAAAATCTAGATAAAAAACTTATTAGACACAAAAATTGAAAGTTGGATTCGTTGGACACAAAAGTAAAAGTCTAAAGACTTAGGTTCTGTTTGATAACCATTTGGTTTTTTTTGTTTTTTGTTTTTGGTTTTTGGTTTTTAGTTTTTGGTTTTTAAACTTATAAACACCACTCCCAACTTTCTTTGTTTTTTTACCTACATTCTTCTAATGTTTTAAAAAATCAAGTGAGTTTTTGAAAACTAAAAAAAAAAATAGTTTTCAAAAACTTATTTTTGTTTTTAAAGGTTGGTTAGGAATTCAAGTGTGTCTTTAACAAAAATGAAAATCATTGTGAAAAAATTTAAAGAAAACAAGCCTAATTTTAAAAAACCAGTGGTTAATCAAACTAGACCTTAATTATTGAATATTTTTTAAAGTTTAAAGATCTATTCACATGAAAGTTCAAGAACCTATTTAACAGTTTTTAACTTCATAAATCAAATCGACATAATTCTAAAAGTTCAAAGACTAAACTTGTAATTTAATCTATTTTTTTTAAAAAAATCATATCGTTAAAAGGTGGTTGCGACGATCAAGCATGGCGGACAAGCAATGATGAAGCAAAACATACGTGGGTCGATCATTTGCACAGCGAGTGTGGCGGCGGTGTGTTGAAATATAAACTTGATTTTGGATAATTAGTATTTGGGCCTAGCCCAAATAAAAGCCCAAATTCTAGAAATGTCTTGAGAAGAGGAAAAATCTAGATAAATCCCTTAGGAAGATTTTTAGAGTATGATGTAGAATTCTCTAGAATATTAGAGAAAATTATGTATTCTAGAGAATCGTTTGTAGCCACAAGATTATAGATGAGTGTTGGCAAAATCCTAACCACAAATTGAGGAGGTGGAAACTAGTATAAATAGGAGTGGTGTCATAAAGTTTTTTGTATCAAGTCAATCAAGCCAAAAAGCTAGAATTGAGTAACAACACAAGTAGCCTCTTTCTCATAACCTCCTTCTAAAAAATCCATCTTTCAATTTTACCCTCAAATCTCCAAAAAGTTTATTTCCAACAAAGTGGTATCAGAGCTTCAAGATCCTTGCTAAGAAGATGGCTAGCAACGGCATGGTCCCATTCCAAGTTCCAATGCTCAACAAGAGCAACTATGACAATTGGAGCATCAAGATGAAGGCTCTCCTTGGCTCGCAAGACGTATGGGAGATAGTGGAGAAAGGATACACCGAGATGGAGAATGATAGTCTTTCTCAAGCACAAAGGGATGGTTTGAGAGACTCAAGAAAGAGAGACAAGAAGGCTCTCTATCTAATCTATCAGGGATTAGATGATGATGCTTTTGAGAAGATTTCAGAAGCAAAGACAGCGAAAGAAGCATGGGAGAAGCTTCAAACATCATACAAGGGAGCAGATCCCGTCAAGAAGGTACGTCTTCAAACTTTAAGAGCTGAGTTTGAAACTTTGAATATGAAAGAAGGGGAAGCCATCTCCGACTATTTTTCTAGAGTTTTAACGGTCACCAATCAACTTAAGAGGAATGGTGAAAAGCTTGATGATGTGAAAATCATGGAGAAAATATTAAGATCTTTAGATCCAAAGTTTGAACATATTGTTGCCATAATCGAAGAAACAAAAGACTTGAATGCTATGACCATTGAGCAACTCTTGGGATCATTACAAGCATATGAAGAAAAGAAAAAGAAGAAGGAAGGAATCGTGGACCAATTACTCAAGCTGCAAGTTGACTCGCCTACTGGAGGAGTTAGTCGGAGTGATAAAGGCCAACGAGGACGAGGTCATGGTGGACATCGGGGACGAGGAAGAGGTCATGGACAAGGTCAAGGACGAGGTTGGAGGTCCTATGAAGACAACAACAATTTCCAAAGAGGAGAAAACTCAACAAGAAGCCGTGGGCCAGGCAACTCAAGATCAAGGTACGATAAATCAAATATTAAATGCTACAATTGCCAAAAGTTTGGTCATTATGCCTCTGAATGTAGAGCTCCTAGCAACAAAAAAGTTGAAGAGAAGGCAAACTTCATTGAAAGGAGTCAAGAGTGTGACACCTTATTGATGGCTTGCACGGGCAATGAGTGGAACAAAGATAATCAATGGTATCTAGACACTGGAGCAAGCAACCATATGTGTGGAAAAAGGAGCATGTTCGTGGAACTTGATGAATCGGTGAGCGACAATGTAGCCTTCGGAGATGAATCCAAGGTGGAAGTAAAAGGAAAAGGTAACATTCTTATCCGGTTGAAGAATGGTGAGCATCAGTTTATTTCCAATGTTTATTATGTGCCAAGTGTGAAGAGTAATATCTTGAGTTTGGGCCAACTCTTAGAGAAAGGTTATGACATTCAATTAAAAGATAATAACCTTTCTATAAGAGACAATGCAAACAATTTGATTGCTAAGGTGCCAATGACAAAAAATAGAATGTTTATACTCAACATTCAAAACGACGTAGCAAAATGTCTGAAGATGTGTTATAAGGATGCATCTTGGCTTTGGCATCTTCGATTTGGGCATCTCAATTTTGGAGGATTA
The DNA here is from genome assembly GCA_036850905.1 of Luffa acutangula. NCBI lineage: Eukaryota > Viridiplantae > Streptophyta > Magnoliopsida > Cucurbitales > Cucurbitaceae > Luffa > Luffa acutangula. The sequence continues at coordinate 51,438,274 of CM072090.1, forward strand.
GAATCGCTCTCCAAGAAGAACATGGTGAGAGGATTACCTTCCATCAACCATCCTGATCAAGTGTGCGAAGGATGCCTACTTGGAAAGCAATTCAAGAAAAGCTTCCCGAAAGAGTCCAACTCAAGAGCTCAAAGGCCTTTGGAACTCATTCATACGGATGTGTGCGGTCCAATCAAGCCAAGCTCACTCGGTAAGAGTAACTATTTTCTTCTCTTTATTGATGATTTTTCCAGAAAAATATGGGTGTATTTCTTGAAGCATAAGTCAGAGGTGTTCGAGAATTTCAAAAGGTTCAAAGCCCTTGTTGAGAAAGAAAGTGGCTTAGTCATCAAGGCCATAAGATCTGATCGTGGAGGAGAGTTCACATCAAATGAATTCCAAAAATATTGTGAAGACCATGGAATTCGACGACCCTTAACAGTGCCAAGATCTCCCCAACAAAATGGAGTGGCAGAAAGAAAGAACAGAACAATTCTCAACATGGCAAGAAGTATGCTCAAAAGCAAGAAGCTACCAAAAGAGTTATGGGCAGAAGCGGTGGCATGTGCAGTCTACCTATCCAACCGATCTCCAACAAGAAGCGTACATGGAAAAACACCACAAGAAGCCTGGAGCGGAAGGAAGCCTGGGATTTCCCATCTCAGAGTCTTTGGAAGTATTGCTCATGTGCACATTTCAGATGAAAAGAGAAGTAAGCTGGATGATAAAAGTGAGAAGTACATATTCATCGGCTACGATTCCAACACTAAAGGCTACAAGCTCTATAATCCTAATACGGGAAAAACAATAATTAGTCGAGATGTAATATTCAATGAAGAAGGAGCATGGGATTGGGGACAACATGATGAAGACTACAACTTCCTTCCATACTTCGAAGAAGATGACATGGAGCAAACAATGATGGAGCAAACAAGAGAGGAGCCTTCTACTCCAACAACTTCACCAACGACTACAAGTTCTCAAGAAGATGAGAACTCAAGTGAAAGGATTCCACGTTTCAGAAGATTACAAGAACTCTATGAGGTAACTGAAAATCATGATAATCTTACTCTCTTTTGTCTTTTTGCCAACAGTGAGCCCATAAACTTCCAAGAAACAGTGACAAACAAAAATTGGAAAAGCGCTATGGATGAAGAGATCAAGGCGATCAAGAAGAATGACACATGGGAGCTAGTCTCACTTCCAAAAGGGCACAAGGCGATCAAAGTGAAGTGGGTTTACAAAACCAAAAGAAAACCGAAAAGAAAACTTCATAAGATCAAGAGATTTGATGAGAGTAACAAAATCAAGTTTAAGAGGGGGTGTTGAAATATAAACTTGATTTTGGATAATTAGTATTTGGGCCTAGCCCAAATAAAAGCCCAAATTCTAGAAATGTCTTGAGAAGAGGAAAAATCTAGATAAATCCCTTAGGAAGATTTTTAGAGTATGATGTAGAATTCTCTAGAATATTAGAGAAAATTATGTATTCTAGAGAATCATTTGTAGCCACAAGATTATAGATGAGTGTTGGCAAAATCCTAACCACAAATTGAGGAGGTGGAAACTAGTATAAATAGGAGTGGTGTCATAAAGTTTTTTGTATCAAGTCAATCAAGCCAAAAAGCTAGAATTGAGTAACAACACAAGTAGCCTCTTTCTCATAACCTCCTTCTAAAAAATCCATCTTTCAATTTTACCCTCCAATCTCCAAAAAGTTTCCTGTCCAACACGGTGGTCGGTGGGATTCCATCAGTAGCGTACACGAGCTCAAAGCAGGCGGTGTTGGGGGTGGTGAGGTCGAGCTGTGCGGAGCTCGGGGCTTATGGGATTAGAGTGAACTGTGTGTCGCCGCATGGGGTGGCGACGCCGCAGGCTTGTCGGAGTTTGAATGTGCAAGAGAGTGAGGTTGAAGAGATAATTTCTGCATCGGTAAGCTTGAAGGGTGTGGTGTTGAAGGCTAGCCATATAGCTGAGGCTGCTCTGTTTCTTGCATCAGATGAATCGACTCACAACTGGACAAAACTTGATCGTTGATGGAGGCTTCACGTCGGTCAAATCACTAATATGATTTCTCTTTCTCTAAGGCTTTATGTGGTTTTAATGATGAAGTATTTTGGGGACATTTCAAAGTTGAAACTTTGAGATGAGCCATGTTCGAATTGAAATTGAAATTAGAAAAAAAAAATACTGAAAAAAGGGAGAAGAATTTGGGACTTATGAATCTCTAGCACAATATAAACTTTCACGTTGAAATAATATTGAGATTAGCATGTTTGAATTTGAGACTTATAAATTTCTAACACATTATAAACTTGATTCAGTCTAGGATGTGACTGGAGGGGGAGGAGGAAGAAAATATTTTTTAAAATCAATTTAGGGCAAAATATATTTTCGTCGTTTGAGATTGATGTTTATCTAGTCCTCAAAGTTTTAAAAGATACACTACTTTAGTGTCTAAGGTTTAGAAAATAATTTTAAATGAGCCTTAGTTAATTTGACTGTTAGTTGACTATAAAAAATGACATATTGATGTGACAAATTTCAAATGATGTAGATATTGAATGGTTTTTTTTAAATTTATGGACAAAATATACTTTTGGTTTTTGAGGTTTGAGATTGATGTCTATTTGGTTCCCGAGATCGATTTCAAAATCTACAATTTAGTTCGTGAGGTTTAGAAAATAGCTTTAAATGGTCTGAGTTAATTTGACAGTTAGTTGACTAACGAAAAAATGACGTGACATGTTGATGTGACAAATTTTAAATGATGTAGATAAATTTTATTATTTTATATTATTTTTTTAGATTAGATGACCTTTCTTTTTTCTTTTTCTTTTCCTTCACCCAATCACCATCTTCTCCCCCCATTTTTTCTCTCTCTAAAATGTCCATAATCTCTCTCTCCTCTCCAAATCTCTAGGTAGCCAACAATTTCGTTCTCTCCATGCTCATTTTCTCTTCGACTCTTCCCACCTTTCATTTTGTTCTTCTCCATTCTCTTCATCTCCATCTTTTTAGACTGGTGCTGTAGCTTTATGGTCAAGTAGAGAACAAACTTCATTTGACAAAAAAACATTGCAAAGAAAAAAATCCAAATCCACCAAATTTAACTAGTCCATTGAAGATTATTTTATAATTTGATAAAAACCACATTTTGTTGGAATCCTATCCATTGTTTTTCAAACCCAAAAACATGTTGGAAAAAACAACAAAGTAAGGGGGATTTTTTTTTTTTTTTCAGCTTTCAAACAAAATCGTGGGAGAAAAATGCAATACCCTACACCTTCTAAAACTTTATTTCTCTAAAAGTATCTCGCTTGTGTCTAATCTTGTCTTTCTAAAAGACTTTATCTCTCTAGAATGAGAAACTTGGAGTTACATTGCATTAATTCGAGATTAAAATAATTTCAACTTAACAAGAAGAAAAATAAAGATGAAAAAGGCTCATAGATTACAATTGGAGGAGATGGATAGAAGGAGAAAAAGAAAAGAATGATGGAGAAGGTAAAAAAAAAAAAAAGAAATGTCATATAATCTAAAAACTTAATATAAAATAATAAAATTTGTCTACTTAATTCATTTAAAATTTTCCACTTCAACATATCACGTCATTTTTCCGTTAGTCAACTAACGGTCAAATTAACTCAGACCATTTAAAGCTATTTTCTAAACCTCACGGACTAAATTGTATCTTTTGAAATCGATCCCGGGAACCAAATAGACATCAATCTCAAACCTCAAGAACCAAAAGTGTATTTTGTCCAAAAATTTAAAAAACCATTCAATATTAAATATTTATTTTTAGAAAAAAGAATATTAATTTTATATAAAAAAATGAAAAAAACTAATAAAAAATTAGAAAGAAAAAAAATACCACATTTTAAACCTATTCTTCAAAATTCAAAAACTAAAATGGTTTATTTAAGGATGGAAATTAATGTTGAGACATGAATGGAGAAGAGGAAAATACAAGCAAAGAAACTTAATTAAGATAATTGAACCTGTTGATAGAGAAATTTTGACCAATCACGAATTGCCACGTCATTACATAAAATTAATGACGAAATTAAAGTTAATTAAATTTGGGACCAATTATAAATTGACATGTGTCCCAAATTTAATTTGAAAACAAAGTTGGCCAATTATAAATTTATAGAGCCAAATTTCTATTTGATCAATTAATTAAAATTAAATTATTTCAATCAAATTAATTAATTTGCCCAATTAATTAAAAATAATAATTATTTGGATCAAATTTGAGTCTTTTAAATGTCTGGGTCATATGGTTTTGGGTCAAATATAAACCAAACCCAAGACTAAATGGTTCAGCCCAAGACCAATAAAACCCAAGCCCAAGTTGTTAGGCCCAAAAGTTACCCGGGCCCATCCTGCGAGAACTCTATAAATAGGGGGGTTCACCACCATTTCAAGAGGCCAGAGTCAGAGAACTCAGAGTCCAGAGCATTCTGCCAGAGTCCAGAGTCGGCAGGCCGATCATCCAAGAGATCAACAAGCCAACAGGCCGATCATCCAAGAAGATCAACAAGCCAACAGGCCGATCATCCAAGAAGATCAACAAGCCAACAGGCCGATCATCCAAGAAGATCAACAAGCCAACAGGCCGATCATCCAAGAAGATCAACAAGTCAGCAGGCCGATCATCCAAGAGGATCAACAAGCTAACAAGCCGATTCGACAGATCAATAAGCCAATCGACCGATCAAGAAGATCAACAAGTCAGCAGGCCGATCATCCAAGAGGATCAACAAGCTAACAAGCCGATTCGACAGATCAATAAGCCAATCGACCGATCAAGAAGATCAACAAGTCACAACAGGCCGATCCAAGAGATCATTAAGCCAGTAGACCGATCATCCAAGAAGATCATCAAGCCAACAGGCCGATCCAAAAGATCATCAAGTCAGTAGACCGATCATCCAAGAAGATCAACAAGCCAACAGGCCGATCATCCAAGAAGATCAACAAGCCAACAGGCCGATCATCCAAGAAGATCAATAAGTCACAACAGGCCGATCCAAGAGATCATTAAGCCAGCAGGCCGATCATCCAAAAAGATCATCAAGCCAACAGGCCGATCCAAGAGATCATCAACCTAGCAAGCCGATCATCCAAGAAGCTCAACAAACCAGCCCAAGAAGATCAAGAAGCTAGAGACCAAAGTTTATATATTTAAGAGAGAGAATCAGAGGATTAAAGTTAGAGATTGTACACCCACACGCATATTACATAAATAAAAATATATTGTTTATTCCACGTGTCTCCATCTCCGAAGTTACGTGTGAACAGAACCTATGAACAATTATTTCTAGATTTTTTTTAACATTTAAGGATGAAAATTATCTTCATTCATTAGTCAATATTTTTGTTTGTTATTCTCCTATATTCCACAAACCAACGCTTTCAATTGACTTCACTTTTTATCATTTTTTTTTCTCAACCCTATATTTTCCCCCTCTGATGTCTCAATCAATTAAAACCCTTCAACTTTTTATACGTCTTGTATGTCATATATCACGTTTATTTTTCAACTAATCATCGTATTATATTTTTCATTTCATTTTAATAGGAAAACTTATAAATTTTGAACCAATTTCAAAGATTAAGAGTTAAAATAAAAAATTTTGAAACATTAAGAACACAATTGAAACAAACCATAAAATTTAGGAACATAATTGAAAAGTATTCTAAAGTTTAAAGGCATAGTTGTAACTTTTTCTAAACTTCATAGAAATGATTGAAATGTGAACCTATAATCAAGTGTACTACTATTTTACAAATAACTAACACATCCCTTTTCATCTCATTTTAACCAAAAAGTTTAGAAACAAACTTAAAAATTAAGAGTAAAAATAAAAATTTTTAGAGATTTAGAGAAATTATTAAAACCTACTCTAAAGTAGAAAAGTATTTTGTATAATTTAATATGTATGTGCAATATTTAGAAACATGGCCATAGAATAGAACAAAGGCTTGCCGACATTGAGGCCACAAGATGTTTGATTTATTCTTGAAAAAATTAAGATTTTGGTGCATTTACTTCTTTTGTTCTTTTTTTTTTTCCTTTAAGAAAATAAAAAATTAATAAACAATTATAGATCACATCACATATATCAAGGAAATAGCACATGGAAGGTGGAGATTCCAAGATATTGACTTAAAAATGGGGCATCCAACTCATCTCCAACTCATAATACTTCAATGTCCTTTTACATAACAAAAATAAACACTACAATATTCCTTAAAAATCAAATTGAAATCCAAAAGGGTTTCAATTCCCCTTGAACTAAAAAAAAAAAAAATTTAAAAATTCTTCATCAACAAATTAATGTTGAGGTGGTTTTGTAATTATAAAACTTTAAAATTGGTTCAAGATACAAGTATGCTTTCTAAATTATTAGAAATGGGGAGGAATTACGTTTTTCAAAAGATGAAAACTCTCAAACTTTATAAAGTGGGAGAATGAATTAGAAAAGTTTTTCTTTGATCAAATTTCTTCACGAAATTTCTAAAAAAGATTACAAACTAACAAAAACAAATTAGAAGAACACAAATACATCTTTAGGAAAAAACAAGAAAAGTGTATTAATTGCATCACTTATTCGAGTATGGATATTTATTAATTAGAAGCAGGAATAGAGGAACAAACCACAGAAAAGCCACCATCAACAGCCAAATTATGGCCACTAATATAAGCCGACTCGTCGGACGCCAAAAACAAAGCAGCCTCAGCGACATGTCGGCACTTCAAAACAATCCCCTTCAAATTCGCCAAAGCGCTCGAACTCTCCTCCGCCTCCTCCACGCTCATGTTGTAATTCTTACACGTCATCGGCGTCGCGACGCCGTACGGCGAAACTCCGTTCACTCGAATCCCGTACATCCCCAGCTCCTTACACGCCGCCTTCACCAACCCTACCACCGCACTCTTCGCCACCGTGTACGCCACCGGCCCCAACCCACCCAACGCCGCCGCCACGCTGGCAGTGCAGATGATCGACCCACGTGTCTTGCTTTTCACCATCGCACGTGCCGCGTGCTTGATCGTCGCCGTCACGCCTTTCACGTTCGTCGTCAGCGTGTTTTCGAAATCTTCCATGTTTAGTTCCAGGATTCCGGCGAGTGGGCCTATCACGGCGGCGTTGCTGAAGAGGATGTCCAACGCGCCGTGTTTTTCGAGGGTGAAGGCGATGGTTTTCTCCACCTGTTCCTCGTCCCGCACGTCGCAGTGGTGGAAGCTGGCCTGGTTTGGGCCGATTTCCTCGGCGAGTTTTTGGCCCAGTTCGTCTTGGATGTCGGCGATCACTACGATCGCGCCGTTGGCTGCGAATAGCCTCGCCGTGTCCTCACCGATCCCGCTGGCGGCGCCGGTTATCAAAGCTACTTTTCCTTGTAACCTGGAGAAGACAGAAACAATTAGTGAGTGATTTATGTTTGAATTGATTGAGGTGAGAATTAAGAATGTTACCTTGGGTTGGACATTGTTGTTGGGAAGTTGAGAAATGAGAAAGGTCCTGTTTTTGTTGATGGGGTTGAAGAATTTGGAATTGGGGTGTTATATTGTTAGTGGGAAAAAGAAAGAAACGCGTGTCAATAGAATACCCACTCTGCTTTACAAGTTACAGAAAACATACATGCAACAAAACCCACTTTCTGAAAAAGTGAAGCAAGCCAAACCAAAGAAAAAATAATTCTGATTTGCAGAGAGAGAAAAATTGAAGAGCAGACGAAGGATGAAGAAGAAATCAAGAGCAAAGAAGGAGAAAGAAGTACACTGTGGTCCAGAGGCGAAATCGAAGGGGTCGACAATGGTATGATGTACTCAAAAAAAAAAAAAAAAAATACAACAAACTACTATAATCTTATTTTCTGATGTCCCTTGTTGGACTTTTTAGAATTCTTTTTTTTTTTTTTTTTTTTTTGAAAAAGACTTTTTAGAATTCTTAAACTCATATGAAATGTTTAAGTATTGATATAATTAAGGTTAAAAACTACTTTTGGTCCCTGAACTTTCATAAAAGTAACAATTTGGTCCATGAACTTTGATTTGTAACGATTTAGTCCATGTACTTTCAATTTTGAAAGTATATGAACTAAATTGTTACTTATTAAAAAAAAAGTCCAGGGACTAAATTGTTACAATATTGAAAGTATAGGGACTAAATCGTTACAAAATTGAAAGTACAGGGACTAAATCATTACAAATCAAAGTACAGAGACTAAATCATTACAAATCAAAGTTCAGAGACCAAATTGTTACTTTCATGAAAGTTGAGGGACCAAAAGTAATTTTTATTCTAATTAAATTTTTCATAACTCAAGTTGATAGGTGATTGAATATAGGATTATTATAAATAATGTTACTGAGAGAGAAAATGATTAGAAGTTTTTAATACATAATGAAATAGAAGAATATTTTAATTTTCACATGCTACTCAATAATAATAATAATAATAATAATAATAATAATAATAATAATAAATGCCAAAATATAGTCCACATGTTACTCAAAATAATAATAATAATAATAATAATAAAATAATACTAAAATAAGGATATCTTAGTGACAATGGACATGTATTCTCGATCCATAGATAAGAAGTTCAAATCCCCTACTCCCAAATGGAAGGAATTTTTTTTATAGTATGGATACTCCTTCCATTTATTGATTGACACTGTCGAAGGAGAAATTTTGTCCAATCACAAATTGCCACGTCATTATCTAAAATTAATGACAAAATTACAAATAATTAAAATTGGGACCAATTATAAATTGACATGTGTCCCAAATTTAATTTGAAGACAAAGTTGGCCAATTATAAATTTAAAGAGCCAAATTTTGATTTGATCAATTAATTAGAAAATAAATTATTTTGATCAAATTAATTAATTTGACCAATTAATTAACAAATAATTTTGTTAATTAATTGGATCAAATTTGAGTCTTTTAAATATTTGGGTCATATGGTTTTGGGTCAAATATGAACCAAACACAAGATTAAATAGTTGAGCTCAAGACCAATAAAGGCCAAGCCCAAGTTGTTAGGCCCAACAGCCACCAGGGTCCATCCAACGAGAACTCTATAAATAGAGAGGTTCTCATTCACTTCAAGGGTTCAGAAATTCTACACTCTCACAAAGACAAGAGTTCAGAGTTTCAAAGCTCTCCAACAGAACCAGAGAATTCAGAGAGACTCTACCAAGTCTGAAGACCGAAGACTCTCTGCAATTCATAAGTTAAGTGTTCAACACTTCTTGAAGACCAAACACTCTTTAAGATTTCAACACTTGAAGATCAAAGACTATTGAGGACATCAACACTTCTTGAAGACCAAACACTCTTCAAGATTTTAACACTTCTTGAAGATCAAAGACTCTTCAGAACATCAACACTTTTTGAAGACTAAAGACTTCTTCAAGACTTGAAGACTTCAAGCTCCAAGAATCTATTGAAGCTTTAGACTCGAGATCAAGCGTTCCAGCCCTCGAGTGAAACACATTCACACACAGGAGAGAGAATCAAAGGATTAAAGTTAGAGATTGTACACTCACACACATACAACATTAATACAAATATATATTGTTTATTCCACGTGTCTCCATTTTCGAAGTTACGTGTGAACAGACACATTGAGGCAAATGGACAATTTTTTTTTTCTTTTGAGTTCACCGGATAGTGATTTTCAATGGTCAAGGACATGTTTGGGACTAACTCTAGAATAAGCGTTTTAATCTAAGTGATTTAATTATAATTACTTATTTTTGTAAAAAGTATTTAGTTATAAATCATTTTAATATTTGATTCTACACTTGTAAAAGTGATTTTAATTTAATTAAAAGTATTTTTTTAAAATGACATTAATGCTTATTTTCAAAGGTGGTTTTAGAATCAAATTACTAGAAGCAATATTACATTTGAGATTATAAAAAAAAAAAAAAAAAATTAAAAGGTGGTAGACAAGATTTATAGAGAGATACAAATTTTAAGAGAGAAAAAATAGAAAGTTAGAGAAAAGTTTCAAAGAGAAAAAAGAAATGTCAGAGACAGAAAGGAAAAAAAAAATTAGAGAGAGAAAAATTTAATAGAAAGAGTGGAAATTCGAAAATAGAGAAATAAACTTATGACATACAAAAATATTGGGGGAGAATGACAAAAAGTTTAAGGAGAAAAACTTCAACTAGGGAAAAAAAAAGTTAAGAGTCAGGGACAAAAAGATTCAAAAGCAAAAAGTTAGAGAAAAGGATAAAAGAATTAGAGAAGAAAATAGTTTAAAAGACATACAAAAAAAATATATATATATATAGAAAAATTGTAAAAAAAAAAATTATATAGAAAAAAAGATGGAGAGAATAAAAACCATTAATGGGAGATTGCTTCTCGGCAAATCTCTAGAATAAAAATATTAAAAAGAAAATAAAGTTAAAGATAGACATTATAAAAATTTGAGAGAGAAAAATTAGTGAGTGGTAAAAATGAGAGATAAATAAAGTCATTAGAGATGGACTCTTTTTTTTTTTAAAAAAAAAAAAATCATTAGAGATGGACAAAAGTTTTAGAAAGAAAAAAAAATCTCAAAACTTTAGGTCAAAATAAAGTGACATGGGAGGAGATTTTTTTTAATATGAAATAATAATCATTTAAAAAACAAAATCACTCACTGATGGCTAGAAAAAAATCATTTAGGAATCACATCTTAAATAATGGAAGAAACTTAGAAAAAGAAGTGATTATGGACATGTTAAAGTGATTTTGACTCTTTAAATGACATTGATTTGTAAAATCTGGTTAAGAGATATTATTTCGCTTGCATCCTTTTGGGCATCATCCACAAAAGCTTTCTCTAATTACCAGGCTTCCTCGATAGCTTTGAATTGGAAAGCTTTTCTGTAACTCTTTTCCGCATGTTCCTCACATGCTCCCATTAATAAAGTATCTATTTTCAAAAAAAAAAAAGATCTGTCTTTCCATAAAAATATGATGAGCTAACAAATTTTTTAAATTATTATTTTTTTTATCCTTCCATATTTACAACAAAATGTTTTAAATATTATTATTTGCAATTTTTCTAATCTTATCTTTTTTATTTTATATATAATTTGTTGCTTCTAATTTTTTTATTGTTTTTTAATTTAAACTACAATTAGTTTTTTTGGCACAATTTGTTTATAATTTTTTTCTTGATAATTTTTAAAATTATTTATATAGTAAAAAAATATAATATGTAATTTAAATTATAAAAAAAAATTACACAATTATCTCATAAAATTTTTGAAGTTAAATATTAATACTTGTTCATGTTTAATTTAAATATATATCTATTTTAGTCCTTATAGCTATTTTGTAATAATTTAATATTAATTTGCTAAACCAAACATGTCTTCATTTTGATACTATAACATAGTGATAAGGCAAAACTCTCATTCTCAGCTCAAAGATCCAAACTTTTCATGAGTAAGAACCATTGAAAATGTCTCGAACTTGAGAGATCTTTCTTATGCAAAATAGAATAAAAAAAAAAAATCTAGAAATGACTAAAAGATTTCTAGGAAAATGTCTCAAACTTGAGAGATCAAATTAATTTGAGTTTTACATGCATTGAAATGTGACTTTTTATAGCCCGCGAATGAAACCCCCAATACTTCAATTTCCAAAATAAAAAGCTACAAGTAATAATGACCATAAACTCTCCACAATTAATGGCTAACTTTGAAATTCCTCATAGTTTGGTAGCCTAAAAGCTCAAAAATTACGAGCAAAAAGTTGATTAAACTTAAAATGATAAATGAGCATTCAAAGTGCTAGCACAACTTTAATCTTGTGAACATTGAGTTTCGTCCTCTCTCAAATTAATTTGCGAATATGAAATGGAGGTTGACTGAACCAATCCAATTTTGTATGTAAATAATGAATGTTTGTTGAATCTTCTTAGTCTTGGATCGTGTAATAGACTCAGTTGTAACTCGTGGAACATCATGATTCTTATTAGATTGTTTATTTTTAGTTCAACCACTGTGGAGGTAGGGGATTGAACCACCGATAATTGGTGTCTTTTTATAGATTTGAAACTCTTAAAAATGTCTTAAATCATTTTTTTTTTATAAAAAAATTAAATTTAGAATGACAGCTAACCATACTAATATTTTTTAAAAAATTTGTTAAAGCTATAATTGAATAATTTAATCTAAACTAAATAGGTTTGAAATTCTATAATTAATGAATCAATAAGTATGTGGATCATATTAGGAGATGTAGACGTCTAGAATTTTCCAAGGAATTAGGCTGCGGTGCTCGAGCAAGTGGCTGAGATTTTTCCCAAAAATTTGAAAATTTTGTGTTGAATAATTATTGCACTGAAGAAAAAAGTCAATGGTTACAAAGTTAGTGGTGGGTCCAATAAATTAGAAAAAAAATGAATATGCTTTTATAAATTTCTACTATATTCAAAAGCATGAGATTGTTTCTATAAAGAGTTTAGAATTTGTGGGTAGAATAATTATACTAAATGAGGAAAATGAATGGATTATAAAATATAAATAAAGAATATGATTGGTGGATCAATATTAGGTTAAATTACAAATTTGATCCTTATGATTTGAAAAAAAAAATTAGAATGTAGTCCCTATGATTTTAAAAGTTAGAATTTGATCCTTATGGTTTATTACAACCTCATAAATAGTTTATACTATTAGAAACCATAGACAAATTGAATGTGCAATTTTTAGAAGCCACTAATGGTAGAAAGTCACTAACAGTAGAAACTATTATTTTATAAGATTTTATTAAATCATAAGGACCAATTTCTAACTTTATTCAAATTATAAGTACCTTATCTCAATTTAATCCTTGAACTTTTGCAGGTACAATTGAGTAAATATTTAATTGGTTGATAATAACACTAATATATTTACAACATAAAGGCCAAGGAGGAGGACAAATTTTCTTTAAGAAGAAAAAAGAAAAAAGAGGTGGACAAATAATTGTAACTAGGGTTTCGAGGTAAATAAGACATGAGAGAAGATCAAATCAATTTTATGATCAACTTTTTTTTTTTTTTTTTTTTTTAAGTGACATCAAATTAAATGGTGCCGGCAAGCTTGCTTTCTTCCTAGGAAACTCAGATTTTTAATAAATCAATCTATTAAATTAATTATAATCAATCTTTACATACTTTAGTTCAAGAGTGAGAAATTTGTAGCTTTGACCTATTTTTTTTTTAATCGATTGAGTTATATTTTGATTGACAATCATAATCAAACATTATTACGACTCATTTAGCATCACATGATCAACAAGCTATATAACTGTGCCAATCAAAATATAATTTATCTAGTTAAGATATCAACTTTATAGGTAAAGTTTGAATTCTCAGTCTACTACATTATTTGTATTATTGTTATAATTTAAATTAAAAAATATATATATAAATATCACATCAATTTCTATGAAATTTAACTCTACTCAGTAAGAACCAACCTCAACATGTATAACTTAACTAATTAAGGCAATAGAAACATCTATGTTGAACTTTTTTAAAAAAAAAACTCTTCTTGTTGATGACATGAACGGTTGAAATTAATAATTCGAAGTAATTCGAACAAAGGCTAGACGTTTGAATATGTATAGATCAAACGAATAAAGAATGAAAAAAATATAGATAGGAAAGCCTATAATTCAAACATTACAAAACAAAGAATTTATACTATAATTCAAACATTACAAAACAAAGACACATCTCATTAAAAAAAAAGTTGGAAATAAAATATGTTAGCATAGTGTGTATAAATAGCAATAAGAGTAGGGTGTTTCTCTATTCAAAGGCATCTATCTCTCTCTTAGCTACAAAATGCAAAAGGGTTTATTGTGGACAATTTTTGGGGTAGTTGCCCTTGCGACGGGTAGGATTATTGTCCTCACAGAAGCTGATGAAGAGTTGAGTGTGGGGTTCTATAGTAAGAGTTGCCCTTCTGCAGAACGAATTGTGAGACAGTCTGTTGCCAAAGCTGTGGCTCAAGACCCTGGCCAAGCTGCTGGCATTATTCGATTGCACTTCCATGATTGTATTGTTGGGGTATGTTCTTAATTATATACACTCGTTGCACATATACTTTTTCCTTTTCTTTCAATATATGATGATCAAAATATAATTTTTTGATATGGCTATTGTATATTTAACTTTGTTTTTTTTTTTCCTTTTTTGGGATTCGATTAGGGTATCCGTTTAAGAAGTGCGTTCTCCAAAATTATTATATTCTCACATACATCATCATTTTTACGCGTTATTTCATAGCTCAACTAGTATAAACATTTGTCTTCAATCAAAACGTTAGAGGTTTGAATCTTTTCACTCTCATTTATCATTGAACTAGAAAAAAAAATCATAACTGTTTTACTTTTGAAAATCAAGTCAATGAATACGTATATACGGACGATATACTTAGCTGCATATCTGTGTGTTGTTTGATGTGTTTGGTGTGTAGAAAGATCTATACAATGTTATGCAAACCAAGTATTGTTTTACTTATATTAAAAAAAAAGTTTAGAAAAAAACCATTAAAATATACATACATATCTTTTTTAATTTTAAAATTTAATCTAGACTTTAAAATTTTAAAATATAAACATTTGTTTTCAATCAAAACATTAGAGGTTTGAATCTTTCCACTCTCATTTATCATTGAACACACACAAAAAAAAATCATAATGGTTTTACTTTTGAATATCAAGTTAATGAATACGTATATATGGACGCTATACTTAGCTGCATATCTGTGTGCTAATACCTCCTTACACACCACCATTAAAATATTGACAATTAGAAGAGAAATTTTTTTTCTCCTTTTCTACCTTTTTCTCCTTCATTGTTTGGTGTGTAGAAAGATCTTTACAATGTTATGCAGGTCAAGTATTGTTCTACTAATTATATTAAAAAATTCTTAGTTTAGAAAAAAAAACCATTAAAATATATATACATGTATTTTTTAATTAAATATAAACACAATTGTTAAGCTAAGCATAACTCAATATCTTTAATTTTCTTAAATACATCATGCGAGAAACTCGTATTTTAAGCCACATATATGCATCGAGTTTGATATATTATTTCGGGTTTCGAAAACCACAGGGCTGCGATGGGTCGATTCTTCTGGATTCAATCCCAGGCATCCCCAACCCGTTTGACATAGAGCGACACAACCCAGGCAACCCTGTACTCCGAGGATTCGAAATCATCGACAATGCCAAATCAAAACTCGAATCTCGATGTCCCCAAACGGTCTCTTGTTCCGACATTTTGGCCTTCGCCGCCCGCGACAGCGTCCTCGCCACCGGCGGCTTCACCTACTCCGTCCCCGCCGGTCGCCGCGACGGCCGAGTCTCCAACGGCTCCGCCGTGTTCATCGACGTTCCTCCGATAACCCCCAACATGACTCGCCTCAAACAACACTTCGAATCAAGAGGATTATCCTTAAAGGACATGGTGGCTCTATCTGGGGCCCACTCCATCGGAATCACGCCGTGTGGGGCCTTCGCCGGCCGGCTTTACTCTTTCAATGAGACGGTGGAGACGGATCCGTCGTTGGATTCGAAATTTGCGGCATTTTTGAAAACCCAATGCCCTAGAGAAAGGCTTGGTGGGACAGCGAATTTGGACAATGTGACGCCGAATTTGTTGGATGTTCAGTTTTATCAGAATTTGAAGAAGAAGATGGGGGTTTTGAGCTCCGATCAAGCGATGGAAGATGACCCGTTGACGGCGGCGACGGTGAGGCAGTATCGGAGTAGTAAGAGCCTTTGGAAATCGGATTTCATGGCGGCGATGGTGAAGGTGGGGAATATGAAGGTTTTGACTGGAACTCAAGGGGAGATTAGGAGGAATTGTAGTGTTTTGAATTAGGGTTTTTGTTGATTGTTATGGTTTATAATTGGTAAGGTGATGTTTTGAGATTATATATGTGTTTTTAGGGTTTTTCAATTGGTGTTTATTTGAACTTTGCATGCATGATATATGCTGTTATTGGTTCTTTTCAAGAATGAATTGACTACTGAGGAAGTTTTTATCATATATATACTTTACCCCTTAATACAAGTTGCTAAATAGTTACTTAGTTGCTTGATTTTGTTGGAAGCGTGTGATGGACACTCACAAATTAGAATCAAATAAAAATATTTGAGAAGAAACAATTCACTTGTATTGAACAAAAAACTCTTAAAGAAAGCTACAAACTTGGTTCACACTTTTTCTCTCTAACTCTTTTGTGTTTTCTTCTCCACACACTTTAAACTTACAAAACTTACTTATTAATTTACTAATAACTTATATAACTTATGCACTTAATTAATTAGAACATGTTTAACTTACAACATCCCCCCTTAAACATGTTTTTCTCAAAACTCCGAGCAAAGTTCTTAACTTGCTAAACACATCGACCTTAAGTGGCTTTGTGAAAATATCTGCAATTTGATCTTCTGTCTTCACATATTCTACTTGAATCTCCTTTCTTGAAATGCAATCTCTGATAAAGTGAAATCTTGTATCAATGTGCTTACTACGATCATGAAACACTGGATTCTTGGCTAGAGCAATTGTTGACTTATTATCCACATTGATCACAGTTGCATCTTCTTGCAAAATTCCAACTGTCTTAAGCAAATTTCTCAACCAGACTGCATGACAAACACATGATGCTGCAGCAACATACTCTGCCTCACAAGTAGATAATGTTACGATAGGTTGCTTCTTAGAACTCCAAGTAAAAGATGTATTGCCAACAAAGAAAACATATCCACTTGTACTCTTCCGATCATTAAGATCTCCAGCCCAATCACTATCACAATAACCTTCAAGCTTGAATTCTTTAGACGATGAATAAAATAATCCATAGTCAAGCGTACCTTTGAGGTAACGAAGAATTCTCTTTGCCACTTTCAAATGAGTAGTTGTAGGAGATTCCATAAACCGACTCACCAATCCAACACTGAACAAAATATCTGGTCTTGTGCAAGTTAAATACCTCAAGCTTCCAATCAAACTTTTGAAATACGAAGGATCTACAACATCTCCATCTTCATATTTGGACAGTTTTGTCCCAGTTTCCATCGGAGTTGTGACAGGTTTAGAATTAAACATCTTAAATTTCTCAAGAATTTCTTTAGTATATCGTTCTTGAGAAATGAAAATACCTTCCTTCGACTGCTTCACTTCGATGCCAAGATAATATGACATGAGCCCAATATCTGTCATTTCAAATTCTTGAGTCATTGCCTTCTTGAGATCTTCAAACATACTTGGACAATTTCCTGTAAAAATTAAGTCATCCACATAGAGACAAACTAACAAAATATTTCCATGACCATTAGTCTTCATATAAAGAGAATGTTCATGAGGGCATCTCAAATACCCATTGTCAAGGAAATATTTGTTAATTCTGCTATTCCACATTCTTGGCGCCTGCTTCAATCCATACAAAGCCTTTTTTAACTTCAAGACTTTATCTTCATGACCTTTCACTGCATAACCAAGTGGTTGTTCCAAGTAGACTTCTTCTTCAAGATATCCGTTCAAGAATGCCGATTTGACATCCATTTGAAAAATCTTCCATCTATTCTGAGCAGCAAGTGCAATTAACAACCTTATGGTCTCCAAGCGAGCAACAGGAGCAAATACTTCATCGTAATCAATGCCTTTTCTTTGAGAATAGCCTTTTGCAACTAATCTCGCTTTGTGTCTCTCCACTTCTCCTTTTTCATTTCTTTTTATCTTGAACACCCATTTGACACCTACTGCTTTCTTTCCACTTGGAAGAGTAGAAAGCTCCCATGTATCATTCTTCTTTATGGCTTTTATCTCTTCATTCATAGCAGTCTTCCAATTTTCATCTTGTGAAGCTTCTTCAAAATTTAATGGTTCACTGTCACCAAAAAGACAAAAAAGAGTAAGATCACTAAAACTTTGACTTAACTCTTCTGTTTCATCATATATGTCTCGTAAACTTCTCATGCGATGAGGCCCTTCACATGAACTTGCTGTTGATGATGAAGGTGTAGTCTGTTCTGGATTGACCGGCGATGGAGGTGGTGTTGATGGAGAAACAACCACATCACCAGTTTCATCATCATCTTCAGGAAAAAGTAGGAACTTATAATCTTTGGGTTCATCATTCCAATTCCATGAAGCTTCCTCATCAAACACAACATCTCTACTTACCACCGTCTTTTCTATGGTTGGATTATAAAGCTTGTAGCCTTTTGAGCTTGCATCATAGCCAATGAAAATAAGTTTCTCACTTTTATCATCGAGCTTACTTCGCCTTTGATCTGGTACATGTGCATAAGCAATGCTCCCAAATACTCTCAAATGAGAAATAGATGGTCTTCTTCCAGTCCATGCTTGTTGAGGAGTTTTGTTCCACAGACTTCTAGTGGGAGAACGATTAGACAAATACACTGCACATTCAACCGCTTGTGCCCAAAACTCTTCTGGCATCTTCTTACTCTTCAACATGCTTCGAGCCATATTGAGTATAGTTCTATTCTTCCTCTCAACAACACCATTTTGTTGTGGAGTATATGGAACTGTCATAGGTCGACGAATTCCATTTTCTATGCAAAATTCTTTGAATTCATTTGAAGTGAATTCTCCTCCTCTGTCTGATCTCAATGCATTTATGTAATAACCACTTTCCTTTTCGACAAGAGCTTTAAATCTCTTGAACATGTCGAATACCTCTGATTTCTTCTTGACAAAATAAACCCAAGTTTTTCGACTGAAATCATCAATAAATAATAAGAAATAATTATTCTTACCGAAAGAACTTGGCTTTATTGGTCCACAAAGATCAGTGTGGACAAGCTCTAATGGTCTCCTTGCTCTTGAAGAAGATTCTTGTGGAAAACTCTTTCTTGATTGCTTGCCATAAAGACAACCTTCACAAAATTGATCCGGATGCTTGACATATGGCAATCCTTTCACCATGTTCTTCTTAGCTAATAATCTCAAGCCATCGAAGTTCAAATGCCCAAATCTCAAGTGCCAAATCCAAGACGGATCTTTCAAACACGACTTCAAACATTTTGCAACATCTGTTTGAATATTTAACAAAAACATTCTGTTCTTCGTCATTTGCACTCTAGCAATCATATTATCACGATGATCTCTTATTGAAAGACTATAATCCTTCATCAAAATATTATAGCCTTTCTCTAAGAGTTGTCCTAAACTCAAAATATTGTTCTTCATATCTGGCACATAGTAGACATTAGAGATAAACTCATGCTTCCCATTCTTCAAGTTTATCAAAATTTTACCTTTTCCTTTAACAGGAATTTTTGTATTATCACCAAATGTAATATTTCCGCCAACCGATTCATCAAGTTCCACGAACATTGATTTACTTCCACACATGTGATTGCTGGCACCGCTATCAAGATACCACAAATTGTTTTCACATGTCTCTTCACCTTTGCATGCTAGAAGCAAAGACGACTCACTGCTTTTAACGTCTTGTTCAGCATAGTTGGCATTTTCTTCAACTTTATGTCTACATTCCCAGGAATAATGACCAAATTTATGACAATTGTAACATTCAATTTGACTTTTATCATACCTCCGATCATTATTTGATCTTCCTCCATATGGCCTTGAATTATTTTGTCTTCCACGACCTCTTGATGAATTAGAGTATGAATTACTCTCATCAAATTTCCTTTGTCCGTCATTTCCTCGACCTCGACCACGTCCACGATTGTTACCACGTCCTCGACCTCGATTGCTCTTTTCTTGGCTATCTTCTTTATCTCTCAACTGCAACTTTGATTGAAAAAGTTGCTCAGTTGTTTGTTTACTTTTCTTGAGAAGCTTCTCTTCATGGGCTTGCAAAGTACCCGTAAGTTGATCAATGGACATTGTGCTCAAATCCTTCGATTCTTCAATAGCTACAACGATGAAATTGAATTTTTCATCCAATGAGCGAAGTATCTTTTCAACTACTTGCTCATCATTTAATGTCTCACCATACCTCTTCATTTCATTTACCACTGCAAGCAATCTAGAAGTATAATCTGAAATTGATTCAGACTCCTTCATATTTAATGCTTCATAGTCACCTCTTAATTTTTGGAGGCGAACCTTCTTGACTCGATCTACTCCTTTATAAGTATTCTCCAAAATTTGCCATGCTTGCCTCGCAGTAGTTGCTCCAGAAATTTTCTCAAAATTTGTATCATCAATTGCTTGATGAATAATGGTGAGAGCCTTTTGGTCTTTCTTTCTTGTATTTTGCAAAGCTTCTCGTTGGGCTTGATTCAAAGCCGCATCATTTTCTGGTTCTTCATAGCCTCTATCAACAATTTCCCACGCATCTTGTGAACCAAGTAGAGCTTTCATACGAATACACCAACTGCTAAAATTTTCCTTAGTAAGTCGAGGCACTTGGAAAGGAACCAAATTGTTGTTTGCCATTTGCAAAACAAATTTTCCTTTTCTCAAACTCAAGCTCTGATACCACTTTGTTGGAAGCGTGTGATGGACACTCACAAATTAGAATCAAATAAAAATATTTGAGAAGAAACAATTCACTTGTATTGAACAAAAAACTCTTAAAGAAAGCTACAAACTTGGTTCACACTTTTTCTCTCTAACTCTTTTGTGTTTTCTTCTCCACACACTTTAAACTTACAAAACTTACTTATTAATTTACTAATAACTTATATAACTTATGCACTTAATTAATTAGAACATGTTTAACTTACAACAGATTTACCGTTGCTTGTATAACTTATGTAACTACCATTTAAACTTGTATTTAAGGAGAGGTTTATTCCTCATTAAGTATCTGATTAATAAAAGAGATTTTCTCCTCTCCAATATTGATAGTTTTAGTTACTTGTATCATTTCTAGAATCTATAATTTTTTAAATATGATAAATCACATGTTTTATTATGGACTGATCTCCAAGAACTTCAAGATTTTGAGATCAAAATACCCAATTCGCATTACTTTTATGTACTTGACAACTTACGTTGTTATGATGGCCATTACAACCTCATTTTCAACTAAACACAACCTAAATGAAGTTGTCAAACTATAAGTGTCTCTAATAACTATTAGATATTGATCCAAAATATTTTTATATAGTTTCTCTTTATATATTTAGTGGTGTAAAAACTTCAAGCCACCAACATTCTTCTAATAATTAATTTCTCATTCATTAGAGTTATGCATGTCATGCCATCGCATGATGAAATGTGTGAGAAATTTAAACAAGCCAAGATTTGCATGAAAATGCTCATTTGAACCTATTATAATCCATTACTCATCATATTCAAATGGAAATTAGGATTTTACACCATATTTTCTTTGATCGAAGAAAAAATAAAATCTTGTTAGAAAATTAGTTCTTAACAATTTGAGAGGGTGTTCCTATGAAAAAAAAACCTATGGTTTGCTCTCTTAAACATTCTTTGGTCCAATATTTGACTCATTGAAGGTAATGAAAGAATCTTCAGTGGCAAATCAAAAGCGCCATGTACTCTTTGGAAAGACATTATTATCGATGTTGTTTCGGAGTTCCAAATCAAATTTATCTTTTGTAACGTAACTATGATACTTCTTCTATTTCTGTAAATTGGAGAGCCTTCCTCTAATCTTTCCTTTTGTATGTTTCTCGCGTACTTTCTCTTGGTGCTTCAATAATGAGGTATCTTTTTCAAAAAAAAAAAAACAAAAAACAAAAAACAAAAAACAAAAAATAAAAAAACAATTTGAGAGGTAGATACAAATGATAAGAAAACAAGCCACCTCACCTTTCTTTTTTTGGTTAATGGTTTTAATGGCAATAAGAAAATTGATGGACTAAAATTTAGGATTAGACATTCCGGTACAAAACTTCAACCTAAATTAAATCACTACTCTGGCCACATTTCAGAGATTGATGGTTCAATTTTCCGCCCTTCACTATTGTTGGAAAAAAAAAAAAAAAACTTTTGAATTAGGGCGAATTCAATATTTTAATACTCTCTTACCAATACCTAAAGCATTAGGTTTCAAACCACATCATCTTCGTTAGTATGGAATTTTTTTTTAATAAAACGAAAACCAAAGTGGGTAATTTAGAAAGTCCATTCTTATTTTATTATTATTATTATTTTTTTTTTGACAACAAGTCCATTGTCTTAATGGTGTTAGGCATAAATTGATGCTTCCCAATTCTAAGATTAACCATATCCTTTTTCTTAAAATAAATAAATAAAAAAGAACAATCATATCGGTCTTATCAAAGGGCAAATCTCTTAATTAATCCAAAAGAGGGTTTCAGATTAAATTGTTGAATATACTTCTTCAGAAATTTATTGAAATTAAAAATTTAATTAAAGAACAGTCGAACACATCATTGTTGAATCAGTGTAAAAGTGATCATTTTAAATTAGCATGTAAAGTTTTTGTTATAGGTAATTTTGGACCACCATGATGTACAAGGAGCTGACGAGGACGACCGGGCGAAGGCAGGACCAGGGATCGACTCAGAGGAAGACCGGACCAAATGGGTCGGGCCAATTGGGCCCGACCCACATGGTCGGCCTCGGCCAGGCCCAGCATGATGGGCCGAGGCCGAGCTCGTTAGCCTCTTATCGATCCCTACCGCCTCCGTCTGCCCCGGTTTTGCTTGGTTTAACCTAAAAATGCCTCTGAATCCCTGAAAACCTTAGGAGGAGCAGGTATTTATACCCCTCTTCGCTGCTGAAGAAGGGGACCCGAATTCTCTACTCTCTTCTCTTACTCTCGAGCCCTCGTACTTCCGTTTTCTGACTTAAGCATCGGAGTCGGTGTGGCTAGCACCACACCGGTGTGCAGGTTTCCCGTCTTGCAGGTCACGTCTTCCCCCCTCATCTACAAATTTACCGTTGGTGGCACGTGAAGGTCAGGTGAGTTTCCTCTGACCAAAATCGACCATCAACAGTTTTGATGTGTCAACTATTTAGCCATAGACACACTTACTCAAAAAGAAATCAACAATCGTCAAAGTGAGCATAGTTCAACGATAATTCACATATATTCTCAACCATTTGAATCCTCTCCCAAATGTTGTTGAATTCAAAAAAAAAATCTGGAAAAATAAAATTAACATCTCTCAAGTAGTGTGGTTGGCGATGCGAATTTAATTTAACATTGATTAGAGAGAAAAAATCGTTGTGATATATATAAAAAAGAATGACATCTTCATAGACATATTGTCTTCATGGTAAGAAACATCATGCAAGCTCAAGTTGGAAATAGACGAGGCAAATTCCAATATAAGGTAGAAACTTTTTTGTTTAGATAAAGGGATACTTTATTCATATGTATGTGAGAAACATGCAAAGGAGGGAGGTTACATACTTTATTCTTGAAGCCCTAAATTTCCTTTCTTCATAAGTTCAAGCTTAGTTTTCAATTCGTGAATCCTAGCAACATGCTTTGATGAAAAGTGGGCAGATAAGTGAAAGCCATACCTCTCAAGAAGATTGACAATCGAGTAACTCTGCAACAATGGCCGGTGATATCGAACCAAGAAACCAGACGATGATTAAACTATCTTGACGAATCCAATACTCATATTCGGGATTGGAAATCTTTGTTGAAGAAGATTCATCAGTAGAAGTCAGAAATTTTCTTGGAACATCATAATCAGGATCGATGAATTTCTGCAATCCATGGCCTCTCAGTGTGATTAGGACTTGAAATTTCCACATCAAATAATTCTCTTCATCCAATTTGGGTGTTGAGGCAGTTTTGCTTCCAGGATTCACGAACTTTGGCTCTGGAGGTGTGATAATTTCTAAAGTTTGTCTTTCAAAAGTTGAATCTCCCATCGAAAAAAATTTCTTAATCGGTTGTTAAACCTTAATGTGCTCTCTTAACATTACATAAGAGTCTTCCAAATTTAGCGAGATTGAGGCGAAGCATTGTAATTTCTAAAATAACGAGAGGAAGACAACCAAAAACCATAAAGAGCTATAATGTCCTTCCTAATCTGATGGAAAGAACGCATGATCGTTTTGAAAATGCGATTGTTTCTCTCATTCCATAGCGTCCAGACAGCGGCTATGAAGAAAGATTGAATTAGAACTTGTCTCTAAGAAGAAGATTTCTACCGGAAGAATTCCGCACACAATTGATCAACATGATAACCAAGTGGGGAATGGATTTTTCGAGGCCTGGAGTAACTTTGGACTCCGTTTCATATATGTATTTGAAGTTTATGCTTGTTTCCTCCTTCCTTTTAAGTATGATTCTTGAATTTTGAGCCATATTCCAAAACAAAAACAAAATTTTTTTTAAAAAAACTTCTTTTAGTTTTCAAAACTTTAACTTAGATTTTGAAATCATTTTTTATAAAGCAAATAACGAAACGAAGAAATTTATGGGTGAAAGTACGGTTTATTAACTTAATTTTCAAAACAAAATATCGAATGGTTATCAAACGAGCCTTTAATCAATGTACGAGGCTTGTAAAAGTGGAAGTCTCTTAAGCAACCTCTCAAAAGAGGGTTTTCATTTATTTATTATTATTTTTTTTTGAGTACACAAATTAATTTCGATCCATCCTATGCTAGATTGCCATGACGTTGATGTGGATGTAGAGAAGTTTCCTTAAACTCTAGTTATAGCTGTTCATAAACAAACACTCGGACATATACATATGTCATGAGACAGACATATGTTCGATGTAATCAAAGTTTGTTTTTATCCTCCAAATCTAATTCCTTCGAGAACACCATGCATCTTTGTCCTAATTGAATTCCATGTCAAGTTATGTTGGACGTCCACCTTTAAAATAACTTTTTATAGAATGTTTATATAAAAGGTTGCTGCCGGCTTACTCTCTCCCTTCCACGAAACTCAGATGAAATCAAAGTTCAAATATATTTTAGGATATTCGTGGTTTGTGTCGATTATTTTTTAACTTTTAAGGGTTTGGATTTTTTTTTTAATATAAAAATTTTAAGGTGTTTTTGGTTGGTGATCTTAAAAAAGAAATTTAAACACACGGGATTTAACAAAAACAAATTTGTATTTCAAATTTGTAGACATGTGTTTGGTTGCAGATTAAACAACTAGATTCCAATTTAAACCAGGGTTCAAAATGTGTACCATAAAACTAATCATATTACTAATCATATTTATCCACTAGGTTGAATATAAATTAATTTATAAGCGTGTTTTGTGTTATAATTATTATTTTACAAACAATTTATAATATATTATATTGTACATATTTTAATTTAACAAAAACAAATTGAATGTATAACATGGAAGGTTATATTTATAAAAAAATTTATCCTTTTTAATATAATTCTTGCATTTTAAAATTTTGAAATTCAAAAATTGGTTACACTAAAAATATAAAAATATTGGTTTCAAATTTTTCATTATTTGGATAAAAAAAAATACAAAAACAATGTTAAAAAAGACATCTACCAAATCAACTCAGTGAATTCAAAAATATAAAAACAGAATCCATAGTGCACATCAAAGACCCTTAGATTCTTAAATTTCATTGTTATAATTTTAAAAGTTTCAATACCCATTTCAATTTCATCTCTAGATTTCAATTTTTTGGTAACGTGGGATGGAAATTTGAACCCGATCGACGACGTATGTTTAAATTGACAAAAAAAAAAAAAAAAAAAAAATTGAAGGGTAACACATAAATTAGAGATACCATCTCTATATATTTAACATGACCGTCTATCAATATATACACACATGGAAGAGAGAGGAAAAAAGAATGATTTGTTGTTGCTGTGACTAGGTTTTAGACACAAGCAAGTTTGCAAACTAAATGATAAATCCAGCTCATAAAAATTGGAGCAAAACAAAACGAGAAAGAGCCAAAAGCATAAGAACAAGAAAAACCCCTACAACCTTAATACTATATATATGTAGGCATTAATTAGCATAATCTAGCTCAAGGTGGCCATAACTCTCATACATTTCTCTCTCTTTCTCTCTAAGTTTAGCTACCAAGAAGTATGAAGATCAAGTACAGAATGAATATGAATGGAGAAGCAAAGTTTGTAGCTTTATTAATGGTGGGGTTGGTAATGGCATCTAAAGCTTGTTGTCAAGAGTTGGAAGTGGGGTTTTATCGTGAATCATGTCCTTTGGCAGAAAGCATTGTGAGAGACACAGTGGCGAAGGCTGTTCTCCAAAACCCTGGAATGGCTGCTGGCCTTCTTCGTTTGCATTTCCATGATTGTATTGTTCTAGTAAGCCAGTTTCTCCCCCATCATTCTTCCATTCTTAATTTTGGCTTAGTTTCTGTAATTGACAAATAACTGTCCTGTCATATATTCTCAATTGATTAAGTTATATATCCTCAACCAAGAAGTTAAATAATGTTCGAATTTATACATCTCCTACGGTTGTGTTTAGATTGAGGAGTTGGGTGGAGAGGGTTTTTTTTTTTTTTTTTTAATGGAAAAAGATACTTTATTAGCAGCAACTTATGTGAGAAACATACAAAGAGATAATAACTCTACCCAACTTTTTGTTTAGTATCGTATAACACCCAATTGTGAGACTCGTAAATTTATTTATTCCTATTTCAACATCAACCCACAAACTTATCTACTTCTATTCTAATATTTTATTGTGAGCTCCACAAACTTATTAACTCTTCCCCTAACTATTCCAACAAAACAATGCTCCAGATTTCGTAACTTCAATGACTTCTCAATCCAAATATTCCCTAAATGTTTTATACTTATTTTACTTTTCACTTTATATTTTTCAAAACATTTTATATAGGTTAAAAATCACTTTTGATTTTCAAACTTTTACGGAAGTAATAATTTAGTCTCTAAACTTTATTTTGTCACGATTTATTCTATATACTTTCAAATAAAACTTAGTGCCTAAACTTTAAAATGTAACAGTTTAGTTTAGACTCCGTAGTTTCAAATTGGTAAGAAATATAAACTATGCATCTAACAATACCAATATGGCAGGGCTGCGATGCGTCGATACTCCTGGACAAAACAGCACAAGATCCGGTTTCGGAGAAAGATGCTCCCGGCAACGATTTATTACGAGGCTTCGAAATAATCGACGACGCCAAATCCCAACTCGAAGCCCAATGTCCACAGACCGTTTCATGTGCCGACATTATGGCCTTCGCAGTTCGGGACAGCGTCGCCACCGTCGGCCAATTCACCTACGCCGTCCCCGGCGGCCGTCGCGACTCACTCGTTTCTCATGCGGCAGACGTTTCCACTAACGTCCCTTTTCCGACATCCGACATTGGCCTTCTCAAACAACACTTCGAAGAACGAGGGCTGTCGCTGAGAGACATGGTTGCGCTTTCTGGAGCACACTCCATCGGAAGGACATCCTGCGCACAATTTTCCGATCGACTTTTCAATTTCAACGGCTCAAAAGGTGCTTTCGACCCGACTTTGGACCCAAAATTTGCGGCTTTTTTGAGAGAAAAGTGCCCGATGGGTAGTGGGTTTGATAAGACGGCGGATCTGGACAATGTGACGCCGAATCGGTTGGATGTTCAGTTCTTTGAGAATTTGAAGAACAAGATGGGAGTTTTGGCGTCGGATGAGGCGCTTGTGAGCGACCCTCTTACGGCGGAGACGGTGAGGAGATACCAGAGCAATAGGGCGGTTTGGATGATGGACTTCTCAAAGGCTATGGTGAAGATGGGGAAGCTAAAGGTTTTGACTGGAACTCAAGGAGAGATTAGAAAGAACTGCCGTTTTAGGAACTAGGGTTCTTCTTCTTCGTCGCCATGGTTATTATTGGATGTGGTTGTGTTTTGATAATCGTTGGATAACTATTTGAAATTTATATGTCTCCTAATCATGGTTTGATATAAAGTTGAATTACGTTTTGTAATTTTCTTTCGTATATTCAACGGTTTAAAATTACTGGTTGTATTGTTTTAGCCTTCTCCTGTAATTTCTATGTGTGTTTTGTGTGGCGAGAGATTTATGGTTTATATACTAATCACTTCCCTCTATGTGTAATTGGTTTAATAATTTGGAGGTGATTTCAATAAAAGGATATGTTGATTAAGTTTTTTTTTTTTTATATAATTGGACACAATCGCTATGTTGTGTTATTTCTATGTGTGTTTGGGAAGTGTTAGAGCAAAACTATTCTAAATTTATTCATTAATGTCAAAATTTTAACTTCAGTACGAGTGAGTTTAATAGTTGAAGAAATGTTTGAAAGAGTTTCAAACTAACAAAAGAATTGATGTTTGTGAAAGCAAGCATAACTCAACGGTAATTGACATATGTATCTTTGATAAGAAATCAGAAGTTCGAATCTTTCCATTTCTAAATGTTGTTGTACTCGGAAAAAAAAAAAAGGATTGATGATTTTTTTTTCATAGACATGGGAAAGTTCTTCAAAAGAAAGGTTTTTTTTTTTTTTGACAAAGTACTTTAGTTTTCTTGTGTGGAAGAGTTGATGAACTTAAAACTAGGACTCTAAAGGCAACATAACATTAAAATATTGGGTTGAGAGGGGGGATATTTTGATGGCAAACAAAAGCTTCAAATCAAGCTGGATGAAGCAAAAATTGCATTTAAAGTCCCGTTTGATAATTATTTGGTTTTTGATTTTTTTGTTTTTTTGAAAATTAAGCTTACAAACAACTTCTACTTATAAATTCTTTGTTTTTTCATCTACCTTCTTTTCATGTTTTCAAAAAACAAGTCAAGTTTTTAAAACTTAAAAAATAATTTTAAAAAACGTGTTTTTGTTTTTGGAATTTAGATACGAATGCAAATGTGTTCTTAACAAGAATGAAAACCATTATAGGAAAATTGGAGAAAATCAATCTGCTTAATTTTCAAAACCCAAAAACAATATGGTTATAAAACCGGCAAAACTTTTTATTTTCTAATAACCTCATCTCCAAATGGAATAAGCAAGCCTTTTGGTTTTTCAATAATTTCATCCAATAGTTGTGATGTACAAATAAATTATATTTCACTTTTTATTTGAAAGACTTATAATATGCACACACATTGCCTTTTGGTTTAATCGTTTATGAATGTAGCGGCATAAATTGTATTAGATATATCGTTATAAAACCTATTTTAAGTAATGGAACCTATTATTTTAATAATTTGTAACTATTTGTAATCATTTATAAGTGTGCTAAATCTATTTGGATGATTTTAATCACGACATTTAATTAAATTTATTAAACTTTGTTTTCTATATAGTAAAATAAAACTAAGATTTCACATCCATCACGTATGTTATAAACTGTTATAGGTGATTTTGGACCACACAGATGGACAAGGAGCTGACGAGGACAATCGGGCAGAGGTAGGACCAAAAGACCGACCCAGAGGAAGACCGGACCAAAGGGTCGGGCCATTAGGTCGGCCTCGGCAAGAGGCCGAGGCCGACCATTCGGCCCGTTTGCGCGGGCTGAGCCCAGTGACCTCTTTTCGGTCCCTGATGCCCCGAATCGCCCCGATTTCGCCTGGTTCGCCCCGAAACACCACCGAATTCCTAAAACCCTAGGAGGACAAACAGGTATAAAACCCCCTCTTCACCGCGGAAGAAGGGTTCCGAAACTCGATTCTTGACTATCCCCTTTACTATCTGTAGCTTCTCCTCGGTTTTCTGACTTAGGCATCGGAGGCGGTGTGGCCTACACCACGCCGGTGTGCAGCTGTTTTTGCTGGTCTTGCAGGTCACGTCTTCCCCAGTTTCTACAAATTCACTGTTGGTGTCACGGGAAGGTCAGATGAGTCTTCTGTCCGGATTTTGGCATCAACATAAACTATTTGGTTGAAAAGTGTGAATTTAAGTATGAGTTAATTTGAGTTCTAAGATATCATTTTGATTGAAAAACCAAAAAGAAGACGATAACTATTTAATTAACACATTATATCTTTAGATCCAATTCTGGTTGATTGAATTATCATTCTACATATGTTGTTGAATTAAAATCCTAAGCTAATATTATTTTGGAGTGCAATTAATAATCATCATTTAACATTTAAATTAATAGTAGCCAATGGAATTAACAATCTATGGGCAGGCAACTAGATAAATTTAATACTCATTTTGGAATTTAAAAATCTGAGTCAAATTCGGGTTGGAAAATATAGTTGGTAGACTAATAATTTTGTCTTAAAAAACTATTTTTTTTACAGAAAAAAAAAAAAAAAAAAACTATTTTAACACTTTACCTCTCTTTTCCTCTTTCTTATAAATAATTTTACAGGCGTTTTGAACCATGTTTCACTTCGCAAGCTCGGTTTTAGTGTAACTCACATCTATATACACGCTTGTGGTATTTTAATATGTCAAAATATTACTTGTGTTATTTTATAAAATAAAATTAGTCAAAATTATTAATTTTTATTATAATAAAGTATTTAATTATCATGGTATTTATTTAAATAAAACTAAAAACTACAAGTATTATGCTGTATTTCTTATTTATAAAAAAAAAAAAAACATTTATCCATAGAAAAGATACTAATTAATTTTATAAAAAAATTTAATTCGTATGAATGTTGTATCCATATTACAATTTCTAATAATTAATATTTGCTAGATAGAAATGTTAAAAAACACTTGAACTGAAATGTATTTCAAACAAGTCCTTACTAAATCCCACACCCTAAGCATTATTAGTTTGATTTGGAGAATCTAAACCTTCCTTAAGTCTAACCTGTGTGCCCTAAATAAATATTCCAAAAGTTCTGGTTAACCCATTCAAATGCACCTAACTTTTTTAATTTATCTAGTTCTGTCAGACACAAAGTAAATTTCTTAAATTTTATTTAATAGGTATGTTGCATTAACATTTTATTAATTTTTAACCATATGAACTAAACAAGATTACCGAAGTAAAATGTGTACTTTAAATTCAAAAAATTATGTCAAAAAGACAATTCGACTACAACATCATACATACACAAGAATTACAACAAGACAAAAAAAAAACATACACTCTGAACCAAATTAAATTTAAATAAACCTGCATAGAAAATCAAGAATTCAAACAAAACAAAAAGAAATAATTCACAAAACTCAGACCATAATCAACTGAGAGACACAAGCTCTCAAAACTCAATTCACAACACTACAATGGCGTCTGATCTCGCCCTGCGATCCTGTGAGAACATCAATGGAGCCCATTTTAACCATCGCCTTTCCAAACTTGAAGGCCCATTTCGAGCCATACTTTGCATAGTTCAACACTATTTTTGATGTGGAAGGAGTACTCAACAATACTTGATCAGAGCTTAGTAGCCCACGGTGCTTTGTCAGTCCAATATAGTATTGGTTGTCCAGACGATTAGGAGTAGAAAAATCAAGAGCCGCCTCTGGTTGCTGGCCTCCATTATTGTTGCTACTCGGGCGTGGGCATTTGGTCTTCAAGTAAGCTGCGTATTTGGGGTCCATGGAAGGGTCAATTGGGTGAGTTGCATTGAAGGAATAAAGCCTCTTGGAGAAGGTGAGACATCGAGCTGCTCCGATCGAGTGTGCTCCGGAAAGAGTCACCATATCTTCCATCGATAGCCCTCTCTCGGCGAAGTTCTCGGTGAGCTGCTTGACATTGAAGGTGGGAGAAGGAAGACGACTGGCGTCTTCTTTAATTGAGATGAACCCATCACGACGACCCGCTGGTACTGCATAGTTAATACCTGCTAAGAATATAATAAAGGAGTTAAAGATTTTGAAATTGAATGAATAGTTTTGTTAAGGACTAGGACATGACGCAAATCTCGGTATGATATTGTCCACTTTGAGCATAAGCCTCGTGGCTTTGTTTTGGTTCCACCCAAAAGGTCTCGTACCAAGATACTTGTCTCCTTTATAAACCCATGATTATCCTCTTATCTTGCCTATGTGGGACTTTGGTTGCACCCCCAATTCCTAACCAGTTTTAACATGTGTATAAGAGTTAGAAGGTGTTGTATTTAAACCCTTATAATATTATTCCTCAGATAATCACCTTCATAAAATAGTTTGTTCAAGTTTCCTAAAAATTAATTAATAAAGGGATCTATCACAATTTAATCTTGTGGGAAGTATTATTGAAGTGTTATTTGATTCCCACGAGGGAGGAATATGATAAGAATGTGACCTAAAAGAAGTAAAAATCATTTACTGATTAACCTATTAACTCAAGCTTTTTCGGCTCAAAACTTGGGAGAAATTTTCCCAAAACTAGTTTAAACAATACCTCCAACTTTACGAGCGCTGTCACGTGCAGCAAAGGCAAGGATGTCTGCACAAGATACAGTGTTGGGACAAGTAGCCTCAACGTAGGCCTTGGCTTCATCAATAATCTCGAAACCTTGTAAACTTGGGAAGTTCGCAGGATGATCTCTCTCAGCTGGATGTCCAGGAGTGGATTTCAGCAGCACAGAACCTTCACAACCCTAAAGTTATACATTGAAGAGAAAGACTTCAAAATCAAAACTTGAACTAAATCCAAATGGCTTAAAAAAAAAAAAAAAAAAACAATCTAGGAAACTTTGAATCGTACCCTGATAAAGCAGTCATGGAAGTGCAATCTGACAAGCCCTGCAGCAATGCCAGGGTTTTGAGAGATGGCTTTGTTTACAACTTTCTTGACAATGGCCTCGGCATTAGGACAAGATGAACGGTAGAAACCCACTTTTAGGGTTGCAGAAGCGAAAGTGGAGAGATAGAGAAAGAAGATGATGGTGGAGAGCATTGAGAGAAGTCGAGAAGAAGCCATTGAAGCAAGGAAGAAAGGGTTGAGAATAGTGAGAGAAAATTAAATAAGAGGGTTTTAGAGATTTGAAGAGAGGGTTTGTAAGGATGTTGTATATTTCGTCGTTGGGTTTGATAATAAGTTGAGTGTTATGGTAATATATTTATATAGTCTGTGGGTTCTCATGCAAATGGGTTTTTTTAATTCACTTTCTGGAAGCGAAACCGTGTATTGAAAGGTGTTAAGCAATATGGTAGAGCAGTATGAAGATGATGAAGTTTCCTAAAGTTTGAACCGTTCTCTCCATCCTCGAGAAATTATTTAAATGAGGTGGTCATCACATATACATCTAAATATTTCTCTGTCCTCTAATAACCGTTTTGGAGGGAAAATTATTAGGTGTTCTCGATGCAAAGAGACCAATTTTTTAAAACTGTCGGATGTAAATTTTCAAATTTGTCTGCCCCAAATAACCGTTGGATACACTATTGATGTATACTTTTGTCATTTCTCTCTTACATCTAACGGTGCAAAACTACCGACCTCATTGCACCAAGAGCACCTAAAAAATTTCTCGTTTTGGACGTATTTTTACCATTTCTTTCTTACATCCAACTATGTGAAATCCTACCATCTTCATTATACGACCTCATCAAATAATTTATTCTCATCATCATAAACAAATTGTTCTCTCTCTCCCACTGGTTTAGTGTATGTTTGGAATACCTTTTAATATAAATGTTTTTGAAGAATGCATTTTATTTTAAACATTTGATATAAAAATTGTTTAGAATTTAAACATTTATATGTTTGGTTATATTTTCCTCATAAGTATTTTTATACACAAGTTATTATACTACTAACAACTTTAAAAAAAAAAAAAATTCTTTCAAGTGTTTTTTCTCAAAATGGTTTATTTTCCAGTCTCATTTTTTTAATAAGTCATTTGTAATGATTGTCAATTTTTTTTTTTTAATTAAACACTTAAAAAGTTAAACCAAACATACCATGTGTTTTTCAAGAATGTATTTTTTTAAAAAATATTTTGCATAAAAATTGTTTATAATTTAAACACTTATATGTTTGGTTACATTTTCTCGTAAGTGTTTTTATACACAAGTTATTATATACTTAAAAACTCTTTTTAAAAAATTTGCTTTCAAGTGTTTCTCGTTTATTTTTCAATCTCATTTTTTCATAAGTCATTTTTTTTTTTTTGTTTTCAAGTGTCAAACATTAGAATTTTTTTTTCAAAATTAAACACTTGAAAAGTTAAACCAAATCATACCTTAGACGATTTTCATAGTTTTTTAAAACTATAGAAACTAAATTAAAACATTTTAATTCATAAGAAACTGAGCCGACACAACACAAAAGATGAAATTCAAACTATTAAAATCATAAAGACCACATCAAAACATGGAATCTAATTTAGAATTTTTAATCTAGAATATTTAAATGGGGTTAATTAGAGTGCTAATTGTTGACTAGGGGACAAACAAACCCTAGTGGGAAATATATAATAAGTTGAGTAGAAAGCAGAGGGAAATACCTGGGGCTGCATGGGACCAAGTAGGTTGAGAGCTGAGAGGATATTGAGCGAAAGTCATAGATTTGCATGAATATCATCTTCTTTAATTTAAGGGAATGGTTAGGAGAATATTTTAAGTTGAATGAAAAATAATATTTTTTAAGGGCACAAGCTCAACAATATTTTAAAGAACACAAGCTCGTAAAAAGAAAATAATAAAAAGATTATAAATTACAAAACATTTGCAAGTTGACGAACTTCTATATTTGAATATATGATAAGTTTAATAGTCTCTCTTTATTAATATATATGTTATGATTATCGAAGTGATCCTTGTCCATAGGACACCAATCCAATTTCAACTCTTCTACATTATTTCTATTAGACCAAAATTTGGAAGAGTGAAAGTGAAATAAGAAAATCAACCGTGACAAATCTTTGCATAAAGATAAATAATAATAAATATAAATCGATCAATCAACTGTGTCAAAATCTAATTAATTAATTGAAGGTTTTATTAAATCTTAACAAAAAAAAAAAAAAAAAGTTATGAAATGTTTTCAATTCTTCCATTCAAACCTATCTTTTTAAAAAAGCTTCTAATTTTAAAGTTGAGTTAAAATTTAGGACTTGTACTTTTCAAAGTTTCATTATTATTTTTACTGATAAGAAACTATATTACTAAGACATATGTGAGGTACATACAATCAAGGAAGGCTTATATGAGGGAGGCTAATTATATGGGTGCATGTCCTCTAGTTAAGAGTTATGGTGGCAATATTATAATCACAAAATGAAGTCAATTTTGATTTTCAAGAAAAAGATGAATACATATAAAAGAATAATAGTAGTATGTAAGGAAATACCTATAGTACACGAGTATCTAACTAATATATTGTCCCATGATATATATCTTGTGTATTTCATTCAAGTTTCAAATCGATAGAAACTAATGGATATCATTTCAAAACCATCACTCCTCTCTAGAGGGATATCGGCAAATTATGAGTAAAAACATTTCATGAATTTATGCCACATGGATGGTGATCAGAAGAAGCACCTAAGAAAAATTTAATCCATAAAATTGTGATTGTAGATAGAAAAAGGGGCTCCAATGAGGCTTAAAGAGCCATGAACGGGAATCCATCTTGAATTTTATTGGTTGCATTGAAGCTATGGGTGCATCACAGTTCACATAAAAATTTCAGAGCCTGTTTGGTAGGTAATTCAGATTTTGTTTTATGTTTTCAGATTCACTGAATAATTGACTGAATATGCATTTGAAGATGTGTTTTTGAAAATTGTTTTCAGTGTATTCCGTTTTTTAATTTGAAAATTTAAAATGTAGAATTATATCAAAAGAGACAAAAACTTTAATAAATATAGTATTTCTTGTTATAAATTCAATTTATTTTTGTTAAATTAAAATATTTATGATATAATGTTATTATAAATTATATGATATTGTATAATAATAATTATACAAAATTTATAACATATAACATGTTTATAAATGAATTAATAATAGTTTATATTCAACTTGATATTGAGTTGATAACTACAACTAGTTCACAGTTTATAAATATATTATGAAATACATTTTTAACCTTTGTTTAAATCAAGATCTAATTTAAGAAAGAGAAGAAGAAGAAACTTTTGAGTTGGGTTGTCCGAGTTTTTCGGGTCACCGGGTTACTTGTACACCCCTAATCTAAACCGGCTTTTTATTATGGCCATTTTCAAGAAATACCCATTGGCGGGCAGGGCTGGGCTTTTGGGCTGAAGAGGCTTGGGCTTTTCTTTCTATTTTTTCCTTTTCTCATGCTAAAAGCGTTGGCAATTTTTTAGCTCATACTTTAGCATCTTCTTCTTTTTCTGATGTATTTATTTATCCTCTTTTTCCTTCTTGGCTTATTAGCCTTGCTGTCAGGGATGTTTTCCTTTAATAAAATTCTTATTTTGAAAATCATTTTAAGAAAATTGGAAGAAAACAACAGGCATAATCTTAAAAAACCAAATGGTTATCAAACGAGACTTAGTTTATTTATGTAACTTAGAAGCCTTGAGCCCTACTTATCTTCGCCACTATCATGATTATTATGATTAGTTTTCTCTAAACCATCACCATCCATATATCTATATATTTTTAAATTGTGTGTGGAAAATTTATGTGGGATGTGACTTAATCATCATTGGACGATAGATACAAATTTTAAGTAGGTTGCATTAATTATTTCTCTCACACCCTTTTCTAAAAAAATTACTTCTCTCACACATATCCAACATTGTTTAAGACAATTGATGGTTAAACTTTCACTGATAATCATTTTAGGTGTGTTCTTGTGGGTAGGGTGATGAGAGTTGAAAGATTATTATGTATCAAACAATTTAAAAATGTTTTGAAGTTGGTGTTTTTCCTCTTAAACTACAATATATATTCCTACTATTATGGTAATATAACTACTAAAAATTAGATATGGTTTAAGATAATGAAATTCCATGGTATGAGAACATTATTATTTTCTTCTTTTTTTCATCCAAAATCATATAACTAAAATAAACAAATAAGAAAAAGATCAAT
The DNA here is from genome assembly GCA_036850905.1 of Luffa acutangula. Lineage (NCBI taxonomy): Eukaryota > Viridiplantae > Streptophyta > Magnoliopsida > Cucurbitales > Cucurbitaceae > Luffa > Luffa acutangula. The sequence goes on from CM072090.1 coordinate 51,475,099, forward strand.
AGTAAAAAAATTATCGAAAATGAACAAGAAAATCCATCGTTCAACAATGCAAATCAAAACCTAATTGATTTGGTTCAAGGTTCCATTTAATCTTTCAAAAACATATCATTAGAATTAAAATCCATCCATCTAACTCGTCTTTTAAAATAGATTTAAAATTAATTGGGTGTATATAGCCTTCAATTCAGTCTCTATAATAATTTCAAAATTTTCTAAATAATATTTGTTATGGATAATTCTAGTGTAACCGAAATTCTCGAAAATTTGGTTTGGGTCCACTCGAATTAGACCAGAAAGAGAAATAAAGATCAAAAGGAGGTGGTCTGGCGGCCCACCTCCATCCTCAGCCTCGGCATTGGCTCGAGGCTTAGGAGACAATCGGCCTCGGCCCAATGCTGAGGCCGACCAAACCTTTAAGCCCAAGTGTGGCTTCAGTTTCAAGGAAGGGTCCTCCTAGACCTGTGGGAGCTTCAATTACTTGGCTTGGGTCCGCGGCAAACGATTGAGGTAAAGAAAAACCCTAGCTCTGAGAGAGGTACAAAAGGACCTCTCCTAATCCTGAAAAGGGGATTGATCAACTTATTCTACCAGCTTTCTTACTCTGTTACTCTACTGATTCTCCATTGTTTGCAGCATTCCCTCTGATTACTGACTTAAGTATCGGAGTGTGTGTGGCAAATACCACACTGGTCTGCAGTGTTTACCCCATATTTGCAGGTCATGTTTTTACCGTCTTCAACAAATTCACTGTTGGTGTCACGTGAAGGTCAGGTGAGTTGGTTGGCCAGATTTTGTCATCAACAATATTTTCTATTATTATTAGTTATTATTGACAGTTACAAAATTTCCCTACTATTAGTGAGCACTAAATAAAAGCATATCGTAAAAAGTTATGTATAGACATTATTGTATAATTTTTTTTTAAAAAAAACATTATTGTAAATTAAATGAAGTTTATGATATGCAATGATAGTTATATTTTAATGATGTTAGGGCGTAACAAGATATATTAGTTGAAGAACTTGAATTTGAACATGGAAATATTAGCTGTATATTGCTATTTGTTATATTAATTGACTTCAATATATTTTATTTTAATCATAGTTTCTTACGATCTCTTTCTATGAAATTAGTTAGCATGCAGTTGGTTTGTTACAGCTAATTAATTCTGTATATTAATATTTTGAGAGCACTTCTGTAAACACAAGACTTTGAATAATAATACTCTTATTCTCTCATCTTTGATTTTTCGTATTAGAGTTAAAGTTGACTTTTAAGAAATTATTTTGATTAATTAACAAGAAAAAAAGACTAGAACTAATATTATTTTATAGTGGAATGGATAATGTCTATTTAGCATTTAATTCAATTTACAAATGAAATTAACTATATGGTAGACAAGACAGCTAAACAAATCTAACACTTATTTTATAAAGTTTTTTATTTTTTTTTTTTTAGAAAAATGCTACTTTATTGAGGGAGTATGTAAGGCACATACAAGCTTGCAACAACAAGATTACAAAAAAGAAATCCAATTAAGAGCGATAGAAGCAACATCATAAAGTTTTTAATTTTTAATTTTAAAGTCAAATTTGGGGTTCCAAACTTCCAAATATACTCGGTAGGTTGCTAGATAATACATTATTATTTAAAAAATAATAATAAAACATCGCCTATTTTATCATTTTAGCTTTCTCTCATTTAACCCACACTTAACTTTTTCAAGTCTATCTAATTTTGTAGATAGCATAGTTTAATTGACATAAAACAGATTAGAAATTCGAACAGAACAAAAAAAAAATAAATAAATAAAATCTTGAAAAAGTTTATTTTATAGATTTCTTAACATTTTACTAATGTTATTAAGAATTAAATGGTCAACCCGAACCTAGCTTTACTTGGTTAAAGTATATATTTTCAACCAAGAAATCAAATATTTCATTCTCCATCCCAAATATTATTGAACTAAAAAGCATATGAATAAAATAAATAAAGTGTAATTTAAAGTTATAAATGTAATTAAAATCAATTAGGTATATTATAGTAACTAAATTAATAATTTTAACTTAAAAAGTAAAATCACATGGACAAATATTTTTAATTCAATAATTGCAGGACGTGTGGATTGAACCATGGATCTTTGGAATAATAATTGAGGTCTTGTACGTCCATTGAATTATGCTTGATTTAGCAACAACATTTTCTTTTTTTAAAATAAAAATAAAAAAGGACAAAATAAATCACGTATGCTAAATTACTACAAAACATAGAGGAAATTTCTCATTAATTATACACTTGTATGCTTTCATTATTCATCTGCAACATCATAGGCAGAATAATTACACGATATAAATTCAAATTCAAACAGAATTATGAATTCAAAGAAAAACAAGAAATAATTCACAAAATGCATGCAGATAATTAATAATGAATTGAGAGACAGAAGCTTTCAAATCAATTCACAGCGCTGCAATGGCGCCTGATCTCACCCTGCGATCCTGTAAGGACGTCAAGGTAGCCGAGTTTAACCATCCCCTTTGTGAACTTGGAGGCCCATATCTTGCCATTGTGTGCATATTTCAACACTAGTTTGGAGGTGGAAGGGTGGTGCAACAATGTTTGATCAGAGCTCAATAGTCCACGGTTTTTGGTCAGTCCGATGTAGTACTGGTTGTCCACATGAGCAGGGGTTGAGAAGTCAAGGTCCACCTCTTCCAGCTTAGAATCTGGGACACCTCGAGGGCATTTGGTCTTTAAGTGAGCTGCGTATTTGGGGTCCATCCAAGGGTCCTGTTTGTGAGTTGCGTTGAAGGAATAAAGCCTGTTACTGAAGGTGTGGCACTCGGCGGCTCCGATGGTGTGGGCGCCGGAAAGAGTCGTCATCTCTGTTAACGAGAATCCTTTCTTGGCAAAGAGCTTGCCGAGTTCCTCAAGTTTGCTGTTGGGATCAGGAAGATGTTTAGCATCCTTCTTTCTCGAGATGCGCCCGTCGCGACGCCCTGCTGGCACGTCATATTTTATACCTGTAAAGAATTTCATCAACTTAAGATTTTTAGTTGAATATAATATTGCTAAGTTTTAACCGGGACAATTCTTGGTTAAATACTATTTCCTACACACTACAGCTAAAGTGTTGACAATTAGAAAATAATTTTTTTCTCATTTTCTACTTTTCTACATTTCTCTCTCTTATTAGTTAGATTTTTTATAGAGATGTGTTAGGGGGAGATTCCTAAGAAGTCAAAGTTGGGTTTCAAATAAATTGGAGGAGAGAGAGGAGTAGGTATAAAGTGTTTATCTTTCCAATAGAAGATAATGACAAACAATTCATGGCAATAATTTTTAATTGTGATCCATGTTTGGAAGTATCGTTTAATTTAAATGTTTTTCAAGAATGCATTTTTTTAAAAACATTTTGTATAAAAATTGTTTGGAATTCAAACATTCATATGTTCGGGTTGCATTTATTCATAGGTGTTTTTATACACAAGTAATTGTATACTTAAAACTTTTTTAAAAAAAGTTAATTTCGAGTATTTCTCTCAAAATGGTTTATTTATCTATCTCATTTTCTAACAAGTCATTTTTAGTGGTTGCCAAACACTAGACATTTTTTCAAAATTAAACACTTGAAAAGTTAAACCAAACACATCCAAGTGTGGCTGAATTTCAAAAAGTAAAAGACATGTTAAAAATATGAATAAAAGAAATTTAAAAAGTTACTGATAATTTATCAAGACAAGTTTTTGGTTTGGTAATAGTTTTAGATAATACCTCCAGCTTTATGAATGCCATCACGGGCAGCGAAGGCAAGGATGTCAGCGCAAGACACAGTGTTGGGACAAACAGCTTCAACATGGGCCTTGGCTTTATCGATAATCTCGAAACCTGACAAGCTTGGAAAGTTTACAGGATGATCTCTCTCAGCTGGATGTCCAGGAGTGGATTTCAGCAGTATAGAACCATCACAACCCTAAAATCAAAACACACGTAATCAGATTGAATTCAAGAGAACTACTTAAAGCAAGAAAAGTTTAGGGAACTTTGGGGTTTACTCTGATAAAACAGTCATGGAAATGCATTCTAAGAATAGCGGCCGGGACACTGGAGTCTTTAGTTATGGCTTCGTATATGACTTTCCTGACTATGGCCTCAGCATCAGGGCAAGATGAACGGTAGAAACCCACTTTTAGGGTTGCAGAAGCCAAAGTGGTGAGAGAGAGGAAGAAGATGATGCATGAGAGCTTTGAGAGAAGTTTGAACTTCTGGGGAGAAGAAAAAGCCATTGAACAAGCCAGAAAGAAAGTTCTTAGGATTTGAAGATAAGGTTTTTCTGTTTTGTCTTCTTTTAATTTCTTTCAGTGGGGTTGAGAAGAATTTGGGTGTTGTGGCAAAGTATTTATAGTCAGTGGTTTCTTAAGCAAATAGGGCATTTTTAATTCACTTTAATGAAAGCTGTTAAACAACGAACATGGTAGAGAACAAAAGTGTTCAAGCTGATGAAGTTTTCCTAATAAAGTTTGAACTGTTCTGATCTCTTTTGTAAACACAAGTTGTTCCCTCTTTCTCCCACTGGCACAAACCCCTAAAATATAAATATTTGTTGGGTTACAAATTTCATTGCTATAATTTGAACATACAGAGATTCCATCTTGGTCCAATGATTTTAAAATATTTTAAATTTTTTTTTTAGAAAAAATGACTTTATTGATCGGCGTATGTGAGTAACATGCAAGCTATAGAAAGGTCTTCCAATTTAAAGCAGTAACTGAAGACCAAAGAGCAGCCAAAGATAAAATATCCTCCTATAAAGAGTGGGAAGAACGAGCATTGTCTTGAAAAATATGGTTGTTCCTCTCCAACCAAAGGTACCCGATGAAAAATTTAAATTTAACCTCTACGGCTTAACCCCAAATTTACCATGGTTCTAATTTGGTCTCTAAAAGTGTTAAAAAATATTTAATTAAACCTCAAAAAACATTCTTGTTATCTTAATATGTTTTCATTTTACCTGAAATTTACTTTATTGTATTAGAATTAAGGATGGTATGTGAAGTTTAACGATGTCCAAACTATAGAAATGGAATTAAAACTTTCAAAATTACGGAACCAAATGAAAATTGAAACTAAACGTAGACTATAAAAAACGAGGGTACGTAACTATATTAAAACAATAGTGATTTACCCAAAACTAAGTTCAAGTCAAAGGCCAGAATTTGTAATTCGATCTAGAATAATACTTAATTGAGGTTGATTAGAGAGCTAATTATTGAGTTGACAAAGGCCTAGTAGGAGATTTAAAATAAGCTTAGTAGTGAGAAGGGAAATTCCAGGGGCTGCATGGAGAGAGAGAGAGAGAGTAAACGATTTGTATGAAGATCGATCACTTTCATTCTACTTCTTTTGAGGGAATAGTTCGAACAATATTTTAAGTTGAAAAATGAAAAGAAATATTTTTAAGAGCACAAGCTCGTAAAAAGACAATAATATTAAAATCGACAGCCTAACAAACATTTGCATGTTGATCATGATGTTTAATATTTAATTACTAAGTTAGGTAATTGCTTTATTTATAGGGAAGAAAGAGATTATCCAACTAATCATTTGTCCACAAAATACCAATTCAATTTGAACTCTTCTACGTCATTCTCTACTAGTCCAATTTTAAAAATAATAAAACTTTTTTTTTTTTTTTTTTTTTAATTTGGCTACTTAAAAAAAATAACTAAAAAATGTAAAAGGAAAGCAATATCAAGTAGGACATTATAATCTTTTATTCAAGATTCGGATCTTCATCACCTAATACTTCAAATTACTCGAAGAAAGAGTAAAAAAATGTGTGAGAGGTGAGTAAAAATTCGGTTCTCTTCGTTTTAGGCCCTATCGACAATTGGATTGAACCGATCGATTTTTTGAAAACAAGACCGACCTAAATGTCTAATAAGGTGTAAAATGTCCGTTCAAAAGTATATAATAACTTGTGTATAAAAACCCTTAGTAATATTACATAAACATGAAGTTCTCTATCTCAAAATCAATTGGCAAGGAGATGAGTAAATCGATATATCTTATAAATTGTAAGGTCTACCCTCATCTTTTTAATGTGGGATCCTTAACAAGTAAAACAAAAGCAACAAAGAATTGGGTTGAACCAAATCAATAGTTCGGTTAAGTTCGGTCGGTCGGTTTTCAATTTTTTGTTTGCACCCTATTAAAGAGGGATAGAAAAGTTTGATGGAACCCTAATGTGTGTTTGACCAATTATCAAGATTCTTATGTGCAAGCCAAAGCGTAAGAGGGAAGAAAATGATTTTGAATATAATTATTTCATGGAGGAAGGGATGGAATAAGTATATATGTGTCTTATAATTACAGTTGTATAACAATCCAACCAATTATTCCACTAAAAAAGTCTTCTTATATCTTACCCGCAGACGCAACATGATCATTTTTTTTTCTTTTAATATCTCTCTCTTTAAAGAGATAGCTTGTGATCAAGAATAACCATGTGGAATAAATGGTGAAATGGGTGTGAAATCAAAAGTTTAGTTAAACCCTAAACCCTAAACCCTATCCAATTTGTCTTTTTAAAAAAGCTTTAATCTTAAGGTTTAGTTTTAATATGTAGGTCATATACTTTTAACTGTTTCATCATTATTATTATAATGTTTTTATAAGAAACTAATTTATTGAGGAATACATATATATGTGGCCCATACTGAAGGGGAGGCTTATATGAGAGTATTCTAGTTAAGAGCTATAGTTTGGTAATATTCTACTTACAAACAATAAAATAAAATAAAGTGGATCTTGATGTCCAAGAAGAATAGTTGATAGAATAATAATGATTTCTTCTCAAAGAGAATTTTTTTTTTTTTTTTTTTTTTTTGAAAAGAGATAATTTATTAATGAGAGCATGTGAGGAACATGCGGGATGAGAGTTAGAGAAAAGCTTTCCAATTCAAAACTATAGAAGAAGCCTGGTAATTAGAGAAAGCTTTTGTGGAGGATGCCCAAAAGGATGCAAGCGTAATAATATCTTCCCAAATGTTGACATAGGTTTGGGATGTGCTCTGAAAAATCCGCCTATTACGCTCACCCCAAATAACCCATAAAATTGTTGCCGTCATGGACTGAATAAGTATCTCCCGCTGCGAAGTAGCCTTGACTGCGAAGGACTCTAAACAAATCCAATTCACCTGTCTAGGAATTGGCATATTAATACCGGTAGCTAGATGAAAAGAGCGCCAAATGTCTGAAGCAACCCCACAATGGATAAAAATATGATCCAACTCATCTGAGCCTGCGTGGCAAAGGGGGCAACAGCTCGGATTTAGAGCAGTGGATTTGAAAATACGTTGAAGCCTGTCTGTTGTATTTAATCTTTTGTAAATAACCGTCCAAATAAAGAATTTGATCTTTTTTGGAATCAGAGCCTTCCATAGATTTGAGAAAATAATGGAATGAGGCTGTGGCCGATCTGGCGATGACATATTCAAATAGAAATGCCTAGCTGAAGCAACGGAGAAGCGCCCCTTGGAGTCCGGGTTCCAAAGCATGTGGTCCGCCCCTCCAGATAATGCAGGAATTGTTCTCAAAGAGAATTAGGGTTTAGGAAATGTAATCAACCTACCATTTTCAAGTTAAATTTAATATCTAATTCAATTTAACGTTTTTATAAATTCAAGCTAAATTTGGGGTTGTAAACCATTCATCATAGACCGTCAATCTAATTCAACTAGTTAAGTCGATCATCCACCCCTCATTAACTAATGGTATGATTTGGTTGACATTGTTTCCAAAGAAGTGAAAATTTTTTATATGGATTCTACAACTTAGAAACTTGAACACAGCTGAGAAAGTATAACGTCGTTGCCCTTCCCATTTGTCTTAGTCCCAATTGGTGTGTGCTCTGTAAAAAAAAACTCAGAAACGATAGATCATGTTTTCATTCATTGTCCTTTTGTAGCTAGCCTTTGGCATAATATTTTGAGCAATTCAAGTATCCTCTCTTCACCAGTCAAACAGGATTGCAGAGATTGCCTTGCTCTTCCTTTAGCTAGTACACGTAACATCTTGTGGTCCAATATTTTTTTATTCAATTCTCTAGAATTAATATCTGGCTAGAACGCAACAACATGATTTTTAATGGTAATTCCAAGACCTCTTCTTTTCTTTGGGAAGACATCATCATCATTGTCGCTTCTTGGAGCTCCAAATCCAAGTTCTTTTGTAATTATGATACTTCAACTATCGTTTTAAATTGGAGGGCCTTCCTCTAGTTTCTCCCTTTCGTTTGTATGTTTCTTACATACCCATCAATGAAGTATCTTTTCCCAAATAAACTAGTCAACACATACACTTTCTACTGAGAGATCAAAGAGACATACACTTTCTACTAAGAGATAAAGATTCTAATCTCTACCTCGACATGTCTTTGAAATTAAAAAAAAATATCGGTAAACAGCTAAAATAAATGTTGTCACAACAACACACCAGTTCTAAATTAACCTATCAAATACCTGTCATTTATCAAACATATCCAAGTGTATGTCACGTTGTCGAACCTTTTTTTTTAATGTTGATGTCACATTAGTTTTTTTTTCTTTTTTCTTTTTTCTTTTTTCTTTTTTGTGACTTTCACATTAGTATTTCATTGACAATGTTAACTATATAAATTAAATATAAGACAATTTTCAAAAAAATAAAAATAAATATAAGACAATGATTGGCATTTTCGAGCGGAATAATATTCTAAATTACCCTGCGTTAAATTACTATAATAAATGAAAATTTCTAATTAAATATGCATGTATTCTTTTCATTAATCATTATACAGAAAAGTCAATGAATCATTTTATAATAAAAACTACAACCATTTGACCTTTGAAAAAAAAAAAAAAAAACTACAACTAACTTTTTTTTTTTTTTTGAAAAAAAAAAGATAATTAGATGAATTGCTCAGCAATGCTCATCGGAGCTCAACAGCCCACGGTGGTCGTCTCTCAGCAAGTACAAGGGTTCAAAAGGTTCGTGTAGAAAACTCAACCACGGCCACACTAAGGCATCCATAACTTTCTTAAAGTTGCCAACAAGAGCATAGTTCAACCGGCATATAGTTGTTCTGATAACCACGAGGTATGTAGTTCAAATTCTCCACCACCATATTGTAAAAAAACAAAAAAAACCTTTCTTAAAGTTTAAAGGTTAAAATCTCTTCTATTAATTTCATGCGAACTTCAATGTTATCATCACAATGTGACTATCCTTTAATTCCTTTTGATGTTTTTCAAAAAAAAAAAAAAAAAAAACTTTAAATGTATAATCAAACTATAGTTTTCAACTTCTTCCTACCATCAAAAAAAATTAATTAGGGAGAAGATCACATTAAAAGGATTTAGATAAGTTTGAGTTTAATCTTTGGCGTTTGAGTTTTTTTTTTTAATTTTAATTTTAATTTTAATTTAAAGTATCCCTAATATTTTATTAAATTTAAAAAAATTAAATAATAATACATTTGAAGAATACTGTGTATCCTCATCTACTAAAATAATTTTTAAAGAAGTTCAACTTCTAATTCAGTCCAAAAGAATAATTATAAGAATTTTTTTAACGTTGAAATGTGCTTTATTTAAAAAAAAAAAAAAACGTGGTACAAGAAATGGCATATATACACCGACGAAGACACGTAATGATGTCAAATTGAAATAGTATATTTCGATTTCAAAAAAAAAAAAAGAAATAGTATATTTCATTTTTAAAAGTTCTATGTCATACTTTTCAACTTCAAATTTCAACTTAATTAAAAATGGAGTTTAAAAACTACATACTTTTAATTTAGCTAAGAATTTGTATATATTTTTAAATAGGCAGGTGAGTATTTTTAAATAAAACTAGTAAGAAAGAGATTATCAAGAATTTTGTGTTGAAGTTGAAATTTGGCTAAATTATATAAAAAAAAATACCCTAAACTATGGGTTTGTTTCAAAAATGTCCCAGAACTTTGAAAAGTTTCAAAAATACCCCTGAACTTAAAAATATGCTTCAAAAATATCGTTGCTGCTAATTTTGGATGGAAACCGTTAAAGTTTCAATTTCAAAAATACCCTTGAACTTTAAAAAAAAAATTAAAAATACCCCTATTGAAAAATGCTTTTTTTTTCTATACTCTCACCGTAATTTTTTTTTTTTTTTTTTTTTTGGAAAGGAGATACTTTATTAATGGGAGCATGTGAGGAACATGCGGATAAGAGTTACAGAAAAGCTTTCCAATTCAAAGCTATAGAGGAAGCCTGGTAATTAGAGAAAGCTTTTGTGGATGATGCCCAAAAGGATGCAAGCGAAATAATATCTTCCCAAATGTTGATATAGGTTCGGGATGTGTTCTGAAAAATCCTCCTATTACGCTCACCCCAAATAACCCATAAAATTGCTCCCGCCATGGACTGAATAAGAATGTCCCTCTGCGAAGTAGCCTTGGCTGCAAAGGACTCTAAACAAATCCAGTTCACCTGTCGAGGAATTGGCATATTAATACCAGTAACTAAATGAAAAGAGCGCCAAATGTCAGAAGCAACCCCACAATGGATAAAAATATGATCCAACTCGTCTGAACCTGCATGGCAAAGGGGGCAACAACTCGGATTTAGAGCAGTGGATTTAAAAATACGTTGAAGCCTATCTGTTGTATTTAATCTTCTGTAAATAACCGTCCAAATAAAGAATTTGATCTTTTTTGGAATCGGTGCCTTCCATAGATTTGAGAATATAATGGAATGAGGCTGAGGCCGATCTGGCGATGACAGATTCCAATAGAATTGCCTTGCTGAAGCAACAGAGAAGCGTCCCTTGGAGTCCGGGTTCCAAAGCATGTGGTCCGCCCCTCCAGCTAATGCAGGAATTGGAAAGGAGGAAGCACATTCCGCCTGAGCAAAGGCCTCCCTGTCGAACAAAGGGCGTCTAGGATAAAGCTTCCACGATGAAGTGGTGTGGTCCCAGGCATCCGAGACAGTCATATCTTTCCTACTGGACAGCGCAAAGAGCCGAGGGAGGGCTTGATGTAATGGCCCATGATCGGTCCAAGAGTCATGCCAAAAAGAGATTTTACTGCCATCCTTAAGATTCCAAACTGTATTTGCCAGAAAAGATGAGGCTTGCTTGAGAATTGATGTCCATGGCGCTCGGGAGGAAGTGAATCGCGTCTGAGTTGGGAGAGCTCCCTGTCTATGGGTTGTATATTTTGCTGAAATGACTCGCTTCCACAGAGAAGTCTCCTCATGAAAGAATCTCCAAAGCCATTTGACTTGAAATGCGCTATTTGTGATTCTAGTCTTGAATAAGCCCAAACCCCCAGCCTCAATAGGCGCAGCCACCTTATCCCAGCTAACTAAAGGGATGCTACTACTTTGGTCATGCCCATGCCAAAGAAAAGATCTGATAATCTTATCTATACTAAAGCAAACCGATTGCGGAGCTTTAAAGATAGATAACAAGTAGTTGGGAATGCCACTTAAAGTTGCTCTAATCAAGGTTAGTCTTCCTCCCTTTGAAATATAGGAATAGCGCCAACTATCCAATTTACGATGAATCTTATCAACCGTATTAGCCCAGAACGAAGACGATGATGGATTACCCCCCAAGGGAGAGCCTAAATAAGGAATGGGAAATTGGGTCGTTGGGCATCCCCAATTGGCGGCAATTTGAGCAACTCTGGAATCCTCCACGTTGATACCCGTTATAGAGGATTTGCTGAAGTTTATATTGAGACCCGAAGATAGCTCAAATACTTTGATAATGTTGAACAGGTTGCCTAACATAGCATCGTTATCTTGAACAAAAAGGAGAATGTCATCTGCGAATAGAAGATGAGAGACAGAGACGGAGTTGAGAGAACAACCCTTAACAAGCCCCTTTTGCTCAGCCGACTGAAGAATTCGACTAAGATAGTCCATAGCTAGGACAAAGATAAAAGGGGAGATCGGATCTCCTTGACGAATGCCTCTTTCGGCCTTGATTTTGCCTCTTGGCTTCCCGTTAAGCAATATGGAATATGAAACTGAGGTGATGCAAGCCCGGATCCACTTACGCCAGGTGATAGGGTATCCCTTGAAAGCAAGAATCTTATCAACGAAGTTCCAACAGATCTTGTCAAAAGCCTTTTCAATATCTAGCTTTATAACAAATCCTCTCGTGCGAGAGCATTTCCAGAAATCAATAGCTTCATTAGCCACCAAAATAGCATCAGTAATTTGACGACCTTTTACAAATGCTAGTTGATTCTCAGATATTGTCCCTTGGAGAGTACTTTTAAGCCTTTCTGCAAGAGTCTTAGCGATAAGGCGATAGAGAACTGTGGTGAGACTAATGGGTCTAAAGTCTTGAATTTGCATAGCTTTATTCTTCTTTGGTATCAAAGTAATGTAGGTTTCATTAACATTACAGTTGATGATACCCTTCTGAAAGAAGTCATGGAACACTTCCATAACTGAAGGCCTGATAGCAATCCAGGACTTTTTAAAGAATTCAACAGTAAATCCATCCGGGCCAGGGGACTTGTTATGACCCATTGCTTTTAGATTCTGAAATACTTCTAGCTCTGAAAAAGGCTGAATCAAAGATGTCGCCTCAGGACCAGAAATAGGGCACCAATTTAAATTTGAGACCATCCATCCTTCAGAAGTGGTGCCCTTGAATTTGCATACTCTCACCGTAAATTATTTTTCCATGAAAATTAATGCAAAACTTTGCATTTTTCAATAAGGGTATTTTTCATTTTTTTTTTTTTAAGTTCAAGGGTATTTTTGAAACTAAAACTTTAACGGTTTCCATCCAAAATTAACGACAATAATATTTAACTTTTTAAAGTTCAAGGCCATTTTTAAAACAAACCTCATAGTTCAGAAGTATTTTTTATAATTTAGCTGTTAAAATTTCTCTATGTTAAATTATATTTAACAGTGTAAACATGTCAAGGTGAGAGTTTCTAGGATGGGGATGAGCACACTCAAACTATTCTCGTTACAAAATTCTTCATTAAATTTTGCAAGAATCAAAGGTGAGATTCACCACGGCAAATTCACAAAAAAAAAAAAAAAAAAAAAAAAAAAAAAGTTCTTTCTCCATAGAAAGGAGAGTTAAAAAAAAGTAAATGTAAACATATATTTAAAGCTTTAAACTTTTAGTGTGAGGTTGGAGTTGGAGACAAGGACAAGGAATGCAATCTTCATCCTCATTCTTGAAATTAAAATAGAGAAAATTTCGCTCTTATTCCGACTTCTATGCCAACCAAAACGATGATGGAGTAAATTAATTCGGTGGTAGTCAAAGTGTGAGCATAACTCAGTGGTAATTCGTAGATTAATCTGGTGGTAGTCAAAGTGTGACCATAACTCAGTGATAATTCACATATATACCTTTGACTAGAAGTTTGAATTTCCACTTTGTAATGTTTTTTTATTTGCCTAATTAATTTTTAATTTAATTTTAGGACTCCTTTACTTTTGTAATTGGATCTAAATTTAAAAATACAAATTTTGTTCATTAATTTAAAGTTTCTAATTCAAAATAGTAAGTTCACAATAAATACGCATATGCTTTTATTATTCAATTACAACATCACATATTCTCCATAAAAGAATCACAAGAAAATTTCAAAGACTTACAGGAAGACACAAAAACGAGAAGAATTACACACTTCTACACTTAACCTTAAACACATAAAAACTCAATGAATTTGAACAAAACAAGAAAATCTTTTTCAAGAGGCAAAAATGTTCTAATATGATAATAATATATGGTTCATGAAACCCATGGACATGTAATCCAATTTGGTTATTCTCCCTCATTGTCAATTTAGTTTTGAGATGAAACCCATGTAATATAATATGATAATAATATATGGTTCATGAAAAAGAAAGACGAGTTTTATGGAATTTGAGGCATACTCTAATAAAACAGTCATGGAAGTGTAGTCTGATCAACCCAGCGGCAATGCCAGAGTTTTGAGAGATGGCTTTCTACGACATTCTTGACAATGTCCTCAACATCGGGACAAGATGATTCATAGAAATCCACTTCTAGGGTTGCAGAAGAAAGAGTGGAGAGAGAGAGGAAGAAGATAATGCATGAGAGCTTTTGAGAGAAGTTGGAACTTCTTGGAAGAAGAAGCCATTGAAGCCTGCGTTGAAGAAGAAATGAACAAGTAAGAGGGTTTTTAGGAAGTTAATTTTTGTTGGGTTTAAGGAAGAATGCAATGCTAATAATGTATTTATAGCCTGAAGGATTCTTATTGGTAAACGAAACCGTATTTTGAAGGCTGATACTAAGACCAAAAAGGTGGCTAATATGGAGTTATCTAAGTTTGAACTGTTCTCTAATCTTTGTCATAAACAAAATGGGGGAATTGGAGAGGTATTAATGACTAGGGAAAACAAAGCCCTATTGGGAGAGATTTAATATCAAGTTTAATCAAGAAGGTCTGTAGAGAGAGAATCAAATATTTAATTTGTATGTACTATATATCCTTTCATACCTCTCTTTCAAGAGAAATTATTTAAAGGGTCAAAACAATCGATGGTTCTACACTAAAGAAATAAAGCTGGGAGAATTTCTGTAATTCAGTGATGAATGATTTTCATTAACGAATAGCACAGTACAGCTTGACATATATAGGAAAAACAGCAGTACGTGGAGTACTCTGATAGGGGACAGCAATAACAAACTTTATACAAGGAAATAGGAAAAATAACCCTGAAGAATAAACAGATAAATAACATTTTATCATCCCCCCGCAAGCGAAACTGGACGAGGTTGTACTGTAAGCTTGGAATGAAGACTTTGAAAACGAACAGTAGGAAGCGGCTTAGTTAATATATCAGCTAACTGATCTTCAGACGGAACAAATCGGACAATGAGTTGTTTGCGTATCACTTTCTCTCTAATAAAATGATGATCGATTTCGATATGCTTGGATCGACTATGAAGAACGGGATTTGCGGCCAAGTATGTTGCACTTATATTATCACACAGCAATAAAGGGGCAGACACAGGGGAGAAACCAAGTTCAGTCATCAGAGATTGAATCCAAACCACTTCAGCAGCCGCATTAGACAACCCACGGTACTCGGATTCTGCACTAGAGCGAGATACCACCTTCTGTTTAGCTGAAGACCAAGAAATAAGATTGCTGCCAAGAAACACACAATAGCCGCTAGTACTTCTCCTATCATCAGGACAACTTGCCCAATCGGCATCAGTATAACAAGTTAAAGCAAGAGGACCGGAATCAATAAAAGACAAACCAAGAGAACATGAAGTTTTAAGATACCGAAGAATACGCTTTACTAGATTCCAATGAGTAGATGTCGGAGCGTGCAAAAACTGACATGCTTTATTAACAGCGTGGCTCAAGTCCGGTCTCGTTAAAGTACAATATTGTAAAGCACCCACGATGCTTCGGTACTGTTTTTGATCCTTCAAAATATCACCATCATGAGCAGAAATGGGAGAGCCGGTTGCCATGGGAGTGGCCATCGGTTTGCAAGATAGCATATCAGCCCGCTTGAGAAGATCAGAGAAATATTTTTGTTGACAAAGGTGCAAAGAATTCTGAGTGCGGTGGACTTCAATACCCAAGAAGTAAGATAAGTTACCAAGATCTTTAAGAGCAAACAACGAATTTAAAGATGAAATAAAACGTTGAATGGTGGCTGGACAACTACCAGTGATCAGCAAATCATCTACATAGACCAAAACCACTACAAAAACAGAATGCTTGTGATAGAAAAACATGGAAGTATCTGATTTAGAAGTTGAGAATCCCCAACCAAGAAGGCATGAGCTCAATTTGAGAAACCACTCCCTGGGACTTTGTTTTAGCCCATACAAAGCCTTGTGAAGTTTGCATATATAAGTAGGCTTTTCTTTGTCAATGAAACCAGGTGGTTGAGTCATATAAACATCCTCATGAAGATCTCCATTTAGAAAGGCATTATGAACGTCTAACTGCCTTATTACCCAATGAAAACGAACCGCAAGCGACAAGACAATCCGAATAGTGGCTGGTTTGATGACTGGACTAAAAGTCTCAAAGTAATCGATTCCATGAGTCTGATCAAAACCACGTGCAACCAGCCTTGCCTTATACCTTTCAATAGAACCATCTGGTTGAAGTTTAAGACGATAAACCCATTTACAACTCACCACAGTAAGTGAAGAAGAGGGAGGAACCAAAGTCCATGTGTTATTCTCAACTAAAGCTTGATACTCTTTATCCATAGCATCCCTCCATTCAGCATACTTAACGGCATCCTTAAAACAGGTTGGTTCGGTTAAAGATGGGGAGTGGACAGAAACAGAAGAGAGCCAGCATTTTGGTTTAAAAATACCAGCTTTAGACCGGGTAATCATGGGATGAAGGTTTGTGGGCTCAATGGTAGAAGGCTGAGGCAGAACAGAAGGTGAGGGAGGCTGAGATAGAGAAGGACGAAGGGATGGTGTAGATGTGGGAAGTTGTGAGGACTGAGGGGAGGGTGATTGGGTGGTAGACCGAAACTGATTTATAGAAGGGCTAAGGGTTGATGCCTGGTGGTGAACAGAACTAGAGGGAATGGGAGTAAATCCCGGCGGATGAGAGGGAGAGAGAGATGATGATGAAGCAGCGGAAGATGGAGCCAAAGCAAACATTGAAGGGAATGAAGGAACCTGAAGATTGAAGGGAGTTGAAGAAAAAAAGGAAGGATCAGGAGATGGAGACTTGACATGCCCAAATTTAAAATTAGAAGCTGCACAAGGGAAGACAGACTCATTGAATACAACGTGACGAGAAATATATAAACGCCCCGTTATAGGATCAAGACATAGATACCCTTTGTGACTAGTACTATAGCCAAGAAAAATGCATTCGGTGGAGCGAAAAATGAGCTTATGGGAGTTATAAGGACGTAAGAATGGAAAGCATGAGCAACCAAAGCTCCTGAGTAGAAAATAGTCCGGATGCCTTTGGTAGAGCATGAAATATGGACTTGAAGACTTTAGAACTGGGGAAGGCAATCTATTGATAATATATACAGCAGCTTGGAAGGCATAACTCCAAAAAGAAAGAGGTAAATGAGAGTGACCCAAAAGAGACAACCCTATCTCAACAACATGACGATTTTTACGCTCAACACGACCGTTTTGTTGGGGGGTATAAGGACATGATATGCGATGAAGAATACCTTGACTCAAAAGATAT
This sequence comes from Luffa acutangula, assembly GCA_036850905.1. Taxonomy (NCBI): domain Eukaryota; kingdom Viridiplantae; phylum Streptophyta; class Magnoliopsida; order Cucurbitales; family Cucurbitaceae; genus Luffa; species Luffa acutangula. The sequence continues at coordinate 51,492,332 of CM072090.1, forward strand.
TTAGAAAGAGATCGGTACTCCCCTCCCCAATCGGTTTGTAGACACCGAATAGAAGCGTCAAATTGTGTTTCTATGAGTTTCTTGAAGTTGAGAAAACAAGGTAAAGTTTCATCTTTGGACTTAAGCAAATAAAGCCATGAAAAACGAGTATAATCATCAACAAACAATAGGAAATAACGAGCTCCATTAATAGAAAGTTGAGGGGAAGGACCCCATACATCAGAATGCACTAATTGAAACGGCTTAGTAGTTTTAGTTTCAACTAAAGAAAAAGGAAGCCGATGACTTTTGGCTAATTGACAATGATTACAAAATTGATTGAGACTATTACAAGAAACACCACACAAAGACAAAACATTCTTCAAAGTTGCGGTGGCAGGATGTCCCAATCTGAAATGCCAATTTGGAGACTCTCGAACAGAGGAAACTAAAGCAACGGGAGGTGGAGACACTGAAGAAACCAAAGACACCGATGGAGAGAACTTGTAAAGGCCATTCTCAAGTGTTCCCTGAAGAAGGATAGTCTTGGACTGAAGATCCTTAACAAGAAAAAAAGAGGAATAAAACTCGACGTAAGCCTTATTATCTTTACAAAGTTTAGCAACACTAACAAGCTTCTTAGTAAGAGAAGGAGTATAGAGAACAGAATTCAGTAAAATAGGCTTAGAAACAGAAAAAATAGAAGAAGAACCAATATGAGTAATAGGAAGATGCTTACCATTACCAATAGTCACCTGTTCACCACCATGATACGGCATAGGATTACATAAGGAGGAGGCATCGGGGGTCATGTGATGGGTAGCACCAGAATCGAGAAACCAGGACTCATCAGGATGTGAAAAATCAAAGGAGGCTGAAGATAACGAATCAGGTAAAGGAGAAGGAGAAGGTTGTTGAACAGCATGAACTAAAGCTTGAGGAGTGGGGGTTTGGTAAGCCAAGTTGGTTCTATGATGACAAATGAGGGCTGTGTGACCAAATTTGCCACAAATTTGGCATTGAGGTTTGGGGCTATTTGGTTTGTTAGGCCATTTTGGAGTGTACTGAGGTTTACCTAAAATACTGGGAGTGGACATAATCGAAGGAACAGGAATAGGGGAAAGAGTAGGTGGTTTAGAGAAGGGATTATACTGAGGTCTGGGAGAAGGACGCCGATTAGTATGATGAGTGTTAAGAGTACTTAGGTTTGCTTGAGCAAGATGAAGTTGTTCTACAGAGGTTTGCTTTTCCAACCTAGCCTCATAAGCTAATAATAAGCTGCGAACATCTTCTAAAGACGGATTATCCGATCGGTTTTGAATAGTGGTTACAAAAGCGTTATACTCACTACCCAAACCATCTAAGATATGAGCTAGGTGGTCTCTATAAGAAATCGGTTCACCAATAGCAGAAAACTTATCGGCAATCTCCTTTATTTGAGCTAAATATTGACTGACTGACAATCCATCTTTCTTAATCCTCTGTAGCTGAGTTTTCAAGCCCATAATTCTAGCATTAGTTTTAGAATCATACGATCTAGTAAGGGAATTCCATATAGTAGAAGCAGAATCAAGATTTATAATCTCACCCATCTTTTCTTCAGACAATGAGGAGTATATCCAGCACATAATGAAGCGATTGTACCTTTCCCAGCCAAGATACTCTGGATTCGGTTGAGTTTGAGCTTGATCAAGAAACTTTGGAGGAGCAACAATCGACCCATCGAGAAATCCGGACAGACCATTCGCAAGAACCGCATTGAGGAGCTGATTCTTCCAGAGTAAGAAATTGTTATCGGTGAGCTTCACTGCCAGTGGTTGGGGCAAAGTTGGATAAGGATTAGGGGAGAAGAAATTTTGAGGAGGTAGGGTAGGAAATTGATTTGGCGCCGGAAACAGGGGACGAGGGGCGAACGGTTGTTGAGACTGGAAATTTTGATACTGAGAGGAAGTCGGGGGGTAAGGAAACTGATAAAATCCAGGAGCACCAAGAGGGTTTGGATTGAAGGGAGGGTAAGCTGGATTACTCATCAGATTTGGGCGAACGCCAGGTTGATTTTGAGTAACATTTTGGTTAGGATTTTGGATAGGGGTAGCAATGGGCGTGGTAATCGGGGTGTTTGGAGAAACGACTGGAGTAGATAAAGGGGCTGAGGAGGAAGAAGAACCTTCTTCTGTCGTCATCTTCAGAGAAAAAAAAGGATGAGCTTAAAGCTCTGATACCATAAAGAAATAAAGCTGGGAGAATTTCTGTAATTCAGTGATGAATGATTTTCATTAACGAATAGCACAGTACAGCTTGACATATATAGGAAAAACAGCAGTACGTGGAGTACTCTGATAGGGGACAGCAATAACAAACTTTATACAAGGAAATAGGAAAAATAACCCTGAAGAATAAACAGATAAATAACATTTTATCATACACGATTGGGCATGAAAGGGAATTATAATTTTGTATTTTGAACTTGAAATGAAAGATTATTGTAAGAAAGACATTTTTAGATATATGCTAAAAAAATCTTTTACAAGAGTGGTTAATTATAGACTTAGAATTAGAACTAGAATTTAAGTTAATTGAAAAACAATATTTTTTAGGACAAATTTTTAGATGTTTCCGATGCAATGAGATCGATAGTTTTGAAATGATAAAAGTACCTTGATTTTGATCCAACGGTTATTAGGGGCAGACAAATTTGAAGATTTGCATCCAACGGTTATAAAAAGAGGGTCTTATTGCATCGAGAACACCTAAAAATTTTCGATTTTTCAGAGTACGGGCACTCGCAAAGGTCATGCATCCCAAGGTTATTAGAAAGCTACCACAAATAAATATTTTGTTTTTAAGAGAGTGGTTACAAAATTTAGAATTAGAATTGTATTTTAAGTTGATTGAATAACTTCTCTTTTTAAGTATAATTAACTCGTAGAAAAATAATAATGATATAATTGTGATTTAAATTTCATTTTGGTCATAAACTTTTCAAAATATCCATGTGAGTATTTACTTTAAAAAAAATAAGGATATATTAGATTTTAAACTTTCAAAAGTCTATATAAACTTTATCTAATAAAAAAAAAGTCTATATAAACTTTACAAAAAAATATATTTTTATTATTAGCTTTGTCCTCTGTTACCTGCTCAATTAATGCCTACCTAACCAACCATATAGCTCCAAAATATACAACCTTCAAACATTCGCTAATTTAACAAGTAATATCATTTAGAATAAGTCTCGACGTAAATAAGAGGTTCTATTTTTTTTTTTTTAATACGTATTACATTTTTTACTATATGCAATAAATTATTGAATAATATTTCAAAAATTAATGATTTTTTATTGGTTAAAATGTTCAATTTATAAAAACTACAATATATAGCACCAAAAAACTTATGTTATCTTTTCTATTAAAAAGAAAAAACAACTTATCTTCATGATAAAATATGCAAAAGAATGGTTATGAATTTGACATATGTTTTTTTTAAAGAATTATATACAATGGAATATATTGTTTTTTTTTTTTAGTTCATCAACATGGGAGGTGGGTCAAAGTGAGTATACTCATAATTGTCACAAAGGTTAGAGGTTTGAATCCGACCTTTCCTAAATATTATCAAACTAAAAAAGGAAAAACATGTGAAGTATAGTATATATTGGTGAACTAAAAAGAAAGGAAAAAATAAAAACAAAATATTATGTGTTATCCTCATCCATTAATTATTTAGCTTTTTTTTATAAAAAAAAAAGGTTATGATTCATTTTGAAATAGTCCAAAAACTAAAATAATCAAATGAATTATTTATTGTTCAAATTAGGTTAATTAAAAACGTGGCAAAAGAAATGATCAATTAAAAAATGTGTATTTAGATTTAACGAGGAAAATATTTTCTCAAAAAAAAAACGAGGAAAGTACATCATAGCTTCTTATTGGTGTCAACTTGAAAATTTATTTATTTTTAATAATATTAAACTTTTGAAATCTTATTCAAACCTCAATTAAAATTAGATTTTTGAAATCCACGTATTTATTTAATTTAATTTAAATTTTAAATAGATGGATTACAAATTTTACTAAGAAAATAAAATTAACAAGAAAATGACAATCTTTTATTTTTAGTTCAACTTTGAAGATAGGGTTTCAAATTTATAACCTCTTGATCAAGGGTTTATCCTTAAACCAGATAAACATAGTTTAAATTGGCAAAAACAAAAAGACTGTCAAAGAGTTGTGCTCTTTGTTGTTCTGACTCTGAATCTCACTTTTGCTCGAGCCCTTTGGTATTGTATCCAACAAGGCTCAGGAACAAATCTTGTTATGCCAGAGAAAACCAACATTCTTTGTGAGAAAGTTTTTGTTTGCAGGATTGTGATCTCTCAACGTGATATTTTATGCTCCAACATTTTCTCTGCTATCCTCTGGTCTTTGTGGCTCGAAAGAAACAACCATATATTCCAGCTTCAAGCTCTCGCCCTTCTCGACAATTATGGGAGGATATTTTGTCATTAGCACATGCAGCTCTTTGGTCTTCTTCTTCAAAAGCTTTCTCAAACTACAAGGACTCAGATATTGCTCTAAATTGAAAAGCCTTTTTGTAGATTGTATATTGCTCACATACATCCTTAATAAAGTATCCTCTTCTAAATTAAAATAAATAAAATAAAAAATAAAAGTCTTCCAAAGGGTTTAAATTGTATTTGCGGTTGGAAATTTAATGGTTGCACGGTCTATAATTCTACTTACACATGCATGACAATTAATAATAAAAGCAAAACTATATTGTATTCTACTCAAAAGAAAGAGTTCTTACTAAAGATTTATACAAATTCATATTTTTTACCGGACTACAAATGCCTTTTTTTAGTTTAACGTTTGGAGATGGGAGGATTCAAATCTCTAACCACTTAAATAATCGATGGTACATATATGATCAATTACCATTCACAGTAATACTTCTTACCTTTCCTCTCTTATGTTCTCTCCACGCACTCAAAATCTGTAATTCTTGTAAGTTGCTCACCAATTATCGCCCATATCCTCTAGGAAGTGCTAAGTTGGTAGATGCTCCTAATTGTGTTTGGCATTGGCAAAACCATAGCTTAAACTCAGAAATGCAAGCCTCCTTTTGCCTAATAGCACACCAATGTGAAATAGGGAAGAATTTTCCTATCTATAATTAGGTTCGCAAAGAATGGCTAGATCCTTGCCATGTGATGTTAAAAAGAATGTTAAATATATCATGCCTTAAATTTACTATAAACGACACCAAAATTCTAATGGAATTCACATATGTTTTCATTATTCAATTAAAAATATCATTTATTAAAAAGAATTACACGAGCTGAAAAGCTTCATATTATTACAACAACAGAGAAATGTACTTTTGAGTTAAACAGAAAAAAAAAAAAAAAATCAATAAATTTGAACCAAATAAAGAAACATTTAATATAAGACACAACAAAGTTCTTTCCCTGCAGATTATAAACATGCGAATGAATAAAAGCTTTCAAATCAATTCACGCAGCTGCAATGGCGCCTAATCTCACCCTGTGATCCTGTGAGGACATCAATGTAGCCCATTTTAACCATCGCCTTTCCAAACTCGGTAGCCCATTTGGAGTCATCATAGGCATTCTCCAACACCATTTTTGAGGTCAAAGAGCTGCTCAACAATGTCTGGTCAGAGGTCAGCAGTCCACGGTGGTTCTTTAGCTCGATGTAGTAACGATTGTCCAAACGGTTGGGGGTCGAAAAATCAAGTGCCACCGCAGGTTGCTCGGTCGGGCCACTGCCAAAGTTAGTTGGCGGGGGGCATTTGTTCTTCAAGTAATTAACATATGAGGGGTCCATGGAGGGGTCTTGTGGATGAGTAGAATTGAAGGAATAAAGCCTCTTGTTGAAGGTGGGGCAGTGAGCTATTCCTATGGAGTGGGCGCCAGAGAGAGTTACCATCTCCGCCACAGACAGCCCTCGTCTGTCGAAGTCGTCGGCGAGCTGCTTGGCATTGGAAGAGAACAGAGGGAGGCTTCCGGCTTCTTCTTTTCTTGAGATACGCCCGTCGCGGCGGCCTGCCGGTACGGCATAGCTAATACCTAATAAGAATACAAATAAAAGATTAATTAAATCTCTATTGTAACGTATAAAATTTTAAACTTTTGAGTTGAGTGTTAGTTTACAATACCTCCAACTCTGTAGGCGCTATCACGGGCGGCAAAGGCGAGAATGTCGGCGCAAGACACGGTTTTGGGACAAACAGCCTCAATTTTGGCCTTGGCTTCGTCAATAACCTCAAAACCTCGTAAGGTTGGGAAGTTTGCAGGATGATATCTCTCAGCTGGGTTTCCAAAAGTGGATTCCAAAAGCACAGAACCATCACAACCCTGAAATTACAACAGACAAGGGAGAGACTTAGAGATCAAATTAAAATTTCCCTAATTATGTTGAGATGGGTTCAAGAAAAATTAAATAATAAAGTTGTTAAATTACTTGATTTTAGTACTTGTATTTAAAATGTATATGATGGGTATTGGTGTCTAAACTTTCAGTTTTGTGTCTAATGGAAGATTTGTATGTTTAAATGACACTAAATATTAATCAAATAGGTTACATGACATGTTGAAATTTCGATTTGATTCATGGTCTTTGGTGACATAAGTGTTATATTCTAGAAATTATAAGACACAATTAAATATAAAATTGAAAGTTTTGAGGAGTTAAATTTACACCACTTTGAAAGTTTTGAACCTGCTAGATAGAACTTTGTGTGTAAAAGAAATATAAATAATAAAAAAGTTTGAAACATACCCTGACAAAGCAGTCGTGGAAGTGCATTCTAATCAACCCGGCAGCAATGCCAGGGTTTCTAGAGACAGCTTTGTCTACAGCATTCTTGATAATGGTCTCAGCATCAGGACAAGAAGAATGGTAGAAACCCACTTTTAGAGTTGCAGAAGCAAAAGTGGAGAGAGAAAGGAAGAAGATGATGCAGGAGAGCTTTGAGAGAAGATGGAACTTGTGGGAAGAAGAAGCCATTGAAGCCAATAAGAAACGTTGAGGACTGAGGAGAATGAGAAAATCAGAGGGTTTGTAGCTGATGTTATTACTTGTTGGATTTGATGAAGAAGGAGGTGTGTTGTTAAAGTATTTATAGACTGAGGATTTCTCATGGAAAACGAAATCGTGTGTTGAACAAATCAGAAAGGTGGCTAATATGAAGCTATCTAAGTTTGAACTTTTCTCTCGTCTATGTAATAAACAAATTGGGGCATTGGAGAAGTAATAATTGACTTGGGAAAACAAAGCCCTAGTGGGAAATTTAAAATAACTTCTCTTGGCAAGAATGAGAATACTTGTGGCTGCGTGGACCAAGAGTAGGTATGTAAAGAGAGAAATTAAATATTTGGATATGAACAAGATCTCCTTCCTTAACCTCTTTCTCCGAACAAATAATACGGTTAGTGATTCGACACGGTTTGATGAATAAAAGAGGAATAGAATTTTGTATTTCGTCCTAGTATAAAATGATTACTAAGGGTTAAACAAATTTTCAACTACAAAGAATAGTTATCAAGAAATTATCACTAAAGGAGTGGTTAAAGACTTAAAATTAGAAATGTATTTAAATTAATTGAAAAACAATACTTGTAAGAACATGAGCTCATAGAAAAATTATAACCTTATATTTAGGTTTAAATCTTTTTTTTTTCAAACTTAGTTTCTATATATGCTTCTATAACGCTCTCAAAATATCTATTTGAGCCTAAATTATTTGTTACAAAAAAAAAAAAAAATAAAAAAAATAATTGAGCTTTCATAAACTTTCAAATTTTATATTTAATCTATAACTATGTTAAAAAAAAATTATTTTGACTAACTTATGATTATGTTCCCTAGTACTTGCTTAATTAATATATATCTAACTAATCATAATTAAATATATGATATAAGTACACATAAAGATATGAGGTAATTCTAAACCAATCTAAATGTAACTCGACTAGTCATATAAATGTAACTTCTTAAACTCCTTTGACCTCATTTGTGTAGTTACAATTTATTCAATGGAGTTGGTCACGAATAAAGCTACTTCATTAATAACATATAGATTTGAGAAAAGTCTTCATGTCTTCTAATAACTATTAATATAGTCATCAGTTAGTGTCTAATGATGGAGGTGAGGCAATCAGTTTGGTGATGAGAACGAGAGAAGAAGGGGAGAAGGAAGTGAAGATTGAAGGGAAAAAAAAACTATATAAGCTATGTTGAGAATCCCACGTTGAAAAGATAAGTGGAGACCTCAAGATAGATGAGCTACTCCACTAATTGTCAATTGGTTTTGAGATAGAACTTCATAATATATCTAATATGGTATCAGAGTCCATGAAACTCAAATAGGTATTCGGTCCAAAAAAATGGTTGCTTGCACTAGCAAACCCAACTAAAATAATAGCAAAATTAGCAACATATTAAAGTATTAGGAAAAAATATCAAAATTTAACATCCAGTCCATCTAAATTACTAAAAAACCCAATTAACATGATTACCCAACCCATCCAACCCGTTTTTTTCCTTCTTCCCTTTTCTATCGTCTATCTTTGATAGATTCTATCAATGATACGTTTTGTATGAAATTTGTTATTGTTTTCTAGTCCTGATAGATTTAGTAAGGTGATTAGTTGTAGTTGTTCAAATTAGTTGATAGAAGATTTCTATCAATGATAGATTTCTATCCGTGATAGAAAATTATATTTTATCACTAATAGAACTATCAGAGATAAAAATCTTCTATCATTAATAGAAATTTATTTCTATCACGTATAGAAAACTAAAACTTTTGTTTCTAAAACTTATGTCACTGATTTTGTTTTGATTTTGTTTTTATAGATTTTGAAGCAAAACAACATGGAAATTGAATCGGAAGAAAAGAAAAACACAAAGCAGAAGTTGAAATTTAAAGAAGGGGAGACCCTCAACAAAACAAAAAAATAAAAAAATAAAAAAATAAAAGATATGTACAAAATTATCACGTAATCAAATACACTATTGGTTTCTGTTAGCGATAAATTTCTATCAGTGATAGATTCTATCAGCGATAGATTTCTACCATTGATAGAAATCAAAACAATGGCAAAACGAGAGTTTTAAAAAAAACGATTTAAAAATTTTGCTATATTTGCAATTTTTTATAAAACTTACTATATCTGCAATTAACCATTAGAACTTAGTTACCTATTACAATTTTTCAAAAATAAAATTGGGATCCCATCCAAGAATGATGAACCCAAAGAGAAGGATCATACATTGAAAAGATAAGTGGAGGACCTCACAATTTATAAGATAGATGGGTTACTTACTCATTGTCAATTGGTTTATATCTATGAGTAAACTAACCAATTATTCAATTCAAAGACCATTTAGTACATTTTTTTTTCCAATATTCAGGAGCTTTCTTTTGAAATCCTAATGATCAAACAAACATCAAACTCGAATCTTAGAAACTAAAGGGTAATTTCAAAAACAAAATGACCCATCATTACGTGTGTAGTTTTGGAAATATAAATGTTGAATGATCTTAAAATTTCTCTTCCACATGCATGACAAATAATAAGAATAAAAGCAAAAGGACGAAGGTATATAAAAGGAAGAGTTTGGTATTAGAAATTTGTACAAAAGTCCATATCCTTAACTAGACGGCACACGATATTGTATTCTACCTTATTTTAATATTTTGCAATGAAGATTTCATGAAATGTACAAAAAAAAGATAAAGATTTTACACACTCATAAGAGTATCTCTTTCACCTTTCCTTTCCTTTCCTTTCTTATGTTAAATTTTTCTATATGGTACGTTGGCAAACATAGCTAGAGATCTTCATTAAGAATATTATTTGTAATGCTTGTGAACAACCATTATGATATGGTTTATGATGATAATGGTTTCTTTAACTTTATTTATCTTAGGAACTCTTGCCACTTATTTGAGATTATTATTAGCTCACTCTTTTCTTTTTAAAATTTTTCAAACAGACGGCACTTGAGCATTCAACAACTCTATTGAAGTTTGAGATCTAACTTCAGTTTTATCTAGATTTCATATTATATTTTGCATGTAAATGTAGTATTGATGACATTTTATTTTTGTAACTAAGAGTGACTAGCATTATTTTGATGATATATATATCATCGATGATATTGTACTGCATTGAGATTTATAAGGGTTCATAAAACTAAAACTTGCTTCTCTTCAGTATTGATATAATTTATTTGCATATCCTTTCATTATTCATTTAAATTTTCATTAAAGAAACTTACAGTAAAATCATCATAAAACAACAAAAGAATTACAACCAGATCACATAAAAGAGAGAAATATACACTTTTGAGTTACACAGAGAAAAAAAAGAATCAATAAATTTGAACAAAATAACAAACGTTTAATATAAGACACAACAAAGTTCTTCAAGTTCTTCTTTTCCTGCATATTAAACAGGTGAATAAAAACTTTCAAATCAATTCACAAAGCTGCAATAACGCCTAATCTCACCCTGTGATCCCGTCAGGACGTCAATGTTGCCCATTTTAACCATCGCCTTCCCAAACTTGGTAGCCCATTTGGAGCCATCATAGGCATTCTTCAATACCATTTTTGAGGTCAAAGATGTAAACAAAAAGAACAAATAGTGGAAACAAGATAGAAATTGCAAGAAAGGAAGTGAATCAAATTGAGTTGTGATGCATTGAAATGAAAAACTTACACGAATTTATAGGAAAGTAAAATGGACACCCACTAACCCACTAACCTTGAAAATCTCTTCAATTAAGCCACTATCCTAAATAAATGCCACTAGCCATTACTTTCTACACAAGTAAATTAGCTAAATCAAACTACTTGCCTACCAAGTTTGCACTAATTTTTAACACTTCCCCTTAGTGCAAACATACGATCAACAACACCGAGTGCACTCCTGAGTTCTTCAAACTTGGATTTACCAAGAGCCTTGGTAAATATATCAGCAACTTGCTCCTTGGAATGTATCTTCTGTAATTTGATGTCTTGCGTCAAAACTTTCTCTCGAACAAAATGAAAATGAGTTTCAATGTGCTTTGTACGAGCATGAAACACTGGATTCCCTGCAAGCTTGATTGCACTTTCGTTGTCACAAAAAATACAAACTGGATAGTCCAAATTGGAAAAAATTTCTGCCATGAGTCTTTTTAGCCAAATGCATTCTTGAGTAGCCATAGTAGCTGCTACATATTCTGCTTCACAACTTGAAAGAGCAACGGATGCTTGCTTCTTACTGCACCATGAAATAGCCCCTGAGCCTGTATTAAAGCTGTATCCAGTTGTGGAACGTCTGTCATTTACATCACCAGCCCAGTCAGCATCAACAAAACCGCTTAACACGAAAGATTTAGCTTGTTTGTACAACAAGCCAAAACATAAGGTACTCTTAACATATCGAAGAATTCTCTTTGCAGCAACTAAATGAGCTTCACATGGCTTATCCATAAATTGAGCAACAACACCTACAGAGTAAGATATGTCAGGTCTTGTGATAGTTAAATAAATTAGACTACCAACAAGTTGTCGAAAAAGTGTTGCATTTGCCAATCGTTTTCCTTCTTCCTTAGTCAACTTCAAAGATGGCTCCATAGGAGTAGTCATTGGTTTTGACTCATTCATGTCAAAACGATCCAATAAACTTGCTGCATATCCTTTCTGTGAGACAAAGTATCCATCTGACCTTTCAACCTCCAAGCCAAGAAAACATCTTGCTTCACCCAAACTCTTCATTTCAAAACGAATTGACAAAGCATCTCGAAGACTATTAATTTCAACTTCATCATCACCTGTTATGATCATGTCATCAACATATAGTAAAAGCATTGTACATACTGAAGTTGTCTTTTTAACAAACAGACTCGAATCTGCACTTGAGGACCTGAACCCACAGAACTCAAGATATTGAGCAATTTTACCATACCAAGCACGGGGAGCTTGCTTAAGACCATATAAAGCCTTCTTGAGTCGACACACATAATTTGGAGACTCCTTGGAAACAAAACCTTGAGGTTGTTCCATAAAAATGTCTCGATCTAACTCTCCATAAAGGAAAGCATTCTTCACATCTAACTGCCATAATTTCCAATCTTTGTAAGCAGCTAATGAAATAATTGTTCGAATAGTTACCATTTTAGCAACAGGACTGAATGTCTCTTCATAATCTAGACCATATTGTTGTGAAAAACCACGAGCAACAAGACGAGCTTTATACCTGTCAATAGTACCATCTGGCTTTTTCTTTAACTTGTAAACCCATTTACAAGTAACTAACTCAACATTCTTCGGCTTTGGAACAAGTTCCCAAGTGTCATTCTTATTTAGAGCCAAGATTTCCTCCTTCATTGCTTCTTCCCATTCAAGAACATCTCTAGCTTCATTATAAGACTTGGGTTCACCTTCACAAATATCACCCATCAAAAAACAAGATACAATTGAACAGTTATTTAACTGTACCTCATAATCAGATAAATAACTGGGTCGTGTTCTTTGCCTAGAAGATCTTCGAACAACAGTCTGATCTGCATCTTCATCTGTTTGATCATATCCTCCAATACTGGTATTGGTCTCCTTTTCATCTGAGGCATCATCAGTAAAGAAAGGCGATAAATCAACAACACCTTTCTTTGAACTTGTATCCATTTGATGTGACGAAACTTCATCAAATACCACATCTCGAGAAACAAAAACTTCTCTTGTGCTTCGATCCATACATTTCCATCCTTTCCTGTGAGTATCATATCCAACAAAAATACAACGTCTTGCCTTTGGGTCAAGTTTAGTACGCTTATTTTTTGAAACATGAACATAACAAACTGACCCAAAAACTCGAAGATAACTCACATTAGGTTTACGACGATATAATACCTCAAAAGGAGACATATTCGATCCCGTCCATGGAGGTAGACGGTTTATGACGTGACAAGCTGACTGAATAGCTGCAGCCCAAAGCTCCCTTGGAAGGTTCTTTGCATGCAACCAACACAAGCACATAGATGTAAGATGTGCTAATTTACGTTCAGCAACTCCATTCTGTTGTGGAGTGTCAGGACATGTCATTTGACGTTGAATTCCATGCTCTTTGCAATAATTCTGAAATTGATCAGACATGTATTCTCCCCCATTATCTGTGCGAAGACACTTTATTGACAACATAAATTCATTTTCCACTTGCTCCTTGAACTGGACAAACTTGGAGAAAGTCTCACTTTTAGCTTTCAAGAAATACACCCACGTGAATCGAGAAAAATCGTCCACAAAAACCATCACATAACGACAACCAGAATAACTGAGTGTTCTAGTTGGCCCCATCAAATCTGAATGAACCAAATGCAATGCAACAGCAGCCTTGTTATCTGAATTTGGGAAAGGAAGACGATGTGATTTCCCAAATTGACAACCGGGACAAACTACATCATGATGAATTTCCTTAAAAAGAGGAACACCATCAAGAAGCTTTTTCATAGAAATTCTCTGTAGTAACTGATAACCAACATGGCCTAATCGAGCATGCCAAAGTGTTGCACTATCATTCTGACCTGTCTTTTCAACATAAGCATCACTTGCAGACAAAATGTAGAGAGAATCTTTTCTCTTTCCAGTTAATAAAACATCAGCTTCAAATTGTTTAATATTAGAAACAATTTTCACATCATTTGGACCAAAGATAACATACCTCCCAGAATCAGCAATCTGAGAGACTGAAACCAAATTCTTCTTTAGGCCTGGAACATGATAAACATCTTCAAGAGAAACACCAACAACATTTGGTGCATCATCCTTAACATTAACACGCCCTTCTTCAACAACAGGATGTAAGGAATTATCGGCCGTTGCAATAACTCTTTTTCTCTGATGGGTATGGACATCAGAGAGAAGAGAAACATTTCCAGTAGCATGATGAGAACAACCAGAATCAATAATCCAATCCTCATCATAATCTATAGAAGCATTAGCATGCAGATTAATGGGTTGATAAAAAGTTTCAATTGACAAGCATTGTTCCCAAGTAAGTTGTTCAGGTTTGTTACTTTCCTGTACAACATTTGCTTCTGCTTCTTTGAGATTCACCCGGCAATTTGGTCTAATATGACCCGACTTCCCACAACGATGACACACCACCTTTGCCCGACAATCACGTTTGATGTGTCCTGGCTTGCCGCACCTAAAACATCCTTTGAAATTGCCCTTGGACTGCCCTTCAATCTTGGAATTCTTGCTATCATTTGAAGAACGCTTGGCAGAAGAATTAACTTTTCCTTTATCTTTTGCATAAACAGCAGCTTCCACCTCATAGTGAATTTGCTTGTCGTTGCCAAGCATTTGTTTCATCAACGCTTCCTGATTTGAAAGCAAGTTTTCCAGATCAATGATAGAAGGTTGATTTACCCAACCTTGTATCGAAGAAATAAACGGCATAAACTCCTTTCGCAGTCCACGAATAAGATACCGACGCAACCGAGCATTACTAATAGGCTCCGTCTTGTCCAATTCTGTAATTTCTGAACACAAAGTCTTAACTTTCAGAAAATATTCTGAAACTGACAAGTTACCTTGAATAGTTCCGGCAAGTTCATTCTCCAAATACTGCAACCTTGTCGTGTTCTTTTGAGCAAACAATCTTTCAAGTGTTTCCCACACTTGCTTTGGAGAATTCACATCACGAACATGCTCAATATACTCCTTGCCAATAGAAGTTCGCAAAGCAAATAAAGCTTTGCCACATTTGACCTTCCACTTCCTCCGTGCCTCAACATTTTCCAAAGTATCTCTTGGAATTTCAGTATCATCACCGGAAACAAGATCCCACAAATCTTGTCCTTGTAGAAAAGCTTCCATACATAGCTTCCAATAGCTATAATTATCACTGGTAAGCTTGTCCACACAAATATTGTTTCCACCATTCATTTTCACTGAGTATAAGACTCAAACACGAAATAAAGAACCTGGAAGCTCTGATACCATGTAAACAAAAAGAACAAATAGTGGAAACAAGATAGAAATTGCAAGAAAGGAAGTGAATCAAATTGAGTTGTGATGCATTGAAATGAAAAACTTACACGAATTTATAGGAAAGTAAAATGGACACCCACTAACCCACTAACCTTGAAAATCTCTTCAATTAAGCCACTATCCTAAATAAATGCCACTAGCCATTACTTTCTACACAAGTAAATTAGCTAAATCAAACTACTTGCCTACCAAGTTTGCACTAATTTTTAACAAAAGAGCTGCTCAACAATGTCTGGTCAGAGGTCAGCAGTCCACGGTGGTTCTTTAGCTCGATGTAGTAACGATTGTCCAAACGGTTGGGGGTCGAAAAATCAAATGCCACCGCAGGTTGCTCGGTCGGGCCACTGCCAAAGTTAGTTGGCGGGGGGCATTTGTTCTTCAAGTAATTAACATATGAGGGGTCCATGGAGGGGTCTTGTGGATGAGTTTCATTGAAGGAATAAAGCCTCTGGTTGAAGGTGGGGCAGTGAGCTATTCCTATGGAGTGGGCGCCGGAGAGAGTTACCATCTCGGCCACAGACAGCCCTCGTTTGTCGAAGTCTTCGGCGAGCTTCTTGGCATTGGAAGAGAACAAAGGGAGGCTTCCAGCTTCTTCTTTTCTCGAGATGCACCCATCACGGCGGCCTGCCGGTACGGCATAGCTAATACCTAATAAGAATACAAATAGAAGATTAATTAAATCTCTATTGTAACGTATAAAAATTTAAACTTTTGAGTTTAGTGTTAGTTTACAACACCTCCAACTTTGTAGGCGCTATCACGAGCGGCAAAGGCGAGAATGTCGGCGCAAGACACGGTTTTGGGACAAACAGCCTCAATTTTGGCCTTGGCTTCGTCAATAACCTCAAAACCTCGTAAGGTTGGGAAGTTTGCAGGATGATATCTCTCAGCTGGGTTTCCAAAAGTGGATTCCAGAAGCACAGAACCATCACAACCCTGAAATTATAACACAAAAGAGAAGAAATTAAGAACCAAATCAAAATTTTCCTAATTTATTGAGATGGGTTCAAGGAAGAAAAAAAAAAGAACAAATTGAACAAACAATTTAACTAACTTATATAGGACAGATCATGATTAAATAGCTTCTATGACATGTTGAATTCAATTAGATTCATATCTTTAGTGACATAAGTGTTATTCTAGGAATGATAACAATACATACTACTAAATACAAAATTTAAAGTTTAGGATCTAAGAATTTTTCTTATATCATCTATTCATACATATATAGAAAACTTTTGAGAAGTTTGAAGCTTACCCTAACAAAACTGTTAAAGTAAAAGGCAACACTAACTATATCTAGAAGCTTCTTGAAGTATCTATATATGTGTGTGTAAATAATTAGGTCCTCTCTAGATTTATCTTGAATATTGTAAATAGATATGTAAAAGAAACTCTAGAATTATCTTATCCTTTAGTTAGGCTCCAAGGAATTCTAGAGAATTCTTTTGGACAAGGATAAGGATAAGTAGAGAAATATCTAGGATATTTCTAGATCCAAGAAGAGCCTAGAAAAATCCATTTGCTTGGGCTCCAAGGATCTTAGTCCTATAAATAGGAGTGTGTCCCCCATAAGAACACAACTTGGAGGAATAAACAAGTTGGAGAGAGCATCACAAGTGAGTGTGAGAAAGTGAGAGAGTCTTTCATAAGAGTGTCCATCTTTGTACTTTCCTAATAAAAGTATCTTTCTTCCAAGTGTTTGTATCTCCCCTTTTGTGCTAATTTCTTCAACAAGTGGTATCAGAGCCAAGCAAGCATAGCTTGTTGTGGTGGAGCTTTTGAAGATCGCATACAATCTAGGATTGTGAAGCTTGTTGTCTGGGACACAGCTTACTCGTGGAGTGCATTCATCACTACGAGATGATGGGAGATCTTCAAGTTGTTGGAGGAATCAAGAAGCTCAACACTCAGAACTACAAAACATGGTCCACGTGCATGGAGTCGTATCTCCAAGGCCAAGACTTATGGGAAGTCGTGGGAGGCACTGAAGTCACGCCACCTGAAGATGCTACAACCTTGAAGAAATGGAAGATCAAGGCAGGTAAGGCCATGTTTGCTATTAAAACTACAATTGATGAAGAAATGTTGGAATACATTAGGGGAGCAGAGACGCCTAAAGCGGCATGGGACACGTTTGCCTCACTTTTCTCAAAGAGGAATGATGCGAGATTGCAGTTTCTGGAGAACGAGCTTCTTTCAGTTGCTCAAAGGGAGATGACTATCAATCAGTACTTCAACAAGGTAAAAACTCTTTGCCGTGAAATCTCTGAATTAGATCCTACTGCTACTATTTCAGAATCAAGAATGAGGAGGATTATCATTCATGGTCTTAAACCTGAATATAGAAGTTTTATTGCTGCTGTTCAAGGTTGGTCAGTCCAACCTTCTCTCATTGACCTTGAAAATTTGCTTGCCGGTCAAGAAGCATTGGGTAAGCAAATGTCGGGGGTCACATTAAAGAGCAATAATGAAGAAGCGCTCTTTAGTGGCCAAAGAAAAGGTCATCCAAAATATCGAAAGAAAGTAGGATCAAAAGGAGATGAAGGACCTCAAAAACGCTCCCATGAAGGGGGAGCTAACAAAAATAATAAACATGAGTATAGAAAAAAAGGTGAATGTTATAATTGTGGCAAGATAGGTCACTATGCTAGAGATTGTCGTCTGAAGAAAAAATCAGCAGAAGGCAATGCAGTCACCTCCCAGGTTGAGAGCATTAGTGAAGAAGAGTGGGATGCAGAAGCATTTTTGGCATTAGGAGAACCAGACTCAAAGTCGACATCCAATGCAATGAAGAAGGAAGACTTAGCTCTCCACGCAGAAGAGGTAAGTTATGAAAATGATTGGATTGTTGATTCAGGTTGCTCTAACCATATGACAGGTGATAAAAAGAAGCTGCGAAACACATCTGAATATAAAGGAAGTCGAGTTGTCGTGACTGCAAACAACTCGAAATTGCCAATAGCTAATGTTGGCAAAACTATGATAATGCCTTACTCCAATTCCAAGCAAGTAGAGCTGGAGAATGTATTTTATGTACCTGGAATGAAGAAGAATCTGGTATCAGTATCACAACTAACATCATCAGGCAACTTCGTCGTGTTTGGACCTAATGATGTCAAGGTGTACCAAGATCTCAAAGTCAGTGGTACGCCACTAATGGAAGGACGAAGAATGGACTCCATCTATGTCATGTCAGCAGAGGCCGCCTATGTGAATAAGACGCGAAAGAATGAAACAACAGATTTGTGGCATGCAAGACTTGGTCATGTCAGTTACAGCAAATTGAAGATAATGATAAGCAAATCTATGCTCAAGGGGTTGCCTCAACTTGATATTAAAGAAGACATGGTGTGTGCTGGTTGCCAGTATGGGAAGGCACATCAACTACCATTTGAGGAGTCCAAATTCAAAGCAAAGCAACCATTGGAGCTGGTGCACTCCGACGTATTTGGTCATGTCAAGCAACCTTCAATCAGTGGCATGCGCTATATGGTGACCTTTATTGATGACCTCTCCAGGTATGTTTGGGTGTTCTTTATGAAAGAAAAGTCTGAAACATTTACAAAATTTAAGGAATTCAAAGAACAAGTTGAAGGTGAATTGGGGAAGAAAATTCAATGTTTCCGTACAGATAACGGGGGAGAATATATGTCTAATGAATTCTCCCAATATTTACAAAAGTTTAAGATACGTCACCAATTGACGTGTCCAAACACTCCACAACAAAATGGAGTGGCTGAAAGAAAGAATAGACATCTTGCGGAAGTATGTCGTAGCATGCTACATGCAAATAATGTACCAGGGAGATTTTGGGCTGAGTGCATGAGAACAGCAGCCCATGTGATCAACAGACTTCCCCAACAAAGGCTTGGGTTCAAGTCGCCATATGAGAAGCTATTGAACATCAAGCCAACAGTTAAACATTTTCGAGTCTTTGGTTGCGTATGCTATGTATTTGTACCAGATCATCTGAGAAGCAAGTTTGACAAGAAAGCAATCAAGTGCATCTTTGTTGGCTATGACAACCAAAGAAAAGGGTGGAGGTGCATTGATCCTGTCACTGGACGATGCTATACATCAAGGAATGTTATATTCGATGAAGCATCATCATGGTGGGCACCCGAATCAGAGAAGGCACCTACGGACGAGAGGTCTTTCAAGGAAGGATTAAAGGAGGAGATGAGTCAAGTGCAACAAGTTCCAATAGAAGAAGAAGAAGATCTTCCTGAAGAGAACAACAGAGAGGAAGAACAGTTAAGGACACAAAGTCCATGGCAAAGTGGTGTACATGGTCAAGAGCCACAACTACGAAGATCAATTAGACAAAGAAAACCAAATCCCAAGTACGTGAATGCAACATTGGCAACATTGGAAGAGCCAACAATATATGAAGAAACATCGAAGAACATCCAATGGAGGAAAGTTGTGGAAGAAGAAGTTGGCTCACTACAAAGAAAACGAAGATGGGACTTGGTACCCAAAGGCTAAGAGTATCCAAGCATATGCAAAGTTTCAACAACAACTCGAGATGATCTAAAGAGCTAGAATAGTTAGTGTTGAGGGGGAGTGTTAAAGTAAAAGGCAACACTAACTATATCTAGAAGCTTCTTGAAGTATCTATATATGTGTGTGTAAATAATTAGGTCCTCTCTAGATTTATCTTGAATATTGTAAATAGATATGTAAAAGAAACTCTAGAATTATCTTATCCTTTAGTTAGGCTCCAAGGAATTCTAGAGAATTCTTTTGGACAAGGATAAGGATAAGTAGAGAAATATCTAGGATATTTCTAGATCCAAGAAGAGCCTAGAAAAATCCATTTGCTTGGGCTCCAAGGATCTTAGTCCTATAAATAGGAGTGTGTCCCCCATAAGAACACAACTTGGAGGAATAAACAAGTTGGAGAGAGCATCACAAGTGAGTGTGAGAAAGTGAGAGAGTCTTTCATAAGAGTGTCCATCTTTGTACTTTCCTAATAAAAGTATCTTTCTTCCAAGTGTTTGTATCTCCCCTTTTGTGCTAATTTCTTCAACAAAAACAGTCGTGAAAGTGCATTCTAATAAGGCCCGCGGCAATGCCAGGGTTTCTAGAGACGGCTTTGTCTACAGCGTTCTTGATAATGGCCTCAGCATCAGGACAAGATGAACTATAGAAACCCACTTTTAGGGTTGCAGAAGCGACAGTGGAGAGAAAAAGGAAGAAGATGATGCATGAGAGCTTTGAAAGAAGTTGGAACTTGTGGGAAGAAGAAGCCATTAAAGCCAATAAGAAACGTTGAGGAGAATGAGAAAATCAGAGGGTTTGTAGCTGATGTTATTACTTGTTGGATTTGATGAAGAAGGAGGTGTGTTGTTAAAGTATTTATAGGCTGTGGATTTCTCATGGAAAACGAAATCGTGTGTTGAACAAATCAGAAAGGTGGCTAATATGAAGCTATCTAAGTTTGAACTTTTCTCTCGTCTATGTAATAAACAAATTGGGCATTGGAGAAGTAATTATTGACTTGGGAAAACAAAGCCCTAGTGGGAAATTTAAAATAACTTCTCTTGGCAAGAACGAGAATACTTTGGCTGCGTGAAACAAGAGTAGGTATGTAAGTGAATTAAATATACCTCCTTCCTTAATTGTATTAAACGATTATTAAAAGACAAACAAATTTTAAACTTGTAATCACAACTGCATAGCTCAACTGACATAAAGTTGTACTGATGAACACGAGATTTTTGGTTTGAATCTCCCACCGCACCTATTGTAAAAAAAAATAAAAAAAAAATAAACGTGTATCTCACTAGTGTTATTAAAACTGAATTTTAAAATAACTCACTTTTTTTTTTTTTTAGAAGAAAGTTACTAACACTTCAGTGCCGTAGAAACTTGACAAATTAATTACTTTACATAAATTATTAGTAATGTATTTGAATCATTTATGAATCCAATTAGATTATTGCCTATAGTATGTGAATAAATTTATTAAAAAGAAAGAATGAATAAATCATTATTACTACATTTGAATAGTAATAATACATTCTTAGTCATACATTGGCAAGATACATTATCCTCGTCTATTAAAATAATATTTTTAAACAGTTTTGATTCAATTTTGAAATAGTCCGACGTTGAAATTAAATTTGGTTAATTGTTTTAAAAAAAATGGTTAATTGAAAAACGTGGCAAAAGAAATATTAATACAATAATTGTGTATTTAGTTTCAACGACGAAGAAGATAAATCATCATTTCAGGAGAGAGAGAAAAAAAATCATGTACCCTCCTTGATGTCAAGTTGTCAACTTGTAAATTTTTTTTTTTAAAAAAAAAAAAAAAACTTGTAAATTATTTTATGTTTAAATATTAAACTTTTGAAATATTATTCAAACTTCAACTATGATTAGGTTTTCGGAAACTACTCATTCCAAATTCAACTATAAATTAATATCGTTGGGAGTGCGACCAAAGTCCCACATTGACTAGATAAGAGGATGACCATGAATTTATAAGGGAAAACAGCTATCTCCACTGGTATGAAGCATTTTGGAGTGAACCAAAAGCAAAACCATGAGGGCTTATGTCCAAAGTAGACAATATCATACCATTGTGGAGATATGTGTAGTGTCCCGTAAGAATGATAAAAGACCAGTTTTAGTCTCCAAGATTAGAGTTGACCTTCGGGTTTCAATCTTAAAATTTTGAGAAATAGTTTTAAATGATTCCTTAAATTATGTTTAATGATAATTGATTGAAACAGTATTAGTCTCTCACATTAATTTTTTCAGCATGTCATATAATTTTTTCGTTAGTCAACTAATAACAATAACTAGCTCAATTCATCGACCATTTAGATTGAGTTTGAATTTAAAAAATAAAAATAAAATACATATCAAAGGGTTTGTGTGTAAGTATAGTTGTTGCAAAATCTTAAATTCTAATCCCCCATCCATGACAAATAATAAGAGAAAAAAAATAAAAGTATAAAAGGAAGAGTTTGTACCAGACATTCATATAAGTTCATATATTCGTAAAAAATATATATATAAAAGAAAAAATGAAAAACTAGATTACAATGTAATATATAATTGTATTATTCTACTTTAAGTTCTAATATTAAGTTGGCCAACAAAAAAAATTATATGATGACACTCTACATATCTATAAGGATATTGTAAGGAACAACGATACTTCACATATCTTCACTTTTGGTTCACTCATAACGGTCCTATATCAATGGAAATAATTGTCCTATCTAACCAAATATGGGACTTTGGTCGTGCACTCCCCAATTTCCAATAGATATAAAATCCTTAGGAAGTTGCGTAAATTAATTTTATCCATTGTCCAAACATTGATATAATTAATTTTATCCGTAACTCAATCAACTTAAACGTTTGGGTTGAGTAGTGATTTATAATAGTATTAGAGTAAGAATTCTTAAACCATATTAATGTCATTTTCTCTCCAATGGTAAAGATATGTGGAATATCTATTATCCCTAACAACACATAATTGCGATAGTTAATGTGCGTACTTCTTCTTTTGGGTTCAACTTTGACTTTGACTTATATCTTATGAACTTCAACTCAAACTTAAAGTTTCACATGTTTGATATAACCAAAACTCTATAATAATAATCCCAATAACATCACCTTATTTATTTATTTTTTGTAGTACATCAATATTTGAAGGTGAGGGATTCGAACCTCTGACTTCATGGTCGAAGGTACATGTCAATTACCGCTAAGCTAAGCTCGCTTTGGCAACATCACCTTAATTTGTGGGTTGTGATTTATCATATGGTTGTTACGACGTATATCAATCCTACAAGATTTCCAATCCAAGGAGGAAGGACAAATAAATCATGCCTTAAATTTATATTATAATAAAATAAAAATGGTCTTAGCCTTGGTGGCTGATGCAGATCTTGAAAAGGAAATTCTTGCTCACTTCTCCTCCATTTATGATGTGGAGCCCGACCCAAGTTTGATTGTTGATAATATTTGTAAAGATTAAAACAGCTCACATGAAAAAACCAACAACAACACAAAGCAGAGAACTAATAAAAACACAAAATAAAGAGAGTAGAGAGAAGAATTAACACAGAGAGTTATAGTGGTTCCACCCAAAGGGGGTGTACATCCACTCTTCAAACACCAGGCACAATCAGCTTTATTTCAATAAGAAAGAAGTCAGTACAAGGATGAAGAAACAGAATACTAAAAATGACTCTGTTTTTCAAAGGCATAAAGATACATAGGGCTGGATCGAATATATACTGAGGTAGAGGCAGTTAGATATAACTAACAATGTGAGCTGCACGTGACCTCTTAAATTTCTGGTATCAAATCTTCTACAAATCACCCTCTTGATACCTGAATGAAAAGCTAGGCACTGGTGCTTGGAATAAGATTCAAATTGATAGCCTTCAACCATAGTCGAGTTTGAGCAACTCTGAGAGATAAGTAAGTCTGCTTGCCGGAAGCGATTTTGTCATCATATCAGCAGGGTTGTGGACTGTATTTATCTTTTCAAGTTTCACACCACCCTCTTGAACTATCTCTCTTACAAAATGGAATTTAACATCTATATGCTTTGTCCTATAATGAAAGGTTGGATTCTTTGAAAGTGACAATGCACTTTGGCTATCGCAATGTATCTTTACTATACAGTCAGCATCCATCATTTCAGATATTATACCTTTCAACCAAATTGATTCTTTCACAACTTCAGACAAAGCAACATACTCGGCCTCGGTTGATGAGAGAGCTACCACAGACTGTAAAACAGACCGCCAACTTATCACATTACCAAATAACATGAATATATAACCGGTTAGAGAACGACGTTTATCTAAGTCAGCTGCATAATCAGAGTCTACATATCCCTGAATTGCTTCATTTTCTGTTTGTGTTTTAGTGTAAATCAATCCTTTCTTTGAAGTTCCCTTAAGATATCTAGCAATCCATTTTGTTGCCTCCCAATGAGCTCTCCCTGGATTGCCCATGTATCTGCTAACAACACTGAGGGAGTGAGCTAAGTCTGGTCTACAACAAACCATGCCATACATCAAACTCCCAACCAAGTTAGCATATGGGACTGATTTCATGTCATCAACATCACTGTCATTTACAGGGGATTGAGTAGCTGAAAGTTTAAAGTGTTGGGCAAATGGGGTTTTAACACTTTTAACATCTTCTAAATGAAACTTCTTGAGTATTTTATCAAAGTAATCTGCTTGGGAGATCATTAAAAATTTTCTCCCCCTATCTCTAGCTAACTCCATCCCCAGAATTCTCTTAGCAGCTCCTAGATCTTTCATCCTAAATTCCTTGGACAATGTTGTTTTTAGTTTTACTATCTCTTCTTTATTTGGTGAAGCAATAAGGATATCATCGACATATAGGAGAACCAACACAAACACAGTAGTTGACACCTTTTTCTTATAGACACAGCAATCAAAGGAGTTCTTAACAAAGCCTTTAGAGGAAATAAATTGATCAAACCTCTTGTTCCATTGCCGAGGAGATTGCTTAAGTCCATAGATTGATTTTTGGAGATGGCATACAAGATTTTCCCCTCCATTTTCAACAAATCCAGGAGGTTGGGACATGTATATGTCTTCTTCGAGGCAGCCATATAAGAAGGCCGTTGTTACGTCCATTTGTTCCAATTCCAAGTTAAGCTGCACAACCAAGGAAAGTAATATACGAATGGAGGTGTGCCTTACTACCGGGGAGAAGATTTCATTGTAATCTATGCCCTCTTCTTGTGTGAAGCCCTTTGCAACCAACCTTGCCTTGTACCTTGGAGGATCATCTGTTTTCATACCAGGTTTCAGCTTATAAATCCATCTGCAGTCGATTATCTTCTTACCAACAGGCTTAGGTACAAGTTTCCAAGTTTGGTTGTAGTGGAGAGAATCCATTTCTTGATTCATGGCCTCTAACCAGTACTGACTTTCTTCACACTTCAAAGCTTGATTATATGTGGAAGGCTCACAACCAAAACTATCAGTTATACAATTGAAAGCATACCCCACGAAATCAGATTCATACCTTGTGGAGGGTCTAATAGTCCTTCTTGATCGATCCCTAATGAGCTGGTAGTTGTCCAGTTCACTTGGCCCAGCAGCTATAGTCTGGGATGTGCTAGGCAGGTCAGTATTTTCAGGTTCATCAAATGGAACTGATTCTTCAGCTTGTATGTCAGTTCCTTGTGAAGGACTGGTGTCATCAGCAGGTTGCAACTCTATTTCATAAGAGGTCTCAAGTCTCGGCTGCTGTTCTTTTTCCCCTGAGTTCCTCCAAGGCATATCATTCTCATTGAACCTAACATCACAGCTAATTATGCAACGTGCTTCCCCTGGTTCTAAACACCACAATTTATATGCCTTGACTCCGTGAGGATAGCCTAAGAAGATACATCTCTTGGCTCTAGGTTGCAATTTGTCTTGCCTGATATGGGCATACGCCGCACAACCAAACACCTTCATGTGCTTTAGACTAGGTGCATGGCCAGACCAAATTTCTTGTGGGGTCTTGTAATCAAGTGCTGAGGAAGGGCTTCGATTGATGATATATGATGCTGTGTTGACAGCTTCTCCCCAGAACATCCTTGGAAGCTGAGCATTAGACAACATGCAATGAACTCTTTCAAGAATGGTCCGATTATACCTTTCTGCCAAGCCATTCTGCTGTGGAGTTCTCGCTGTTGTAAGGTGCCTACTTATACCTGCTGATCTACACAGACTAGCAAACTTTTCATTTAAAAATTCTAAACCGTTATCAGTCCTAAGGTATTTTATCCTCTTTCCGGATTGATTTTCAACCAAGTTTTTCCATTCTAGAAAGTATTTAAAGGCTTCATCTTTTGATTTTAACATATATACCCACAACTTTCTAGAAAAGTCATCTATAAGGGATAAGAAATACCTAGCACCTCCATGTGTAGTTACTCGAGCAGGTCCCCAAAGATCCGAATGCACATATTCAAGCTTCTCCTTGGTACTGTAAGTTGCTGGTTTGAAGCTGTGCCTAGATGATTTGCCAAGGACGCAATGCTCACAAAACTCCAGGCTTGCAGGCTTCTTTTTTCCAATTAATCCTTGCTTAAAGAGGTAATTGAGACCCTTATCACTAATATGTGCCAGCCTCTTGTGCCACAAATAGGTCTCTTGGTCAGGTTGTTCAGATCCTGCAATATTGACTTCTCCAAGTAGTGTTTTTCCCTGCAAGATATACAAACCACTACACAAACTGCCAGTCAACTTCAATGATCCTTCTTTAAGGACCTTTAGAGTACCATTACCTGACTCATATTTATAGCCATCTCTGTCTAAAGTACCAAGCGAAATTAAATTTCTTTTTAACTCTGGTACATACCTCACGGATTTAAGGATTTTCACAGAGCCATCATTCAACCTGAGTTTCACATTGCCAACACCTTTCACTTGACAATGTTGATTATTCCCCATAACAACCTTTCCTCCATCATACTCACTCAATTCAAAGAAATAATGTTTTAAGGGGGTCATATGAAAAGAACAGCCGGAGTCAAGAATCCACTCATCCTTGCTGTCTTTTACAGTAACTACTAAGACTTCGGTCGACTCATATCCTTCATGTATGTTAGCAGAATTTTTATTATCTTTAAAATTTTGTCTATTATTCTTCCTTTTCAATTGAGGACATTCCCATTTGGTGTGGCCTTCTTTTCGACAATAGTTACATATCATAGAACTTTTGTCGTTGGAATTCACACCACTATTTGATTTCCCAGTTTGCTTATTATCTCTATGTGAAGGATTATTAGAGCTATTTCCTCTAGACTGATTGTTTCTACCTCTGCCTCTTGACCCTCTCCCTCTAAAACTGTTTTGCTGAACTTGTTTACCTTTTACAAATAAGGTATCACTATCTTTCTTTTCAAGTTTTATCTCAAGTTCTTTAGTTCTCAGGGCATCTAACACAGTGTCTACAGTTAATTTGTCTCTACCATACTTGATTGCTGCTTTTATTTCCTTATAAGATTCTGGTAAAGAATTTAATAGGATTACAACTTGGTCTACTCCTTTAACCTCTTCTCCTGAATTAGCAAGTTCAGTACATACCAAATTAAAATCATCAAGGTTTTCTTCTAGACTTTTAGAGGGTTCCATTTTAAATCCAAAGAAACGTTCTTTCAAATAAATTTGATTAGACAAAGATTTTGGCATGTATAGTTGTTCTAGTTTAGCCCATAATTCAGTTACCTTTTCAATTTTTCCGACTCTCCTCAGAACATTGTCCGAGAGATGCAAGATAATTGAACTATGTGCGATTTCTCTCATTTCTTCCTTATCGTCTTCAGTCAAAGTAGGAGAAAGCTTACTTGGATCGAGTAGAACTTTTGCGACCTTTTGTTGAATCAGAAGGGCTTTCATCTTTTGACTCCAAAGCCCAAAGTCGCTCCTCCCATCAAAGCGTTCAAGCTCGAATTTCGCTGACATTACTGAAGCAGCAACCGTAAGAAATGCTACTCCCTTCTTTTGGAGAAAGATTTCAGATCTTGATCAAAAAACTGAAGTCGAGGAAGTTTTCTTTACGCCTTGGGTATCAATCGGAGTCAGACCATGCGATTTCTTGAACCCTAATTTTCAAGCTCTGATACCAAATTGTAAAGATTAAAACAGCTCACATGAAAAAACCAACAACAACAGAAAGCAGAGAACTAATAAAAACACAAAATAAAGAGAGTAGAGAGAAGAATTAACACAGAGAGTTATAGTGGTTCCACCCAAAGGGGGTGTACATCCACTCTTCAAACACCAGGCACAATCAGCTTTATTTCAATAAGAAAGAAGTCAGTACAAGGATGAAGAAACAAAATACTAAAAATGACTCTGTTTTTCAAAGGCATAAAGATACATAGGGCTGGATCGAATATATACTGAGGTAGAGGCAGTTAGATATAACTAACAATGTGAGCTGCACGTGACCTCTTAAATTTTTGGTATCAAATCTTCTACAATATTGATAGGTGTCCTATTAACCACATCAAAGCATTTGCTCTAATTAAGCCTTTCAGCGAACAGGAAGTGTATGAGGGAATCAAAAGCATTGGTTCAAATAAAGCTCCGGGACCAGACGGATTCATCATTGAATTTTACAAAAAGTTTTGGAACACTCTCAAACATTCTATTCTATTATGGAAGTGTTCCACTATTTTTTCAAAAAGAAGATTGTGAACCACAACGTCAATCATACCTACATTGCCCTCATTCCAAAGAAAGCCAACTCAGAGAAAATTTCAGAATACAGACCAATTAGTTTGATCACTGCCCTCTACAAAATCCTTGCTAAGGTGCTTGCCGACCGAACGACTAAAATCCTGTCTGGTGGATACAATCAGCCCTTTCCAATCGGCTTTTGTCTGCGGTAGACAAATATCCGATGCTATTTTGATTGCTAACGAAGTGGTGGACCTTTGGAAATGTTCGAAAAAGAGAGGATTCCTCATTAAGCTAGACATAGAGAAAGCTTTTGACAAAATCAATTGGAGCTTCATTGATTGTGTTCTAATGAAGAAAGGTTTTCTCCTTCAGTGTAGGGAGTGGATCATGGCTTGCATCTCTTTAGTTTCATTTTCAATTTTCTTGAACGGAAGACCGAGAGGTATCATTAAAGCTGGTAGGGGTCTTAGGCAAGGAGATCCTCTTTCTCCTTTTCTTTTTGTTCTTGCCATGGATTATTTGAGTAGACTTATCTCAGCTGCTGAAAGGAAGGACTTTATTAAGGGTGTTTCTATATCAGATCAGGGGCATCCTTTCATCACTCACTTACTCTTTGCAGATGATATTTTGCTCTTTATGCAGGATGATGACAAATATATTGATAACTTTTTCTTCATCATCAAATCTTTTGAACAAGCCTCAGGCCTTCGAATCAACCTATCTAAGTCTGCAGTGACAGGTATAAATGTTCCTAATCAGAGATCTATGGAGATTGTTGCTAGATGGAATTGTTTGCTCCAACCTCTCCCTACTTCATATCTCGGTGTGCCCTTGGGTGGCAATCCTACAAATCTCACATTCTGGGATCCTATGATCGAGAAAATCAAGCGCAGGGTTGACGGTTAGCGCTTTGCGATGCTGTCTAAAGGTGGTCACATCTGACCCTCCTTCAATCAGTGCTTAACAATATTCCTTTATACACTCTCTCAGTTTCAAAGTCCCTATCTGTGTCTGCAAATCAATTGAAAGAATCTTCCGAAATTTCCTCTGGAAGGGTTTGGGCTCCTCAAGTATATCCCACTTAGTTCGTTGGGAGTCAGTGATCTATCCCAAAAATATGGGGGGTCTCGAGCTGCAAAGTATTCAAGAAACAAATGAAGCCCTCCTCTTTAAATGGCTATGGAGGTTTTTCAATGACCATGGCTCTCTTTGGAGTACCCTCATCAAATTCAAATACAGGACTGTCAGATTGGGAAGCATTCCATCAATTTATAGACTTTCAAGTGCCCGTTCCCCTTGGTTTGCAATTTCAAAGCTGCAAGAATGCTTTATTCAAAATTCCGCATGAGAGCTTAGAGACGGAAAATCCATTCTTTTTTGGTTTGATAAATGGGTTGGTCTTGATTTTCTATGTTCCATCAACAATCGGCTTTTTCATCTATCTGAGGAGAAAAGTTTATTGGTAGCTTGGTCCCCTTAATCTCAAATGTGGAACATTAAGCTTAGAAGAAATCTTCTTGACAGAGAGTTGCAATCTTGGGCTGCTTTCACCTCTGATTTGCCTAGGCCTGATGTTTCCAAAGGCAAAGATTTTCTCAAATGGATCCCTTCAAAAGAGGGCATATTTACAACCAAGTCTGCTCGAAATATTTTACGAGGTCACAGAACCCCCGTCCTCAGTCATGGGGAATCAGTTTTTAATAATCTTTGGCAAGCTAGTATTCCTAAGAGGTGTAAATTCTTTATATGGACCTTGTTCCACAAAAAGCTCAACACTAGTGACAGGCTGCAGAAAAAGCTTAGTGGATCTGCACTAAACCCGAATATATGTTTTATTTATAGAAGAAGCACTGAATCTATAGACCACCCTCTTCGTTCATTGCAGCTGGGCTTCCTCCCTTCGGTATAAATTTAATTTAGCAGTTGGTGATCTTCAAGCTCCATGCCCTCTCTCAATATTGATCATCTCTGTGTCGAAGCCTTCGCATATAAAGCTAAATCCCAAAGAGATATCCTTTGTCGAAATTACCTTGTCGCTTATACTTGGTCTATTTGGAAGGAGAGGAACACTAGAGTCTTTCAAGGAACCTCTTGCTCTATCTGTCAGATATGGGATGACTCCATCTCTCTTGCTGCCCTTTGGTCCTCTAATTCCAAGGTCTTTTTTTTGTTATGATGTTGCGTCCATTGCTATTAATTGGAATGTCTTTTTGTAATCTTGTTGTTGCAAGTTTGTATGTGCCTTACATACGCTTTCAATAAAGTATCCATTTTCTAAAAAAAAAAATCTCATTGAATTCACATATATTTGCTTTCAATATTCAATTTCGATATCATCGTTAAAATTATTTCAAAGAAAGCCTCGCATAACAATAAAAGAATTAAAAGAAGGCATAAAAACAAGAAATATATACACACTTCATTTTTAGAGACAACGAAGTTTTGTTCTTAAATCTCTCAAATCAATTCACAAAGCTGCAATGGCGTCTGACTTCACCCTGTGATCCCGTGAGGACATCAATGGAGCCCATTTTAACCATCACCTTCCCAAACTCATTAGCCCATTTAGAGCCAAACTTGGCATTATTCAACACCATTTTCGAGGTGGAAGAGCTGCTCAACAATGTCTGATCGGAGCTCAGCAGTCCACGGTGGTTCTTCAACTCAATATAGTACCAATTATCCAAACGGTTGGGGGTGAAAAACTCAAGCGCCACCGTCGGCTGCTCGCTTCGGCCATCGCCGTTGGGCGGCGGGCACTTGGTCTTCAAGTAATCTGCATACGAGGGGTCCATGGAAGGGTCTTGTGGATGAGTTGCGTTGAAGGAATAAAGCCTCTTGGAGAAGGTGGGGCAATGAGCTACTCCGATGGAGTGGGCGCCGGAAAGAGTCACCATCTCCGCCACCGACAGATCTCTCTCGGCGAAGCTCTTGGCTAGCTGCTCGGCGTCGAAAGAGGGATGAGGGAGACCTCCAGCTTCTTCCTTTTTTGAGATGCGGCCATCGCGACGGCCGGCGGGTACTGCATAGTTGATACCTCCGACTCGGTATGCACTGTCACGGGCGGCGAAGGCAAGAATGTCGGCGCAAGACACGGTGTTGGGACAAACAGCCTCGATTTGGGCCTTGGCTTCGTCAATAACCTCGAAACCTCGTAAGCTCGGGAAGTTTGCAGGATGGTCTCTCTCTGCTGGGTTTTTTGGTGTTGATTTCAGCAACACAGAACCATCACAACCCTAAAATTGCACCAAATAAAAATTAAACTCAAAAAGCTCCCAAGTGAAAATTAAAATTAATCAGAGAGAATTTTCAGAAAATTAATTATTAGAAGGGTTTAAAACTATATTTAGGTCCATTTGGTATGGAATTCAAATTAATTGTGTTTCTTGTTTTTACATTCATTAAATTAAATGGGATTAAGTGAATAGTTTTGATGGATTGTATGATGCAACAATTTTTTAATTTCTGAAAAAAAAATTACACTAAAAATGATAAATGTTTTATACATCATATGATTGAATCATTTCATTTTTATTAAAATTAAACATGCATAATATATAATATATTATAAATTGTATATAAAATAACAAATCATATAGAATTTATAACCTAAACTAGGTTTATAAATGGGGCAGTTGCATAGATGACAAATTGAACCAAATTAATAGCAAATATAGCACAGTTGCAAACTAATTGCATATATAGCAAAATTAATTGTACAAGACCAAAAACTTGTCGTCAAATTCTATCTGTGTCTATCACTGATAGCCTATCAGTGATGGTCACCGATAGATTTTGATTAATCGAAGTCTATCAGCGATAGATACTGATAAACTTTGAATATATAATCAGAGTCTATCAATCGAATAATTAGAGTCTATCAGTAGACTGATAGATTCTGATTAATCAGAATCTATCGCTGATAAACTCTGATAATCAGACTATCAGTGTCTATCAATAATATATTCTGATAGATTTTGCTATATTTGCAATTTTTTTACATTATGCTATATTTGTAATTATATAATTCTTATTTGTCACCCACGACAAATTCTCTTTATAGATTAGGGTAATAATATTTTAGATTCAACTACTACTTTTAAACACCTTCGTGAATAACATTTTAAATTTGGATTTAACTTTCAATTCCACAAGCAACACGAATATTTGGAAACAATGGAACCATAAATTTCAACTTTAAATATTTGTTTGTCCTTGATTTCTTGGTGTTTTTATTTTAAACTAACCAAACCCACCCTTAATCTTTTGTTGATATTCCATGAATAGTATCCAAATGGATTTTGAAAAAAACAGAAGTTCAGTGAAGCTTGAGACTTACCCTAACGAAACAATCATGAAAGTGCATTCTGATGAGGCCGGCAGCAATGCCAGGGTTTTGAGAGATGGCTTGGTTTACAGCATTTCTGATAATCATCTCGGCATCGGGACAGGACGAACGGTAGAAACCTACTCGTAGGGTTGCAGAAGCAAAAGAGGAGTAGAGAGAGAGAAAGAAGATGATAGTACATGAGAGCTTCGAGAGAAGTTCAAACTTTAGGGAAGAAGAAGAAGAAGCCATTGAAGAGGCTTTAATTAGGACTTTAGTTTTGATGGGTTTGTGGAATAATATAATATAAGAAGATGATGCTGATAATGTGTACTTATAATTAGCCAGAGAGCTAGGTTTCTTATGCAAAACGAAACCGTGTGTAGAAAGCTGTCGACATATCAGCAAAGAAAGGTGGCGAGGATAAGAAATTTTTCTAAGTTTGAACAGTTCTCTCATCTACGTAAACAAAATGGAGGTTGCTTAACATAATTGACTTGGCGCAAACAAAGGCGTAGTAGTGGGAGATTTAAAACTAAGTTTTGTGTGTAGTAGGTAGCTATGTAGAGAGAGACAGAGAATCCATCAAACATTTGCATGTAGAGTAAAGAGTGTGTTTTTTCCAACCTCTTTTTTTTCAAAGGAGTGGTTTGAATTTTAAGTCTGAAAGGTATTTTTAAGAGCACAAGCTTGGGTAAAAAAACTTAAAAAGACAGCTCATTTGACATGTTGTAAGGTATATATTTTGATTTAAACTTCAACAGTTCAAATCCTTAGTTCCACATTTTGTTGAATCGAAAAGGTTTTAAAAAAATCAATAAAACATAAATCTATTGTGTTTTTTTTATTTTATTTTAAATTTTATATTTTAGTTCATCAACTTTTAAAAAATGGTTACTATTCAATTACTTACAAAGTCTCTCAAATTACAAAATTCTAAAATTCACAATAAAAATAAAAACCTCAAAAAAACACAAAAATTATTACAATTTTTTCCCCAAATTGATATATTTTTCATTTATATGGAGATGGATTTAAATTTTAATTTGAAGAAATAACTCTGTGTATTTTGTAATTTTTAAAAAAAGAAAAAAAAAAAAAAAAAAAAAAAAAAAAAAAAAAAAACTTCTATTTTGTGATGATGGTTGAACAGCTAAGCCTTCTAGGATAAAATTCTCTATTTTGTTTAAAGGGATGGGTAAGGAGTTAGAACCAACCCAAAATAGGGACCATGGATTCTTAGCATAAGTGCAATTGGTAAATAGATGGTCGATAGATTCTGATGCCCGATTGCAAAGAGCACACCAGTTTGGGTTAAGATACATATGAAGTTGTCGGTGTTGGACAATATCCACTGTATTCAAGCCTTTGTATTGTTGGGTCCAGAGGAAAAAATTACATTTTTTGGTATAAGCAGCTTCCAAATGTTATAAAAAAAACTGAGTGGGTATGTGTCTATCTTACGCAAGTAAGGATTTGATAGATTTAATGGAGAAAGTTCCTTTAGTATCATGACTCCGGATAATTCAATCTTGTTAACAAACTATGTACACTACTACAAATCATGCTTCTTACGACGGTCATAAAATTTCACGGATAGAAACAACGACGGATGTTACAAAAATGCGGAAGTTTTCGGAAATGGGTGGTAAGCTTCTCAAAGGACCGTCTGTTCACACGAGATTTCGACAAAGGAAATTTAATTCGTGGAAATGAACTTGATTTTATTGATTTTGTATGTAGAAGTGTTACAATCTCTAATATTTATCCTCTGATGCTTTCTCTCAAAATATGGAGTCTGATCTGAGGGCTGACAAGCTTGATCTCAGATGGAGGAAGGTTGAATCTTCAACTTGTATCTTGATGAAGAAACGGTTGATTCTTTGGAGTCTTTCAGTCGTTGGATCTTCTGAGTCTGGAGATGGCCGAATTCTGAATCTTTGATCTTCTGAATTCTTTGGATTCTCTGACTTCTGAAGACTCTGGACCTTGGGAGAATGCTCTGGGCTATGGCTTCTCTGACTCTGTCTGAATGCCCCAAAATGAATGGTGGCCTCCTCTATTTATAGAGTTTGGTGGACCTCATATGGGCTTGGGCCTGGGCTCAACCTTTGGGCTTTGGCTCCTTTGGGCTTTAATCCAACTCAATTTTAATAAAATTGGATTATTTTAGTTTAGCCCAATTTCTTCGATGATCTCGAGTCACATTAGTCTCGAGTCCAATTGCCACGTGACATAATTTGATTGGACTCGACTTATGTATCAATAATAGACAAGTGGCATTGTTGGATTTGCCGAATTTTAATGTCTATTAATTTAATTTAGGGACACATGTAAATTTGTAATTGGTCCCAAAATTATTTTATCATTAATTCAAATTAATGACGTGGCAATTTGTGATTGGCCGAAATTTCTCACTCAACAAATGCCCCCTTTTCGAAATTTATGCACCTATATGCGTGCATGGATTTTGAAAAGCATGATTTGTGAGAAAAATATATGACGTTTAGTCATAACTTTAATTTATGTCGATAGACGAAATTAATCAGAATATTAAGTTACAATTCCAAATAATTTCATTTTCGCTACCAACATTGATTTTGGCCAAATTTTGAATTTTGATTTCCAATATTAATTTGAAATTGGAAAATTAATTTTAGCCAAAATTGCGATAATAATTTTTTTCTTCTACCTCGGACATGAATTTGGAGGTAGATAGGTACTTTGAACAAGAATTGGAAGTCTCTTGGCTTGTCAATTTTATTAGGCCAAAAATTCTCTCTTGATTCATGTAATTTGGAGGCAAAATTTTTGTTTACCTTAATGGCAATAGTAGGAAATTCCTTTCCATATTTGATTAGGCAAGAATTTCCTTGGCCAAGAATAAACTTTTCCTTATGTGTTTGACCTAATTTTTCCCTTATAAATTGAATAGGTTGCATAGGCCAAGACACAAAGCCTTTCAAGCAAGAAGTCTAGGTAAGAAAATTTCTCTCCTTTTTAATTTCTCTTTTCTTTCTTTCATTTGACTTCAAATGCTCACATATTTTATTCTTTGTATAGGCCTTGATTTTGAGCGAAAATCTCCCTTCGTGCTTCGCCGTCGCGTCGTCGGTAAGTCAAAGAATAATCTTGTAATAATTTTTTTTTTTTATGAATGTCGTAGGTTGTCGAAAAGAAATTTCAATCTTGCACATATATTGTCGTCGCTTCATGTAGGAGATTTTTTTTTTTTTTTTTTTTTTTTTTTTTTTTGCCACCGCCAATGTCTCAAAGAAATTCCTTTTCTTCTCGTCAATCCTGCTTTATGTTATTTTCACACATATACATATTTGTTTCTTTCTTTTCAATTAGCCGCATGGTCAACCTTTCTTCTTTCCTTGTTTTTTTTTTTTTTTTTTTAAAAAAAATTCAAATCCCACAACTCAATAATGAGTTTCTGTGATGTGTGTGCCACAAATCCTTTTTTTTTTATTACATGCCTTTGCATCTCACTAAACCATAACTCAAGGCCATGTGCATAAACTCAAAAAGAAATTCCAGCCGCCTGCTTTCTTTCTTTGTTTTTTTTTTTTTTTTTAATTTTAACATACATGCACACGATAGATTTTTTTTTTTTTTTTTTCTTTTTCTTTTGAACCCACGTACAGATTCATTTTTTTTATATGTGTACTGCCGCAAATTCAACCATTGTTTAATATATATATATATATATATATATATATATATATATATATATATATATATATATATATATTTACCGTCAGATACAACCAAAGTTTGATTTTTTTTTTTTTTTTCTTCAATTTTCATATATGTCCAGCATCAACAAGTTTCCTTTTTTTTTTTTTTTTTTTTTTTTTTAATTTTATTTTTATTTAACGGCATTTGTGTCCCAGCCACCATTTGTGCAACACCATTTTTTAAATGTATGTATGTGCATGGTAATGTTGCTGCTGCCGACAACTTTAATTTTTTTTTTTTTTTTTTTTAAGCTTTTTTTTTTACCACTACTTTTTTTTTGTTTGCTAATTATCGTCCTTTATTTGTAGGATTTGAAATTAACAAGTTTATTTGACGATCCCTTGGATACGACATCAATTTTTATCCACCATTGTAAAGGTATATACATATTCAATTTTTTTTTTTTTTTTTTTTTTTTTGAATATGCATATATTCCATTGGTGTCTTTATTGCATGTGCACATATGAATTGCTTTGATTGTGCATAGCTTCTCTTTTCTCTTACATGTATTTTTATTGCACATATATTATTGCAATTTATTTTTTTTCTTGCTTGAATGTGTAAGCATCGTGCAACAACCGTCTCCAAATTCACTTGCAGTGATTTCACTCCTGCTAGACCAGTCCCCTATTTTATCGGGTGATCTGAGTAACCTGCAGGGGTAGTCACCAGATTCGCCTTCAGTGATGCACTCCTGCTAGACCAGTCCCCATTTTATTGGGTGATCTGAGTAACCTGCAGGGGTGGCCACCAGATTCGTCCACAGTGATGCACTCCTGCTAGACCAGTCCCCATTTTATTGGGTGATCTGAGTAACCTGCAGGGGTAGTCACCAGATTCGCCTTCAGTGATGCACTCCTGCTAGACCAGTCCCCATTTTATTGGGAGATCTGAGTAACCTGCAGGGGTAGTCACCAGATTCGCCTTCAGTGATGCACTCCTGCTAGACCAGTCCCCATTTTATTGGGAGATCTGAGTAACCTGCAGGGGTAGTCACCAGATTCACCTACAGTGATGCACTCCTGCTAGACCAGTCCCCATTTTATTGGGTGATCTGAGTAACCTGCAGGGGTAGTCACCGGACTTGCCTTCAGTGATGCACTCCTGCTAGACCAGTCCCTATTTTATTAGGTGATCTGAGTAACATGCAGGGGTAGTCACCAGATTTGCCTACAGTGATGCACTCCTGCTAGACCAGTCCCCATTTTATTGGGTGATCTGAGTAACCTGCAGGGGTAGTCACCAGATTTGCCTACAGTGATGCACTCCTGCTAGACCAGTCCCTATTTTATTAGGTGATCTGAGTAACATGCAGGGGTAGTCACCAGATTCGCCTTCAGTGATGCACTCCTGCTAGACCAGTCCCCATTTTATTGGGTGATCTGAGTAACCTGCAGGGGTGGCCACCAGACTCGTCCACAGTGATGCACTCCTGCTAGACCAGTCCCCATTTTATTGGGTGATCTGAGTAACCTGCATGGGTAGTCATCGGACTTGCCTTCAGTGATGCACTCCTGCTAGACCAGTCCCCATTTTATTGGGTGAACTGAGTAACCTGCAGGGGTAGTCACCAGATTCGCCTACAGTGATGCACTCCTGCTAGACCAGTCCCCATTTTATTGGGTGATCTGAGTAACCTGCAGGGGTACTCACCAGATTCGCCTTCAGTGATGCACTCCTGCTAGACCAGTCACTTTGATGACTTTAGTTTCCTTTTGAAGACGAAGCGAAGCCGTCAGCTACCACCATGGAGAATGCAAACTTGAGGAAACAAGGCGCCATACTTGAAGGGGTGAGACGCCAAACTTTGAAGAAGCGAAACACCGAACTTGAGACGAGATGCCAAACTTGAAGTGAGTGAATTGCCAAACTTGAAGAACGAAACCCTTTTTTATGCACTCAATTCATAACATTTCATTCACAACAATGTACGTCTTCAACCCGTTGTGTTGCCCCCAGTAGGGATGAACTTCTTCAATTTGTTTTATCATGCTCCAATATTTATGGCACTTTGCTTTTTTGTTTGCAGGGACTGAACTTAAAGTTTTCTTTAAGCTGCCTACGTACCCTTGAAGAAAAGGGATCAAGTCATAACGTAGTTCAAGGTACAAATTTGATTTTTTTTTTTTTTGGTTGTTCACCTTTTTAACTCATGCGGGCCAGGAGTATCATGTAGTTTATACTCTTACGATAAGGAGTATTACATTTTAAGCATAATATTTCTTGAGAAACTTGCCGTTGATTGGGCCAATTTTTAGTCCGTCTTTGTCAACTATCTTGTATGCTCCATTTGTGTAGACTTCTTTCACAGCGTAGGGTCCGTCCCATTTAGGTGTAAACTTGTGTCCTGTATGTCGAGTTGTGATGATAGGTCTTCGAACCGCGAGTACGAGCTCACCAACTTGAAATGAACGAGGTCGTACCTTTTTGTTGAAAGCTTTAGACATGCGCGCTTGATAGCATTCCAAAGCTTGTTGAGCATCCAGTCTTTTCTCATCTAGTGCTTCTAACTCTTGAAGACGTAACTTAGCATTGTCTTCCACAGTCAAACCTTCTTGTACCGCCATTCGCAACGATGGAATCTCTCTTTCTAGAGGGAGAACGGCTTCTACTCCATAGACGAGAGAGTAGGGTGTGGCTCCTGTTGGAGTACGATAAGTGGTCCGGTACGCCCATAACGCTTCACCAATTCTTTCTTGCCAGTCTCTCTTTGTCTTGGAGACTACTTTCTTCAACAAGTTGCATAATGTCTTGTTGAATGCTTCGGCCAACCCATTCGCAGCAGCATTGTACATAGACGAATTATATTGTTTGAAGCCAAACTTTTCACATAACTTGTCCATCAAACTGTTAGAGAACTGTCTTCCATTATCTGTCACGATGCGATGAGGAATGCCATATCGATAAATGAGATGATTACGAACAAAATCTGCTACATTTTCTTTCTTTGCTTCTTTTAATGCAACAGCTTCAGCCCATCTTGAGAAATAATCAGTTCCTGCAAGGATATAAGAGTGTCCTGCCGATGATTTTGGTGTTATAGGACCAACAAGGTCAAGCCCCCAAGCTTCAAATGGCCATGAAGCTACAGTTGGGTGGAGCGGCTCTGGTGACTGATGTATGAAGTTGGCGTGAAATTGACAAGCTTCACACCTCTTTGCATATTGCATCGAATCCTGAACCATCGTAGGCCAGTAGTAGCCCATTCTCTTTAGTTGAAAATGAAGCTTTGGCCCGGATTGATGAGCTCCACAAACACCTGAATGTGCTTCCTCTAATGCCTGCACTGATTCATCTTTTCCCAAACATCGAAGATAAAGACCTTCATATGAGCGACGATATAGGGTGTCTTTGTAGTAGATAAATCGAGATGCTCTTCTTCGTATCTCAGTCTTATGACGCGTCTCGACAGGAAGCTTTCCATGCTGTAGGTAATCTATAATCGGTTGTCGCCAATCTTCTTCTTCAATCACATAGACAGATATTGCATTCGTTTCTTGACTTCCCTTTTCAATTGGAGGCACAACCCATCTTTGGCAGAGTGGAATGTTTAGAACTTCAACTTCTGAAATCGTCAGAGCAGTGGCTAAATTTGCCAATGCGTCAGCCTTTGTATTTTCAGATCTTGGAACATGTTCTATCGTCACACTCTCGAAGCTTTCCAATAATTGTCTGGCGTAATTGAAGTAAGGTATCAAATCTTCATGTTTTGCCTCATATTGGAGCAATAATTGATTGACTATCAATTTTGAATCTCCAAAAATTTCAATGTACGTCACCCCGATCTCTTTGGCTATTTGAAGACCAATGATGAGCGCTTGATATTCAGCGACGTTGTTCGAGCACACTTCTCCAAATGTGAAGCTATATGGCAACATATGTTTTTCAGGCGAAATGAATATTACTCCTGCCCCTGCGCCATTCCTTCGAGCTGCTCCGTCAAAATACATAGTCCAAGGCTCGGCCAATTCAATGTAGAATATCTCCTCGTCAGGCAAGGCTTCAGATAATTTCCAGTCTGACGGTACCGGGTGGTCGGCTAAGAAGTCAGCCAAGGCTTGCCCCTTCACCGCCTTTTGCGGAACATAGACAATGTCGTATTGCTGAAGTAAGATTGCCCACTTAGCCAACCTCCCTGAGATAATTGGTCTAGACAAGACATACTTGATTGGATCAGCCCTTGCCACCAAGTGCACCGTGAAGGCTTGCATGTAATGTCTCAGTTTGTCAATGGCAAAGAAAAGTGAAAGGCACATCTTCTCGATGGGTGAATAATTTAGCTCTGCCCCATTCAAAGTTCTACTTAGATAATACAAAGCACCTTCTTTGCCTTTCTCTCCCTCTTGAGCGAGCAATGCCCCAAGTGATCTTTCTTGTGCAGCAATGTACAATATCAACGGTTTTCCTGCAATTGGAGCGCTTAAGACGGGAGGATTAAGCAAATACTTTTTAATGCTATCAAAAGCATTTTGACAAGCTTTATCCCATTCAAAGGTTGTGTCTTTTCTCATCAGTCTTTGAAATGGCTGACATCGACCTGCTAGATTGGAGATGAACCTTCTGATATAGGCCAGGCGTCCTTGGAGACTTCTTAATTCTCGCAAGTTTCGTGGTTCTGGCATTTTCTGAATGGCGTCAATCTTTGATTGGTCGATTTCAATTCCTCGATGCCTTACTACGAAACCAAGAAACTTTCCTGATGTCACACCGAAGGCGCATTTAAGAGGATTCATTTTCAACTGGTACTTTCTCAAACGGTCAAAAACCATCTTCAAATCTTGCAAGTGGTCCTCTCGTTTCTTGGATTTGACCACCAGATCATCAACATAGCACTCAACACGTTTGTGGAGCATATCATCAAAGATCTTCTGCATGGCTCGTTGGTAAGTTGCCCCAGCGTTCTTTAATCCAAAAGGCATCACCTTGTAACAGTATATTCCTTTTGGAGTTCGAAATGCTGTCATCTCTTCATCTTCAAGGGCCATTCGAATTTGATTATACCCTGATGATCCGTCCATGAAAGATAAGGCTTCATGTCCTGTAGTGGCGTCGACCATAAGTTCAGTGATGGGCAACGGAAAATCATCTTTGGGACATGCATTATTCAAGTCACGGAAATCTACACATACACGCAGTTGTCCGTTCTTCTTTTTGACTGGCACAATGTTTGCGATCCATGTTGGATATTTCACTTCTCGAATGAATCCCGCCTCTATCAACTTATTGACTTCAATTTCAATTTGAGGAACGAGCTCCGGTCGGAAACGCCTTTGGGCCTGCTTAATAGGTCGATATCCTTGTTTAATCGCAAGATGGTGGACTGCTATTTTTGGATCGAGTCCTGGCATCTCTTTGTACGACCAAGCGAAGACATCTTTATATGTAACGAGCAAATTCAAGTATTCACGTTCCTCTTCAGCACTAAGTGACGCACTGATGAATGTCGGGCGCGGTTCTTCTGTCGTACCCAAGTTTACCTCTTTGAGTTCATCAATCGTTGATTGACTGCCATCTTCTAACGATGCGGGTGCTTCTTCAGCATCATCTTCAGAAATTTCAGTATCTGGCATTTCTTCGAAAGAAATATGGCAGCAATTGACATGTTCTTCTTCAAGCTCTTGGTTCACCTTCGAAGGGTTAGTTAGAATGACTATCTGTCGCTTTACTTTTAAAGAACCTTCTGTATTTATGAGAATAAAAGGTTTTCTCTTCATCCGTGAAGGAACAGTACTGGAAAATCCGTTGTTGTCATTCATCTCGTCGGATTCATCTGTTTCAAGACTTTTCAACTTTCCCTTGCATTGGCCATAGGTTGCTTGAAGGCGATCGAACACGGATCTCGGCGGTTCATCTACTTTCTTCGATGTAGACACACTCAAACGCTGAAACACTGAACGTCGGGTAGGAGTAGAAGTTTTGCTCTGACCTTCCTTTTCCAAAGATGAATATTTCAGCCGCTGATGAACTGAAAGACGAGTAGACGACGCTTTAATGCGATCGAAGACAGAGATTTTCTGGCTATCATCATTCTTTTTATCTTCTGGATCGCCCATCTCTTCTATCGTTATGTGATGTGCATCTACAACTTTCCATTTTCTGGTTATACGAACTGGCTCTGGGGGATTGTACCCTAGTCCGGCTCTCGAGGATGGTATGGCATAACCCTCTTTTTGGAGCTTCTTCTGTGTCGGAGAAGGTTCAGATCTCCCATCGAAGATTTTTGGACTTTTAAACTCAGTATGAGTTGAAAAGTCGTATCCTGCCTTTTCTAGGAGTTTGTATGCATTTGGATCAAATCCAGCCTTCGTTCGTCTTTCCGGCAAAGTCACCTTGGTACGATCCGTCTTTGATTCCTGAATCTCTTGCTTGGTGATTGCTGTCAGAGGCGTGGTGAAATTTTCTTTTAGGATCTCCACATCACCAACCTTCAAAATTCCTGAACATTCTGTGAATGGTGATTCCCCTTTCTTGCGTCGAGATAAAGGAACGTAGCGCAATACAGGGACGTTTGACGATGCCTCCTCCTTTGGAGCTTTTGATTTTGCAAGGTGAGTGGATGTTTCCTTTGATTGAATTTCACAAGCATCTACTTCTTTGATCGACTCCTTCTTCGCATTCTTTGGATGCTCTATTTTCTGACTTTCAATCAGAGGAATCTCACCTGGGATGATCTCTCCTGCTTTATCATTCTGCATATAAAACTTTGCATCTGCAAAGTGGGATTCTGCCTCTGAGAATGGATTAGTATCGGCTTCAACTTTCTTGACACCGTCTTGATAGAACTTGAAACACTGATGAAGTGTAGAAGATATTACTCCATTTCCATGAATCCAAGGACGACCTAACAATAACTTGTAAGTGGTCTTGGAATCTATGATATGGAATAAAGTGTTGGCCTTCAAATCTCCAATAACAAGCTCCAAACGGATCATACCGATTGCTCGTTGGCCGCCTTGGTTGAAGCCTTGAATAACCAACCTACTATTTGATAGTTCGTCCATTGAAATTCCTATCTGTGTCATGGTTGACTTAGGCATTATATTCACCGCAGATCCATCGTCGATAAGAATTCGGCCAACTTTTTGCTCTCGAATATATCCGGAGACGAATAAGGGCCTATTATGAGGCTTCGATCCCAACATCAAGTCTTCATCTGCGAAGCTAATGGACATATAACACGAGGCACGTTTGTGTTCTTGCAGGCCTGGGACGTCTGAAACGTTAGAACCTATCAATGTTTCAACAATAGCATCTTTGGTTGCTTGAGGAAGTGACAACAAATCCTCTATTGTAAATGAAGGTGAATCTTCTGGCCTTGTCATCACTTGAGATGGACTTGAGGAAGAATCACCCTCTTCGAATGCATTGACAACATGACATGTGACTATCTCAGGGACGTTCTCATGATTGTCATTAAGAAAGTTCTTCGGGAAGAAATCTTTAAGGGTCACTGGTTGTCGAGACATAACAAAATCTTGATTCTCTTCGACAACTAGTTTAGGCTTTCTCAAACCTTTTATCTTTCTTTTCTGTTTTTGTGACATCTTCTTTCTCCTGTAGTTTCGGAACATGTGAGGCTCTCTTTGAGCGGAATGTTTCTTTTGCTTCTTTCGACGAGTTACCAAAGTCCATCCTTCGTCTTCATTTTCAACAGACTCAAGTTGGTCTTGGCAGATGTCTCTTGCAGATTTTTGCTGAAGCCAAATAACAATCGGCTCTAATGTCCCGAACTGGATCAAACTTGCTACTGAATCATGAACCGGGCTTGGAGCTACTTGGTTGTTCAGATTTGTTGCTATCGTCGCATGATTTGATTGAGCTACCTCATCAAGATCTAACTCAATCTTCTTTTCTTTAGCTAATTTCAAGATTAGCTCCTTCAGGACGAAGCACTTTTCCACCGGGTGACTGATGACTCGGTGATATTTGCAGTAGTTGGGATCATTAACTCTCCCCATCTCTTCTGGTCGCTTGCATTCTGGTAGCTCAATAAGTTGTTTCTCCAGGAGTTGTTCTAACATATCTGAAATGTCAGAATCTGGAAAAGGGTAAACTTTCTCTTGCCTTTCTTTCAAGGTTAGACGACGTCTTTCACCTCCCTCTTGTTGTTTCTCTATCTTCTTTTCTTTTCCTTTCGACGAAAACTTGAAAGGAGCTGCATTGACTACCATTGACTCTTTCGTAGTGCTTTTGGTAGCTTTCTCAGTATTTTTAACTTCTTTCTTTTCTTTCCTGCCTTCGGGGACAACAGAATCTTTGTTCCCTCTAGTAGCAATGCTCAATTCCATGTCATGAGCGCGAGTTGCCAACTCCTCG
Organism: Luffa acutangula; assembly: GCA_036850905.1. Classification (NCBI taxonomy): domain Eukaryota; kingdom Viridiplantae; phylum Streptophyta; class Magnoliopsida; order Cucurbitales; family Cucurbitaceae; genus Luffa; species Luffa acutangula. Next base: position 51,536,975 of record CM072090.1, read on the forward strand.
AAAGTGCGGGGTTTTATTCCTTGCAGGATATAGAGGAGTCCCCAATGCATACCTTGGGTGCACATTTCAACAGCAGACAATTCGGTAAGCTTGTCCTTGCAATCTAAGCTCAAAGCTCTCCAACGGTTGATGTAGTCAAGAACCGGTTCACCTTTCCGTTGTTTAGTGCTAGTGAGCTCCGTCATACTAACGGTTCGTCTTGTGCTGTAGAAGCGGTTGAGGAACTCCTTTTCAAGTTGTTCCCAGCTATCGATAGTCTCAGGCTCAAGATCGGTATACCAGTCGAAAGCATTCCCCTTCAGTGTTCGTACAAACTGCCTGACTAGTTGGTCTCCTCTAGTACCAGCGTTTTCACATGTCTCGACGAAATGAGCAACGTGCTGCTTGGGATTGCCCTTCCCGTCGAATTGTTGAAACTTTGGTGGCTGGTATCCATGAGGCATTCTCAGATTGTCGATTCTCTTGGTATACGGCTTGGAATACAAGAGAGAGTTCTGAGCCGGTCCACCATATTGAGCTCTGATGGAATTCATGATCATATCTTGGAGCTGCTGAACAGACAGTGAAGCAATAGAAGCGGAATGTTGTGACTGATCTTGTGCAATGATTTTTCCCTTGTCTTTGATGGCAGGGGTCTGACTCGATTCAGCAACATCCCGACTTTCCATCTGGTTCCTGAGAGAGGCGATTTCTTGGTCTTTCTCTTCGACTATCTTCAGTAACATGCTGATTTTCTTCTCAACTTCAGCCATCCGTTCTTCACTAGTTCCAGCATCAGTCATCATAACAGACATCACATCAGGACTGGATGTTTCGTTTGGTTGCTGAGAAGAAGAGATGAATTTGCCGAGCATCAGATTTTCTGCAGCGGCGATTTCAAGTTGAGCAGATTCTGTCATGCGTCTCAGCATCTTGTTTGCAATGACAGGAGTTTGGCTGTCTTCGTGTTGGGTTTCCTTGGAGCGACTACGAGTAATTGGCCCCACATAGGAGTTGCTTGAAGCAGCGATCTTTGAAGAAGCTTCTTCGGAAGTCATGATTTCTTTGTGAGAAAAAGAGATGAGAGGTAGAGATGGTCCCACTGGGCGTGCCAATTTGTTCACACGAGATTTCGACAAAGGAAATTTAATTCGTGGAAATGAACTTGATTTTATTGATTTTGTATGTAGAAGTGTTACAATCTCTAATATTTATCCTCTGATGCTTTCTCTCAAAATATGGAGTCTGATCTGAGGGCTGACAAGCTTGATCTCAGATGGAGGAAGGTTGAATCTTCAACTTGTATCTTGATGAAGAAACGGTTGATTCTTTGGAGTCTTTCAGTCGTTGGATCTTCTGAGTCTGGAGATGGCCGAATTCTGAATCTTTGATCTTCTGAATTCTTTGGATTCTCTGACTTCTGAAGACTCTGGACCTTGGGAGAATGCTCTGGGCTATGGCTTCTCTGACTCTGTCTGAATGCCCCAAAATGAATGGTGGCCTCCTCTATTTATAGAGTTTGGTGGACCTCATATGGGCTTGGGCCTGGGCTCAACCTTTGGGCTTTGGCTCCTTTGGGCTTTAATCCAACTCAATTTTAATAAAATTGGATTATTTTAGTTTAGCCCAATTTCTTCGATGATCTCGAGTCACATTAGTCTCGAGTCCAATTGCCACGTGACATAATTTGATTGGACTCGACTTATGTATCAATAATAGACAAGTGGCATTGTTGGATTTGCCGAATTTTAATGTCTATTAATTTAATTTAGGGACACATGTAAATTTGTAATTGGTCCCAAAATTATTTTATCATTAATTCAAATTAATGACGTGGCAATTTGTGATTGGCCGAAATTTCTCACTCAACACCGTCATTAAAGTTAAAAAAAGAAATAAAAGGCAAAATAACTTCTTTCCCTCTCTCAAACCCTAGCGAAAAAAGCCTCCATCTCTATTGATCTAACCCTCACGATCTCACTCTCTCCTCACTCTCTCTCGATTTCTCATGGAACAATGGTCGTTGTCAGCTATTCGCCAACAATCGTCCGCTGGTTTGTCGAGCATAATCGGTGACTATCTCAGCCGAGGAGGTGATTCGAGGCTGAATCGACGGAAGGCCGACGCTTTGAACGATTGCAGAGGCCTTTCCAGTTCCAGTTCGAATGTGGAGCTTCTCTAGTCGATTGAGGTCGTATTGGAGGGATGGAGGGCCTTTTCGATAGAGGCCGGCGCTATGATTATTGCTCTGAAAGTAAGATGCCTTCACACAATAAATTTATCGCAAAATTCTTCAACGTTGTCTATTTAGTTCAATATCTATTGGATACTGTACAAAAAAGGTCTCTGTTCAAATTTCCAACTGATGCAATGATCCTTTCCATCGAATGTAGTGCTTTTTTCGTCTCAAACATCTTTAATTTTATTTGCAACAAATAATTACACAATATCTCAAATCTCACTGCCAATTCTCCTACAACAACTTCCAACACTAAAGAAAGGAGGGTGAACGCCTCTATTAGTTAAACTGGGATGGACAATCTAATCCAAATTTATGATTGTAGGTTTCTAGCCTCATTTTCTTTGTCTGTCACATGAATTAAAAAATTTGTAACAAGAAAAGCCTCCTGTCATGACTTCTCTTCTAATTGAGTTACAACTGGTGCTTTTATCCGGAGGAGCTTTGAGATTTGAAATGTTGTAATTTGCTTGATGTGTTCCTTATTGTTTTTTTTTTACTTAAATGGGAGTTTGTTTTAATTAGCTCATTTCCTGGCATGCTTTCAGTTAAAGTGCAGTTAATGTTCTAATAATTAAAAGAAGCTAATCTCTTTATGGTTAGGCAATATTCTCTTTATCTTTGTTAATTAGCTCATTTTCTGACATGCTTTCAATAAATGCTTTCAGTTAAAAGTGCAGTCAAACTTAAATGGGAGCTGAAGAAGCCAGTGTTTATTCATTGTGCTTATGGTATAAGTAATAATTTGTTAAAGTACTCTGGTTTTTTAGTGCATTGTTGTTTATAGGGGTGGAACGAAGAAGGAAGAATAATTAAATTGCCTACTCTTAGTTTGTTTAGATGCAAAAAGTTGTTTAAATGAGTTTAAGAGTTTGAATTTTTCCCTCGGTAAAAAATTGATGGTTTTTTATCTGGTTGGTTTTTGGATCGGATTGGATGACTATGCTTCTGTGATGATATTGTTTGATGCTTGTGTTTGGAAGACAATTTCATTTTTTGTTCAACCTGAATTGTTCCCTTAGATTACTTCTCACTTGATTCTTAATTTGTATACTCTTCCATGGATTTATCCAGAGTGTGTGCTAGAATGATGCTAACGCATGAGGCTGACTATTTTATGCCCTACAATCTTGTAATTCGACCTCCTATTCCACCGCCCCGATAGTTGTTTAAAATGCCCACCAAAGAAACTGTGCTGCTTGATTTCTTGATTGTTTTTAACATCCAGTTGTTCTTACTTGGTTCATGGGTTAGGTAGTATAAAAGTGTCAAACTGGGTTTAGGTTTGGTGTATAGGTTTATTTATATCAGACTATAAGTTTGCTAACTCATGGATTACATAAACTAAACCTTTAGAAACCTCCTCTCAAGGTACATATGTACTTTTACATATTACAAATCCATAAACTAAACATTTAGGTAAACCCAATTTGTTGTAACTCATTACTCTACAAAATTTAAGCATGAGTTACACAAATTCAAGTTTCCCAACCCTAAACTTACAAATCTAGACTTATTAAAACTAGGAACCCAAATATCTTCCAAGTGCACAAAGATTGAAAAGTGTAGAAAGTAATATTTATACTGAAATGAATTCAAATTTAGAACAGTACAACCTAGAGGTTTTTTTCCCTTCTTTTTTTAAAGGAATATTACATTATAAATACGAGGGTGGAGATTCAAACTTGGTAGAGATGTCTTTGCCTTTGAGCTCAAATTGGCAAATACCGTAAAATGACCCCTTTAACTTCGAGCTTACTGAAGTTGTGTTCCTGTTATGTTTGCACTCTCTTTATGTATGTCCTCCTCTTTGCAAGTTTCCATAGTTTTCATAGTCCAAAATCTGATAGGTTACTGGAGATGCAAGTTTGTACTTCTTGCCTTAAGTCCACCAGTAAGTTGATTTTGTTTTACTTGATAATTAACATTTTTTTTTAATCATGAATTCAGGTTTGGGCTCTGGAATGACAAAGGTTAATCCTTTGGCAGAAATCAAATCTTTTATGTGCATACCATATGCAAGTTCTCTTCAAATCTTATATTATTGTTATGTATAAGTTCCCTTCGTTTAAAAATCATATGATGATTTATATGTTCTTTTGTCATCAAATCTTATATTACCGATATGTATAAAAATTGCTAGCATTTATTTACTTGTGAAGTTTCCACACACACCCATTTGCTGGAAACTTGTGCATAAACAAAACTACTAGTAGGGAAATTTTTTCAAATCTTGCAGTGATCAATTACTTGACTAGGAATCGCTAGCATTTATTTGGTTGTTTGGTGGCACGATGTCCTTGATAAGCACAACCTTTCAACTACTCCTTGTTGACATACTTTGTTGAACCTTAGGTTGCTTCCCTCTAATTTCTGCATATTTCATTGTCAGATAGATGTCATTACGGAGTGTGAAAAATTACACTAGATGGGACCTAGACGTTATGATTATGCTGGTACAAGAGTGTTCTTGAGGCATAGGTATCTTCAGTCAGCTTTACTTAATAAACATCCAAAGTTCTTTTGAAACAGAGACGTCATTGTAAGTTCACAATTATTCCAATAATTTCACATACATGAAACTAATCTTTGTACTCAATTTCATGCTAACAAATTAAACACATCAATTTATGCAGCAGATAGATATAAATCCATCAGAACTTCAAATTTTGGCCTGCTAATCTATTGATGGAGGTTTTTAAATTGTAATAACTGATGCATTGTCTCTATTGGGATTTGTTTTGATTCTCGAGCTTTCTGCTAACAATTTTTTTACTTCAATCTCTGCTCTAATGAAAAAAAAGAAGATGAAGTTGAGTCCAAAAGAAGTTGAATGGTACTAAATTATGTTTTGGGTTGGTTTGTTTTGTTCTTGTATTTTGATGTTTTGAAGTTTCTACTTATTGTTTCTATTTTGGATCATCTTTATTTCTAATTTAATTTATTAGATTGAGAGCTATTGAGGATATGGCTTCACGTAGTTTACGTTGTGTTGCTATAGCATATAGATCTTTTGAACCTGAGAATGTTCCTGATGGCGAAGAACAATTGAGTAAGTGGGCTCTACCAGAAGAACATTTTAGTGAATATGTTTGTAGCGAAGTACTTGTACTAAGATGAGCTTTGTCATGAAGGTGGTTGCAAACTTGGGGCTCTGTATTTCTGTTTATGATATAAGATCGGTTGATGGGGGCTCATTTTTTTCATTTCTTCTTCAAGATTGAACCATTATATTGAAGTTTCTTCGTTATCTGGTGTCGGTGCATGTATGATATATTCTACTTCTGTTATTAGTATATTAGGTACTCTTGCATTACGGAGTATAAAAGGAATATCCTTTTGTGCTTCAACATATAAAATCAGAATCAAATAATCAATAAAATTTGGCCTCTTCTTTCTCCATATATCTTAGGAACTATTTGTCTTGTCATTATTCTTGTCATTTGAAATCCGATGTTTTTGTTAAAACCACATCAGGGTTACTTGTTCATTAGAAATATGAGGTTTTGAGTGTCAGTATTTGGATTTTTTGGCAGGTTGTGTTCACATTGATTGTGTTTCGTCCGTTCGTGGGGGAGATAATTATTGGAAAAGTTAAAGAATCATATGCAAATGGTTTGCGAAGTATGTTAATGTTTTTACATTGAGTTGTTACGTTCTTGTATTTAGTTCTTTTAATGAGTTGTTATGTTCTTGTGTTTAGTTTCATTGAATTCTTATAAGTTTAGTTTCACTTACTTTCCATTGAATTGTTGTGTTTATGAGGTTCAGTACATTGTTGCACTTAGTTTTTTCATTCAAAAAGTTTCGATGATTTGAGATAAGTGCAAAAGTTTGAGTTGTTATAAGTTTAGTTTCACTTGTTTTCCATTGAGTTTTTATGTTTATGAGGTTTGCTACATTGTTGCACTCAAGTTCATTATTTTTTATTAGTTGTTTCATTTAAAAGTATGGATGATTTGAGATAATTTCATAAGTTTTTGTTGTTATGTTTGTTATGTGAGTTCTTGTTTCGGTTGTATCGAACGTAATTACAATTTGTTTTTCTTAGGTTCTTCAAGTTCGATGTACGAGCAAGATTACGCTGACAAGAAAGGAAGCTGCATGTACGAGAATTTTTGTTTTTCTTAAGTGTAGGTGTAGGCTTTTTAATAATAGGTGTTTAGTAATTTTGAGACTTTTAAGTGTAAGTGTTTGTATTTTTACTTTTACATCAAACTTGTATGAATAAAAATTGTATGAACAATTTTGGTTCAATGGCTTATTGGAATCGATTAAGATTACTTTATTTACAGGTTCACAAATGAACAAAATTGTATGAACATTTAATGACAGACACCTTTAACAACAGACCCTTAATGACGGACATTGGTTCACAAAATAGTCTTTAATGATGGAATTTTCACGACGGATGGCTTTTAATGACGGGCAATGCCCGTCATTAAAGATCTGGTTAATTGGAAAATACCCTTTAATGACGGACTTTTCATGACGGATGGCTTTTGATGACGGGCAATGCCCGTCATTAAAGATCTGGTTGGTTGGAAAATACCCTTTAATGACAGACTTTTCATGACGGACGACTTTTAATGACGGGCATTGCCCGTCATGAAAAACGTCTATCATTGTACCTTGTTATGACGGACAACTTTTTATGACGGGCATTGCCCGTCATTAAAAGTCGCCCGTCATAAAAAGTTACGACGACACTCGTATAGACGACGGACGTCGCCCGTCATGAAAAGTCTTTAATGACGGGCAATGCCCGTCATTAAAAGTAATTTTTGTAGTAGTGGTATTTTGAAAATTGAGGGGCCAGCTACGTCTTTAATGAAGTATCCTCTTTTCTTAAAATATAAATAAATTTTTTTTTTGAGTGGCACAAAAATTACTCTCTTTTTTATACATTCTTGATTTTAGTAACTTTTTTATATTTTTAACTTCATATTTTAGAGAGTAAATAGTTGTTGGTTTGTACTCTTCCTAATATTGTTGAATATTATAAGTTGTATTAATAATGATTTTTTATGGTAATTTGGCATTCGTAAAATTACGTTATCAATGGATCCGTTTGGAGTACCTTTTAGTTTGAATGTTTTTCAAGAATGCATTTAAAAAAAAAATGTATAAAATTTATTTAGAGTTTAAACAACTCATATATTTGGTTACATCATGACTTTTTTTATTAAAATTGTACTTTTTAAAACTTATTACAATAATAAGATTATTTGGAAACTTATTATTACAATATTGTAGTTTTTTTTCCACGTCAATAGGTCGTCTCTTCAAGAGACGACCTGATGACGTGGCACGCCATCTGTCCAATAAATTTTAAAAAAAAAAAAAAATTAGTAGGTCGTCTCTAAGAGACGACCTACATTCAAATTTAAAAAAAAAAACGCGCCGAAAATAGGTCGTCTCTTGAAGGGACCACCTATTAACGTGGTTAACGCAAGTCGTCTCTTTAAGAGACGACCTGCACACTTTTTACCATCATTTGATTTGTGGCAAGTTGGTGAGTTACCACACAATCATGTAAGATGTCCCTGGTTCGAGCCTGCTGAATGGTTTTAACCGTTTTTTTTTTTCTTTTTTTTTTTTTGTTTTCAATCGTTTTTTGTTTTTTTTTTTTCGTTTTTCTCTCAATTTTTTCCCTTACCCTTTTTATTGTTTTTCAAAAAATAAAATAAATTCCAATCCTTTTCTTTTATTTGTTTTTTTTTAAACCAAATAAACTAGTTACATTTTTTTTTAATATTTTAAAAACATTGAATATTATATTTTAATTTATTCTTTTTTCTTAAAGGAATTGAAATTTAATTAAATATTAATTGTTTTAAACAAACTACAAGTAAGGTCAAATTGAAAAAAGAAACCAAAAAATGAAAATAATTAAAACTTAATTAAATTTCAATTTCTGTAAGAAAAAAAAATAAATTGTAATATATATTTTTAGTATTTCTTTCTTCTTTCTTCTTCGAGTCCAATCACCAGTTGCCGTCTGTCGATTAAGTATAAATTTAAGCAAATCATAGGTAACGTCAAATTGAAAAAGGAAAAAAAAATAAAAACATTTAAAAAAACAAACAAAAGAAAAAGATGAAAGTTTATTTTATTTTTTGAAAAACAGTTGAAATGGAAAGGAAAAAAAAAAAAGTAAAGAAGAAAAACGAATGAAAAAAAAAAGAAGAAAAAAAAGTGAGTGAAAAATGAAGAAAAAAAAAGAAAAGAAGAAACAAAAACTGAGTGAAAAAGCAAGAAAAAAAAACATAAAATACGATGAGAAAAAATAAAAGACAAAAAGAAACAGTCAGCAAGCTCGAACCAAGGACCTGCCACATAACTAGGTGGTTATCTCACCAACTTACCACATGTCAAATGATTGTTAAAATAGCGTGGAGGTCGTCTCCTGTGTTAACCACATTAATAGGTCGTCCCTTCAAGAGACGACCTATTTTCGGCGCGTTTTTTTTTAAAATTTGAATGTAGGTCGTCTCTTCAAGAGACGACTTACTAATTTTTTTTTTTTTAATTTATTGGACAGATGGCGTGCCACGTCATCAGGTCGTCTCTTCAAGAGACGACCTATTGACGTGGAAAAAAAACTACAATATTGTAATAATAAGTTTTCAAATAATCTTATTATTGTAATAAGTTTTAAAAAGTATAATTTTAATAAAAAAAAAAGTCTCATTTCCTCATATAGGTGTTTTTATACACTAGTTATTATATATTTAAAAACTATTTTTAAAAAATTGCTTTCAATTGTTTCTCTTAAATGGTTTATTTCTCAATCTCATTTTTTAATAAGTCATTTTTAGTGGTTGTCAAACACTAGAATTTTTTTCAAAATTAAACACTTTTAAGATTTTTTTTTTTTTACAATAAAATCACTTTTAAGATTTAAAGTAAAATAACACATTTTTAAAATTAAAATCACTTTAAGAAAAATAGCTTTAGAGAATATATATATATATATATATATATATATATATATTTTTTTTTTAAAAAAATGTTTAAACTATTAGGCATGCGAAAGTCAAACTCACTCTTAGAAGAAGGGCAAATCTTTAGGCGTTTCCGAAGACCCCTCTTTAAACAGTCGGATGTAAATCTTCAAGTTTGTTTGTCCCTAATAACGGTTGGATACAAAATCGAGATACTTCTACCATTTTTCTCTCTTATATCCAACGGTGCAAAACTACCGACCTCATTGCATCGGAAATACCAAACTTTTTTCAAAAGAAAAGAACTATGTAGATTAGAGTAACAACTTAAAACAACATCTCTATGGACATAAGACTTTTTTTTTTTTTTTTTTGAAAGAAACCAAAATAAATTAAAATCATACAAAGACTACAAAAATATTCTGAGTAACTCGTAGTCATAGCAATATCATGCAAAGGAGATTTGAAGTTTCAACCAGCGAGAAAAAACACCAAAACAAGAAATACACCCACACTTCGGAGTTGATTTATAAACTTATGAAAAAAGAATCAATGAAATTTGAAAACAAAAAACAAACAAATAATTCTAATTAAGAGACAGCAAAGTTCTTTCTTTGCTGCACAAACTCAAAAGCTTCGAAATCAATTCACAACACTACAATGGCGTCTGATCTCACCCTGCGATCCCGTGAGGACGTCAATAGAACCCATTTTAACCATCACCTTCCCAAACTCGACAGCCCATTTGTAGCCATGGTGGGCATTCTCCAACACCATTTCTGAGGTCGAAGAGCTACTCGGCAATGTCTGATCGGAGCTCAACAGTCCACGGTGGTTCTTCAACTCAATGTAGTATCGATTGTCGAGACGGTTGGGAGTGGAAAACTCAAGCGCCACCGTCGGCTGCTCACTCTGGCCATTATTACCAGAGCCACTTGGCGATGGGCATTTGGTCTTCAAGTAAGCTGCGTAGTTGGGGTCCATGGAAGGGTCTTGTGAATGAGTTGCGTTGAAGGAATAAAGCCTCTTAGAGAAGGTGGGACAGTGAGCCACTCCGATGGAGTGGGCGCCGGAAAGAGTTACCATCTCGGCCGCCGACAGCCCTCGTCGAGCGAAGCTATTAGTGAGATTCTCGGCGTTGAAAGAAGGAAGAGGGAGACTACTCGCTTCTTCTTTTATCGAAATGCGACCGTCGCGGCGGCCTGCTGGCACGGCGTAGTCGATACCTCCGACTTTACAGGCGCTGTCACGGGCTGCAAAGGCGAGAATGTCGGCACACGACACGGTGTTGGGACAAACGGCCTCGATTTCGGCCTTGGCTTCGTCGATAACCTCGAAACCTCGTAAGCTCGGAGAGTTTGCAGGATGGTCTCTCTCAGCTAGGTTTTCGAGTGTGGATTTCAGTAGTACAGAACCATCACAACCCTGAAATTAAACATGGAAGAGTACAGAGAATGGTTTAAAATTAAACACCCGTATGTTTGGTTACATTTTTTCATGAGTATTTTTATACACAAGCTACCATATAATTAAAAACTCTTTTTAAAAAATTTGCTTGCAAGTGTTTCTCTCAAAATAGTTTATTTTTTCATCCCATTTTTTAGGTTCCGTTTGATAACTATTCTGCTTTTTGTTTTTTTATTTTTGAAAATTAAGTTTATAAACTCTAAATTTACTCACAAGTTTCTTTGTTTGTTATCTACCTCACTTCTCATGTTTTAAAAAACCAGCCAAATTTTGAAAAAAAAAAAAAAAATTCCAAAAACTTGTTCTTGTTTTTGTTTTTGGAATTTGGCCAGGAACTCAAATATCTCAGTGACAAAAATGAAAACCACCGTAAGAGAGAAAACAAGCACAATTTTCAAAAATCAAAAACAAAAAACGAAATGGGTATCAACCGGGACCTTAATAAATCATTTTTAGTGGTAGTCAAACACTAGAATTTTTTTCAAAATTAAAGGGTTGAAAAGTTAAACCAAAACAAACTCTAAATCAAGGTTACATCAATTGAATTCAAATGGGTTTGAGGAGAAAATTAATTTGATGCTTACTCTAACAAAACAATCATGGAAATGCATTCGGATGAGCCCGGCAGCAATGCCGGGGTTATGAGAGACGGCTTTGTTGAGAGCATTCTTGATGATGAGCTGGGCTTGAGGACAAGAAGATTCATAGAAACCCACTTGTAGATTTGCAGAAGAAAAAGTGGAGAGAGAGAGGAAGAAGATGATGCATGAGAGCTTGGAAAGAAGCTTGATCTTTAAGGAAGAAGCCGCCATTGGTGAATTAGCTAAAGAAGGAATAATGGGAAAATAAAGATGTTAAGATCAGAGAGGGTTTTTGTTGGGTTTGTGAAGAAAAAGAGGATGCTGATAAATGTATTTATAGTCTGAAAGATTAAGGAAAACGAAACCGTGTGTGTATGTGTTGAAAGCAAGCTCGTGAAGGATGAAGTTTTCTAAGTTTGAACTGTTCTCTTATGAACAAATTCAAACTCTCTCCCTCTTTCTACTAATTCAATTCCCAGAATTTTTCAATCATGTTAATTAATCCTAGAGAAATGCATGATTGTTGACTACGACAAACAATTCAATCTTACCCTTAATATATTAAAATTTTTCAAAGTCTCTATCCCTCAAAATTTTGCTCAATTTTGTTAATTATTATTAATAAAATGGTTTATGCATCATTAAATTCTTGTTATTATTTTATATTTTTAGACGGTAAGAATAACAATAATGGTGTATTTGGACATTATTTGACACGTAAAATTTAACTTATCCAACGGCTTAGTCTATCAACAATAATTTTTTTTTTTTTAAAGACAAATTGAAAGTTTTTAATAGATACATTTTTATGTCAATTGAATTATGATTCACACCAGATAATATTAAGAATATTGCACCTTGGAATTTAAGTAAAATTACAAGCGAACCTTTTTAGAGAAATAATTCTTCTCTTTTTTCTTGCCTCTTCTTTCTAAGAGAGTAGATAGAACATCTTAAATTAATTGAAAAATAGTATTTTCAATAGCACGTATACTATTTTAGTACTATATTACTTTGGAACTTACTCTATTTTTGCTTCATATATTCTCAAATGTCCAGTTTTGGATGTTGTATTTTAAATAACTCTTAAATTTAGTCTCTATGGTAAATATATGATTATAAACTTTTTCAAAAATAAATAGTCTATATTGGTATTCTAAATAAATTTTGAAAACACATATTAACATGGTTTTTTCTTTGATGAGTTTTTTCTTTTTAATTTTTTAGTTCCATAAATAAGGTGGATTTGAACCTCCAATTTTTTAAAATCTAAATTTTACCTTGACTTGTTCGATTTTTCTTAAGTCAGAGTAACATAACGAAACAATTGTTTAGCATATTTGATTTTTTTTTTTTTAGTACATCAACATTTGGGGTGGGGGGATTCAAACCTCTGACCTCGTGGTCGAGGATACATGTCAATTACCGCTGAGCTTTAAACTCACTTTGGCTTTTAGCATATTTGATTAACTAATGAATGCTATTAAAAAATAATAATAAATGCAATTAAGTCAACCTAAAATATGGTTTAATCATTATTATTACATTTGAATAAGCATATTGTAAATTAATGTGGGACTTTTTCCTCGTCTATTAAAATAAAATTTAAGAAGTTCTAATTCATTTTGAAATAGTCTAAGAAATGGTGTTCCAAAAAAAAAAAAAAAAGTCTAAGAAATGAGCCATAAAATTATTCTAACTGCTCTCAAATTTATCTTCAAAAATAATAATCATCATAAGAATTTTTTGACACTGAAAAATGATTTTTTTTTAAATATGAAATATGAAATTTCTTGACAAAGAAAACGAGGAAAAAGAAATTGTCAATATATCATATGTGCATATAAATAATCGTGTCACGTTTGTATTTGTTTAAAAATGAAATACAGCATGTGTGAGAGAGTTTGACAATATCTTGTTGAAAATAAATAATATTATTCAGGAAAAAATATGTCTCGGAGGTGTATTAATTAGAATCTCAAATTAATACTTGTATCGATTTAAATCCTAAATGTTTATAAATGATTCAATTTAGACTCTCTATTAGTGATTTATAACCATTTTCACTTGATTCCATTTAAAATCAACTAAATAAAATTATATTTCTTCCAAAATCCTATAAAAAAAAAAGTAGCAAAAAAAAAAAGTTTTCATGCCATTCTTCTCAAATAACTAGAGACAACTATGAGAGGAAGAGAAGATTAAAAAAAACAAAACAAAACTCATATTAATACTCTCAATATTACGTTAATCCTTGCATTTTAAAGAAATCTTATACATGTGTGAGAATTATATATTGACGATTTAAAGATGGAATTTGGACTTTTTAAAATCGACTAAGGGTGTGTTTGGTTTAACTTTTTCAAGTGTTTAATTTTGAAAAAAATAAAGTATAGTGTTTGGCAAGCACTAAAAATAACTTATCTAATAATGAGATTGAGAAATAAATCATTTTGAGAGAAACACTTGAAATCAAAACTTTTTAAAAGAGTTTTAGAGTATATGATAACTCGTGTATAAAAAAAAACACTTATGAGGAAATGTAATAATCAAACATAAGAGTGTTTAAATTCTGAGCAATTTTTATACAAAATGTTTAAAATAAAATGCATTCTTGAAAAACATTTAAACTAAAAAGTAGTTCAAATGGACCTTAACTTATGAAGGGTTAGAATTTTAACGGATACAATTATTAGTTTAAGGTTTGATACAACCATATCAAATTTTAGGGATGAATTGGTTTTTTTTTTCTCTACTATTTGATAATCTCTCCATTTACCTTTTTTTTTTTAAATCATATTTTCATCATTATACTCTCACATTTTGTTTATTTTAGCCTTCATACCTTTTTTTTCTTCATATTTTATTTTATTTTTTTTTTTTTAAAAAAAACTTCATTTTCTCTTCATTCCAAGCATTCATTTATACTCTTTTGATTTTTTTGATTTTTTGATTTTTATATTTTGAGGAGTACTACTCTTTTGATTTTGATTATTATACTTTCAAAACATTTATTTTGTACGACGTAGGTTTAAAAAATTACCATTTTAATCTTTTTATTTATTTTTTTCTTCAATCTCACTTTTTTATCACAATTATTTTTTTAAAAAAATATATTTTAATTTCTATTCTATGTGTATATATATAACATCTTTTTTATTGTGATATAAATTTAAATATGTTTTTTTCAAAGGGAGTGAATATTTTGATCGACATAGCATTTTGTAAGGGGAGATGAGTGAATATTTTTTTTCTCCCACTTTTACCCTTAACATTATATATACCATCATCTAGATTTTTTTTTATTTAGAAAAAAAATCAACTAGTGACGGACAAATTTTTTTAGCTAACCTACTTTTATGTATTACATCATAATAAATAATCAATGGTTGATTCAGTTGCACATGTTTTAATGGACTCTTAATAAATGTCAACAAGAACTTAATTCAACTGACATAAAGTTATACGGAAAGTCTGTGCTTCGAATCTCTCTCTCCACATAATTGTTAATATATATATATATATATAATCTTAATAAATACAACGTTTTTTTTTTTTTTTTTTTTTTGAATAAATCTTAATGAATACAACGTTAAAAACAAATGACACAAGAGCTGAATTTTTGTTTAATTTTAAGCGAAACTCGAATTTAGTTGAAATTGAAACTTGATAAGATCAGAACACTCATCCACTCCTAAAAGCAATTATCCCGTTGAAGGCGATATTCACATTCCGCATAGGAATGAGAAAATCGTAGCATCCAAACAAGCGGCATCTTCAAAAAAGAACCCAGTTGCATTCCATGATTCAATTTCTAACCTCCGCGAAGAAGAGTTTTGTAGGGTTTTAGGGTTCGTTTCGAGCTTGATTGCAGTACCAGTGATTGAAGAATCAGGTTCAAAAATGGCTTCCCGTTGCCAGTTTTGGCTTCCAAAGAAGAACAGATTCTGCGCAAATGCTCCCATTAACGATTCCAAGTGCCACACATTTCTCATCCCCTTCTATCTTTCTGGAATTCATGGCTGTTTCAATCGCTCTGATCTCTGATAATTTTTCTTTGATTTTCGATTTCTTTTAAGGTTTTGTGGAAATCACACCTCGAGAGCTGATGGACAGTGGGTTCCGTGTCCCGTAGACCCGTCTCAGTAAGTTCAATTACTATCTTCTTTCTCATCCGTGTACATGGTGTTCATTAACTCCGATCTATTCTGTTCTCTGTATTTAATTCTGTAGCTGTGTGCTTCGAGAAAATCTCGAAGGGCATGTAAAGAGGTGTCCATTATTGAAACAAACTCAATCCTTGGCTGTTCAACCGTTCTATCAAAAGGGCATCAATGCTGGGGAGGAGGATTCGATATCTTCCGATGAACCGGCTTCGGGTTTATCAGATAGCATTTCCTCTGAAATGAAGAGGAATATCGTTTATGGCATGTCTGGAGCCGAGTTTCATCGGCTTCTTGGAAAGATTAGAGCTCTTCATGGTCTCGTATGCGAGGATATTCAAGACTCTTATAGGATAAAGGAAGCTTGCAATATGTGGATTAAAGGGGAAGTAGACAGGTACTTGTGTTGTTAGAAATTAATTGCTTTCATGGATTTAATGAGTTTTGTAAAATGTGTTCTGTTTTCTTTTGGGTAGGAAAATTCCATTTCAAGAGAAACATGTTCTGCAGCAGGCGTCGATTCTTGGAAACTTGGAAGAATTTGGAGCGCTGAGGAATTATGATGGAGGGGAACAATGTGAGGGTAACAGATCATGTGGCAATGAGGCTAATGTTGTCCCAGCGGTGGTTGAGTTTGGAGCAGGAAGAGGCTACTTAACTCAAATGCTTGCAGATTGTTATGGTATCAAAAGGGTGTTTCTGGTCGAGCGGAAATCGTACAAATTGAAGGTTAAAACTAGAGATTTCGCCCTTATGTACGTCTAGGTTGTTAGCAATTTGATCTGTTAAATTCTTGCAGTCCTGAACTTCATTTGGCTTTATGTCCTTTATCTTTATGTGTGTTTTTTTTATGCCAATGCACCTGCTAGGCCGATCGATCACTGCGACAGAAAGAGAGCTTGATTTTAGAGCGGTTGAGAATCGACAGTAAGGTTTTCCCAAATGTTTGTCTAATGCATTTTCAAAGACTGTCCTTTAACAAACTAGAGAAGTACATTATCATCTTATACCTGCATCCTGAAAAAGTTTATTGTGTGCTACTTGCAGTATGGTTCAGTTTTTTCTTATGTTAATTTCATCTGATTCTTAATGATGCAAGTATGTTTACATTATATTTTTTTTACAGTTGAGGATCTAAACCTGAACGCTGTCCAATCTCTGCGGCATATTCCTTACTTGGCTATTGGTAAACATCTCTGTGGGCCTGCAACAGGTTGTTCAGTCATAGTGATGAAGAATTTATTATAACTCTAGCTGTTACACCAAGTAAAGTTGTCTCAATACCTGTTCTATTTCATAGATTTGGCTCTCAGATGTTGCCTTACCAAACAATCCAATCACGTTGATATGGAACCATGCGCAGATAGGCCGAAATTGAAAGGGTTGGCTATAGCGACATGTTGTCATCACCTTTGTCAGTGGAAGCATTACACAAGTAAGCAATCCTTTTACATCTTGCAAATATATGGTTCAAAATGAAGTAGCTTTCCTTTTCTTTTGTTTCATTCTAGATAAAAGTGGTATTCAATAGTTGCTTAAAGATGACCCTCCCTGCAGATAAGAGATATTTATTGGAACGGGGAATCACAAAAGAAGAATTCCTAGCTATTACATGGTTCACTAGTTGGGCAGTGGATGCTAATCATAGTGAAGATATTTCAGATGTTCCCAATTCGAAATCGTATCTTCAGCCAAGGTTTGTCACATGATGTGTAGAAGTTTTACTTTTATTGCTCATATTGCAACCTCGTGATGGATGATGGCCATTTTACTTAACATTCACCCAATTATCCTGTCATGGCAGCGAAAATGAAGGTGATGGAACGAACGGGAGCACGGTAGAAGACATTGTAAGAAATATGAATCCAGTGGAAAGGGCAGTCCTGGGGTTTATGTGCAAGGAGATTATTGATATGGGAAGACTAATGTGGCTGAAGGAATGTGGGTTGGAAACACAGCTTGTTAAGTATGTCCCATCCAGCATCTCCCCTGAAAACCATTTACTAATAGCTAAATGCAGAAATACTTGTGCTGCTTAGATGCTGTAATTGAAATTATCATTGTTTATTTAGAGAAATGGAGGTATTTGTTCTTGAACAGTTTTGCCTAGTGAAGAAGAAAGAGATCACATTTTTTGTTACTAAAAACGTGTTTGGTAGTTTTCAAATGTGATATCTCAATTTGAAACTTAAGGTTAGGTGCACATTTGGTACTAAATTTTGAAATTAGTATATAGCATAATTTAGTTTAAGTTTTGAAGAATGCAAAATTAGCAAAGCCATGCGAAAGGTTACTTCTTGTATTACAATTTACAACTTTCGAATTAGGGGGATTTTCAAATTTTCATTAATTGATTGATAATAAATTTACAAGCTGACATAATTATATAGGAGGAACCAAAGCATCTAAAGGAAGAAAATGAAAATTTTCTATAAACTTTTACGAAATTAAGGAGATAGAAACCTAATTTTTTTCAAACTCATCTAGTATCATACTATCTAAGTTTATTATCAACTAATTTTAACGTTAACAAACTTAGAGTATACTAGTCCGTAACACGTGCGATGCACGTGAAAATTCATAATTTTATTTTGCTATATAAAAGAATATAGTCTTTTTGAGTTTAATTACATAAAAATATTTGTATAAACATATTGTATAATTTAACTTTATGTTAATTTTTTATGTATACATATATTAATAATAGTTTAATTTAGTTTTTATTATTGCAGTTGTAATTTATAAGAAAAATACTACATTTATAAATTGTTTGATTGAAAAGTTATTTATTAAATAAAAACATAAATGATATAAGTGTATATATTATAATACTTTTAAAAAAATTAATAAACATAATTTTTTAAAGATATAATAAATATAATTTATTAAAACTATCATAATATTAAAGATTTTATAATTAGAAAACCAAAAGATTTATCATAGTAGATGAAGTCAATAAATATAAGTATAAGTTACATGGTGTAAGAACATGGAAATGAGTTAAATCATTACTCATTATTGCTCTTAATTAAATCACAATAAATAACATCACTCAATTATTTATATTAATACATGTCGTAAGAATGTAAAAAGAGATTTATTAAAAGCAATTAATTCTTATTTAAATCATATTTTAATTAAATTATAATACATATTAAAAAACTATTAGTTTGTTTAATTAGTATACATGGGAGTATGTCCTTAATCATATATACTAAATAAAGGTCTTCTAAAATAAATAAATAAAAAATAAAGGCATGCATCTCACAAGAAAAAAAATATGTATAATTATTTTTTTTCAAGTAAAATAAATATAAAAATAAACAAACAAAATATTTCTCTCTTTTTTCTCTTTCCTCGTGGCGCACCCCTCTCCTTTCTTATATTCACTTTTCACTTTCTTTCTTCATCATTTGACGATGTTGGAAGACTTCATTTCCATCATTCGTGGTTGCACTATTTGTCCGTCTAAGACTCGGTTGTTGTTGATCACCTGAAGCATTGTTTGTTGCTGATCGGAAACTTAAATTTGGGTTCTTCATAAAAAATTTATCT
The DNA here is from genome assembly GCA_036850905.1 of Luffa acutangula. NCBI lineage: Eukaryota > Viridiplantae > Streptophyta > Magnoliopsida > Cucurbitales > Cucurbitaceae > Luffa > Luffa acutangula. Next base: position 51,555,906 of record CM072090.1, read on the forward strand.
TGCTCTATGAGAAATTGCTTCAAGAATTTTCTAATTCTATGAGAGAGAAAGATCAATTAGATTGGAGAGTTATCCTAATCTTTTATTCTCTCTTTGATTTTGATTTCTCAATTGTTGGTAACAATCCTTTATATATATATATATATATGTAGAGATAGACATCGGTTTCATTTCATTTCACTTTCTTTTTGTGGATATTTAAAACAAAATTTATTTAATTAGTAGTTACATGTCAATAAAATTCATTTAAAATGTTTTAAATGATTCATTTTGAAACTTGCATGAATATTAAATGATAGTTATGGTATGAATGCAAAAAATGAATGGTTGGCATTGGCATCCAAGGAAGAAAAGTAAAATGGAAGAGGGAGATGAAAGATGGAGTGCAATCTCATGTGACAGAAATGTTTGAAAAAAATTGGAGATGCAGGGTATCGAACCCTGTGCCTCTCGCATGCAAAGCGAGCGCTCTACCATTTGAGCTACATCCCCTTATTTTGCTCATTATTTCATTGAAATCATTTTGTTTTATACTATTTTCACACGATTTTTTTCTTCTTTTTTTTTTTTGGGAAAACACACACAAGAGTTGGTGAGCAAATCCCACACTCCAAATTTTCTTATCCACTAAGAAAGATTTATTTACAAATTCTCAGAAGAAAACAGGATATATTCAATTTCAAATTGATTATCCCCACATCATCTCTTACGTTACATTCCACTTCCATCACCTATTAATTTGCTCCCTTAACCCCTTCCATCACTCACTCTTCATTTTCGCAACTTCTTTCACTTCCCCCCCAATGGACAACATCCCCACCGGCACCGTCATCTTCACCACCGTCGACCGCCTCCAATACGGCTTCGACACCTTCTCTGTTCCCATCAATTCCCCCACCGTCGAACATCGCCTCACCGACGGAATCTCCGTCAATTTCAACGCCCAATTCCTCCAAAACGACCAATCCATTGTCTTCATCTCTGAACGATCCGGCTCCCCTAGAATTTACCTCTCAAATTCCCCCGATTCCGCCCCTAAATTGCTCCCCTCCGCTCCCGGAAGCTGCTTTCACGACCGACCCATCGTCAGAAATGGTCGCCTCTATTTCATCTCCGCTCATGAAAACCCCCACAAGCCCTTAACGAGCTGGTCCGCTCTGTATTCGACCGGGTTGGACGGCTCCGATCCGGTGACCCGGCTCACTCCTCCTGGGTCCGTCGATTTCAGTCCAGCGGTTTCTGAGAGTGGGAAGTTCTTGGCGGTTGCCTCTTATGGATCTCGTTCTTGGGGCGGCGAATTCAACGAGCTCCACACGGAGATTGTTGTGTTCAAAGCTTCCGACCCGACTGGTCGGGTCGTTGTTTCGTGTCGCGGCGGATGGCCGTCGTGGTCTGGCGACTCCGCTGTTTACTTCCACCGGGTGGCCGACGATGGGTGGTGGAGCATTTTCAGGGTGGAGATTCCCGAAAATCTCGATTCCTCTGTTTCCCCTGTTCCGATCCGGGTCACTCCGGCGGGTCTCCATTGCTTCACTCCAGCGGCCATGAACGACTGCAATCGAGTCGTCGTCGCCACCCGAAGACCCGACAGTAAATTCCGACACATCGAAATTTTCGATTCCGGGTCGGACGAATTCGTCCCGATTACCCAGAAATTGAATCCGAATTTCCATCACTACAACCCGTTCGTCTCGCCGGATTCCAATTACGTCGGGTACCACCGGTTCCGCGGCGAGTCAAGTCAGGGCGAGTTAACGATTCCACATCTCAACTCGGTAATTTCCCCGATTAATGAACTCCGTATGATCCGATTAAACGGTTCGTTCCCAACGCCGTCACCTGACGGCGATTTCATCGCGTTCAATCCCGATTTTGTGGGGTTAAAAATCGTCAAATCAGACGGCTCAAAATGTTGGACCGTACTGAAAGAACGTACTGCGTTTTACAATTCATGGAGCCCCACGGAAAAAAACGTGATTTACACTTCGCTGGGGCCCATTTTTGGGCCACCGAGAGCGACGGTCCAGATCGCTCGGATCACAATCAACTCCGACGATCTCAACGGTGGTGATAACGAGGAAGTCGCCAGTGAAGTGAAGATTCTGACGAAAGACGACAGCGGAAATAACGCATTTCCAGCGTGTTCGCCGGACGGGAAGTTTCTAGTTTTCCGGTCCGGCAGGTCCGGGCATAAGAATCTTTACATCGTCGACGCCGTGAACGGCGAGTTCGACGGCGGCATACGGCGGTTGACCGACGGACCGTGGATCGACACAATGCCGAGCTGGTCGCCGACGGGGGATCTGATCGCGTTTTCTTCGAATATGCATAATCCGAAAAATAGTGAAGTGTTTAGTATCTACGTCATCAGACCGGACGGTTCGGGTTTGCGAAGGGTACACGTGGCTGGACCAGATGGGTGTGGTGACGTGGACAAGGAGAGGATTAACCACGTGTGCTTTAGTAGGGATGGGCAGTGGCTCTTATTTACGTCGAATTTGGGTGGGGTGACAGCGGAGCCAGTGTCGCTGCCCAATCAGTTTCAGCCATATGGAGATTTGTTTGTGGTGAGGTTGGATGGGACCGGGCTAAGGAGGCTGACGTGGAATGGATATGAAAATGGAACTCCCACGTGGTATTATGGAAGTGAGCTGGCACTTTCTGGGTTGAGTTTGAAAGATAATGTGGTTGGTGAGAAGTTGGCGGGAAAGTTTGTTGAACCGCTTTGGATAACGTTCCATTAATGACGTGTGTGCCACGTGGAGGGTTTTTTTTCCCCTGTTTTTTTTAGAATAAAAAAGAAACCATTTTCTTAAAATGGAATCTGACTCTGTTCCTAAAAAATTGTGTCGAATTTATGTCTTTATTAGCAAGAGATTGTAACGGTGATGATTTGGTTGGACGAATATAATCAGAAGTTGGGATTTTTATTTTTGTATCCTCTTTTTAGGTGAAAGGTCTAAAAGAAAGATTTTGAATACAATAATTGAAGTTATAAACACAATCCAAGGAAAAATCATTGGTAACTTGATTGTAGCTGGCTCCTAATAATAGTTTGGTTTTTGAAAACATGAAAATAGGGAGATAATAAGACAAAGAAAGTTATAAATGGAAGTAGTGTTTATAGACTTATTTAAAAAAGGGAAACATACACTTTTGGTCCCTGAGGTTTGGGTTTAGTGACACTTTGGTCTCCGAGTTTTCAAACTCAACAAAAAATACCCATAGGTTTGAGATAAGGAGCAATTTGGTTCCTGCCATCTATTTTGCCTTTAAATTCTAACAGTTTGCTGACGTGGCATCATTATTTTAATTAAAAAAATGAATTTTTAATTTTTTAAATAAAATATTAAAAATATTATTATTTAATTATTATTTTTAAAATTCTCTCTTTCTTCTCCATCTTCTTTCTCCCTCCATCTTCTTCCTCCCTTCCCCCTCCCATCTTCTCCAGCTCGTCGGCTGCCGGTGAACGGCAGCGGCGGTCGCCAGAATTTTCTTTTGTTGCCTTCTTTCTTCTTCTTCTCTTCTTTCCTTCTTCTTCTTTCTCTTCCTTTCTTCTGTTTTCCTCCTCCCCGAAACTCCCTTCTTAAAAAAAAAAAAAAAAAAAAAAAAAAAAAAAAAAAAAAAAAAAAAAAAAAAATCGGCTACCGCCGCTGACTCCATTCGCCGGCAGCCGGCGGCGGCCGACCACCGGAGCTGAAGAAGATGGGAGGGGGAAGGAAGAAGATGGGAGGGAAAAAGAAGATGAGAAGAAAGAAGATGGAGAAGAAAGAGAGAGAATTTAAAAAATAATAATATTTTAAATATTTTTATATTTTTTATTTAAAAAAATTAAAAATTCATTTTTTTAAATTAAAATAATGATGTCATGTCAGCAAACTGTTAGGATTTAACAGCAAAATGGACGGCAGCGACCAAATTCCTCCTTATCTCAAACCTCAGGAGTATTTTTGTTGAGTTTGAAAACTCGGAGACCGAAGTGTCACTTCACCCAAACCTCAGGGACCAAAAGTGTATTTTTCCCTATAAAAAAAAAAAGAAAAAAACTAAATGGTTATCAAACGAGGTCTTAGTTTTCAAAATCTTGTTTTTGTTTTTTATCAATTTGGCTAGAAATTCAAATGTGTCATTAACAAAGATAAAAACTATTATCAAGAAATTGAGGAGAAAAAAAACAAGCATAATTTTCAAAAAAAAAAAAACAAATAGTTATCAAATGTGATCTAAGTTTGTCGATTTTTCAATCGCACTTTAATTTCAATTTTTTTCTTTTGAAACACTTTAATTTCGAAGTTACAACTATATATTAAAAGTAATTAATTAATATTTTATTTAAATCTTAGTCAGTAAACTATCTAATAATAAAACCAATCATTCAGAATTTAGTCAATGAAATATTAAACGACTTTATCCATAAAGGTGTGTGAACATATCTATAAAATGCTAGATTCCAACTGCAAAATCAAACAATTTTTTTTTTTAAAGAAGGTCAAAACTACTACCAAAATAAGAATAGATTGACAACACTAAAATTCATCCTTTTAATTAGTAGTAGTGTTCCTCCCTATGGGTGAAAGGTCTAAATGAAAAATGTGAATTGAAAAATTAGACTAATTAAGAAAAAAAACAAGAGATTAACATTCTTTTTACTTTTACCATCCATCCAACTTATACTATCTTTTTTTTTTTTAAACGAAAAATCATTAAGGAAGCGCAAACTAACCAACAACCCCCCATTAAAACGGGGAGAGAAATATTCCGGCCCATAATGGCCCAACAAAACTAAACATTCCTCCGAATTGGAAGAAGTATCTAAAAAAACTATTACAGATACCAGAAAAACCAAAAACGGCTTGGCGTGCAAGCTTATGGACGTCTACATTTTGCGACCGCGGGCAATGGGCGAAAGAGATCGTATAGACCTCAGCGACCAGACGATCTATCTCGACGACCAGAAAGGAGATTTCCGATTGGTCGGAAACTGCTTTGTTCAGCAGTTTGATCACGCCAATGGCGCCAGACTTCACCACAATTGGCGGAATTTCAAAGGATGAGCGCGATGCCCGAATGGTAGGTAAGCTCCTTAACCCTTCGAGGACCACTCTCATCTCCAGCATCTTTATAGACGATCTTCCTTTGATTCTTTTGAACTCCTCACAGATGGAAGAACATATACTATCTTTGAAAGATAGACTAATTATGAGAGAAATAATTTTAAAAAATATAAATAAAATTTTCGACTTATTTGAAAAAAGTTGTCCAAATTAGTGATACAGACTTGTGCCGGAGTAATTTTCTTTCACCTTCTATAAATGTTCAAACTCTACCATGAAAATGCTTAGAACTTAACTACAAAATCAATCAAGTAAAAATGTGTCTAAATTCAACAACATAATATCAAAACCAAGCTAAATCATCTAAAAACTAGTAGGAAACACTATAGAAAATAACATCATTCAACCACAAGAAAGAAGTCTAACTAGTCAACAAAAAAAAAAAAAAAAAAAAAAAATCACAAAAAGCTTCAACTAATAAAATGTAAATTAACTAATTTAAGTCTTGTTTGATAACCATCTTGTTTTTTTATTCTCGTTTTTTAAAATTAGACGGGTTTTCTCCCGATTTCTTTACAATGCAGGTTTTTTTTTAAAAAAAAAAATACCTTTGTTTAAAGATACATTTGAATTCATAGTCAAATTCAAAAAACAAAAAACAAAATTTTGAAAACTATTTTTTTTTAGTTTTCAAAACTTACCTGATTTTTTAAAACATGGGAAGAAGGTAGACAACATAACAAATAAATTTAATAGTTGAAAGTATTGTTTATAAGCTTAATTTTCAAACAGCAAAAACAAAAAACAAAGGGGTCGTTTGACCCACTATGTTGGTTATAATAGTAAGGGTTATTATAACTCACCCTTTCGGGGCATCAACCAAAATAAGGGGGGAAGTTGGTTATTTTTTTTCCTTCGTGTTGCTACCGTAACCACTATTCAACCCAACTAATTAAAATCTATTATCTACAGTAACTCTCTTCTCTCTTCTTCCATGTGACTCATTGACTTTTCTACCGACGACCACCGACAAATTTTTCGGCGATCACCGACGATTTTTCCGACGATTTTTTTTTTTTAATATTTTTTTCTCATTTCCATTTCAAAAAATATAAAAACAAAAATAAAGAAAAGAAAAATGAAAAAAAAAAAAGAGGTAGAAGAAATGAAAGGAAAAAAGAGGAAAAAAAAAACCGGTCACCGAAAAATTTGTTGGTGGTCGTTGGAAAAGTCGAAAAATTCCTAGGAAGTTAGATATTAAGTTATCTTTGTATATATATAAATATGGTGTTTAAGTATCCTATAGGAATCAAATTCTAATTTTAGAATCATTTAGACTGAATTCTAATGTTTACGAACTATATGAACTAAATTTGGAATCAACCCTTATTTGAAATTACACTGAGAGGGTAATTGAAATATTATTACAAAGAGAGAATGTGTTTGAGACAAGTGGCAGTGGGCCCTGCTTTGAACGGACAAACTTGGGTGACAAGTCACTGGACCGGCGGCGGCGGTTCCATTCTGGTAAGAAAAGGCTGCGCACGTTCACCAATTCCCATATTTTAAAATTGATCGTACTAAAATAAGACGTGTCTAAAAATTAAAAATAATGTTCTTGAATTAAAACAGATTTTTCGTAAAAATTAATTAATGCAGAATAAATGTTTTTTTTTTTTTTTGAGTTCATCAACATTTAAAAGTGGAAAATTCGAATCTCATCGATAATACATATCAATTATCGCTGAGTTGTACTCCTTTTGACATAATAAATGTAAGTAGCTATTTCAAAAGTATATCAATTCCAAAATTCATAATTTAGTTTAGATAAGAAAATGTTCTATGAACTAATTAGTTGGAATTAGAAGTTTGAAAAGCATATATTCTTAAAAGTTATTTTATTCAAATATTAGAAACGTGAATCAATATTATTATATTGATTTTTGTTTTGGGTGTACTCCAAGCAAAATTTTATATAATTTATCTGGAAAATGTATGGAATTCAAAATTGTCAAAGAATCTAGAAAACTCTATTGTGAGTAATTATATGGAGAGAATGTAGAAATGGAATAAAGAATCCATAATAACCTTGTAACTTTAGTTTTAGAAAAATCAACTTTGGAATGAAATAAGTAGTAGATTTATAATTTATTTTTTTTTAAAAAAAAAACTAATTATAATGTTCAATAACTAATACTAAATTGTTATAGGATTAATTATAACGACTAAAGTAGGTTTATTATTTTAATTTTTTTTTCATGTTGATATTTATTTTATAATTTATTATAAGGTAATTATTTAAAAAGTTTATACGATTTAAATTACATCTAATTATGTTTAATTAATATAAATTGAGAAAAATAATTGTTATGAAAATCAAATCAATTAAAATTTTATTAATATAACAAGGAGATGCGAAAATATATAAGGGTAGCTTTGAGATATGCATCTAAATTTAAAAGTTGGTATCCATTAGCTTTTGCACGTGTGAGTAAAAGCAATTTGAGAAATGATTCTTAAAAGATTAAGGTTTAATTTTATTACAAGTTTAGTCTCTGAACTTTCAGAATTATATCAATTAGATCATTGAAATTTTAATTTTGTGTTTACTAAGTCTCTTATATATTTGATATTTTTAAAATTGATCAATCTATTAGGTATAAAATTGAATTTTATGTTTTTTGAGATTCTAAACTTTCAATTTTGTAAGCTTGTGAATTTTAAAAAATGTTGAATAGGTCAAAGACTTATTAGACACAAAATTAAAAGTCGAGGGACCTATAGGACCCAAAAGTGAAAATTTAAGGACCTATTTGATACTTCTTAAAGTTTAGAACCTATTGGAAACAAAATTGAAACTTCAAAGACTTATTTGAAACTTTTTAAAGTTCAAGGATGTTGATGCCAAAATTTGGCCAAGCAATCCACCTGCCCTTCACGTGACATCAACAATGAATTTGTAGAAGCTGGAGAAGACGTGACCTGCAAGACCAGCAAGAATCGCTGGACACCGGTGTGGTGTAGGCCACACCGCCTCCGATGCCTAAGTCAGGAAATTGAGCAGCTAGAGAATAGAGAAAGAAGTCCAGAATCGAGTTTTCGGCCCCCTTCTTCAATGGCGAAGAGGGGTATAAATACCTGCTCGGACTCCTAGGGTTTGGAGGCGTTCTGGGACGAAGCAGGCTGGACCGGGGCAGCTGGAAGCGGTAGGGGCCGAGCGGAGGCAAACGGACTCGGCCCGTGCAAACGGGCCGAGTGGTCGGCCTCGGCCCACGGCCGAGGCCGCCCGTACGGGTCGGGCCACGTTGGCCCGGCCCGTCGGTATGGTCTCCCTATGGGTCCCTTTCCTGGTCCTATCTCCTCCCGGTTGTCCTGTCAGCTCCTCGTACGCTGTGGTGGTCCAAAATTACCTATAACATTAAGCCCCCACTCTTGAATTGGGATTCAGGTGCGGCTTAGCGTTATCGGGTGAGCTCCTTAAGCCCGATTTAAGAGTAATGACCCTTGTCTTGGATTGGCTTATGTGTAGCTTTTGTTGTCGTCCTGCAAAATAGGATAAAAGTAGACGCTCCCTGAATAGGGGTTAGTTGAAATGGAAATGAAAAAAGGTGGGAGACTACAAAAGTGGTGTTGGTCGGCCTCGGCCACGGGAAGAGGCCGAGCACAACTATCTCCCTTTCTGCTTGCCTGGTCGGCCTCGGCCTCGGGAAGAGGCCGAGCATCATATTTTGTAATTTCTCTTAGGGGGCGTTGCCCCCGAACCCCCACCGGGCGCTTCGCCCCTGGACCCCGACTCGCTGACCGGTCAGCGAGACCCCCGTACTAGGTCATTCGGAACGCTTCATTCCAGATCCGGGGCTTTTGCAGGTGACTGGTCGGCCTCGGCCTTGGCATGAGGTTGACCAACTCCTTCGTGCTGTTTTCTTGCCCGCTCCACGGTTAGGCTTATGTGTGTATTTGTCCGGTCCTACCTTAAGCATCTCCCTGCGGCTTTGAGCACTTCGGCCATGTTAAAAAGTGAATGCGTGACTGAGGGTTGGCTTTGGAGCTAGGATGCTCGGCCTCGGCCTTGGCATGAGGCTGAGCATTTCTTCTGCTTTGTTTGCTACTTTTCTCTGTTGTATCCATCCCGAGGGTGCGTACACTCTTTTGGGCAAAACTTGGGGAGGTTGAGGGCATGCGTCAACCTCTCTGCAAGAGTTTAGTCTCTTTCCACGGGAAAGTGTGGAAGTTTGGCCTCTACAAGAATCATTCCTGTCTAGCCACATGCACCACATCCTATAGAAAAATGCTTTTGCACAAACACAGTATAAAGAACTTTATCTAATTTGCAAGTGTCAACATTGTACCATGGAGAAAAGTTGTGGACATGTGTTATACAAAATGAAAATAAGTAATTGCCCCAATAGCTCCACTGATATTCATAACGTTATTCTAACTTGAATAAGTAAGAAAGGAAAATCAGAATTATCGCAACATGACCATGATTATGATGGACTCGGTTTGTCCTTACTCCCAACCCCCCACTCAAAATATGTGTTCAATACCTTGGGCGTGCATTTTTTGAGTAAGGAGAAACTAACTTCGTACCTAGGCCTCTAGGGGCGGAACTCGACCTTGGCCTCTGGATGGTCGGCCTCGGCCTTGGCATAAGGACGACCAGCTCCTCTGTGTTGTTCGCTTGCTTGTTTTCCATTCCAAGGGTGCGTGCACCCAGTTAGGGAAAACTTGGGGAGGTCGAGGAATTTCCCGAGCCCCCACTCAAAATACGCATTCCAGATTTAATGAGTTGCATTTTTTTTTAGTAAGAAAATATAATGTCATACCTGGTTTTTTTAGGACAAAGTTCATTCTTGAAGCTGAGGCAGCCGGCCCTGACCTTGGCATGAGGTTGAGCCTCGCTTCTCCATCACTTGTTTGGTTTGCCTCATAGTTGGACTCATGTGCAGATACCTGGTCTGCGAAGTGACTACCGGACTCAGTCGAGCCCTATTCCTTGTCTAATGGTCGGCCTTAGCCTTGACATGAGGACGAGCGCTTTTCCTGCAAGGTTTGAGAAGTTTGAGGGAAGCTTGGGGAGGCTTTGGGATTTCCCAAGGCCTCTCTTCAAGCATCGTGGTCATCCCAGGGGTGCGTACACTCTTCTGGGGAAAAGCTTGGGGAGGCCTAGGAATTTCCCAGGGCCTCTCTTCAAGCGTTGTGGTCATCCCAGGGGTGCGTACACTCTTCTGGGGAAAAAGCTTGGGGAGGCCTGGGAAGTTCCCGAGCCTCTCTTCAAGCATCGTCGTCATCCCAGGGGTGCTTACACTCTTCTGGGGAAAAAGCTTGGGGAGGTCTGGGAAGTTCCCGAGCCTCTCTTCAAGCATCGTCGTCATCCCAGGGGTGCGTACACTCTTCTGGGGAAAAAGCTTGGGGAGGCCTAGGAATTTCCCAGGGCCTCTCTTCAAGCGTCGTGGTCATCCCAGGGGTGCGTACACTCTTCTGGGGAAAAAGCTTGGGGAGGCCTGGGAATTTCCCAAGCCTCTCTTCAAGCATCGTCGTCATCCCAGGGGTGCGTACACTCTTCTGGGGAAAAAGCTTGGGGAGGCCTAGGAATTCCCCAGGGCCTCTCTTCAAGCGTCGTCGTCATCCCAGGGGTGCGTACACTCTTCTGGGGAAAAATGTATGCTCAAACTGCCTTCTATCATATTTCCACATAATTTTGATGACATATCAAGCAACAAAGTATTTTAAGGGAAGAAACTGTTGTCAAAAGCTTGAAGCTTGAAAATATAGCCAGGAAAAAATCATTGCAATATAACTAACGACCATGATTATTCCCAGTCCCCCACTCAAAAACATGTATTCAATACGCAAAATATGCATTTTTTGAGTAAGGAAAGACTTACTTCGTGACCGAGCTCTTGAAGGTGGTGTTTGGCCTTAGCCTCTAGGTGGTCGGCCTCGGCCCTGGCATGAGGCCGACCAACTCTTCTGTGTCATCTGCGCACTCAGTCTGTGACTCGACTTATGCGCAGAGCATCTCCCTTTCGGCTTGAACCGCTTCGGCTACGACAACAGGTCAAGTGTTGTGGTCTTCCCAGGGGTGCGTACACTCCTCTGGGGAAAAGCTTTGGGAGGCCTGGGAATCTCCCGAGTCTCTCTGCAAGCACTGTCAAAACTTTTGAAACGAAATTCAGAGTAATTTATTTCAAATGAATCAATTACATTCCTGAGTAATATGCTATTGAAATGGAAGCAAATCGATCAACGTTTCATTGGAAGAGGATAGCTTGACCCCTCAAAGGCTCGGCCTCGGCCATCTCCCAAGGCCGACGTTGCTTGAGCCTTCCTGTCGATGTTCCCGAGCGCCATAAAGTAACATTCCCTCGACATTTTTTGCTCGCCAGACGCTGCTCCACCTTCTTCGGATGATCCTCCTAAAATTGTTTGTATCTCGAATAGCAGGTTGGCACCGCCCTTACCTTGATCTGCCGGCAGTGGCCTCTTGCTTTTGTCGTTCCCAACGAACCCCTTGGGGTAACCTTTTCGGATTAGGGCTTCTATCTCGTCCCTCAACTGTATGCATTCCCGAGTTGCATGACCGTGGTCTCCGTGGAACATGCAGTATTTGTTTTTGTTCCTCCTATCGGGGTCTGATCTCAACTTTTCTGGGCGTTTCAACAAATTTGTGTCCTGTATTGCGGCCAAGACCTGTTCAAAGGAAGCTGTTAGTGGTGTATACCTGTCGAATCTGGCTTCTTGGTTCCGCACAGCCCTGTGGCTCCTTGGCCTCTGGTCGGCCTCGGCCTTTGGCCAAGGACTGCTCTTGCTGATCGAGTTGAGCAGTCTTTCATCCTACAAACCTGAAATCATAGCAGTCAAGGCAACTCCATCGTCATGGCCTTCTACCTGCAAAACTTCATTACAAAATCTGTTAATACAATCCTTCAAGCTTTCTCGAAGCCCCTGCTTTACTGTCAACGAGTTGATCTGAGGCTTCTGTCGGTTCTGGGCTCCTAGGAATTGCGTAACAAATGCTCGGCCTCGGACTTTGCCCGAGCCTCTGACTTTTTCCTATCATTATTTCCTGTGTACGTAACTGACGCTGTCTTTTGCGGCGAACTTCTGCGGGATTTTTTTTTGCGATTGGACTTCTGCTCGGCCTCGGCCATTGGCCGAGGGGTGCTCATGTCGGATCTGGCCCACATCTTCTACCCGACATCCTTTTCCTTTGTCTTCTTGATGCTGGTCGGATATAACAGCTTCCCGGTTCTCTCGCTCCTTCTGCTGGTTGTCCTCTTGGGTTAGGTCCGTAGCATCGTGGGCACACAGATCCTTGCAACAGTCTCCGAAGTCAGGGTCGACCTTTTCCATACCGAGGTCAAACCCAGTCTGGCTCGCCGCTTTCTGCTCATACCCGAGGCTTCCCTCTGGTTTCTGAACCCGATCCATCGTGCAGACCACCACCGATGTGCGATCCGATCTGGCAAGCACTCTTCCCCACAGACGGCGCCAACTGTTGATGCCAAAATTTGGCCAAACAATCCACCTGCCCTTCACGTGACATCAACAATGAATTTGTAGAAGCTGGAGAAGACGTGACCTGCAAGACCAGCAAGAATCGCTGGACACCGGTGTGGTGTAGGCCACCACCGATGTGCGATCCGATCTGGCAAGCACTCTTCCCCACAGACGGCGCCAACTGTTGATGCCAAAATTTGGCCAAGCAATCCACCTGCCCTTCACGTGACATCAACAATGAATTTGTAGAAGCTGGAGAAGACGTGACCTGCAAGACCAGCAAGAATCGCTGGACACCGGTGTGGTGTAGGCCACACCGCCTCCGATGCCTAAGTCAGGAAATTGAGCAGCTAGAGAATAGAGAAAGAAGTCCAGAATCGAGTTTTCGGCCCCCTTCTTCAATGGCGAAGAGGGGTATAAATACCTGCTCGGACTCCTAGGGTTTGGAGGCGTTCTGGGACGAAGCAGGCTGGACCGGGGCAGCTGGAAGCGGTAGGGGCCGAGCGGAGGAAAACGGACTCGGCCCGTGCAAACGGGCCGAGTGGGGGGCCTCGGCCCCAGGCCGAGGCCGACCGTACGGGTCGGGCCACGTTGGCCCGGCCCGTCGGTATGGTCTCCCTCTGGGTCCCTTTCCTGGTCCTATCTCCTCCCGGTTGTCCTGTCAGCTCCTCGTACGCTGTGGTGGTCCAAAATTACCTATAACAAAGGACTAAACATGTAATTTAACCAAAGATTAATAAACAACTTGTTGTACTAAACAATGTTGGCGGTTAAACTATGTCATAATCACTTTTTACCCTCCTAAACGCAATCTCAAAGTCTCAAAACGGTCCAAATTGATTTTTCAAGAGATACTATACAACAAATACATTTATTTTCAAATGATTATCAACGATATACACCTACATTTCTTATAGCAGCGAAGGTTTTGTCGACCTTGGCTAAAGTTAGAAAATTCTTTTAAAAAACATAAATATTAAGTATGGGGTTCACCTTTCAAAATGCTTGTGCATAACTAAATTAGTGCATTTTTTTTTTTTTAATAACTATGTTTGATTAAATTTTAGAGAGCTGTATAAACTATAAAGTCTTTTCTAACCTTTTTTTTTTCTTTGGAGTTCCTTTTCTAACCAATTAAGAGTGCAACATTTAAAATTTTAGATAATAAAAAATGTTTTGAGAAACTCTAAAAATTATAAAAAAAAAAAAAAAAAAAAAAAAAAAAAAAAAAAAAAAAAAACGTAAAGTACTTTCCCAGAGCACGTTTGTCTAATTTTCCTTTAGAAAAAAGAAATGCTTGTATCATGAGTATAAGTACTTCACTAAAAAATTAGACGCAGGCTAAGGCTCCATTTAGCATTTGAAAATCAAGCATGTTTTCTTTCAATTTTCTTATAATGATTTTTATATTTGTCAATAACATATTTGAATTTCCATTCAAATTTAAAAAACAAAAACAAGTTTTTGAAAACTACTTATTTTAGTTTTCAAAACTTGACTTTGTTTTTTAAAACATGGGAAGAAGGTAGATAACAAAACCAATAAACTTATGAGTGGAGTAGTGTTTTCAAACTTAATTTTAAAAAACAAAAAACAAAAAACCAAAAGTTATCAAACGGGGTTTAAATAAATCTCAATATTATTCCTGAAAACAGTAAATTAGAAACAAGCTCACATCATACTAAATATGGATGGTAGACACATTTTGAAATGTTTTAAAAAATGAAAAATAAAATATTTTAATCGATAAATGGAATTATGAGAAAAATCACAACAACCAATCCTCTAAGTCTTTTTTCTTTTCCACTTCATTCCTTTGTAGAACACTAAAATTTAAACATGTTGACACATTCATATTTATGAATTATAACCTATATAAAAAAGTTAATAATCGTCTTACCAATTGAATAGTGTTTTTTTTTTTTTTTTTTTTTTTTGAAATAGCAATTGAATAGTGTTTAAATAGACACAAATCCCATCAAACTTTTACTTTTATGTCAATATTTTATAAAGCTAGGGTAAATAATATATATTAAAATTGATAAAAAAAATAATAATATATATTAAAAAAAAAGTTCCTAGAAAATAGCAAAATAATGTTACTTGTATTAGAGAGTTGGAAACAATTGGGTTTGGGCTGTAATTTGGTACCGAGCTCAGGCCCAAGCCCAAGACCAAGCCCACTAACAACATATTAAGTAGTTGTTTTTCGGATAATTGTAATGGGTGGCAAAATTAGGGTAAATAATGGCAAATTTAGCAATTTTTTAAAATATTTGCAAATATGGCAAAATTTTTGAATTAATTTTTCATATCCCCGTTTTGCCCTTGGATTGCGCGCGCTTCTTCTTTCCGGTCGGCGTGGACTTCTCTCTTTTTTTTTTTTTTTTTGGTAGGTTTCTATCAGTGAGTTTTCTATCACTGATAGATTCTATCAGTGATAGAAAAACTTTCTATCAGTGATAGAAAACTTCTATCACTGATAGAAAGTATAAGTGATACTTTCTATCAGTGATAGAAGTTTTCTATCACTGATAGAAACACTTTCTATCAATGATAGAAAGTGTTTCTATCACTGGTAGATTCTATCAGTGATAGAAACACTTTCTATCAGTGATAGAAAAAACTTCTATCACTGATAGAAATTATAAGTGATACTTTCTATCACTGATAGAAAGTGTTTCTATCACTGATAGATTCTATCAGTGATAGAAAAACTTCTATCACTGATAGAATTTGATAGAAGTTTTTCTATCAGTGATTAAACTTTTCTATCACTGATAGATTCTATCACTGATAGAAAGTGTTTCTATCACTGATAGAATTCACTTTCTCTCAGTGATAGAAGTTTTTCTATCAGTGATTAAACTTTTCTATCACTGATAGATTCTATCAGTGATAGAAAAAATTTCTATAAATGTTGTATTAGAATCTAAAGTTCTCCTCTATTTTTGTTTTGGTAGGTTTCTATCAGATAGAAAGTTCCTCTATCAGATAGAAAGTTGAGAACTTTCTATCTGATAGAAAATTTTTCTATCACTGATAGATTCTATCAGTGATAGAAAATTTTTCTATCACTGATAGATTCTATCAGTGATAGAAAAACTTTCTATCAGATAGAAAGTTGAGAACTTTCTATCAGATAGAAAGTTGAGAACTTTCTATCTGATAGAAAATTTTTCTATCACTGATAGATTCTATCAGTGATAGAAAAACTTTCTATCAGATAGAAAGTTCTCAACTTTCTATCTGATAGAAGAACTTTCTATCCGATAGAAAGTTGAGAACTTTCTATCTGATAGAAAATTTTTCTATCACTGATAGATTCTATCAGTGATAGAAAAACTTCTATCAGTGATAGAAAAACTTCTATCACTGATAGATTCTATCAGTGATAGAAGTTTTTCTATCACTGATAGAATCTATCAGTGATAGAAATCAGTGATAGAAACTTCTATCACTGATAGAAAGTTCTACCACTGATAGAATTAACTTTCTATCAGTGATAGAAAACTTTCTATCACTGATAGAATGCTTTTCTATCACTGATAGAATCTATCAGTGATAGAAAAGTTTTCTATCAGTGATAAAAATACTTTCTATCACTGATAGAAAACTTTTCTATCACTGATAGAATCTATCGGGCAAGTTTCTATTTTTTTTTTCACTCTGCATTTAATACTTCCAGAAACTTGTAGCAATTTCATATAGCACCCTCTCATAAGCTAAAGATCCATAGAAGCAAAATTCAAAAACAAGCAACTCACGAGAAACTTGAATTTGTACCGTCAATCACCATCAATTCCTATTCTAATTTCTCTTTAACTTTCTTTTCCTTTATGAATTTTTTCTCAACCACCCTATCGAACATCTGAACTGTCCTGGAGAAAAAAATGTAAAAAGTGGAATAATTCTATAGCAGAACCCATCAGACTCTTCATCAACATTCAGCAAGGCAACTAACAGAAACGAACAGTTCGATTCAGACAAATTAGTCTCGATTGTGCTAAATTACAGGAATATATAATGCAATATAAGAACCAAAAATCTCCATATGCACTGTGGATTTAATTGATTACCAGGCCAATTGAACTCTTCACAATCTTCTACTTCTTCTTCCCTTTGCCGGATTTGCGTTTTGTGGGCAGCACGATTTCTCCTTTGAGGACAGGAATCTCCATCAACTGCGAGAGCTCTCCGAATTTCTTGCGGAATTTCAAGTCCGGGACATTCGGCCTCGACGACGGTTTTAATGGCGTCGACAATTTCAAGTCCTTGGATTCTTTGATTTCCGGGTGAGTTGAGCTCGCTGTCTATGTGGAGGTCCGCCATGGCTCAAGTACCTTGCATGTAGAGAGCCCCCATTCGTTGCAGCGCCGCCATCGAAACGACGACGGTGGTCCTCTTCATCGTGGGCGGTTTCTGCTTCCACATTTCGCCGAACCAATTCCACCGATTGTCCGACGGCGTACGGACTTCAATCGGCATCGATTTCTGGGAGAGGAGCCTTCGTGGAGGAGTGATGTTCATTTTAATGGCAGGGTTGAAGGTGGAGAGAGTGAAGAGAAGAAGAGAAACAAAGAAGGGCATGAGTTCATTTTAATGGCGGGGGTCTCAGGTGGGGAGAGTGAAGAGAAGAAGAGAAACAAAGAAGGGCATTTTCGTAAATTTGACGTTCAGACTACAACTTTTTGCTATTTTTGCAAATTCTTTTGTGGACTGCTATATGTGCAAATACTTTGGCCCAATTTGGTAGATTTGCAACCGGCCCTTGTTTTTCTTTCTTTCTTTTTTTAATAAAAAATCAAAAAAATTATTAATTAATTACATTTTCGTTCCATTCCCCAAAAGAAAAAAAATATTTTCAAAAAAATAAAATAAAATAAAAAAGGAAAAAAAATCAATTTTGACCCTTGAACTTAACGGGTTGTATCAATTTTAACCATAAACTTTCAATTTCATCAAATTGAACCCTAAACTTAACAAATTGTATCAATTTGAACCTCAAACTTGCATAAATGTTGCAATGTAGACCATTGGTCAACTTTTCATTTGAATTGCTATTAAAACATAAAACATGTAATTGACAATTTCCTTTTCCTTTTTTTTAATTCACAGTGCACTTAAGTTAGTGTTTTATAAGATTTTTTTTAAAAAAAAAACTAGAAGAAATAAAATATCTTAGGCTATTCTTCTCATTATTATCCAAAAAAGAATCACAAAGTTATTTGCGACAAGAAAAATCCAACAAATATGAGAAATAAAATACTCGAAATTTATTTATTTTCGTTCCATACATTTGTACATTCTTCTGATTAGCAAGGAAAAAAACCGTAAAAGAAGAAAAAAATCTCACAAAGTGCTTAGCAACAATAAAAATTAAAAGAAAAAAAAACAAATATTTAAAGATATAAAAAACCTCCAAAGTTTATTTGCTTTTGTAATCTTAAATAGCAGCGAAAAAACTCTCACAATTAAAGTTCTCAACAATAAGAAAAAATCATATAAAATAAAGTTTCTCCAATATTTTATCTATAAGAAATCAATTTAGGTGCAATGTGAATTAAGGAAAAAAAAGAAGAAATAATCAATTACGTATGGTGGTTCCAATGAAAAGTTAACCAAATGTATATATTGTAACACTTACTCAAGTTTGAGATTAAAATCGATACCATCTTATAAGTTTGAGGTTTAATTTGATGAAATTTAAAGTTTAGGGTTAAAATTGATATAACTTTTTAAGTTTAGAGTTCAATTTGATGAAATTGAAAGTTTAGGGTTAAAATCGATACAACCCCCAAAGTTCAGGGTAAAAATGATTCCCCAAAAAAAAAAACTACATTTTCCGTAGTAATATGGAATTGTCGGAAAAAATGAAAAATAAAAGGTAACGAAGTTGTATGTGGAGTGAGTTTCCTCGCGGCTCTCTGAATTCTCCTTCGCCTCTTTTAAAGAACTTTCTGGGAATCGATTTCTTCCTTCATTCTTCAAACCCTAGGCATTCGGAATTCTCTAATTATTCGCCTTCTCTCTGTTAATCCGACACAATTTCTGGTTCTTCAAGTTACAGATTCTTCATCGTCGAATTCCCCTCTGCTTTGAGGATCTAATTGGACTTTTCTCCATCCCGGAACCGTTGACAAGAAGAGCAGAATGGACGATAGCTGTGCGGTTTGTGCCGATACTCTTGAATGGGTTGCCTATGGGTCTTGTGGCCATCGCGATGTCTGCTCCACCTGCGTTGCTCGTCTTCGATTCATTTGCGGCGATCGCCGCTGTTGCATCTGCAAGTCGGAATCCGCCGTCGTGTTCGTCACTAAGGTGAGGCTGCAGCTATTATCTGTTCTGCGATCGCATTCAATCTTTGGGCGTCTTTGATTATTGAATTCTGAATTTGTTTTAATTTCATGTGCAATTTGGTTATCTCTCTAGTGTTC
This sequence comes from Luffa acutangula, assembly GCA_036850905.1. NCBI lineage: Eukaryota > Viridiplantae > Streptophyta > Magnoliopsida > Cucurbitales > Cucurbitaceae > Luffa > Luffa acutangula. The sequence goes on from CM072090.1 coordinate 51,574,903, forward strand.
TGCTGCTGTAGTTGAATTCGAATTCTTCATAGAGCAATTTTTTTTTCACTTTAATTTATTGCATTTCTGAAATTATGAATATGTTTTTGCTGCTGTTTGATTTGGATTGTCATGCTTACACCAAGGGAATGTCGTATGCAATTTGAACGTCTGATTATTCGGTTTTTTTTTTTATTTATTTATTATTTTGTCGTATGCAATTTGAACGTCTGATTATTCAATATTGATGTAGTATTGTTAGAGTTCATTTCTTATTGTCTTTCTTGGATAGATAAAGGGCTGTTTGGAAATTGCTTTAGAAACAGCTTTGCATTTTGTTAGTACAAAATAAGAATCATGTATCTGGGAACAGTGGTTTTGATGCGAATAATAATATTACCTTGTAACACAATCATAATTTTCAAAAACAATTTTGAAAATGGAAACAGAAAACTGTTATCAGAGCAGTTAGCCAATGACTAGTGGTGGCAACTGTACATCAATAAGGTCGAGGAAAGGAGAGTTTATGTACTTAGCTTGATCTCTCATTAGCAATCATATTTTATTATCATCTTTATATGCTTATAGGAATATTGGTATCCATAACATTGCAGAAGTTAAAAGAAAGAGGGGGAAAAAAGAAAAACACTGCAAAAGTTTTCTTAATTACAATCACAATGATTGGTTACAGGCTCAGTGTTACCTTTTTTCTTATTTTCAGTGATTAATACTTTCAGCTGACTAGAGTAAATTAGGATTAAGGAAACTAAAGTAAGCCACCCTCAGTGAACCAATTCCACCGATTGTCCGACGGCGTACGGACTTCAATCGGCATCGATTTCTGGGAGAGGAGCCTTCGTGGAGGAGTGATGTTCATTTTAATGGCAGGGTTGAAGGTGGAGAGAGTGAAGAGAAGAAGAGAAACAAAGAAGGGCATGAGTTCATTTTAATGGCGGGGGTCTCAGGTGGGGAGAGTGAAGAGAAGAAGAGAAACAAAGAAGGGCATTTTCGTAAATTTGACGTTCAGACTACAACTTTTTGCTATTTTTGCAAATTCTTTTGTGGGCTGCTATATGTGCAAATACTTTGGCCCAATTTGGTAGATTTGCAACCGGCCCTTGTTTTTCTTTCTTTCTTTTTTTAATAAAAAATCAAAAAAATTATTAATTAATTACATTTTCGTTCCATTCCCCAAAAGAAAAAAAATATTTTCAAAAAAATAAAATAAAATAAAAAAGGAAAAAAAATCAATTTTGACCCTTGAACTTAACGGGTTGTATCAATTTTAACCATAAACTTTCAATTTCATCAAATTGAACCCTAAACTTAACAAATTGTATCAATTTGAACCTCAAACTTGCATAAATGTTGCAATGTAGACCATTGGTCAACTTTTCATTTGAATTGCTATTAAAACATAAAACATGTAATTGACAATTTCCTTTTCCTTTTTTTTAATTCACAGTGCACTTAAGTTAGTGTTTTATAAGATTTTTTTAAAAAAAAAAACTAGAAGAAATAAAATATCTTAGGCTATTCTTCTCATTATTATCCAAAAAAGAATCACAAAGTTATTTGCGACAAGAAAAATCCAACAAATATGAGAAATAAAATACTCGAAATTTATTTATTTTCGTTCCATACATTTGTACATTCTTCTGATTAGCAAGGAAAAAAACCGTAAAAGAAGAAAAAAATCTCACAAAGTGCTTAGCAACAATAAAAATTAAAAGAAAAAAAAACAAATATTTAAAGATATAAAAAACCTCCAAAGTTTATTTGCTTTTGTAATCTTAAATAGCAGCGAAAAAACTCTCACAATTAAAGTTCTCAACAATAAGAAAAAATCATATAAAATAAAGTTTCTCCAATATTTTATCTATAAGAAATCAATTTAGGTGCAATGTGAATTAAGGAAAAAAAAGAAGAAATAATCAATTACGTATGGTGGTTCCAATGAAAAGTTAACCAAATGTATATATTGTAACACTTACTCAAGTTTGAGATTAAAATCGATACCATCTTATAAGTTTGAGGTTTAATTTGATGAAATTTAAAGTTTAGGGTTAAAATTGATATAACTTTTTAAGTTTAGAGTTCAATTTGATGAAATTGAAAGTTTAGGGTTAAAATCGATACAACCCCCAAAGTTCAGGGTAAAAATGATTCCCCAAAAAAAAAAACTACATTTTCCGTAGTAATATGGAATTGTCGGAAAAAATGAAAAATAAAAGGTAACGAAGTTGTATGTGGAGTGAGTTTCCTCGCGGCTCTCTGAATTCTCCTTCGCCTCTTTTAAAGAACTTTCTGGGAATCGATTTCTTCCTTCATTCTTCAAACCCTAGGCATTCGGAATTCTCTAATTATTCGCCTTCTCTCTGTTAATCCGACACAATTTCTGGTTCTTCAAGTTACAGATTCTTCATCGTCGAATTCCCCTCTGCTTTGAGGATCTAATTGGACTTTTCTCCATCCCGGAACCGTTGACAAGAAGAGCAGAATGGACGATAGCTGTGCGGTTTGTGCCGATACTCTTGAATGGGTTGCCTATGGGTCTTGTGGCCATCGCGATGTCTGCTCCACCTGCGTTGCTCGTCTTCGATTCATTTGCGGCGATCGCCGCTGTTGCATCTGCAAGTCGGAATCCGCCGTCGTGTTCGTCACTAAGGTGAGGCTGCAGCTATTATCTGTTCTGCGATCGCATTCAATCTTTGGGCGTCTTTGATTATTGAATTCTGAATTTGTTTTAATTTCATGTGCAATTTGGTTATCTCTCTAGTGTTCTGCTGCTGTAGTTGAATTCGAATTCTTCATAGAGCAATTTTTTTTTCACTTTAATTTATTGCATTTCTGAAATTATGAATATGTTTTTGCTGCTGTTTGATTTGGATTGTCATGCTTACACCAAGGGAATGTCGTATGCAATTTGAACGTCTGATTATTCGGTTTTTTTTTTTATTTATTTATTATTTTGTCGTATGCAATTTGAACGTCTGATTATTCAATATTGATGTAGTATTGTTAGAGTTCATTTCTTATTGTCTTTCTTGGATAGATAAAGGGCTGTTTGGAAATTGCTTTAGAAACAGCTTTGCATTTTGTTAGTACAAAATAAGAATCATGTATCTGGGAACAGTGGTTTTGATGCGAATAATAATATTACCTTGTAACACAATCATAATTTTCAAAAACAATTTTGAAAATGGAAACAGAAAACTGTTATCAGAGCAGTTAGCCAATGACTAGTGGTGGCAACTGTACATCAATAAGGTCGAGGAAAGGAGAGTTTATGTACTTAGCTTGATCTCTCATTAGCAATCATATTTTATTATCATCTTTATATGCTTATAGGAATATTGGTATCCATAACATTGCAGAAGTTAAAAGAAAGAGGGGGAAAAAAGAAAAACACTGCAAAAGTTTTCTTAATTACAATCACAATGATTGGTTACAGGCTCAGTGTTACCTTTTTTCTTATTTTCAGTGATTAATACTTTCAGCTGACTAGAGTAAATTAGGATTAAGGAAACTAAAGTAAGCCACCCTCAGTGAACTAAATAAATTCCCAAGTCTCTTTCAAATTGAAGGAAAATACTTCTAGATCTCAATGCAACCAATTCTATATGGCTGCTAAGAAGCACAATTAAAAAAAAAAAAAAGTGATCCGGCATACCTTGGTATCTCCATTGTCCATATTTGTTATAGTCCTTCTTGATACTCCAAAGCTTCCATACCTCATTCCATATTATTCTGCTCCTAAAATTGTTGGTCTTGGCTGTTTGACATGTACACCAATGATCAAAGTTCATGTTTGATTTTAAAAATAAAGAGACAAGTGAGAACTCAGTTGTTATCTGAAATTTATAATTAGGTGGATTTGGCGCTTATTCAAACATTATTTTGATTGAGATTGAGGACTGTTTGTTCTTTCATTGTGCTTATGTTGTTCATGTCTGGTTCTGCGATAGGCCTTAGGAGATTATACAAGGACAATCAATGACTTCGCAGTCTTTCCTTCTGAACCAAGAGAAGGTCGTAATGGATCCTATTGGTATCATGAAGACACACAGACATTTTTTGATGATGTTGACCACTACAAGATGATAAAAGCAATGTGCAGGTTGTCATGCAGTGTGTGTGATAAGATAGGTGAAGATCAACCAAATGATGGCTCTAAGCGCCGAGGAAGATTTCGGAACATTGAGCAGCTAAAGGGCCATTTGTTTCATCGCCATAAGTTGTTTATGTGCAGCCTTTGTTTGGAAGGAAGAAAGGTATGCTTATTATTCTTTTTTGAGATACTTGTGGTAGGTTGATAGTTATTATGACAATTATTATATGTGAACATTTTTTTTTTCTTGAAAAGAAAAAAAGAAAGCTATGTGAACATGAACCAGAGTTTATCTGGTCTCTTCTTTGATTGCAACCATAGTGCTGACTAGCTTTTCTGGTGTCAGGTTTTTATTTGTGAACAGAAGCTATATAATAGAGCACAATTGAATCAGCATATACACACTGGTGACTCCGAGGTGGATGGAAGTGAGAGTGAGAGAGGTGGTTTCACTGGGCATCCTATGTGTGAATTTTGCAGAACTCCTTTTTACGGAGATAATGAGCTGTATACTCATATGTCGACTGAGCATTATACATGTCATATATGTCAAAGGTAAACTAAACATGTTTGATTTGTGACTAGGGTGTATAAATTTACACCAAACTGGCATTCCAATGTAACTGAACTGTACGAAATTGATTTCATTTTGTTTCTTACTTGAATAACCCTCAATCTATTTTCTTAATAGACTTAATTAACTGCCCATTTAATCAGAATTCAATATCTTTTAGAAGGATTCATTGGTTAACATTAATCTGTATATATATATTCGTAACTAAACTTTCCATAAACTCCATTTCTGTCAGCAAAATGAAAATAGGTGGGTTGGGATTATTTTTCTCTTGGAAAAAAAAAGGAAAGAAGAAACGGATGCAAAGAACTGAACCAATCAGTTCTATTTTTGTTCCATAATTCTTCTTCAGGGAGTCAAACCTTTCAATAATCTAGGTCAAAAATCGAATTGTACTGAACTGATTCCTCCTCTACTTCATCATCCTTCATCATTGCTAACTTGGTGAGATTAAAAATTGTTTTCTTTTTTTGGGTTGCAGGCTCCATCCTGGGCAGTATGAATACTATAAGAATTATGACGACCTAGAGGCAAGTTGTGATTACTATACCCCCTTTAACAATGAATATTGTCTTTTTAATCACTGTTTTGAGGTGTGAATGTATCTGAAGATAGTGAACTTTTTGGCCACAGATCCATTTCCGACAAGGACATTTTCTTTGTGAAGATGAAGCCTGCCTTGCTAAAAAGTTTATAGTGTTCCAATCTGAAGCAGAAATGAAGGTAACTTAGAACATCCAGTAAGCGTTGTGCATGTGTGTATTTAGTTAAAGCTCTCTGTTTTGTTTTTGCCCATTTCTTTTAAGTTTGTAAGGCTGAGGCTTGCTCCATCGTAGTGCATTGTTTCTTGATGTCAATTTGTTATTTTTCAGAGGCATAATACTATTGAGCATGGTGGCAAGCTATCTCGATCAAAGCGAAATGCTGCTTTGCAGGTATGTATGATTGCTCTCCCAATTTTGGTCTTTAAGAAATGCAAAATTTTATTTTATTTTTTATTTTATTTTAAATCTTAATTCCCTTTCCTGCATTATTTCTCAATTAGCGTTGTCTTTTCTAGATACCAACCAGTTTTCGATATCGAAGAAGTAACGAGCAGGATAATCGCCGTGGTAGACGGACATTTCGTCGTGATTCTTCTGACGATCTACTTTCTTTAGCCATTCAAGAAAGTTTTGAATCAGCCAATGTTGATGACACCAATCATGACTCATTACCTGGCGGACAAGTAGCCTCGGATCAGGGAAATCTAAGCAACATTGATCCTTTAGTTGAACCATTTGAATCATTAGCAACAACAGATGCCGAATCAGCTTCTAGATACCTTCAAGCCTTGGGCCATTCTAGGAATTCCCAATTGGGGCAATCGTCCTTTCCACCCCTTTCCACAGCACCTAGCAGCAGCCATCCAAAGCCCATGCAGGACAAAGACGCTATACATAATAACAGTATGGCAGCTCATCTTCGCCGCCAGAGGAATGTGACTGTTCTGAATTCTGCTCAAGGTTGGCCAAAATCAAGTCGTGCCCCTGTGCCACCATCAAATAATTCATCTCAAGCTTGGCCTGCAATAAATGTTAATCATCCAGCGTCAAGCAGTTCTGGGCAGACTAAGAGTGTTGTCACCATCAATAATGGCTCTTCAGTCTCTGGTTACTCAAATGTTGCTCAGGTGCATGCGAAGGCTCGATCTAGTTCTTCAAGTGGATCAGGTAGTAGCAGTAGGATCAGTCACTCTGCTTCCGCTCCCAGTCTCACCGACATGGCCTATACTGAACCCTCAGTTAATGAATTCCCTCCAGTTTCCGCAGCACAGGCTCGGAAGGTGCCCTCAAGTAGCCAGAGTTCAATGAACATTGAAGATGTCCAGACAGCAAACAAATCTCTAGTTGAAAAGATACGCGCTGCTCTTGATTTTGACCCAGATAGATATGCCATTTTTAAAGATATATCTGCACAATATCGTCAGGGTCAGATTGACACGGAAATGTATCTAGACTGTGTGCAGCAGTTCGGTCTGTCACATCTTGTGCTTGAGCTGGCTAGGCTCTGTCCTGATACTCAGAAACAGAAAGAACTTGTGGAGACCTATAAAGCTAGTTTACATAAAGATGTGGTCCAAGAAAATGGTAGGGCTCAAGATAGTATTCAATTTAAAGACAGAAGTAAAGGAAAGAAAGGTAAAGGGAAGTCTATGGATGTTGTTAAGGACAGCACATCCAAGGACAAATTTGCCGATAGTATCTTGAGTAGTGTTCGGGAACTGCAGTCAAGTTTGAGGCCATCGGAGGAGAATGTAGAGGTATTGTCGAAGGGTGACTACCGTGCTGCGAAAGGGAAATCGAAGTTATCATCTGACGACCAACAAGGTGGGATAGGAGGCCAAAACAGTCAACCGTCTACTGGTTTATCGAACCAAAGCACCGGGGATGGGGGTGGGGGGAGCAAGCAGAAAAAGAAAACTTCGAAGTTCCATAGAGTTCGTTTAGGTGATGGTTCAGTTGCTGCACTTCTAGATTTAAAGAACTCCAATCCCGAACCTGACCCGGTAGAAAGAGTAGAGGACAGGGACAATGCTGGGGCATTGCCTGTTCGGGGCGTGTGGAGAAATGGTGCTCAGAAGCTTTTCTCCTAAGGGGACAAATCGGTGAAGTGTAACATTTTGTGGATATAGAAGCAACAGATTTCGATCGAACTGGATGAGGAGATATATACATCCAGATGGGTCGAAAGGATGGTGAAATTTTGAAAGCGGCCTGTAATGGTGGCATGCTTCTTCATATTCTGTGTTATCATTTTGATATCATAGTGGATATATGATATGTTCCTTTTGTTGAAGTGATGGGAGCATAATGAAAAGAAAGTTCTGATATTTAGACCTCACTCGAGTGTATTTAACTTCTAAGGTTTATGTTTCCACAGGAATGCTTGCCTTTCAACTGCAAAGTTGATGCTATTGTATGCTACATTTCTTTGAAATTACACTTCTGTATTTTCGTTTTGATTTTGAGGATTTTCATATTAATTGAATTTTGGGTTCATCAGAAAAGAATTGGTCCATCATTCGGATATAAATTTGAAAATCCATGTACAATGTTTTTTTTTTTTTTTTTTTTTTTTTTTTGGGTGAAGTGTTGGTGGGAATTTGGTTATGTTTCAGTTATAATTTTTAAAAACAATTTTATTTGATTATTTGATGAACATTAACCGGGTTTATTTTGTTTGTGAACTTGTAAAGAGTAATAGGTTTATAAACTATTAATTTCGTGGTTATAAGTTCTCGAACTTTTAAAGTGTTTATATATTTAATAGGTCTTTGAATTTATGAATTTTCAGACATATTAGAAACTTTTTAAAATTCATGTATAGACATATTAGAAACTTTTTAAAATTCATGTATAGATCACAAAATTAAAAGTTTATAGGACATATTAGATACTTCTATAAAGTTTACGAACATTTCACTTTTAGAAACAAATTTTAAAATTCAAAAGGCTAAATTTGTAATTTAACCAAATACTCTTAACACTAAGAATTACACTAGTACTTTTAATGGTATCAAACTTGTTTATTATTAAGCATTTTTTACTCAAGGGTTTATTGCACATTCTTTAAGAAAGATTTATGGTTGTCGAAAATAAACTTGAAAAATTGGAAATCAGTGGGGTAAAATCTATTCCGGATTTAGAAAAACTGGATTTTTATTTTTTTTATTTATTTTGAAAATTAGAAAAACTGTATCTTAATAGTCCGAATTTCATCCTCACCAGCTCATTCAAATTATTCTAAACTTCCAACCTGATTTGATGAGTTTTTTCGAAATATGATGATCTTATTCTTCGATGCTAAATATCTTTTTTCCCCCCAAGAAATAAAAGACTAAATTATTTGGAGTAATAAAACCAGTTCATAAAAATCTGAAGATAAAATAGGTTGATTTCACTCAATCCGCAGGCACATCCTATGTTGGACAGCCCTCGGCCGTGGCTAGAAGATTTCATCTTTCTGCACCTTTCGAACAACTGCATGATTTAAACTTGACATAATTTTGCAATATGAAGGATGAAATACACATCATAATATCCACATGATAAGAACAAATTTGTTTAAGGAATATATTCACAACAGGAGGAGCAGCAGAAATATACAACTTCAGCATTCACAGATCGCAATAAGATAAGATTAGCCTAGCCAAAGGTCTTTTCACTGCTGTAACACATGTACAGAAAGCCATCATCGTCCTTGTATGATTCGTACACGGTACTCATTAAGCTAGCTGCAAAATTCAAGGTCAATTATTTAGCATGTTAGTAACTAGTCTTGTAAGGACTTGTTACTTAAGAATGGGGGTAAAAAGGCAGCAGCATCAGCTCAAATGCAACTCTACCTGTTTGAGGCAAAGTATTTTTTACAAATACAAAGAGAGCTTTTCCAGGTGCTAGATGAAGCCTGGCGCTCAGAACATGGATGAATTGGCCAACAGACATGTCTCGAGGAATGAGATACCTTTAGTAGATAAGAAAACAGAAGACATTCAATGGACAAAGCAAAACTGTATTGACAGTCGACATAATACGTCATTTATGACAGGATCACAACTGGGTTTCAAATATAAACCTTTGCAAGATTAGTAAAATCCCTATTGAGATCCATGGTTCCGCAGAAATTGAATGAATACATGTAAGACAAGGTGAGAAACCTTTGGAATACAAAGTGTTTTATAACATAAACATATTTCAATAAATAAACACTATATTGGGATGGCCAGATAATAGATAGCTAGAGAATTTATAGACAAACAAAAAACAAAAATTGCCAATGAAGAAGTCAAAGAGTGTTATGCTAAGGTGATAAAATCTTTTTCATTCAATTGATTCTCAGAGATAGTTAAATGAGATTGGTAAGACTGAAACATTGAGGAAGGTCAGACATGCTGGAAGGACTCACTTCTTCTTTTCCATCTCAGGAAGTTCACATTTCTCATATCTCTCAACAATTACCTGCAATTATACTCAGAACATCAAAAGAAAAACCAATAATTCGCTTTCATGGATTTCAGAGGAAATGAATATCTATACAGCATTTACATCTCAAAAAGATAGAAGATTGCATAATTGAGTCTGCATATTATTTTCCGTGGTATTGTATTTTTGGAACAAAAACAGTGAATGATTTCTTTTATAGCTCTCTCCAAGGCTACCAAAATTGAAGTCACTATGCATCGTTTGAATACAATCAACAAGCAGCTTCTATTCACAAGTTGTGGGAAAATCCAAATACAATTTTGATCTTAGATAACAAAGGAAACATTGAGAAAATGTACGAAGATGACCAAAATCATCTGATAACTTTACCATTTCATAGCAAATTACGCAAGCAATTCCGTAGAGATTTCTCAACGATAACGTTTCTACCAAGAGGAAAAGAGGATAAAAACCTAAGAATTCGACACATGCAAACTTTCTGATTCACTGATATATTAATCGAATAAATTCGCAAATTCACCAATTATCTGGTATATTTATCCAAAACAGATGCAACAAGAATCGAATCTTCTCAAATCAGAGATAAATATGAAAAGAATTTTGCAACTTACGGGGACTCGATCGGGATACTTGGCCAAGACTTCGAAGGACTCCTCGTATCGTTGTTCTATGAAAAATTCAACGCCATAATTAAACACCGATCTCCATAAAGATCAAACGAGAGAAAAATTGATGAAGAACAACGAAAATCATCTCGAATTTCAAGCCAACAAAAGGTCAATCATACCGTAGGTGAACTCGTTCTTGAAGGATTTGGTTTTTCCCATTACCGCTCTCTTTGCGATATCGTCCAAATTGCGATGAACGAAAGGGATAATAAAAAGAGATCATATTATATTATCATTTATTTAAATTAAAGTTTAAATGATAAACATCAAGCGGGGATAGCTCAGTTGGGAGAGCGTCAGACTGAAGATCTGAAGGTCGCGTGTTCGATCCACGCTCACCGCATAATTTTTGGGTTTTTTTTCATATATGCTTTTGTCCAAATGACGCTTCTGCCCTTCTCTGTAAAGGGCGTCTGGGACCAACGTTTGACGCTTTTTCGTCTTTTCAACAAATATTTTTCTGCTTCGTGCGAATTGCCAACTCTGCCCTTTACTTGTTTTTTTAACGAACTGGATTTGATTTTTTTTTTCCCTTAACTTCTCCCAATATTACCAAATGTGTGAGGTTGAAGAGTTGTATCAATTCAATTTTTGTTAAATTCACCAAGTAATTTTTTTTTAAAAAAAAAACAAATAAAAACTCTCAAAACTCATTCATTTCAACAAAATTAAAGGTTGGTACAAAATAAAACCCAACTAATACACAATATAAATGGTATAATTTTACCATAAACTATCAATTTCATCAAATTAAGTTCTAAACTTAAATGTGTATGATAATTTTTTCCATAAGTTCAATTTATATTGAATTCACCAACTAATTTGAACAGAAAAATAAAATAAAAATCTTCCAGAAGTTGTTAATTTCAACAAAATCAAGTATGGTATAAAATTAAGCTCAACACTATACACAATATTGACGATTGAATAAATCTTTCAAAACTCGTAATTTCAATAAAAAGTTTGTTGTGGTGTTACTTTTCTTTGAAGCTTTATTAATTTCTTCTTTTTTTTTTTTTTTTTTTTAAGAAGGATGCTTTATTAATTTCATACACAAAAATATTTTTATTAACAATGTTTCAAATGACCGTCTACGGTTAGGTAAAATTTGGTAGATTTAATTTATTTATGTTTAAGATAAATGTTGAACACTTATCAAAGTTTAGGTAAAAAATGATATTAAAAAATGATATTTTTCCCTATAATTGTTAATCTTTATACAAAATGACAATTCTACCCATTTCTTAAGGATAGCGTCAGACATCAGTGGTCCCTGGATCCTAGTCTTTTTTCCAAATACTTTCCATCTTTTACGAAATGACAGTCATACCCTTAGCTCAGATCAAGCACATTTTCTTTGTCTTTTCACCAAATAATTTTCAGCTTCATATGAAATGACAATTCTACCCTTTCTTGTTTCTTTAACCAACTGGATTTGATTTTTCTTTTTCTTTTTCTTTTTCTTAATATTAGTATATGCAATACATATCTTGAAAATTAGAGGCCATGTGATTCTATTATTATATGAATGAAAAATGGGCATCCATATACGAAACACCATTTGTTCATGTTCTCTCTCTATATATAATTTTTATTTTTTTTTTTGTTAGTTTTAATATTTTTGTTTTGTATTTTTCTTCTCATAAAGAGACAATATGTGAACACACTTGCCAAAGATGTGGCAAAGGTGTGGCATGCCTTTAATGGTAAGAGTGGAGTATTTAAAGCACTAATTTTGTTTATACTAAACCTTTATCTTAATTTTTTTTTCCCTCAAACCCCATAGCTTGTTTTGGTCACTAATTATTTCTTTAAAATGTTTTTTCAAGCACATTAATTCTATATGAGGAAGATATTGGGTGATATGGCTATGATTTAGATGGAAGGTTTAATGTCTCAAATGATAATTATTACTCATTTGATAATTAATCAAATAATTTAAAATTTGTTTGTTAGTGAAAGATTGTGATACTTTATCAAAAGATATTGATGTATATTTTTTCTTTTAAACATAGTTTTTGTGTTTGTATTTGTAATTAAAAGTCTCATTCCTTTCGATCTATTCGATGTAAGAACATTTATTTCAAATCTACTATAATTGAAGGATAATAGGAAAAGATGCGTGTTTTTTTTAAAAAAAAAAAAAAAAAATCATCAAATGTGTATTGGTGGAGGAATCAAACCTAGAAAAGGTATAATGGATATCTTATCTATTGAGCTAAGTTTGAATTAGTAGAAAGAATGATAGATTCATTTATCCCTAAATCATATTCCTCGTTTTTTAGGAATAAAAAGTAACTATATATATATATTATTATGAAAAGAAGTACATTATACATGAAAATCATAATATTCCTAACTTTTTATAGCAAAGAATATTACACTTAGGAAAAAACTTGGCTACATACCGGTATGTAGGGATCTCCCTGCATACCACCGTTAAAATGTTGACAACTAGGAGAGATAAAAAAAAATTCTCATTTTCTCTCTTTCTTTTTCTTAGTTGTCAAGATTTTAATGGAGTATGTAGGGAGCCCTACATACCGGTATGCAACTAAGTTTTGTTCTTAAACTTAAATTATAATGATCTCCTAATTTTACTGTAGATCGCATGACACTATGCAATATGCGAGAGTTAAGCATTATATAGTTTCCACTTAAAAAGAAAAATTATTCTTCTATTCACTCGGCAATATGAATTTCACTTATTATGGATAAAGTTAAATCCAAACTGCAAATAGATTGCAAGAAAGTCTCGAAGAGAAAAACCTCAAGCAAACCAAAGTCTAACTCACAAGTTGAGCCAATGTCGATTAGGGTTGAGAGGTTGAACCCTTTAGACGGAGGCCAAGCCAAGCATGAAGGGGCCAACCTGGCTCCATCAACCGCCTTGGGCCGAGTCCAAGAGGCTACCTTCCTTCGGATCAAGTTAGGTGACTTGGTTTAAAGATGATTCCAAATCGAAATCTCGAAGTTCGAGACTTACTCCAATAGGAAAAGAGATTGGGAATAACTCTAGGTCAAATTTCGTATAAATACGAGGAATCTCATGTGTGAAGTATATTACACAATCTTAATTCTTGCTCTGCTAGCACAATCCTTAGTCCAACTTAGACATCAGAGTGTGTTTGACAAGCACCACAACAGTGTACAATTTTTGTTTTATAGGTATTGTTTATCCCTTTTATCTTTTGACTCGAATCACATCTGACTTATTAGATAATTCTCCTAAACTAAACTTATGCATCCAACATCATCTTTAATATTTTCTTTTGAAATAAGAAAGATTTTTCCTTCACTCCCCTATTTGGAAAAGAAAAAATAGTGGAGGACAACATGAATTTCCTACTTCCAATAAATAATGAGGCATTATTCATTTAGAAAAGGTGTACGGTTAGTGTAAACAAGCCCACATGTTCCAACATGTGCTGTTTTAAATGTCTCATATCTCTTAAACAAAATAATTGAATTAGATCTAGTATGATATTTATGAGATGAAAAAATAATTCTCAAAACATATAGTTCTATTAGACGAAAGCATGTCAAAGTAAATCTAACATAGTGGCAATTGACATATACTCGACTAAAAGATGAGAGATTCGATCCTACCATCCAAACTATGGTTAAACCCAAAAGTAAAAATATTTGAATTTCTCACTTCACCCTCCCCTCCCTTCTTGTAAGATGGAAGTTATTCATCAATTCATGCATGTTTCATATGAATTTGATATCTTAATTTGAAGCAAAACCCAGTTTGTGAAATTAAAAAAAAGGGTTTTAAAATGTGAAAATGTTTTTTCTAAAAGAAAAAAGAAGAAACCAGCAATTAAGGGGTGTGTGTCGGTGGAGATCTGAAGGAAAATGAATGTCGTGATGTCGGCAAAAGAAGCTTTACAGATCATTACCACCCTGCCAATACCATCAATACACACAACCCATGCACGTCACCGTCACTTCATTGAACTTTATTATTATTATTTTTTCTTAATTAAAAAAAAAAAATCACATTTACTTTTTATTATTAACTATTAATTTAGTCTCCATTTAATAAATCTATCCGCTTTCAACTTTTGTATCTAACAAACCTCTCGAAGTTAAAAAGTGCTTAATAATTCATTCAACTTTAAAATTCACATATACAGGATTCGTTAATAGGAACCTATTGTAATTTTTTTAGACACAAAATTGAAAATTCAAAAACCTATTAGGACACTTTTTAAACAAACTTCGTGGTTATCAATACAATTTTATGTCTTATGCTTTTATTGGCAAGTTCTTGAGCAACATGAGCATAGCTCAACTGGCATAAGATGTGTACTAATGACCCAAAGGTCTGTGGTTTGAATCCCTCCAATAAACAAAAATTTGAAAGTTCAAGAACCTATTAGAATATATATATATTTTTTAACTTCAGATACTAATTCTATAATTTAATCTTAAATAAAAACTCCAAAACTCGTCAGTTGTAACAAAAGTTGAATCCAAACTACTCTCTTTAAATCTCATTAATTTCTTATCAAGTCTCTATTCATAATCGATTCAACTGAACCAATGTCATATCACTTTTGGTAACACTTACCTAAGTTAGCATAGTTTTGACTTTGAGTGCTCTAATTATTTCATACTTATTTTCTTGGAATAGATATTTTAATAATTTAAAAATATGTTATATTAAAAATTAGAAAGAAAATAAAAAGGCATGTGAGAGGGTCAAACACAGATCTTGTGGCCTAGGGGAAGACCAAATAAGTATTGAAAAAGAAGTGACAATTTCATACTTTGCCAACCAATCTATAGATGGCAAAGACAAATGAAGCCGCGTTTCTCTTTCTTCTAAAAATTAAAATAATTGCTTCGTCCCCATTAAAATATATTTATTTTATTTTAAAAGTATGATTGAAAATCACTTTCTTTTTTTGTTGATCTTTATATTATAATCACAATTAGGGGTGTTCACGGGTTGGGTTGGGTTGGGTTGATGGGGTTTTTTGGACCAACCCGAATTTTCGGGTTGGTCGGGTTCACTACCCGAATGAACCGAGCGATGGTAGCAACCCAACCCAACCCAACCCTTCTATTTTCGGGTTGGGTTGGGTTGGGTTGTCGGGTTGTCTATTTTTTTAATTTCTTAATTATTTAAAATTAATTTTTCTTTTGATCAGAAAAAATAAAAAACATTCAGTTACATATTAGAAAAAAAAAACGAAAATTGAAAACAAAAAATAAAAACAAATATTTGCACATTATGTGACTCGAACATAGGACTTCCAAAATCCTAAAGAAGACAACAACCACTATGCCATTCACGTGACACGTTAAATAAATAGCAAACATTATATATATTCGGTTCGGTTCGGGTTGAACCGAGCCAAAATTTTCTCAACCCGTGAACCGAACCGAATTTTCGGTTTTATAAAATTTCAACCCAACCCAAACCGAAAAAAAAAACCTAACCCAACCCAACCCTTACGGTTTGGGTTGGGTAGTCCGGGTTGTTCGGGTTGTCGGGTTTTTTGAACACCCCTAATCACAATTTTACCTAAAAAGTGTGACAGAAAAAGAAAAACAAAACTAATATTATATTTGTTATGACTTTTTTCACGAGCTCTATGTTTTCATATAGCCAAACATCGAATAATTGGAGCAAAATAAGGAGAACAAAAGTTTTGTTTTTGGCACAACTTTATGCTTTTTTTTAATATTTAATTATATAACGGTTTTTTTTTTTTTTTAGTTTTAAAAATTATAATCGAATGATTTGTGAGATATTTTGAAATTAGGTATTAGAAATCCACAATTTTAGAATGGATAATGCCTCTATACTTTTCTTATAACAATCATTTATTGTAATAAATTAATACAAAAAAAAAAAGTTCAAATCTTCATAAACCTACTAATTTCAATAAGTTTGATTAAAATGCAGAAACTAACCATTGAATAATTTTGACACAATTCACAAATTTCAACAAAGATTTTACTCTAATGTCGTTTTCTTTAAAATCTTGTCAATTTTGTACTATACATATGTTTTATAATTCATTTTGAATGATATAAGAATACTTTTTTGTAACTATCTTTAAAAAGAAAACTTATTAAAAAATTAAAATTACAACCATTTTTAAAGTTTAGAGATAAACTTGCAACATTTATCTAAGTTTGACGAAATTGAAAATTTATGATAAAAATTGATATAACAAGACAAGTTTAGGAGCAAGAATCAATTTCTTTCTCTAATTTTTAAAAATAAATAATTATCCAAACACGTTTTAAAGATTTTTGTCATAAAAAAGAAAATTTTGAAAACAACACATTAATTTGGAGCTCAAAAACATTATGTTTAAAGCTTTCTTCCAACAAAGCTCTCATATGATATTTATCCACTCCCAATTTGACAAGCTCATACGCCTACGTTGTTTTCTTATCGTTTATTGAAATTTGTAGCAAATGAGCACAAAATATTTGAATCTTTTGGATTGAATTTGTTTTTTCTTCCTTCTTATTTTGAAATTCTTGGTTTGAATCATTTTTTCTTCCTTGGTATTTTGATCGTGGAAAATAGGAATTTTTGTTCTTTTTCTAGATTAAAAATTCCAAGTATTAGAAAATTAATATAATTTAAAAAGTTTAAATGGATTTTCATCTACTTCTCATACTTTCAAATATCCAAATTTAGTCCATATTTTCAGTAAAACTTAAAATTGGGTTTTTATTGTTAATTATTCTCTCTCTCTATATATAAAAGGATTTTTGTACGGTTGACCCTAAAAAATAGACGAAAATGATAAATGTCCTACTTTTTCAATTTGAGGATATATGTCATTTTGCTTGTGTCAGCATCCTTACTCTAACCTCACCTTCTCTCACTACTCTTGTTCTGGCTTCAACCTCTTGCTCTAGCTTCACTTGCTCTCTCCAATCTCTTGTTCTCTATTCAATCTCTCACTCTTCAGTCTCGCTCTCTCTCCAATCTCTCGCTCTTCAGTCTCGCTCTCTCTCTCATTTCTCTCTCTCCAATCTCTCTCCTACTCCAACTCTCTCTCAAACATTTCGCTCTTGTTGTGTGTTCTCTAGAGAGAGAAAATAAAGAGAGAGAAAAAGGGAGAAGAAATAAATTGAGCGAGAAACCAGAGAGAGAAACGAAATGAGAGAAAAATGTGTGTTTTCATATAGGGAGTAAAATGGTAATTTCACTAGGATGATGACGTAAGCAAAAAGACATATAACCTTAAATAGAAAAGGTAGGTCATTTTTCATTTTGGCCTCTTCAAATGGGTCATCTACATTTCATATATAAACCTATCTCTTTTAGCTTTTCTTCTATAAATTTTAGAAATATGTTCACAATGTGTCATTTTTTGTATAGTGATTATTGTAATTATTTAACCAATTTCAATACAAATCAACTAAAATTGGACATTCCAAATTATTGGACTAAAATGGAACAAGACTCAAAGTACATGGACGATAGTGCAAAGTTATTATTAAATTAAATGGATTTCATCCATTAAAATATTACACACTAAAACTAAACTAATATATGACATGACATGACAATGGATTAAAATAGATTTAAATTTCTCACCTAAACATGTTGAGGATCCCACATCGAAAAGATTGGTGGAGACCTCACAATATATAAGCTTCAAAGGTCACTCCACTCATTGCCAATTGGTTTTGAGATGGAAGCCCATATAATCTAATATGGTATCAGAGCCCATTAAACCCAAACGGGTATTCGGTCCAATAAAAAAAAATTGGGATCCGATCCAAGATTGGTGAACCCAAAGAGTCATCATGTTAAGGACACTTCACCTAAATAACAAATTTTACCGACATAAGAAATGACCTAATTGAAAATTTCAAAGGATTTAGGATGAAATTGAAAATTACAAAATATTTGAAAGTACGTAATATATTTTGCTTTTACCACCCTTTTTCTATGATTAGAGTAGATGACGTAGTATTTCATTAATTTGAAACGTTTTTATAATGCTTAGACCCCAAAATTTGTCCATATTCGTTTGTAGCCCCCACCAATTTACGTGGGACAATCAGACCCGCCTCTGTAGTCGCCGCCGCTCCGACGGCCGGGACAACCGGTTGGCGGCGGTCACCGGTCAGCCCAACCTTTTCGGGAGTTTTAACTTTTTTTTTAGTTTTTAAAATTCTCTAACCCAATAATTAAAATGATTTAATTGGTAATTCGTGCCTTCGGTGGGAACCGGACCGCACCTATCTTGGTCCCAAGCAAACCCCAACCGCCCCATCCTCCCCCGTTTACTTTCATAGTCATATGACTCATACCCCACGTGGCAACCAATAAAGCGTGGTTTTAATTTTTTTTTTACCACAAAGTCAACAATACAACTTTATGCCAGTTGAGCTATACTCTTGTTGGCAGCGTCGTTTTAATTTAAAAGTAGAAAATATACGAAAAAGGATCTTGAAGTATCCCTAAACCGCTTCCAAAACTTAGTATAATTCAACAATAACTGACATGTATCATCAACCAAGAGATCATCTCCTACCTCCAAATGTTTTGAACTCAAAAATAGAGGAAAAAAAACACAATAATTTGCAATTATTAAACACAAAATTATTTCTTATTAAAAAAAATAGTCAATTATTTACAATTAACGATTCTGCTTGAAGTTAATTGGATTAACGTTATTGTAATTGAGAATTAGTCGTACTTGTTTCTAAAATTTACTTAGATCCATCCACACACTCCTATTGTTGTTTAAATAAAACCAATAATTATATTGTGTATACTTTTTTTTTCCTTCTTATTTCGAGTTCAACAATATTTGAAAGTAAAAAGATTTGAATCTCTGACTTTTTGATTGAAAGTACTTTAACCAATTGAGCTATGCTCATATTCAATATTATGTATGAACCTATAACTTGGTACGTGAGCATGAGAATCCGTACAAGTATATAGGATCCAAAGTCTTGCTCAAAGAGTCAACTCTGAAGATATAGTGACTCGAGATGATATCAATATGCTGCTAGACCTTATTTGATCACGTGATTCATCAAGAAAGAAAGAAAAAACTTTTCATGATGTTTATATGAGGGTCAAATTTCATTCGTTCACACAAGCTTACCAAACTTATTCATGTTTTTTTTTTTTTTTACAATAAACTTATTCGTGTTTGAGTTTCTGAGGCATCTCACAAAATCATAATCAAAAGTCATGTAACGTCACATCTATTTTGCTCAAATTAAGAGCTATTCTCAACCACACATGACATTATTAAATTAATTTCTTTAAAAATAAAATTCCATAAGCTAATCTCCACTATTATTAGTGCAAATAAAAAAGAGAAACTTGAGCTTATGACACGTGGCAATCAATGTGGTTCAAGTTTGGTGATCTATGATTTCAACCTTGCTTTTGTTAGGAAAAAGAGTAAGTGGAGCAAAAACTTATGGTTGGTGACCAAAATAACATCTCACCTTCACCTACCTTGAAAAAGAAACTAACATTTCTTTTTTACAAACTTGGGTTGGTGATGATAGCAACATTTTATTTTCAACAGGCATTTTAAGTGGATTTTTTAAATAACAAAATTAATTACAGTTTTATTCTTTTGAAATATATCACATTCTAAAAACCAAATTGCCATTTTTTTTTAGAAGAAAAACCAAATTGCCATTTTTTTTTTTTTTTTTGAAAAGAAAAAACCAAATTGCCATTTAATCATTCAAGAGAATGTTTGTTGTATAATTTTTCGTTTCTCTTAAAACTGTATTATTTTCTGTTTGAAGCTTAGAGATAATTTCAAAATAGTTTTCTAATTTTATTATAAAAACCAATAAAAACATACATGGACAGTGGACCCCTTGGCCCACATCTTTTATTTTATTATTATTATTATTTGAATGAAGATAAAAGGGAAAAATACACTTTTAGTCCCTGAGGTTTGGTTTAGGTTTCGTTTTGGTCCTTAGAGTTTCAAACTCAACCTTTTAGTCCCTAAGGTTTGCATTTAGTAGCATTTTGGTCTCTCCATCCATATTTCCGTTAAATCCTAACGGTTTGCTGACGTGACACCTATTTTCTTTTTATTAAAAATTTATTTTTTAAATTTTAAAAATAAAACAATAATAAAACATTTAAAAATATATTATTTTTAAACTTTTCATTTTCCCTCTTCTTCCTCCACCTTCTTCTTTTGATGGTCCATTTCCTGTATGTTTTCAGGATATTAGATTATATGGGCTTCCATCTCAAAACCAATTGACTATAAGTGGAGTGATCTTTGTAGCTTATATATTGGAAGGTCTCCACTGATCTTTTCAATGTGGGATCCTCAACACAACTTCAGGTCCGGTGGCTTCCAAGGATTTCAAAATAGTTTATAAAACAAGCTTTAACTTATTTCTTGATCTCGTAACACGTGTGTGTTTTATTTTATAGTTGAAACAAATTTCAATAAACATACATTGAACATTGAGTAAATTTGAAAATAAAAAATTACCAAATTAAAAGAAAAAGATGCATTGTTGTTGATTTTGATTTTTGCCTTAAAATGAGTGCAAAAAGGCAGCCGTAGAGTCGCATTCATGGCCCCACGTCTCCAAGGAAAATCTTAATCTAACCTTCCATTTCAAGCCAAGCTTATTTCAGTCAAAACCTTATTTATTTTATCAGATTTAAATGTCTTAATAAAAGAATTTCGAAAATATTTGACCCATCGCGGTCCACCATGTAACACCCTGCCTTGTATATTGCTCAAATCCCATCCAGATTCATGATGTTTTTGGAGATTATGAATCCGTTTGGAATACTTTTAGTTTAAATGTTTTTCAATAATGCATTTTTTAAAAAAAAAAATTATATGAAAATGCTTTAGAATTTAAATACATACGTTTGGTTACATTTTCTATAAATGTTTTTATACATGAGTTATTATATACTTAACTCTTTCTAAAAAATTTGCTTTTATGTGTTTCTCTCAAATGATTTATTTTTCAATTTCGATTTCTTAATAAGTAGTGGCTATCATTACCAAACACTATAATTTTTGTAAAATGATTTTTTTTTTAAATTAGACACTTGAAAAGTTAGACCAAACACATCCTATCTCATATTTATTTTCCATTTAATCATATTTCAACAAAACCAATTTGTCCATTTTCCAAAAAAAAAAAAAAAAAAAAACTAATTTACGCAAGTCAAGATGAACACCGTTGACTAACATAAAGTATGTACCATCTACCAAGAAGTACATTTAAATCTTCCATTCCATTTATTGTCAAAATAAATAAATAAATAAAGCTTGATTTTATAAGCATTTGATTATTTGTTTTTGAAAATTAACTTTTTCTCTCAATTCCTTTATAATGGTTTTCATTTTGTTAATGACAGGTTTGAACTCCTAGCCAAATTCAAAAAATAAAAATAAGTTTTTGAATTTTTTTTTTTTTTTTTTTTTTTTTTTTTAATTTTCAAAACTTGACTTAGTTTTTTTAGAACACAAGAAGAGGGTATATAAAAAAACCAAGAGAAACTTATATTTATTTTGTTAAATTACAAATTTCCCCTTATAATTTAAGGTTGATTTTAATTTGGTGTTTATAATTTAAAATTTTCCATTTTTTTTTCAAAAGATTGAAGTAATTTTCCCTTTTAAAAATTTTCAATTTGGATTTTTGTATACATAAAATTTTGAATTGGACTTATGATAATTTTTTTTAATCTGGTTCATATAATGTTTTAATTCAGTTTTTGTAGTTTTAAATAATAAACTTTACACTTCTTCCATAAAATGCTTTTTACCCACACAAAAGATTCATTCATTTTTCTTTGTTGTTGATTTAACCATAAACCATAATACAATCAATCAAAATGAAAAAGGTCCACTTATCATGTTAGCCAAAATGAGTCTAACTCAATGGTTGACCAAGAGGTCAGATATTCGAATCCTTTTATCCCACATATTTCACATATTGATGAACTCAAAAAAAAAAAAAAAAAACTTATTGCATGTCAATGGAAAATATGTTTAGTATTTAATATGATAACTATTTTGTTATATATGATAGGAACAATTTGTATGGTTTGACAAAAAAAAAAAAAAAAAATTGTGTCCAACTTCCAGCTTTTGAAAACATAAATAATAATCAAATTTAAATCGAGGCAAAGTTATCAAAATTGTTATGGGTGAACTTTGAAGTTCATGGACGTACCGTCCAAGAGGGCCCACAAAAAGCTATGTGGACTAAGCAAACGATGAAGCCCTCATGGAGAGCACCAGAGGTTGAGTTAAGGAGGGATGTTGGGCACATATATATAGTAGGTACGACCTACCGAGTTGGATACTAATGAAGTCGAGACACATGACTGTCTTCCTCCTAATTCTCGTTGACTAAGTAGGACACTGAGTCACTGACAACAAGACAGCGGAGAAGAGTATAAATAGAAGGGACAAATATCACTAATAAAACTATGCAATACGGTTCTAGTTTAACTGGACATTACTATGATCTAAGCATTGTTTTAATATTGGAGCATATTGAACATATCACCACACTCAATAGGAGCTCCTTCCATTAAGAGAAACAAAACTAGTAAATTAACCTTCATTTTCATCAATGGCATAGTTTTTAAAACAATGAAGTAATTTTTCCTTTCAAAATCACATACTATAAATAGTAATTTCAAGGACCCATGTTATTAAAATCAATATTAAAAAACAAAAAAGAAAAAACATTTATGAGAATGACGGCCAAATAATCCTCAATATCACTAACTAAATTATTTGGTGAAATTCCAAAATGGGATATCTATCTTTGCTTTCAAACCGGTGTGGAACATGCATCACGTTGTTGACGTGCCCTCCCACGTCGGATTTTATTTATTTATTTATTCATTTTCCTAATAATGAAATCGCTTTTTTTAAAAAAATTACCAACAGTAAAAAGAAAATTAAATAAAATTCGTTGACTCTCTGCGGCCGGAGAAGCGCGTGAAGCTGAAACCGGATAGAAATGGCAGTAACCCGGCACGTCATCGAAAGGCTAATATCAAATATCGACCGTTCGATCACCCACAGATGCCCCTTCACCAACTCTATTTCAACGGCCACGATCTTCCACGTCCAACGGCTCGGAAGAATCTTTCGAAATTCCATCCCTAGTCCCTACACTCTCCCTATTGGCTCTAGGCTATTCCGACCGGTTATTCCGGTAGCCGGGCGAGTGGCTGCACGCTATAAATACAGGCTTTGTTCATTTGCTAGTCCCTGTACCCTTGAGCTTCGCCTTCATTTAGGGGTCTGGTTCGGTTGGCGTATTAGCTCAAATTCTTTCTCTCTTCAAGATCTACGCAGCCGATTTCAACAGGTTTGCGAGCTCTGTTCACCACTCGTTCATTGCCATTTTTCTTTTTCTGCATCTTTGAGCATGATTGTGGTTCTTCATTTCTTCTTCTTTGCTCCTGGTTTCTGAATGAATTTGGGGCTTTTTCAGCTTTGTAATCTAGCGGTAGTGATGGATTTGTTTGTTTTGATGTGTGAATCGGTTGTCTACTGCTTGTATGTTGCGATGGAGTATGTTGCTCTCCTTGTGAGATGTGAATTCTTGCAGATCTGATAGTTCTTTTCTGAATTCTTCTTTGGGAACTTTGGTACTGTTTTTGCTCTCTGAGACTTGGGATCTCGGGCGGTGGGGTTTTGTTTTGTTTCTTTGTTGGCTCTGTTTCGGTTGTCAGCTTCTATTTATCACCACAAACTGTTCGTTAAATGGCTCGATCCGATTTGCAAGTAAAAAAGTGATGTCGGCGCACTGATTTTTTGCGGATTTTGTTTTGTATAACGGTTTTGCGTTTCCCTAGATCTCTGGTGGGATCGGAGTTTTTTATTGCTCCATTTCTTCTAGTAGTTGGTCACTCGATTTGGTTGCGAACTGTGTTTGAGGTTTGAGTTTGTGGTAGTTTTTTTTAGTAGATCCAGTCTCCTTCTACATGAGTTGAGGATCCTTATGGCAGATCTTGTATTAACCAATCTTCATTAGTCACCCTGCTTCTAATCATGTTAACCACCCTGTTTTCTCTTCAGATTTGTCGAGGTTTCAGGGCGTCATTTCCATGGTTTAAAATTTTCCAAATGTTTATTTAAATCTTTCGAATCTGCGCCCTGTTACTTGTATCTTCAATGTCAATTTTGATTTTCTGATGTGAATGCTTCATCCTTGCTCGGTGGTAACCGATGATATAACTGAGCTTAAGCACTATACAAACAGTAGCTAGCTAACTGATGTGACTAAATTAGATCGGAATAGTTACATAACGATTGAATATCTTTGTACACAATCTAATTTGGTGTTGTTATGTTTCAGAGATGGAGACCTTTCTATTTACCTCTGAATCCGTAAATGAGGGTCACCCCGACAAGCTCTGTGACCAGATCTCTGATGCCGTGCTCGACGCCTGCCTAGCTCAGGACCCTGACAGCAAGGTCGCTTGTGAGACCTGCAGCAAGACCAACATGGTCATGGTCTTTGGAGAGATCACCACCAAGGCCAATGTGGACTACGAAAAGATTGTCCGTGACACATGCCGAAACATTGGATTCGTTTCTGACGATGTTGGTCTTGATGCTGACAATTGCAAGGTCCTGGTTAACATTGAGCAGCAGAGCCCAGATATTGCCCAGGGTGTTCACGGCCACTTCACAAAGCGCCCTGAGGAGATTGGAGCCGGTGACCAAGGTCACATGTTTGGCTATGCCACTGATGAGACCCCTGAATTGATGCCTCTTAGCCATGTTCTCGCCACCAAGCTGGGCGCTCGCCTCACTGAAGTAAGAAAGAATGGCACCTGCCCCTGGTTGAGACCTGATGGCAAGACCCAAGTCACCGTTGAGTACTACAACGACAATGGCGCCATGGTACCCGTCCGTGTGCACACAGTTCTGATCTCCACCCAGCACGATGAGACCGTCACCAACGACGAGATTGCTGCTGATCTCAAAGAGCATGTCATCAAGCCTGTCATCCCCGAGAAGTACCTCGACGAGAAGACCATCTTCCACCTTAACCCCTCGGGCCGTTTCGTCATTGGTGGTCCCCATGGTGACGCAGGTCTTACCGGACGTAAGATCATCATCGACACCTACGGTGGTTGGGGAGCCCACGGTGGTGGTGCTTTCTCCGGAAAGGATCCCACCAAGGTGGACAGGAGTGGCGCCTACATTGTCAGGCAGGCTGCTAAGAGCATAGTCGCAAGCGGGCTTGCACGCAGGTGCATTGTCCAGGTCTCTTACGCCATCGGTGTGCCTGAGCCGTTGTCAGTCTTCGTCGACACATACAAAACGGGAAAGATCCCGGACAAGGAAATCCTGCAAATCGTGAAGGAGAACTTCGACTTCAGGCCTGGAATGATCACCATCAACCTGGATCTCAAGAGGGGTGGCAATGGCAGATTCTTGAAGACTGCTGCATATGGACACTTCGGAAGGGACGACCCAGACTTCACCTGGGAGATTGTCAAGCCACTCAAGTGGGAGAAGCCTCAATCTTAATAAACAGATCCGGTTGGTTTAATCCCTTACAATTCAATATCTGGGTTGTTGTCACTTGAATGATTTTCGTGTTTTCTTTTTTCTGCTGCTTTATGTTCTAAATCAATTATATTTGTTCTATTTCCTTTTCGTAGTTTAAATTTCTTGTAATATTTTTGAAATTCTAAATACTATCGATGGGAATGAAAAAGCATTTTGTTAAAAGCATTTTGATGATTTTGTGGGGTTGGAAAGAAAAGGGTCTTTATTTGGGAACTATTGAATGAGTTTAATAAGAAACAATCGCTAACCCTAATGGGAGTAAATAACCCTACTTAATATTTAATTAACCAACCCAATTAACAAATCTAACAAGTAACTAATTAGAACAGGGTAATATAATTAATTAATATACCAAACAGCCTTTGGAAATATTGTTATATGATTTATTAGGTAGTTCACAAGCTTCGTTCAAATATATTTTCTCATTTAGCTTTGTTGTAGTTGGTGCCTTTAGAAATTTGTTTATCCTCAATTAATGTGTCATTACTAGTTCACATTCCTCGTTTAGTTAAATGTAAGGTTTAAAATGTCAGTTCCTAAAAAAAGGTTTAAAATGTCAGAGATTCCAATTTTATAGAAATTTTAATGGAAAAATGGATGAGATATTGATCTTGTTTATGGAAGTAATTAAAATATATATATATATTTATATTAATAAATAAACATTCTACACTTTTAAATATAATAAAATACTCATTATTAATATTATATTCACATTAATTACATTTTTTAAAAAATATTTCATCCACTTCTTTTATGGTATAATGGAAATGTTGATTCAACATTTATAGTTTTAATACTCTTCAAGTGACAACAACATGTGAACATAATTTAATATTTAATATTTAATATTTAATACTCTTCTAGTGACAAATATGACAAATACATGTGTATGACAACACGAAAACCCAAGATTTGGTCTGTCCCTCAAGATCTTTTTGGATTCATTATATATTAGATAAATATGAGATTCCATCTCAAAACCAATTGGTCATGAGAGGAATAACACATGTATTTTATAAATATTGTGAGGTCTCCTCATTTTTTCAATGTGGGATCCTCAATGAAGAGGAAGATGAAAAGTTATTTGTTGAAGTTGAATCAGACTCCTTGAAAGTAATTCGATTGCTCAACAAAAAATTAAGACATGTTCAAAATGGTGGATTTTGTCAAGGAGATCATGTTGTTGACCTTCGTTGTTGGGTGGTGCTCTTCAACCATATCCATCGATCTTGTAACTGAGCTTCAAGTGTGTTTGGTTTAACTTTTCAAGTGGTTAATTTTGAAAAAAAAAAATCATTTTGAACAAAATTATAGTGTTTGGCAACCACTAAAAATGATTTATCAAAAAATGAGATTGAAAAATAAACCATTTTAAGAGAAACAATATAAAAACAATTATGAGGAAATGTAACCAAACATATAAGTATTTAAATTCTAAACAATTTTTATACAGAATGTTTCTTTTAAAAAACATTTAAACTAAAAGGTATTCCAAATGAACCCTCTTGTTTTTTGTAATGGAAGATACTAGCTTATCTCCTCGATCTATGAAGAAGGTTGGATGGTTGGATGTCAGCTACTCCTCGATCTATGAAGAAGGTTGGATGGTTGGATGTCAGCTATTGTTGTACCTAGTTTTTTTTTTTTTTTTTTTTTTTTTTTTTTTTTTTTTTTTATTTTAAAAAAAAGGTTTGTTTGATTTTGGTCAATGAATTTTAAAAAGGTCTATTTAAGTACACAACCTTAAAATAAAAATAAATAAAAAAAAATCTTTGTCCTTACTATTTTTCCGACTAATATCTACTTGCTGAACACTTGTCTCTAACACAATGTGACTTGAAAATCATGCTCATATTAACATGTTAGTATACATATTAAAAGCTATATTATTAATTTATTAAAATCAAAACAAGAGTTAATTACAAAAATAAGATCAGAAATCAGAATAGATTATAGACCAGAATGGAGTAAATTCGAAAACTCAAAGACCAAGATAGTTATTTTGAAAAATAAAAAACTAAAATAGAATAACTTAAAAGTCTAATGATGAATCCATTTTCAAAAAGAAGAAGAAAAAAAAAAGTATAATGATGAAGATAAAATGTACACCTCATTTTTAAATGCTTAATTATAATAAAATTTATAGAAAGACTTATAAGAGATCAATTCTCTCAAATATCTTTAGTGCTTTTGAGTGGATCAGAAGATAATAGTCCTCTTTTTCATGGAATCTCTAGAAGCTAGATATGGGCCGGCTCGCCAAACAATTTGGGCCAAAGAGCCCATATCACTAACCACTATTTTGAATAGTGTCGTATTAAGTTTTGACTACAATTTTATTTGGTTTAGTGAGGTTGAATAGTAATTATATGTTAAAAAAACGTTAAAAGTAACAAAATACAAAATTATAATAATAATCAAACTTTTTAAATACAATTTTTTCAGAGCGTTAAAATTTTGACCAAATTGATAAATCTCAAAAACATATTTCTTTTATTTTTTTAAATATGTATGGTATTTCAAAAGTAAAAAATTGTTAATAAATTATCTCAATTTTTATTAATTATTATAAATTGTTTGTCTAAATCATTTTATTTGACCCATATTCTTAAAACCAAAATATTTATTGATAATCATCCTTCATACTTCATCAAGTTCCAATTTAGAATATTCCTCTATTATTTCTATCGGCTTACCAGAATTTTTTTTACATTAATCAAAATTATTAAATATCCCATGAACTATAAAAAAAATAATTCCATGTGAGCCGACTTGTCGTTTTGCCGATCAATGGTCAACTACAGCTCTCCCGTCAATAACATTCCGCCACGTCATCCTTCAACTTGCACCTTCCAAAATCATTCTCATCCGTCGATCTTTCGGAATCTGATGGTCAAATCGTGATAAAAAAATCAACGGCTGCGATTCGAAGTTCGAGTGGAGGCTAAAAAATTTTGATCTACGGGTCGTTGCCCCCAAAGTCCTCTTCAATTGCAGTTACTGTCGGGAATAAATGGATGAAGATGAAACGTAGTGGCTCTGTATGAATGCGTATTGCAAACGGAAGCCGACGGAGGATGCTACGGTCGTCGGAAGTTGATCGGAAGTAGGAGACGACCGGCGGAGTTGAACGAAGTCAAGTCAAAGAAAGCTCGACAACGACTCCGTTCTACCAAGCAGTCGGCTGCTTCGAGGTTTTCGCGTATATATATATAAATATTCTTTAGCCTCCGCACCGAACGCGAAGGTGTCGTTACTCTGATTGAAGCATTGAGGTCTTGTTTCGGTCGAATTTTATATCTGATCAACGGTATGAATCGAGTTCTTGTGAGTTTTTGCTTCGTGTTGAATTGCTGTTTGTTTTTCTTGAGGTGTTAAAGAATATGCATGATGTTTTGAGAATTGCGCTCAATTTGCTGCTAGTGAGAATTTCGGAGTTGTAGGCTGTGAATTGCGATCGGTGAAGTGATATCTCGCCTTTTTTTTCGGTGCTTGTTGTATTAATCTTGATAACGAACTTTTTGCTCGACTGCATGTACGTGAGGCTTTTATTGGAGCTCTTTAGGATCTTTTTTCATTGGTTTGTTTAACTTGTTCGTTTGATGTATGTAACTAGGGAAAGCTTTTGAATTCGAAGCCAATGTTTATCAGTATTCTTGCGAGTCCTTGTTTCTTTAGTATGATGTTCGGGAATGTTGGTTAATTTTCGAGATTTCGTATTTGTTTAATTTCCAGTTCTCTAGTGTTTGTTTGAGTTCTTCGGGTGAAGTTGGACACATTTCTGTTCAATACTTTTTGCATACTTTCTGATAGTGTGACAGTCGGTAATGCCTTTCGTTTGTGAGGTTGTTGACCACTTGTTCTAACAACGACACTTTTTTTTTTTTTTTTTTTTTTCGTTTTTTACGTTGTTTAAACAATACACTTGTAAGACGAAGAAAAGAAAGTAATTGGTGGTTTCAAATGACGATTCTTGCACTTGGAAATAGAACAAGAATTGATTGATCTTAACTTACTATTTTTGGTATCAGTTGGCGCATCCGTGAGCAAAGAAAACGATGGGATGCTTTGGTTGCTGCGAAGAGGATGCTATCCAGAAGGCTGCTGATAACAGCAGCATGTACCCAGTAAAAAGTTCAGCAGGTAATTGTAACAAGGCAATAGATTACAATCATAGTGAGGATGATATATTCTTATAATTCTCATATCATAAATGCACACTCAACATGGATTTATGTTATGTATGTTTGAAATATTATCACTACATTTATAAATGCTCTTTTTGCATATTAGGGAGGATGTCGGGCCTTATCTCTATAGCATTTAATGCGACTGTGATATGTGTTTGATTCTATTTGCACTTGGCTGTATGTGCGTTCTGTATGAAATTCAGAATACTCTCAAGTCTCTGTTCCTCTTGTCTATTAATGTAATCGATTTTATCAAATAGTAAATAAGTAAAGCTCTCTGTTACGTAGGAACTGATGAAAGCTATCACAAACGGCAAACTGCACCTAAGAGTCCTCCGATGGTGAAAATGCGGCCTATTGAAGTCCCTGCCATATCATTTCAGGAACTAAAGGAGATTACGAAAATTTTTGATGCAGACTGTTTGATTGGAGAGGGTTCCTACGGTAGAGTATACTATGGGGTATTTACAAGTGGGCAGGCTGTGGCAATCAAAAAGTTGGATGACAGCAAACAACCTAACGATGAATTCTTATCCCAGGTTCTCTTGACTACACTTATTCAAGTTGTAATGTTTTTTTTTTTTTTTCAAAAAAAACTGTTACTACATATATTGACTAATCGTCCAAACTAATAGGTTTCCTTGGTTTCAAGACTAAAGCATAACAATTTTCTAAATTTGATTGGGTACTGTGTTGATGGCAATTCTCGAATTCTTGCATATGAGTATGCTTCAAATGGATCTCTTCACGACATTTTACACGGTACGTAAGATTAACCTTAGACTGTAATAGTTCATAGCTCATTAACTGTTGGGTTGTTGGATGCATGAACTTCGTTTGTTCTTGTCTTTCAATTTTCCTGAAAAAGAAAAAGCTGTTCTGCAGGGCAAGATAAAGTGCTTGCCCAACCAATCCGATGGAGAGCAATTTGAGGTCGCATATTCTCTGTTGTTATATTTTGATTAATGCTTTGAAGGCTGATTGAAATTACCATGACACGTGTCTAATGCAGGGAGGAAAGGAGTCAAAGGAGCACAACCCGGCCCTGTTCTTTCCTGGGCACAAAGAGTAAAAATTGCTGTTGGTGCTGCAAGGGGTTTGGAGTATTTGCATGAAAAGGCCGATCCTCATATCATCCATCGTGACATAAAATCCAGCAACGTACTAATATTTGATGATGATTTGGCAAAAATTGCTGACTTTGATTTGTCAAACCAAGCCCCTGATATGGCTGCACGGCTTCATTCCACCCGTGTTCTTGGAACATTTGGTTATCATGCTCCCGAGTAAGTTGATTCTAATATTTCTTATACTTAAGGGAGATTTTCACTTTTCTGCATTTAATTCATCCTTGGATCTAATATATTGAAATTAAAGAAACTTACTGCTTAGATGTTATCCCATGTCTAGATTAGTGTAGCCCTTTCAAACACTAGGTTGATCGGCTCCTTAAATGACCTTGCTGTAATTTTTCCACTCGAATACACACAAAAAGTACAGCTAATAACTAAGACAAAAAAAGGTAATAGACAACAAGAGCCTAGTGGTTCGGCCAGCTGATTGATCATGACCCACGCGGCCACTGTAAAAACCATCGCTGATTCATTGATTCACCAAAGAAGAAAACATATGGTACCTTAATAAAGATGGTGAAGTAACCGAGAAGAAAAAGTTCGTTCAACTAGCTGCTAGTTACAGTATTTTTCTTTTGCATCAATTCAGCCAACTGGCGAGCTGTATTTAATAACTAACTACCGGCCTAGATATCTAGCTTCTGAAATCACTTTGATAATCCATACAACAACTTAACAGACTTCATTGGTAAAATATAGAAGATCTTTAGCAAACTTAAAACTATAGAAGATTTTTAGCACTTGAATATTATCTAAAGAAAAGATGCGGGTTCCTCAATTCCTTCTATATAATTCATCCAAGTTTCAAAGTAAAGCATCACTACATAATTGTAATATACCATTTTACCGATAAGCTAATGTTGTGGGTGGTTCCCATTTTGAAATTCACAGATACGCAATGACTGGACAATTGAATGCCAAGAGTGATGTGTACAGCTTTGGTGTCATCCTGCTTGAACTTTTGACAGGAAGAAAGCCAGTTGATCATACATTGCCTCGAGGACAGCAAAGCCTCGTGACATGGGTACATTTTTGTGCTATAGTCTTTTCTTCCTCCTTTATCCACATCCGAAGCTTGAGAGCAGGAACTTTTGAATTGTTTCCAGGCAACACCTAAACTTTGCGAGGACAAAGTTAAGCAGTGCGTTGATGCAAAACTAGGAGATGAGTACCCTCCCAAGTCAGTTGCAAAGGTATCCATACTGTTCTTTTCTTGTTTGATGATATTATCTCTCCTTGTCTGTGTGTGAGATTCCCTTTGTTTCTTTCTTTCTACATTTAGAAAGAAATTGCATTAAACCAACAATTCTCCATCTAAGGTAAAGGGGAACAGAGCCCGAAGAAGAGGACATGTTCAGCGACCTCGAGCCACAAAGTTTTACCCTTTACTAACAAAGTTGAAAAAAGGAATAAGAAAAACTGGTAGCTACAGAACGAATATGAAATACAAAAGGACCCCACATCACCGAGAATGTAGTTGAATTTGATTCCCTTTTTTTAAAATAACCTAAAAAAGAGGTAGTTTTCAATTTACAAGCCAACACAGACAATTGAGATGCTAGTTTTGTTATAATTCACCTCTATCTCTTTCATCACACAGAAATGTCCAGACCTTTTTTGCAGAATGTATTATATAATCCAATCTGGAACAACCCCTTTTTGTGATTTCATTGCAGTTTGCAGCCGTTGCTGCATTGTGCGTTCAATATGAGGCAGATTTCAGGCCAAACATGAGTATTGTAGTCAAAGCTCTGCAACCTCTGTTAAATGCCCGACCTGGTCTTGCTGGAGAAGCACCAACCCTGTAAACAGTACATCTCTCTCTCTCTCTCTTCTTTCCTGTGGGTTTTTTTTTTGGGGGGGGCCATGTGCTGACACGTGAGCTACAAATTATTACCAAGGAATTAAATTTCCAGTAGGTGGTGGTGATCAATTTGTTTGCCAAAACAGTGAGATACATAATTATGATTTTATGTGATGTATGACGTGTAGACAGTGCTTTTGCCTCTCATTTGTGTGCATGCTTCTTAGCCTCTTCACAACCCACGTGCATGATGGCCCATTTTCTCCCACACAACTTAGAAAATAAGGATTTAAATGTTATTTTAGTCCATGTAATTTGAGATTCATTCTATTTTAGTCATTGTAATTTCAAATATTTAAATTTATTTCATGTCATTTTGGAGGTAATTTTTATCTGGCTTTGTAAAATAATAATGATAATCTCCATTAAAAGAAAAATACACTTTGAATATGTTTAAAATTTGGACATTTCGAAGTATATAGATTGAAGTAGTTTAAATTGTATGAACTAAAATAAAATTAAAAGTCAATATGAATATAGTTCAATTGACATAAAACTTTTTTTTTTTTGAAAGAAATTTGACATAAAACTTGTCCTCATGATCAAGAAATTTGAGAAAGAGAGAAAAAAAAAAAACCCCTCGGCTTTCTATTCTATTATTTAGTTTCTTAGCCTCACGGGCTGAAAGGGGCTTCACCCACCCTTTTTCCCTCTGACACACTGCACGTACCTTCTTTTTCCTTTTCAGTTTGGACCCCTCCATTTTTCCGCCTTTTTCCCTTCCTTTCTTCCTTGAAAGAGCAAATTACAATTTTAGTCTATGAAATTTATGAGTTCTTAATTTGATAATCATTTTGGTTTTTTTTATTCTTTTATTTTTAAAAATTACATTTGTTTTTCTTCCAATTTCCTTATCATATTTTTTTTATCTTTGTGTTAAGCATACATTTGAATTTTTAGCCAATTTTTTTTTTTTAAAAAACAAGTTTTTGAAAACTACTTTTAATTTCAAAATTTGACCGCGTTTTTGAAACACATGGGAAGATGTTAGACAACAAAACAAATAAACTTATGAGGTAGTAGTAGTGTTTATAGACTTAATTTTTTAAAACAAAAAACAAAATGATTATCAAACGAGAATAAAATTTTAAAAGTATCCAATATGTTTTTCAACTTTCAATCAATTTTGTATTAATGGACTTTTGAACTTTCATTCATCTATTAGACATAAAATTGAGAGTTAAAATTTCGTTAAATAATTTTTTTAACGTTTAGAAACATATTAGATACAACCTTGAAATTTAGAGGGTAGAGTTGTATTTAACCTTTATTTTTCCTTCTACCTCACAAAGTTCTAACATAATTTTTAGGCCAAACCCTCTAATTCTCTCTTTAATTATTAGTTTACTGTTTTAGAAAACTTTTAGCCAAAAAGTATCTTTTTATTTTTTTAGACTCCAAAAAGTACTTTTAGTTAGTAATAAATTATTTCTCAAAAATTATTTTAACATTAGGTTCTACACTCAGAAAAAGTGCTTGTAAGGTGCAGCATCACTAAACACATTTTTGTCTTGGTCGAAACTCCACACTCAAAATTATCATGTTTGTGGTTTTGAAACAAGTCAAAAGCACTAAGCAATTGTAGAGTGTCCTTAACTCACACTTGAAAATCACTTTTAATGAGGGAGAGAACATGATTTTTATTTAAAAGTGATTTTTATTTAAAAGTGATTTTTATTAAAATGATAATAATTAGGTTAAAATACACTTTTTGATCTCTGAACTTTTATAAAAGTAATAATTTAGTCCTTCAACTTTTGTGTGTAACAATTTAGTCTTTAAATTTTCAATTTTGTAACAATTTAATCCCAGAACTTTAATATGTAACAATTTAATTCTTGTCGTGAAAATTTTCATCAAAATCAAGTGTCGATTTTTATTATGTAATAACTTAATCTTTGTAATTAAAAAAAAAAAAACTTAATCTTTGTAATTTACAAATATACATGGTTCTAATCAAGTTATCAATTACTATATGTAAGAAATTTCATTAAATTTTAATGATAGTTTTCACAACAAAAACTAAATCATTACAAATTTTAAAGTTTGACTAAATTTCTATTAAAGTTTAGAGACTAAATTGTTACCAAATTGAAAGTACAAGGACTAAATCGTTACAAATTAAGTCTAGAGACTAAAGTGTTACTTTTATGAAAGTTCAAGGATCAAATGTGTTTTTTAACCTAATTGAAGTAGGTTTGCTAAGCTTTTAGACCAAAAGTACTATAATAATTTTTAACAAATATATGTGTTCTTAATTTTAACTTTTGTGTTCATAAATAGGACGTTTTTGAGTAAAAACTAAGGGTTAAAATGTCGACGTCGATGAAAATGTCGAAATTTCAATTTTATGGAAATGTCGATGGAAATATCAATAAAATGTTGATGTCAACGGATATTTCTAGAAAATATTTAAAAAAATTTGTAAATAATATTTAAAATAATAAATACATATTTTACATTTTAAAAATAAGTAAAAAAATACTTATTATTAATATTATCTCCATATTAACTACAATTCAAGACTATTTTCTTTATATTTTATCAATTTTTTTACAGTATAATGGAAATGTCGATTCACCCATCATGTCGATGTCAAACCCATAGACATGTGGAAATGTCGATGAAAATCTAATACGTTGTTAACTTTTAGCACCAACAATGACTATAAATACTTCCAAACCTAGTCTAAATTTAATATACTCCTAACTTTTAATTAACTAATTTTATCTTTTATTGAAAATAAAAATGTATCTTTTAATGTGAAGCATGGTTGCAATATGATTACTGTCATAGATCTATTAACTTTCTGTGTTAGAGTTTCACAAAAAAGTTGCAAAATTCAATTTTAAATTATTGAGAATGAATATGAGATTGAAGTTTTATATTTAGAAGTCAACTTGAGCATAGATCAACTAATTAAGACATATATAATCAATAAAAAAAAAAAATCAAAGTTTTCAAAGAACATATATATATATAAATAAAAGTATTTCAAGTTCTTGGAGTATTTTGGTTATGTAGCCAAAGCCAAGCCACCATCTAAGTTTATAATATTTCAATTTATTCAGTAAAACAAATTGTAAATGAGAGAGCCAACCAAAAAATTTGTAAAATGAGAGAGAGCTTCAATTATATGGAAAGTAGATGAAAGTGCGATTTCAAGATGACAATAAATTTGGTAGTTATAATTAATTAACACTAATTATGGGAAATTTAATTACGTGTACTTATAGTCTAAAGCATTACTGCTTGTTCAAGAGGTTAGGGAAGAGTTCTTAATTACAATTTATAAATAATGAGACGAGAGATTGAGAGGAGTGGGCTAAAATTCAAATAGTTTATATTTTTCTATCATTAAAAAAAAAAAAAAAGTTCAATTAAAATATATATTAACTAAAAAACCCAGGTTTAAGGCTGTGGTGTGGACTAAAATATATATATACATTGTTAATATAAAAAAGACACTTTTGGTTTCTCTCCTTTCATTGATTAAATGATTTAGTTATTAAGCTTTCCACGTAACGACTTAGGACCCGCTTAATAAATGTTTTTCAAGACTGTATTTTTTAAAAAACATTTTCTATAAAATTTGTTTAGAATTTAAACACTCGAATGTTTGATTACATCTACTCATAAGTGTTTTCATACACAAATTATTATATATATTTAAAAAACCTTTTTTTTTAAAAAAAAATTGCATTCAAGTGTTTCTCTCAAAATGGTTTATTTTTCAATCTTATGTTTTAATGAGTCATTTTTAGTGATTGCCAAACAGGCTTTTTCTTTTTTCAAAATGATTTTTTTTCCAAAATTAAACACGAAAAGTTAAACCAAACTTACCCTTAACAATTTAGTCTTTCAACTATTGTATGTGTAATAATTTAACTCGTATGCTTTCAAATATATCAACAATTAGTCTCTATTGTGAAGAATCTCAACAAAACGGTCAATTTTTATTACCTAACAATTATCGATCTACATATGTAAAAATAATTCTCATTAAATCTTAACAACAACCGTCATGATAGGGACTGACTCGTTATAAAAATTGAAAATATAAAAACTATATCATTATATATATTAAAGTTCATGAGCTAAATTATTAAAATTTTCAAAGTATAGAGACTAAATTGTTACATATTAAACCAAATCCCCTATCTCTGGCGGCCTGAGACAAATGTCAAAAGAAAATGGTCGATAAAAACCATGGAAGCAATGGCAATTTGGGAAGGACTTAAAATCATTTT
The DNA here is from genome assembly GCA_036850905.1 of Luffa acutangula. Classification (NCBI taxonomy): domain Eukaryota; kingdom Viridiplantae; phylum Streptophyta; class Magnoliopsida; order Cucurbitales; family Cucurbitaceae; genus Luffa; species Luffa acutangula. The sequence continues at coordinate 51,612,229 of CM072090.1, forward strand.
TGTAACGCTCAAAGCTAACCGCTTACTGTTGATCATCGAATTTGACGCTTTGGAGATTATAAACATCCCGATCGACAAAGATGACGACCTTTCGGAGGTCAAGAACATTGCAGAAGCAATAAAAAAAACCCCATTTCATCCTTGGGGGATGTAAAATTTCGCCATTGTTCAAGATTTTCGAACACAATAGTGCACTGTGTTGTTAGGAAACACAATCAATAATCTTTTTGTAGTTTCTAAGGAGAGATCTTCCTCGCCGGAAGATAGGCTAAGTTTTTTGCTTACTTTCTAATTGATTTTCTTTTTCCTTTTTGAGTTCACTTTCTATAATTGAATAATTGGCATCAAAATAATAAATTGATATTTCTATGCAAGTGTACGAATTAGAACAAAATAAGTCAAAATATTGGGACCAATAACATTAAAGTAAATAAAGTGCTGAAAGTGAGGCTGAATTTATAGTTTTTTTTTTTGTTGAGTACATCAACATTTGGGAATGGGGAATTCGAACTTCTGACCTCATGGTCGAGAGTACATATCAATTTCCGCTGAACTAATTTTATTAGTTGAATTTATAATATACACAACATATTTAAATTGATCATACAAAATGTGAAAATAAACTAATCTAAGGATTGTATTTAAGGATTGTATTTCTAAATATAACATAATTTTTTTTAGTTCGAAATATAATATGACTATTTAAATTTAGGTTGTGAAAGAAAAAATAACTTTTAATTGGCTGTGCATATTATATTAATTAGGTCCTAATTTTTCAATATCAATTTACTTCCAATCACACAATTAAGTGGCTATATATTTAGGACTTGTAGTATAAGATAGTGATTGTTGATGGTCGATTTTGGTCAGAGAGAACTCACCTGACCTTCACGTACCACCAACGGTAAATTTGTAGCTGATGGGGGAAGACGTAGTCTGCAAGACGGAAAACCTGCACATCGGTGTGGTGCTAGCCACACCGACTCTGATGCTTAAGTCAGAAAACGGAAGCAAGAGGGCTAGAGAGTAAGAGAAGAGAGTAGAGAGTTCGGGTCCCTCTCTTCAGTGGTGAAGAGGGGTATAAATATCTGCTCATCCTCCTAGGGTTTTTAGGGTTTCAGAGGCGTTTTAGGTCAAACCAGGCGGAACCGGGGTGGCCAAAGGAGGTAGGGATCGAATGGAGTCGGACGGGCTCGGCCCGCGCGAGCGGGCCGCAGGTCGGCCTCGGGCCAAAAGCCCAACCCCTTCGGTCTCGGCCCGTTCCACTTGCCGATTTCGCCTCTTGGGTCCATCTCCCAGCCTGATTTCTCCCCGATTGTCCTCTTCAGCTCCTTGTACATGGAGGTGGTCCAGAATTGCCTATAACAGTGACATCTAATCTAATGGGTTTGTTTTAAATATTCAATTAATATATGAGTTTGAGTATTATAGTGAGGTTTCCTTTTATTTATTAGGTTAAAATATAGTTAGACCACTAAATAGGAGTTTGGCCTATGTGTCTTATCTCCATATTTAATTTTTTTAAATTGTGAAAACAACGTTTATATGTTTTTCCTAAGTTAAGATTTCAAATTTACTACTAAACACCCTTTTATAAAGGTTGAAAATATGAAATACCAACACTAATTTTATTAAATCTTTTGTTTTTAAATTGTTGTCTTTGGATATCCAACTATATCCTAAATGTTGTTGTGTCAATCTAAGGGTGTACGACTAGTAAATCCTTTTGTTTTTTAATTGAGATGATAATTAATGTCTTATCCACTAAATTATGTTCGTGTTAGCTCATAAATTAGTGTTGACAGATAATAAAATGGAGTTTAAATCTATCATTTTCATTTTAAATCTATCAAATTGTCATATTTGTGTCAAAGTGAGCTTAGCTCAGCGATAATTAACATGTACTCCTCGACCAAAAGATTAGAGGTTCGAATCTTCCACCTCCAAATGTTGTTGAACTAAAAAAAAAATGGCATCTAGATCATATCTTCTGTATTGATAGGTATTGGGTAACATCAATGAGTTGAATGATGCACATGGGTACCTACAAAACTCTCTCTCTCCCTCATTTTCTTTTTAAATTTCAATTTTATTTTTGTTGCTCTCATTTTCAAGTTATTTTCAAAGAATTATTTTTGTGGTCCCTAAACTTTCTAGATATTTATTTTAATCTCTAAATTTTTAAAAAGTAAAGCTTAGTCATGATATCTTATTTTCTCACCTTATATTTGCTTTTTCATTATTCATTTATTAATTTGTCAATAACATGTAGAAATTCATGCTATTAAACTAAATAACATCAGATTGTTTACATACTACAAATAATCACATAAATTTGCATATAATATTTATGTTTGTAGATGTAAGTAACAAAAATGATCAATTAACTTTTAACATGGAGAGGATTGTTCCAAACGTGGAAAGCAAAAGATGTTTGTGGTACCTTTTGGTGTTGGCAAAAATAAAACTAAACGCAAAAAACAATTGAAATGTCGAAAAGTTGAGCTAATAATCTTTGGTGGAGATCATTCTTTGCAATGTAAATTTACTTTTATTGGAGAAATTTTTAGGGGCTCCCGATGCAATGAGGTCCGTAGTTTTGCACCGTTGGATGTAAGAAAGAAATAGTAAAAGTATCTCGATTTTGTATTCAAAGGTTAAACAATAGGGTCTCTCATTGCACCAGAAACACCTAATAATTTTCCCTTTTAGAGACTTTTGTCCTTATATTTCAGAATTAATTGATATATTTTCAAGATTTGTTAGACGTGATTTTATTTTTACAGTTAAATTATAAGTTTAGTTCATGAACTTTTATATTTGTGTTCAAAAATTAAAGAATTTAAAAAGTAGGTTAAATTAAGTTTAGTCCTTGACTTTCATGTTTGTATCTATTTGATCTCTAAATTTAAAAAAATATCTAATAGATCCTTGAATTTCTAATTCCGTGTCTGATATGTCCCAGTTGACATATTCACAGGTTTTTTTTTTTTAAAAAAAAATGGGTGGTTTATTAGATATAAAATTGATTTTTATGTCTAATATGATCTTAAACTTTATATTGTGTGTCTAATAGATTCGTGGATTTTAAAAAATAGAATAGGTCCAGGACTTAATTGGATACAAAATAAAAAATTCAAAGATCTATTGAACACAAAAGTAAAAGTTTAAGAAAAAAAAAATAGTTACTAAAATAATAGCCAACCGTCTCTAATGGGTCCTAAAAGACATAATATCTGAAGAAAAAAAAATCATGAATAAAATTCTTTTTTTTGTTCTTCTGAAACAGAGTAAAATTCTTTCTCACAAAAGTATGAACTCGCACCCAAATATTTAATATTGAAATAATAACAAATAACAAAAGGGTCACTTATTTTGGATTTAATTAATTGATTTAACAAAAGTTAACAATTTTTTTAATTAAAAAACACATTTAATCTAAATTTGAAAATTTAAGGCATGTTTGATAACTATTTAGGCCACGTTTGATAACCATTTGGTTTTTGGTTTTTGGTTTTTCAAAATTAGGCTTGATTTCTTCCAATTTCCCTACCATGGTTTTATCAATAACACATTTGAATTCCTAGCCAAATTCTAAAAACAAAAACAAGTTTTTGAAAACTACTTTTTTTAGTTTTCAAAATTTGTTTGGTTTTTAAAAACAATGAAAGAAAGGCATTTTAAAAACAAAGAAACTTGAAGTGGAAGTAGGATTTATAAGCTTAATTTTAAAAAACCAAATGGTTATCAAACGGGGACTTAGTTTTTAGTTTTTGAAAATTATGCTTGTTTTCTCCTAGATTTCCTACCATGACTTTCATCCTAGTTAAATTGCATTTGAATTCCTAGTCAAATTTTAAAACATAAAAACAAAAACAAGTTTTTGAAAATTATTATTTTTTGTTTCCAAAATTGGATTAGTTTTCTGAAATCAAAGTAGAAAGATTGATACTAAAACCAAAAAAACTTATAGTGAAAATATGTGTGTATAAACTTAATTTTCAAAAACAAAAAATTAAATGGTTATCGACGGACCAAAGTGTAAGGACTGATATTAGAATAACATTTCAACATATTCTCAAAAAAAAAAAAAAAATTACAACTTTTTTTTTTTTATAATATTTTAAAGTTCCACAGAACTTTATGGGAAGATATTAATGAAGAAGAGGTGCAGTCATAATTCAATGGGGGCAGAACTCAGAAGCACATAGAAAAGCAAGAAAGAGCGCGCCAATAAAACGTCCCTCTTTATAATCTCCATCACTTCCTTCACTCCTCTACCGCCGTCGCCGTCGCCGTCGCCGTCGCATTTCAGAGCTTCAGGTAGTGTTCTAACTCAAACCGTGAAACTCACGATCTTCCATAATCCGGAGATTTTTTGGTTCTATTTCTCAGTCTCTGTTCTTGCTTTTTTTTTTTTTTTTTTTTTTCTATAAGCTCCTCTTACTCTCTCTCTTCTCTCTTCAAAAAGTGTGGTTATAACTTCTAAGACTCATCATTTCGATCTTGTACCTTCTGTTCTCTTTTTTTCTGAAAATGAACGGCGCAATTTATTTCAAAGAAATTATGCATTTGGACTTTTTTTTCACTGAAAAAGGAAAGACAAATTTACATAGTACATGAATTTTTTACTGTTGAAGCGTCGATCTGCATTGGATTTCTTCCACTTGTTTGTTTCTTTCCTTTTGAAGTGGTAGAATACTTGAGGATAAGAATTCTTTGGGTTGGATTGTTGGATTTAATCAGTGTAATTTTTCTTGTGACCTACTTTTACTTTAATTTTCATGTTTACGCTTCCACTTGCAACTTTTTAGCTCGGCCTTTACGAGCCTTTACGGTTCGATCTCTTACTTCCTCTGTTTCAAATTTATTCCTCTCCGGTAACCTCTCACTTTTTGTTTTTGGCCCAAACTGTTGTTGAATGCTGAGAAAAATGAGTTTCTTACAATGCAACATTTTAATCCTTCATTTTGGTGTTTGCGAATGAGTGATCTCTGTTTTTCCTCTGTTTGGTTGCTGAGAAAATGAGTGAGGATCTGCTTTTATCTCATTTTATATTCTATTATTTTATCTTAGCCAGCTCCCATTGCACGAGGAATTTAGTTGACTCCTTAATTTATCATTTCTTTTTAGTTTGGGCAAAAAAATATTGGGATGTTGGATTATATCTGCTCTTGGAATAATTGCTTCACACGCCTGCATAAATTAATTTTTGTGTATGATGAATGAACACGATATGCGATTGCATTGAATAGATGGGCTTTCTTTCCTCTAAAATGCTGAAACACTTTTTAACTTTCCTCTTGTCTCTGCTTCTTTCACTGTCACTTTATAAACCCTTTTTTTTAATTTCTCGGTAGTGGTGTACAATCTTTTTGTGGAGGGCATTCTTTGATGAAACTTCACTCTTGATTAAAAAAATGTGTGATATTTTGCAACCATTTTTGACCATTTGTGTTCATTGTTACAGAGCAGTGAAGGCATAATCTTTTAGCACGATGTCAGATTTAGATGTTCCTCTGCGCCCAAAGAGGAAGAAGGTCTGGGTGGACTACTTTGTGCAATTCAGATGGATTTTAGTTATTTTTGTTGTCCTTCCAATATCATTCAGCCTTTACTTCTTCACATATCTTGGAGATGTCAGATCTGCTTGGAAGTCCTACAAGAAACGCCAAAAGGAACATGATGAAAATGTCATGAAAATTCTCAAGCGCCTTAAACAGAGGAACCCAGCAAAGGATGGACTTGTTTGCACAGCTAGGAAACCATGGATTGCTGTTGGAATGCGAAATGTTGACTACAAAAGAGCACGCCATTTTGAGGTTGATTTATCAGCTTTTCGAAACATTTTGGCTATTGACAAAGAGAAAATGATTGCCAAAGTTGAGCCCCTTGTGAACATGGGGCAGATCAGTAGAGCCACTGTTCCACTCAATCTTTCTCTTGCTGTAGTTGCTGAACTTGATGATCTTACTATTGGAGGACTCATCAATGGCTATGGAATTGAAGGAAGCTCCCATCTCTATGGCTTGTTCTCGGACACTGTTGTGGCTTATGAGATTGTTCTAGCAGATGGCCAGGTTGTTAGAGCTACTAAAGACAATGAGTACTCAGATCTTTTCTATGCAATCCCTTGGTCACAAGGAACAATTGGTCTTCTTGTTGCTGCTGAGATTAAGCTCATACCTGTTAAGGAGTATATGAAAGTTACATATAAGCCTTTTAGAGGGACTTTAAGAGAGATAGGACAAGCTTACATGGATTCTCTTGCACCTAGAGATGGAGATCAAGATAACCCAGAAAAGGTTCCTGATTTTGTTGAGACTATGATTTATACACCTTCTGAAGCTGTGGTCATGACAGGTAGATATGCCTCCAAAGAAGAGGCCAAAAGAAGGGGAAATGTGATCAATCAAATTGGATGGTGGTTCAAACCATGGTTCTATCAGCATGCTTCTACAGCACTCAAGAAAGGGGAGTTTGTGGAGTATATTCCTACAAGGGATTACTATCATAGGCACACAAGGTCTTTGTATTGGGAAGGGAAGCTTATCCTTCCATTTGCAGATCAATGGTGGTTCAGATTTCTATTGGGATGGATGATGCCTCCCAAAGTTTCTCTGCTTAAAGCTACTCAAGGTGAAGCTATCAGAAATTATTATCATGAAATGCATGTTATTCAAGATATGCTTGTTCCTCTTTACAAGGTTCCGGATGCTTTGGAGTGGGCTCATCATGAGTTGGAGGTATCACTTTTCACCTTAAAAACTTGTTGGTTAAATTACAAGTTTAGTCGTTTAGGTTTGTGTGTAATAAGCCACATGCCCCAAGCTTTAAAAATTGTCTAGCAAGTCCCAGAATTTTAAATTGTGTTTAATAGGTCTTGAACTTGAAAGATATCTAATAAATCCCTAAACTTTCAAATTTTATCATAGGTTCTTGAACTCCTCTCAATTTTATGCTTCATAAGTCCTTGACCCATTTGACATTGTTTAAAATTCATGAATTTGTTAGACACAAAATTAAAAGTTGAAGGCTCTATTAGACACAAGTTCAATTTTATGGCTGAAAGATCTATTAATTTTCAACAACATCGTATTGGTTAGGAACCTACCGGACATAAAATTGAAAGTTTAGAAACATATTAGACATTTTTTAGGTGTACGGATCTATTAGACCCAAATCTGAAAGTTTAGGGACTAAACTTAAAATTTAACCACTAGCTGACTCATATATTTGTTATGAGGCAGTAATAAGCAAATGGCTGGTGAGGCTTGAAGTATGCAGTTTATTTGTTTGTGTTCTTGCACAGGTTTACCCCATTTGGCTCTGCCCACACAGAATCTTCAAGCTTCCAGTCAAAACCATGATATATCCCGAACCAGGATTTGAGTTGAATCGTCGACAAGGAGACACAGATTACGCTCAAATGTACACAGATGTTGGACTCTACTATGCTCCAGGCCCTGTCCTGAGGGGCGAAGTCTTCGACGGTGCCGAGGCTGTTCGTAGAATGGAGAAATGGCTTCTTGAAAACCACGGATTCCAGGCTCTATATGCAGTTTCAGAACTGAATGAGAAAGATTTCTGGAGGATGTTTGATGCTGAACACTATGAGCAATGCCGGAAGAAATATGGCGCTGTAGGAACCTTTATGACAGTGTACTACAAATCCAAGAAAGGTAGAAAAACTGAGAAGGAAGTGAGGGAAGCTGAACAAGCTCATCTTGAAACTACTTATGCTGAACTCGACCAACCCAATTAAACTAACTTCCAGCTCCAAATATTTGGTGGGTTGTTCTTACCTTTTTTTTCTTTTTCTTGTGTACTTTTTCTTTTTTTAATTTTAAATGATGCTTTTTAGTTTCATATCTGATTTGCTGAGTTGCCTGTCTGACCCGCCTAGGCTCTCCTCCTAGTGGTTAATTTGAAAATGTTGTAGTCTGAACTGCCGAACTTGATGGATTATCATCAGAGTCTTTGATGCTGTGTTTTATGCATAGATGAGATGTTGATGAGCTGAATGTTTGGAGATATCTAATAAAAACTCTCGTTTACTTCAACTAATCTCACAGGACAACAACCTAACATTTTTATGCTTAGTTGGAAAGAAAACTCGGAGGATATTTATCAGAAGATATTAAATCTTGAATATGTGGTCACCATAGTTTGAACCTACCCTAGAAAAGCAATTTATGGATATCATTAAAAAGATCTAATTATTGGTATTAATGTTCACTAAATTATTGGTATCCATCAAACTTTACATATATAATTGAGATTTGAGATAAAAAGACAATCATTATGGTTAAAAAAAAAAAAAAAAAAAGTCATTATCGATTAAAGTCTCACTCGAATGGCCACTTGATGGGGCCAAATTTTAGGACAAATTTCACTTTTTTTTGGGATGGGACAAATGTTTATTCGTTTTTTTCTTTCTTTGGTTAAATTATAGTTTGGTATTTTGAGCTTTTAGGTTTAAGTTCGTGTCTAAAAAGTCCACAAATTTTAAAAAGTGTCTGTTAAGCTTTTGAAATATTAATTTTATGTTTAATAGGTTTTTAAATTTTAAAAATGTTTAATAGGTCATTAAGGGTCCGTTTGGTAACGTTCTCGTTTCTTGTTTTCGTTTCTTCATTTTTAATAAAGAAAAATAGAATTTCATGACCCTAACACCTATACATTCAATAATAATAAACCTATATTCTTATTTATGTTTGGAAAAAATTGGAAACAAGAACAAAAAATGAGAAACTAGTTTTAGTTGTTCCTAAAAGTTCTATACAAATTTTGGGAGTGTTTCTAAAAAATGAGAAACAAGAAACATACATAGTTATTAAATGCTTCGATTTCTTAACAAAATTAGAAACAAGAAACGAGAACGTTACCTAAACTTTTAATTTTGCGTCTAATAATCTCTTGCATATTTAAAATTTTTAAAAAGTAATTGATCTATTAAATATAAATTGAATTTTATGTCTAATAAGATCCTAAATTAACTTGGTAAGGAAGAAAAAAAAATTGTATCCAATTGACCTGTAAATTTTAAAAAAGGTGAATATGTCAAAAAAATTATTAGACAAATTTAAAGTTCACGAATCAAATAAACACAAATTTCAAAATTCAAGAACCTATTAAAAAATTTTAAAATTTGTTGATCAAATAGACACAAAGCTGAAAATTTTACTAAATTTGTAATTGAACTTTGAGAAAAAATCATTTTCAACTCCTAAACTTGTTAAGTTGTATAAATTTTTACTATAAACTTTCATTTTCATTAAATTGCACCCAAAACTTAGTGGGCTCACAAAAATTTTTACATTGTTTTTCTTGTTAGAATTAGTAGATTAATAAGTAGGAATTGAGAATATGGTAGAAATCGTAACATTTAACTAAATTTATGGTCAAATTTGATAAAATTAAAAGGTTTAGAGTAAAAATAGTTATTTCATTTTTTTAATCATATTTGATAACCATTTTTTAAAATTATGTTTGTTTGTCCAAGTTTCCTTACCAATGTTTTCATCTTTGTTAATGACACATTTGAATTCTTAGTCAATTTCAAAAAAAATTATTTATTTATTTATTTATTAGTTTTCAAAACTTGACTTGAATTTAAAAAACATAGAAAAAAGGTAGATAACAAAACAAAAAAACTTATAAGTGAAAATAGTGTTTATTAGCTTAATTTTCAAAAGTCAAAAACCAAATCATCATCAAAGGCCTTGGTATTTTGGTTTTTAATTTTAAAAATTAAACTTAGAAATACCACTTTCACCTATGAGTTCTTTTTGTTTTGTTATCTATTTTGTGCCAGCGTTTTCAAAATCCAAATTTTGAAAACTAAAAAGTAGTTTTTAAAAATTTATTTTTGTTTTTGAAATTTGGTTATGAATTCAAATGTTACCCTGAGAAAGATGAAAACCACCCCAAGAAATTACCCAAAAAACAAGCACAATTCTCATAAAAAAAAATCAAAACTAAATGATTATAATATTCATTTAGTTAACAATGATTAACAAACATGCATTTATTTCAATTTTCACCTCGGACACAATCACATCTACTTTGTTAATAATAACATATAATAAAAATAGATAATTTAGAATTTAAAACTCGATTAAGATTTTAAAATTATATATATATATTAAATAAAAATATATTGAAAGAAAACAATGGGCAAAAAATACCTACAGAAGCAATTTTACAAAAATCCAGCCACACCAAATTTGTACATCATTAACATGACAACAATCTTGCAAATCAAATGGCCTCATTTGTATAAAATAGTTGTGCGCACTGACCTGTTTTGTTAGCTCTAAAACCTCTTATGATGCAGAAAAAAACCGTCAAACTTCTGGCCAGTCAAAGTAACTCGAGCTATCGTCGGATAATCTCCAAGCTCCTTCAGCAATTTCATCATAAAGCTGATCCCAACTCCAACTTGAATAACCCAAGAAAAACCAATATCCAGTAACTGAGTTATTCCCCGACTTTATCTCTTCAATTTCATGTAATGTGGCTACTTGATCCAGGAAGTAGATGCCTGGTAGGATTTCGAGCTGCAGGTCGTCTTTAGGAACTTTTTGAGTTAAGGCCAAGAGAGGCATTTTGCGTTTAATGAGCGGTCCCCCAAGAGACAAAGGCGCATCGCTTAACATATCTAAACCTTCTCCCAAGTCTTGGAGGGAGTCCCATCTGATAAGCTTGTTGATAATCAGGCCATGGAAGCCAATGGTTTGATCTGCCTTGACAATCAGAATCTGAGCATTGTCAAAAAGCTGTGAACCAACAAGCTTGTCTGTGGCGATTAACATGGATCCAATGCCTATATGTGGTGCTGATTCATCCTCATCATTTGTGATATGAACGTTTATGTGACTTAATCTTGTAGCACTTTCCACTTTCCTGTCTCTCACTAGGACTTCATGGTACTTTTCATTTTGAATAGGATCTTTATCTAGAAGATGAGAAGGCCTTACATCTTCAAATGACTTGGTGCGTCCAGTTTGGTTTTCTGCCACTGTCCACAGAATTCCTATATTAAAAATAAAAATAAAATAAAAACCAGCAATTAGATTCTGGTCAGCACGAAGAAAATGTTTGTCTTTATGCAAGTTCAATTCTGTATTTAAAATTATTCCTGAGGACATCCCTATCATAAAGTCAAAAGACATCCCAGCCAAATGTCTAAAATCATGTCATTGTCCGTAAAGCTCACAGTGAAAGTCAAGACAGAGAAATTATTCTCTCGACTTAAATCGATAATCTTGAACAAGTTAAATTTCTCAAACAGAAGCAGCAACGTTCAACAAGACAATAACGTGGTGCATGCAAAATGTCCCATGATTCTTCAATCTTACTCATCCAAGAGTAAATTAGTCTTCTATGTCTTAGACGTGTGGAAGGTTCAACAAAGATCATGGTCTAAAATGGTACAAGCATACAGATATATTATCGATAACTAACAAGCCCATGGATACAGAAACCAACACCATTATGATGCAAACAAAAGAAAGAACTTGGACAGAAATCGAGCAGAAAAAATAGCAATAAGGGAAAATTTAAAAAAATCTTAGTTGGAAATTACCCTTCTGATTGATAAGATGTTGAGAATTACTTCCTTGTTCTGCCACAAATTTAATGATACTGCTTATTGCTAGATCACCTCGATACAATATAGCTCTCTTCCTTGCTGCTGGAAATAACAAAAGTGCAGGATATACTTCTCTCTGCATGCTCCAAGTTTACGAAAGGTTAACTATTGAACAATTCTAAGCAAATGTAAAATTTGGTCACTGCTAGAGAATAATTTCCAAAATACAAAATTACGCAAAGATTTTAAATCTCTTGCCATAAGTTTTGTTGATCGTAACAATGCTATGCAAATACGATATTGACTTCTCTATTGATTTAAAGTAGTTTATAACTCATAAGTATATAATTGGCAAGGTATCCTTTTGATCGGTTCTGAGAACCTTTTTAGCACGATACACAATATTGTTGAAAATACCATACCATGTTGATTCACCAATAACATAGTAAAATAATCAATGAAAACATCGACTGCAGAAAAGTGTTAAAATAAAAAACAGTTCTACAGGGACGAAAAAGAAAACAGATGTCATTCTGAAAGGCGCACCTGATCAATTGACTTTAGAATTGAACTGCAATCGTTCAGTGTGCAGTCCATTAAGTAGATAAGCGGAAGCTTTGATAGTAGATCTGTCCGAGTTTCTGCAAAATACAATGTGAATATAAACACTATTCTTGTTAGACCATTCTCAAATTGATTCAAACATTTAAACGGATAAGAAAACACTTAACTAGCTTTTCTTTAAAAGCATATTTTCTCCAATACCAAAAATCAACCGGCATTCTATAAAATTTCTTACATTAATATACTACGATTGCAAAATAGATAAGTTCTGTACCTAGCAAGTCACAGAACCCAATGAAAAGCAATGAGCAAAGTAGTATTATCATTTTAAGACAAGTTGTAAAATTCCCATAAAAGGAAATCTAGATGCATCTAAAAACAAAGCACCTTCAGAAGTCCCGACACAAATTTGAGGACAGGCACTGAAGTACTCACCACTTAACATATTTTTTTCCTTTCCACATCCATTCTTCAGCGTGTTAGCATAACCCTGGATAGCTCGATAAACTTCACGAACAACTACTTCAGTTCTCTGGCAAAAACCACACCAACTATTGCTGAACAAAACCAACACATCCTTGTCATATGCATCGAGAGTATTTAAGGATTCAGATTGGTTGGAACCAATAACAAGTTTGGAAAAAGTAAGAGCTGTAACCCGGGGAACAGAATCCACCTCATGAAAATCCAAATTAACAAATGGTGGGCTGATGGCTGCCCTAGGGCTCTTGTTAACAGATTCAGACAGTTGATATGGAAGTAAGCTTCTATTGAGAAAACTGCTTAAAAAATCAGCCTGTGAAGAATAGCTTAGTATTTTCTCCAGTGGAAAGACATAATGCTGCTGCAGAAGGGGATCAACTATTACCAAAGCAGGGAACTTAGATTGACCGGTCAAAGCTTTAAGTAATCGGTAGTTACCATCAGAGAAGAAAAATGAACCTTCAAAACCTTGGAAGTGGAGGGTCTCATTCCTCGATGTTTCCACTGTTAAAGAAGATTTTTCTTCAACTTTAATGTTTTGAGCAACATCTAATTTCTGGAAGAAAGCAGATTCATCAGACTGTATAAAATCATCATGCTCAACTGTATGAATGCTAGCTGTCTTCCCACTATCGTGCTGAGGAGAAGATCCGATGGTGCAAAATTCTGAAGCTTCCATATGCTCTTTGGCAGACACACATCTTCCATTGTTCGACTGATCTTCATCCAGTTGAACATTATGTGTCATAGTGCCTTCCTGGGATGTCTCTGGTGACACCTCTAAAGGTTGAACTTCTGCCACCTCAGGCAATGGATTTGCTAATTTAATGTCAATATCATCAGATAAGAGCTGGAAACCTAAATTCCTAGCAAGGGAGCTCAACTTAGCCTCTTTTTTCTGAAGGAGTGATAGGATCTCATGCAATGAATTTCCTTGTAGTTCTGAAGCTAATTTATCCAAAGAGACAAGTTTTCCCTCATTCACAACCATGACAGCTGACATCTTATCCTCCAATTTGATCAACTGAGATGCTGGAGACAACTTTAATCTAGGAGGTTCCAAGGCACTTCTCATATTTGGATATTTTTGAAGCAAAGGTTTCTCTAGCTTGTTGCCACCTTGTTCAGTGACTGGATACGAAGTGCAATGCTGTTGTGCTAATTCTCTGAAGTCATCAAGAGCCGCCTTACTTTCTCTTCTAGATTCAGATGAGTTGGATGATCTATCCACAAATAGAATTATTGATGGCTTATTTACTGGCAAAGCAGGCTGTTGACCACTCCCATCTACTTCAAGCTACATAATAACACAAATCCCAACAAAAATTATATTAAAAAAATAGAATCCTATTATTTGTTGTTTCAACATTTAAAACCTCATTTTCCTTTCAATACTGGCAGATACCTTAAGCCTTTTTTTTCCATTACCTAAACATAAGTTCGATTGTTGAATACTCACGCAAATAAGAATCAGTCCCTCTTCCAAATGCTGCTCTGTTTAAGGTGTTCTCTCTCTCTCTCTTTCCCCTTTCTTTGAATATTGTTTACGGTGTTTCCATTCATTGTCTAAGACAATCATAAAGCAAAATATCAATTTCCATGTTTCTTTTTTGAAGTTCAGTTTCTAGATTCCAAAGATATGGGAGTATCAGCTTCTTTTTATAAAAATAAAAAAATAAAAAAAATAAAAAAAAAATAAAAAAATAAAAAAACAAAACAAAACAAAACAAAACAAAACAAAACAAAAAAGGTATCCAAAATTTGATAGTACAGCACACGTGAAATAAAATACTTTTTTTTAAAAAGCAACTACTGTCATAAGATGTTGGTACTCGAGCAAGCAAGAGCTTCCACAAAATTATCAGTCTTAAAACACAATCATTTTCAAAGACTTGTCTGAGCCATTAAAAGGGCCCTAAAAGCATTGGAAAGAGAAAAAATTCATTACGGTACTAAAAGCAACAAAAAAAAAAAAAAAATGTAACAAGCAGCTTAGTAGTGTTTACATGTGCATGATCCTCTAAGATGAAAGAAGTACCACAATGGTGTTACAACATAGAGAAACCAATCAACCATAAAGCAATCTTGGCCTGGTTGGCCAGGTTGGTACTCAAGCAAGCAAAACCAGCATGTTGTAGAGGAATGAACAACATAAATAATATGAAAAAAAGCTATGTTTGAAGGCAAATTAACTTACCTCTGAAACAATGAAATTATTTGTCTGTAAATTTTGCTTAAGGTCGTCATCTGCTCTCAGAACTTTTGAACATCTGGGACATCCAGCAAAATGAACTGCTGCAAACCACGAATCAGAATCTTCAATGCCAAGAGAAGAAAGCATCAATCTATCGGAAATCAGACCAAACCCATGCTTCTCTCTAGGCAGGAAGAATTCTCTGACAACAGCCAATAAGTTTGTGAAGAAAGAGTTGTACTGAATGAACTCTTCAATATTGCAAGATGATGGAAAAGATTTATTTGTACACTTAGTCTCTTTATAAGAAGTATCATTTCCTGAACTGAACTCCCCAATCCACGGAACTCCGTCGTATCCTTTTTCAATATTACACATCATGTCTGTATTTTTGTTCGGATGCTGTTTTTTTGAGAAGTAGAGGGTGTCGGGCAGGAGAGAAGAAAGAGGTGAGAAATTTATTGGAACAAATTATTTTTTCTCATTATCTTCTAAAACCAATCTCATAATGGTAAATAAAAATAGCTAGCCACCTTGTTGTTATTCTTCCCTTTCCATGTTTGTATTCCATCAGTATGTTCATCAGCTGTTCCAACAAGATCATCTGCAATGAAATGTTGTGCAGATATTCATTCTAGAAAGTACGGAAACATAATGATGAAACACCAGTAGGCAGGAGTAGCTACCGATACAAACAAAGCAAGTATAAAGGAATCTTTTTGTTAACAAATTTTGCATACCAATTCACATTTGAAACTGAAAGTAATAAAACAAATCATACTTTGGACATTTGGAAATGAAATAGGGAATCTAAGGTGACAAGAGGTACAGAAGTAACATCACAGACCTGTAACATTACTCTTTATCCCCTTGGACAGCAATTTTGGGGTCCATCCACAAAATTCCATGAGAAGCAAGGCCTTATCAGTTGAATCAAGGAATGACTTCAAGTCCTCAGGAGTATTCAAGTGCGTAAAGGGAAGTTCTTTGGGCAACAGTGACATGTAAGGATGAATAGAGAATACTATATTTTGGGCTCTTAATCTCCCTTGATACTTGTAAGATACAGAATGATGGTAGAAAATAACATTTGTCTCCTCTGAAGTAGCACCAATTGCATTTACTAACATCTTCTCCGAGTTTCTGTACATGAACATCAACTTTAATGAACTATAGCTTTCTTTTTTATTTTCAATCAGATGGGCTATATCTTTCATAAGGGCTCGTGACTCACCAGACCCTGCACAACAGAATAATTGATCATGCATCGACATATAAAATTAAATTAAAAAATATATATTTGTAACACCTAAACTACATCACTAAGATTTAGGAAACGTATTATTTTCTATTTTCCTTGATAGGAGAAAGATGCCTCAGGTAGCCTTAGACAGAGACCCCGTCTCCCTTACATTTTTGCTGTCGTCAAGACATCCTTACAGATTTTGTCTTTTGAGATAGGAGACCAAAGAGCAGAGGTTTTTCATTTGCAATATGCAAATGACACAATTATCTTTCGTCCAAATGATGGATTGTCTTTGAGATATTGGAGGCAAAATTCTTCATCTCCTCGTTAAAGTCTCAGATTTATCTTTAATCTCTTGAGAACAGCTATCGTTCAGCCAAATGTTTTGCAAGAAAGATGGATAGCTTGACAGCTTACCTTTCAACTATTTGGATGTGCCCTGGGTTTTTCCCTAGAAAAAGATTCTTGTGGGTTCCTATTGTGGACAAAATCCAGCCTAAGTTGGCTAGACGGAAGAACATTCCTATTCCAAAAGGAGAGGCTTTGGCTCGATCAGTTTTGATTAGCATCTCCCTTTACCATTTCTTTGTATACACATTTGTCTACCCATGCACTAACACCTAACTAACTCCCTCGCTTACTCTCATGCATCCCCTACAAATGGTATTACAAACATAAAGACATAAAGGACCCACATTATTTATATTGACAGTGCAAAACCGTTATCTACCTCCCTTCTCTCGTACACCATTCACTTACTTCCTCTGACAAAAGTAATGCATACAGGTGGTTTCACATCCCTTTAATACCTACTGCCGAAACTTCCAATTTGTCCTTGGAGGAAAAATGGGTAGCCATTAGCTCAAACTCAAAGGATTCGCATATACTTTCTAGGACTTACTAATCTTTCCATTGCATTAAAATTCCTCATTAACCTTTCTCCGAATCCACCATAGGTCTTTTCCCTCACACATCTATACGTAATTGCGACAATTCCAACTCAAAATTGAATTGTGGAGGTAGTGGAGCAGGTCTCAAATTTTTCCATTTCGTTAGTCACAGTTCGGATACATGACAAATAGGATAAAATCAGCAGTGAGCTTTTTTTCTACTGAATTCCATCAGTACGAAGGTCCTATTCCAGGTAATAAACAAGTTAATCCTATAATTTAGAATTTGAGCGTTGAATTGAACAACCAATATAATCGACCTCTTTTCTACTCTTTCAGCTTCAATTTACACCGTTGCTGTGTAAATTGAATATCAAACTACTCCAAGACTACTCCTCTTGTCACTTAAATACATCAACATCACACGATGAAGCCTCTGTGGACTTCAACCAATCGCTCTAGATTTTAATCCGTCGCAAAAATGAAAAATCAGTCCAAATGCAATAAAAATCAACATACTACCCAATCAGCTAAACATTGTGAATGGTTTAAATTCCAACTATATCAATATAAAATAGTTTCTAATTAAAACAAAGGAAAACTGTACACTCGGTCCACAATTAGCTCAAAAGTACCCCATGTTGATTACTTCTGCCACAAAATCAAACTCATGGAATGATAGAAAACTTACAGGGCAGTGTGACGAGGAGTAGAATATGCGGATGAAGTCTGATCTGAGAAGAAAAATTCTGTCTGGTAAGAATCTGCCATTCTCCAATTCTCTCCGATGCATTAGATTCGACAGCCAACGATGCCAAAAGTGCGGCAACGACCACCACAAACAGCTTCCATTTCCCATTGTTAGTATAAAACCGGCCATCACCAAATCCCTCGCGCAGTCGTCTTCCAGCTTCAGCAGCTGAATTCATAGTTTCATCTATGGTGCAGTGGCAGAGACTCCAACTTCAATTTTCGAGACCCAATTCAAAGGATGTGAAATGAAATGGGTTGGGGGTCGAGTGATTCGTTGTCGTTCATGTCCGTCTTGTAACGATACGACACGTCGTCTCGATATATATATGGGGGGAAAAGAAAAGGTTTGTGAATTGTGATTCTTTTTCGAAGCTAAATTATAAGTTTAGCCTCTTTGTCTATAAATTATAATATTAAAGTTTAAACTTCTGATTATATTTCTAAATTTTGAATTGTAACTCAACCTAGTTGTAGAGTCTATCTTTTAACCATATTAGAAATTAAGAGATGAAGTGTTATGGACTAAAAGTACATACTTTTACCTCATAACCCTTTGTTTTGGTTTGTTTTTCACTTATTTTCGTTAAATTGAGTCGTGTGATCTTTATAACGAGATTGATGCAGTGTTTAGAAGATGTGGCAGGTAGCATTTGTCGTTTTATTTTGTCTCGTTATCAACTTTCTTCTATTATTTGTATGTCGTGTCATGTCAAATCAACCAATATTTATTTAACAAACATGTGATATTATTATTAAGTTGACAGTAAAAACTACTCAAGAGTATAATTAAGTTTCCAACGACGTAATTTGAGAACTTTAGAAGTATTAAAATTAATAGATATAAACAGATTTTAAAATTTAAATTTTTAGATAAGATAAAACATAAAACTTGTTTCATCCCAAAAACTATAAAAACACTCCATGATACAACGTTTTCTTTATATAGTTAAAAGAAGAGCCAATTTTTAATCGTGAAAAATATATAAGTATCTTAACTATAGTGTTGTTCTTATAAGACACCCTACTTTGTTACAAAAAATACGATTCTTTTATTTAAATAGACCACTTTGAACAATAAATAGTGAGAAAGACCTTAGAGATCTAAGCACTGTGGATTAAATTTTTTCTTTCTTTATTTTTAAGGTCAAGGGGCAGCCCATTTAAAGCCAAAAAAGTTCACAAAATGGTTTTTGTTTTTTTTTTTTTTTTTTTTCCAACTTTTTAGAAAAAGGCAAGTATTGAAAAAAAAAAGGGCAATTGATTAATCGAGCTGTAATTTCAAAGAATGAAAGGGAAATCTAAACTTCAAAAACTCCAAAATTGGACAGAATATAAATAAAATATTCTTAAGAATAAGATAATTATATTATAATATAATTTTAATTTCAACTTTTGACAATATTAATATAAATTTAAGCCATCTGGTGTTTGAATACATGTTGATGATAATCATGAATTCAATCCATTAAAAACTAGAATATGCAACTCATGTTGGCCAATTGGTGTTTGACATTAAGAAGGTTTGAGTTCAATCAAAAGTAATATTGTGAATGGATTTTTCAAAAAAGAAAGAAAAAAGAATTATAAATAAATAAAAAAAAATCATATATTATTATAGATTTTGGATTTGAATTAAGTAGAAGTAGATTTGGAGGAATGTGGTTGTTTAGAAATTAGATACACTTTCGTTGAAAATTTGAGTGTGTAAGCACTACGTGAGAACAAAAATTTAGGAAGAAAAGCAGTGCGCATGCAGGTTTGGCCATATTCCGAGCATTTTTCTTTGGTCTATTTTTTTGGGTAATTGATTTACCGAAGTGCCAAAGTGAGCTTAGCTCAGCGGTAATTGGCGTATATCTTCGATCAAAAAGTCAGGTTTGAATTCCCCTACTCTCAAATATTGATGTTACGGAAAAAAAAAATGATTTACCAAAGTAAAACCCAGCTGTGCGAGTACAACATTAGGACATTTAATGCAAGTGTTTATGCACCCATGTTATAAGATTCAAGTGTGGAGGATGCAATTGCAAAGGGATGATTCATGTGTAGGAGAATTTACTCAATTGTAAATTATTTTCCTCGGCTTTTGCCCTAATCAGATCGGTGGAGAACAAGGTAAATATGTTTAATCAATCTTAAAGTTAAGTTTAAAGTAAATTTTTATATAATTTGAAAAAAAGAGTTAATAATAATAATTTACCTTGAATAAAAAAACACAAGGTGAATATGTTTCTAAAGTTCAAAGAAGTCTAATTGAAACGATCCCTTTTAAAAAAGTTAACCATAAACTACGAGTATGAAGTGATTTTTATGATTTATTAAAATTAAAAAGGCTAAAATTGTATATTTATAAGTACAGGTCCTAAAGTACAAGAGCAAATAATATTTTAACCATGTTTTTCTAAAAGTTCCATGAAGATGATTCTAACAAAGGCTACTGCTGTTTTAAAGGTTATTCCTGTTTTAATCGTACAAATAGTAATTTTAAGTACGCTATAATCTAAATATTCACAAGTGTCATTCAATCATAGTTCAAAAAGAAAATTTGAAACCAGTCTCAAACAACCCACCAATTGATGTAAACCCATTAGAATGTTGGATTTCAAGGGAGTCATTACAGTGAATATATGAAAAACATATCTAACTAAATTGGATTGGAAAGAAAAACCTTAAGATAGAAAAAAACCAACAAATCATGATCAAAAGAAATAAATAACTTGTTAAAATATGAGAAGAATATGGTCTCTGTAGTACTATGTTACAGGATGAAAACTTGGGCAACAATGAAAGCTAAGATATTAAACAAGTGATGAAGCCTATCTCTATTGGACTCAAAAAAGGATGGGAACTGTTCCCGTTAGAAGTATAAATTAACTTGACTTTTTTTTTCCTCTTCTATTTTCCTTCTTAGTTTATAAAATGTGTTACCTTAGTTTCCAAAACCGAAGGGCGATTTCCTCCTGCTACCGCCTTCTCCATACTGTTCATTCCATTTTCTTAATTCATTCATGCTACCGGCATCGAAGGCAACCGATGGTCCAACCTGTTTGCATCAGAACGGAGTTTCGGTGAGTTGATCATAGAGAGCAAAAGCCATTAAGAGGGTAGATTTGAAGCTGTTGAAATTCTGAAAATGGATTTTCTATTTGATGAAACTCATGTAACTAACTACTTTCTGAAAATAGTTCTTTGAAGACGAGAGAATACAGCAACATGACAATGGGGTAAGTCGGTTCGACCACAATTTTTGGCCAAAACCCGAGTCGAGATTGACAGACTTCCTTATATCATTATGTCATCTAGTCCTTTAATTTAATTACTCAAACTGTAGTCTATTTTTGACAGGAAAGATGGGCACACAAATGGGAGATTCAGCAGCGCGTATTACTATTAAAACTAACTTTTTAAAATAAGCGAAATGCTTGAAACCTGTTTCAATCAAAGATTTTGAACCAAAAAAAAAAAAAAAAGAACTGTTGAACATGAGGACATACCTTGGCTTTTGACTGAATAAAGTCATCCAAATTAAGCGGCCTCAATGAAGTAGCACTGTCTTTTTGGCCTCTCTGAAGGGCAAGTAAAGGAAAAAAAAAAAGTAAATACAACAATCTAAAATTACATCCGACACCTAAACCAACGCCAACCTTGCCAACAAAGGCCAAAGGGCATTGTTTTTTTTTTTTGTTTTTTTTTTTGAGAGAAACAAAATTATTTCATTGTGGAAGAGAGATATGAGAATTGAAGACCCCATATCGTAACTTAGCATGTCAACTAGCAACAAGAAGCATAGGATTTTACCTGATTTTCTTCCTCTAAAAGTTCTTGGACAGGTCTATATGCGGCAGCGATACAAAGATTCTGCAAATCAAAAGAACGATGTTCAGTGATATTCGGTAATTTCGATTAACAACTCAGTTTCTTTTTAATGTTATGGCATTGGTGTCACCTTCAAATCACTGCCAGAGTACCCCTCTGTTGCATTTGCAAGTTCCTCAAACTGGAAATCTGGTACTACATTTTCTTGTGCAAGAAATATTTTAAGGATCTTCATACGGTTTGCAGCATCCGGTAGGTCCACGTATATCCTGATGAATAATAACAAGCAGACAGAAACTAGCAATTAAGTTTACATATCACTTGCAGTTAATTTGTTATTTACTATTCTTTTGTTCTGCTGTTCTCCCAGTCCAGTTCTTCCGTACAGACGAACACGTGCAAGCATACCTTCTGGGTAGTCTTCGAATGACAGCATCATCTAGGTCAAATGGCCGATTTGTTGCACCAAGGATAAGAATTCGTTGGCTGTCCTTAGTCCGCAACCCATCCCATGCTGCCATAAACTCATTTCTCATTCTTCTTGTAGCTTCATGCTCAAAAGCACCACCCCGGGCACCAAGTAAACTGTCGACCTAAAATAAGGAATTGGTGCACATTTGACTCAAAAAAAGTGGAAAATGAAGCCAAGTGCTAAGCTTAATGATAATTCCTGTACAACATAATTACTGCAAAGATGATTTTGAAACTGAATCACACCAAACAGAACATGAAAAATGTAAAACTAAAAAAAGAGAGATTTTTCCAAAATGCAGAAAACTTCACAAAACCTTTTAAATGAGGAAAGGGAATTAATGTACTCAGCTACTTTTAGTAATTTTTGTAGCTGAGTTGTCTTTGTCAGTTGATAAGAAAAAATTATAATAAAAATCTGACATTAAAATGAGTACCTCTCTATATTGATACAACTCACCTCATCAACAAAAATAATGACAGGAGCTAATTTACTGGCAAAGGAGAAAAGGGCCTTTGTAAGCTTTTCAGCATCACCAAACCACTGTTTGCAGAACAACAAAAACCATAATATTCTTTAGAGAACATAACAGAATTTAGGACAAAGGGTTCTCCAAAAAAGTGAACAGTCATGTAAATCTTACATAGACAAAATTTCAAGTTATTGACTTGTTGCCAACATATTTTTGGGATATTCAAACCGGTTGTTTGCATGCAGAAGTCACACAACCACATTATTAAATCCAATAAAATATCTACACTATCCTAGGCATACCTTAGATGTAAGTGTCGATCCGGTTATACTGATGAAGTTTGCACCTGCTTCAGTAGCAAGTGCCTTGGCAAGAAGAGTTTTCCCCGTTCCAGGAGGCCCAAAAAGTAATATTCCTTTACAAGGCTGAAAAATTTTTATGAAGTTAAGACCGCCGCTACAAGTAATGATTTCTATTTTGAAATGTATATCAAACAGAGATAGAAGAGGAAAACCACATACCCGCAACAAATTCCCATGAGAGAAAAGCTCAGGCCTTCTCATTGGAAGAATTACTAGTTCATTGAGTGCTTTTTTCACATCTTCAAGGGCACCTATATCTTGAAACTTCACACCAATCTCACCAGAAGGTACCACAGCTGACACAAAGTTGCTCTCATACTCATCCTTTGCAAGGTTCTGTAGCATGTAAATTTAAGATTTGAAGAAATGTATAAAGCTTTCAACAATCAACTTTCAATACTTGGCAACCTACCTTCAAACTTTGAGAGGGTTTCCGAGAATTTGTTTCTTGATCCTTTAATCTCGCAATTGCAATCTCAAGGCTTTGCAAAAGAAACAATAGTAATCAGACTATAGTGTTGCACATCTGTCAAAACCCTAATCTAGATATAAAATAGTAATATTTTAAAATAAAAATTAAAACCTTTCACGTGGCAGCTGTAAACGATCCCCTTTTATGCTTGGAAGCTGGCAAGATGATAAGTAATGATTCTTAGCCCAGCCAACAACCTTTTCAGCATCTGCTATTATCAAAGTGTCAGAGCTTTATCTCAAGCCATCAAGATATGAAAAAACAATAAACAAACAGGTATGAAAGAACTATTAACTCGCATTGTACCAAAATGGATTAATGTGGATGTGTTCATACCAAATGCTTCTAGTACTACGTATAAACATTTGGAGTTCTAAATGCAGAGTATGAATTGAGAGAAATCATTTATTTTTCAATGTATCAATTTCTGAGTGATCCTCACCTCATCATACACTAAAACCTTGTAAACAACCACCAACAAATTTGAAACTGATGAAGAGATCACCGGCTGGTCATAAAATTTTAGAGATGTTTGGAAGGTAAAAACCATGCTGTGTTTCTTTCTATTCCACAATACTCCAATATCAGAGGATATGAATTATGGTAATCTGTTTTTTTTTAAAGAATTATGGTGATCTGTTTTGAAAGCAGGAAATTGCAATTTTAATTAGAGATCTATCTTACTCTTCTTGGTCAATATTACTCCATCAGTAATTACATGCAACAGATCCAAGCATGACAGCTCATTTTCCTCGAGAACCTGCAACACGATTTTATTTGCAAGTCAAATTGGACAATGAGATGAGAGACAATTAGGCATATGCCACATATTAAACTTTTCTTCTAGAAACCAAAAAATATCAGTAAAGGAAGTTTTGAAGTAACTTGTCAACTTGAGTGCACCGTTAAAGGCCATGCATTTCCCTACCTTATGTAATTCATTTAAATTACTCCGAGAAACCACAATTCTTCTGTCCTCTTCGAGTTGTTTATTGAATGTCCTAAGGACTTCTTCTTCCTGTACGAGGAATGAAGGAGAGGTTACATGAAAGCCACAGAAAAAATAAAGATCGATAAGAACTTGCATAGAAGAAACAATTTTCTTCTGTCTTCAAGGTTTTTAATTTCCCAAAATTTCTGTTCAGAACATTCTGCCTGACAAGCACTAATGTCAGGTCAAAATTGCACAAGTGTCACAGGTCAAAAAGATCGTATCAACATTATCGACAATTAATATTTCTGTGTTAACTCCCCATCACAAAATGAAATCTCAGATGATGAGCCCTCACATTTAAACTTTTTTAATAACACCCAGCAATTAAAAAACTATGAAAAGGATTAAATCCAAATAGCAAGTGAAAGAGGATATAAAGTGGTCTTATTTATTTCAAAGAAAAATACAAAGAGACAAGGACATTTATAAAACAAATATTACAATTCTAGTTACCTTGGGAGGATGTAAACACAAGACATTAGTGAAGAGCTTATATATTTCACTATCTTCAGATCTCTTGGTTGCCTTAAGCCCCTCTGTAAGACGTTTCAATGATAGAGGCTGAAATATATAAGTATGTAGCAATAAATTAGTATATAATATAGCAGAAGTTTAAAAATAATCAAGATAACCAGCCGAGCAACACCAAAAATCAAAAAATGAAATAGCAATAGGAATAAAGAACATTGTATTAAAAATAAATAAATAAGTATAAAGAACATTACCAACTTGGCAATGCGTCCAACATTTGGAAGTATCATAGTCTGGGAAAAAAATAGAAGAAACTAGGTAAGTGTTGATTTCAGAAGTAGAAAGTCATACTTCAGTAAAAACCCAGAGCTTACAAATTTTTCTTTCTCCTTTGAGCCTGATTCAATTTTATTCTGCCCACAAATCAAAATCACAGGGCCGGATATTTTGTCAAAGATTTCCTCCAACTTCTGAAGAAATTCCCTACGGTTGGCCTTTGGAACTGCTCTAGACCACCATTGAGAAGAGTCTGGAAAATAGACAATAATAGGTTGCATTGAATTAACAACCTGCAAACAAAGGGAGAAAATATCAAATCACACGTAAAAGTCATCATGAGGCAATGATAAGATCATTTTTCTCATTGATGTATCGAAAGAGTATTGGGAACATTTGGGATATTGTCCAGCACAAAAGTTCTTATGGAGCCCCTTTCTTTTCTGTAATTACAAAATTTTAATGCCAATAGAAGAATATTTTTTGGTCCTTCCTCTGGCCGATGCCTTATAGCCCATTCATTTTTATGCCTTCTAATAAAAGGAGCCCCGCTTCCTATAAATGATTATAAAAAAAAAAAAAAGATCCATGCCAATAAGAAATTTGGAACTTATCCAAGATTTGTACCTCAGATAGAACCTCCATAGCAATAACACAATCTTCAGACTGGGTATCAAGATCATGCTCGATGTCCTTAGCTGTGAGAGAGAATAAACATTATCACTTTCTTTTAACACCCAAAGAATCTGAGGTCCAAAATAGTGCAATTGAATGATTGATAAAAACCATTTTATCTACAAAAAAAAGAAAGAAAAAGAAAAAAGAAATTACCATGTATCCAATAGATTGGAGGTTTAAGTGGGGACTCGGAGGATTTCTCATCTTTGTCTCCATCTGGTTTTACATCATTGACATCCAAAATTACAGCAATGCGATCTCCATCAACCTCATAGACTTCCCCACGTTGACCATTTGATAAAGGCCTACAAGTACGTGAAACATGCTTTCAAATCACAAGACACGTTGATTTCATCAAAATGCTTAAGGAATTACAAACACCAATATTTTGTTTCCTTCTAATCAGTATCATTGATTATTTGAACACGAGAGAAAAAGAGGTCGTAATACTGTGAGAACAAGATGGAGGCCAAAAACATCAAAACACCCATAAGCATTTTCCATGAGCAAAATAGCATTCTAGTACTTAAGTCACTTTCAAAAAAAAAAAGAAAAAACAGCATTCTAGTACTTGTACCAACAAGAATACATTGCTGATACTGAAGAGATCACATAATACTGTGAGAACTTCTTTAATATGAAGAAAATAATGATGCAATTGAGAAGGATGCTGCTACTAGATGCCAGAGAAGTAAGGAAAGGACAGCAAATAACTCTCAGAAAGAATTAAGTAACCGTGCAACAAAATCAGCCAAGCACATAAAAACCAAGAACACAATTGCAAAGAATCCCAATTATCTAAAAATAGATAACAAACAGGAATGATTACTAAAAGCATTAGCCCGAACACTCTAAAGGAGGCTAGATAACTTACAAGATTCTGAACTTCCACAAAAGACCTACCAACTATTAAACATCCTTCTACTCCCTCAAGCCAAATCTCCCAAATGGTAACCACAAAGAATTTGTCTATGAAAACCTTGCATTGTCCTTGGATGAATGGCCATAAAGCATATGGAGAAAAAAGCAGTTACTATGCTTTGGGAAAGCCACCTGATAGTTGGAAGAGGTGCCAGAAGTTGAACCAAAACTTGGCCGAAAAAGAGCATGGAAGGAACAAGCAGTAGGCACTGAAGGATCTATATTTTGAATAGTTTCACCCGTATTCATCTATGAATAATCAAACACCAAATAAAAACTTGGATTCTCTAAAGAAACTTAACCTGCCAAAGGAATCTGCTCAAAACCAAAGGCAATATTACTTCCTTGGCAGAAAGATATAAAGGAAGAGTAGTTGGTCCAAACAAGACCCAAACCACAAATATTTTACCATCTATGGTCATTATTTCACTACAGGACCTTGGCCTGACCATTCCTAGCTAAGGTAGAAGTACTGTGACCCCTCTATTTCTCAAAAGAAAAAATTGACATTTTAAATAGCAGTAAAAGGCAAAAAACCTTACATCACCAACCAATTAAAAGCATATCCTTCTCTAAAACAACAACCAACTACATTCCCTAAAAAGTGGAGAAATTTCTTCCCCTCCATGAGATATTTCACTTACTGTTTTGTTAAAGAAAGACATTTTGTTATGTTAACATTGTACTAAAAAGAATATAGCTTTTGGTTGTTGTAATGATTTTGGTCTTTTTTCAAGATAGCTTTTGAAGCTTCAAGACTTTGGAAAAAGTTGGATTCATGAGCTTTTGGAGTGTTTTTGGAAAAAGGTTCAAACTTCATCAAGAGATTTAAGGCAAGTTTTCAAAGTTGAGAAGTTTTAAGAATCTGGCATTTCAATCCGCAGGGAGTAATTTTACTGAAAGTCTTCAGAAGATTTTTCCTTATTCAGCATGGCAACCCTCTATCAGCTGCTCTATTTTGTTGGTGTATGAGGTTCAATCTCCTATACCTTATTCGATGGACTGATGGTATCTTCTTTTCAGCATCTTCAATTCCCAACGGAACTTTGTCCATGTTTCCAGCACCATCGCTTATCTGCTGCTTCAGTGTGGTCTTCTTTTCACCATGGCCATCATATTACTTTTTGATAAGAAACAATAAGTATATTATGCACAAGGCCACCAAAAACAAACAACAGCCTAAAGGCGAGAGGGGGAAGAGAGAACCCCCTCCCTCACAAAAGAACTACACCATGGCCATCATAGTTTCCTTAAGATCGAGAGTTTGGGTCTCTGCTATTAAGATCATGCTTAAATAATTGTGACGGATTGCAAAGACGGATGCTGAAAGCTCTACTCTACCTCAGCAGTGTATTATGTGCTAGCGTTCCTTGGAAGATCATTCTCACCTCTTCTTCAGTGGCCCCTCATGCTGCAGTATGGTCTAAGTTCTTTTCTTTCTTTGGAGTGAGTTGGTGTTGGCCCAAGAAGTGTGGAGATGCTTTAAACAAATCTTGATTGCTTCCTCTTTTAAGGAACAATCAGGAAAATTTTGGGTTAATTCAATGACTGCAATCTTTTGGAGACTTTTAGCACAAAAGGAATCAACGTACCACCAGCTTGGAAGACTTTCGGGATCAAATGAGAATTTTTTCTTCAAATTGGCACCTTTGCTAACATTTTTTGTAGTTACGATATGTTACAAGTTTACACCAATTGGGATGCGTTTTTGTAACCCGTTGGTTTAGAGGAGATACCTCATTCCCACTTTTCTTATAGTTCGTCTCTTGATCAAGACAAGCTATTTCCAGTTTCCTATAATAATTTTAAAAATAAATATTAAAAAGGTCTTTAATCTCGGAGGTTTGGTCTGATTGAAATAAGAGAATTTCTTTAATGAGAAGAGGCTAGAAAAGGAAATGATGTTTTTGCCAAAGTGGAGCATAGTTGGAATTGAACTGACGCCCATCTGTCCACTATACCTTTGAAATAAGAAGTCTCCTAATCAAGTCAAACAAGAAATAACTTCCCTACTAATCAATAATCATTAAGGTGTCTCCTCACCGCCTACTCCAGTCTCCCACAACCAAGCTTCTAGCTCCTTCTAACAGAAAATTCTCTCATACTTGGGAGAAAACGCACACATTTCCGTGCCTAGATAGAAGGATATATATATTACATCTAAGCTAAGAAGCACGGACACGGACACGGATACGGGACACGGACACGACAGGACACGGCGATACGTCAAATTCTAAAAAACTAAGATACGGATACGTTGAAGATACGTTGTTTTTTTTTTTTTTTTATATATATATATATATATTTTAAAAAAAAGATTAGTATATATATTTTTTAAAAAACTATATATAAAATTTTATGAGTAGTTTAATAATCATACATTTTTTCTTAATTTAAAAACAGTTTTTTTATTGGGCTGGCCTTTTATCTTAACTTTAAAAAGGAGGGTTTATTGGGCTGGGCCCTTTTATCTAGGTTAGGAGGGTTTTATCTAGGGTTTAAAAGATAAAGAAGAAAAACTTGGATGAAATAATCTTGCAGCAGCCCGCACCTGAGGTTTCTCTCTCCCTCTCTCCCTCTCTCCCTCTCTCCCTCTCTCTCTCTCTCCTAGACTCCGCGTGTCCATGGGCGTATCCAGCCGTGTCCCCGCGTGTCCGAAATTAAAAAAAAAAAAAAAAAAAAAAAAAAAAAAAAAGGACACGCAAAATTGCGTGTCGGACACGTGTCCGGAGCGTGTCCGGGCGAATCCGTGTCCGACACGTGTCCGACACAGATCCTCCCCCCATTTTGGCGTGTCCGTGCTTCATAGCATCTAAGTATTGGTTTGTGCAAAAAGATATATCAAAACTCCATGTATTTTTATTTAAGAAACAGGGTGTTGATGCCCAACTTAAGCACACATTGACCAATGCTAAAGAACATTGAAATTATATGTTTATTTACATCCTACATGAATGACCACCAAGGACCGAACACATCGCCTCAGAAGCATCTCGGTTTGCTACTTATCCCTTGACATTGAACCAACCAATGGTAGGTACAATAGCTCCTCTTTCAAAAAAAAAGGGGAAAATAAAACTTTAAAAAAGAACCCTTTTATACAAAATAATAATAATAATAAATTATCTAATTCTTATGAATGAATTCAAAGAATGAGAAAGATAAAACAAAAATAAAAGTGACGGTTTTGGAAATACACATTACACTTCTCTGAATAGTTAGTCATAACTAGAAAAACAAAACGCTACTTCCAAAAAGCTCTTCTTGTAACATTTCTTTTTATACAACATTCCAACCAAGCTTTACATCTTTACATAACAAATGTATAAAATATTAAAACAAGAAAAAGTAACTGGAAAGAGAAATTAAGAATGACACTGAATGCATATTCTGAACTAGTCAAAAAGGAACACTTATCTAGAAAAGGGAGGGGGGATTATTGGTCTATCAATAATTTTTAACAGGACCTCGCTGTACAACAATGAGTATAATTCTATCCTGAACTAAAAAAAATATGGGACAGAATATCAAATTTAGTGAACTTATTGAGATTATCATGAAAGATGCATAAAATAGAAATAAACGAATGAGGAAGCTTCAGAATTCTATACATACGGTGACTTACCAACCCACCTGCCACGAATAATGGTATAAGCATTTTTTGGACCTTCAGATGTTGATATCTTCCCCAATGTGATCCTGTGATGCATTTTATTTCTCAAAATCAGGTCCCGAGTTCACATAGGGGAGGAGATCAGCAACAAGGCTTCAGAAGCTAGACCAATTTATTGAACTCCAAATAGAATGCTTTTAAGTTGTTCAAATCATCAAGATCCAACCAACAAGCATTCCAGTACTGTGGCTATCTAAACCTAGATGCTAGCTATTTACTTAAGCCCCGAGAACACCAAACCACATGAATTTAAAAACTACATTCCTCACAGCAAAGACACAAACATAAACATTGCTGACAAGAGCCACAAGAAATTTCTACAGACAAACATTTCGGAATCAAAAAAAGAAACAAAGCACATGAACAGTGAATACACATGCATAACGAGACAGAACAGAAAAATATAGAACTTGCAGATGGCAAGCTTTTAGGGGAAATTTGAAATTCATAGAGCCAATTACACATAATACCAAAACAAACAATGATTCTTTTTTACAAGAAATGCTGGTGTAGATATAAGGAAGAACGTTGAAGCCAAACTGTAAGGACTAGGGAGATAATAACAGGCGTCTCCAAATGGTTAAAATAAATAAATATATATATATGCACAGAAAAAGACAAAAGGAGTAACAAAACTCATTGATGGGAGCCATCCAACAACGGTCATAAAAACTGGACCCAAATCCAAACTTCACTCTGCTCTCTTCTTGAGCTATAAAAATCCTCCTATACCTCCTAAATCTCCAAAAGCAAAGTTAGAGGGGTCCCATCAATGTCCTATACATCTCACTGTCTCATCTTCAGAATAAGAAAGAATAACATCCTTCATATTCAAATCATAAAAATGGTGCAAAAAACAAAGTTAGAAGGTCACCTCTTATCAGCTTCAACATGTATAGAAGGCCCAACATACTTAACTCGATCACCTAGGGCAGAGTAAAAGAGTTAAGAAAACAGGAATAAAAAAAATAGATGGAACATTTAAACTCAAAATATATTAGAAAAACTCTCTAAAAGGAGATGAATGCAATAGAATCAATTTTCTATTTTATTAAAACATTTTAAGATCATGTTTACAAACAAGAATTTATAGATTATTAAACTTCCTAAAACAGAATTATCTTAAAGAAATACTGGCCTTAGAATACAAACACTCATGATCTCAGAAAAAAAATAAAACATTATGATTTCATGAAGAAAAATGCAAATTATGCACGCATAAAAACTAACAGAAATATAAACATATCGACTGGGAAAAAATGTTCAGTTAACATATTCTAAAACTGAAAATAGAATCTACAGCTTGAATGTCTTACCTTTCCTTAGTGGTCTGTTTGACTTAACAGAAGTTTCACTAGGTTCAGATTGTGATGGCTCAGGAGAACTGTCGGATTCTCCATTGACTCTCTGCCACAAATGTGAATAATAATAAGAAAACGTTAAAAAATAAATAAATAAATAAATAAATAATAATAAAAAAAACGAATGTTCTTCTACATAGTGTATGTTGTTCCAATAACACAAATTTTCTCTTTTTTTTCTTTCAGAGAGGGGTGCATAAGCATACTTTCGCAAATTCTTCAATGTTGCATGGAATAAGTTTCTTTAGGGCTGCTTCTGCAGTTGCCTCAACATCAGCTTCATCAATCTCGCTACAATCTGATTTTGACTCTCCACCACTTGTCCACTCCTCGTTAGTAGCACTGTTCTCATTCTCATCCTCTGAGTCTGAAGCACAATCCTCTCCAGATTCAGCTTCATCATCTGATTCACACTCTGAGGAGCAATCATCACCAAAGTCCTGCATCAAAAGTTGGATGACATGGTTACTAAAATTGTTAGATCTGTGATTTACTAGAAAACTTTTCATGACTGAATTAAATTGTCTGAATTTCTTCGCGTCTTACATAAGGAGCAAGAACGCTGCTGTCTAGCACCAGTAAAGGAACTTTTAGATCTCGGGCTAGTGCTTTGACTAACCTCTCACGATAGAGCTCAGTGCCTGCAGGTTGAATTATTGAAAGGGCAATGGAGCTAAGAAGTTTGATAGATAATAGTTTCAAATTGCATGATTGCTTGAACGAAATAGAATTTTCTTACCCGGAATGCTTTGAAGTAGTATTCTGCCACTTGAGGAAGTCAAACGAGCACCATAAGAGGAAGTGAACTTTTTGTGCTTGAAATGGGAAGAAGCACATTCCACCAACAAATTTTTTGAGTGATCACTAAAAGATCAAGAAAAGTTTGTGGTCATTAATCACATAATCTAATAGCATAATTGTCAAAAGAACAACAAGAAAATCAAAGTGACGGTGATTACTTTAAGTAATACGGAAAGGTATCCCACGAAACGGTGATTTTCTCCCAAGGAACGATCCTTCGCAAGAACTCGTTTTTAAACCTTTCACGTCTAGTGATGAATGGAGATTCTCGCCTTTTACTTTCCATTGCAAGCTTTTCATTTTTAAGCCATTCCTTTTGATCTTGCACTCCAAGTTCAGCATGAGGATCACAATGCTTTGCATCTTCCCTTATTACTTCTTTTCTGGGCTTTCCCTTTTCAAAATTAGCTGCATCTTTTACGGGTATGTGCTTATCCTCACTAGCATTCCTTCCATCACCCTCTGAACTGTACCGACGAAACTGAGCACTTTTTAAAAATGAATTCGAAGCCTGATCCAAGCTAGAATGACAGTTTAAGTAGCCACCACGCGCCCCCAAGGATGCCAGTAGATGTCTTGTGATTGAATTATCACGTACAAACCTACTCCGTGAAAAACTTTTACAATTCAAATATTGATAATAACCACTATCCAGACCATCAGGCCTGCTTAAATATTTGGATGGCTGAAACACTAAATCCCATCTCTGACTTCTGCACTTTATTCTCCTCGCGTACATTGCGACTTCTTCAACTTCTACCACTCTGTAGTTATAAAAAATACGATCCATGATCCATGTAAGCTCAAATTCAGGAAAGAACAATAATTACTATTTACTTCCATTAACATCAGAGAATAAACTTTATAACAATTCTATCTCAAATCATTGTTCAAGTCTACAAATTGAGAGGTAAAAATAAGAAAGTAGCAAAGCGAAGTAAAAGTCCATCTAAATTCCTCAAATACGCATTAAAACAATAGGTATATTCAAACCACAGTATTCAATAGATACTTAACAGCTGAACATAAAAATCAAATAGAAAATCTAAAAGAATTGCTGAAAACAGAGTAATACTTGAACGAACTAGCTTCCGCAACTTATTCCCAACAACAAAAAACAAAGTTCCACGAATGAGGGCAAGAGAAAGCTACCAGACATTTAAAAAAACCAACCCTTTTTTCCCTCCAAAGGCTCTGCCCCGGAAAAATCTCAAAGTTAGAATCCTATCCAATGAATCAAAACAATTGGGGATAGATTAAGATAGACAAAGGCTTAAACATGGACGGCCAGCACTAGCCCTAGATTAGCTGGTGGCCATGGCTGAGAGAATGGTGGAATGGGTGAGAGAGGAAGGGAGAGGAGGTGCGAGAAAGGCGTGGAACTGTGGGACGGAGATAGCCAGAGATAGACAGAGCCCCAGAACACCAGGTTTTCTTTTTCCTTCTTTTTTTCTCTCAGTGAAGACGAAGACGCCAAAAAGGACTTGGCCCAAACTTTGTTTTGCGGCTTTGTTTGTTAGGTTTCTGGGTTCTACTGCAGGTTTTGGGCCGGCCCAACTTCTAACCTAAATGAGGCCCATTGCATACGGCTTATTTCCATTTTTTAAATTTTTTTTTTTTTTTGAGATATTGATTCATTTTTAAATTTTTGTGATTGTATTTATACTTTGAATACAACCTATTACACTTCAATTTCAATATAACTCAACGGATTAAAACATTTATCTTTGACTGAGAGATCAGATGTTTGAATCTCCCACCCTTACTCTCACATATTGTTGAACTCGTAATAAAAAGACGATTTATTTATATATTTATTGGTTGATTTTAAAAAATATTTATTGAGATAACAACACCAACTATATATAAACCGTCTTTTTATTTTCTAGAACATAAAAAAGAAATTGATCATGAACCAAATTGGCCTAATATTTTCTTAAACTTTTCTTACTCATACCTCTCTCAAATTCCTCTCTTCCTAGCATATCTCACATTTCTCAATCTAAAAATCTAACACTTTCCTCAAACTTCTCTAGTTATAACTTTTGTTCGTTCTCTTTGATTTACCCTTCTCTCTAACAAATGTTTTAATTTATTTTTTTTTCCTCCAATTCTCAACTATTATAATTTTTTTCTATTCTTGATTTATCTTTCCTTGTCTACCCTTTTTTTTCTCTCAACTAGTCAACTTCACCATCTTTAACTTTTCTCACTCTAAAATTTATATTTTTTTATAAAATATTGTTTTTGGATTCTAACATTTCTCTCTTTATTTTTTATTCTCTTTAGCATTTATTTCATCTTTCTCTAACTGATATTATTCTTCTTCTTTATCTCATTTACATTTAGTTGATTCTCTCTAAAAAAAATCTTTCCAACCCTTTTCTTTGTCACTTTTTTTTTTTTTTTACTTTAGCATCTAATTGAAAAAAAAAAAACAAAAACAAAAACAAAAAATGAACTATAAAAATGTATATTTTTTGTTTTTTTTTTTAAATATGTATATTTTTTTGTTTTTATTAAAATGGTTAACAACCGGGACTTAATTTTCCAAGGATATGCTATTTAACATTTCACTTTAAAATATATATTTATTGAGAAGTACTTAAAAATAAATTTTAATATATCTGTAAATTCTAGAAGCATATATTATATATTATATTTATATATCATGCATTAAAATGTTAGGGAATTTTGAGTGGGAAAAGGTAGGTGATAAATTAAAAACAAATAAATTTATTAAATTTATTTTGTTTTTTAATGATGAATAATAGTCTTCAAACTTTTAAAATATATCCAATGGAACTCTAAACTTATTTTTAATATGTTTATTAACTTACATTGTAATGTCTAATGGGTTATCCGTAACTCTTGAATTTATGTATAATAGGTTTTTGACTCCTAAACTTAAATTTTCGTTGGTTGAAATTTTATGTGTATAATTTAATGTGCCGCACCATTGTTTCTTAAGTTTTAAATGTTGTTGTAAATGGTTCTTGGCGAGTTTAATATTAACAATTTCAACTTAAACATGATATGTCAATGCAATTTCATGTTATAATGGATGTCAATAACTCATATTGACCGATTTTATTAATATGTCAAATAGATATTGTATACTAGTGCCATGGAAGGATAGACAAAAATTAGGTGGGGTGTGATGGAGAAACATGGTGTGATAGATCTTGTTAACGTACACTTAAAAACATAGATCTACGTATTAACCTAAATATATACCATAAAGATATAAGTGAGGTCTTTATCAATGCAGTTTCAGTAACACCTAAATAAATAAAATTGAACAACTATTTAAAATCAATGTTACAGACACATCAAATATTGAACGTACATGTCAAGTCACTTATACATCTAGAAGTTTTTTTTTCCTCCCTTCCAGATGAAAATAGAATTTAAAAGTTTAAATCAAGTTTTTTTTTTTTTTTTTTTTTAAGATTATATTCTTAAAACCTTTCATGAGGATGCAACATCATTCCTAACCTCACAAAGAATTTACATTTCATTATTCGTCTCATGCACTGGATTGAGGCAAGATTGAGATTATAGAATCACGTGCTATTCTTAAGAACAGACTCCATTTTTATATTTTCATAATAATTTATATAAACAAAAATCAATTAAATATCAATAACTTTCTCTTACCCAACCCCATTCCATAAAAATATTAGAAAAGAATTTAATTTCATAAGGATTCAAATTCATAACTCCTTAAACTTTTAAACTTGTCATACTTAAATTTATAAAAAATATTCATTCTATAAATATTTTTAAAAATATCTTATAAGTATTTCGACTTTCAATTTTATTTTCAACATATTTCAATTTTCAGTTTTGTGTCTAGTAAATCATTAACCAGAATTTTGCAAGACTCATTATACACCAAATTAAAGGGTTTTTTTTAACAAAAATCCAATTTTACAAGTAATACAACAATAGTTTTAAAATAATTTATCAAGAAACAAAATTGAAAGTTTTGCAGATCAAGTTTAGAAACCTATGAGGGCCCGTTTGGATTGAGGTTTTATGAGGGGGGAATGGGCTTAGGGATCTGAAGCCCATGTTTGGTTGGAGAGTTCAATTTATTTGCCTGGGAAATCTTTTATCCTAGGCATCGTTAATAAACGTAGAGCGAGGGTTTTGTTAACCTATCGAGAAACGTGGGTTTCGTTAACCTATCGACGTGGGTTTGGCTGAACGCGGAACGACACTCTCTTCTTGCATTACGTATTATCTCTTCTTCCTTGGTTCTTCTTCGATCCATCAACAAAAGCTCCAGGTACATATCCTATTTTTTCTTCTCCCCCATCAAAATTTTCCCTTTTCTCCATTTTGACGTTGCTCGAATTTCTTCCGGTAAGTAATTTTTCTTGGATTTTCTGTGGCTGCGTATCTGGCATTTGATTGATTTCTAGAGTATTCACGCAATTCACTTTTTTGGGAATTTTTTTTGTCCTTTTTTTAGGTTTTGGGTTTGTGGGGTTATCAGTTCTTTTGGGATTTGGTTTTGGTTTTGCGATTGTTGGGGAAATTGGAGGTGTTGTTATGGAACTTGAAAGCCGATTGATGTGTTATGGATGAGAATTTTTTTCTTCTTTATTTGGCTTCTTTTAGGGAGGATTGGGTTTTTTTTTGTTCTCTTGTGAGGTTACTAGATAATCATGTGTCAGATGATCCTAGCTTTGATAAAGCATTTTGAAGAGGATGGATTAAGGAACTGAAAATTTTGTCTGTACTTTTCTCTTTGTTTGTTTCTGCAATT
The DNA here is from genome assembly GCA_036850905.1 of Luffa acutangula. Lineage (NCBI taxonomy): Eukaryota > Viridiplantae > Streptophyta > Magnoliopsida > Cucurbitales > Cucurbitaceae > Luffa > Luffa acutangula. The sequence goes on from CM072090.1 coordinate 51,649,501, forward strand.
TCCCTTTTCTGGGTTTTGTGCAAAAAAATGTTTTTGTGCCCAGTAGCTTGCTTGAAGAAAAAAACCAATCATATTTTTCCATTTCTTTTGTAATTTGCTTTTATCTACTTGGGGAGAAATTTTTAAAAGGAAGAGAAGAACGTGGCCTTGCTATCACTGTGGAGTTACAACTTACAAGTGAGTTCTTGTTTCTCCAGCTTTGGTTTTCCTTTTCGCCCTGCTCTGTTTGCAAGGAAGGATATAAACTGGATTCTAATGATATATTGTTTAATCAATAGACATTTTGCAAAATTGTTTTTACGTGCTACTTATATGTAATTTGGTTATGGAAGGAACACAATCATGAACAAGAGCATAAGAAACTCCTTAGATCAGTAATGAAATTCAAAATTCTGCTTGCCTTCTGATTTTCCATACATTTGTGAAGATTTTCAATATAATTGTTTCTCATTTTTATATCTAAAACAACTCAAATCTTAGGTGCCACCGAACCTGAAGTGTGATTATGTGGGATTAGCTAAAAGTAAAGAGTTACAATACAATTCTCATCCAAGTCTAAAGTGGAATTTGATAAAATTAAAAGTTCAAAAGGACAAAAATTTACTCACTCACCTTGCCAAGTTTCCGACAAGAAACATTTGTTGACCATAGCCAAAAAAACAGATACATACCAGAAAATTGAGAATGTGGGAAGGGATAAAGAAAAAAAAAAAAAAGAAACTAATACAATTTTCTGGGGGTATGTAACTTTCAGATTTTACTTTAGTTCATTTGGTATCAACTGATTGTAAAAACAAGATCTATGTTAATCTTATTGGTTTTGTTGACTAATTTCTGCTTTGATATGAAATACTTTCTAGTTTAACTTTATTTGGTTTGCTTTCATTGGTGGGAACAAAGGCATTTGGAGCAAATCCTAGTTGAATTTCGATATGATATGGTTGATAGTATTTTGTTGATATATACATCTTTAGATTTTTTATGTTATTAATTGGTTTGTCCCAAACTTCTTCTTTTTGCCAAATATCAAGATGTTATACACTACTTTTGAGGTCTTGTGATTTTGAAAATTTATTTATTATGCAGATATGACTCACGTGCATTCAGCTATTGAACAACAGATACTTGTTATCTTGTTGTCTTATTTAGAGATGTTAAAGCAGATGATGAAAACATATTTCCTATTGGTAATAATGCTTATGTATAGAAGACAAACTCATAGAAGACTTATGGGTGGAAGTTCTTTCTATCGACATCGAATTAGACAATTAAACTTTTTTCGTCTAATACATGAGAGTGATATAGCATGTTTTGAGACCACACGTATGAATAGGAGATGTTTTACAATATTATGTCATATGCTTAAAACAATTGGAAAACTAAGAGGCACAACGAATGTAGAAGTTGAGGAAATGGTTGCAATATTTTTACATATCCTTGCACATGATGTAAAAAATAGGGTTATCCGTCGTCATTTTGCACGTTCAGGAGAAACAATTAGTAGACACTTTAACACGGTTCTTAACTCTGTGTTACGGTTACATGAGTTATTACTTAAACAACCTGAGCCAGTTCATGCCAACTGCTTGGACGAAAAGTGGAAGTGGTTTAAGGTAAAATTTTGAAGGACTTTAATCATGTTTAAATATCAATAAGTAGTCTATATTGAAAGTGGCCTTAATTAATTTAAAGTTTTCTTTGTATTTAGAATTGTCTAGGTGCATTAGATGGAACCTACATTAAAGTCAACGTAGGTATTCTTGATAGACCTAGGTACTGAACAAGGAAGAACGAAATTGCTACCAATGTGTTAGGAGTTTGCTCCCAAGATATGCAATTCATCTATGTTTTACCTGGATGGGAAGGTTCAGCTGCTGACTCAAGAGTTTTACGAGATGCTGTATCTAGGAGGAATGGATTAAAAATTCCAAAAGGTAACATGTATAATGTTTGGATGGGTAGATATGCAATTCATCTATGCTTTATGCACATTCTCAAGGATTCAATTGATGTATTTAGGTTGTTACTATCTATGTGATGCTGGCTATACAAATGGTGAAGGATTTTTGGCACCTTACAGAGGACAACGATATCATTTAAATGATTGGATGCAAGGATATCAACCAAGAACTCCAGCTGAATTTTTTAATATGAAGCATTCCTCGGCAAGAAATGTAATAGAACGAGCATTTGGACTATTAAAAGTTTGATGGGCTATTCTTCGAGGGAAATCTTATTATCCAGTAAAAGTTCAATGTCGGATGATCACTGCTTGTTGCCTCATTCATAATCTTATAAGAAGAGAAATGCCTGTAGATCCTTTAGAAGAAGAAGTTGGAGACACTCATTCAAGCACTTTTGACATAGATAGTGATCGAATAACACATGTTGAGAGTTCAAGTGAATGGACAAATTGGAGAGATAATTTAGCAATTGAGATGTTTGAGGAATGGAGAGGCATTAGACATTAGTATTGTTATCTAGGGAGTGTTTGATTGTTGATGTAAACATTCATATTTATGCTTTTTTAGATCTTATAAGACTTTATGAAATGTTACGAACTATTAGTTTGCTACTTATTTTTGAAATTTATGATATGTATTCATGTATGTTTTCTCTCATATTATGTTATATATGAAATTTGAGTTTTAATAGTTTAATACATGATGTGAATCATAGATATGGATGATAACGAACAATCTAAAGCTGGTTCAAGTAGGAAACGCATGTGGAGTAAGGCAGAAGATGAGAAATTAGTGGAATGTTTACTGGAGCTATCTAATATTGGCACTTGGAAAGCTGATAACGGTACTTTCAAACTAGGATTTCTCATTCAAATAGAAAAATGGATGGTTGAAAAAAATCCTAAGTGCGATCTTAAGGCTTTGGATGGAATGATAGAGACAAGTGCATAGAAGCCGAAAAACATATATTTGATGAATGGGTGAAGGTAAGTGACAATAATTTTTTATTTAATAGTTTATGATATAAATATCAAAGTGCATTAAAATGGATTTATATTTGTTTTTACAGAGTCATCCAACTGCAAAGGGACTCAGAAACAAGCCTTTTCCATTCTTTGAACAATTAGCCATTGTTTTTGGGAAAGATAGGGCCAATGGACTTGGTGCAGAAGGTCCAACTGATATGTTTGAAGCAGTGGAACGAGAAATGACCGACAATGAATTTTGTAGAGGGGACAGCTCTTATGTGCCTACTCCACCAATATTTGGAGGGGAAGAAGTGGATGAACGAACCTTAATGAGTGAAGCACCAATAAATACACAATCTACTGCACATACATCGAATAGGTCTAGTAAGAAAAGAGCAAAGAGTGTGGATCCATTGGTAGCGGCAGTGAATGGACTTGAGAATGTTATGAGCAGTCATCTTTCAAATGCCAATGAAAATATTCAAGAGATTGCTTTGTTTTATCGACAAGTAGCTGAAAGAGAATCTACAAGAGAGGAACGTCGAAACTCATTAGTTAGTGAAATTAGAAAGGTGGATGGATTGAGTGTTCGACAAAGAGTTCGAGCTGGTAAGCTTATCACCAAAGATCAATCCCAGATTGATTACTTCTTTAATCTTCCAACTGATGAAAGGTATGAATTTATAATGGAAGTTTTAGAAGAGAATACTGATCTTTAGTCTATGTGTGAGTGTTGACTCTTCAATGTAATAGGAGACTATATAACATGTATGTATGGGCATTTAGAATTTTTGGGCCCTTATCACAGATGATGTATATATCATCTTTATTTTGAGTTAACATGTCATTGACATGCTATAGATGAACATTTATATTTTTTGTGCCCTATCAGATGATGTAACATTCTTATTTTGGGTTAGCATGTTATTGACATGCTATAGACGAACATTTATATTTTTTGTGCCCTATCTGATTATTAAATATCCCCATTTTGAATTAGCTTGTCACTATATCTTGTATTTGTATGGTCCATTATGAAGATAAATGTTCATTTTGTGTATGTTTAGGAGTCACTTTGATATTGATTATTCATTATTTTTTAAATATAATATTTATCATTAATATTCAATTTGATTGTTGCGCTAATTAAGTAGGATTAAAAGTTTATATAATTTTATTAAATACATTTCTTTGAAGATAGTTATTAATATTCATTGCTAAATATAATCAATCGCCTAAAATTTATTAAATACATTTCTTTGAAGATAGTTATTAAATACATTTCTTTGAAGATAGTTATTAATAATTTGAGTTAATAAAAATAAATTAACTAACAACAATTAATTTATTTAAAATTAACTGATATAATTTTTTTTGAAACACACTAACGTAAACTAATTGTTGGAAGTTAATTTTGATTAATTTTAATGTTTTATCATTGCATTAAATTGTTGAAAGTAATTGCATGAACCAAGTAAAAATATCATTTATTTATACGCAAATCTGACAACATTCTCATGCAACACCAAACACAGACATCATTTATTCCCAGGAAATGTGATGACATTCCCTGGCACAACCAAACACAGTTATCTTTGATTCCCAGGCATATTATTCCCAGACATCTTATTCCCAGGCATCTTTTATTCCCAGGTATCTGTAAAACCTTAAACCAAACGGGCCCTGAACACTTTTTAAAGATAAAGAACCACACAAACAAGACTAAACTTATAATTCAAGCTTACCGAAACTTCCACAGCAAACTTTAAGAAAAAGTTTTTTTTTTAATCTGAGAAAAAGTTTATCTTTTTTGTTCTTTTAGCAATGGTTTAATATTTAAAAGTTAGATCGACAACTACTTTTTATGTGACGGGAAGTGACGATGATAACGATAACATTTTTAATTCCCAAAGCTCTAATCTGTGCTTAAAAAACACCCCAAATAAGATAAAAACCTGTAGCAGAAGAAAATAATTTTATTTTTATCTGTTTATAAAATTAAAAAAAAAAGCAACTAGCACTAGATTCTAGAGTTTGCTCGTTCAACAAACAAGCAAATAGCTGAAGACAATCACAAGGCACATAAAACCAGATAGCAACCAAGTTTTGGACACCAATCAATCAATCAAAAGCACCAAACGGAAGATAGAAACAGAGACGAATGGAGAGGGCTATTACTACGGCAGCCGCCGTCTCCTCCGCCGCCGCCAGAATGCCGGCCAATTGAGTCTGTCTATGGCTTCCACAGAATGGTTGTTTCGGCGATCATGGAAGTAACTACGTAAGGATCCATGTTTGAAGCTGGCCTTCGGTCCTCGAAGTAGCCTGCAAGATTTTGTAGAAAACAAATTTCAAAACTTTGTTCGTTAAGGGCCCGTTTGGTACAAGGTTTCTGGAGATGGGAATGGGCAAGGGTTTATAATACCCTTGTTTGTTTCAAGATTTCTGTGGTGGGCCCAGGAAATAACTCATTCCCAGGCATCATTTATGCCCATAACCAAGGGTTTTCTATGCCCTTGCAAAAGCATGGGTTTTCTCTTTTCCCATCTCTTCTTTGTTATTTTTATATGCAATTTTATTTTGAATATAGTTAATTAATTAACTAATGGATACTAAATTAAAAATAATATAATATATTATTTAATTAGATTAAATAATAGTTTGTCAAGAATTTTAATTTTTTTAAGTAAATGCTTTTTTTAGGACTTTTAAACAAATACTTAGTCCAAGTTTATTGTAGGGATGGTAATTACATATTACTAAAATTATAATTAATTAGTTAATATTATCGAAAATATATTTAATTATTGAATTAAAATCATTTAAATTAATTTTTCAATAATTATAATTAATTACTTATCGATTATTTATAATCCATTAATTACTTTTTTTGGATTTCCTTATAATAAATATATAATTATATTATTATTAAATATTTATCTAATTAATTTTTTTTTTTTGAAAAGTTATCTAATTAATTTTTATGGATACAATATATTAAATTATTGTAGTTAAAAATATTTATTAAAAAAATAATTTTAAGTTGTTAAATTAACATAGTTTATCCCATTAAAATTATTTCATGATTATTATTTCATTAATTTTTATTAATAGTTTGAACTAATTTTGATTATTTTATTGATTAATTTATTAAAATTACATAAAGTTTACCAGATTAATTCTAAAAAATAAATACAGACATAATTTGTTCTCATAAAATCCTGATGACATTCCCATACACAACCAAACACAGTTATCTTTGATTCCCAGCAATGTTATTCCCAGGCATAGTATTCCCAGGCATCATGGCATCTATAAAACCTTAAACCAAACGGGCCCTAAAAGATCATGCCGGAAAACGGAAACTGGGGATTCGGAGTAACTTACCTTTGCCGGCCTGTTCCGTTTCGCGACCAACACGGACTGAGGCTCCTCTGTTTGCAACTCCCTGGAATTTTTCATTACAGAAGGGTTAGTTTCAGAATGTTAAAAACTACGTACAAAATCTAAACAGCCACCTTTTTAATTCCTGAGTAAACCATTCTTGTACTTAAAAAATTATCAAAATTAAAGGTTGATTTGTAGTTTATAAACCTATCAGATTTTAATTTTTTTATTAATCTATCTGGGTAAGAAATTTCATTAAATCAAGGAATAAATCATTACAAAATTTTAAGTACAAGGATTAAATTCTTACATACTAAAAGTTCAAAAGACTAAATCGTTACAAAATTGAGAGTATATAGACTAAATTGTTACTTTCATCAAAGTTTATGGACCAAAAGTGAATTTTAACCTTTTTTTTTTTAATTATTATTTTTAATTTGAATCGAAGTTGATATCTTAAACATTTGAAGTAGTAGATATCTTAACAACCAAATTGCTCATATTAGTAAATCTAAACCGCGAAAGATAATTCAAATGACTAAAATGACTTCCTAGGTAAAATAAAATAACCATGGAAGTTCAAAATTTTGAATACGGTGGTTAATAAAAGTGACAAATAATAATTCAAACTATAATTTAACCACAAAATATACATGATCTGAGAGAATGCCAAAAAGGGGTTGGACAACATACCCAAGAGAAGGTGTTGATATCGGCAGTCTCGTGTCGGCCGGTCAACCTCCTCTCGTTGCCTTCTCCATAGGCAGCAATGTGCTCTTTATGGCGCAATGCCAGTTTCTCGATGGCCTTCTTGATCACATCAATACCACCGTCGTTTCTCATTGATTCGGTGCTGAGGCCAACCACAAAAAATAACCCAAATTATTACAGACAGAGCAAACGACAAATTCAAGAGGACAAAGAAGACAACAACACCTGTAGTTGGTGTGAGCACCAGCGCCATTCCAATCGCCCTGGTTGATGATATTAATAAAACAACAAAATGTCATCAAGTCAAATAACTCAATGTGCTAAAAACACAAGTTGTTGTCTACTGATTGAATCAATCACACACCTGAATTGGCTTTGGGTCGAAGGTGAGAACGACTCCTGCAATTTCTGTGATTCTCTGTTCCACCATAGAAGAAGTAGATCTTACTGGTGTTTTTATATCTTAAAGATAACCATATAAGATAAGTTGTTATTTTCGTACCTCGAGGATGTATCGGGACATCCATAGCTGATCACCAGCAGCAATACCAACAACTGGACCGACTTGGTATTCCCACTGTCCACTCAAAACAAAATGGGAATCATTTTACAGAGAGGAAAAAGAACAGGTATTCTCATAATAGGATATTATGATGAAGTCGCACCTGACCGGGCATGACTTCACCGTTGATTCCACTGACGTTGATTCCGGCATAAAGGCAGGCCTTGTAGTGAGAGTCCACAATATCTCGACCGAAGGCCTTGTCTGCTCCTGTGCCACAGTAGTAAGGACCCTGCATGCCACAGGTTAAGATAACTGCTTCTGACGAAACTTGGTTTAATAACACATCATTTTTTATGCCTAGTTCTTTATTCTCAGTAAATTTTGATTCCAGTCAAACAAGTTCTCCCATTTCCATAAGTTGACGAATATTTTAGAAGGAGATCCTCTTATCGGTAAATGAACATGGTTCTTAATTTTGTTCTTCATGATAATAAAGAAATAAAATTTTGTCCAATTGCCATTTTATACCTCTAATACTCAAATTGTTCTAAGTTGATAAAAAGCATAAAATATCTACAAAAAGTCGGTGAAGAAGAGCCAGCTTTGCTGATGAGGATGATGGATAAACAGCATTTAGGGTACCTGTGGGCCTGGGAAGCCACCGACGGGCCAACCTAGTGGCCAGTGAATATCCTTTTGGAGGAGAGTGTACTCCTGCTCAATCCCATACCTGTTTTCACCATCAAAATACATCTAAGACATTTGAATTACACAATGGAACCACTTATCTATATCTAGATTCAATTTACATATAGTTATAATTCATATTCAGTGAAAAGTACTTTCACATAAGACAAAACACAAAGGAAAGATAACATGTGGAAGTGGAACACGTGAGAAAAGGAAAAGATGAGAGACGTCAGAACAAAGGGAATTCGAAGTGCCTAGTTTTTTAGTGCTCAATTGTGATAAATTAAATTATTGGGTAGGAAAGCACACATAGTGAGGTCTGAGACGCAGCTTTTACTGACTTATGGGACCATCGTCATTTAGGCCCCCAACTTTCTAGTTAATTTAATAAGCACAATTGCAAATTGCCTACCTACTACAATTATTAGACCAACCAATTTTATGGTAGCAGGGACTCCAGTCAAGGCAGACGGCGTACCCATTATAATAAGTGATCCAATTACGACATTTATCACACCTTCTTGACAATTACCAATTTTATATTTGAACATTTCAAAAAAAAAAAAAAAAAAAGAAAAGAAATAATAATTGAACACCAACCCCACTCATGAAAAAAGTCATAGCCTCAAAGTTCCAACCCCATGGGGAGTGGAGAGGTGTTCATGAATGTCTAAAAAAATAAAAATAAAAAGAAGAAAAGTAGTCATGGGCCTAGAAAGAATTTTTTAGTTTTTATTTCAAGTTTTTTGAAATACGTGATGGAATGATTAGTAAAAGTCAACATTATTGTTTACTTTGAAAATACCGTTCACCATCATTTGTGATTTTGAAATGCAAAATGAATAGTTGAAAATTATTATTATTCTTCCCTTCAGATTATGAAATAAATTGAATCCAAATTGGGAAACCAAAATGACATGTATAACAATAAAAATTTAATAAAAAAAATGTATATTAGGATTTTTTTTTTTTTTTTTTGACAATATCAAGAATGTCAGTTGAGTTATGTTGAGTTATGTTGTTGTTGACATTAGGATGGATTTTATTCCATTTAAGAATGATGATTCATTTATATTAAAAAGGTGAGATTCGCGTGTGTGCATACAAAGAATGTGCAACATGTGAATTTAGGAAAGGAATAAGATTAGAATATAATGCCTCATGATTCTGTGTGAAATCCACTAACCTTACGGCGATCAGAATCATTTTTATATTTGTATTCTCATTCCTTTATAAGTGAAGGCACTACGAACATTTTTACTTGAAAGTATTTAATAATATTAATACAATTAGATGTCACATTACCAAGGTTCCTCGGCAACGACGTCCGAGTGGCTAAAAATCTTGGCGGCGTTGAATCTATTGTTGGTGGGAATCGGCTCGCCAGCTGGCGTATAGGCATCACACATCACCTAATAATTCGGGCCCATTTCGAAACAAAAAGACGAGATTACCCCTGGTTCGGTCAGAAAATACCAAAACTGTATAACCATTTACCGAGAATGACCGGGAAAAGCCCGTGAATCACCGTACCAGGATGTTGTTTCCTCTTCTGAAGGGATCCTTGAAAACCGCCTGAGGACTGTTAACAGTCAAACAAAACTAACGCCGTTAAATGTGGAAATTTCAGATAGGAACAAAAAAAGTCAAAGATTCTACGGTGACGTGTGGAATATTCATCGGTGTGATTTTGGATACTCTCGATCAGGACCGTTGATCGTGATCCTATGAACAAACATTGCATGATAGACAGGTGGCGTATGGTAATGGGGTGTTGTACATACTATAGGATGACTTCACTGTTGTCGCCGGGGGCTTGATTCGTACTGGAACCGTCGTAGTTCCACTTTGGGAGTTTCGCCGGATCCGTCACTGGTCCCGGAAGAGTCTGAAAGTAGTTTTTTAAAAATCATTCAGAATCCTAAGAAATTTTGTACGGACCATTTTCGAACGAGTCGACGAACAACAGATTATGAATTCTCAAACAAAACGTCGAAAAAAAGAGAGAAAATTCGAAAACTGAAGAAATGATCCATACTGTAACGAAAATTTCTCAAAGGAGTAGATGTGGCAAGAAAAACTCTCCAGATAACCGATTTCGAATTCTCAAATGAAAATCCGAAGAAACAAACATTTGATTTTTTTAAGAAATTATATGTACAGTAATGATGATTTCTCAAACGAATCGATACAGCGAGAAAAAATTTCTCAAGAAGAACTGAAGTATGATCGATTCCGAACTCTCAAACAAGAAGTCGAAGAATGAAAAAGCGAGAGATAAACATTTGAAATCTGAAGAAATGATCTGCTCTAATTTTCCAAACGATTTGAAACAGTCGGAAAATCTCTCCAGAAAAACCTTTTTAAAAAAAAGTACGATCGGAGAGAAATACAGTCGAAATCTGAAAAACAATGATCAGCGCCAATAATTTGCCAAACGAGTTGAAACGTCAAGAAAATCTCTCCAGAAAGACTACCCAAAAAGCACGAACGACTCCAAACTCTCAAACAAAAACTCCAACAGAAGCAAGAAAATTAAAAAAAAAAAAAAAAAAAAAAAAAAAAAAAAAAAAACAGAGATGAATTCATGAATCATCATCACAAACAGCTAAAATCATCAAAATCTGAGCCAAACCCAAAAGAAGCGCAAGAACAATCATTTCGTACCCTAGCTTTGCTTCTCAAATCGAGTCCTGATCCTCCGATCCTGCAAGAAACCAAACAAAAATAAACAAAAACCACCAAAAAAACCAAAAATCACCGAAAGAAAAGACATAGTGCGAGAAAGAAAACCATTACCATACGTATTCGGCAATGATCTTCTCGGTAGTATCAGTGAGGTTGAGATTGATGAGATCGGAGAGGAGAGACATGGCGACTGAAGCAGAGGAAAAATGAAATGGTGAGAGAGAAGGCGGCAGAGAGTGAGGGGTTTATAGGCGACTGCGCTACCAATGTTGAGGGCGTTAGAATTGATGGCAGCTTGGCAGAGCAAAACGACGGTCAGATTAAAATAATAATAATAAAATTATTTAAAATTAAGATTACATTTATTTTAAAAAAAATTGTTATCTAAATACCTAAAGTAAATTTGATGTAATTTAATCAAATTTGGAATCATCGTCAGCAAGCAGAAGGAGAAAACTTCCGAGAAATTTGGAATCATCTCGCGATTTGATTATATCGGCAATTGGCAGCCACTTATAATTTTTTTTTTTTTAATTTATTGTGGAAGTTAATCACAATTGATAATTATAAAAGTAAAATTAATTGACCAAATACCCAAAATGACCTCACCGCATCCGTACAATATAAAGGACATGTTTATTGAATAAATTATTTTTCTTTTTTACTTTTATATTTTACAAGCTAGATTACAAGAATGAAACTTTTTATGAAATTATAATTATAATATATGAATTAGATCAACTTGTCCGAGTCTAGTTCAGCCGTAATTGGAATGCACTAAAAAAAAAATGAATTATTTGAACTTTGTTTAAGTTAGTATTAAATTTTTTTTATTATTTTTAAAAATATCCATTGCCATTAACATTTTATCAATATGATTTTGATATTTTCATTAATATCAAAATTTTAAATTTTAGTTGAAAATAATTGGAGTGATCTTGGAAGGATTATAAATTATTCAAATCTTTTGTTTGGATTAAGTTACAATATTGTATCGATTGAACTATTCCATTGATTAATTCAACTTAATTTTAAAGTTAATAATTCTTGTCATTTTATTATTTTTTAATACATTGGGTATGAAAATTTGAACTTTAGACTTCAGAAAAAGTATACTTGACAATTATTGTTGAACTATATTTAATTTTGCGACCCTCATAAATTATAAGAAAATTTGCAATTATTTTAGGTGTGTTGGGTATGATTTACCATGTATATGGTAAAGCAAGTTCGGCCGCAACCATATTTTTTCTATAAACATTATCATTCCTCCGTTCCTTTTCTTTTTTTTTTTTTTTTTTTTTTTTTTTTTTGAAAAGTCCTCCGTTCCTTTTCTATTAGTATTATCATGTTCCCAAAAAGATAATGTATTATAAATGTTTGGTCAAGATTACTTTATTTAACACATCAATTTAAGTTTTTTTCCGAATAAACAACATAAATAAATAATTTTTATGCGGGACAGCTGGCAACTTCACCTTGTAATCCATATAATTAATTTTGTCAACAAATATTTGGTTAAAATACCTATTAGTACTAAAAAAAAATACCTATTAGTATTTTCAAAAAAAAAAAATATTAGTAAATAGATTAAATTATTCTACAAATCTTTGGAAAGTTTCATTTTATACAATTTTAAATTGTTTAAAAAAACTTTTTTTTCGTTGTGTTAAAGTGAATGACAGTACATAACATAACACCATTTACAATTAAATTTCAACTATATAAGACATTAATATTGTTCTTACAATTCATTTTAATTTATATGAATGATGTTTGGAAAGTGTCATGTATACCTTCTAATTTTTACACATTAGTTGATTTGTTGATTTTCATTCATTGTTCTAATGAGAAAATACCAAATATACTTTTAGGAACAATTTCATAGTTCAAATGTCAAAATAAAACTTTTCAAAGTATAGGAGTATAATTGAAACACACGTCCAAATTCGAGATATTTTGTATAATCCAGCCTAATAAAGTTGATCATACAATAGAAAAATGGGCAGTTGCATAGATGACAAATTGGACCAAATTAATAGCAAACATAGTACCGTTGCAAACTAATTACAAATATAGCAAAATTAATTGTACTAGACCAAAAAACTGTTGTCAAATTCTATTCATGTCTATCACTGGTAGACTCTGATTATTCAAAGCATATCAGTGTCTATCGCTGATAGACTTCGATTAATCAAAATCTATCAGTGACTATCACTGATAGACTTTGATTAATCAGAGCCTATCAGTGATAGTCACTGACAGGTTTTGATTAACCAAAGTTTATAAGTGATATACACTAATAGACTTTGAATAATCGGAGTCTATCAGTAGACTGATAGATCTGATTAATCATAGTTTATCAAGCTAATAAACTCTGATAATCGAAGTATATCTCAGATAGATTTTACTATATCTGTAATTTTTTTTACATGGTACTATATTTTCTATTAATTTAGCCTAATTTATCACCTACTGCAATTTTCTATAGAAAAAATGCACATCAACGGCGTACTACACATACGTATGGTTTTTTTTCCTTTTCATAATAATCATCTCGTCCAAATAAACATATTTTAAAAATTAGAGGTTCATAAGAGTTCAAAATCCTCGAGCATTTTTTTTTTCGAAACCTAACAACCTTAAATAATATCCACTCATCATATTATTTTGAAAACCTATCCCCTCATTATTTATTTTGTCCACTTGTAATGTTTTGATATATAGTATTATTATTGATTCATTCATGTGATACACACTCAAACCGCAATCACTTCACTTTCCCATTCAAAATGGCAAGCATGCCTTTTTGGGTGATTGATTTAATATTTACCTTTTGTAATGTAAATTTGTTTTCCTTTCTACCGTCTTTCAAGTTAGAGGTGTACAATTGTTTCAAAAAAAAAAAATAATAAATAAAAAAATAAAAAAAATAGAGGTGTACAAATAATCCCTTATAAAAAAAAAAAGTACAAATAGTTCAATAAGACGCTTAGCGAATTATCAAGTTAATCAGCATACGTGACTTGGTGGCCAAATGACAACAAAAGCCTACCAAGCTCGATTTGAACCGAGTTAAGACATATGTTGTCATCGACGAAATCCTTCATTACCATGTCACATATGAGCTTGTCACAAGAAGAGGAGGAACTCTATAAATACTGAAACACATCTCACTATCGACATACGCAATACTGTCCATGTAATTTAGGTTGGCACTATATAATTTGATCTAGGTACTAATTTAAGCATTAAAACATGTTGAGCACGACCATTTCAAAAGAAAAAAAAAAAAAAAAACATGTTGAGCACAACACCACATTTGTGTGCGATTTTATTATTGCAAGTTAATTTAATGTTTTAGTTCAATACTTTGATGTAGAGTATATGGACGTGGACCTGTGATCGAATTTCCGCTTTTAGCAATGTCCGTACCATTAAAAAAAAATGTGTAACCTTATGAAGTTATCTTTTTTTTTTTTTTTTTTTTTTTTTTTTTTTTTAACATGGGCTAGATGTATATAATTATAATCATTTATCTATCATTCAATTAGAAGACAAAATGGAGTGGGGTTGACAAGCTAAAATCAAGCTGTTTCCAAATAAGTGGTGTTATCTTGCAAACAATGTATATAAATAATTAAAAAAAAAAAATTGGTGTGACAATAATCAATCATTGAGAATGAATTTGCAATATATTAAGTTATTTAACCAACTGGATTATATTTGCAATGTTGTGTTGTTGTTTTCCATAGTTAGTTCATACACTTTTTTTTTTTTTTCATTTGCCAATTGTCATATTCTCAAATTAATAAGACCATATTATATTATACCATCATATAATCAAATGTAAAGAAAATAAATAAATAAAACTTCGCAAAATCACAACTCAAACATAATTGAAAGGGAAAAATACACTTTTAGTTCCTGAGGTTTGGGTTAGGTTTCATTTTAGTCATTGAGTTTTCAAATTCAACAATTTAGTCCATAAGGTTTGATTTTAGTTTCATTTTGGTCCCTCCATCCATTTTTCCATTAAATAATAACGGTATTGCTGATGTCACACTTCTTTTTTATTTTAAAAAATAATTTTTAATTTTTTTAAATATTAATATATTTAAAAATAAAAACATTCTTATTTTATTATTTTTTAAAATTCTTAAAATTCATTCTTTCTCTCTCTTCTTCTTCAGCAAATGGTCGTCGTCTTCTTCTTCAGCAAGTGGCCGGCGGCCGGCGGCCACAGCTCGCCGGCGGCAACCGCCGCTAGTGACTTTTTTTTTCCTCTCTCTTCTCTCACTTTTCTTTTTCTTTCTTCCTCTTTCTTTCTTCTTCTTTTTCTCTCTCTCCCTCACCATCTCCTTCTCTCTCACCGTTCCTCTCTTTCTCTCTCTCACTGTCTCTCTCACGCCCACTGTCCCTCCCTCTCACGCACGCGCGCCCACTGTCCCTCTTACGGACGCCCAAATCTGGCGTGATAACTTCAAGATCCTCGAGATCTCCGGCGCGGGAACCACGAACAGATGACTTGGGCGGTCGATTTCTTCACACTCGCAGATCTGTAGCTTGTCGTCCCTCTCACGCACGCACACGGCCAGATCTGAAATGATTTCTTCAAGATCCTCGAGATCTCCGACGCGAGAACCACGAACGGACGACTATGGCGACAGATTTCTTCACGCACGCAGATCTGTAGCTTGCCCTAGCTTGCCTTCCCTTCCTCTTACGCACGCACCGGCTAGATCTGACGCGATTTCTTCAAGATCCTCGAGATCTCTGGCGCGAGGAGCACGAACGGATGACTATGGCAGTTTGGTTTGGTTGCAGGTGAACGGACGACTACGGCTGTTGTTTTTTTTAAAGAAAAGTAAAAAACATAAAGAAAAGAAGAAGGAAAGAAAAGAAAAAACAAATGTCGGTCGCCGGCGAGCGGCGATGGTCGATCGCCTGTTTTGTCGCCGGCGAGCGGCGATGGTCGATCGCCTGTTTTGTCGCCGGTAGATACTGTTGGAGATATGCTCAAATAAGAACTGAATTTCAC